>JAKWBJ010000211.1:1628750-3017500 GCA_023159175.1 Wohlfahrtia magnifica | reverse complement strand
CGTTACACATAAATATTTATTTATTTATTTTTATTATTTTATATATCTTTTGTTGTTGATATCTTCACAAATAGTTGATCAATTTTTCGTAAGGGTGAATATTCCATTTGTTAGTTTGATATCCAAGTAGGAAAAGAAAGACCACTAGAATATCCAAACACTCAGTAAGGTTTTTTAAAAGCCATATACAAATGGTAATAGTGTTTTACACGTTAAAGTTGCAATACCTAAGTAGTCTGATGCCAAAGTTAGAATAGAAACACTTTCGAGATCTGATCAATGACTTTACATCGTTACTATGAGCACTGGAATATCCAAAAACTTAGGTCCTTTGATACTCTAATACAAGTGATGATTGAGACTTATACCTCATTTTTAGAGAAAGACTATTTTAACATGGAGTAAAGTTGCATTTCAATCAATTCTGACAATTGTAGTCATTAATTCCCAAAAAGTGCAGTCATTAATTGTAACTCGAATGTCAGGAATGTGATGAAGGCTCCGGGAGATATAGCAGACATATTGTACTAAATGCTTAATGAATAGATGAGCAGATTAAAAATATGACTCATATTCATTCAAAGAAAATTGGCTAAAATTCTGCAAAGTTATGGACCATTAAAAACATTCATTTTTAGTTTGAAAGGATATACTTTTAAAGACTGATCTGATTTTATTCCATATGTTCCATATATACAGCATTCTTTTTAGCTCCTAATTAAAATGTTTCTAACACTGCAAATTTGAAAGTGTACATTTTTCATATTTGGAACCAGGAGGTCTTAAAATCGGAGGAAATTTAGTGACTTATTTTTAATTTTTTATTGTATTTTTTATTATTTTCAAAACAAAATTTTTTGTTAAAAGGTATGCTTTTTTTAAATCGTCTACAGCGGTCTGTGAAAGTGAATTGTGCAATGTAAGCAATCATATCAATACTACTACATCTACAGCGATAAAAAAAACAAGGATAGCGGTCACCGACTTATCCTGTGCTTGCGAGTACGTGCGTCCAATAACTTCACTATTTTGTCGACATTTCATTTAATTTTATTATAATACAGAGTGTCCGCCGGGAAGGTATACTACTTTGTTTTGCCGCCATTTTGGTGAACATTAGTCTTGACAGTTCATATTCGGCAGTCGTGAAGTAGAGACGTGGCAAATTTATTATGGAAAAATATTCAGTAAGCCAACGTGTTTTAATCGTTAAAACATTTTATCAAAATCAATCATCGATTACTGTGACGATGAGAAAGTTATGTGAAATTATGCCATGGAAAACCCTCAAATTATTCATCAGTGACCTTTGCTTCCATTAAAAGTGACAGTCTTCTGTCAGGAGGAATCATTGGACCTTACTTCTTTGAAACTGAAAACGGCGTAACGGTAATTGTCAATGAGGAGCGATATCGTGATATGATTGAAAACTTTTTAACGCCACAACTGCATGATTTGGACTTGACTAATATGTGGTTTCAACAACACGGTGCCACATCGCATACAGCCAGGATTACAATGGAATTTCTGCGAGACCTCTTTCCACAAAAATTATTTCAAGGAATAGTGATGTTGATTGGCCTCCTCGGTCGCATGATATGACTGTTCCGGACTACTTTTTGTGGATATATGTGAAAAGCAAGGTTTATGCAAACAAATCAGAAACGCTAGAGCAACTACAACAAAATATTCGTGATGAAATTAATGAAATACCGCGTGAAATGTGTGAGAATGTAATGAAAAATGTGCTCCAAAGTGCTGGCATTTGTGAGGCTAACAGAGGCGGGCATTTATCTGATATTGTATTCCATACATAATTGCAGACATTAAATAAAACATTTACCAATATAAGATTCATTCTCTTCCATATAATCAAAAATTATAAACAAACAACGTAGTATACCTCCCCGGCGGACACCCTGTAGTTTATAATATCTGACTTAGTCGTAAAGTGTTTTCTACCGGCGATGTAGCATGCATCGTAGATATCATTATTATTAGAATTGGGTTTATTGCTTTAAATGTATAATGCATTATCGTTTCCATTATCACTAAACGACTTAGCATTAATGCAGCAATATTGCAGTTACCACTAGTGGTAGATGAAAATAATTAACCACTAACTCAGACAATTTTAATGGTAATGGAAATTAAGTGCACTAAATGAAACGATTTCAGTAGTAGTGTAAATTAAATGAAACAATTTTAGTGGTAGTGAAAATTTAGTCCACTAAAAAATAAGAATCGCAAAATAACAATTAAATTATCATTTTTATAAGTTATAACTATTACGGTCCCTGATAAAACGGATGTTATCTTTAAGATATTCATTTTCTATTGTATTGGAACTTAGATTTGTTTCTTTTTATCAGAGATAAATAAAGTTGTAAATATAAATTGTCAAACTAAAATAAAGCAGTTCGAAATTTATGATCAGTAATCAGCAAAAATAATAGTATCATGTATATGTACAATATGAAATAATAAGACAGTTAATCTCTGAAACTGAATTTGCATTCCACTACAGTGCCAATTGATTTCTAGTACATTACCACTAATCATTCATAATTAGTGCACTAAATTTTCACTACCACTAAAAGTAGTGGAAAATTAAATCCAATGCAATAAATCCAACTCTGTTTATTATGGTTTTATTACATGGTGCGACAAAAAATATACCTGGCGAGTGATACCCTTTTTCTAATAAGTGCTGCTGAGAAGAACATGGATCTGTTTTTGAAATTTTCGAAACACCTCCAAAATCTCGAGTTACGGGTAAAAAATCGGTTTTTCGAACTTTTATGCACTTATAAGCTAGTAACTTAGATGAATATTACCCGATTTTAAGTTTCTCCGTCAATTCCCAACATTTCTCAACCGTATGTTTTTATTTATTTTATTCATAGCTTATAATTCCTTAATTAATTCATAAATAGTACGGCTCTTATATAAAATAGTGTGCAAAAACGCATCTAAACTTGAAAAGGTGGGAAAAATGGGATGAAAATAGATCTTTTTAGGCTACTTAAGCGATATATTTATCATTTAAAAGGTCGGTTTCTCTTCTTTTCAAATCCGAAAAGAAACTTAAAATCGGGTAATATTCAGCTAGTTACTAGCTTATAAGTGCATGACGGTGGTCGTAACTCGTGATTTTGGAGGTGTTTTGAAATTTCTAAAAACAGATCCTTGTTCTACTAGACAGCGCCTATCAGAAAAGTAGTATAATTCCCCAGGCATTTCAACTTCGCTCATTTTTGTCGCACTGTGTTATTTTTTGGCACATACGAAAATAAAGCCGCCTTTTTTGCTAAATTATAAATTGGTCAAAATTAATGGCTGAAAAATGTATTTTGTGTGTTCTAACTGTTCCATTAGCATTAGATTCGACGAACCTAGTTTTTCTACTGTTCAAGCGATGTAAAAAAATTACACTGATCAACGAAACAAAACAAAACAAAAATTGTTTTCGTTTATTTTTGGTTTGTTTCTATGTCAAATTGACGTACGTTTTTTAAATATGGCAACAGTTTTTCTCTGACAGCTTTTGTTAATGAGTTATAGCTAATCACCCCCATTTACTATTTTTACTTCGATTTTCGTTTTTTATTGGGCACTAACATATATTTTCTTGATTTTTTAGATATACGTACATATATAGCTTCGTTCAGAAATGTTGGGTGCTTAATCCAAATCGTTTTTTGTGAATATATATTTGAAAAATATCGAAAACCTATATCGGACTGTGAAAACTTTAAAATAAAATTGCGTAACTAGGACATGCCATGTTTGATGGGCCACAGATTAGGCAGCTCGTAAAAGATCACAATTTTGTCGAATCAATGACTGAAGCTGAATTTTGGTTATGAGTAATTTCCAGGGCAAAAAGAAATCTGATGACCATGTCGAGCTTGTTAAGTACATGCTATCAAACTTTCACGAGATAGGGTACAACACGAACATAAATATCCAAGTCGATAGAAATCTTGTTAACATAAATATGTATTTTTGTATTATTTTTGTATTATTTATATTATTATTTTTATTTTTTTTGAAAAATAATTAAACTGTAATTTCAAAAAGTAAAGCTGTTAACAAACTCCCAGTATTTTTTTCAGAGTAAGGGCCTTAGAAATACATAATCAGGTATAAGACAAACAAAACGTAATTGCATCAATCAAAGAAGTTTTTTTTAGAGGCGAATTGATATAAAATTCTCAAAATCTTGTTAGATTTGAAAACTATAGCCATTTGAAATTTCATTCGATTTCAATTTCACTCGATTTCAGGCTTACAGAACATACTCGAATAACACAAAAAAGTTAAAGGAAATAGGAGTTGTGTTGACCAGAGTTATCGGTTGTAATATTTCTTCCTAAATTTCTTTAGAAACTAACAAAATATAAAACCGTTCTTTCACCTATATTTATTTGGTGTTCGCTTTCTATTGGTTTTCCAGTATACAGATATCCAAATACTTGCTCATCTATGGTCTATACTCCCGGGATCGTAACATTAAGTTTTTTACAAAAGTGTTTGTATGAATATATCGGGTACCTTGTAGGTCAAAATGAGTAGTTTTCTTTGTCAGTCACATAAGGGTTATAATGCCTTCAAATTTTTATAATGTCAAAGTGATCTTTCAGTCACCTTTTCTCAAAATGACATTTATTACATAACGGATTTTGAGTTTTTAAACTGTAATGGAACAGCTGAATTTCGTGGAATTATGCGAGCAAAGCCGATTTTATCGACTGCTTTAGTTGGTTTTTCTCTTGAATGTTTTAATTAATTTTAAAAATTCTTTAATTTTCTTTCTTTTACATTTTAAATTTTTTTTTCTTTATACGAAATTATAAAATCACTAGAATCTAATAGAGGCAATTAAATTTTTTACTGATAAATTAATGAAGATGAGACACTATCACAATGCTTTAGTTCTTATGAATTTGTATTTTTATTGTTTAAACATATTGTCTATAAAAAAATATTTTTTTTTTTTAATTTTAAAGGCTGACAATAAATTATGTTTTGTAAAAACAGTAATTTTTTGTGTGTATGTTTTATTAATTAGTTGAATATTTCAAAAGGAAAATTTTTTATTTTATTTTTAAAGTTAAAATAAAGTTCGATTTTTGGTATACTCAGTTTAAGCGCCATTATCAAAAAAAAAAAAAACAATGATATAATCAAATTAAAGGCGAACAATTTGGATTTTTTGATACCCTACACTGCAATCTAAGGTAAATCATTGCAATATACCCGCATCTTTTGGTTATACGTGTATTAGGAGCCTACTCTATCCTAGATGATGGTGATTTTCTGAGTTTTAACATGGTGACATTAATGGCGCCGAAAGACGTTTTTTGCGTTGCCGATACACAGGAGATCTATAGTCTCAGTGCTATAGTCTTAGACTTTAAATTGAGCGTCAATTTGTTTATTCGGATAAGAATCGTCCATTTGATAATTAACATCGGTAAATGAATTCCTAAGTAATGATCCGAATGAACTTTGATGTTCCAGTAACTTCTAAAGGTCGGCGGCCACTATTATTTGTATTGGTAAAAATTAAGTCCAGCAAAATATTTCCCACATTTTTGCAACTCTAACCAATTTAGTAACGATGATCCGTAATTAACTCCTCCATATATGTATGTACGTTAGAAAATTTTTTATTAAAAATTCGAAAAAATGCAATAAACTCTAATATATGGAAACTCAATGAAAATGATATGTGACTTTTTAGTTCTTAACCATATATGCGAATTTGAGCGTTCCATTTGATCATCTGTTGTGACCGATTTTTTAATACTCTAATAGGCATACAAGTGTACTTTTTTGGCGAAAGAGTAGAGAAAACGATGTAAGATTTCTACAATAAATACTTAGGTAAAGCCACTGTTGTTGGCAGTTCCATGAAAGGTACTCACAAGAATTCTACTTGACGTATAAACGATAAACTTGAGTCGACCATACGAAGACATCAAGCTGGTTTTAGTTCCAACCCCACTTGTGAATAGCGCCTATGCTGATAGCATTAATAAGCACATAATACGAAGGTTTTAGCCGCAAGGTTCTATACAATGGCAAACTATTTGACAAATTTAACACCATCTCTGGTGTACGTTAAGGTTGCCTTATGTCACTCTTGTCGTTTCTAATGGTCATGGATGATGTCCTAACACGGGCAATCGATAATGGTGAAAATTGTGGAATCCGTTGGAGCTTCCAACGTCACCTAGAAGTTCTAGCATATGCCGATGACATATGTGTAATATATCACAGCGATATGCAGAGTAAAGTAGACGACATCATAACTACATGAAGACGGAAGGTCTGATAGTAATTTTAAAGTCGGTGACAACAAAATTGAGAATTTCAACTGCTTCAACTACCTTGGCTGTGCTCTAATGATATCCTTAACGGAATATCTAAAACATAAAGTATCGTTTCACAGATCATCCTCTATAACAACCGGTACAAAAATAGAGTTGTTTTACTCAAGTTCTGCTGTACGGGTACGAGACCTGGCTATTGACGAAGGCACTTAGTAATAATATTTTCCATAACATTTCAGAAAGGAACAACGGGACTTATCTCAGTCACTGAGCTGCTACAGTTGAACGCAGATTCCGAATGGTAAATTCATTAGAGAAGCTTTCCATAGTAGTAATGCTCATAATCAGTTACTAGTTAATTTTATGAAGTAATACCGCTGTTGAAACATTTTGTTCTTTTTCAGATGGTCTAACCTGGGATTGAAACGAGGATAGGTAGGCGGGTGTCTTACCTACCGTACCACAGCGGCACACAAGGCACACAAGACACTTGGTAGAAAACTCCAAATATTTGTTAACAAGAGTCTGAGAAAAATTTTCAAGACTTGTAGGCCAAATACAATATCAAACATATTCCGATATATCTGTAGATCAAAACGAGGTGATGAAATCGGATTAAATACAGTAATACGAAAACAGTCAACCGAAATCTTACAGGCTAATAAGCTACTGAGACACTCTGTTAAAATATTTCTAAACTTTTTACACAATTTGGTTCTAGAAGGAATGGCCATAAGAGAAGCATTATTTTGTGTCCATGTACTTGTAGAACAAAAACTATTGTGAAAAATTGAACACACATCTGACATCTAAATAAATAAAAATTCAAAACGGCAATGAAAGACGGGCAACATTGGAATATAAGAGCCAACATATGATGGACTTGCCCGAAGTGGAAAATTTGAAAAAAAAAACTATTTTTGTTTTTCCCTCTTCTCCTTTATTCCTTATTAAGCCTTTAGGTGCAACCGCTTGGAGGGGTTCTGGTTGGATTATTCAGTAGCGAAGGTATAACACTGGCTACTGAATAATCAATCAGCAGCAACCCACTTCATTGTCGTCCGCATCTGAAAGTTGTTCGATTTTTATTTGCTTATGGGTTCTTCTTTTTTCAATGTGCACAAGCTAAGAGCGAACTTCTCCGTATATGCGCACATTTGTCTCTATAGGCCGGATGTTTTTGCATTGTGTGAGAAAATGCTGATGCACAGGATTTTGATATCCCTGTGTATCATCTTCTATATCTTTTTAACATTTATAAGGGCCTTACAATGTACATTCGCGATGAAGTTGTGTACAAGTGCCAGCAACCACTTGGCATGTATGATGCAGAATTTAACTGTCTTTGGGGTAAGTTTAGAATCAGAATCTTTTGCATTTCGGGTTCGTACATAGAAACTCAAACGTACAGGAGAGGACGAAGGATCTTATTAATGACGGTAGGGTAGCCAACTCTATCGATTCATTAGAGCATCGTCGCAATGTGGCGTGTGTTTCATTGTTCTATCGGTACCATAACGGAATGTTTTCTGACGAAATTAAAGAACTAATTCCTAATCATTATATATTTTTACTAGTACTCGTATTTCTCGTAGAGCACATCCCTTTGTAGTTGATTGTCCAGTAAATCGCACAATGCATTGTAGGGATAATAATCCTCCTGCGGATGTTTTCCCTGCCACTTACGACATGATGTTTCTTAAAAATATATTGTTTGGAACGTAAGTAAAATGTGCAAACAGGCTTAGGTGTATCTTATTATAAATGTCAAACGTTTTTTTACTTTACACCTAATCCTGTATTTACGCCATTTTTTGCATAATATCGTTTGGAATTTATCTAGAGTGTAAGAAGTGTATTAAGTGTATTTTATTTGAAATATAAATTATATTATTTTTTTTGAAAATCAAAATTCACAAAAGAGCAACAATTATATGTTGTTTTTGTTCAATGTACCTTGAATAGTATCCAAAAATATTTAGATTTTTAAATCATTTAATTTAAAAAAAATTAATAACAGACCAAATATTTCTATAAAATATTGGTAGCGTATTTTTCGTCAAATATTCGACAAATGTGACCGTAGCTTTAGTCGAAGAAATAGCTACAACACTACATTTTTAACAATTAACAATGCTCCCATAGAAAGGGTCAACAAATTTAAATACCTTGGTTGTCTATCAAATGAAAATTGGGATGCCTCAACTGAAATCATATACGATATTGGAACATCCTGATCTGCATATCTCAAATATCGAAATATTTTTTGCTGTCAAGATTTGAATCTGAAACTCAAATTACGCTTTATAAAATGCTATGTATGTTGGGTTCTATTATATGGTATGGAAATATGGCCCTTAAAGTCTCTAATATGAAGAGATTAAAAGTATTTGAGATGTGGATTTTGTGAAGACCGCTCATTTTTCCAACGTAGAAGTGCTGCAAAGACCAAACGGAGAAAGATAATTCCTCAGGTGCATCAAACGAAGAAAAACTTTGTATCGATTATACGAAACTGAAAATACTAAATGCTACAACTTATACTCCAAGGAGAGATCAAAAGCAAAAAGGAATCGGTCGTAAGAAACTATCTATACACAAGTGGGTCATTCCATGGAAGCGGCTAAAGACCAGGACTTATTTTCAAATATTGTTAAAAATCTAGGATATTGTTTTTGTAACTGTAGTTTGTAATTTAAGCGATTAAACTCAACATCGAGTAGCAAATGTATAAGAAGATTTTAGTCTTATTTTTTATTATTAACTTTTGCTTTTATTTATTTTTAAAACTTTTACTTTTACTTTTATTCCCCCCTTTTTAATGTGAAGCATAGGCCCATTACAAATGTATTATAATGTATTATTCCATTTGCAGTATTTTATATTTTTTTATACAATAAATGTTCTTTTTATTTAAAATATACGAGTATTTTGTTGATTTTTTCTTTTATAAATTTCTCTTCATTCCAAAGAACAATTCCGATATGTGTATGGATCTTTTATTTATAATTTCTCATCACTTCTTTTGTTTGAAATTTTATTTCTTTTATTTTTATTATTATACTCTTTGTTATTTATTGAATTATATATTACATATATATTTATTTTGTTTAATAAATGTCTTTAACCTTTATGTCAACAGCAGAATAATTATGCGGAAGAGATGGAAATCAAAAATCACTATCTCATCTAAAATGTCATATTCTGGTCAAACATGAGAATTTGTCTAAGAAGGCTTTCCTTAAGAACGTCGTGGAATTTTAGAATTTTAGTTTTATAACGATATGTTGCTGTTGACATAAAGGTTAATGTTATTTTTATATTAATTTTATTTCCGTTTTAATTTATATGTTATACTTTTAAATATTTTTTATTTATAATAATTTTTATAATTTCATTACGTAGTGCTTAAATTACATATTTATAAATATTTTTTTCTTTCTTTATTATGATTTTTTAACCTTTTTTAAAAATTGTATTTTTAAAAATTATTGTATTTTTAGTATTCCTGTACACATATCTTTTCAGATGTTATTTGTTTTCGAATTAATTTTTTATATAAATTTTTTAACTATTTTTTATATTTGATGATTTCTTTTGTCACTTTTATTAAATTTAATTTTCTTTATGATTTTTATATCAAAAGTTCTTTATTTTTTATTCTTTTAAATTCTAAAAAAATCTCTATGCATATTTGCCTTTTATTTTATTTTTCTTTATTTCATTGAAATTACTTTTTTCTTTTAAATCACACGTTATTTATTTCATTTTCTTTTTCACTTCATTATTATTATTTTTTTAACTTAACGCTCGTTTCAGTGGACAGAAAACCATGCAGACGTTATGAATTCTCCGTGTTTTATGAAAAACTTACGCATTAATTTTTCAATATTTCTTTTAAGAAAATTACTAAGTAGTTCCTGGTTTTCAAATAACTCTCCTTCTTTTTCTCTCTCTTTTACGCTTAGAATTTTCAAAAATTTTCTAATATTCAGCTGCTAGACATTTTACGTATTCAGCTATTTTTGTGAAATTCTCAAAACATGATCGAAGAAAATTATTCACTCTCACCCTTCTTCTTATGATCATTTAAAAATATTCTTGGCGTTTGTTGAAAATTTTTCAATATTTTTCTTACATTTTTTTTTTTTTCGAAATTTATTTTTAGATTCTGCGCGTTTCGAATCGAATTTATGCTCTCTTTCTATTTAAATTCTAACTTTACGCAAACACATGCAACAGAATTAAATTTGAAACACAAAAGTTTAAAAGAAAAATTAATAGAAAAAAAACATCTGTTTTAAATTTAAATACAAAATTTGAAAAAAAAAACGTAAGCGGTAAATGTTCATAATATGGTGGTGGTGCATCATCAAAATGATTTTTTTTTTCAATTTTTTTATTAAATTCTTTTTTGGTTACTTTAGAGTTCGCTTGTATCTGTGATGCCGCTGGTGTAAAACGTAGTGGTTCCCGTCATTTAGTCGATGATCTTATTGAGTTTGAGTTTTATTTCTTATTGTGGTTTAAAAAGCAGAAAAAACCGAAATTATTTTTAAAATTTTGTGTCTGTTTTTGTTTCTTGTTCTCCCACTTGAGTTATTGAGTTTTTCTGTTTTTTTTTTTCAAATTTTACTTTTAGAATTCACGATATCTACTACGGCTACTACTTTACTTGTCTCTAATTGTTAGGCATTATTTTTTTGTTTCATTATTATCTAATTTCTGCAGTTTCTTCTGGTGTTTCAGCATCTCTCTATCTCTTTGTCTCTCTCTTAATCTGTATCTTGTTTTTGAACATGTTTTTCACTTTTTGTCTGTGACTTTTTAGTTTAATTCAGCTAAAAAAACATGATAAATTTATCAAATTAGAATATTGGCTATAATAATTAAACATTTGCAATAATTTTAAATTATTTTGTATTCAGGTGACCAGATGTAACACGCAATTTTACATAAAGATACTACCTTAATTGCGAAATACAAGACAATAACTTGTTTCTGTTAAAATTAATACAATTCTCATTGAGTTAATGCCTGTTTTCTTATAGAGTGACCAATAATTAATTTTTTTTGTCATTGTTTTTCAGCTGTCAAAATATTTTGTATGAATATACATTCTTTATTCGAAACTTTTTTGAAATTTTTGGTTTTTCAGTGTAAAAAAAGATTTGTGACATGTGGCAAACGTAAAGTGTTCAGTAAGGTTAACCATTTCAATATGAATAGACTAACAAACGAACAACAAATCAAAATCTTTTATCTGGGACATGTCCCAGTGCCACCCTTAACATCATTCTACACTTACTACCTATTGATATTCATATTTTATTTCATATTTTATTGTTTTTGGCGCAGAGCACAATAAGGTTGAAAGCACTTGGATTCTGGTGGCAATCTCTCAGTGGCCACGGTAACAATTTGAAACTTTTTCCTCCGTCTCTAAAAGTATTAGGAATGGACTTGGAAATCCACAAACTAGACTTTGCTGGGCACACCAAGGCCTTATTTCCTGAGAGAGACATATGGAGAAGAGGTAGGATTTTTACGAGTTCTGGTATTATGGTCTTCACAGATGGATCCAAAATAGCATGCGGTGTGGGAGTTAGTGTTTTCTCCGTAGTCAAGGCGGAAGTCTATAGTATCTTCCGTGAGAGGGCACAAAATAGGTAGAGTTTTCTGTCGTCTTGTATTATCTCGAGTGGCAGGACACTGGAGCAAGTGAGAACCTCTCACCATTCTCTTTACAAAATCATTGCGATCATTTAATGATCGAAACGCACACTGAGGAAATGGGTTTGCCCTTCAACCTTCCCTGCAGAAGCACTTCTTCTTCTTTCCATTGATCCTCTCCACTCCATAATCAGCTCATGGTGGCTGTAATACAATTTTCCTTTTCGGTTTCCTTTTAGGTGGGTCTTTACTATTGTTCTTGACTTGGTTTCAAAACGGCACTTTGTTTTAATTGTAGTTGATCTCGTCTTGGTTAATTAGCCAACTTACCTACCTACCTAAAATTTTATTCCCAAGATGGAATAATTGGAGTTGGTTGCCATGTGGTTTTAACAAGACGGTGCAACATGCCACTCGGTACTCGATACCATGAACATATTGAGCGGCGAGATTGTTGAGCAATTAACCTTACGTCTTGAAGCAGTCGATTGGCCGCCAAGATCATGTGATTTGAACCCGCTACACTATTTTTTGTAGCGAGTTAAAATCACATTTTCAGCCCTGGAAAACAACATTACAGCTGTCGTTGGAGTGATGCCGAAATGCTGGAGAAAGTATGCCAAAATTGGAGCTCACAGATCGATCACTTACGGGGTAGCTGCGGGCAGCATTTATATGAAATTATCTCAAATTAATATATATTTAACTCACGTTTGCGAATGTTCGGTGTTTTTTTTTTTCAATTTACATTTACATTGGATTTAATAACCAACTCATAGAATTTAGAGAAATGTATGAAATCTTTATTTGATTCGATAGAACGATCTACATAATTCAATGTTGAAAGATAACTTCATGTAAATTTTGAACACGGCTACGCCTCAAATGATTCATATGCTTGGTCCAATAATCTCTCCAACATATCGGCCGATATCTCACGAATAAATTCTTCAATATTGGCTTCCAGTGCGCCAACCGTTGCGGCTTGTCCCTATAGACATGAGCCTTAACATAGCCCCACAAAAAATAGTCTAAAAGCATTAAATCGCGCGATCTAGGCGGCAAATTGATCGGCCACAAACGTGATATAAACTATTCACCGAACTCGCCTCTCAATTGGGCCATTGTTTCGCGTGCTATGTGGCGTGTGGCACCGTCTTGTTGAAACCACATGTTAGCCAAGTTCTGCTCTACCATTTTTGGCAAAAAGAATTGTTATCAACGCACTGTAGCGCTCACCATTCACAGTAACATTCCAGCCTTCTTCGTCTTAGAAAAAGTACAGTCCAATGATGCCAACGCATCACAATACACATCAAACAGTGCATTTTTCGGGATGTATTGGCAGTTCTTAGAATGTTTTTGGCTGCTCTTCACACCAAAAACGTCTGTTTTGCTTGTTCACATATCCATTCAACCAGAAATGAGCTCCGGCGCTAAATACACGATGCACTTTCTTAACTGAGCATGAATTTTGATAATAAAATTCAATGATCTGCAAGCGTTGTTCATTTGTAAGTCGATTCGTGATTAAATAATAGACCAAACTGAACATGTTTGACAACATATTACACGAAAAGCTGAGCTGCCAAAAACCGTGTTGCCAAAAAGAAAGACTGTAGACAGCCAACTATGTTAAATTTTAGGTAATCCAACGTGAACGTGATTTATTAATGTGGAAAGTAAAAAACCGACTCTGAGTTATGATTCCATTTTCAGGTTTCACCTTTCTAAGTCTAAAAGTATCATGCACTATGACGGTTCCACTCTAATGTTATTCTTTTGAAGCTCTCCGCATTCTTCCTGATGGTATGGTCGATAAAACTCAATTTTCTACGTTTTATTTGTTTGAGTACGGGCTTCTCATTAGTCAACTTTCAGAGATCTGTGTTGGTGATGTTGTTAGACCAGAATATCCTGCATATGATTCTGAGGCACTTGCTGATGGATACATCTAGCTTTTGCTTTTGCTTATGTCTATTTTTGTGCCGCCATTCCTTGTCACTATGCTTTTTAAATAGCACAAGCTATCTACGTATTCGAGCAGTTGGCCTTACAGCTTGATGTTATCTGTGCTAACGCTGTTAACTCTCATGGTTTTGCTTTTTTTAGTATTTATCTTAAGACCAACATATCTTCTAATTTAGCCTGCAAAATGGGCCTGTGCGAGAGTAGATAAATATTATCCGCATAATCCAATTACTCCAGTTGGCTTGAAAGACTTCATGTAATTTCTCTTCTCTTTGGAAAGACTTCGCTCATTATGTCAACCAGTACGATATGGTATTAAACAGTCGAATGATGTTCCCTTTATGAAGAACTGCTGAGTGTTCAGCATCTTTGTACATAGCCCTGATGACTCCAATTATTTTTTAGGTTACGCTTTTTCTTCTCAATGCTTTACATATGGCAATCCGTCTGATGGTATAAAAGGCCTTTTTCAAATCTACGAATAGTAGATACAGGGGCCTAATATACGCAGCTCCTATTTGTCCGAAAACCTGCTACTTCATTTTGCAGATTATTTTCTATTCCGTATTCTATTCTTTCTACAATATCGCATTATAAATCGCCAATCTCAAAGTGACGAAACTCTTTACTGTACTCTGTTGTCTCCCCACTATCATTTTTATTTCCTGATCTTCGTTAAATATCTGTTTTCTTCACAGATATTATAATAACAACACTGTTTATTAAGCTCAAGTGGTATATGTCTTACTATTCTTCTAATTTCAGTAAAATTTCTTACGCTAGCAGCCAAAGCATCTTTTAACCATCGATGCCTTACTGTCATACCATTTTGCTCTGGAGTATACAATAAGTTGAAGAATTACACTATTTTTTCTCACATTATCATCAACTTGTATTCCCCGATTTTCCTCTTGTTTTAGCACTGTCGTTTTCGCTTATTTCTATGTTAGATTATTATGTCTTGACGATTTCATTCGAGCTTTATTCTTGTGATATTGTCGGGCTTTTCTCGGATATTGTGATCGATTCACCCCCATTTCTTATTCCTTTTTTGCTTCAGTATGATTTTCCCATTGGTCATATTTTACAGTTCTGTGTTATTTATAGTGTTAGGCTAGATATGGTTTTCTTTAAATATTTAACGCAAGTTCAACATTTCGAGCCAATCTTTCCAAAATTTCAGTTTTGATTACTATTGAAGATCTTATGCGAGAGTATACAAATGTCATCCGCATAGTCTAAATCTTCGAGTTGGCGTAAAAGTCACCTTGTTATTCATCTTCTCTTTGGAGAGACTTCGCTTATTATGTCAGTCAGCACGGTAGTGAATATCTTAGGTCCTTGCTTTACTGCAGCATTCGTGTAGAATAGTTGACTGATGTTCCCGTTGTGAAGAGCTGAAATTTCTGAATCGGTCTAATTATTCGAATTATTTATTGTGAAACTCCTTTTGCCCTCAATGCTATCCATATGGCAGTTCGTCTGATGCTATCAAATGAATGCTATTCTAGAGATTGTACTATAATGGCTTCTATTTAAGCCTTCCTTTCAAAAGCTTGCTTGTACGTATTGCAAATATGTAGTCAATTTTACCATGAAGACTTCTGTTTCTCTCCCTTTGTTGCAGTTTCCCAAGTCGCCACTTTTTGGTAACTTTACATTGATGCCTTTCTTCCATGTTGAGGCAGCCTTACTTCCTCGCTTACTGATGTGAGTGTGAAGTTGTTGAAGTTCTGCCGTGGTTTAGATATCAGCCAATAATCCATTCCCAATTTTTTAATCCTCTCTCTTATCTCATTCAGATTAGAAGGATTGCATGGTATGCTCCGTTGCTAATTCAATGAAATTTTCTAATTTCAATGAAATGTTCTATTCACCTCCGCGTTTGTGCGTTATTGTTCGTTAGTAATGTATCCTTACGATCAGCATCTGCTTGGTTCCTATTGTACTACCTTGTACTACCTTGTTCTATTCATCTCCGCGTTTGTGCGTTATTGTTCGTTACTAATGTATCCTTACGATCAGCATCTGCTTGGTTCCTATTGTACTATCTTGATCGAAAAATTTCGCGAATAACACCCATGTGCCGGTTCCATCTATCCAATGTGAGTTTGTTTGTGTGTTAGATTGGTACATTTGTTGTTGATATTCCCGCTAAATCTTAGCGTCATAGCTTAACATTTGTAAAAGCTACGTAACCAAGAGTACATCTATCTCTATGTGTGTTGGCGATTTTTTACAATTTTGACCGTGTTGAGGTCGCAAAAGACATGATTTGCGAAGCTTAATCCGATCGCACATTCATCAAAAGGATCTTACTGGAGACGAGACGTGAGTTTATGAGTACGATACGCAATCTAGACATCAGGCAAGCGAATGGCGTTCACTAAATGAACCGAGACCAAAAAAACGTGGTTTTCTGTCAAAAAGGAGGCAATGATCACGGTTTTCATGGATTACAACGGTGTAGTGCATAATGCATTTTTGCCAGAAAGCGTGACAGTAAACAAAGAGTATTGTTTGGGAGTTATGAGACGTTTGCGTGAAGCAATTCGCTGAAAGAGACCAAAATAATAGGCAAAAAACTCGTGGATTTTGCTCCATGATAACGCACCGTCGCACACTGCCATCATTATTCGAATTCACCTGACCTGGCTCCCTGACTTCTTTCTGTTCAAAATAGTTAAAAAACCCTTACAGGGAACACGTTTCAGCAGCCGTTTTTACAAATTGTAAAAAATCCCCAGCACACATAGAGATAGATGTACTTTTGGCAACGTAGCTTTTGCAAATGTCAAGCTTTAACGCTAAGATTAAGCTGGAATATCAAAAACATATGTATCAACCTAAAAAAAATCAAATCGGAACGATGGGGCCGCCACACGGGGATAATTCCGGAAACTTTTTGATCAATGAGTACTTTCGATTTATAAGACAGTTGATCACATTTCTATCTTCTTGCAGCTGTCCTTACCTGTTCCGCCTGTTGTTGGTATCGCTGCCGTAAGAGTTAAACTATTTAAATCGCTACAAATTATTATCGATTTCTAAATATTTCCTTTACATACGTATGTATATTATCTATGCAACACGTATTCTATTTATTTTTCATAACAAAGGCTTTTACCACAAAGTACAAGCGTTGAAAGAACGTTTCAAAAATACAAATTTTAAACAGATAATATATGACGATTTAATAAAGTATTTATTTAAATAAAAAGTTGAGAAAACATTGACCACGTTTTTGAAATTTTGTAAATTTACATCTTGTTATAGCATTGAAAAGGGAGAAAAGATAGACCGGCAGGCAGTCAGGCATGCAGCTTGCTATGCATATACATACGTAGACACTATCAGCCTAGACCGATAACTTTGAAGAGCTAAGAAACCCTTTAACTGAAATGTATTGACATTGAGGCTTTTAAAATACATCATCACTCTTGGACTTAAAGAAAGAAATATGAAAAAATAAAAAAGGGGACAGGAGGGGGAAATAAATATAAAATCTATATACATAAATGCTTTTACTTATACTTTTTACAATATTTTTGTTTGTTTTTGTTCTTAAATACACTTAAATAATTACCAGCATTTAATTTAATTGTCTTCGAAATAAAAGAAAATACCAATAAACGAAACTATATAAATTAGTGCAAATTTAAAGGCGGCTTGCAGGTTTAAAACGAAGACCAAATCGCCACGATTAGTCCTCACCGGTCCGAAAAAAAAAATTTTAAAAAATATTTTATTTTTTGTTCAAATCAAGTTAAATTTAAAGGATTTATGTCGTGAAAAAAGAAATTGAGATTTTATTGAAAAAACGATAAATTGCAAAACTTTTTTTGTGGATCTTCAACTTTTTTCAATTTTTTTAGTTTCATTAGTGGAAAAAACACGTTATTATATAAAGACAATAATTTTTTTTTAAATTATTTTTTAATTTAACAAAATGGAAAGGTATTTACAAAATATTAAATCCAAATTTAAAGAAAGTGTTTAAAATCTAAAATTGAAGAAAATATTTTTGTTGTTATTGGGAACATATAAATCGAAATGTTTTTTTGTATTTTTCTTAATACGAAACAGATATTCATCGCCGATTTTAGGGCCGAGTTTTGCCGCCCTCGCAAATGGATCTGTAACAGACAAGGTAAGCATATGAAAATAAAAGACCTATTATTTGGATTGCGAAAATTAAGTTTTTAGTCACTAGACTAAAATGAGTAAAAATATAATTCGAAAAAAATTATATATTTAAATTCAATTTATTATGTCTATGAAATAGGTGCTGAGTATTCAATAAGAGAAAAGTAGTTTTTGAATGCAAAACACATTCTTCGGAATGAATCAGAATTTGCGTAAATGCAACGGATATATTGCAGTCCCAGGGGAATGCTATAATCTTGTCGGTTCAATTAGAATTATGAATTTTATCTTACTAAACATGATCTCAGAGTCAATCATACCACATATAAAATTATTAACGAAAGAAAGAGCAGGAAGTTTATTAAGGATCAAACAGCTTTCGCGTAGTGGTAAATCATATAAGGTTTCCATTGAAGATTTCGAAGAGAAAAAAGAGAAACTAAATAATTTATGTGAATATTGAAAATCCCAGCCTACAAAAATTGATCTGATCAAAAAAGTGAACAATTGCTTTAAAATACAGGAATTATTAAACTGCTTTCACCAGCTTTTTTTTTATTTAAAGTATGCGGATTAAAAATTTGTTTTCCATTGCATCGACTTTTGCAAGACAAGGTCCCCTTTTGCAATCTAAGGTCCATTCAATTAATACTATAGATATACATATAGCATGCATTAAGAATCCAATAGTGACCTTAGAACCTTTAACCTTTTTACCAACCAGAAGGTCGTCGGTTCAATACCAGGTCAGACCATCTTAAAAAAAAAAAAATTTCGACAGCGGTATCGCCTCATAACATTAGCTAGTAACTGGTTATGAGTATTACTACTATTGAAAACGTATATAAATGCATTTGCCGTTCGAAATCGGATGCAGCTAATTGACTGAGAAAATTCCCCATTATCCTCCATGGAATGTTTTGGGATTTAATATATATAAAGGCCAAAAAAATTTTTTTTCAGATCTGACACTATTGTCAGAAAAATATAGAGAAAATTTTCACAACCGTGAGAGCTTACAATTTTTATTTTTCAACATTGTCAGAGAAAACAACGACAAGACTTTGTGACAAATGTCTTGCAACCGTGTGAACTGACAATATAAGTTGTAATGGCAACTTTCCATTGTCTGGTGGTTGTCAGCAAATTGCCCTGTCTGACATTATTGTTAGAATCTGACAATCGTCTGAACATGACCTAACCAATGTTCTGTTTTTTTAGTTTTAATAACTATTTTAAGCATGTCCATAACTCTCCGAAACTTTCTTCAACGCATCGTTTAATCTTTCTGACAAAAGTAAACAGTAACCATTCGTAATTGGTAGAAATTGGAAAATTCCTCTATTTTAAGTCTAAGATGTTCAATTCCATTCAAACATAATAATATGCTAAAAGTAATGGAATTTCAGATCAATACTAATTTATTTATTTAATTTGTCTAAGGATTTCAGTTTCCTACAGGCTAAAGTGTTACATACAAGCAATAGAAATTTATGAGTTTTGATATATTTGCAATATACAACCATAGAAATCAGTTAATGGTAAGGATTTTTAAATATAAACAGATCGGCAATATTTTAAACTGAAAGATGCAGGAAGTTCTTGCACATTAGATATAATTTTGCGAAGTATAAGCTCCGAATCGACATCATCACAAATCAAAACCAGTAGAAAAAGATGCCCAGCATTATTTGTTGACTTTTCAACGCAATAGATCAATAAGCGCAGGCCTGTTTTCATATGAAGGAAGTACATACGACATAATAGATCGGAGTTCAATAATAGGTGGAACAAATAATGTAGTACTATGCATGTTTCGTGACATATGGATCGGAAAATTCTTTCGCCTAACGCTTTATAAATTCAAACACATCATTGACCTTATTTATTATTATTGGGTTATGATGACCAAATGTTAATTTATTATCTATGATATCAGGATATTATAAAAAGTATAACGGGTGGAAGATCATTGTTGAATAATACAAATAATACTGGACCTAGACACTCTTAAGGTTCTTCTTGAAAGATAATATTTAAGCCAGCGAATTACGTTGTCACTATAGATGACATTAGTTTGTTAATTTGTAGTTTTTAAAACCATAATTTGATCTCTAGTTCTTAGTTCGAAAACGTTATTAGCCGTTGAGCGTAATTTCCAAAAACCATTTTGGAAAGAAAATAAAAGAGATGATATTTGATGATAAAGACTAACATTTAAAATCTTTTCTAGAATTTGAAGACTTTTATAGGATAAGTTGTTTTGATCAATGAAGCTTCTAACGCAATAACACAATTAGTGCACATGTCGACTTAAGCTACTCTCACATATGGCCACAATATATCACACATACAGACAATCTAGGAAGAAACTCCATTCTTATTCGATATTTTCTTCTTCGGATATTTCCGAAGTATGTAAGAATAGCTTAAGTCGACTTAGGCTACTCTTCCGCATATAAACAAACAAATTATTAGAAATTAATAAAATTTGTTCTTTTTTCCAGGTTACACCCGATATGGCTCATTTAATACATCCATATTGGAATCAATTTCCGCCTATGGACCCGATATGGGCTAAAATTTTGGCAGCGTATATGGTTATAATTGGCTTAATTTCATGGTGTGGAAATGGCGTGGTGATCTATATATTTTCGACAACAAAATCTCTACGTACGCCTGCGAATTTATTGGTTATCAACTTAGCGCTGTCCGATTTTGGCATTATGATCACAAATACGCCAATGATGGGTATAAATCTATTTTATGAAACTTGGGTATTGGGTCCTTTGATGTGCGATATTTATGCCGGTTTGGGTTCAGCATTCGGTTGCAGTTCCATATGGTCAATGTGTATGATATCATTGGATCGTTACAATGTCATTGTAAAAGGTATGGCTGGTCAACCGATGACCATAAAATTGGCCTTAATAAAAATCGCATTTATATGGTTAATGGGTAGTATATGGACATTGGCGCCGGTGTTTGGCTGGAGTAGGTAATTATGTATTGAAAATTGAAATGTCAGTAATTAAAGTACAAAATTAAAATTGAATATCAAACACAGATATGTACCCGAAGGTAATTTAACATCCTGTGGTATTGATTATTTAGAACGTGACTGGAATCCACGTTCCTATTTGATCTTCTATTCCATATTCGTATACTACGTACCATTGTTCTTGATCTGTTATTCCTATTGGTTTATTATTGCGGTAAGTTGTGATTGAGTTACTAATACGATATACTATAGAGAAGTTTTAAATCAATCTTTCATTATTTTCTAGGCTGTATCGGCCCACGAAAAAGCCATGCGCGAACAAGCCAAGAAAATGAATGTCAAATCCTTGCGCTCATCTGAGGATGCTGAGAAGAGTGCCGAAGGTAAATTAGCCAAAGTAGCCTTGGTTACTATTTCCTTGTGGTTCATGGCTTGGACTCCTTATTTGGTTATCAATTGCATGGGCCTATTCAAATTTGAGGGACTTACACCTTTAAATACCATCTGGGGTGCTTGCTTTGCCAAATCGGCTGCCTGCTACAACCCTATTGTCTACGGTATCAGGTAAAGCTTTTGAGACATTCATTGTGATTTTTTTAAGATTTTTTTTCTCATTTTAAGCCATCCCAAATACCGTTTGGCTCTAAAAGAGAAATGTCCATGCTGTGTCTTTGGCAAAGTGGATGATGGCAAATCTAGTGATGCCACTTCACAGGCTACCAATAATGAGTCAGCCGAATCGAAGGCATAAATTGCTTCACAAAAGACAATAACAACCTTCGCATTAACCACCGGCACCTCGTATCTATGTATGTAATTAACGAATAGTTAAAATACTAGAATATTGTGAAAAAAATAATAAAACAAACTAAACATTCATAAGCAACTGCAGCAACAGAATGAACGCTTTCGTAGTTTAGAAAATTTTCAGATTACTTTTAATTAATTTTTTTGATTGTTGTATTAAATTTAAACCGATTATGTATTATTTATATTTATAAGTATATAAATATTGACAAACAATAATAATTTTAAAATATTGTACTTGCAATGTCATTAAGGACGAAACATAAAAATGAAAAAAAAAATTTTTTTTGAAAAAATAAAGGGCATGCAAACTTGTAAAAAGTTAAAAAATAATTCAAAATTTGTTTCAAGTCTTTCATAGCAGTCAAGTTCTTTATGCATCCAAAGATGTGAGCTTTTCTTGAGAGTCTGGAAAAAAGACACATTTAATATCAAGGATAAAAAGACGATAATTATGCACCGATTAGTAGGTAAAATCGATGTCATGTCACAACATTTTTGTGTGGATTGCATTGCGTCCCTCCGAATCACACTGGAGCAAATCAATGAGTTACAGCAACCGATATTTTTGGTGTTCGTCTATTTCGAGAAAACTTTCGACCGTTATGGAATGTACTCTCTCTTGAGAGTATACAGGGAGAGTATATAGGGAATACGAAGAAAATTGGTTCGCCTCATACAGGCCCAGTATGCTGGAATGAGGTACAAAGTGTTGAACGGAGGTGCGGTTTCTGACCCTCTCAATATATAGTTCGAACAGGGTCGAGCTTAATGCACGCAAGGCTCAATGTTGTTTTTTAACACACAGACGTGGTGGTGTGGTGTTATCTGTGTCAATGGATAATGGGGATATTGGGGAATCAGATGCTCTTGACTTTCTGGGGATGAGAATTCACTGTGACGTTCGTTGGAATGATCACATATTTCAAGTGTCGAAAGAAGCATTCAAGTGCCTTGGTTTTTTAAAACGGTGTAAGAAATACTTCACTCCATCTGACCTTCTCAATATTTACAAGAACTATATCCGACCCAAGATGGAATACAACTCTCATGTATGGACCGGTGCTTCAAAGTCTATTTTGGAGCTTATCAACCACGTGCAGGAGAAGGCGAAGAAGCTCATTAGTGACGGCAGGGCAGCCAACTCTATAGATTTATTAGAGACCGCCGCAATGTGGCGTGTGTTTTATTGTTCTATCGGTACTACAACGGAATGTTTTCTGCGAAATTAAGGAATTAATTCCTAAAAATCATATATTTTTAGGTAGTACTCGTATTTCTCGTAGAGCGCATCCCTTTGTAGTTGATTGTCCAGTGAATCGCACAACGTATTATAGGGAGAATTATTTCTTTGGTCGCACTGCTCGGTTATGGAATAATCTTCCAGTGAAAGTATGCCCTGCCACTTACAACATGAGTGAACTTAAATATAACGTCCATAAACACTACTCCCTCTGTTCTCCTTCCCACAAAAGACAGTCAGAGAATCGGCGCTTTGTTAACAACTTCAAAAACATAAAAAATAGTGAATGACTTTTTTTGTTTTTTTTTTTAATTCATATACAAATATTTAAATATTTAAAGATTTGTTATTTTTTAAATTTTTCTAAAATTTTGTTTTAGTACCATGTAAATATAAAAGAATTGAAAAATTTAAGAATAATTTTCTTCATTACTCTAGTAAATTAAAAAAATAGGTTTCTACTTTATAAATTTTTGTGATTTACAAGAAAAAAATAAATAAATAAATAAACTATTCAGAGTCGGAGCTTTCAAAATTAGGCTGTCAGGTAGGTCATTTATATTTAAAAGAAGCTGCTTGACCTCATCATCTATTTTGATATGTTTTTTGTTTTTTTGGAGTATTTAAAAGTGCTTTTAGATTTAGATGTAATAAAAGGATCCAACGAAACCAATAAAACGTGCAGTAAGTCCTCCATTGTATGCAACCTCGAGTCTTTTCGCCTATATCTGCGAAAATGTTTATTTTTTGCCTCAAGTGCCTCTTCTGACATCATTCCTATTGGTAGGGAATAATTGCTCCGTGAATATTTGCTTTTTCAATAATATTTGCTCCGTGTATTAATATTTTATGTACTGATAGAGGCAGATAAAACCAAGGGTGTTCGGACACAAATAATTTGCTGTTTCCAGGCATATATCCGAAAAGCCTTTTCGCTAACTGCATACCCACATGCCATTCATTGTGCTCAAAATTTGTCAGAACCTTTTTATAAGTTCGACTTGCATGCCAGTTAATACAGAGGCCAAGGTTGGATGCTGGAAAAACATTGAACATTGAACAGTTGAACTTTTCTTTTATTTTGCTGAGCAATTTCTCTGTTTTGTCTACGAATTTGCCAATTTTGAATCGGTATTCTGCAAGCGATATAAATTATGCACAGTGTCGACAATCCATATTCGTACAAGTGGTTTTGTGGCTGCCTCAGTTGAACTAAATTAAGATTGTTCATCAATTTTGGTGTCGGCACACAAATTCCATAAGCCAGTGATGATGACTCCGCTATGGTATTAAAAACTTTTCCATCGATCATGGTCAAATGAAATTCGTGTGTTACTGCAAAAAAACTTAATTTTGTTGGCAGACTTTGTGCTATTTCTCGGTTTACATATTCTATCTCAGCCCTCTCTTTTTCAAAAATTATTTTAATGGGTCTACAGAGCCGAGTTGAAGAAGAACGGTAATTTTGCCATAGTATTGCGGCTACTTTTTTGATTTGCAAATGAATAATACATACAGTAAATAAATGCTAAGCATCTCGGTGCTTAGAAAATCCCTTTATCGTCTTTTAGTCTGCTAATGTCAATCTGACGAAACCAGTTAACAGGTTTCGCATAGATAGGAATGGCAGATCAACATATGACTTCCTTCTAAGTTTAGTTTAACTATAAACCATATAAAGACGGTCATTGTACAATACCATTTACCAGACGTAAGAGTCTGAGACTTACTGTACGGACAATAAGTGGTTAGATTAGTAGAGATCATTCTGAATAAGACTCTCACATAAGAGAAACACTTGTTCTATGTTACCATAAGAAACATTATGTCTGTCAGCGCCTCCTTGGTATAATACGTGGTCTAAAACCCAAAATGATCTACTAGTCTTTCGTAACGATAATAAGACCAATACTGACCTATGCTGCCTTAGTGTGGTGGCCTAGAATGGAGCAAGGCAAAGCCCGGGCTCTGCTGGATAGCCTTACTTGTATTTTAATCACGGGTGTAATGAGGACATGTCTCACACTTGCATTTCAGTGATGGTGGAGGTATGTAAAAATGCTCTTAGATCACTTTGAGCTCCGATTTGGAGGATGGCGACATTCCACTATGTATTGCGCCTAATCGATGGAAATCCGCTCGTCAGGCAGGAAAGGAGTTTATAGTTAGACAAATCGTGGCGGCGTAATATCACGAACCAGGTTTGGTTTATCGATGGATTAAAACAGACTGGCGCTGTGACTGGAACCGGTACTTCGCCACAATTTCCAGAGGGTATTTACGTATGGGCAAATACCCTTCCATTTTTTAGCCGGTGATTTACGCCATCTTCACTTGCGTTAGGGAATCGAAAGGTTTGAGAATTTTTGTGATGTCAGATAGTCAGGCGGCCTTAGAGACCTTGCTAAACTGTAAGGTTAGGAAAGCAGAGGTTAGGTCGAAAGTTGTTGGAATTCACAACAGGGTTGTTATGAGGGCTATCCTAAGAACGAAATTTATTTATCGAGACCACCGCGTTTTATTGGGCTTGAGTCATTTTTTGATATCCTTGTTGGATACGCAGGAGGGAGGATTGACTCCCAGGTTGGGGGAAAATTCGTTCGGTTTTAAAGAAGTACCTCCGGTATGAGACAGGCGAGGAGGTTTACTTCACTTTCTCCCGGTAGATCCAGAAGCCTTTGGCTACTCAATTTGAGCGAGCTCAAGGTACCAACGGGTCGATTTACCAGCCATTATTTTTTTAGATACTATCAGTATATTTTGGAAAATGTTGAGGATAATCGATGTAGGTTCTGTACAAATTATGACGAGACATCTGAACACGTAGGGCCTGCTTGTAAATGCATTACGACGGCATATAAAATGATGCACTATAGTGCATATAAATTGGCGGCAGCGTCGCCTTTTATTTGCATAAACAAATTTTGGAGTAAAGTAGTGACGTTAAGTTGTTTTAAATCGCTAAAAATCCTGATGCTGTGCAGTAATGCATTCACGGACAGGCCCGTACTTTGTAAGTGCCCTGCTATTTCAGTCCAGGCTCTGGTGACTCCAAAAAGAGCATTTTATCTCTCATCAAATAGAGAAGGTTATTCTGATGATACGAGCACACGCGTCCCCAATATAGGAAGACGAACTCAAAGGAACTTTGGGGAGGTTAACTACTTTATGATCCAACTTCTCTCTGCACCTCATGGGAAAGGTTGGCCCCAGGTTGCATTGCAGCTAGACGGGAATGACAACTCTGAGCACACCTATTTAAATACGCAAGGTGGAATTCTGAAAAGGAAAATTTGAAACAGCAGTTTGGTGATTTCGATCCCGATAATCTGGTAACAAAATGCTCGAGGGCATGAACGAATGATATGTGGAGAGGATTTATGCTGAATGCATACTGCTGAAGAAGAAGAAAGATCTGTCGAGAAGATAAGCCAATGACATGATCCTGGCTTCAAATATGGCGAACCCATACGTGGGTGAATGATAAACGGTCCTTATAAGGACGTCGTTCTGGGCCTGCCCGAGGTAATTCAGAGAAGAAGAGGAGGAGGGATTGTTTTAGTGGAAGCACCACTGAACGCAGTCGGTTACAGTAAGTGCAAAGGCATTTTTAACACTATCTCTTACTCAAAAAAAAAAAAAAAAATTATATAAATAAATAACGTATAACGTTCAAAAAATAGAGAAAATTTTAACAAAAAAAATTAATTTGATTTTATTATTACAAAAAGCATTTTCTTTTTTAAACAATTAAAAAGAAGAGTGTGAGTGTATAAAACGCAATCCTTGAAACTTACATTCTCAAATTAGTATTTGTGTAAAAATATATTATTAAAACTAGATTTTAATTATTTATTTTTTAACAATTTCTTTCTTAACTTTTCTTTATTTACTCTTAACTTAGTAAATTATTGACGATCAACTAACTCTCTAAAAGTTTTTGTAAAGGTTCTCTTAAAATGGGGAAAAATAAAGGCAGGAGCATTTTAAAAGGACGGGGACTAAACAGTAAAGAGTTATAAAAAAACGTTTTTTTTCACAAAAAGAAAAAATAAATTATTTAAGAGTTAAAAATAATTAAAAGAAAAAATGGTATTGTTAGAAAAAATTAACAATAATAACAATAATGTAAAGGCATATCTTATTTTTTTTTTTAGAAAAATATATAACATATTTTTGTATGTTTTAAGAAGTATGTATGTATACAACAACAATGAACTTATGTGCTTTGTTTTTTAATAAAATTAGTTTCAACCTATTCACTACAAGAATCATATTCACTGTCACAACGTCTAAGGCTATTGCGTCTTAAAGAACTGCGAGTGTTTTTATGATTTAAGACCACCGAGTTATTATTTAAATTATTATAATTGTTATTATTATTGCTGCTGGTATTGTTATTGTTAGTATAACTATTGCCGTAAACAGCAGCAGCTGTATCTATGTTATTATTCATATATAAATTTGATTGTCGCTCTTCCAAATCAACGTGAGTAACAAAATTCTCTGAACGTTTTTGAGTTATTAAGGACCAAATACGTACTTCAACACCCAATCTAAAAGAAAATAAGAAATTGAATGTGAAAAAGCCACATATAAAATGGTTTTCATTTGCAACTCACCTCAATTCTAATCTCATTAAATCCAACTTCTCCATATTATATATGAAATCTTCATAGGAGAAGCCTTCATTTAAAATGGTTGTCTTTGAGACTTCATCAATATCATGTTGTGTTAACCACTCTTCCAACTGTTCATCAACTTCCTCGAGCAAGCCATTATAAGTACTAATGTTACTAACAGATCTTCGGGAATATTGACGTTTATATTGACGATTAGGTTTTTTATTGCCTGCCGTATATTTAGTACGCCTTGTACGTTTACGCCCCATATAGATGTGTGCCAACTCCTTACTAATATTCTGTAAGGCCTTAAGACTTTGCTTTTGATGTTCCAAATGTTGATGATGAAATTTCCGATTGGATTCTTTAATATCTCTAAGCAAACGTACACATTCGTGGGAAGACAAACTAGTATTGTCCTCATCCATGGCTGGTGTATTACTACTTGTCATATGTTGTGGATCATAAGCTGCTATCTTTTCCTGACTATCGGTAGAGGTTTGCTGTTGATTGTGTACACTTTCATCGTCTATGAGAGAGGGGTCTTTACCCAAAAGATTGGCACCCAATTCGGGCGATAGGATCATAACACAGGCTTGTACAGCCTGTTTAACTAAATTGTCTAAGGCAAACATCCAATGAGGTTTTATAGAGTGTAGACGTAAAGCTGAAATAACAGCATCCTGAAATGAATACAAAGCCAAATGCAAATGATCCAAGGCGGCAGCATCGTAATTTAATTCTTCCTTTAAACTATTTATGCACGCCTCCAATTGTTTTTCCTTTTCATTCATTATATATTCACGTATGCCATGCAATAGCTTTTGTAATTCATTTTTCGTTATCGCTACTATATTACTGTGTTCGTCGTTAAGCTTTTCCAACCATAGGTCACATATTTTCGACTCATCCGTCGTTAGGACTTTCGATAAAGTCGTACGACGTTGAGATTCTTTTTTGAGATGATAGAAATCATTAGTTTCACTGGTCTCTGAACTGGCTCCCGTACGTAATGAGGGTGTGGACACTTCTATTTCTGGTGACAGTAAAGTACCTGAAGAGTTGCGTCTTTCTATGGTAAATGGTTGATGACTGGGTAGATTTTCAATATCCACTGAGGCAGATTGGAAGCCCCTTTAAATGAAATTTAAATTTTACAAATAATTTCTATCAAAATTATTGAAAATTTTCCAATTATACTCACTCTATTTCTGGTGTTGTCGGTGTATTACCCGATTTAGGCCTATTAACTAAACGATCAGCTGGTACTGATATACTGCGATTAAAGTCACTTGTAGAGGGTGCCAAACGCAATTTACGATGTTTGCTTTAAAAAATCGAAAATTAATATGAAATTATGATTAAAAATTGTATTTTAAACCTACTCTGTCAAGAATGGATCCTCAAGTAACTGGGCCGCTGTTGGTCTTTCTGATTCTTTGATGGCAAAACATTTTAATATAAAACTTTTAGCAGCCGGTGATAATTCATCTGGTATGGTCGGATGTTTTTTATAATAACCAACTTTGAACATGGCCGCCTGTGCTGAGCCCAACTCAATAAATGGTCTTTTACCCGTAGCCATTTCAACATTTGTACAACCAAACGACCATATATCGGCCGCTGGACCATAACCGCGAAAACCCAAGTCTATAACCTCGGGAGCCATGTATTGTAGCGTGCCGGTAAAAGTGGAAACCATAGGATTTATGCCAGCCAAACGTTTAGAAGTACCAAAATCGGATATTTTTACCACACCGCTATAGGTATTGACCAAAACATTGTCACCCTTAATATCACGATGAACAATTTTCTGTTCATGCAAATATTTGAGACCTTCGAGAATTTGTTTTGAATAGAATGCCATGGTTGACTCATTATCTTTCAGAGGACCCCATTTCTTTTCAAGTAAATCGGAGAGAGAGCCACCAGGAACTTGTTCCATAAAGATTTTAAACAAACCGTCTTCTGACAAAGAGCCAATGTACTGAAAACGAGAATTTTATATATAAAACAGTAACAAATATTAAAGCAACTTACCCGGACTATATTGCGATGCCTTAATTGCGAATGCAATTTAATTTCCTCATGCAATGGTTGAACATCTTGTGAGTTTTTCTCGGGCACTTCTTTTATAGCAATTCTAACCTGTGTATGTTTATCACGGGCCGCATAAACGGTGCCATATGTACCCTTGCCCAAAACAACTTTACGATTTTGATCATCGTAGTCATATTCATACTGGAAAATGATTTGAAGAAAATTTAAAAAATTCTGAAATTTAATTATTAATCTCCAATATTATTACCTCTATCTGCTGTGGTTCCTCTTCATTTAGGTTGACAAACACATCCTGATCGGATGCCATTTCCAATATCAATTCATAGAAACGTTGTCTACACTCAGTTGAAGGGAAAAATATTTGAAAATCATCTGAATTATGATGAACATACAAGTAAGCACAACGATCGTCACGTTTATATAAACTGACCGATTTTATTTCTGAGGCAGTGAAAACAAAATCATGAACCTTTTTACATTCATTCTTTGCATGAGCTAAACAAATATTAATGATTTGTATAGACTTTTCCTCGGCATCCATATTGATGTTCACATAACTGGGCATATAAATCTTTTGGGGTTCAACGATCTGCAATAACAGAGTTTTTTTTCAAAATCCTAAAGAAATTTGCTTCTTGTCTTACTCACCAATATGGGAAATCTAATATTACTTATTTTACTACTATCGGTGGCATCTAAAAAGAAATCCATCCAGAATTGAAAAATTTGCTCTTCTATGGTTGGCTGGTGATCATCGTTCTTTTTACGGAAACGGTGTATTAAGCTAATGTTACCTATAGTCGATTTTAAATACCAATTAGGTGGTTTCAGCTTAAACATACATTCAGCAGCTTTTATAGCTTTAGCATAGTCTTCTGCTAATACTGAAATCTCAAAGAAGGTTGCCACATCCCAGTATTCCGTTAGCGAAGACAAACTACCCTTTTTGCCTATTAAATTATTTAAAGTCATCCCAATATGCTGTAATTCTTCGGTATTAGAAAACTCTTTGCCATCGATTACCAGCAGAGTGGCCAAATTAATGCCAGCATATTCATTGGGTTGTACTTCAAAACTTTGGCGATACCATTTAATGGCATTTCTCAAACTCACCGTATCTGTGTAATCGGATTCAACAAATATATCTTTGTAGATACGACCACACAAACATAACATATCAGGAAATTCATTTTCTTTCTTTTCCAAAGCCTTTAAAGAAGACTCCAAGGCTTTCTCACGATCACCTTTTTTATTGCGTCGATTTAAGGCGAATGCATAGAGGAAGCTCATATTGCCCGTTTCTACATATTTGCGTGTATTGGGTATGTTTTTTAGATCATTTACCAAACACACCATGGCATCATAGTCTTGAACATCCCGTAGAGAACACATAAAACTGTGCACTACTTCACCGGATAAGACATGGCCATCATCTAAACGTTTACGCATCTCATGTAAAATACTCTGAAGTTTTTTTGAATTTGTGGCATAAGTTTCTCTGGCTTGCCTTAGGTCTGTTAAGAATTTTTCACGCATATGAGCTCTGTTTATAAGGAATAAAAAGAAAAAGAAATATAGCATTAATTTTGATTTTTATGTGAATGAATGTTAAAGCAATAAAAGCTTACTTGGATTGTATTTCAACATCTTGTAACAGACGTTTAAGCCTGGACTGTAGTGTAGGTATTTTTGTATCAGCCGGAAGTTCCTTATTAAAATTCGTCAAATTACAGACACCATATTCAGTATTTAGTTTGTACGATAAAAATGTGTAATTGGGAAACGAAAGCTAAAAGAAGAATAATTTTTAAGTTAAAATTAATTAAAGTCAGTAAATAACACAAAACTAAACAGCAAATTTTCTTAAAAAAATAAAAACCAAAATTGTATTCTTGTTTTCTCCCCCATTTATTATTCAGCTTAGGTTGCCAAATCGATATTTTGTTTAAAATTGCAGAACAATAGCTGTAATCACCCTACCTTCAGCTAGAAATGGTCTACATTCAAAAAGTATTTTAAAAAATTTACAAGCTGAAGGATTTTCCTTAATCAAAAAGATGCAATCAGCCGGTCGCAGTTTCGTAAAGATACTCGATAGAGATAGTATTTCGAAACAGTTTACCGTCAGTATCTCAACTTGTATTTGAAGATACCACTTTTCTTTCAGAGGCCTTATCAATTTTCAAATTAGGTAAACTTGAGATTGTTTTCTTTACGCAAAAGGGAAAACTAATATACACAAAATCGTAGAATTTTTTCTTCTTTATATTAGAAGTATTAGTACAGTAGGCCTATTTATTGTGACTAAGAGCATGCTCACACGATACTTTGAATTATGTTGTTGGCTTTGTGAATTACTTACATAAATCGACCTCGTTTATGCGTTATGAATTACATGATTGATATATATATATAAATATATATACTTTGAATTATGTTGTTGGCTTTGTGAATTACTTACATAAATCGTCCTCGTTTATGCGTCATTTAACACAGATATATATATATATATATATATATATATATATATATATATATATATATATATACATATATACATATACATATATACATATACATATATACATATATATATATATATATATATATATATATATATATATAATAAAATATATTGAATTGAATTACATGATTGAATTACATATATATATATATATATGTGTTAAATGACGCATAAACGAGGACGATTTATGTAAGTAATTCACAAAGCCAACAACATAATTCAAAGTATATATATATATATATATATATATATATATATATATATCAATCATGTATATTTTATTATATATATATATATATATATATATATATATATATATATATATATATATCTGTGTTAAATGACGCATAAACGAGGACGATTTATGTAAGTAATTCACAAATATATATATATATATATATATATATATATATATATATATATATATATATATATATTCAATTAACCTATTAATTACCGAAAAATATATTGAATTAAATTACATGATTGGGTAACTCGCTCTCAAAATTTTGTATGGAATATTATGTTATTTGGTTCATAGAGATAGTATTACGAAACAGTTTACCGTCAGTATCTCAACTTGTATTTGAAGATACCACTTTTCTTTCAGAGGCCTTATCAATTTTCAAATTATGTAAACTTGAGATTGTTTTCTTTACGCAAAAGGGAAAACTAATATACACAAAATCGTAGAATTTTTTCTTCTTTATATTAGAAGTATTAGTACAGTAGTCCTATTTATTGTGACTAAGAGCATGCTCACACGATACTTTGAATTATGTTGTTGGCTTTGTGAATTACTTACATAAATCGTCCTCGTTTATGCGTCATTTAACACAGATATATATATATATATATATATATATATATATATATATATATATATATATCAATCATGTAATTCAATTCAATATATTTTATATATATATATATATATATATATATATATATATATATATATATATATATATATATTTCAATTAACCTATTACCGAAAAATATATTGAAATATATTGAATTGAATTACATGATTGGGTAACTCGCTCTCAAAATTTTGTATGGAATATTATGTTATTTGGTTCATAGTTAGGGGTTAAATAATGAATAAGAGTGAATTACGAATTAATTATATCGTGTGAACATGCAATAAGCTCTTTATGGATTTGACAGATAAATTCAGTTAACCCAGATGGTCATTTTATTTTAAAAGTTTCACTTATGGATTGGGTTGCTATGACTTTAGTGACCATTACTTGCTTTTATTTTAGCAGCGAATTGTGTGCCAAATAGCGATAAGTGTAAATCTGAAAGAGAAAAACAAAAACGGAATAGGTATAAGACGAAGCCAGTGTTTTCAATTTCTACACAAATTTGGTTTTGCACTGTTTTTTTTTATGAAAACCTATTTTTCAGGTATATCAAACTGAAAAGCTGGACAAAATTTCAGTAGATTAAGGCTTATACGCTGTCGCTGCTCCTTTTCTTTTCTCAGCAGTTTAAAGTCTTTATAAAACACCACATTCGGAAAATTTGGAAGATTTTTTGCTCAAAATCGGGCTATGAGATGGAAAAGCGTAAATGATGGCCACACTCTTAGCTGACATACTGATAATATAAGAATGCCATAGAGGGAGACCCACAGCGCTGCCGACAAAACGTATGTCAGTCTTATAACCATAGGAGATAGATTAATGCAAAATTAAACACTATAAGTAAAATCTGGAGTGAAAAATTCGCTAATAACGTCATGCAGGAGCAGAGATGAAGCTTGGGTATTTTATTAGAGAATAAAGCGCCGAATATTTGAAATATGTATCCCTTCCTCCAAACACGTCAACGACAATATTGCTACCAAGCCGGAGTGTACACTGAGTATATGTTTTGGTACCGCAAAACACCAGCAATATTGAGACTGGCTGAATCATAAGTGATAATATCGAATGTCCTCCTCCAAGTCAGATTGAGATAGAAAGAGCAATAGCACGCCTAAAGAATAATAAATCCGCTATAACCGATAGTATCCCAGCTGACTTATTTAAGGAGACAAGAGACATACTGGTTGGATCCATGCATCAGGTCATTAGTTTCAGAAGAGCATGCCTGAGATGTGTCATTATATTATGCCTAGAATATTCGAAAGGCGACCGCAAACTATCGTAGATAAGCCTATTAGCATATAAGGCCCGGGAATAATATGCGAACGCTAAAAGCCTATCTTGGATAGAATAATTGGACCTTGACAGTGCGGTTTCATGTCTAGCAAATACTGGATAAGACTCGGGTGAAACAAATTGATATGTATCACCTATTCGTGATATGTATCACCTTCGACAGTCCGATAAGACATAGACTATACGAAGCCATATATGAGTTTGGTATGCCTGCAGATCTATAGATGTACGCTAAAGAACACTAAATCCTTAATTTGGAATTATTATGAACCATTTGGGACGAAAACTGAATACTATTTAATATACTTATGAGAAAGTTAAAGAGCTTTAACATGACATTAAATCCAACGTTTAAAATGGCTATGCCATGATATAAGATTAAGTAAGTACGGAGAAAATTTCTGAATAACAAAGCGTTGTTTATATGATATATTAACACTTTCATTGCCAAGCCCAGATTAATTGAGCTATTTCGAGTGGAAATTATATTATAAGTGGTATTGTTTATTAAAATTCTGTTAAAGAAAATGAAGACGAATATAGTCAACGTAGAGAATGGAAGGGAAACAGGACTCAACATTTTTTATCGTCTTTTCCTTAACGCTGCTTTCTCCATCTGCAAAGTGGGATTTACTCTTTAGATTTGGTTCTTGCACATATTGCAAAATATAAAGGTGTAACAGCGCTGTGAGTGTGTGGTTGCGACTAGGTAAACGTTAAGTTACAAAGAGAACAAAAACACAAAAAAAATAAACAAAATATAAAAGAATATGAAGAAAACAACGTGTATTTACGACTGATAACAACAACTTTTTGTTTATTATTTTCCCAGCTTAAATAAACAAAACAGAAACGGAAAAAAACAACAAAGAATTAAAAAATAAAATAAAAATACAAATCGGAGAGCAATTAAATGTATTAATATAACCACAACAAAAATAAAAAAAAACTTATGTGTAATGTAAACAAAACCAAAAATAGAGAGCAAAACAAAAAACCGCAAATAATTATAGAGAAAAAAAGAAAAATCAAAAATAAATAAATAAATGAATGAATTTGAACGTATGGACAAATGAATGAACGAACGAACGAAAAGCTAATGAATACAAATAAAAACAACAACAACAATAAAATTATATAAACAAAAACCAGTTTTATTAATAACAAGACAGCAAAAAAGTCAATAAACAATTTTTACAACCTCCGTTAACAATTAACAAAAGCAACAACATTAACCATCTAAACAACCCACATATAAGTCAATATGTATTATAATAACGGAGCTATAGTGTTAATTATAAGCAACTACAACAACTACAGTGGACCAATTTAAAGAAAAACAATGTAATCACACCTATTACAATTACAATACCCACTTACAGAGATGAAAGTAAACTTTCAGGTTTTTGTAGACAAAAAAATATAAAACAAATCAAAATAGGACCTGATATTATGCAAACCTATTGTTGTTATGTCAAAAAACTAATAATTTTTATTATCATTATTGTTGGCTATTTTTGTTGTTTACAATAACCGATTATTATCAGAGATGTTAAGTATGAATTGTTAGTGTTTGATATAAAAAAAAATTGATAAGTTAAAAATATTTTCACTACTGAAAGTTTTTCTTTTATTTATAACAATAATTGCAAAATGGGAAAAATGTTGATATTAAATAAACGGAAGAGTTATGAGGAGACGTCTTCTTAATCGAAATTAGCAGCATTTGGAAAAAAATAATTGTTCTATTTTAATTTAATGCATTAAAAGGGAAAAGCTTTTAGAAACCTACATACATATGTATATAAATAAACCTATTATACTAAGCAAATGAAAAAAAAAAAAATTAAAAATTTACCATCGCCAATACTAATACAACATTTTTTTATAGTTGATGGATTATTTATCAAAATACGTCAAATGCATAAAAAGACTAGCGATTTTCACAAATTTGTCGTAAGAAATAAACATGCATTTTATATTGAGATTGATGGTCTAGTTACTAAACTAAGAGTGTCGACTTTCCTATAATTTCTTTATAACAGGTGAGTTTTTCGCTATTTGGCTTCTTAGTGTAAGAAAAAGATTCGTGACAGGTGGCAAATTCAAAAATGCTAAGTTAGGTTTGATATTTCACCATGAAAACAAACAAATAACGTTTGCAAGTCATGATTTTTATTATCAAAAATTATGCGTAAATTACGTTAATTTTATGGTCGTCATAATCGACCTACCCGCCCAGACTATTCAAGCTCTTGTGACCAAGTTTTACGCACAAGTTTTACATTATTGGACATTAATCCACCGACGCATCGGCTATTTTGCCTAAAATGGAAGAATTGGACTTGGTTGACATGTGGTATCTGCAAGGCAGTGCCACATGACACACTGCATGCGATACCAAGAACTTATTGACAAGCAAATGATCAATTAATCACACGTTTTGGAGCAGCCCGTTGATGGTCCAGACGACGCGAATTGACCGTCACTAGACAAATTATTGTGGGTATACATTAAGTATCTCGTACACAGGGACAAGCCAGCCACAATTCCAGCCTCGGAAGACAACATTAAATCTGACATTGATGAGATACCGGCCGAAATGCTAAAAAAGTATGCCAAAATCGGAGGCCATGGATGGACCACCGATGACGTACACACGGGTAAAATTTACATGAAATAATATTTAAAGATTAAATTTCAGTCATTCATTTATCTCCCCAAATAAATACTTGTAAACTTTTAAAAATTTTCTGTTTTTATAACTTTTCAAAACTCAAAAGGTTAAAAAAATTACCATTTACAATAAAAATTCATAAATTTTTTAAGTGCTAGACACATTTGAAAAGATATTTACTTATTTTTCTAATTAAACCTATTTACCGAGTAACCGAGATTTTGAAGTCGGTTACAAGACAATTTATCGCCTCGCAATATTTGTTCTGTAGTCCCTCATACTCACAACCAATCATTAGTAATTTTTTTAGATAATTATCGCAAGTTAGCTGAATGTTAACCGATTTTAAGCTCCTTAGCGGATTTTGAAAGAAACGGCCTTTTAAATGATATAAATTTTGTTTAACTAGTCTTGAGCAATATGTCAATATTTCTCAATCAAACACATTTTTCATCAATTTTTTTTTAATTTTTGAAGTTTAGAGTTGTTTTTGCACACTACTTCATAAAGGAACCGTACTATTTCTGAAGTTATTAAAATATGTAGTATTTTCGGTTAGGAATAAAATTTTACTTTATTTTTACAAATCCATTAAGAAATGATGGAGTTTTTAAGCCTTTTAAAAAAAACAGAGTCTTACTGTACACGATAGAGCCTATCAGAAAATTAGTATCACTTTCAAGATATGTATTTCAACTTATTCTTTTTTATTGCATAGTGTAATATTTTAAGTATTACTCCCATTCTGTAGGCTTTTAGCTGTTTTTTTTTTTTCATTTGAATTAAATTTGAAACAAAAACTTTTCACAAATAATAAAATTACTCATATATTGTTGACAGACGCAAAAATTCATATATAAACTTATTCATAACGGCAATACAGCAAATTTTTTAATGCTGCATATGAAGAAGCACTTCCACTTAACACATTCACTATATCATTACGAATTTTTTTCCCGATAAACCTTTCTTATGTTAATATTTAATCACACCACGAATTTCTAATTTTTACATTACAAGAAAATCACTGAAGCGCCTTTTTTTAACACCTGTTACTATACGAATGTGTTGACAGATCTAAATGAAATTTAACATGTGTTCATATGACGATTGGAAGTTTCTATTATATAAAGTTTTTTTTGCTGTTTATACCGCAATTACTATGTCAGCTTAAATACATTTCGAACTGCCCTCATATGTTTATTTGATAACCCTGTTCATTCATAGTCTTTAATAAAATTAAAACTGCAGGACATATTGAATAAATATTATTATCAGACATGGTATAGTAAGTAGTCAGGTGATTATAGGTTAATTAAAAATATTTCATTAAAGCGCAAAAAGTTGTCTGAACTTGTTTTTTTTTACAAAATCATGGGTTATAAATATTTACGCAACAATCAAATGTTCGAAATTTATAACAAATTTTTTACAATATAATGTTCAGATATCACGATAAAAGTATTCAATTTTTCGTTTTAGAAACCAAAAATATCAAACTCTAAACCATCCATCCCTGATTTAAATGCACAAAACAAATACAACAACAATAAAATAAATGAAAATTAAATTAACACTATACAACTGCAACAAAATCATTTATTGTAACAAAAAATATCAACAATAACATGTAAATTATTTTTATTTTCTTCTTAAGAAACGAGTGTAGGTGTCATTCATTAATTCATTGGCATACGTGCACAGCGCATTTTTTTAATTATTTAAATAAATGCACACTCTATTCGATACAATTTTAATTATTTCGAACGGAAATGCAATCAATCGACAAAAAATCATGAATGAAATAAAAAAAAAAAAATACATAAAATTAGAATGTTACAGTACTCGTACACTTACCTTTAAACTTAGGGTCTGTTTCGAGTGGACATCATTATAGATGAGTATGTTCTCTTTCATGTTAAACGATTCGCGAACACCCAAATGATATGATAATGATCGTTGATGTGCTTGTATGCTTAAATCGATGACAGCTACATCAGCATTATAAAACGTTTCCAATTTTTTTGTTTCGCCAAAATCTAATTTATCGAACTGTAAAAAAAGAAAAAAAGAAAATCCCAAAATATTATAACATTGAGTTAATTTGTTTTTTAAATAAATACAAACATATAATATAACGCAAAGTTCAAAAAATCTCCTAAACAGAGATTTTTGGCGTCAAAAGAATTCTAATTCTAAAATTCTACATTTAAAAAGAAAATTTGAAAAACAAAAAGTTTAAATTTGTGGTATCTCTTGTCCCAAAAAGTTATTAATTGTAAATATTTTTCATTTTCTGCACTTATTTTTAAAAACAAACATCATCATATTTTTATTTATATAACTGGTTTATTCTACTTTAACGATTTTTTCTTTTAAATTTTTAATCATCTTGATTTAATTTATTGGCATAAATTGAAAAAATTAAAATCAATTAAATTTATTTACAAAAAAATTAATAAAAGAAGCGAAATGCAATCTTATATATTTATTAAAAGAGTTTTGAAGGAATCGAATGAGTTTCAATTAAACGGCAATATGTTAAAATTTTAAACACAAAAACGTTTTCTGTCTTTTTTTGATGAATACTATAGGGTAAAAACTGGTAAGGGCAGTGAATAGCGGAACTCCACAAGGGGTTGTTTTTGCCATTGCTATAGAAGGATTGTTGAATGATCTGCTGCAATGTGGTTTTAGGATTTTTGGTTATGCGCATGACCAGGCCCTTAAACTTGTTATGGAATGGTGCTTGTCTTGCGGTCTAAGCATCAACTACCACAAAACGGAATTGGAATGCTCTGTATCAGACGATGCAAGATACCTATATTTAATATGCCGTGATTCGATGGCATTCAACGCTCTCTATCTACAAGAGTGAAGTATCTAGGGGTTATTTTTGACCCCAAGTTCACCTGGAGGGAGAACATAAAGGATAGGATGCAAAAGGCGATCATAACGCTTTACGCCTGTAAGATATGGGGACTCATGCCTGCCATCATCTACTGGCTCTATCAGGCCGTAGTAGAACCTACTCTACTTTACGGTGCTCATATTTGGTAGACGGTGTGTAAATATCAATGTCATTGTAAAATGATAGACAGGGTGCGAAGGCAGGCTCCTGCTGTCCTGATCACCAGTGCACTCCGCTTCACTCCAACCAACTCTTCGGATCGATTAGATGGTCCCTCATCTTTCTCGGTAGGAAATTTGGCTTTGGTATACACCAACGACAGAATTCTGGTCTGATAGACAGGAGTTTCCTCAAGAAAAACCGATGGCTCTAAGACGCAGGGCAGAGTGGAATGTGGTATATTCATGAAGAATTCTGACACTAGACTATCTTAAAGGTTGCCTGGCCATTGCAGTGTATTTCAGACGGAGGTCATGAACATACTAGGAGCCGTGCAATGTTTGTTAAATGGCGGGGTTTTCCCTGAGAAATTTCTGCTCTTTTCGGACAGTCGGACTGCGATCAGACGTCGCGCGATTCTCACCTCGACGTATATCCTAGTACATGAATGCCGCAGGTTTCTCATGGGACACAGGGATATCGTCCATCGCACAATCGCGGACTTCACGGGTCACTGCCTGATTGGGAGGCATGCCGATAGACTCGGCATTCCTTTGGAGTTGTGGTTCCGAAGAGGAGGAAGAGACCGTCTTCCACCTTATGTGTCCGTATCCAGCCCTTGATAACAGACGACGAAAGTTTTTGGACTCCCATTTCTTGCCATCTTTGGCCGATCTCTCAAGAATACAGTTCGCTTCAATTGCGATATTTATTTTGGAGTCAAAATTGTTTCCTACGGAGACTGTTAGAACTCATGGTTAGCATATGTGCTTGTGGCATCACAATGGGTTAAACCTTTGGTCTAAATAGGACTTCTTCCCTCTAGGGGGTCCACTACCTTACCTAACCTAACCTATAGTATGAAAACTGGTTAAAAACTAAATTTTTTGATTAGGTTATACTGTAAGGGGCTTACAAAATTAAATTTAAAAGCAAAACTATGAGTTTCTGGCATAGACTGCTTAATGGCTTTTTCCACAGAATTTATATAAGGCTTTCTTGTACTTAGCGCTGTCCTATTGTTAAAAAAGGTCTGCTTCTGTCGACATTAAATCTTTTAACAAAAAACATTCCAAACCAACTTATAAGCCAGAATAAGATCTTCCCCTATACTTCGCTCTTTATAGCGATTGCTTTATTTTCACTGCATTTAAATATGCACTTAGTTGTTTGTAATAATACCATGTTCACACGATAAAACTTTTCGTGATTCATTTTTTCATTCATAATTCATCTCCTAATTATGAGCCGAATTACATAATTCTTCAAATAAAATTTTTAAAGCCAAATTGTACGACATTCAGTCGAATTATCCTTCGAATTTCTACAACATCAATGTGATCTCTGATTTTTGTTGGATGAGCTTATGTAATTTCTTAATTTTTTTTTCATTTTTAAGCCAAAATTTACTGACAAATAACATAACAATAAATGAAAAAACAAGTAAAAGAAGAAGAAAAATAGAAACGAATTACAAAGGTACCATGTAATTCGTATAAGTAATTCAAACAGCAAACAGCGGATACCGCTGTTGAAAAAACTTGTTTCTTTTTTCAGATGGTCTGGCCTGGTATTAACCGAAGACCTTCTAGAAAGGCGGGTACACTAAAGTGGGTTCCCGATATTAAAGCAGGGCTGACTAAATAGATTTATCTTTAGTAGAGGCCATAGAGGAGTTAGTTAAGAAACTAATAATTAGGTTCACCTTGCCTAAGGCAAGCAAACAAAAACTATTCGAAAAAAAATGATTTCGTTTGTTTTTATTCTTCATTAATGTATGTATGTACGTATGGTCTTCTAACCGCGCTGTTAAATTTTTCCCAGGTCCCAGGCGCTTGGCATAGTACCCATATAGTAATATGTCTGAAATAATTACTGGATTAGAGAAAATCGAATTCCAAAAAATACATTTTCTCATTGCATTTATCATTTCCTTAGACATTTGGCAGATTTCTTCGTTTTCTAGGTATTCTTACGATTCAAGCTCTTACCTACCTTTCGGGAATGGCTTTCGCATGGGAATTAACCCAGTTTTCTCCCTTTTTCTCGTTCTTTTATCCTATTTTTTCCACAAATCTTCCATTTTAAATACTTTCTACAGTATGTTCAGTATGATCTGAGTAATGCTTCTCTAGATTGTTGCATAGCCTCTAACCTAACCCAATTAATTTCTGCTTGATAGTTGTGCCTAAAGGTAGTAAACCTATTAAAAATGTATTACATATTTCCTTTTTCTTATAATCGGTCAATCTTTCTCTGTGCTTTCTAATAACACCCCTCTGCTTTCACTTGACTGCACCAACTCTTTCTAGTTTTCATCTCCTTTACTTTTTCTTAGTCGGTTGAGCACTTTATAACTTGCTATTCTCAATTAACACCGATCCGTTTGACACATTGTAAAAACAATGTATAACAACTTACCTGTACTCTTTGGAAATTGGCACCCACTGACAGTACAGCCTGTTGTATTTCTTCTAAGGCACATTCGCGATCCTTTAAATGATCGCCCAGCTGTGTGTCGATAACACAAACAACCGTCAATTGTTGGGTATTCCATTGGGGAGTTGTAGATGATGAGGGTGAGGGTTTTACATATGGAGCTAAAGCAGTAGATGTGGAGGCAACATTATTGGCCATAATTTTTTGTTCGTTTTTCTTGTGGTTGTTGTAATTGAATATTATTATTTGTGTGGCTGTGTGCTTTGATCTTTACAAATTAAAGGTACGGCGTCTATAGTTTTTATTGTTTTTTTAATTGTAGACATCCGTATAGCGGAAAAGAATACCCCCTTTACTATCGTCTTTGCCTAAATGGTGTTTGTTTTTGTTGTATTTTTATTGAATTTTTTCAGATTTTTCTTTTACTTTTTGGCCTATTCACTTCTTGCCCATTTATGTTTTCAACACATTTTCTTAATTTGTATTTTATTTTTTCATTTAATTTTTTTATTTTTCGCATTCCTGGCGTCACAAATTCTTTTTTAATCATAAAAAATTCTTTTTTTGTTTTTGTTCACTGGTATTTCTTGGCCATTGAAATCAATTGATCTTTTTCTAGTTTTGTTGTTGTTTTCTTTCTAGACTTTTTTCTTATCTTATTTGGTTAAACTTCATTTATTTATTACGCTATTCAACGACTAACACTTTTAAGTTTATATTTTTGCAAATTGCTTATGAAAAATAGTTTTATTATTTACGAAAAAAACCTTTAAATATTTTAATATTTTTAAACAGCAATAGATGTTTTTCTCTTTTTTCTTCTGTACTTCAATTGAGCGAAATGTCAAAAAAAAGATTTATGCAGTGTTACCATAATCTATAAATTATAAAAATCAGTATGAACCGAAAAAACACAACACTGTATAAGTTTAACTGTGAAGCTCTCAGTATTTAGTTTTATCAGTGTGGGGCAAAACTTAAAAAGGGGAAATGTATTCGAAAAAATATTAAAATGGCAATAAACGCAAATGTTCAAATTTAAAATTGAAACGCATAAAGCTTTAATATTCTTGAATAAAGATAATAAATAAAAATGTATATTATTGTGCTTAGAGATGCAAATATATTTAAATCATATTTATTGTCGCAGTACTGAGAAACATAAATTAAGAAAAATGTATATAAAAAAACATTAAAGGCAATAAACAGAAATTAGCGTAAAGTTTTAAAATTATTATATAAAGAAATTAATACTTATAAATTTTTATTATTATATATAAAAAGATCAACACGTTTTACGTTTATTTAATTCCAATGTGTGAACTAAACAAAATTAATTCTCTAAAAAAGTTAATGAATAATCGATAAAATAGAAAGAACGGTAACTTTCTATGTAACATTTGATTTCTATCTCATATTATCTTATATTGTACTTTACCAGCTGTTCGCTTTCCAACCCGACCTACAACTGCCTTAAAGCTGTGTTTCCAAATAGTTTGGCCCATTTGCTTTAATGGCTTTAAATTCGTATCATATTAGTCCATGAGATTCACAGTATCGTTTGTAATTATTTTGCAGCATGCAAGCGACCAATTTTAATCTGGCATTAAATATTTCTATATATGGCGTTCATGAAATGTGCGTCAACCTTTATACCTTTTAAAGCACTAGAAATACTGCGCAAGTAAATAGTAGAAACGGTTTAAGTTCTTGATTGTGACGTTTTTTAATATGTTTATGCATACACAGTGACTTCAAGACATAATCGGACATGTTTTTTTTCTCGTAGATAAGTCCTCTAAACGTAAAAAATATAATAAATATATAGATCTTCGAGGTGTTATTTATACTTCAGATATTTATCTTTATAAATAATAGGAAAACCAGCATAATAACTGTAAGTTTTAGTACAGAAACAAAAATAATTCAATTTTTTTAATTCAACGCATAATTGGAAAGATCAAAATATAAATTAATAAAATGTAATAAACGGTATTCTATCTATCTATTCTTTGTATTCTATCATAGTCAGTAAGCGTCTTAAAATTGATTTTAATATACTGCTGGTTCTATGTAGCACAAATTTGCTAAAAATGTCACATTAAGCTAAACAAGAGTGTTTTCCTTTTTTGAAGAACTCCCCTACCACTTCCGCTCGAAGACGTTCTGTTACATAAGGTTCTGTACTCAGCGCAATTACGAATCAATTAAAGTTTTGTGACACCTGATATGTGTATGGGATCGCTATCTTGATAAAATTCGCGGTTGTTTACGATATCAAATTTACTTAAGTAGCTTTGCGTTTTCTTTTCGAATATTAAGATAAGCAAATTTGACCATTTTACTCAAAATAAAATGCGTTTTGTCAACTTGCCCACACATGCCCAGACCCTAGCACTGCTTTTTTATGGAACTCAAATTAGTTAAAGAATCAGATAATTTGATGGAAAATCATCTTAAAATAGCCTTTGATTGAAAGCTTTCATTTAATTAAGGTTTTGTTTACCAACGAACACACTTTCAATTTGCGAAAATCAGATGACAAGTTATTTGTATAATGTGAACCAAATGTCGGATTTATGTCGGATAAGAAAATACAGAATTGGAATCTTGGGCTTGTTGGAATTTTTAAATAATTTTTTTTTAATTGGGTTCAGTATGTTTCCGTGAAAGTCTGAAATTTTATTATTATTATTATTTATTAAAGCAATATAATATATTATCCTAACTTTTGGACCACGCTAGCTGCCAGGACCTACGGTGGGGAAATTTTTTTAAATACCTTTTTAATTAAGAACAATTCTTTAAAAGCTTTTATTATTTAAATCTACTATGGTAACGTTCTACATCCTATACTCTACCCTAAACTGTCATCTCTATTGAAAAAAAATGAAGAGCTTAATGAGTGAAAGAGATTATTAATTTGTGTATATTTGAACGCTCTTTTACTCCAGTATCTCAACATTTTTTTGAGTGTTTGTTGTTGCGATACACAGTGTGTGTATATTTTAAAAATGTTATTGTTGTTGTTATAATTGTGTTTAATAAACATTGTCTGCCTTTTTTGTTTTTGCATTCGGAAAATTCTCAATAGGGAAAACAGATTCTTTCAAACATTTTATAAAATCAGACAGTTGCGAGAGAACGAACCGAATAGAAGAGCGCTTAAAAAAAGTTGGTGGTTTTTGTTTTCAATTAAAATAAAAAATTTTGTTAAATATTAAAATTAAATACAACAACAATAAGTTTTTAGAAAATTGATAAAATAAAAGAGTCTTTAATGAAATCAAATAGAAACGTTTTAAAATCATAATAAAAATGTCGGGTGTGAAAAAATTAGTTTAGAGATAACAGAAAAGTAAAAAAATTTCGTAAGAAAAGCTGAGTTTTTAAATATATTTCTATGAAAATAAAAGTGAAAACAAGTAAATTATTATAAAAGCAAAAAAAGAAACAAATATTTGAGAAAAATGAAAGAAAAAAGTCAATGGGATACAGTGCCAGCAGCAGAAATAGAGTCACACATTCGGTTTTTATTTGCAGAAAATTAGAGGAAAATTAAAGAAAAAAAAGAAGAATATACACACATACATGCAAGCACAAGATAGAAAAAGTTAAAAGAGGTCAAAGGAAGCCCCAGTTTAGAGTATTGTGATGAGAGAGAGAGTATTCAACGGAGTATAGTTTTTTTCAAAAAGGCGCTGTTTATATTGAGTAGGCATATGGAAGTACATATATACATATTTACGTGTGTGTGAGTACTTGTAGAGAAAAAATAAAAGAAATTAAAAGATACAAAGAAAAAAAGTGATGCTGAGAATAATTACAAAAACAATATGAAATTGTAGCAAAGCAAATAGGGATTTACAAGCACAGTGTGTAATTAAAACACTTTAATAGTGCAATTTTCTATAAGAGAAAAGTAATAGCAGTAGTAGAAATACTACTTTTTGTAAAATAAAAGAAACCTACTTTTGGTAAATTTTGCCAACATTAATTTAAGATTTTATAGCTACTGACTGTTTCATTTACTAGGTTTGTTTTAAAAATAAGGTGCTCGGTGAAGAAATGGACTTAGAATTGTGCGAAAAATTTGTTTGCTGTAAATAATATCTAGAATTAAATGCTATTAAATAATTGAAATCCATATGTATGTAGGTATTGGCCAGTGTAGCGAAATTTTAAACGTTGAGCAATTTATTTCAATAATTTTTAAATTATCTTTTGATAAGTTGTTGTTGTTGAAGATGTTAGCATTCCCGTTAGCATATACCATAGCAGGATGAGAAATGGAATTTTCTTTCGGTATTAAAAAAATTTTTTGATTGTACTTTTTTGACAACAAGAATAACAGATTTTATTAAACAAGATTTTTTTCGTGAGTTGCTTTACTAAAAACTTAATAATTCTGTTCAAATGTTCAAAAGCAAAAATCTATTTCATTTTTAACTAAACATGGGTTGAATTAATTTGGCAGCCACCATAGGCTTATTTGGATCCGTTGTGTTACCATATTTCCATTACTGCATCATAGTTCTTGCAGCTCCTGTCTGGCAGCAGCTAGCCAATCAACCGCCCTAATGAAGGCAAAGATTTTGTCCAGATCATACTTTGAAAGGTAGTCATTATCGTCGAATCACTTCCGAACAAGCACAAAAACTTCAATACTTTGAACATGGCTACTAACAGACCAATGGTCAGTAATAACCCATATAAGCACACATGTGATACCAGCATCCTATTCTGCCCAGGAAGAGCACCGATGTTTCCAATCTATCGATTTAGGATCCAAAGTGGTACCTATCTTCTCAAGTTCATCCATGCCATGTTAGGGTAACCGTCGATTGTCCCGCTATGTCATCTAGAAATAAGCAATAATGAAAAATTCTCGGCATTCATGTAAAATTCTTATATAAATACGGAGATAACTGGTCACTCAACAAGTCTGTAGAATAAGTAAGAAAAACACAAAATTGTAACAAAACTGGATTTTATTATTCAACATAGTTGCTTTCGAGAGCGATACAACGACTATAGCGATTTTCCAACTTTTCGATACCACTTTTTTAGCACGATTTCCGTTTCTCGTGAAAAGAGGCCTCAATTTCAGCGATTATTATATCATAAAACTTAAATTTCTTTCCAGCAAACATTCTCTTGAGATCTGAAAACAGGAAAAAGTCGCTGGGGGCTAAATCTGGATAATACAGTAATAGGTTAGCAATTCGAAGCCCAATTCATTCAATATTTCCATCGTTTTCATGGATTTGTGACACGATTTTTGAGCTCATGCGGCAACCACTTTAAACAGAGCTTTCGAATGCCCAAATATTCGTATAAAATTGTGAAAACACTACCATCTGATATCTTTACAATGTCAGCTAGCTCATGCACTTTCAATTTGCGATCGTTCATAACCAATTTTTGAATTTTTTTGATGTTTACTGGAATAAAAGCTCATTTGGGCGTCCACTGCGCTTTGCATCATTTGTGCTGGTACGACCATGTTTAAATTCAGCAACCCACTTCTCTACTATTCGGATAATTTTGTTGGCTTCCACTCTATTTGTTTTCATCGAAAAGCAATTCTTTATCAAGACTCGAAATTCCCTTTTTTTAATTTTTTTTTCAATAGTAAAAGTTGCTTCACACAAAATGCTATAACTCACGAATCAATAGTCAGATTGCTGTCAAATATATACACGTATCACTTGAAGGTTAGTATTAAATAAAAACCATATGGACAAAGTTCTAGTATGTCTCATCCTACGGCCTTGTTGAGTGACCTGATATATCTATGAATATACAGCAATACTGGACAAACCTCGTAGCTTTAGTTCTTTTGCTCCTCTTTATCAGATTCTTAAAATCGGTTAATATTCAGCTGGGTTATTATTTTATAAGTGCATGAAAGTACGGAAATCGGTTTTTTAACCCATAATTCAAACTTTTTCAAAAACAGATTCATCATCAATTCCTAGGTATTTCAAAATGTATACATTTTCGTAGCAAAGTATAATCGAGTTACCATCAGTACTAAAAATAGATAAAACCCGGAAAATGCTGAAACAAAGGAATGTAAAAATGAGGAAAAAGGAAAATGTTTGAGAGAGTACCAAATCTGTTAGGGGAGTACTACGGTATTTTTTTAAGTTAAATAGTATACAAAGTGTACGATCGTACCAACTTTACCATTACTGTACCATACCCTTTTTCGGAAACATTAGAAGAGACAATTTGATTGTATTTCGTGGTTTGTGATTGAATATTTTTGGGAAAAATCAACACAACAATTTTAACTGGACCAGCATATTAACAATATTTGGTACCTAGCGAATTCTTTTAATTTCCAAATCTAAAGAGAGAATAATTTCTGAATATGTGTTGTAGCTTAGGGGGAATTATTTAAAAAGTGACCAAAAATATAGAAATAAAATTTGTTTTTAGAAAATTAAAAAATACTTGTTTTTAACAAATCTTTTAAATTTCCTTACCCATGATGCTTATCTAATCATACATATTTTTAATTCACATGTTTTTCTTAAGAATATTTACTAAATAAAGCATTAAAACATTAAAATTAGTGTAACCGGCATAAAAGTTTTTAATAATTACAGTTACCGCACTATTAAATGAAGTTCTACAACACTTTCAGCAACAGCAGTAGTATAGCAAGGAAATTTTCAAAATAATACAAAAGAAAAGGAGAGCAAAACAAAACAAATTGAAAATAGTTCTACCAATGTTTGCAATTGCATTTGGATATGTGTGTGTAAATTATAATTAAATTTCAGAGAGAGTTTTTAAACGTGTGAGAGAGTGTGTGTATGTGAAAATTCCTCCAAAAAAAGTCACAAAAAAATATAGAAAAAATAAATTAAAAGGCAATAAATCTCAATAATTTTTTTAAAATATTATTTATCAACAATAATAACACAAAAATGGGTCTCAACGGCTGCTGTTCATGTGTAAAGTTCTTAATGGTTTTAATCAATATTTTATTTTGGGTAAGTTTATTCTTTTATTATATTTTAGCTACTTTTTACAAAATTCCTCTTTAGCGTTGACTTAAATTAAAAAAAAAACAATAAAATTCTAAATCCCTGCTCTCCTAAGCAAATATGTACTACTACCAACCACCATATTTATAAATAAAAAAAAACAACGAGACTGAAAAGTCTGTACCACAATTTTCTCATTTAATGACATGAAATCCTCCCTCTCATATCGTATGAATTACATTTATTCAACTCCTCGCTGTTGTTGCCCTTATTTTATCGGAAAAGAGTTCTTCTTCTTCTCATTGTTTATGTTTTACATACCCATTATTATTGTTGTTGTACTAATTTTTCCTACTTTTTAGTCTGCCTTCATGGTGACCCTTTTGTTTTTTAGTTGAAGAGTTTTTTTTTAAATGGATTTTGTGATTATTATTAATGTGAAAAAACCTAAACAAAAAATGGTTTCTAAAATAGATTTCTAAAGAAAATTATAATTAAAGGAAGTTCTTTGTTTGGGAATTTAATTTCACATCGCTTTTTTCAATTTGTCAAAGATAATATTTTGTATATTAAGAACAACTCTCGGTGATAAAAATAAATGTTTTCCTAATCCTGTATAGGTAAGAGAATTGTACAGTGTGTCAAAAGTTATAAAATAATTTGAAAAAATTTTCCAAGGAAAGAAACAAACAACTCTTGGCGTACAATTCGCCATTTCGTTATTAAACTTGTCGGCCAATCATGTCGATTTAGATATTGTATGTATATAAAATTTAAAATTATTGTGCATATGCATTAATTCTCTTGGTTAAAAAAATATAATTGTCTATTTTAAAATAAAACTACAATATATGAAGTTTATTCAAAAAAAGGTGATTTTTAAAATGTCGTAGAATAACTAAAGTTATTTTTTTTTCTAAAAGCATGGTCAAGCATAGATGTAGTCCTGTTGGTGTCACTCGATAGCTACATTGTTTCGGAAAAAGTTATGCTTATAGATGTAATACCTACAACACTTCTATCATTCACTCCGAAGTCTGTACTATAACAACTCAATAAGTCGCAGTTTAGCGCTACACTGTTTGGCTGTAGTACCTACTCTTTTCTTAGTAATAAAATAATAGCATTAGTCACCCATAATGACGATAACACGAAAATTTAATCAGTACATATGTGAAAGTAGACAAATAATAAATAAAAGTAGTAAAGATATTAATAAAAAAAAGTGTTAAGAACTATCTACAGCTCTGAAGCAAAGCAACTTTTTACCTTGTCAATAGTTACTGCCTGCTATTCAGTTTGAACCACAGCCACCAAGTGTAGAATCAAACCTCTTTCTTTCTCTTATTCGGAAACCAAACTACCCAGGGGTAAAAAGCATCTATTTATATGTCACTAAGAGTTTAGTTAAGTCTCTGGGTGGGACTTGAGCTCACCTTTCAATTTAATTTCTGTATATACCTTTTTATTTGGGTGATGGAGTGGTGTAGTTGTTAGTGCGCATGCGTAACAACACAAGCGGCCTAGGTTCGCATCCAGGTAGAGCACATGACACAAAAAAAATAATTGTGGCTTCGAGTGTTTAATAAAGACTTTCACTTCTCTCCAGACAACTCCACCTAAAAAAAAAATAAAGAAAAGCACCCTGAACTTCTAGATTACCTCCGACGATGATCAAAAACATTATACATGATCAAAAACATTATACATGATCAGGAAAAAATACCACCTACTGTGGAAAAAAAAAATTACAATGCTAACTAAAGATCACCACTACACACTACAGTAGATTAATCATCTGCTTAGCTTGAAAAATCAACTTGATTAATGAAACTGAAACAATGCAATGCTGTCTTGTGGAAAGCCAATAAGCTCCCTAGAGGAGTGACGAAGAAAAAATATGGCTTTTTATGTTTTACTAGGTAAACCCCGGCGTGCTTCGCAATCTCCATCTCAATCACAGCCGTAATTATAATTTTTTACTCTTTTCCTACATTTCATTGCTTTCCGGTACCAAGGTTAAAAGTTTCAGTCCTTTGGCAGTAATAGACTAAAAATAAATAAACAAACACATTCTTTTTTACATACATATAGTATATATAGATAACTCAGTGCTATAGATAACTAAGCTAGGACTGGTCCACTAAATTCCTTATTTAGTATGAATGGAACTTGCCACGCCCATTGATCCAATCTCGCAAAGTTATTGACTGTTATTATGTCACCACTAATCAAATAGGTACAGTGTTGCCCATAAGGCTGGTTTGTTACTTTACGGCTACGGCGATAAGTCTAGTCTAATTGAACTTTAACATCTATACATCTTAATAGAAGGTAAACATTTCACTTTGACACTTAAGAAAAGTAAGTGAGAGCTGCAGTTAGATCATGCTGTAGGTTATCAAATAGTCGTGCTTGACAGCCATCTATATTTTTATTTACTAGTTAAGTATTCTACGACGTGTGTGATAATATCAATTGTTATTCTTTTTTCCTTTCTCTCATAGTAGATGCTCATTTTCCCATCAGCATTACTATTTCCATTGTTTTGTTTTAATTTTTTCTTCTTTTTTTCATTCCAAGTTGTATGCGAAATAAATTTACTGCCTCTGCTAACCTTTTTTACGGCATCTTTTTGTTTTTACTTGTTTCTACATATTTGTTGTTCTTGTTTTCTTATCACCACTTTCCAGGTCCATATCAACATTAATAATGAAAACAATGGCAACAACAATTTTTTTTAATCTTTTTTCTCTTGTTGTATTTTATTGTTTCTGTTAATATGTTTCGCTGTTGTTGCTGTTGATATCAATTTTACACATACAAAATAAAACCGTAAAATTGTTTTCATACATACGGAAGCTTTTATGGCCGGCCATACCATCATGTGCTCACTTACGTTGAGAATAATTGAATTTGTCGTTGTGTTGGTTGGTTGGTTGGTAGCAGTAGTATTTTAGTAGTAATAGTTGTGGTACTTTATTTTTGGAGAAGTTATAGACAGTATATAAAACAACTGTGTAGATTTGATGTGATTTTGCTACACCATTTCCATGTGAAAAATTATATGAAATTTAAAACTCTTCATCCTTTGGTTTCTTAGCATAAGAAAAATTAATTTTTGTTTTAAGATATACGACATTTTTATAAACATTGTAATGCAAACATTTTCTTTGCTAAAAGATATTAATAAGCTCGCTGTAACATAAATTATAATTAAAATACAAATTTCATTATTTTATTTGAATTTTTTTTTATTCACTTATAGGTAAACAGTGTTGTCTTAAGCGTATATTGCTATTGTTTAAGACAAAATTCTTGTCGCAATACTTTCTATAGTGGTCTTCACTATACTAACTTCTTCACTATACTCATGTTGTCTTCTTCTGCTATTCTTCTATACCAAACTTCTATATTTGGAGTTAAGTTGTACATGCAGTCACGTCTAGTTGTCGTCTTAGAAATTATAAAATTCTCAAAATAAGGAAGAAATTATTGTCATACTTAAACTCTGGCTGTTTGTATGTCTGTCCACCCATCCGTTCGCTTGGCACAGACAAATATTCTTTTTTATAGAAAGCCAGGCAAAAAGGAAAACAGAAAAAGAAAACAAAATAATGTGAGAAAAGAAAACAACAAAACAAAGGCCTATTGTTTTTCATAAACATTTGTTACTCTCTTTCGAAAAGAAAAAAATAAAACAAAAACAATAAAAAATTTGAAGGAAAGCAGCAAAACCAAAACAGGAACAACAATAAAAATAAAAAACTACAGGGCATTAACTTTACTCTCATCATTACAATAAAATCACGTTATTTTTAGGTCTCTCTCTCTGGCTATGTATACAAATAAGAAAAAAAAACAACATTACTCCCACTATTTTTGCATTTCCCACACACTTATGTAAACATACACACACAGTTAAATACAACAACGGGGCTTAAATAAAATAAAACGAAAGCTGAGTGAAAAACATCATAATTTTGCGATTATATTGGGAATACAAATTAAATGGAATAGGGATTGCGTATAAACACTGGGGAACAAAATTAGGACAATAGAGCAAAACTCATTTAATTTCGTTGACTACTTAAAATAAGAAACTTTATAATATTTAAAACCACATAGTTATTTTTAATTTTTGTTTACTAAAACATATACATTTGAAATCTAGATGTGTATGTACCTACATGCATATTCTTTAATGAATTTCATTACATTTCAATGACAGTTTTTCTCACATGTATATTACTTAAAAATAAAATTTTCATTTTAACAGCACTTTATTCACATTTTTTAACAAAAAGCTAATTGTGCGTAGGTTTTAATTTCATTTTCTCTACAACTAAACGTTAAGTAAAGCCAAGAAAAATAAAAATAATTTTTTTGCACACAATTTTTTAAGATCAATGTCTGGGTAATAAAAAAAAATCTTGGATTATATCCAAACAATTAACAGTTTTTATTTGCTCATGTTCTTCAAAAAAAGTGACAAAAAAATTAAAATTTTTTAGTAAAAAACGATGTTTTTAAATGTTTGTCAAAACCAATATTTAAAATAATGAATCACAGATTTTAAAGAAAAATTGCATAAAAGAAGATGATATAAAATTTTAGAACTTGTTCGAATACATGTACAAAACATTGGAAAGTGACATTCGGGGCATCTACTCCGAGTAAAAAACCTGTTTTTAAATACAAGCTCACTTACAGAAAACCCTAAAATAGTGTGCCAAGAGCAACGTTTTCGAGCGCTTAGCTTTGACTCTAGAATAAGTTAGTAATTTAAGAGCATTGGAGTTATGCCGTTAACAGTAATATTCACTTACATACATATTTTATTTAATAGAATATTTAGATTGGCTTGAAAATAGCTGAAGTGCTATTACTTTTCAGCAATGATAAATGCATAAAAAACAATGACAGTTGTTTTATATTTTTGATGGATAGATAATGCTTGAAGCGTTAAGTTAGGTTAGGTGGTGGATCCTTTTAGAAAGATGAAGTCCCTTTTAGTCCAAAAGTTGGGCCCTTTGCGATACCATAAGCATTGCAGCTAACTTGGAGATCAAACAGTTTACATAGGAAACCGTTTTGACTCCAAAACGAATCTCGCAATTGCGGTAGCCTTTATTTTGGAGAGTTCTTTCAAAGATGTTAAGAAACAGGCAGCCAAAACCTTCGACGTTTAATGGCAAGGATTGGACATGACTCCTCCTCCTCAGAAATAAACTTGCGCAAAAATCATGCGAGGGAAAGCCGAGTCTATCGGCATGCTTCCCAATCAGGCAATAGTCGGAATGGTGCGACGGCCATGTGATTCAATGAAAGACTTTAATCCTCTTATTATCCAGCACGTGCCCTCATAATGTTAACGAAATTAATTCTTGCTATACGTAAACCGGAAAATTTCCAGCATAACCTAGGCAATCGGCACATCATGTTAAGTTCCCGTTCGAAAATTGCGATTGCAAATGAGAGATTTTCGTTAGAAATTTCCAGCATTCATTGAAGGATAGACGTAGAAGAGGCGCTTGTAAGGGATCTGATTGATCAGAAGTATTTTAGAGAAAAGCCTGACACTCGACCATGACCTACGTCTGAAATACACTGCAGTTGTCAGGCAACCTATAAGAGACTCTAATGTCAGGACGTCCTATGTAAAATACCATAGCCCACTCTGTGCAGCATCCTGGAGCCGTCCGTATAGACCTCAAGGGCATTTCGAGAAGTTCCTAGTAGGTATCTCGAAGTCAAATCTCATATCGTATGAATGAGGATAGTAGTTAACCCATATATAACCATGGTCCCCGAAAATCGCAGCGTGTCTATAGTCCAAATCGCACCAGGAGTGTATTGAATTTAGCCTTAATGCCATCAGTTTAGACGCTGCTTCAAAAGAAGATCGATGTGAGGCCAGTAAAGTATATTTATAAATATTATTTTGGTCGGAGTGGAGCAGAGTTGATATATTAGATAGATCGAGAAAATGCTAATGACCAGTGTGGATCTGACATCTGATCTAAACACCAGAATTGTCCTGGACTTCTCAGAAATAAAGAAGAAGGTATTGTACAATCGATTGACTCGTGTAAACTGAAATTTGTTTGAATGATTTTGAACAAAAGACGTATTTTAGTAAAGTCAGTGAAGTAAGTTTTTAAAACTGCTTACTTTTGATTAAAACAACTTTAGCTGGCCATGACTGGCTATCGGATTTAGTCGTTCGATGTGTTAAAAATTGTATATTTGCTCAGAAAGTGTGATAGTGTGGACAAACTGTAACAGATTTTTTCACAAGTGTGTCCGATTTGATAATCTTTTGCAAATTTTCGTAAAATAGTAGTATCAGCCAGATCAGCGTTGCTTATTCCGAAGCATATGTTTTTTAATCTATTTTGATATTTTGAAGACAAATCTGGCTCCTATATGATAGGGCTAGTTCGGAGTCTATCATGGAGATGCAGCGACATAGGCACTAGCTGGCTGGTGCGGTGCTAAGAGACTGGGTCTACCGTTCAATGATTACTGTAGGAGTTGTCAGAATAAGGAAGAGGAGGAGACTGTCGACCATTTCCTATGTCATTGTCCGAATCTTTCCCATATTATGACTGTTTTCCCTGGCAGTCCGTTTCTTCATGCCATATCGGACCTAGCTTATGTGAGTATTAGCGTGCTTTCTTCCTTTGTGCATGCGTCTGGTTGGTTTGTTTCGGGCCGGGGTGCGGACATGTATGACTTTCTATGCGCATCAGAGTGGAATCAATATTGGATCCAAGTGAGCTGGACCAGTGTTTGGCTACCCGTTGTAACTAACTATTGAGAGGATTCGAAAAATCACTGGCGCAAGTGTATTTTATGTAAGAAAGATAGTTTTAAAGTTAACGAAAAAGTCGATTTACTTTTTTGAACAAACCTTTTATTTACATATCAGTTTAGTTTTTAATTTACAATATTTCTAAAGAATTTTAATAATTTTTTAAAAATTCTTCTCATGTATGTTTCTTTCAAACATATAAACACGTACGACAACACTTGTCAACTCATGTTTTGAGTTCTCAAAAACGCCAGTTCACTCCAAATTTGGTCTTGACTGCGAAGTGTGAAAAAGTATCCATTTTATAATTTAACCACAAAATAAATGAATAAAGTAATGAGGAGCGATAAAAAAATTTAATAATTTTCTAAATAAACAAACACATGTTTTAATAAATAATCAACTCATGTTTATTGCGAATAATTAATTCATAACAATTTTTTTAATCCATTTTTATTTCTTTATGAAAAAAAAAAACGATAATGTAGTGAAAGAAATAGAGAAAAAATCAGAATAAATTTGCTGAAATTGTATTTGATCATATTGTGTGAAGGAAAAGATTATAACAGGAAAGAAAAAAATTTTAAATAAAATTTTATACGAGTATGCCTTGTGTTCTTTTTTTTGTCTCTCAAAATCATTTATTTATTTATTCTACACAAAACATGACGCCAAACCCGTGTGGCAGCGTGATGTTCTGAATGCTAAATTTATTTTTTTTTCTTTTTAAATAAATTTACAGAATATACTCTGTAGAAAGTATTATGCAAAGAAATAAAAACAAAAATATTAGTTTTGTAGGATTTTTTTGTTTATTATCGATGACTGGATAACATTTTGCAAAAAAATAAATGTTTGACTAATCATAGAAGTTTTGTGCTATAAAAATAAAAAATAATATAAAATTTAAATATTATTTTTAAAAATAGTATGACGTTCTTTTTTCTTTTTATGTACAATGAATACGGTCTTAAATGGGTCATATATATGTATACAAAAACAGATGTCAAATTTCTACAAATTAGTTTTAAACTGTTTCTATACATTTCGTTGCAATGCACGTTGTGACAGCAAAAAGTCCATTTTAAAAAATGAAAATTGAGGAAAACTTTTTATGGGATTTATTAACTTACACTTTTCTTAGTTGATCTACATTTAATTATTTTCGCCAAAAAATTTCGAATAATGATGGCACTGTGCGACGGTGCGTTATTATGGTATAAAATCCACGAGTTTTCTGCCCACAATTCAGATATTTTTCGGCGAATCGCTTTACGCAAACGTCTCATAACGCTCAAATAATATTCTTTGTTTACTGTTTGGCCTTTTGGCAAAAATTCGTGATGCACTACACCGTTGTAATCCATGAAAACTGTGAGCATTGCCTTCTTTTTGGTCTTGGCTCTTTGGTGAACGCTATTCACTTGCCTGATGGCTGAATTGTGTGTCGTACTAATAAACCAGTAATGATTCTTTTGATGAATATTGGATGGAATTCAGCCTCGCAAATCATGTTTTTGCGACCTCAACAGGGTCAAAATTGTAAAAAAATCGCCATAGAGATAGATACACTCTTGGCTACGTGGCTTTTGCAAATGTCAAGCTATGACGCTAAGATCAAAAAAAAAAAAAAAACAAATCGAAACGATAGGGCCGTTACACGGAGGTTATTTTAATAATTATATGCTAGTTGGTTAGTACAGTGTGCTCTCTCTTAAGCGGACACTTAAGGGTCTGATAAATTTGTCCGCTTATGAGAAAAGTACAAAAACAAGCAATTTCTCATTGTCCGTGGACTCACTTGGTCCCACGCCTTGTATATGAAATAAACAACATCTAACAAATATATTGATTTTGATAACTCCAAAGCGGAATACCCATCATGCGTCTGCGACAAAATATTTTTTATAAACAGCGATTTGAGAATAACTTATAATGCTTTGATCCAGAGACTGACGAAATGCTGTAGTGTTTGCTGGGAGAAAAATAATTTTAACATTTTTCAATTCTAAACGACGGGAATGAGAAGCCGCATTGTCAAAAAGTAGTAGGACGTTTCGTTTTTGAAATTTAATTTTTCTATTAAATTGTACTAAAAAATCAGTTATTAAACCTGATATCAGCCAGGCCTTTTTGTTTGATCGCCAAGTAACTGGTAAATTAATCAGATTAATGTTGCGAAATGCCCGTGGCTTTGCAGCTTTCCCAATAACAAAAAGCTTTTCCTTTTCTCCAGCCATATTGAGGCAGTGTAAAATTGTTAGCATATTCTTATCCATTTTTCCACCAGTGCATTTTTCACCTTTTATTGCAAATATTTTATCGGGTAATGCACGAATGCATTATAAATATCTCGCGAATTATATCCTTTAATCAAAGATGGCACTTTTTCACTAAAACTTTTGACATCATCTTGGTTAATTTAAGCCAAGCCACAAATTGCACGGTAGGATATGATATGTCGTTTTTTGAACCTCTCCAGCCAGCCAGATGATACACTAAAATCAGCATAATTTAGCTTCTCTACAATTTCTTCAGCCTTGCTCCTTATGAGAGTACCCGAAGGAGAAATATTTTTTTTTCGAGCCTTTACAAATCACTCTTAGAACAATTTGGCAATGTTAAGCTCTTTGGTATTCATCAAACTCCTTTTCCTTTTCCGGATTGATATCGGTGTCCCACAATCTTGAGATTCCGTCTTTGTTTTTAATGATGCAAGCAGCTTGAGTTTTACTGATCTTACCTTCCTTTCATAGCTCGCGTACACTAAGTTTTTCATTTTTATAAATTTCAATGACACCAACTTTGTCTTTAATTGGCAACATTGCTTTAGGCATGGCTAATTAGTAAACAATAAGAATTTAAATGAATGTACATGTTAACTACATACATACGTTTAAAACAACAAGCTGTTCATATTTACGGGAATTCCCCTTAATACATAAACGTACTATTAAATAAGCAGCAGAGTAAACGAAAAAACAGTCTTGTAAACTGTCCGGTTATGAAGAACCCAGATAATTTTGGTGTTGAAAAAAGTGTCCGCGTCCTGTTATACGAGGCTTGTCCGTTTAAGAGAGAAAAATTTTGGACTGAAAAATGTGTCCGCTTATGGAAGGTGTACGCTTAATAGAGGTGTCCGTTAAGAGAGAGTACACTGTATGTGTATCATTATACTAACGCTAATTTAAACTACATGAATTCAAATAACACAACGTCTTTAGGACCAATTAAAAAAATCGAATTTTTTCTTTTTAAAATAATCAAAATTTAATTTTCAAGACTTGCACCTTTTTCCGGCAAGGTTTAGCAGGCGTATTTTTATTTAGTTCAAAGTGTGTAGTTTCCAGCTATAACAATTTCGTTTTGCCCAAAGATGCCCACCAGAAGACTTTTTTTTTGAAGTTTCAGGTGATGCAACTTTTCTGATAGGCGCTATTAAGTACAACAATATTCCTTAAGGAATATCTGTGTATTTCTCAAGAATATCTGTGTATTTCTCAAGGAATTGGTAGAAGATAATTAAAAAGGAATTCAAAAAGAGTTTAAAAAAACGTTAAGACTACATATAGATCAGTCAAAGCTTGGTGGTGTTAATTACAATGATAAATGTACTTTCAGAGTATTTTTTAGGCAGTACAAAATTTCAGCAAAAATATCCAGAATAAATATCGACCTAATCAAAAATGTATGGTTACGAAAATAAAAATACCTAAAAAGAAAATACACCACATCAGGGACTGTATGGTGCGATTTTAACTATATACACTGCGAACCTTAGGATCTATTGTGCCGCTTCCAGTCTACAGTTTGCTTAGCATATCTGTTGCCTTCCTAATTAAGACCAATTGATCTGAAATCCTAATGGTGGATATGCCTCCTAATCAGACGGTATGTCTCATTTTCAGGCTGTTCACGTGATCAATGCATGAACTTCTAGCTCCAAATACTGCTTGCTCTTGCCTTATATTAGGTGCTAGAGGTTTTGACAGCCGAATTATTCTCTCCAACAGAGTTATTTCCCTCCAGTTCTCGTACTGCGATAAGTCACCCATCTTGGAGAGGAGAATAACGGTACCTTCTTTCAGCTGATGTGGCAGCGTTTTAGTTGCACAAAATTCGCGTATGAGTGGAAGAAGAATATGTGCACTAACCAGGTAGTTCTCCTACCACCCAAAAATTGCTTTAAATATGAAAACACAAAATAGTTGTAAGAATCTGGTTACACGGTTCTGGTTTCTACTGTGCTGAATGCATTCTTATATCAAAAAATTCGTGCTTTCGATAGCTTCTTAAAATAAACTAATAGAACGCAGCTTTCTTAAAATTGGACAGTAGTTTGGCAATAGACAACAAACGGGAGCAGTTGCAGTGTTGCATTGCACAACTGTGCTAAAAATACAAAAGCTCTACAAATCATTAAACTTACCTCGCACTGGGAATTTCTCTGCATAGATGTTAGTTTAAATTAAGTAAAATTGGCATAGCTCACTTGTATCCAATGATTAGCTCCCGTTGTGCTACTCATTATTGTACCAAAACTCTTACAACTCCTGAACAGCTTCTCTCAGCTACCCAGTCGCTTTAGCAAAGGCGTGGATTTTATCTACAAGTCCGTTGCAAGACTGTACATACCGTAGCTTTAGTTCATGTCAGGTTTGTTTAGCCAAGGGCCGATTATAGCTCCTTTAAGATTCCTTATATGTAACCTAGTTTCAACACTTCTCTTTGGCCACTCAAATGTGGCCAGATAACGTGGGTTCACTTGCCCACCGTTCTTTTGCCATGACATGCAGGTCCTTTGACACCAGTTGTTTATTCCTCTCAAGAGTAGCTTTGCTGTTCTCAATCGATCCATAAAAATACACATTGGTACTCGCCTCGTTCGCCATGCAGTTACCTTAAATGACTCCATGTCCAGGAATCTATGTTTAAGAGAAACCGTCGAATGGCTAGATATCTCATCCATAGACACCAGGCTTTCATAAGCAGTTTTCAATGTATTATTTACATTCTCCAGACATCTTAAGGAACACTACAGTAGTCTGGAAGCCTTTGAGAAAATTCTACAGCCAATATTGGTGGCTTTTAATAACAAATCCGTTAGTCCGCCTATTTTTAGTTTAAAATAGTGAGCAAAGCAGCCGTTCTCATAATACAGTCATAATTAAACTGATAACATATGTAGAGCCGGTCCAACAAATGTAATTGGTTTTATTACACATTCGCACAGCCAGTGTGTATTTTCCGGATTAATTCTTCAGTTAAGTCAGAAAGCTCCCCTGCATCAGTATAATGCACTAATAGTATAATGTACTAATTATTTATAATTGTACTAATTAATAATTACTTGTTATTTCAACAAGTGGTGTGCTAGGTAAGACACCTGTCTACCAACCAGAAGGTCCTCGATTCGATTCAAGGCCTGATCTGAAAAAGGAACGAGCTGTTTCAATAACGGTATCACCTCATAACATTAGCTGGTAACTGGTTGAGTATTCCTACTATTAAAAACATCTCTTATGTATTTGCCACTCAGAGCCGGCATTAAACTGTAGGTCAATTTCAATGAGTCTAAAAATAGAATCGGGTGCAGCTCCATTGACTGAGAGAAGTTCCCGTGTTCCTTCTTGGAATGTCGTGGGAATTAATATATAATATAATTACCAATCTATATATACGGGTGGGCGATCTATCGGTTTAAATTTGAACCAGCGGTTATTTCGAAAATGGCAATACTTATGTCATTCTATTCTGTCACAAAATTCAGTATATTATCTCTACTGAACGAAATGAATCGATTTACGCTTGAGCAACGTTGGGATTTATTTGAAATTTATCATCACTTAAAATCATCTTTTCGGATGAAGCTCATTTTCATTTTGGTGGGTACGTAAATAAGCAAAATTGTGTATTTGGGACTTAAAAAACCCAATCGTGGTCTTACATAAGCCCATGCACACATTACGTGTGACTGTTTGGTGCAGTCAGTATTTCGCAACCATTACGGTCAATGGAGACACCTATCGCACCACGATAACCTTCTTTTTTGTGCCCGCTCTTCATTGTATTGATGTGAACGATGTTTGGTTTCAACAAAATGGTGAAACTTGCCAAACATCTCATGCCACAATAAATTTATTGCGTCAAAAGTTTGATGGCCGTTTAATTAGCCGAAATGGTGTTGCCAATTGGCCGCCAAGAAGCTGCGTGTTGACACCGTTGGACTCTTTTCTGTGGGGCGCCATTAAAGACAAGTGTTATGCAGACAAACCAGAGCATTAGACATTAGTGATGCCATTGCCGAGATACGATCCCATACAGTCGAAAAAGTTCTCGAAAATTGGTCCGATCGAATGGGGTACTGTGAGGCCAGTCACGGCAGCCCTATGAATAAAATCATATTTAATTTCTAACCGCAACAATTGTACTTCAAAAAAAAAAAAAAAAAAATTGGTAAAATTTCAAAACATTTTTGTTTGATTTGATTTCTAAATTTAAACTCTTAAATGGCCCATCCGATAAAAAAAGAGGACTATGAAATGCGTTGTAATTGATGTTCTCTGAAATGCGCCAACCGATTTTATTCTGTAAGACCTTAAACGAAAGGTGAAGTCAATACCAATATGTATATAAGTTTTTTGTAGGTCCATTGGTTCGCGAGTTATTGACGTTAAAATGAAACTCCTTGTATTGCATAACTTTTACTTGAAAACGAAAATTTGTTACAGCATTTAAACTTTATGTGATTTTTGTATATCTATGGAACTGTAATAGTGAAAGGTACTGAATTTGGTTTAAATAACTTAGTTATTAATACACATCCCCTTTATAAAATTAAAAAAGCTTTTACGAAAGAAGTAAGAAATGATAAAATGTCGTAAATAGTTGCATACACGAATATACTATAAGTTCAGAGGTCATTCTACGACAGTTGTCATCAATAAAGCTAAATATTCTTTTTATATTTTTTATGCTACATTTGTCATTTTTTAACTAACAGAGAAAAACAATTATAACTTTTATAGTTTAATAGCTGTCTTCCATTTTCTAGGTGTACCCAATTAGGTGCAGTGATGCCAAATGGGTTAACCTAAATCTGAGTATATAATTTAAGTCTGATAAACAATGTATTGCTCTGAATAAAAGAAATGAATTCAAAAGGTCTATAATAGCCTCAGGCTTTTATACAAATTCGTTATTATATCAAAAAATACATTTGCCTTTTAGGGTATCGTAAAGTTTGGGGTGACCCATTGTAACTGTTTTTACTTGTTTAAAAGCAGTTTGAAGCTGAAAAACATTTGACATATTTAAGATTTATTTTATGATATTTTTTTTTACTCTGTTGTAAATTTTTTTCCCAGAAGTGTGGGAAGTAACCACAAAAGCAGCAGCAACAACTTTAAAAATTGACAAGAACTGAATGAACCATAAGAGATGTTTTAAAAACTTTAAAAATAAGCAGAGCTATTGACAGATTGGCGGGCTGGAAGATTAACGCAGTAAAGTCTATTAAAAAAAAACTAAATTTTGTACAAATGGCGGGTAAATTGTTTGGTGTATGACTGTGGTACTCTGTATGTACTCGTATTTATTGTATTTACAAAGATGTACATACATATATACATATGTCTGTGTATATACAGCCGAACATTTTGTTTATATAAGTATCTTTGTATACTTTAAAAAATTTTCTAGTCTAGGCGGAAAAAGTTAAAAAAGGCAGCCAGCCAGCAGCGCAAGAGCGAGCAAAGCCCTCTGTTGCAATCAATGTAAAATTGACCCAGTTTTCTTTTAAAGACATACAAATTATATTGGAGATTGGTATGGTTTTATGGGATAATATGAAGGGAACGAAGTGTTTGGATGGATTATGGTAGTAATTCTTTTTAATACAATTTGTATACATATTGTATTAACATATAATATATTTTATAATACGAGTATAAGTATAAGTATATGGTATTGATCATTTACGATGTTTACCATGTTTAAGATATACCAACAACAGCAACAAAATTATATATGTATGTATGTATTATTTTGTGTAATATTTTCTTTCTCTGGTAATACATATTTCAAGTGATTTTTCTTGCATTAATTGTACGATTTTATTTACAATATAAAAGAATAATTGCAATTAAATTCAAAAGATTTGTAAAAAAATTGGAATTAAAGTAAATTCTTTTTAAATCGAAACCATAATATCACAGTGGTGAATGACATAGTGAATTATCATGACAAAAGCTAAAAATGGTAAATCATTGATGATTGACGATGACTTTTCTTCGGTGTCATACATGACTCTTTAAAATAATTGTCCAAATTTTTATTGACGACAGTTGTTGATTTCGTCTTGCACGCGCCCGTTATTAGTGAACCCTACAGACAATGTCATTGAGAATTATTAGTGCTTTATGCTATAAACACATGTCGCTAAAGTAGGTCCTCCGTTCAATACCAGGCCAGACCATCTAAAAAAGAAAAAAAATTTTCTACAGTGGTATCATCATAATATTAGCTGGTAACTAGTTATGAGTATTAGTACTATCAGTGTTGCCATTTTGGTTATTTCTAACCAAAATTTGTTATTTTTTCTCCGATGTGTAGATGTGGACTTTTTTCCATATTGGATGCTTTTTTCCGAAGTGTGAAATAAGCGTAATGATTTCTTGAAATTTTTTACACAGTTTTTTATTGGGTATATTTTTAAGATATGTATCTTAAAGACTGGACCTTTGCTTGGAATTTTGTTGCGAAACATTGCTACAACCTAAATTTATCTAAAATATTGATGTCTTATCTTTTTTATAACATGTGGATTACGTTCCAAAAGGCTGCAGCTTTTTGAGGACAAGAACGAATCAAGTCAATTTCGTATCCTCAGCTCTGAAGTCGAATGTATTTCGATTGAAACAAATGTTAGACGACCGGACAAGGTGTGGACTATAAGGTGGGTAAGACAACACTTTCGAACGAGTTTGTTTTAGCTTTAACTGGTTTTAACATCTCTCATGGTGGAATGTAACGGCTTTAAGTCTGGTTGAATATTTGGGGTATTTTTTATGCTTGTACTTCGGATTGTCATAATGGATTCATATTTGCCGCCATTAATAATTGGATGCCGCAATATATTTTTGTGGCTTTTGAGTAATATTTCGGACATTAACTGCTTGAACAGCTTTGGCTGATCTAGAGGTCTTTCTATTCGAATCTGAATCATAACTTTTCAGCCGCCAAAATCATCTTTAGCAGATTAAATCGGTAGAACATACTATATTCATGACAAGCTTCTGTGAGCAATCGATGTTCGTTAGCGGCTCTTTTTATTTTGTTGGCACATAATTCGACGTTTACGAAATTTGGCAAATATTTAATTTTAACGCCACTCTTTGGTTCAAGTATTTTTCGATTCATTAAGATTAAGGGCTATTAAGCTGAAATTTTGCACAAAAAAGTTAGAAAATTCGACAAAAACTTGTCAATTATTATACCAAGTTGTGTTAGCGCAGTCTATATTTAATTAATATTTCATTATCATAATGTTTTATCTCATCATTTATCGTTTTATCTTAATGTTATTTTACAAAAATTTTGGTTATTTTATGTTACTTTTTTATTGAAATTTGGTTACAAAAAATTTGAAGTTGTGGCAACACTGACTACTATTGAAAACTTCCTGAATGCATTTGCAGTTCGTTGAACTGTAGGTCTCTTTCAAAGAGTGCAGCTCATTGACTGAGAGAAGTCCCCGATTTCCTTCATGGTATGTTATAGGAATTATTAAACAACACTGCAATTGTAAAATTACTTTCATCGGTAGCGAACCCTATGATTTTTATTGAATTTTAAAGACTTTTCGTGAAGAGCTTGTGTGATTGTATTTCTAACATACATTTTTTCTTAACATACATTTTTCCGACCTTTACTTGTTTTTGGATAAAAAAAAAATACATATCGGTGACATTTTATTTAAAAACTCCTAAAATATTAGAAAATCTCAACCATTCGCGAGCTAAGTTTATACTACTCTGTTAACATACACAATGTATGCGAATGTTATTTTAAAATTTAGATGTAAAAACTAAAGAAATTTCAAAAGGATATATGTGTGTGTTTGTGTATGAGTTTTATTTTATGGTAATTACAAATGTTCTCTTTATTTCTTTCTCTTTGTATACACACATTAGAATTGAGAAATAAGATTTTAAAATTGTACCAGCTTTCATGAAAAAGTGTACTTTTTGTAGTCCGATTTACTAATTTTTGTTGTCTTTTTTTAAATTTAATTTTATACAAACATACATACATACATATATACATATATGTTTACAAAACTTTACCAAAAGTCACTGCGAGCTAATTTGCTAATGCGAACTAAATGTAAGAGGATCATTTATGATACACTTTTTGCTTGTTTACACTTTTCTTTATTGTAGTAGCACGAATTAGATGACTTCAGCAAATCCTTCTTTTGGATTCGATTGGAGACAGTCGAAACAGTCTTTTCATCTCTTTGGCTTGTATTATATTTTTATACGAATGTGGAATTTTGAAATAGTGCTAAATTAGTCATTGGGATGCTATTGTACTTTTGACTTACAAATAGTGCTAAAAAAAGTTCATTCGTAGTATCTGACACATCCATCCCTGACACACATGTTTATATGTACTTATCAGTTACATTTTGCATTGGTGTTGTTTGTTGGTATTTTCTTGTAAACGAAATGTTTCGTATTGTCATCTTTTATTCTTATATCCGTTATATGGTTATAGTAAAAGATAAACGAAAACAGAAATCATAACAATACGACTAAGGCAATACAAAACAAAATAACAAAGGACACGACAGAAATCCAACAATAACATAAAAGAAAAGGAAAAAAACAGGCAACATAAAGAGAAATATGAGAATGTATAACAGTGAAAATGTGTAAAAAAAGCAGTAGCAGATCTGTGTTAAGCGGTCACAAGACACACCTTCATGTGATTTTTTTATTTGTTGTTGATGTTTCTTTCGTTTTTTAAACACATGCAATCATTTTAATTTTTAACACTCTTCTCCCCGTTTCACTCTGCTTGTTATAGACTTCCAACATACACTCGCATATATTCATATGTATTTATAAATACCTATACGCGCAGTCATACCATATTCAAGGATTTTTTTATTTTTTGTTTTTTTGCCATTTGCTTGCGTTGATTGAGTGTGAATGTGTATGTATTTACTGCAGTGGCTGCTATAATTTTTCTTTTTTACGTTTTCCACTGTATATTTTATTGCATACTTAAAGGGTTTATATTCTTTTTTCTGTTTTTAATTGTATGTGTGTGTACAAAAATATGCTTTACACTGGATTACAGAATTTGTTTGGGGTTTCTTTTTTTGACGCTTTTAATTAAATTTATTAATATTTGTTGGTATTTTGTTTCATTTATGACTATCAAATATGTACTTTGTTAATAAATTGCTTAAATTTCGTGTTATAAATTAATTATAATAAAAGGTTTTTGCATTTTTCTTGAAAAAATAATAAAAATATTTTTCGTGTTCAATAAGCCAAAGAATTTTTAGAATTTGATAATGGAAATGGAATAAAATTCTCAGAAAATGTTCGTCAAAAAATTCGAATAAAAATTTAGAAAAGAAAGAAAATTTTGTTTGTTTAATATTTAAATTTAACAATTTTTTATTTGCATAAGTACAGTTATTTAAATAAATGTGCTGTACAAATACTTGTTAAAAAATTTGCAGAAAATAACCATAAATTCGTAGTTTTTTTTACAGAATTATATGAACTTTTGGATATATGTTTGGCGAACTATACAATCTTGGAATAATTTAATACAAATGGCTGTAAAAATATTATATAGGGAAGGAAAAAAGAACATATTTGTATTTTTTTTAATAGAATTGTAGATGTTCTTCTTTTTGTTTGTTTGTTGTATCTTATACGGTTTGAATTTACAGACTTACATGTCTATTGAGTCGTTCTTGCCGTTGTTGAGTGTAATATGTACGAACTCAATGCATTCAAAGCCTATCGACATAATTTTCTGTGATTACTGAACGCAATTCGGACATACTAATACGACTATTATTCTCATATATCGATTGCTGGTCAGCAATGTATGTTAGTACATGATGTATTGGGTATATAAGTTAATAATGCCGATTTTTTTGCCTAAAAAATTCACTTATCATAATAACAAAATGAATTGATACATTATTTAAAGTATTGTCCATCGTTAGCCACTACTTTATCCCATCTTTCTGGTAGCATATGGATTCCGCGCCAAAAGAACTGCTCCGAGGTAAAGAATGAAGCAAGCTGTTCCGTAGTGAAGCGTATTCCAGTACGGGCGTTTTACATCGATTGAAACAAATGGTCAGAAGGGTCAAAGTCTGGGCTATAAGGCGGATGAGCCAAAACTTCCCATCCAATGTGTTTTAAATAGTTTTAGACCGGTCTTGCAACATATAGCCGAAAGTTGTCATGATGGAAGATTATGGCCTCGTGTCTGGTTAAGTATTCTGGTCGTTTTTCGTTGATTGCTTTCTTCAAACGAATCAATTGTGTTCGATACAGGTCCCCTGTGATCGTCTGACCCGATTTTAACAGCCCAATATACAAAACAATCTTCATTGAGTAATGCTCCCAATTCCTCATCTTCAGGCCTTTTCGGCTGACCAGGTCTCTCCTTGTCTTCTGTGTCGAAATCATCACATTTGAAACTTGTAAACCATCGTTTAAGTTTTTTGAGCTGGTGCATGTTGTAAGCTTCTACCAAAAATCCATAATTTTCAGTATCCGTTATCTTCAAACAAAAGAAGGTTATCTATCAGATTTCCCCGCAAAACATCTTTCTTAGGCACAAACTTCGACATTATTATAGCGGTTGAAAAAATGTGTGTTTACACTGTGGCGTTTATCGAATACTGAATTATAATGACAAATATTTACCCTCCAAAATACCATATTTGTTATTATTGACACAAACCGCATGTGATAGTTATGCCATATGTTGTCCAAATTCACATTATTAACTTGTATACCCAATAGATCGTTCCAAATTTGCTTGAATGCGACGAGTGTCCTGGTAAGTTTCTGTGACAATTGTAATGATGATTGTTTTACATTTATATACCACCATTCGGAGTGTTCTGATCCTCCACGGAATTCAGCTAGACCTGCTAGATTGAGGAATAGAAAATCGCGGTTGTTTAGAAGGTTTGTGAAATCTGGCTCTGGTATCGATTATGCGCTCTACTGATTTTGGTAGAATGAATCATTATTGTTATACGAAGTACTTGAATAGAGTCAACCCAAACTTTGCTGGTAACCCGAATCTTTTTTGAATCGTCTTCTGATTATCTTGACATTTCAAATATGTTTTCTAACTTCTTTCAGTCTACGTATAGGCATTTGGACTCAGGGAGACTTTTTTTTGAATCCCTACTTTGTGGGAAGAATGTCAATTTCTAATATTCATGAATTTTAAGTTCAGTCTGTTCTTGAGTCTCTGTCTAGGCTAAAATCTGCTTACTTTCTAGGATCTGATGAGGTTTCTACCTGTGTCTTGAGGAGCTGTGCTGTCGTCTTGAGTGGTCCTTTGACATTTGCCATTAGCAAACTTTTAGAAATAGGTACTGTTTCTCTTATTTGGAATGGGTCGCTTATTATTCCTTTGTATATAGGAGGTTATTGCTAAGCTCAATGCTATTTCTAAGGTAATGGCAACGAATAATGTGAATGAATATCTCTCCTTTCAGAGGAAATCTATAAAATCATCGTTTCAGCATGGTTTTTTATAAAGTAGATCGACAGTAACTAACTTTCTTGAATTTACAATGTGGGTGTTCGGACTGATACTTTTTATACTGATTTTAGTAAGGCTTTTGATAGAGTTGATCCCAAGCTGGACCTAGAGATGGTTTTTTTATATTTGTAAAATATTCTTCAAACATCTGTTTATGAATGCCTGCATAGTTTGGATTTCCTGTATTGCAGCGTTCCAGGAATCACAGCCATGCAGAAGAATTAATTGCACGTTCCAGTCGGACAGTCTAATCTGTGTGTATCCGGATCTGTGAGATGGCCTCCACACCTTGTCCAGTGAGCCAAATGCTGCTATACAGCCCAGATAGCAAAACTGTTCAACGTTTTCCATAGCCTGACCGCTGATTTCGAACTTTCGTGGTCCTTGGACGTTCAAGCATATTTTTGGGATATTTACCTTTACACCAAATTTGCCCGCACATTGTCTAGCTCACCCCTTATGTAGGTCTCCCTTTGGGTCATGCAGATGTGACTCTTTTCATAACCTCGTCCAGTTCGATATTGAAGAGCATTGATGATGCGACGCAGCCCTGTTGATGAGGATGGGCTCGCTAAGGTGGTTCTCGTGTGTGATATACGTTCGAGTTTTTGGACGAATGAAAGCTCACACATTACGTCGATGATATAGATTGTCTGAGGATGGATGGGGTAGGTAAATACAATAGATTTTCTCGACGAATAGACGCCAGTTAGTTAATATTTTGTACCGAGACCTTGGTATGAATTTTATGAAATTTGGAGCAAAAGGGTGTCGGACCTCATCTTTCAGTAAGGTAACAATCCGAAACATACGTCCCATATTGCTTTTGTCCCGGATATAAGCCCAATTGAATATGTATGAGTTGAGGTTAAGCTTGCAATTTCAATTGCTAAAGATGACTGGCGAAATCTCGAGGAATTATGACAATATGCTTAAACTACTTGATAAAAAATTAGATTAAAAAAATATGTTTTTCTTCATGTATATGTGTAGTTTTGATGCCGGTTGTGTGCAATCCATAATAAAGCTGGTGGTGGTAACACTGTTTTAAAGTGATTATTGTTCAGCGGTACCTGAGCATGCCACGAAATGTTTTTATCAGTTTGAAAAAGAAGAATTAGAAGCTTTGCTTGATTAAAAAAACTTGAGTTAATTACAATAATTTCTAATTTTCATTAAAGTTCAGTTAAGTTAAAGATTTTTTTTTTTAATTACATATTTTCGTCTTTAATAATTTTGGAATATTTTGCTTGATAATTTTGTAAATATTTTATAAAATATCAATACTTTACGTGTAATCTTTATTGAGGATTAAACATTGCTAAAGTACTTGTTCGAACTAAAAAAAACTTATTATTTCATCTTCTTATTTATCGTTTAATTTAAATTTAATTAATCAACAATTCAAAAGTACTTTTTATACGTCTATGGTTACGAAATGTTTAAATACCCGTACAAGTGTTTTACTTAAAACTTAAATGGTTTTGTTGGGAATAAACTACTGTGGCTCTCCCAGTTCTGGAAATCAAAATTGAATTAAACAAAACGAACGCGTTAGTTTTCTGTGGCTCTCCCAGTTCTGGAAATCAAAATTGAATTGAACAAAAAGAACGCGCTAGTTTTCAGAGTCTTATAAAGTAACAAAAGATTCAAAATTTGTTTACTTTTTTAAGTTTTGATTATACTCAACTACGGCGTAGGTTGTAAATTCGAATATTTGTTACTTAAGCATAGCTTTTATAAATCAAGTATTTTTATATTTAATTATATTAAAATTGGAAGAGATTTCTGTCCTAATGATTTTATGTCATGATATTAAATTATTGAAAGGCCGCACAGGGATTATTATTAAAAAAAAAACGAAAATATAAAATGATTATAAAATTAAATGGAAATTTATATATAAAAATATATGATTATGGCAAAAATAGTACAATTTTCAATATATATATAGATTAATAAGTAACAAGTTGTTGTTGTTGCTTTTATTATTTTCTTAAAAAGAACAAAAAAAACACTTGTTGTTTTCTTCCTCAAAATAAACAATAAATTATGTCACAATTTAATTTTATTTATTCGATAATACATACATATATACATATGTGTATAGTGTAGCAAAAAAAAAAGAAAATGTTTAAAAAATTATGAAAAATTTGAAACAAAAACGATTTTTAGATATGCTACAGGCCTTAGCTTAATTAAAGTGCTTCTACAAAGTGTTGTTGAATTGTTTATCTATTGCGTAGTAATACAGTTTAATTTAAAATTAACTTAGGGTCTTACACAAAACTCAATATTAACTCAATGAGAATTACATTCCTGTTACTTGCAAAAATATATATTGCAAATTATTTTCCTTATTTTCGTTTATGCTGTATTTGTCGGTTATAGTGTCACATAACCATAAAGAGCTTTATGTTTTAACTGGCTACAACCTGGCATGCTTCATTACCACGTGTTAATTATTGTCTTAAATGCTATTTTAGTTACATTTTTTACCCCTTTTTTTTACCCATTGTGTCCCTTTCTGCTCGAAATCCAATCATTTGTTCCTTCCAGAAAAATGCTGAAGTTTCTATATTTTAGCTGTATACAGTCTTTAAACGAACATACTGTTACGAAAATAAGGTTGGGCACCACAGAGCTTATTACATATAAATATATATATTATATATATAATATATATATATAATATAATATATATATAATATATATATATATATATATTTATATATTTATATATATATATATATATATATATATATATATATATATATATATATATATATATATATATATATATAATATATATACATATATATAATATATAAATATGTAATATATATATATATATAAATATGTATATAAATAACTGATGTGGATAGATAATAAAGCTTTAATCGTTGTCGTTATCCACATATATAAAATTCAATATTAAATATGAATGAAGGTGCCACGCCCACTTATGCAATCTCGCCCAGTTACTGACTAATGATATGCATTGTTCACGACTTTGTTTGAACCTAATTTAAAAATTTCTATTAATACTGTTCTCAAGATATACAAAATTAATATTTACTTTATATGGGAGGTACCACGCTCACTCGTCTAATTCCACCCACTTTTTACCTGCTGATTTGCATTGACTATGAAGTCATACAGAAATCAATATTTAGTTTGTATAGGGGTACCACGCCCACTTGTCTAATTCAACCTTTTCTAAACTGATGATTTGCCTTAACTGTGAATCTATATGGGCCAAATTTAGAGAATCTTTTTTTTATACCATTTTGAAGGTATAGACACTTTGTATGGGAGTGACACCACCCAGTTGGAATTTTCGAAAATTATATAGCTTATAGTTCCTTCGAGACATACAGAGCAATACTGCAAAAACTTCAAGAAATCGGTTCAGGGATTCAGATGTCTATCAAACAAACCAGCAAACAAACACACTTTCATTTTTATATATCGGTTGGGTCATCTATCGGTTTAAATTTGAATTTGTGGTTATTTCGAATCTGGCAATACTTATGTCATTCTATTCTGTCATTCTATCTCCACTGAAAGAAATGAATCGATTTACGCTTGAGCAACGTTGGGATTTATTGGAAATTTATTTCTAAGCCAAAGACAAATGGTCTTTTTGGATGAAGCTCATTTTCATCTTGATGGGTACGTTGAAAAGCAAAATTTGCTGTATTTGGGGCTCAGAAAATCCAATCCCAATCGTACAGAAGCCAATGCACCCATTACGAGTGACTGTTTGGTGCGAATTGTGAAGCGAAAGCATCACTGGCCCATATTTCCTTGAAAATGAGGGCGGCGCAACCATTACAGTCAATGGAAACACCTATCGCACCATTATAACCGATTTTTTTGAGCCCGCTCTTCATGGTATTGATGTGAACGATGTTTGGCTTCAACAGGATGGTGCAACTTGTCACACTTCCCAATCGATTTACTGCGTTAAACGTTTGAAGGCCGTTTAATTAGCCGAAATGGTGTTGTCAGTTGGCCGCCAAGAAGCGGCGACTTGACACTGTTGGACTATTTTCTGTATCGCTCCGTTAAAGACAAGTATTATGCCGACAAACCAGAGACAATTCAGCAGTTGGAGGCTAACATTCGTGATGCCATTGCCGAGATACGACTGCATACACTCAAAAAACTTCTCGAAAATTGGTCTGATCGAATGGGGTACTGTGAGACCAGCCGTGGGAGCCATATGAATGTAATAATATTTCATTTCTAACCGGAAAAATTGTACTTCACAACAAAAAATGAATTTGGCAAAATTTCAAACCATTTTATTTTGTTGCAATTTTAAATTTAAACTTTTAAATTGCCCACCTTATATAAGATAACGGTGTGTATTAGAGCTATGTATGTAAAGTCACCCTGTTTTGTTTTTCGTCTTCTTTGTCTATTTTTCACAGTATTTGTCATCTAAAGCTATTCTAGCTAAAGCGTTTGTTTCCTTTTGATATTATGTTATATGGGTCACGGTGCCTCCGTCTTTCTTAAAATCTTTTAATCAACACTAAATCCGACTTTGAAAATACCGATATTTTGCGCACTTTCTTGTGAATAGTACACTGTGGTCCCATTCACCGGGCATGCTTACAGTCTATAAAATAAAATAAATAAAACAAAATTTTTAATTGAATCAAAAATTGTTCTTATTAAATATTTTATAAAATCCATTAAATGAATTTTTAAATATTTTCTATATATTTTTAATATATTTAAAAAAATGTCAATGAGGTTTTATTCATTGAAAAATTTAGTAAAATAAGCAAAATTCAATACAAACACTTTAATATTTTGAATATACTGCTCCTTTATTCTATAGTTCACCTTATAAATTATAGGTTTGCTTAGTTGTTTAAATTTTTTATTTTAGGAAACACTGACTGACTGGCATCATCGTTATATCATATCAAGATTGTCGCTCGAATATACAATATTCTCGTTCTTACCTCATCCCCAAAAGCAATCCATTAATGCAGTTTAATTTTATATTAGATTAGTCATAAATAAATGCAATAATTTTTAAATAAAACAATGCAAAGCAAAATCGCCTTAAGAAACAAAATGATTTAATTTCTATGGCAATAGAATCAAAGGTGTTTGTTTTTATCTCAAATAAATTACAGTGATTCAAATGTTAAGACCCCCAGAAAATATAAATTCGTCTTTTATGTCACAATAGAATTAAATTTAAATTGAAAATGCAAAATAATCTTAATTTATTTTCAAGCTTTAAGGAAATAGTACCATAAGGGGATAAATAAAGGTCCATTATTCCTTTCACAACAGTACAACTTTTGTACTATTGAAAATCTTAAAATATTTGAATATAAAAAATACAGCCATGCTTAATTATTGATTTTATTCACAGGAAAAAAAGTACCATTACATAAAAAAGGTACCTGTAAGTCACAACTTGTATACAGAAAATGTAAATTTTTCTTTTATGACACAATAGAATTAAATTAAAATTGAAAAAGAAAAATAATTTTAATTTATATTCAAGCTTTAACGTAATAGTACGAAAAGAGAAAAAATAAAGTACCATTTTCTCTTCGTAACAGTATAAAGTTTTGAAAATTTTAAAATAATTGAGTAAAAAATATGGCCATGCTAACTATAAATTTGTTTCGTGAAAAAAGCACCACTACGGCAATAAAAAGGTACCTCTAAATCAGAATGTATACACAGAAAATGATTTTTTTCTCTCTTATGACACAATAGAATTAAATTAAAATTAAAAAAGAAATATAATTTTTAATTGTTTCCAAACCTTAAGGAAATAGTACAACAAGAGGAAAAATAATGCACCATTGTTCTTTTCGCAACAGTGTAAATTTTTATTTATTAAAAATCTAAAAATATTTAAGTTTATAAAAAACAAACTTAAATATTTATTTATAATTTTTTTCTCATTAAAAAGTGTACTATTATTGTAAAAACTTAAAAAAAATCCCTTTTAGGTTTTTTATCCATAGTAGTAGTTTTTATTATTTTAGTACTATATTTCTACCGAAATACTACTTTTTGCAATGAAAGTCAGAATTTTGTAAAGAAATTAGTCATTTTTTAATTCATTAAATTTTTTTAAATTGCGGCGAAGTTTCACTCTCGTTTATACCCTTTTATGAAATATATTAACCGATTAAGGTCCCAAAAAGGAAGCTTATTAATTACTAATGAAAGCATTTAGTTAAGAAATATTTATTTTACAGGAAAGGAAAAGTACTTGCAAAATAAATTTATTTTCAAGCCTAAAGTAAAAAGTAACATAAAAATTACAATAAAGTAGCATACATTTTTAAACCACCTTTACAAATCTTATGTTTTTGAAAATATAAAAAAAGAAGGAAAGAGTAATAGTTATTATAATGCTTATTTTTACACTTTATATAATGGAAAAAGTACCTTTATAAGAATAAATATGTACCAGTAAGTACTAACAAACACAGGAAACGGAAACAGTAAGCTTTTTTAATTCCATTATAATTTTTCATCGGTTATAAACGACTTATTACTTGTTCAAGTTTTAGACGCAATTTTTTCAGTAATGATACTTTTTTATAATTATTATTATTTTTAAACTTGCATATGCTTTATATCCATTATGTAAGTGAAATATTTCGTCATTAATGCTAATGATCCAAAAAATAAGCTTATTAACTACTATTCAAAGCATTTAATTAATAAATATTTATTTTACAAGAAAAGAAAAGTACTTTGCAAAATAAAAACATACAAAAATACGTGTACAGGACTAAATTGCATTAAATTTTCATGCAAATTGTTCTCTTTCCTTTTTGTAATTTTTGTATCATTAGCATGTCTGCTCTAAATACAAGTACAATCAACTCAAGCCATAAAGAAAAGCTGCAATATAAACGCATTACACTGGGTAACAGAATTTTAAATTTAAAAAGAAAATTATTTTAAAATGATAAGTTTTTAATATATTATTATTAATTTACTAATTTTTAAAACAAATTACTTAGTAAAAAATGGTTTTGTGTTTTTTTAGCAAAAAGAATCATTATGAAAAAGTAAAAAGTACCAAAAATATATATCAATTAAAATTTTATTATTGTTAATGATAATTTTACATAAGAAAACCCTATTGTTCAGAGAGAACTAAAATCATTTTTTGAAAGTAATAAAAAAAACTATGATGTTTCCTCAGGATAATACTTCTGTTCACAACAGACTTACACTTATGTTGTTAGTGTCTCAAAATATACCCCAAAACGCAATAGGAAGCTTGTTCACTCGGTTAGAATCTAGTGGACCATATCTGAACTAAAAGCTGCGGTAATTGCTTTTTGGGAGTCGACCGCAGAATACGTTCGCTTAAATCTTAAGTACAATATGCCATAACGAATTTTTGCGCTTATTTTTAACATTACAGAGCAAACTCATTATTTCCGCAAAAAAAATTTAATCAAAAAGTAATTTACTTACAATTTTTAAGCTCATTTGTTGAAGTGAGGCTACAATTTAGTACGTAGCAAAAAATTTGCTTTTTGTGATAACTGTACAAAATTGAGATATATTTTTGAAACTTAAAATTTGTATCGTTTTAATAAAAGGTATGCAAATCTGAGGTTAGGAAGTAAATTGGCTTAAAAACACATTTTTTGGACAGATTCAGTTTTATTCACACCAATATAAAAAAGAAATATGGGAATTAATAATGGAATATGATGTCGGGGAAATGTCCACCTCTAGCATGTCTACAGACGTCCGCTCTCTTCAGAACATTTTGAGCCACATTTTGCAACAAAACTTCACTTATCTAGTAAATGCAGCGCCGAATTTCATATTTCAGAGTTTCAAATATTTGTGGTTTGTTCACGTAAACCCGGTCTTTCAAATGTCCCCAGAGAAAAAAATCCAGCGGTGTTAAATCACAAGAATGATGCGGCCAACTGACATCGCAATATCGCGTTCAGGAAATTTCTCGTGAAATAACTGAATTGTTTGGCTGGCTGTGTGGCTTGTGGCGTCGTCCTGCTGAAACTAAAGGTCACTGATGTCAACATTAGCCAATTGTGGCCACAAAAAATTGGTTATCATGGTTTAGTAGCGCAGAGAATTTACAGTGACGGCGTTTCCTTGATCATTTTCGAAAAATATACGGGCCGATGATGCTGCCTAACCACAAACCGCACCATACGGTCACTTTCTTTGGATGACCGCCTAGTTGAAAATGGACCTCATCACTAACGATGATCTTGTTGAAAAATTTGGTTAAAAATTTTGTGAAAAGAGTGCACGTCTGTCGAGGTGCTATTGGCGGACCGACATCATATTTCCTTATTAATTTGTATTTTACCCTACATTTGTAATCATTGGACATTTTTAAATTTACCGTTATAAATAAAAATAACTGAAAACGCTAGTATGGCTATAATATTGCTCTTAAGTGTAGGCGACTATTACGAGGGCGGGCCAATAAGGCTTTGTCCAAAATTTATTTAATTTTTTATCCATTCCAAAAAATAAGATTTGTCAAAAAAGATATTCGTTTGAGGTAATTTTATCGTTAGAGTGAAATCTCTTTCCGCCGATGCATTTCTTAAAGTTTAGAAACACAAAAAGTTACTAGAGGCTAAAGCCAGAGAATAGAGAAGACGAGGGTGCATTTCGTACCCTACTTCATCGATTTATACCTTGGAAACTGCACGTACCTTGTCGTAGTGAAAATGAACTTTCGGCTTGGGCGAATGTAGTTGATTTGTTTATATGCCATTAATCGCCAGTGATTTTTTTACCTGATTCCCAAAAACGGTCGCCGCCACTTTGCCTTGGCCTTCTTTGACGTCGATTAACCCCGAGAAACCCTCTGTTTTGACTGCTGTTTGGTCTCTGGTGTGTTGTGGTGGATTCACGGTTACCAAAAGATGTAAACATTGCGTTTTTATTGCTGTTAAACAACGCCAAGCACTTCTGCGAAGTTGTCACACTTTTAATCTTGGTTTGGCCAACACCATATTGTTATCCTACATCTTCAATTGTTTCAGGTGTAAGAACGGCAACTGGGCATCCAATACGTGCGGCATTTCTCATACTTCTACAGGCACAACCTTTTTCAGTAAACCAATTATTTTTTGTTACTATTGATAGTGCAGAGTTCTCATACTATATATCAAGCTTAGTCTTGGTTTGAGCGATAACTTTTTGTGCACAAATACTGTTTTCAACACACAAGATTCACTTTTTTCCACTTTCTGCTCAAATCACTCAGAGGTGGTCTGTTATCAATTCCTATCAATAACAAATTAAAAGATGCAGCATGTTCATATTCTGATAGGAGTCAATTGACAGTTGCTTGTTAGCACGAGCAGTGGCGCTCTTTCAGTTAAGGGATGAGAAATTCAAAAATTCACGAGCTTATTGATTCGCACTGAATTTGAAAGCTGTTGTACTAAATCTAACGATTTTTTTTTAACTATTTGGGATATGAAAACTAAATAAAACATAGAAGTAAATGGAATGGAATGTGGCAATAAATGAATGCCTATCATTTACTTTTTAAAGACTATTTCATGTAAATGTTGTCGCAGCTACGTCGTAGGTGGTCCATCTGTGAGCTCCAATATGTGCGTATGTTTTCCAGCACTTTGGTTTTTATCTTGTTAATGGCAGCTGAAAAGTTGTCTGGAATTGTGGCTGACTTGTCCGGTACACAAAAGACTCTTTGTATTCATCCAAAAAAAGAGTCTACTGGGGTAAAATGCAATCAATGAACTGCTCTGAACGTGAGATTAATTCCTCACCAAACCCGCCTCTAAATAGGTTCATAGTATTGCGCGCCGTGTGAGATATGACATCTTTTTTTGAAACCTAATGTTAATCAAGCTTATTTTTTTAATTTTGGGCAAAAATAGTCTGTGAACATCGCGCAGTAAGTTTATTTTATATGGTTCGGATGGTAATATCAGACATCCAAAAAACCAATAATTTAAAACTCGTTAATATTTTTAAAAGACTTTGCCTATGACTTGTACATAATCATGTCAGTATACAAACAATTGTTGTCCCAGAATAGCAGGTCACTACTGTATATTGCGTATGTATTGTACATCATGAAAATAAATATGATTTTATTTAAGATATTTGTACATGTTTTTTAGAAAATTGCCTTACTCAACACTATTTTTGCTTATAATTTTCAAATTTTTGTTTCTGCTATTATCGTAAATTGTTTTCTTTTTTTTTTAGAAATCGTTTTCGCTGACATCATAAATAATTTTTTGCTTCAAGCTGTTAAAACAAGCGCGAAAAAATTGTTGAGAAAATTCATTTCTCATTCAATAAATGCTATAGAAATTGTTTTGATACGCAATTAATTCCAATTTTTATTACAAGCAATCGACAATTTGTTGTTATTTGTGATGTACAATGACTTTTTTGACGAAAGATATTTTTTTGGCAAAGACTTCATTTTTAAGTTGAATACAGTCTAGCGTTTTTCCACTGTTTTCTTCTCAAGACCCTTTTTATTTATTTATTTATTTATTTATTTATTGATTTGGTCTATTGAAAAGCAATTCCGTACAGACTAAAGTAACATAGTTTGCGTAAAATATAAAGGTATTGCAGAATAATAATTATTAATTTAAATACAATATTTCAAAATTACTAATTTTCATTACTCTCAGAAAAATCAATTAAATGATAAAGATTATTAAATTGTAAACACATCTGACAAAGGGAATCGTTATTGGCATAAACAGGTCTATGATATTTTAGATTTATTAGTTGAAAATTGCGAAAAAGTCTTACTGGAACATTTAAAACAATTCTGTTTAGAAGGAATTCGGAATCAACAGCACCACTTATTAAATTTAATAAAAATGAAATACTTAGCATTGCTCTCCGGATTTTTAAAGTAGGTAATTTAATCAAAGCAAGTCATATTAAGGAAGTACACAAGAGTTGGATGGTCCTCTTAGACAAAATTGAAGAAACTGCTTCTGCACAGATTCAATATTGTTGGAATAAGTGTGATAGTAATGACTCCTTATAATAGATTCATATTCAAGGATCGGTCGAACCAAAGATGTGTATTGTATAACTGCTCGTACTGTGTGGATCAGAATATTCCTTAACCAACGCTTCATAAATACTAATACTCCATTTATTAACCATTATTGAAATATGATTACAAGAAGTTAGTTTTTGATCTAGCAGAAATCCAAGATCATTTATAATAAACACCTTTTCCAGAGTTGCTTCTTTAAAATGATATGAAGTATCAAGCTTATGTGAACGGTAAAATGATGTGATACTTGTTTGATTTGAATTAATATATAGATTTGCAATGTTTGCAAATTGTTGAAATTGTTTATCAAAATAATCATTCTGTTCGTCTCTTAGAGCAGCTAATTCGAATAACAATGGATGGTTTACGGACCCCATTTACTCTTACTTACTCTGATAATGTGCATCAGGTGAGACTCCGAACAGTGCGCACTGGAGAAGCTGAAGTAGCTGTACACGCACCGTCACCGTTCTCAGCAAGTGGGGTTATGTGCCTCCACTTTATGGAAAATTTTATAAAGTGATCTGGACTTTAAAGCTTTAAAAATTCAACTTATGCAGGAATTAATACCAAGCCACCAACGTATGCGCCGCCAAATCGGCGAATGGGCTGAAGCAAAAATTAATATTGAATTTTCATTCAAAATTTTGTTCTCCAATGAATCAAATTTTTGGTTGAATGGGTACGTAAATAAGCAGAATTGCCGAATTTGGCGGGAGGATAATCCAGAAGTGCGCTTGGAGCGCTTTATGAGCTGGCGGAGTCATTGGTCCATATGTCTGCAATATGGATGATGGTCAGAATGTTACTGTCAATGGTGAACGGTATAGCGACATGAATAAAAATTTTTTTCGTACCTCCATTAGCTGGCGCATTAGTTTTGCTGACATGTGCTTTCAACAAGACGGGAGCTACATGCCACACAGCGCGCGCTACAATCACTTCAAAGAAATTGTTCGTAAAAGAGTAATTTCATAAAATGGTCCCATTAATTGGGATGATGAACCAGAGACAATTAAACACCTGGAAATTAACATTTGAAGAGTTATTGCCGTAATTTTACCATTTGATCCTCTGTCGGTCCACTATCAAACATTTAAGATAGCCTATATCGGGTAGGCCATCTATCGGTTTAAATTTGAACCAGTGATTATTTCGAATCTGGCAATACTTATGTCATTCTATTCTGTCATAAAATGAATCGATTTATGTTTGAGCAATGTTGGGATTTATTGGATATGAATTTCCAATGTTCGGAAATTGCAAAAAAATCGAAAAAAATCATCTTTCTGATGAAGCTCATTTTCATCTTGGTGTGTGTACGTTAATAAGCCAAATTGCCGTGTTTGTGGCTCAGAAAACCCAAACGTGGTCTTACAAAAGCCAATGGACCCATTACGAGTGACTGTTTGTGCGCCTTGTGCAGCGGAGGTATCATTGACCCATATTTCTTTGAATATGAGGACAGCGCAACCATTACGCTCAATGGAGATACTTATCGCACCATAATAACCGATTTTTTTGTGCCCGCTCTTCATGGTATTGATGTGAACGATGTTTGATTTCAACAGGATGATGCAACTTGCCATACATCTCATGTCACAATCGATTTATTGCGTCAGACGTTTGATGGCTGTTTAATTAGCCCAAATGGTGATGTCAGTTGGCCGCCAAGAAGCTGCGATTTGACGCTGTTGTACTGTTTCCTATGGAGCGCCATTAAGGAAAAGTGTTATGCCGACAAACCAGTGACAATTGAGCTTTTAAAGCAGGGTTAGCAACCCACTGGGTATTATATTCAAAAAACCCTGGTGGGTTTTTTATTTAAAGGTTTTCGTACTTTATTTACAACAAAAATAAATATAATTTACGTATTAGGGCTACATATTAATTCTGTTAGTTTTTTAGCTCAAAAAATATAATAACAAATTTATCAGGTCACTGCTTACATCTTTTCCCCACCTCTGAGCCAATTTCAAAATCCCATCTCAAAAAATTCCTTATCTTTTAAGATGGGAGATGACTATGTGTTACCTTTGCTTCCGCTTCACTTTTTGTTAAAACGGCGAATCCATTAGTTTTTAGACGTAGAACGAGGTAATTTGCTCCGTAAAGCGAATGTGTTTCATAATTCAAACAGACAATTATAGTGAAATGCCGTATAAAGAAAAGCCATATAAAAAGGTATGAATGTATTGTATCAGTCGAAACCGTCAATTGTCAAACGGAGCAATGGTTGGAGAAAACAGCGAATGCGGCATTTGATCGTTTCTAACAATTGTTTTGAAACTTTTGCGAAGTGTGGCCTGGCCGGTCGTTGTCATGCAAAAGAATAGCTTCATCATGTTTGATTTTATATTCCGGCAGTTTTTCTCATAACGCAGGGTTCAAACGAAGTAATTGCAGTCTGCTCCGATCACTGAGTTTTAGCAGCTCACAGTACATAATGCCGCCTTGATCCCACCAAGAGTCGAAAATTACATTATAAATAGTAAAACAACGTACGAGTAAATGTAGTAACAAAAAATATTATTGACTCGAACTAAATTTGAAAGCAGTTATAAAACCCTATAAAACCCAAAAAACCCATTAAAAAACCAATAAAACCCGGTGGATTAGGGGTTTTTTTTAAAGCCCGGGTTTTTGTCAACCCTGACTTGAAGGCCAACGTTCGTGATGCCATTGTCGAGATAAGACCCCATATACTCGAAAATGTTCTAGAAAATTGGTCCGATCGAATAGGGTAGTGTGAGGCTACCCGCGGCAGCCATATGAATGATAATATTTCATTTCTAACCGGAACAATTGTACTTCAAAACCAAAAAAATTGATTTGCCAATTTTGAACCGTTTTTGTTATATTTCATTTTTATAGAGAATAGAGTCTTCCAGAAAGACAATGTAAAAATGTAAAGTTAATCGATTCAGCCTTTTAGCATACATACATACATACAAATATACATTTTATATACATATATACAAGTTAAAGCACAGTGTGCTTCGCTACCCTTTCTTAATTTTTATTATATTTTTTTTAAAAATTAATTTTTGTTATAATTTTTACCGTTTTTACCCATTTTATCTGCTACCAGTTCAAATTCAAACATTTCTGCAATTGATGTGGGTAGATCATGAAGCTTTAATTGTTGTTCTACACATACATATATAAAAATTTCATATTCAGTATGAATTGAAGGTGCCACGCCCAATTCGCTCAGTTATTGACAGATGATGTGTAATGTCCACGACGTTCTTTAAACCAAATTTAGAAACTTTTACTATTACCGTTCTCAACATAACAAAAATTTATGTTTACTAAGTATGGGTGATGCTACGCCTACTTTTTTAATTCCGACTATGTAGCTATTTTTCCCAAATTCTGAGATTCTTACTGTTACCATTTCGAAGATATAGACAAATATTTACTTTGTATTGGCATAGCACCGCCCAGTTGGAATTTTTGAAGTGTATATAGCTTCTATTTCCTTTTAAATATGCAGAAAGATATTGTAAAAATTTAAAGAAAATCAGTTCAGCTGTTAAGCTGTCTATAAAGACAAAACATCCATACATACATACATATGTATGTTACATACAAACACATGTTAATTTTTATAAAGGGTCCGCCATCTCACGTTTTTTTTTTCAACTAGTGAATGGTAACACTTAGCTCATGTCTGATTTGACACTTAGCTCATGTCTGATTCGCTGAACGAATATGGTTTTGTATCCACTTGAACAACGCTGGGAATCTGGGCCTACGATCGGCTTACAGAAGATGCCGATTTTGCCAAAAAAATCATCTTTTCAGATGAAGCTCATTTTGATCTTGGCGGGTATGTAAACAAGCAAAATTGTCGCATTTGTGGCACAGAAAACCTGCACGCATACATTGAAAAGCCGATACACTCAAGACGAGTCACTGTTTGGTGCGGATTTTGGTCCAGAGGCATAATTGGGCCATTTTTCTTCGAAAACGAGCAAGAAGTGGCCGTTACAGTCAATGGCGATCGTTATCGGGCCATGTTGAACGAATTTTTGTTCACAAAAATTGAAGAGGATGACATAAGCAACATTTGGTTTCAACAGGACGGCGCTACGTGCCACACAGCCGAAGCTACACTCGATGTTTTGCGCCCTGTTTTTGAAGATCGCATTATCAGCCGCAGAGCTGATGTCGTTTGGCCACCTCGGAGCTGCAATTGGACTGTTGGACTATTATTTGTGGGGTGCCGTCAAAGATAAGTGTTACGCCAACAAGCCAGAGACAATTGACGCTTTAAAGAACAATATTCGTGAAGCCATTGGAGAAATACAGCTGCACACAATCGATAATGTGCTTAAAAATTGGATCGATCGTGTAGGCTACTGCATGGCCAGCTGAGGCAGCCATTTGAATGAAATTATTTTCCATCCGGAAGGATTGTACTTTCAAATAAAAAAAGAAATTTGAGAAAATATTCAGTAGTTTTTTTTATAGCATTTTCAAAAAAAAAAAAAAAAAATATTTGGCGGACCCTTTATATAAAATTAGAATTGACACGCCAGCAGCAAAAATTTAAAATACTGCATAAATTTGTTAAGTTTGTCGTCTGCTTATATGACGAATTTATAATAAGGCGCTTATAAGACGGAATATGTAGAACACCTATCAGTGTTCACGAAGTCTATACTATAAGAGTTACCCTACTCACTGTGTCGTGACATAGTTTGGCTGTTGGGCCTCTGTTTGCTTTGGTATTTAGAACTATCAAAACTTCTACTGGTTCTATCTGGAACTATCTAAACTTCTACTGGTTCTCTGCTGTCTATGTAGATCCAAACCATAGCCAATATTTGTTTTCCCAAAAATTCTTATGGCTTCCACTTTCCGATTAAAATGTGCTTATATGGGGGTATCAGACTACTTAAAAGATTAAACGTAAGATGTAATTGGTAACAACGAATATAGCTCCTGGCAGGAAATAGTCAGGTGCTTTTTGTAAAAATATGTTGATTTTTCAAAGATTAAAAGCCGACTTACTCTGATAGATTCAGTTTATTTTTCCAATTCAATGAATTTTGAAGATATTTTATATCTTGATAAATACTTTTTTAATGAAATATTATAAATTAATTTTCATAAAACAACCAATTGTGGATCTGTGTTAATTTCTAACAAATCTCCCAAATGGCCGTCTATCTATCTGTCTGTCTGTTCACAGAAGCCCTGCATGAAAATGCCATAGAATACAAAATTTGAACTTTACAACTGTGGCGGCTTAATTGATATTCTCAGAAGAATTTGTTAACAACAACAATAACAACAACATAAATGTTCTAATAAATATTAGATCTTTATTTAACTTCTCTTCCTGTCGGCTTCTCGGCTCTACACCCCCACAAATTATGTTGAATGTCACTTGGAATGGAAATCTCTTTCTTGTAGAAGACCTTATACAATAACTGACTGCTACATGCTTTTGCCAGCTGCCTATATCAGTATTTGTTCAGTCTTCCATGCCGTCGTCATTCTGTCAATCAATTGCTTTAATATTATGTGTTTATGTCGGCAAGCTATTATGTGATGGGTGGTTTTTTATTTTTAAATAATGATTATCTTTTTCCGTATTTAATTTAATTGTACATTTAATTTAAGTTATTTTAACCATATAATCGGTTTTCAAAAGAAAATTTTATATTCTTTTAAATTACTTTGGCGAAAGTATTTCAAAATGTTTAAACATGCCCATTAGTAGTGACCGTTGTTCAATCATTTATGGGGAAATCAAAATTTTGGTTCTGTTTTAAGTTTTAGTTGGCCTGCTTTAGAAAACATGGTAACTAACACCCCTAAAGTAGGCCATAAATTAAATTGAGAATTTGTTTCAGGGCATATGCTAAAGGGATTTGAATTTAATCCAAAGTAAAATGTGCATATTTTTAGATATATACTCATGTAGTGGATTACAGTATTAAAGCACTTAAATTTGTGGGGATTTTTTATTTTTATTTTTCATAAATAATAATCTAATTTGCAGAAGGTCATAAAAGTTTTTAAAAAAGTTATTAAAGTTTTATGGCATATTTCAACGCCATTTTTAATTTTGATTTTTCTTCTTCTTCTTAAAAGCATTAAAAAATTACCGCACGAATTCATGCATTTGATTTTTGAATAGTTGAATGACCTTTGAAACGATATTTCGCATCGAGCGTTGACGGATGGGATTTGGAAATTAAAAAAGCTTAAACGACATTGTTATTGCGACATGGTGTCATAAACATAAGTAGGTATTTTAATTGCTTTAAAGTCACTTGAATAGTAAAAGAAATATTTTGATATGTGAATTTAATTTTTAATTTTTTTTTAAATTTTTTCTTTATTTGTCCATATAATATTCAACAAAATATTTCTAAATTAATTTATTATTCGCACTAAATTTCGCTTTACTACAAGGTTTACTGATTGATGTTAACTTCTTTCGAATTTGCCGTTCTTCCTCTTCTGCGGCTTCCTTGTGGTTTCCAAACGAGAGCAATGCTCGCTATGTTTTCTTCTGGCTTTCTGAGTGTATAGCCAATCCACTTCCACTTGCGACGTCTTAGCTTACAGGTTCTTGCTTTATGGTTGTTTATAGGTTTTCATTTCATTTTTTCGCCAATATACGTTCATGATTCTTCTCAAGCAGCGATTTATAAAAGCTTGAAGAGTTTTCAGCTTTTTCCTCGGTGCATTCCATGTTTCGCAGCGCAACTGATTTTGAGCTTTTATTTTATTTATCACGCTTTGTAGCGTGATTTTACTCCAGTTACTGCACTCTGAAAGATTACCTATTTCTTGGCAATACAACAATCGTTCCTGCGATGAGTTCGGCGTGTAGTGTTTCTTCAGACCAGAACTGTGATATAAGGGGTTGTAACAGTACTTGCTCAACATTCGATCTGCCTTTAGAAACTCTATATGTATAATAGGGCCTTGGGGCCTTGTCGCTATCTCGCTATGCTTCGGATATTTGAACTGGGTACTTTCTTCGTGATGTTCGCAGGAACATATATTCCGAGTGTTCTGATCGGATGCTGAAAGGAGCTTCTTGTAATATCTCTCTCATATCGGGGTTTGGCTCTCCTGTTGTCTGTGACCCATGATATTCAAGAAGTTATTTTGTAGCCGGTGTGCTGCTCTGCAGCTTAGATACGAGTACATTGTATATCCTTAATAGTTGGCCATTTGTCAATTCCCTCATGATCTGAGCGGTTACGCTTTCTGATGGCATTTACAAATCGATCCCTGGTAATTGGTTTTGCTAATCTATCCACGTTGAATTTACTTGACATAATATTCTTGTTGCACTTGATTGCTGCAACTTTCAATCGGATGTTGGCAATCAGAAGATGATGGTCGCTGCCCATTTCTCCAACTCGTTTATTGCGCACATTCAAAGAGGATGGCTGTCACTGATGTGGTTGTTTGTAGACTGTACATCAGAGACAGCCGAACACATATTGTATGAATGTAGGGTTCTTGATAGATTAAATGGAAATGTTTAGGTAGACATTGGGTTTCACATATCCACCATTATGGTTTTAGATCTGCTGGTGTTCATTAGGAAGTCAGCAGATCTGTTAAACAATCTATAGAACGAAAGGCGCACAATAGTTTCCATGGGTCGCAGTGTCCTACAATAGTGCCTGGTCAGAATAATAATAATAATTAGTGCGCATACTATATTGATCAAAAAGTTTCCGATATAACCCCGGTGTGGCGGTCTCATCGTTCCGATGTGAGCTTTTTTTTTGTTAAATTGGTACATATGTTGTTGATATTCCCGCTAAATCTTAGAGTCATAGCTTCACATTTGCAAAAGCTACGTAGCCAAGTGTACATCTATCTCTATGTGTGCTGGCGATTTTTTACAATTTCATGCAAAAAAGAGACCATGTTGGGGTCGCAAAAGACATGATTTTCGAGGCTGAATCCGATCCCACATTCATTAAAATGATCATTACTGGAGACGAGACGTGGGTTTATGAGTACGACACTCAATCCAGACATCACGCAAATGATTGTGTTCACCAAATAAGCCGAGACCAAAAAACGTTATGTCCCGTTTGCGTGAAGCAATTCGCCGAAAGAGACCAGAATTGTGGGCGGAAAACTCGTGGATTCATGATAACGCACCGTCGCACAGTGTCATCATTTTTCGGAATTTTTTGACGAAAAATGCAACAAATACAACATCCACCGAATTCACCTGATTTCGCTCAGTGTGACTTCTTGTGAACGTACTATTAGATGGTTCATTAACACTATTCAGTTTTCTTAAGCAAAAAGAGCAACAGATAAGCGTAAACTGCAGCCGTTTGCGTTAAAGATCATATAAATGTGAGCTACACACATGGTTCATAAATGAACTAGAATCTTTTCTAATTATAAAGGGTATTTGTATTAAATTGTATCAAATCTCCATATAGTGGCTGATATAGGTCAGGCTTACACTATAACGTCTGTGTAAGGACAAGAAGGGCTTAGAACAGATCGAACAAAATATATGACGGCATTCCATTTAAAGGAAAACGTCCGAAGGCAAAAACCTGAAGCAAGTTTTTGCAATATCCAGAAAACTCTCCAATTAAAGACAAAAATGGCAATCTTAGTTCAATCGAACAGCTGATGTATGGCGACGACATTATGATAGAACTCTAAATATTCTTCCAAACAGAGAAAATGTGGATCTTATGATTCGTGCTCACGAAATAAAAAATAAAACTCACGAGCACGAGTCATAAAACGAGCGAACCAAAGAAAATTCTTCTCACGAGCCGAGGTTTCACATACGATGCTTTAGATGCTATAAAAAATCGAAAAGCTGCGGGAATAGATGATACTCCAGCTGAACTATTAAAAGCTGACATTGCTTGCATGGTGGACAATCTATATTCGTTATTCTAAGAATTTCTTAAAAGGAAGACCTCTCTAAATGCAACAAATAGAGATGGATATCAAAATATTTAACAAAATAATCGCATTGTTGATCCACTTAACAGACTTTTGAGAAAACAACAGGCGGGTAATATCTGGTGGGTAATTTAAAAGATTAAATTGAAAAATGTAATAAAACAAAAGCGATTTGAAATTTTGTCAAATTTTTGTTGTGAAGTACAGTTGTTCTTGTTAGAAATTAAATATTATGTCATTCATATTGCTGCCGCGCTGGCCTTACAATACCCCATTCGATCGGACCGATTTTCAAGAATTTTTCGGCTGTATGGGTAGTATTCTCGGCAATAGCATCACGAGTGTTGGCCTTCAAATGCTCAATAACACTTGTCTTTAGCGGCACCCACAGAATATATCCCAATGGTGTCAAATCACAGTTTCTTGGCGGTCAACTGACATCACCATTTTGGCTAATTAAACGGCCATCAAACGTTCGACGCCATAAATCGATTGTGGCATAATATATGTGGCAAATTGCACCATCCTGTTGAAACAAAAAAATCGGTTATCATGGTGCGATAAGTATCTCCATTGACCATAATGGTTGCGCCGTTCTCATTTTATAAGAAATATGAGCTAATCATCCCTACGCTCCACAAGCCTCAACAAACAATCACTCGTAATGGGTTTATTGGCTTCTGTAAGACCACGCTTAGGTTTTCTGAGTCCCAAATATGGCAATTTTGCTTATTAAAGTACCCGCCAAGATGCAAATGAGCTTCATCGAGCAAAACGAGCAAAATCGACATCTTCGTGCAGTTTCTCGTTGGCCCATCTAGCGAAGTGAAAACGAACGGACTTTGTAAGGCGTCATACCGAGATCTTTTCGAAAAATTGGACGTACGATGAACGAGTTGATGTTGATGGGTTCTCACGCACACTCTCATCCACATCTTCGATATTTTCGGGTGTACGAGCACGTTAACGTTTTGGCGCATCAACAATGAGACCAGTTTCACGAACTTTAGCAATAAACTTGCGTATACCGGGCACTGTGACCAAATTTTGTACGTTATTTACGTCCAATTGCCGTATTTTGGAAATAAATTACCATAAATCCAATCGTTGCTCAGTGTAAGTCGATCCATTTCGTGCAGTGGAGATAATATACTGAGTTTTGTGACAGAATAGAATGTCATAAGTATTGCCAGATTCGAAATAACTGCTGGTTCAAATTTTAACTGACCAGCTGCGGCGGCCATATGAATGGAATAATATTTCATTTCTAGCAGGAACAATTATACTTCACAATAAAAAAAATTATTTGGAAAAATTTTAGGCCGTTTTTGTTTTATTTAATTTTTAAATTTAAACTTTTAAATGGCCCACCCTATATAGGTGAAGAAAGGAAACAATTTAGTATCGATCTTATTTAAGGCCAGCTAGTGAAATAAAATGGGCTATTGAGTAACTAATAAAATCTATTGAAATTTTTGTATTATTTTTATGTTTTTGTATAAGAAAAAAATTTTTTTTTCTTACTCGTTAGTATACGCTCTCTGGAAATTAATTTTTTCCCCTTACCAATGCTTTTTATAATGTTTACTTCAAATAAAATTAAAAATGTGTTGAAATCGTTGTTTATTTTTTCTATGGACCGACCACCTGCATTTGTGTATTAAAATGTCTGTGCATAAAATGTTTGAATTGGCAGTTGGCAAAATAATAAATTCAATAAAAAAAAAAAAATATTTAAATATTAAGTTTTTAAAACATGTATTTATGCTAATGCTGCAGTTGTTGTTGCTTTAATGTTTTACAAATTATTTTAAAAGATTTCTAATTTGGTTTGATTTTTCTTTACAGGTCATTGGCTTAACAATTGTTATCGCATCAGCCTGGATGCTGACAGATCCCACATTTGTTTTATCCATGACACAGTCATATAATCACTATTATATCGCCCTCTATGTGTTCTTAGGCATTGGTGTACTGATAACAGTTGGTGCCTTCTTTGGCTGTTGTGGTGTTTTAAAGGAATCCCAGTGTCTGTTGGTTTCGGTAAGAAAATCGACGCCCACGTAAAAAATTTTTAAAAATATTTTGTATAAAATTTTCTGTTCAACTTGTTGCATATGGCACACATAGCAACAACAACAAAAACGCCTACCGTTTGATAAATGAATTTTTGAATTTTGATTTTCTTTAAATTTCTTGTTTTTGTTGTTGATAAATAATATATGGTTTTCCTGTTATTTTTGTTATTGTAGTTCTTCTGCGTGATACTGGTAGTGATGGTGGCACAAATCGCTGCCGGCGCTTGGGCATTCCATAATAAAGACAAACTTGATGACATTGTTAGAGCTTCGGTTAAATATTCGGTTCAAGAAGAATACGGCCAATCAAGCATGAGTTCACGTACCGTTACATTCGATACGCTGCAAAAAAATGTGAGTATAGTGTCTTACTTTTTTACTTTTCTTTTAAAAGAAACTTTAAAGTTTTTCGTCTTTTTTTTGTAAAAAATAAACAAGAAAAGTGTCCCACGCAAGCTTTGTATATAAGTTGTTTGAAGTCTTATAAAAGAAAATGTGTAAGAAAATTTTATTTTTATCTGGGAATTTTTTATACATATTTAAATATTATGCTGTAAAGAAAAGCTTGATGATTTACATTTAATACTTTATCTTGTACAAGTATATACGTATATATATATATATAAATAAATATGTTTTTATATGTATGTATGTATGTATGTATGTTTATTTCTTTGAAGTCTATCGATATCTAAAACGCTGATTTGATATTTTTGACGTTTTTACAGTACTTTAGTGGAAGGCACTATAGGAAATGTATATACGTATGTATTTTAGAAATTTTAACTGGAGAGAGAGATGAGATGTCGCTCCCATGCAAAGTAAATATTGAGTTGTCCAAAAATTCCAAATGGTAATGGTATGAGTCTCTAAATTTAATCCAAATAACTTCGTTGTCAATACAAATCATCAGTCAAAAAATGGGCGGAATCGGATAAGCTGGCACGGTATCTTGTGTAGAAAGTATATATTGAGTTTGCAAGCATCTTGAAAGTGGTAACAGGAAAACATTTTAAAGTTAGTTTGAATGACTTCGTAATCAATACAAATCATCATTAAAAAAATTGGCGAAATTGGATAAGTGGGCGTGGCATAGCCCATACATAGAATATATTAATTTTTGTATATTTTGAGAACGGTAATGGTTGAAAATTCTAAATTTATCAGTGAGAAAACAGGTATTGGACAGAGTACCCTGATAAAATCTGTCTATCTTTTTGTATAGGCCATTTAAATGCTTAATTTTAAAAATGAAATAAAACAAAAACGGTCTCAAATTTTGCCAAATTTATTTTTTTGTTGTGAAGTACAATTGTTCCGGTTAGAAATAAAATATTATTTTATTCATATGAATGTTGCGCGCCTGGACTCACAGTACACCATTCGATAGGACCAATTTTCGATAACCTTTCCGAGTGTATGGGGTCGTATCTTGGCAATGGCATCACGAATGTTGGCCTTCAATTGTCTCTGATTTGTTGGCATGACACTTGTCTTCAACGGCAAAAATAATCCAACGGTGTCAAACGCAGCTTCTTGCCGGCCAACTGACATCACCATTTCGGCTAATTAAATGGCCATCAAACGTTTGACTCAATAAATCGATTGCGACATGAGATGTGTTGCAAGTTGCACCGTTCTGTTGAAACCAAACATCGTTCACATCAATACCATGAAGAGCGTTCACAAAAAAATCGTTTATCATGATGCGATAGATGTTGAATTGAACGTTGTCATTTTCAAAGAAATATGGGACAATGATGCTTCCGCTCTACAAGCCGCACCAAATAGTCACTCGTAATGGGTGCATTGGTTTCTGTAAGACTACGTTAGGGTTTTTTGAGCCACAAATACGGTAATTTTTCTTATTAACGTACCCATTAAGATAAAAATGAGCTTCATCCGAAGATATAATTTTTGCAATTTTTTGGATTTGTGTTGTTTTTTGCAATTTCCGACCAATTGTCTTTGTTTTGGAAATAAATTTCCAATAAATCCCAACGTTGCCCAAGCATAAATCAATTCATTTTATTCAGTGGAGTAATATACTGAAATTTGTGGCAGAATAGAATGATATATGTATTGCCAGATTCGAAATAACCGCTGGTTCAAATTTAAACCGATAGTTTTCCTATATTCGCCATTTTATAACTCGAGAGCCACTTGACCGATTTCCAAACCAATACATGGTGTATCATACTATCACTGATGGTTTCTGTTCAAGTGGACGGTGCCACGCCTGTATATAATTTTTATTTATATGTCTATATCTTTGAAACATAATAGTAAGGGTTTCTAAAACTGGCCCAAATAGTGGAGGGATTTAGATAAGTAGGAGTGGCACCTTCCATACAAAGTAAAGATAGATTTTTGTATATCTTTATAACTGTAATAGTAAAAGTTTTTATATTTGGTTTAAACAAATTCTTAGGCAGAACACATCATTGACTAACAACTGCGCGAAATTGAATAAGTTGGCGTGGCAGCTTCCATTCATACGAAATATGAAATTTTGCATATGTGGAAACGGTAACAGTTAAAGTTTCGTTATCTATTCACATCAGTCAAAAAGCGGGAGAGTTTTGATAAGCGGCTATTGCTAAGCACACCGGGTAAAAACTATTTATGTACATACATACATATATATGTTCTTATCTATATCATATTGTTACGTTTTACCTTTTTAAAACGTTTGAGTTCGTTTAAATTGCGTTCAAATAAAACAAACACCACTTTGTTGTTGTTTACAGATTTTTTTATTTACTACATTATAACTTTTGGAAGGTTCTGGAAATGTCTCATATCCTCTATTTTATATCCGTTAATTTAAATGTAACACACAAAGTTGGTCGAATTGTCAGTGCTGCCAGATACGCATTGACAGTGTGACCTATAGTTACCAAATATACCACAATTCCATAATACAGTTTTGAAGGCGTATTTTTTAAGGCATTTTTATTTTCGTAATATATACAAATAAGTAGTACTTTGAATTTTTCTTATGAAGAAGACATTTTATAGGTATATAATTCAAAGGCCCCTAGCAACGTGGAAAGGATTACTCTAGTACAATATACATATGTATAAATGAATGTGTGTTTTGTTTAAAGACTGTATACAGCTAAAAAACAGAAGCTATTATCTTGAAATTTTTACAGTGTCTTTCTGATCTATGAACTATCCTAAATGCATAGACTAGGAGCGATAAAATGGGGAAAGAAGGAGTAGCTTTACCACCCTTAATTTGTATCCAATTAAGGAAAGCGATCTTGATTAATGATCAATGAGAAGATTTTTATATTCATTTATTTCACAAAATTTTGTCATCAAATTTTGTATTTTATTTGCCATGGTCACTGTAAGTCACTATGCGTCGATCGAAAGGAGATAAAATTGAGAAAAATGACTGAGGTTATAAAGCTGATATTAGAAACCGATTCCTTTGGTTCGTCAGTGTATATTTTTTTATACAGTAACAGATCAACCTAAAAGAGTTAATCCAGCTAAAGAATTTAAAGCACATTCAAAAAGTACAATATAGATTCAAATATCGCTGCTTCAACACATTGTAATTGAAAAATCCGATGATGACAGCTTATTATGGAGTACAGTTGATGCGAAACAACTGTGCTTATTGAAAAGTAATGGCGCTTTAGCTGTTTCCAAGCCAATCTAGTGATATTATCTTTCTTTTTATTTCACAATTGCATAGAATATGGAGCACTTGTAACTAAAGTGCCAGAACGAAAATACATATTTTTAAAAACTGTGTTATAAGAGTGTGAGACTTGGTTCATGACGGAAACCGTAAAATGGAAACTCCGCAGTTGAGAATATTTTGGCAAAGGAAAATCTAGAACTAGCAATTATGGTTGAGAATGCAGCTGAAGACATAAACGTCGAAATTCGTAGAAGAAAATTCAGGTGGATTGCACACGCGCTACACAAGCGACCTGCCTAAGTGTACAATCCAAAGAGGAAGAGCGAAAACGATCTGGTCAACATTGGCAGTGACTAATTCCATGGCATCCAATCTTGATAAAACGTATGACCACATTCGTGAACTGAGGGAGCGTGGTTTACATCGACGAAGATGTTTACGACTTATAGACAGCCTATGCCCAGTATAGAGACAACTTAAATCTCATGGACGGCTAGCAGGCGTTATTATTAATTTATTTAAAATCACTAAACATTAAAGAACGTTGATGCACTTATTGACATAAGTCATTGACGTGCTGATTTAATTTAATTTAATAGAGTCAGAAACCTATCTGTCAATAGCAAGCACTTACGTCCTTTCCTGCTATACGAGAAGTTTCAAAACAGTTTTTGAAGCACAGAGCTGTATATCATTTTCGATCGAATAAATGTATTTTACGAAGCCTAGATGGACTTTGATACTCGAAAAATGTGATTACTCCAGCTCACATCACAGTAAATTCTCATGTCCAGATCGCTCAATTATAAGCCAAACAATAACATTGGATCTTGCCTGCATTAAAGTCGACTCTCTAACTCTACCTAACTAATGACACCAAAAGCAAAAAGTTTTAGGAGTTTAAGGAGCCACAAATTTACTTTCACTGAAATACTAATATAACGGTGTTCACCCTACTGAAATCAATTTTAGAAGATCGGCAGCGATTTTTATATTTCATATAATTAAAGTTTACACATTTGAACCTACAATTTAGAATGTTATATACTCCAGCTAGATTTAGCCTTAGATATAGTAACATTTTACATTTCTTAAAACTAGTACCTATAATTACATTAATATGTATTTTCCTATTTCAGCTGAAATGTTGTGGTGCCGATGGACCTGGCGATTGGGCTACTAGTCGTTTTAATAACGTCGATCGCACAAATATTGTCGATATTGCCATTTCATCAATGAACGTTTTCTATAATATACCAGAATCCTGTTGTAAAGATGAGCTCAAGGAAAATGTCTGTGAAATGTCAAGAAAATTGAAATTTGGTGGTGCCCTTAATGCCGCTATACACCAACAGGTACGAGGAGTAGATATGCTATGAAATTAAAACAGGAATTATTTTTATAAAAAATCTTTTCTTTGAAAGGGTTGCGTTGATAAGCTGATCGATTTAATTTATGAAAATTGGGTTTTACTTTTTGGCATTACGGCTGGTGTTATTCTCCTAGAGCTGTTGGCCTTGACTTTCTCTTTAAGTTTATGCTGTGCTGTGAGAAATCAACAATATAAAGCCTGAGAATTACAGAATTCCCAAAGGGAAATATCTGATGATGAAAAATACTAACCATATTCTATAAGAAAACAACAACAACATCAACATCAACAACAACAACACCAGCAACAACATCATATGAGGAAAAAAACATTAAATAAACAAAAACGAAACATGACATCGTATAGCAACAAACGAAAATGATCGAAAAAAGAAGCAGAAGTGTACAGCAAAAAGATAAGAAGTTTACAAGTGGATTAAAACAACATCACTAAGCAAGTGAAATGATTTAATTTATAAGAGAAAAGTGGTTTAATAATTAAGAAATCAAATTCGAAAGCACAAATTTATTGAGTTTTGTTAAGATAATTGATGATGTGCTGAGCACAGCATAGAGTGGTAAAATTGTAAAATTGTTATACCTTAGGTTATGCTATAGTTATTTAACTTCAGATTATAGAATTTTTTAAGACAGTCTCTTGCATCAATCAAGCGTCTCAACATACCATATAATAGGGAATATCCTTCAGAAAATTGTCAAATTGTTTTTTAATCTTCCTATAACAAAAGTCCTGAACTTCATATTGAGCAACACACTCAGATACGGATTGAGGTTTTTGACAAATTTCATAGCAGCGTCTAGCTCTTTTTACTTCCTGACCTCTTCTACTTTTCTTTTTCAAGCCTTGTGGCGAACACTGGACTCATTTTAATGTTAGCTTACATCTAATTAAATTACAAATTGTAATCTAGAATGATAGCATTTAGAAACTGCTGATCTATAAGAGGGATAAGAATTTACAACTTTAAGTTTATCCTGGTCTTTGTGTTCGGAACAAGGAGAAAAAACTAATGAATAGCATTATAAATACTTATTAAACTGATTCGATCAGCTAAGTACGAGATGTCAGTGAAGCTTAAGCAACTCTTTTATCATGATAACCACTGTTGCTCTACTGTGTTTGATGTAGAGTTTAGAGGGGAATTTTTCAGGGTACGCATCCAAGGTTGAAACTTATTTGTTCGGATTATAGGTAATTCAAGTTGCTTTGGTATGAATAATATCAAAAGTTATTGTTCTCCGACATCTTTAGATAAAAGAATAGAGCCTGAAAATATGCTTACTACTACTACTTGTTTTTAAGAAATCCTATTCTTTCACAACGAATCTTTATTTTAATAGCTGTGTATAAGTGCTGTAGAATTGCATTGGTCCGAAACCTAGATTGCTCAGGAGTATTTTTTTTTAGACAACGCATTAAGGACCTTTAAAGTACGGTATTCAAACGTTTGAATAAACTGTAGACTAGAAGTCTTACACTCATTGTCATTTATCTCATATAATCAACTTCTGTATCCATAAAAATTATATAATTGTGAGATAGGGAAATCAAGAACAGTAATTAATATTGCGCAATATGTAGTATTAAAAAACACTTTAAAATAGCTTTTAGTAAACGCCAAAAATGGAATAATTTGTGGAAGAGTTTTAAATTCAATATTAGAGATACATTTGTATATCTAAGCTTATTTAAAAAAATGTGTGTTGCCTTCCGAGAGGTGGAAAGTAAAAACAAGTAAATGTGTATGGCAGGAAAGATTACCTGATTTAACATGTTTTAACAATAGCCTTCATATGGCTAAAGATGCTTTAATGAATTACTATACCAATCTCAAAAGAGATGTCTTTACATACCATTAAACACTTCTATTTATACTATTTTTTCAAAAGGCTTTTTTCGGTACTTTCTAAGTTTAAATCTTGAGATTTTAAAGGTATAACCACAGGAGCGCATATATATAAAAAAACTTAAAGCATAACTTAAGGCGAAAATAACTTTGCTCTATACTACGTATTCTCTAACAATAACGAGAATTTATTGGATTTAAACAAAAACAATCTCATTTTCTTAGTTCGAATAGTAAACGAAATGTAAACGCCTGCAAATCATAAGCAATTACTTTGTATATAGTAACTCTCACTACATATTGAAAACGTCTTTTTCTTATAAAAAAATACAAACTATTAAACCTCTACATTAGCACATAAGAAGCATTTAAGGTTATGAGAACAAAAAGTCACAAACCAACATCTACTTAGGAAATGGATTTAATTATACGTTATCAAATGAAATTTAATGCAATTTAAAAGTTATGTATATTCATATGACAGCGCATGTTGCATATAGTAATTAAAAATAAATCGAATCTTTCGTAACTACAGCATACACAAACGATAACATCTTTAAACTTATTTAAACTAAGTAATTAGTTTTTAATTAAATTAATTCAATATTTGAAAACAAAGAAAAATAAAAACAAAAACTTTAGTAAAATTCTTATAAAATTAAATAGAAAAAACAGAAATATTTTATTGAATAAACACACACACAATTTTTGATAAATTTAATATTTTAGAAAAGTAAAATTAAAAAAAAATACAAGAAAATTACTTTATGAATAATAATTAAATGGAAAAAGAAAAACGAGGAATGAAAAACCAGAACATAAATTCTGTTTAAATTATTTAAGCCTTATGGAAGACTAATGAAAAAAAAAATTAATTAAATCAAGCAATTTTTTATAAATATTTTAATAAATATAAAAATAAGAAAAAAACATTACACACAGACTATAACTCACCACCTGTAGTAAATATAAATTAAAACAAAATAAAAAAGAGAAGAAATTAAACATAAACTCATTTAAATAGTTTTTAAAATAACAAAAAAAGTCTCTTTTAAAGGAATTCAAATTGAAATGAAGTACACTTTGAAGAATTTGGCACGTTATTTAAAATTTATGATTAAAAAAAAATAACCTCTAATAGAAAAGCAAAATCAAATGAAGGAATTGAATGAGTTGTGTATTACCCACAACATTTAATCCCTACTTTGAAGAAGATGTCAGTTTCTCCTTGATGAAGTTCATGCGTCTGAGTAAGCGCATTTCATTATTTCTCGAGTCTTTTTAATGTTCGTGTAAGAATTTCTTTTCCATAATAGCTTGTCTTGCAACATTATCCGCCGATTTCCTCAGAGTATAGCCTATCCTGCTCCATTTACGCTTTCTAAATTCAATGTGAACTGGTTGCTCTTGTGTTATTGCACAGATCGTTGTTATTAATAGTTCTAAACCAAAATATGCCAAGTAAATTGCACTAGCATTTGTTCGTTAAAATTGCATACTCTGAATATCTCGTGCTGTCATCCATATAGTATGAAAGATTTAACGTTGGAGTTAAATAGACTTAGATTTGTTTTATCAGAGACAGAATTTGATCTCCAGAGAGAGCTTAAAAGTCCAACTGCCTGCCTGTCTGCCTTTGTTCATTCGGTTGAGGAGTTTTGTATCCACAAGTCTTGTAGACTAAGTAGCAAAACGAGTCGACCTACTCCATTAATTCGATATTCACACGGAGCCTTTCTGTATTTGCTGTGTTGAGGTCTAAAGATTTATACGTCTTGACGTTTGTTTTCAGATCTATACAGAACGTTGTTTCCTGAACAAAACTCAGTCTTGTTTGGACATCGGAAAATGTGTGAAAAAGAAGCCAAAAGTCTTCCGCATAGTCAAGATCTTCTAGTCTGACTTTAGCGGACTAAATTCATGTGATAATTTGAACTGTTCCTTGTTTATATGTTATATGTTGTCATTAATAGTTCTATTATTTACTTGGTTCCTTAAGTTCTTTGCTATGGTGGGTCTTAACGACTGCCTGGTCATTTAATAACCAATTATAACAGGATTATTTCTTAACTCAATTGGGCTGGGTAATTGAAGTCGAGAAATTAAAAACTCGAAATAAATTAAGAACATGATGTATAAGTGACCACTAAGAATTACACCAAAATAAATTGCCGTGACAACCAATCTAAATGCTGCTGTTTAAGTCAAAAATCTAGAGTAATAACAACAACAAAATAGTACGCAACTCTCTCCTAGCTCTTCAGTGTAATTTTCGAAATGTGAATTGTCAGTAAATTTCAAATTCCTGGCATAAGATGGAAAAAAGCTACCAGTTCTCTTATATGAAGTTTCGGTAGTTTAGTTAAGCTTTTTTAAAGCTAAGTTTAGTCAACTAGATGAATTGGCTGACAAACCCACCTTGGCCTTTTTTAGCTTCGACTCACACCAAGAAACTCACTGTTTTGACTACTGTTTTGTTCCACGGTTACGAAATGGTTTCATATTGCGGTTGATAAACCTTAAACATTTCTGCATAGTTGTCACACGATTACGTTTGTGCTGGATTGTGAGCAAACGCGGCACCCATCTTGCGGAAAACTGAAGGGAGATGCCTATGGTTCTCATAATCTCTCGCACTTTCAATATACAATTGAACAACAGCGTATCATATATTATTTCTTTTTTTACGTTTAGTATCTTCCAAGCTTGTGCGGCCACACCATTCTCTATAAGACTTTTTTACTTTTCTGAAGAACAGCACGTTTTTAAAATAAACAAATCAACCGAAGTTGCTATATTTGTTGTTAGACAAATATGTGAAAAATCTTTATATCTTGCCCCTCGTTAGGGCAACACTACACAATGTCATTATGCTTTGAAAAAGAAGTATTTTCGACAACATCTACATACATACATTAAAGTAAATTATATGCTGACAGATTAGGTACAAAATTCTTTATGAAGCCTTAGCACAATCCTCTTCAACATCGTAATAAATGCCATCACCGAGAGGGTAAAAGAAGCAGCCCCGGATTGTAGATTGACAACTAGGTAATTTAAAATACTGCAGTTCTTTTAGCCGAATTTGAAAATAAATTACAAAGACTCCTTTTATATGGATTTGAAAAGGCAGCAAAATCATTCATAAGATAAGAGTATGTAAAACATGCATTCGACCAGTTATAACATATTCATCCGAAACTCGTGCGGACATCACTACTACACAGTAAATCTATACAATTGTTAAAATGAATACTGTAAAAACTATAGCCGGATACACAAGGTTCGACAGAAAATCAAACGAAGAGGTTAGACGAGCCTATAATGTCCATGTTGATTAAAAGAAGAAGGGATGCATGAAAAAATAACGTCAGAAGAATGCCTGAAACCCACTCCGCTAAAGTAGCATTTGAAGGAAGAATCTATATACCCGACCCCGGGTCCACACTCCAAAAAGATGGTATAAATGTTGGACATCGACCTCAGTTGAGGAATAGTTTTATGATTTAACGGAAACAGGAGTTTCAACCAGTATATGGTACTTATGTATATTGATATGATTTTTAAATGTCTAGTATTATAAACAGGTGATAAACCTATATAAAGAAACCATTTAAGTTGATGGTGCAGAGTTGTCATAGTACTTATCAAGCTTGGCATAGCCATAATGCTGCAACTTGTTTAAATTTTGACAGGAGTCAATTGGCAGATGTCTGCTGACAGGAGCAGTGTTGCCCTTTTAGTTAAGTGAAGGGAAATTCAAAATATCAATAAACTTGTCCTCGAAACTTCTTTCAAAAATTTTGCTGAAATCTTTATTAATTAAAGAAAAAACATACATATAAGGTAATGGAAAAAATAATAGGAGAACAAAATTATCAATATTTCTCTAAAGTTTTTTTTAACTTTAACATAAATAAAATTAATTATTAAAAATATTTGCGCGACGATTATTTTCGCCACCACTGTATGTATAAGGGCTTCAAAATAAGTTTGTTTTATTTAAAACTCATACACAAGACGCACATATTAATTTTTAGAATATTAAAAAAGACATTTTTAAATTATGATCCTTATGGGGATCATTCTAGGGAAGTTCGACCAAAAGATAAACCACAATTGTAATTCTTTTCAAATTTCCAAACCGAAAATTGTCTTCACTGAAATTTAAAATGTTAATGTTAAAGCAAAATCAAAGTTAAAAAACATTTTGAATTCCTTAAATATCTACATACATCTGTAGCACATATTTACACATTATTTTATATTCAAAACGAAACTAAAACTAAAAAAACTTAAATTTTATAGTTAATGACTTAAGCTTAAATATAAAAGAAAAAAAAAACATTTTTTTTAGAATATTTTGTTTACGAATTTCAATTTTAAGTTTAAAATTAGTGAAATGAGTCGGCCAATAGTATAATTATTTCAAAAACGTCCAACTATTAGATTATATTCCTAACAAGTTAAGATTAAAGTTTAATTTTATTTGTTTAAGTCTTCCGCTTATTTAAAAGAAAAAATAGTTTTATATTTAATATTTGCCAAATTTTATTTTTTATACACTTTTTTTATAGTATTTTAAATATAAAAGATAATATTGAATTGCAAAATAATTATAAAACATTCCACAAGTTCAAAATGAAATACAAATGATATGAATTTGGGTGATATTGTAAATGCTGTTGTAAGAATTACACACAAAATACCATTACTGCACAAAATTCATGCCCCAAATCCACAAAATTCAAAGGCACAAATCCGAATAAAAATTATAATCATTTTTGCTTGTGAATGATATGATTACAGAAGAGAATTTTTAGTTTGTGACTCATATAAAAAGTATACGCGTTTTTTTGGTAAATCTTTTCAGTTTTAGTAATATTGTCATTTCGCCTTTAAAGAATTACCCACATTCTGCGTTGCAGACTTGTTTTATACCAATTCTGGAGCCTACATACTGGCTAAGATTACACAACCAATACCAAAGAAAACTTCTTTTGATGCAGAATGAGGATCAAATGGTAACAAAACTTTAAACGATAGTAATAACTCAAGCATATGATAGAACCAACAGCCAATCCTGCTATACAGACAAAGTATGTTTCTTCTGAATGAGCTTTAAAGGACATGACTGACTATCTTACAAAGTCGTGTGATTATGTCAAATAAAAATCTGATAGATTTCTGACCTGCTTAAAAAAATCGAAACAAAATGTGTGTGATTGGATGCCACACTGTCATACAAAAAGATACGAAACAAATGCTTCACAAAAATCAACTCTGATCTCACAGAAAATACTATTTTTTAAAAGTTTCCAAAAAATTATCAAATCGAACACAATTGTCAAAAAATCTGTCACAGATACGCACTTTTTGTCCACACCATTACATTTTCTGAACACACACAAAATTTTTGACATATCGAACGACTAAATCCGATAGTCAGTCATGGCCTTAAACGTCATGTACTCGGCATTATACGTGATAATTCTATGTGTTTAAGGTGGTCCTTAATTAAGTTAAGGCACTCAATCATGTAAAGTTACTAATGAAAAGGCTCTGTTCCTATCCAACCTATTCTCAACACTGCTAAGTTTAAACGCTTTTTTGCTTTAACTTTTTAAACTAATGATTTATACAGTTAGTTTAAGTTTTACGATCGACCAATATGAGGCCCACAGAGGAGTGGTAGGATTATATATTGTCAATAGTCTGCGCCTTATGTTTTTTGGCAATATAAACTGCAAAACCAACCAATTTAAACACTGTTAGACTGAGAATAATTCCTTTTTACGTCTATAATCTAAGTGTTTATAAGATCCACAAAGATGTAGACAGCATGTAAAAACATATAATCAAGTATATATTTGCCATTTTGTACTTAAGCCCTCCTAGCAGCAAATGGCTCTTACAAATAGTCCTACTATTTAAGTCGGTGTTTACACGCTCATAAATTTATTGCCGCTGTCACAGAGACGACGCTGCCGTCACCTTGAAAACTTACTAAATTTTCATTACTTTGAAAAGTATTTTTGATTTCCGCCAATGTATTAGAAATTTCCGTGCATGGCAGTGACTTTATTTTCTTCTGTTGGAAGTGGCTTCTGCTACAACTTTAGTTACACTTACTGCAGTTTCAGGAACATTTTCGACATTTTCTAAAATTGTAAATGCTTTCTTATCTTTCTCTAGAAGGAGAAATCTCTAACTGCTTATGACTCCCGCCACCAGTTGCATTCATTTTGGCCTTGTTAAATAAGCCAAAACAAACCTAACAATAAAACTTTAAATTTAAGAATGTCTACCTTAAAATTGGTTTTATATTTGCTCATTGCCAACTATCGTTATCTCTTACTGGCGGCCCCATTGAATTTAATTTCATCGTAGTGTTCAGTGTTTTTCGTTAATTTTTTAAAAATCTTTTGCTGATTTTGGATTATTTTTTAAGTATTTTTTTGAAATTGTTGAAATTAGTTTCAATTATTTTTTCCATTCTAACGATTCACTTTATCAATAATCGGGTTTATACCAACTACTTGCTTAAATTGTCACCAACAACTCGACTCTCATGCATCTTACATAATACCAAATACTCGATAAGAGTAGTCGATAAATGTTAACATTGACTTCTATAATAACGATTTTACGCCGGCGGTGACAATGTGTATCGGCACCGTCTTGTATAATAGGACTGAAAGCATCTGCATCTTACTCTGTTCGTCGCTGTTGTTTACGCGCCTTCCAAGGTTAAGTTACAGCGTCCTAAGTGTTGGAGTTTTTTTACACTACAGCGGCTTCTTGAGCCATGAGAAGTTCAATCTAGTGCTTTATGATGGCGTGGCCAAGCCACGTTTTATTTGCTAAGGCAGAATATCCTGCATATGTATGATTTTTAAACACTTGTTGATGAATATGTATAACTTTTGCGTGATGGTGTTTAACATTAGCCACCCTGTAGTCAGCCTAGAACCACATGTCTCTATGTCAATACTCTTTTTCTGGCGACAACTGCACTGGTTAAAATATCAACAACTTTTATGAGCGAGTAAAAATACGTTAGAGACAACAGTTCAAATGTATTTTTGGTGATATTTTCAACGAGCGCGTCAATAGGGTCTTTGGTCCAAATGTCTCCATATGGTTGCAAAAGAACTACATCATCAATAAAAAAGTATACTGGTGGATTTTCAACGTCAAGCTAACTGGATGGAGTACACCAAGTACTACTGACTATGTTACTAGTAAATCGCTAATGTTTCACTATTGGCATTCTTTGCAGGGTAGGTTTTACTGCCTTACAACAAGGTTGACTTTTTGCATACGTTGAACATTCTTGGTTTCTCTGGATATTTGTGAGCTTAGTTGTTTCGTCTTTTTCTCCTCCGCCATTCATTGCTACTATGCTTCCTAGATAGCAGAAGTTAACTACGTATTTGACAGGTTGACTTTGAGGTATGATGGAATCTGTGCTAACGTTGTTAATTCTCATCTCAAGAACAACATTGAGCACCAATTTCTTCAAATCTTCTAATTTAGTCTGTAAGTCATTATCATCTGCATTATTCAAGTCCTTAAGTTGGCGTGATAGACTACACGTAATTACCCTTCTTTCTGAACGGACTTCTCTCATGACGTATTTCAGCAGGGTGGTGAATAGTCTAGATGATAGGGAGCATCCTTGCTTTACTCCGGCGTTGGCTGATGTTCCCGTTGTAAAGAACTGAATTATTTTATGGGTTATATCCTTTCTTCACAATGCTTTTCAATGACCGTCTGCTTGTTGGTATTAAACAAAATATACGAAGAGTTGATACAAGGGAGTACGCCGTTATAGGGATGGTTATATTTTGATGTGTAGAGTGTTAGCTGCGTAGATCAGCAGCTGCTATATTTGCCATTATTATTTCTTATTTTTTGGTGTAGTTTTGCGTGTAGCATCATAAAACTTTTGAATTAGAAAATTGTTTACTATTAAAAGAATTTTACAAACATAAAAAAGGTCAAACTGTAAGGCAGTGTAAGTTCTGGGCTAACTATATAGTACATCAAAAGAGTATGTAGCCAGACAGTTTAAATTGATCTTCTGTTTTGGTCAATTCCGGTCTCTATTTATTAGTTGTGTTGTTGATATGTTCGATTTGTGTAGTAGAAACCCATAAACGAATCCGGTACAAGTTTGTTTGAAGCGTTAACATAGCATATTTCTTAAAATATTTCACTCATTTTCAAATAAATATGCATACATAACTTTTTACATGTGTGATGAATTAAATAGTTATCTACACCAAAAATGTAACCTGAACTGTCAACATTCAAAAACGTGTTTGTACGTCACAATCGAAAAAGTGGTGCCAAATATATGGACAGCAACAGTGACCAAAAACTGCGGATACTTTTTGTATGAATTGATATAAAATGAAATTTTTTAATAAAACAAAAAGAAATCTAAATCAAAATTTCGTTCAAACCCTTCCATCCTTCAGCTTACAGTTGTGTTCATCAAAATAGCAGTGGCAATGACAAGCAGCTAAAATCGAAAATGTTATGCAACTCATAAATAACTAACGATCGAACCAAAGACTTATTATGTTTATTGCTTTGACAATTTTACTGCTATTATATTGAACACCGCTGTACATTTATGGAAAAAAACACAAAAAATCAAATTTTATAATTATAACAAAAATATTTAGTTGAAATTTACAAAACGAAAACTCAAATATTTATTAAAGAAATTTAAAAAATATTTATATATTTACCAAAAAATAAGAAAAGTGTTGTTAGTTATTATTTTCAATTAAATTGAATATTAAAATAAAAACAAATAACAAAAAAAAAAAAAAAAATCCATAAATGTAAACCTTAACCTTAAAATTTGTAACGATTTACCTGCTTTTCAAATAAATTTATTTACAAATTAAATAATTTTTTAAATAAATTATTTATTAGAAAATAAAAATCCAATTTTGTTAAACCATATACATACAAACATACAAACATATAAAGTATATTTATATTTATTATTTCATTTCTATACATTATCTGGAAATAAAAAGCTGTTGTTTATTTATTTAAAGCTAAACTTTAAAAATAATATTATATTTATACATAAAGTTTTATTAAAAAAAAAAAAAATAGAAAACAGAAAAAATTAAATTAATTTTAATAAATAAATATTTAAGCAAACATTTCATATTTACTTAATAGCAACCATATAAGATGTGCTTCAAAATGATAAGGTCACCTTAATATTTGCTAAATTAATCGAAACTATAAAATGTTATGTATGGATACATTTAAAAAAATTCTACGTTCAAATCATTTTGACGCATTGAATTTTGCACTTATTTACATAAATTTAAATAAACATAATATAATGGTACATCTCTAAAAGCAAAACTGGCTTATTATTCACTTATTTGAACGTAGAATTTTTTTGAATAAGGTGACCATACATAACATTTTGTAGTTTGGATGAATTGAGCAAATATTAAGGTGACCTTATGATTTTGAAGCACACCTTATTAATTAATAAAAGAAAACATTAAAATCATATACATACATAACTAAAAAAATAAATAAAATTTACAATAAAAAAAATCTAAAAAAAGCAGCATAATTTGAAATTAAAAACAAAACAAAAAGAGAAAATGTTTAAAGAATAAATAAGTGTCAAGAGTTATAAACAATTTATAAATTATGAGTAGTAGTGTTGGTATAAATTAAAACGTAAAATAAAAAAATATTAAAAAAAATTGTAAATTAAAAAAAGCTCAAAAGTATATGGCTTATATTCATAAAAAATAAAATGTATTTGAATTTTTTTTTTTTAATTTTGTATGAAAAATTTAAAATAAAATACATTTCAAACTCATTTTAAATTTTATGAATATGGGGGTATGTATTATATAATTATTGTTTAGGTAATAGATGAGAACTAATACAGAAGGTAAAAATAAAATTCTCAAAGCAGTCCAAATACAAACATACTTGTAAATCTCTAAGCAATTTGTAAAGAATTCTCTTCATAATGATTTTTTGAAAACTCGAATAAACTATTAATCAGCTCTTTCGACACAACTTAGATAAATGCAAGTAAAGACTCTGATTTCCATAATCTCTTTATTGAATCTTTATCTCAGCAAATATTTATTCAGACTGTTATAACCATTAATCTTTTTGTCTTGTTATTATTAATTTTTTTAACGACCCACTGGTGACAATTACAGATTACCTTACATCTGATATAGCCCAAGTTAAGAAATATTCAGTAAACTTGCCCATGACATCAAAATTTTCAAAAGTTTTATCGTAATACACTTGATTGGAGTTTATCCTTATATCACAGGCACTGGTAATCCCAGCAACTTTGATTGTTTGGTGGTGTTTAGGCCTTCGAAGTAAAATTATTTACAACCTGCAACCAGTGTTGTCATATATTTTAAATCTTTTTTTATGGCTTAAATTTTTTTTAATCATATAAACGACACTAAAACTGCATGTATTCTGAAGTTTAATTTATTTAAAAACGTAAACAAATGTAAGTCACGCCGTTGTATACAGTGACGAACTTATGGTAATTATTGAAAAAGTAAGCTCTTTCAATTTCAGGTGTAATTTGATGTTCTTATTGGGTATACAAGTTAATAATGTAGATTTTTTTGCTTGACATATGCTTTTGATACATTATTCAAAGTATTGTCCATCGTTAGCCACTACTTTTTCCCATCTTTCTGGTAGCATATGGATTCCGCGCCAAAAGAACTGCTCCGGTTTTGAGGTAACGAATGAATCAAGCCAATTTCTGAAATCCTGTTCTGAAGTGAAGCGTATTCCAGTAAGCGCGTTCTGAATCGATCGAAACAAATGGTAGTCAAAAGGGCCAAGGTCTTGACTACAAGGCGGGTGAGCCAAAACTTCACATCCACTGTTTTCCAAATAGTTTTTGACCGGTCTTGCAACATTTGGCCGAGCGTTGTCATGATGAAAGATTATGACCTCGAATCTAGTCGAATACTCCGGTTGTTTTTCGTTGATTCCTCTCTTCAAATGAATCAATTGTGTTCAGTACAGGTCCCCTTTGATCGTCTAACTGGATTTCAACAGCTCATGATACAAAACACCCTTCTGATCCCACCAAATACAGAGCATTACCTTAGCGTCATGGATATTCGGCTTCGGCGTTGATTTGGCTAGTTGGGTGAGCTTTACATATGACTTTTTACGCTTGGGGTCATCGTAATGTATCCATTTTTTATCACCGGTAACAATACGATGCAAAATGGCTTCTTTTTGTAGCGTTCAAGCATTATTTCTGACATGCAAATTCGCCTTTCAACGTCTCTCGTCTTCAATTCATATTGGACCCAATTTCTTTGCTTTCGAATGTATCCAAATGCTTTTAAACGTAAGGAAACGGCTTGTTTTGTGACTCCCAATAATAACGCAAATTCTTCTTCCGTTTGACAACAATCTTCGTCATCTTCCAATTTCTCAATTTCAAACTTTTTCGGCTAAGCAGGCTCCTCCTCGCCTTCTGTGTCGAAATTATCACTTTTGAATCGCGCAAACCATCGTTCACAAGTTTCTTGAGTTGTTGTATGTTGCCAGTAAGCTTCTACCATCAATCGATAACTGCCATCAGCCGTTTTCATTAAATCAAGGAAGGTTATCAGACTTACCCGCAAAACATCTTTTTTAAGCACAAAATTAGACATTATTATAGCGATTAAATAAAATATGTGTTTACACTCTGGCATCTATCGAATACTGATCTATAACGACAGATGCTTACCCTAAAAAATACCATATTTGTTATTATTGACACAAATAATATGTGATAGTTATGCCACATGTTGTGCAAATCGACATTATTAACTTGTATACCCAATATTAAAGAAATTTTTGATAAACTAATATACATATTTACTAGATATTTTAGAATGATAAATTTCCTAAAAATTTCCCATAAATTATAAATTATAAGGGAGGTGCCATGCCCAATTTCCGATTCCACTCACTTTAAGACTGGTGAGATGTATTAACTTTGGAGCTATTTGGACCAAATTTAAAAACACTTACTGTTACCGTTTTGGAGATATAGACAAGCCAATTTTACTTTTATGGACGTGGCACCGCTCAGTTGGAATTTGTGATATATAAATAGCCTTATAGTTCCTTCTAGAAATACAGAGGGATAATGTAAAAATACCAAGAAAATTGGTTCAGCCGTTTAGCTGTCTATAAGGCACAAGCAAAGAAACACATACATACATACAACCGTTCATTTATTTTTATATATAAGATTTCACAAAAATATTAGAAATTAGAAAATTTATGCGAATGCTTGAATGAACACGAGGCAGGTACTTAAATGATGTGCATGAAACAATACTAAAATTAATATTACATTGATGTTGTTTTATTTTGACTATATTTCCTATAATTCTTTATCCCCCTCTAGAATATTGTCACGTTTTAACCATTTTAAAACGTTTGAGTTCTTTTTAATTACACCAAAAATTAAATAAAATCCACTTTTTTGTGGTTTACAGTTTTTATTTACTCACTTTATCTTTTACACAGTTTATCTTAATACAGCAACTTTTTTTCTTGCACTTAATATTCGTTTGTATAACACTTTTACTTACGCCTAAAAACGACTTTGCTTTATGACAGCAAAACGATAACTAACTCTGACGTAGGTAAAGCAGCCTCTTTATATACCTAATTGCCTACAGCTTGGAAAGTTTCGGAAATGTCTCAAATACTTTCATGTCCACAATTTTATATTCCTTAATTCAAATGTATCACACAAAGAGGGTCAAACTGGCAATGCTGCCAAATACACAAAAAGGTACGGCATTGATAGGGTGACACATTAATACCAAATATACTAAAATCCCACAATACAGTTTTAAAGGCTGATGTGGTGTGTTTTCTTGTTAGGCATTTTTATTTTCATAACAATATATTATCTTTTTATTTTCTTACGTCGAATGTTTCATTATTATTATTTAAGATAAAGAAAATAAAATAACCACTTCTGTACTGTTTGTGGTATCTATGTACATAAGCACCCAGCAAAGGCTAATATTATGGACTGCTGCTTTAAAACTAAAGATATACCTGATGGTCTTTCCCCTCTTGATTTGAAAATTAAGATATAAATCTTCAATTTGGGTTCGCCCACCATAAGATCATAACAGGCGTGTAGGTACAGTCCACATTTGCTTTTTATTTGAATTCTAATATAAATTGTTTATTGGCATATGCTCAAACATACATTTAGCATTAAAAAAACACGCGAGATTCAAACACTGCAAACCATACCGAATTATCTCTACAGCTATAGGCCACATTACTAAAACTGATTCAACATATTTACTTTAATTGTTAGACTTTAGTATCAAAAATATAAATATATATATGACATTAAAACAATTTTATATAAACTTAAAATCATACAAAACATACAAATTACAGAAAACACACAAAAATTGAAAAATATAAATAAAGCAAAATGGAACGGTAAAAACCGTTTAAATAGAACACTACACAATAAAGAAGAAAAAAATAAACAATATGTTATAGCAATTGCATGTTCTGTTTTTATTTGTTATTGTTATGTCGAAAAGCAACTTTTGTCCGATAAATTTGTCTGATTATAATAGAAATAAAAGTGAAATAATTCAAAGATAATTTTGATTTAGAAAGAAAATTGTGTGATTTTAAAACAAAAAATCAAATGTATGGTTAAAAAAAGCCGTCATCCGACTATAGTTAATCTTTTTTCTATCAAATTATAAAAAAATTTAAAATTAAATTCAGAAAAACAAGAAAGAAATAAAAAAAACTAAATAATAAAATTAAAAAATTTAATAACCTGGAACTTTAAACTAGATTTTTTATGAAAATAGGATCAATATCTAAGACATCTGTTTCGATTTCATTTGATTTTAACAGGTTGTTGCAGAAAGCAATGTCAGCGTCGTCTTTTAACGACGCTAGGAGAAATCGGGTTAAAGTACTTAACAAAATAAACCGTGAACACAAAAAATTACATCCGACAAAATGTATAAAGGACCAGCCATAATATGCGTAGGCTAGCTTCAACGACTGTGCGAATACATACAATGAAATGTGTATAACTATATTGTACTTAACAAATTTTTCGTCAAGTTTCGTTCAGTTTCATTTGCTCACGTTTTGAGCGAACCCCCTGTACATAGGTAAACAGCTGTTTGTGTGTTACATGCAAAACAATAGCATGAGAAACACGTTGTGCAATGGATGTTCTTGCTTTTATTCGTCGCTGAACATGCTTATCGGGTGTATGCAGATTTTTAAATTTTTATTTAAACTGTGTTATTTTTCTGATAATACTTAAATTTATACACAAATATTAAAATTTTGATATTTCTGATACAAAATAAATTCACCCAGATATTAATTATGGTAATTATCCATTCAACTTAACTCTCTAGACAGCAATTTTCATGCTCTCACTAACACAACTATTCAAAAAGTACATATAGCCACCAAAAAGTTGATTAAGTACTTGACAGATTTTCGTTAAGTTTTTATATAGCTTAAGTAAGTAAAAGTACATACTACCTTGATCAAAAAGTTTCCGGATTTACCCTCGTGAGGCGGTCTCATCAATTCGATTTGAATTTTTTTTTTTTTTTTTTTGTTGTTAAATCTGAGATCGGATTCTGCCTCGCAAATCATGTCTTTTGCGACTTCAACACGGTCAAAATTATAAAAAATCGCACACACACATAGAGAAAGATATACTCTTGGCTACATAGCTTTTGCAAATGTCAAGCTATGACGCTAAGATTTAGCGGGAATATCAACAACAGATGTACCAACTTAAAAAAAAGACTCAAATCGGAACGATGAGACCGCCTCAGGGGGGTTATTCCGGAAACTTTTTGAACAAGGTAGTATATTATATCTGGACTTAAAAGCCAGTGTTTTCTGTTTTTGAATTAAGCCTAAGTATGTATCGCCAAAGACTGTTGCTATGCAGTAGTTATGTGGTTGCACTCATCGTCGTATATTAACAATTGTAGCATTCATTGAGTGGATGGCGTTTTGTATTACAATATGTATTTCTGCTAAATATAATGTACCCGTTTAATATTTTTACATGGAGCTTATGTTAGGTCAGGAACCTAATGATAATAAATTCTCTCTTCACTCGAAAATCGCATTCGGTCTATTGTAAAGCCCTTTTATTATCTATAAAGACTAGTCCTAATGTCATTACAAGAATGTTTTTTTCATTTATCGAACATTCGACATTAAATCTTCAATCTTGTGTCCCAGACCATAGTCTGGTACATTACCAAGTTAATCGTAAAGAAGAGGAGGATGAATTGGAATCAGTCGAGCATATTGTCTGCCACTGTCTAAGGCTACAGAAGTTACCACCGTCTAGATAGTTAGTCAGACAGATGTGCGGCGTACCGCTATCCTACAGAAAGATTCTTGAACTTTGACAATCCTAAGTGTGTTCGTTTTCAGTCCAAAAAAAAATTAAATTCTTGATTTGTTCAGCTCGGGCCATAGTGCGCTGGATACCCTGCCGTTATTACTATTAATTCACGAGCCAAGGCTAAATTTTACCGAACTGCTAGGTCGTCGACAATAAAATTTTAAATTTTGTTTTACTTTTGCTTGTATGACCACAACGGAACTCAGTAGAAAGAAAATTGTGTGAATTCAAAACAAAAATTCAAAACCGACATCCGACAGAAGTCCTAAGTGAATCTTTTCCTGTTAGATTATAATAAATTAAAAAATTTAACAAATATGAAAGAAATTCCCAAAAAAAAAGTTTAAAATGTATAATAAAATAAAACATCAACAGACAAAGCAACAATAAAGCCAGTACTTACATTTTATAAAGAATTTGTTTCGAGTCAGACAATCTGTTTCATCAGACAAAATTGCGTAGTGCTCTAATATAAATAAGAAATATAGGCATACATAAAAAAATTAAAATTTCTGAATATTTACAAAAAAAAAAAACAAAAAAATGCCCATAGATCTTAAGAGAATTTTTTGAACTAAATTCATTTTAATACTCCAGGAAGAAAACCGGACATTTTTCTAGTCCTACCAATTAAGTAAAAACAATTTTATAAAAATTTATAGAAAAAAATTAAGGATCACATGTTTTAGCATTTAAACCTAAATATCGTTCATAGATTAAATAAATTATTAAATATTAAAAATAATAAAAACATAAATAAAAAGCATATTAAATTTATAAAAGAAAACATATACATACATACATATAATAAATGAAATTTACATACAAATAAAAACAACAATAAATTAAAATTTAATTCATACAAATCGTAGCGGTATTTGATGTCATTTATTAACAAAGAAAATAAAATTAAAAATAAATTAAGCCAACATTTAATTGGCAGCTTGACCTCTCATTTAGTCATCCTGTTGCACTGGGTCAGGTTAACAGAAAAAAGTTAAAAATTTAAGTTTAAATTTCATGAATAAGGAATTTTCATAAAAAAATTTAAAAGAAATAAAAACAAAAATCATTATTAAATTCATTAAAAAAAGGAAACAATAAAAAATATAAAAAATTATTTGAAATTTATAAAATGTTTTAATATTTTAATGGTAACGAATTATGAGTAAGCTTATAATTTTTCCAGGTGTTATATTTTGGTAGCTGAGTGGACTAGTAAGTAGTATTCGGCTTCGATACACTCCGCTTATAATATTTTTAGTAGAATACTTTGTAGTTTCATATTTAATTTTATTCGTAAGCAAATAAATAAAAGCCAAAGCAATTCTGGTCAGGTCAAGATCTTATATATGTAAATAGGTAGCTAGGAGGGAGTGGCAGCATCACAAAACAAGGCACACCTGAGCACCTATAGCAACCCGTTGTGGTATCACATAACCCAATTTTCCTATTCTACTCACCGGAGTCCCGGTAATCAAACATAGGCACTGCACAGAAGCATTTTCCTAGGTTAGATTAGAAACCAGCCCGACAGTCTACTGAACTTGGCTCTGATAGCTCTGATAAGCCATCAAGAAAGGAAGAGCCCAGTGTGAGAAGTCTCCGCCATGCGAAAGGCGGACACTGGAAGATAAAGTGGCTGCGGCTACTCCTCCTCAGCCAATCCACAGTCCCGACAAAAGTTATTTGCAGGTAACCGCAGCCTTGTGCTTGCCTATCCTATGGTATGGCCCATGAGGATGGACTACAACAGAGGAGATGCTTCGACGGTTCATATTCAACCTAGGGCAGGTGAGTCCGGGAAAAAAGCAAGAGTCACCTTCCGTCCAGGCCATTTCAGCGTCTAACATGTACTTCCGCTTGATCGCCAGTCCGAAAGAAGTGTGCCTGACTTAGCGAGCTCATCAGCAGCATAGTGTGGTGTACACAAATCTGTCGTGATAATGCCACAAAGGAATAAATGCAGTCCAATCTTAGAGTTGACGGGCACACCCGAAAGAGATCTGATCGCCGCCTGGCTATCAGGACAGATACACATATCTATATATCGCCGAGTTGAGCGCCATTACCACGGATACATTCTGCAGCCTGAAACACTGCAATAGCCCGGAAGGTGAAAAGAAACACCAAGGTTGATACTCTCGTTAAAAATTCCACTACCCACCCTGTTCTCTAGTCTAGAAACGTCCACTTAATCGCTGATTATGATAGAGCCAGAGGCCCAATCTTCCCTATTAGGAATCTTAACACGAAATCCCCTATACAGTTCAGGTCCAGATGAGGCATAGTCGATATGACTTGGTTTCAAGGGTTCCTCACATAGAATAGAGTAGTGTCTTGAGGGGATAATGTGCCTGCTTGATAGGGAGTTCAGTCTCACCGCTACGAGTTTGGCCCGTTTGCTGACAAGTATCCCCGAAGAGAGCATCACAAAAAGAACCTTTTTAGTGGTGGTAGGTAACGCACTTATAATCTGAATTGCAGCAGATCTCGTGACCTGATCAAAGACTCTGACATTGCAATCTTTATCGAGGGCAGTCCACCAGAAGATCACTCCCATACAAAAGATTCAGAAATATGTGCCGCTAGATTTATGCTTGCCAGTCAGTTAAGTGAGAAATTCTACACAGTGGACTAACAGATATTGGAGTGAAATGTCCTACTATTCTACACACAGCAAGATATGCAGTCTCAGCTTATTATTTTGAAGAAGAACTCAGCGGTAATTGGTCTGTAAACAAGACGAAAAGCCCGCATGTTTATGCTTATCAACAGCCAATCGGAAATGGTCAAATAGATGAAGTGGACGAGATCAAATATTTGGGAAGTATAGTGGATGTTGTGATAGAGAAAAGCCAGCTAATGTGCAGAACCGGTTAAACAAAGCAAAATAAAAGTTTACCAGCTTAAGTAAAGTATGGAGGTTCCAAGATTTCATCTTACTACGAAAATCAGAATCAATGCAAGCGTCAAATGAATTTTGTAGATCTAAGATTTTATGTAGTTAAAGCAGAATTGAGTTTTTTTGATACTTCGCACATTCCAAATTACTGAAAACGCAATGTAATGAGAATTAAATTCATCAATTAACTAAATTAACTGTTTCAGGAAGTTTGGAATATGTAAAGTAGGGATAAAACTTGGTTTTCCTTTACCTAAGGTCTACTACTTAACATGGCGTCATGATATGGAGTGCATGCCGAAATATGGTGTCGGTAGGTTAAAGTTCATAGCCGGAATTATGAATGCGCATATGTAGCTCTATATTTTAAAGGGGAAATTTCTTCCAAATGCCGAAAAACTGCATCCGAATCGTGAATATACCCCTGTGCATAACAAGAACCTCAATCATTCTTCTATGATGGTGAGGTTATGACTGCCATATAGCGTCAAATCATAGTTAGAATAGCCACTTCAATCTACCAAACTTAAGTTTACTACATATCTGTAGGTACATATATAAGAAGAAACGAAGTCAGCATCTGTTCAGAACCTTAAGTCAATTTTAACGGAAGAATGGGAGAAGGTTTAACTAGAATTAAAAAAAAAATTGATATACTCGATGTTTAATAGACTAAATTAGGTTGTAAAGTTAAAATGAGGTTGCAGAGATTATTAAAAAAATTATAAAGCATTGTCTAATACAGTCGTACGTAGACTTTTGTGTGCTAATTAATTAAAAGTATTTAACTTTTTAAAATTTTTATACATATTCTCTATTTTATTGTGAAAAAATAGTTTTTTAAAGTTCTTTATTAAATGTTATAATAAAAACCTAAAAACTTTGAGTGTTTTGATCATACATATATTAAGAAACGCAGTTCTTATTGTCGTTCGTAAAGTTTTGTGGCATAGTGTATATTGTTAGAGACAGGCTGAAGCAAAAAAAGAAATTGATCTGGGAGCAGAGTTCCGTCGTGAAGCAAAACGCTGATTAATATGTATTTATGTATGTTTTGTTATTTTTTTTACCTTTCCGGCCCCGCATTTTTACCAACTTTTAAACATACATATACTTTTTATGATACCTGTGAGATATATATTTAAATTAAGAGTTTTAGAAGATTTCATATTACTTGGTTCGTTAAATCGATAATAATTGAAAGTTGTTTTTTAACTTTTCTGGGCCGTTACGCTGATAACTATACAATTTTTTAAATATATTTTAAATTACAAATTACACGTTGCTAGACGGACACTCCCATAGGCGGACGCGGATACTCTTTTTCTGTAAAACACCTCTCGTAGACGGACAAGAATTTCAGCAAAACATAAAAATATGCTTACAGAAAAGTAAAAGCAACACATCAATATTTACAAAATAATTCACAGCAACACTAAAGCCCGCATGACACCTATTTTTTAATTTTTTATATTTTTTAAAACAAGGCAAATATATTGTTAGGGAAATAAAAAATACAACACTGAATTGTGGAATTTTTGTGTATTTTCGTGTCACCCTGTAAATTTTTCAACACTGCCACATCGACCATCTTTACATTGGAAATAGAAAATGGTTGATATTTCCTGAACCTTCCAAGCTGGAGGCAACTGGGTATATAAAGGTCTGCTTTACCCACATGTCAGTTAGTTATCGTTTGGCTGTCGTAAGATAAAGACGTGTTAAAGTGGAAATAAAAGTGTTGTATTAAGACAAACAGAGTACAAGTTATTGGTAGTAAAATAAAAACTGTAAAACAACAAAATAAAGCGGTGTTTCTTTTATTTCAATGCAATTTAAACGAATTCAAAGGTTTTAAAAGAAAGGTTAAAACATAACAATATTATAAAAGAAGACTAGTTTTGAGGAATTTTTAACATCGATAATATTGCGTACACTGAAAATGACAGCATTAATATAAATACCGAAAATGAAAATCTCCATAAGTATTGTAATATTAAGTGATTCTGAAGAGGATATTTGTAGAGCAGGAAATCGATAAAATTAAATCGTTTGAAGAAGCTCATATACGTAGCGTAGAGGCTCATATGCGCTTAAAAACTTTCGCTTTAGATGACTGTGCTGCATAAGAAAAATTAAACAATTTGCAAAATCATTATTTCTAAGCAGGCTACAATTCGCCAGTTCTTTTTCCCAAGCACATAATTTTAAATTTAATTAGTTTTTTTCGAATGAAGTTCTCATATTTTGCTTTATTTTCATACTATTTTTATTTTTTAGTTCAATATACATACTCGTATGTGTGTAGATGTGTATGTATAAATCTTAAAACAAATGAATTTTGAAACAAATATTCTCATGTATGTATGTATATACTAAAGATGCAATGCATTCAAATTTCTTTCATTTACATACATAATAAAATTTTTAATAGCGGTGAATATCGAGCATTTTTAATCAACTATCCCGTAGACGGACACCTTTCGATAACGAACAAATCTGCTGTGACGTTCGGTGTTCGCCCACGGGTGCTTTCACTGTATTTAAATTAACCTTTTAAAAATAACATTATGTATCTTGTGTTTAGAGATATGATTTTTACAATATTTTATTTAATTTTCTTTGTACTTTAAAAATTGATAACGCGAGACCCATTTGACTTCACACTAAATAAAATATCTTAATTACGTTGTTTATTGTTCTTCTTCGTATTTTAGGAATTACAATTAACTTATTTACTGCGTAAATATATAAGTTCACCCATTCTGCTTAAAATAAAATGGGTAAAACTTAAAGTTGCTTTTAAGCAATTTTATGGTCGAAAGGGTTAATAAAAAATGTAAAAATATGAAGTTCTTTTATTTAAATCACTAAACGTATCAGATGCTTGTATGTAATGGTAAAGATATTGAATGCGCATAGGTATTTTTCAAATACATGTTAAGTTTACACAAACTAAATGCGAATTGTTATTTAGTGGACATATATTTAGTAATACTAAAACTGAACGAACGCAGTAAATTTCTGAACGCAGCACGTTCACTTTTAGGCAAGCTTAACTTTATATCATTGGAAACTGAATGTATGTTTCACTCAAAACTGAACGTTTTATTTAATTTTGTACTACAAACATTCAAGGTGCAGATAATTTTATATATGTTCCGAAAAACTACATATTTGTTCGGTTTTTTACTACGTATTTTTTTCTATGCACATGTCTGCTTCTACATAGCACAAGTAGATATTCCCGTCTATCTAGGATCTGCCCTCCTCTGAGAAACAAGTTGCACAGTGAGCTTGTGGCAGAGCAGTCTCTTCATGAGCCAGCATATCGGCCACCTCATTCCTCTCAATATCATGGTAAACCGGGACTCAGAGAATAATCACTTGATCAATCTCACATATTTTAGAGTTTCCCTACACTTCGTAACCAATTGCTGGATCGTCGTTCTTGATACTAAGACTCGTATTGCCGACTGGTTATAGACGAAGGTCTCGATATCTGTGCTAATGTTTAAAGTTATTAAGTCTTTCGTAACCATAAGGATAGCACAGACTTCTGTCTGCAATACACTTGCTTCCTACGGAAATAAATGTTGAGCCGCTTAAAAAGCACCTACTCCTATCGTACCGTGCGTTCTGAAAACATCTGTGTAAAAATGGATCTATCTATCTATCTACTATTTTTTGTCCTTGTTCCGTAGGCTTTATGGAATTTGAGCCGCTTGCACAAAACAGCTGATACTACCCTACCGTCCGTTCTGGCACCATCTGAGTAAAAATAGATCTCCCTACTATCGTTCCCACTGTGATTCTTCTCCCACCATCTTTATCAAAGGTATTCTATTCGGGAATCAAAATTGTAAGTATGTACTTACCTTTTGTAAGCCAAAATTTCAATTTAAATAATTTTTTACAATTTTACGTTTTTATTTATTAATTCTTTTCTTTTGCTTTTTAATTATTTTTTAAGTGTTAGTTATTTTTTTTTTAATTTTTAATATTCATTTTTAGGACTTTTATTTTTTATATGAAAAATAAATAAATTATTAACAAATATAATACAATACAATGTAATAAAATTAGTTTTAGTATTTTTTTATTTTTATATACTATTATTATTTTTATGTTTATTTATAATTTAATTTTTTTGCCTTAAATCTATTTTTTTTTCTTTTAAATAAAAGAAAACAAATGAATTTAATAAAGAATTATTTATACAAAATAAAATATTTCAAAAATATTTTCCGTGTCTTTGAAAGCCATTTAGTTTTTATTGATTTCTTATTTTTTAGCAATATTGTGGACCAGAAATACGTTCATTTTAGTGGTTGTTTCATTAATAATTAGCGATACTTGTTGATGGTATAGTATAGTACTTTAGTTTTTTTTATATAATTAATATCATTGTTTTAAGTGGGTTTGAATTATAGTTTTTTTCTTCTGTAGGAATAAAAATAAATAATTAAATATTTAAAAAATATTTGAATTCTTTAACATTCCGAAATCACTAACCACATTTTTACTTTGTTGTTATATATTTTTAAGTTATTTAATATATTTTATTTAAGTTTGAAAATTAAAAATAAATTTGATTTACTGAAGGTCTGAAAGTGGTTATTATGCTAACAAAAGAAAGATGTTAAAATAAAATAAAAATAAAAGAATAATAAAATTTACAATAAAAATAATAAAGAAATCTGATGTGTATGTTCGATTCGATATAAAATATTAAATATTACGAAAGAAGTTTTCTTTTTTATGATAATATTGTACACGTTAACATACGAGAGCTGCCATTCATATATTATGAAGGTCAATGCTTTTTCTTAATTTTTAAAGAATCATATTTTTGAAGTAATCAACTTCTATGTAATTCAAAACGATAATTTAGACTCATGTTATTATAAGGGTAGCGGTATAACGTGCGAATTCAACAGAAGACTGTAAGATCTCGACTGCGTTCACCACATTTATCACAAGCATAATGACATGCAAGATAAGCTAAATTCTGTGCAGGCAATAACCACATGCGAAACAATCTAGATTCTGTGCAGGCAAAATCAAACAAAACGAGATATGTACAGTCGAGTTCTCTCCCGCTTTACCTTATTTTATTTTTATAAAATTGGATCCTCACTGTAACGTGAGCTAACAATTCGTATTCAAATCTAAAAACTAGAAACTATATGGTGTAATTTTTAAGAGGTTGAGAACTTAAAACGATAATACAAGACAGATCCAATTTTTAAACTAAATGTTTTCGAAGTAGAAAACTTCCAACAAGATATTCTTAAAATGTTTATTTTTTTTACACATATCGTTACTGTACCTCTGACCCACACATTACAACGCTAACAACAACAAAATATCATTACCTGATTTCTCTGCTGTAAGATAAATGTTTTCAAAAATAAGAAATTATTGCTATTTCTTGGAATTTGCGTCTTTTATGAATGTTATCGTATGTAAAAGACGTGATATTGTGTTTCGCCATAAAAAATTGGACAAACGTGCATCAAGTTTTTCTATATTTAACTTAAAACATCCAGGGAACACGAGTCTCAAAATATTAGGGTATATCTGTTGTTTTGAAAAAAAATTAGTTGATTTGTGTTCAGGGCCGTATGCAAGATCATATGCCGCGCTGAAAAATTATGCAGAATCGAGGCTTAAAGCAGATATAAGCTTTTCATAGAATAATTGTTCACGTTCAATTCACACGTATTCTTATGAGACCGCCGACGAATGCGCATGTTAGAGATTGTACGCAAATTTTTTTAGGTTCAGAAAATAGTTTAAAAAGTTTCTTACGATCTTGCTTTTAGTTGTCACTGAAACAGCGACAAATGCTGATGAGTGGCGTATGTATGTTGATTTTTTTTTTAAATTTTTTAAACACCAACTTTACTCTCTCTGAGAGAGCAAACACAATTAATTTTTACTTTTGCACATCATTTGTTATAAAGCCACCAGGCGGACAAAAAAAAATGTCGCTGAGAATTTTAAGCAAAGTAGCAAAAATAATGTATTATAAGCCGCAATTCAGCATAAGAGATTTAGTTTATCCAGTGGAAATTAATTCGGCTACGAGTGAAAAGTCAAATTTTTAACTACTTTTTCCAATACACCTGGCAGTATGGCATCAATAGAGGTTTGAATATTGGCTTCTAATGTTTCAAGAGTTGCTGATTAGTGGCATAACCAATGACTTAACATAAAAGTACTCCAGAGACGTTAAGTCGTAAAAACGAGGGGGCCAATGAACAGTATCACTTCTGGAAAGAAAGTTATCATCAAACTGATTTTGCTATAAATAGTTTATTAACCGTGCTGTATGGCAAGTTGTGCCATCTTGTTGGAACCAAATGTCATTTATGTTTAGCATCAACTCAGTGTGGCTCGATAGCACTCGCCATTCACCTTAACGACAGTTTTTTGTAGATTTGGAAAAACCGATTATGCCGCCAGCTTCTAAATTGCATCAAAAATCAGGTACAGCGGTATGAAGTGAGCGTCAAGATACAAATGTATTCGCAGGGAACATTTAATGCGAACGAGCATGGATTTTTTTGTGTTGGCAATAACATCTGTCAAACATATTCCGTATACAATCAAATCAGTGAACAAACAACATCATATTTTTTATCGTGTTAAAGATGGCGAATTTTGTACCACAAAATGATGATTTGCGGAAAGCATTAATTTTTTGATAACATTTGAAGAAAAGTGCTGCAAAGTTGCATCGAATGCTTGTCGAGACATATGGTGATCATGTTGTAAACAGAAAAAATCATGGGCTTAAGCGGGACAACCATCAATTTCGGTTGCAAAACCAGATCGATTCGGCAGCAAGACAATGCTGTGTGGCTGGTGGGACCAGAAAGGTGTGGCGTACCACAAGCTCAACCTAGTGAAATCGTTAATACAGATCGCTACCCACAAGAAATGACCAATTTGAACTTTGCGTTGATCGAAAAATTACCAGAATGGGCCACATGACACGGCAAGGTAATTTTGCAACATGACAAGGCACCTCCACACAAAACAAAACCGGTTCAGGATACAATAAGCTGCGATCTTCTATCCCACCCGACTACTATTTTTTTTCATCGATGGGACACGTATTGGCTGAGCAGAACTTTGATTCCTACGAGACAGTGGAAAAGTGGGTCACTAATTGGCTTGCTTCAAAAGACGAACAGTTTTATTGGCGTAGAATCCACAAACTGTCTAAAAGATGAGAAAAATGTGTAGCCAGCAATCGCCAATACTTTAAAAAAAAATGTTTTTTATTTTCCCATTAAAAATTAGTGTTTTATTTTCGAAAAAAAACTCTCATTTCATATCGGTGCAATGGATGTAACGGTGATTCGTTAACAGCTTGATTGGTTTCGCTCCAAATACGGCAATTTTGCTTATTGACGTAGTCATTTAACCAGAAATCAGCTTTATCATTAAACACAAAGTGCTCTATAAACTTTGGGAATAAATTTCAATAAATTTAAATTTGTTTTCCAAGTAAGGTTCCAAAATTTAGATGCGTTTTTATGGCGTTAAACGATTTATGATGATTTTCCAAACTTTACTAAACAGAAACAGAAACACAATTTGACATTCTCAGCTGTTATCGATTCTAATCGAGTTAAAAAGACACCAAAGGCAAAGGCATATAAATTTCATGAGATACTGATTGTCCCTCCATGTGGCATGTCGTATTATATTAAGAGCAACACAATGAAGTGTTATATGGACCGGTCTGGAGGTAACATACATACTCCTTTAGGAAACAAGCCATTATATGGTTCACGAATTGCTCAAAGACCGAGAGTGCTACAGCAGTGGGTTACAGCATTCTGATCCCATGGGAAAATACGTATACATTTATCAAGCGGAAGTTTACGGAAGATACGCACAATTCAAGTAGGGCAGGAATTACAAAAAAGGCAGCAAATAGATATACAATCTGATAGCCAAGCCGCCTTTCAAGCACTTAGCTTCTATGAAATAGAATGAGAGTTAATTTGTGTAAATTAAAACGACTAGAAAGGGACGATGTATCCAGCCTCTGATGGATTTTGGGTCATGTAGGAATTCGTGAATATGGACGGGCAGATGTGCAGGCCGGGAAAGGATCTTACACGTCGCCAATGGGATCAAAATCTTTCTGTGGAGTAGGAAGAGGAGTTTGGAGAAACATACTTAGCGAAAGAGAGGAAAACGGGAAGACTATACTCTTCTTAAGTCAAATAGGCTTAAGACAGTCAAAACTTTTGTAAATTAAAAGTAAGTCATTGATACATTTTTAAGACTGGGCTATGGCTACTGGCACCAACCGATATTCTGAAGTTGGACAAGGCAAGGCAGTTGGGAGCTAAACCCTATATTGGTCGAAGGCTGTACAATAGTTCAAACAATCGCAATATTACAATGCCTTTTAACAATAACATTGTGTCCACTGTTGTTTGTTTCTTAAATATTGAAGGATTTGAATGTTGTGTTTTTCTAAATATATGAGTAGCAGCTCTTGCGTAATATTTATTTAAAATAAATTATAAATATTTTGCTAAATTACTAATAAAATTACCAATTTTTGTCTAACCTATACACTGAAATTAATTTCTTTTCTCTTTTGGTTTTTCAATTTAAGATTAATTTAGAATAGATTAGTTTTGATATCGTTCGAATAGGAGCTGAATTTAGAGAATACCCCTGTTTTGTCAATGATAATAAAGTTTTATTATACCGGCCTGCTTTGTACACAGACTACGTAACATTGAAATTATTTTGAAAGTTTGTGAGTTCGAAACCCCTTGATATTTTGATTAAAATTAATTATTGAGATCAGAACAAAATTTTTTTTAAATTAGAAAAAGTTTTGATAGACTTTTCAATGATTTCAATTATGGAGAATTGATATCTGAGTAGGAATATGCAACACTAGCAGAAGTGAATTTTTTTTTTACTCCAGCTTCGAAAGTCTCATCAGAGTTCTTCGTTGAGTGTATATTCATGTTAAGCTTTAGCGATTTAACCTACATTTTTCGAGAACTTGGATATTGAAATTATTAATTTGCATATATTTGTCATAATTCTTATATTTTCATGCTTGACTGATGGCTCAACGCAAATTGGTGGCGAAACTGACGCTTGTGTTGTTGATGCCACATTGCTTATAAGCAAACACATCGATTTTCCAGGTCACAATTTATGCAATCTTCTCTTGTGTTGGAGAGTGTCTGAGAAGAAATTCGAAGGGTTTGAGTATTTTTCTGATATCAGACAGTCAGGCAGCCTTGAATGTTTTGACATCTGACGAGGTAAAATCAACGGTTTTCTTGGATTGTCTGATATTATCTCTCTATTATCTTGATGTACATAACAAGATCACGCTATGTTAGGTCCGGGGCTATGGAGGCTACCGTGGAAACGAAAAAGCAGATTGCTCAGAGAACAATAAAGCTCGACGAGTTTTAACTTGGCTTGAGCTCTACTTTGGTACCCTAGTGGTAGATCCAACTCCTTGATTGTGAAGTAATTTTCTCGGCTATAGGAGATTATATCTGGCCTGAGAGACAAAATAAACCCCTTATATTTTCTTATTTCCTAGTGGATAAGATTATTATTTGCTATTAATAATTCCCCTAGCATTCCATGAAGGAACATGGGGTCTTCTCTCAGTCAATGAGCTGCATCCGGTTCTATTTTTAGACTCATTAAAAGGGGCCTACAATTTAACACCTGTACCCAGCGGCAAATGCATTAGAGGAGTTTTCAATTGTAGTAATACTCATAGCCAGTTACTAGCTAATGTTGTGAGGTGACACCGCTGTTGAAAAACTTTTTATTTTTCAGATGGTCTGGCCTGGTATTGAACCGAGGACCTTCTGGTTGGTAGGCGGGTGTCTTACCTACCATACCATAGCGGCAACAACGGATAAGATATCAAACAATATTTTTTTTCTCCGTCACAACTCTAGGGAGCATATAGGCTTTCCACAAAGCATCCATTGCTTTGTTTCAGTTTCAGTAATCAAGTTGATTTTCAATCTAAGTAGATTATTAATCTACTGTAGTTCGCCTCCTTTATAATGTATTCACCACTGTGAATAATCACGTGCTAAGTGGTAATGATCCTTTTTTAGCATTGCAATTTTTTTCCAGTGTGTCGCGTTTTCTCCTGATCATTCGTCTAATGATTTTCATCTTCGCCAGAGGTAAGCTGGAAGGCCAGTGAGGCTTTTTGAGATGGATTTGTCTGTAGGGAGGTTGAAGTCTTTTTATTAAACACTCGAAACCGCACTATAATTTTTTTCGTCATGTCCTCTCTGCTGAGATTCGAACCTGGGTCGTTTGTGCTCTAACCACTACACCATGAATATATTGGGATGCATAAAAGATCCTCTAGCTCATTATACATATAATCTCAATCAATCAATCAATAAATAGTTTTAATAAGTTGGTCAAAGTTCTGCCATCATGCTCTCAAACTCTGACGTTTTTTCTTAATTATTGTTTGTGTAACCATCACAAATTGTATGGCAAGTATGATACATTATACACAACGGGATACACCTACATCTTGGCTGTAGATTGACTATATCTCATCTGGGCTGAAATCAGGTAGAAGATTCGATACTATTGTCTCAAGTAGAGATGACTAGATCATTAAGGACTCGGTCGAGGTCCATACTGAGAAAACACATGGTTGGCAGTGGAACTTTTTTCGAAAGGCTTAACCTCAATGTGTCTTCCCGCCTCCCGGGTAATATATATGTATATAAATTATGCTTTGAGATAGATTCTGATGGGTAGAGCACCGACCACTGACATCCCTATCTACTCTGCCAGCCAAGTGGAATTCAGACCTTTTTGAATGTGAATGTCGAAACTAGATAAAGATTATTGCGATTTCTTAGATTTTGCGGACGCTATGGTATGGTAGGTAAAACACTCGTTTACCGACCAAGAGGTCCTCGATTTAATACCAGGCCAGACCATCTGACAATTTTCAACAACGGTATCACCTTATAACACTGCTAGCGACTGGTTATGAGTATTTATGTTATGAAAATCTTCTCTAACTAATGCATCTGCCGTTCGGACCCGACGTTAAACTGTAGGGCCGAATCAATGAGTCTTAAAATAGCGACATGTGCAGCTTATTGATTGAGAGAGACGCCCCCTTGTTCCATTTGATGTCGCGGGAATTATATAGGTATGTACTTCGCAGCTATTTTGTGTTCTTGGTTACAGGGACATCACGGGAAATTGAGTGGCCGATGAATTTCCTTAAACGGGTACATTTCTGCCTTTTGTTTATCTCTTTGTGAATATTGGTATTTTTCTTACCTCAACCTAAGCAAAGGTATCTATCTGTTGGGCTCTAACAGAACCTGGGCTGTGGAGGAAAGTTGCTTCTCCGCTAGACTAAACTGGCCTCAATTGGATAGTAACCACACTAATCAACTATTGAAATTTGGTTGTAAGAACATCTCTTATGCTGGCTACGCTTACCTGCAAACGATTTCTGTTGAGGTTGCAGATCGATCAAGGGCAAAGAGAATGTGTCTCACTTTATATGGCAATGTCCGTCAATATGAAGTTCTTACATTTGCCTCGCTTTTTCTAAATAAATATAGCTTAACGGAGCTATAATTCCATGACATCATTACTGTTTTCAGATTTATTAAGCGAGCGGAGAGGTTGCTTATAAGCAACCGTTTTATTTTAAACAAAGTAGGTCAACTTATAGTTTTACGCATTAAATAAGTTATTTGCAGTTCTTAAATAGAAAAACCTACAAAAAAAGGTATGATGCTATTGAAGTAATTAAGATGTTTGATTTAGTGTGAAGTCAAACGTATCTCGTGTTATCAATTTATAGGCCACAAAAAAATTAAATAAAAATATATTAAAATAATATATCGAAATACAAAATACATAATCTTATATATAAAACGTTAAATTTAAATGATAAATTAAAGCATATTGAAAATCGTATAGTTTCCACCATACGGACCCAAAGTTGTTTATAGACTACCTTCAATAACCAGCCCAACCTTCAATAACGAGCCCAGTAATATATCTTCTAAAATTTTTAATTTATATCTAAACATCACAGGTATCACTAAAAAAACATGTCTGAACAGTGTATAAAAATGCGGGGCGAGGTGATTGGCGAGACCGGACAACAGGCCGCTACGCATGCTCAAGTGCACTTTGACCTGAAGATGACACTTCCATAGCTGAGTCGGAAAGTCATAGCCTTTCCTTTGCTACGACTTTCATTATTAAAATCATTAAAGAAACCTGAAATTTTAATTCTTCTGATTTCAATGATAATTAAAATTCATAATTTTAATTATGAAAAGATAAGTTTTGTATCGCATTCTCTTCATTCATTATACAAAACAGGGTTGTATTCTTTTTTGAATGAATTTATAATTTTGATTACATTTATAAATTTATAAATTTTTAATAAAAAGTTTTTATTTTTATTTTTTTGCTTTTAATGTTAAAATTACTTTCTATGCCAATATTTGGTTTTTCTAATTCTTTTTTTGCTTGTAGAACTAAATTATACTCATCGTATATTGATAGAAATTAAAAAGAAGTTACACTAAAAATGGATTTTTTTACTAAAACTATTGGAAGGCCGTTCCTCTTTATAGTTCCTTTAATTTTGTTTTCTTTTTTTTTTAATTATAAATTTAAATTTTTAATAGTTATTACACACATATTTCGAATAAAGTTAACTTTTCTTTAATTTTTTTGTAATAATATTTTTCTTTTGGAATTTTAACATTTTTATTCACTTTTTTACATATAAACTACTAGCCAATTACAAATTTAATAAAAAATGTCATTTTATTTCGTATATTTTCAACTTAATGTTATAAATTTGATTTATAGTTTCAATTTGTTCAGGGTCGTTTCATGTTGTTTTTTTCTTTCTTTCTTTTTTTAAATTAAGCTTTAAATTAAAGATTATTTTTTACAAAAATTCTTTAAGAATAGTTGTGAAGCTTAAATTTATTATCCTTCATTAGATTATTATTTGAAATAGTCAAAGCCATTGATTTCAATTGTTTTAAAAACAAAGAGATTTGAGATTTTCTTTTTGGGAATGCCAGATAACTTACGAACAACATGAAAATTAAAAAAATCTCAACTACACAAACAATTTGTTAAGTATAAATATGTATGTATATATGACATAAAGGCAGTAATATTGATAACGTAAATCTGAAATTGAAAAAAGTCATGATAGGAATTCAGAATGGCTTACAACTAGACACCCATGAAACTAAATTCCTGCGTTTTACTAAGCGACTCATTGCCGTGGAAATAGATATACAGACCAAAGAGAAACGAACTATGTAGGAATTCGACCAGACCTGAATTCACTTATTTCAACCATCTTCAGTATGCTGCAAATAAGGCGGCTGGGACTACTACACAATTCAACTATCTAATGGCAAGTAAGTATAGCAGGACAATTACCAAACAGCTGTAAATTGATAAGAAAATTATTTTTTAATGGGTGCAAGATCTGGAGAGGCAACCTAAAGAATGCTTTACAATCAGTACAGAGAACAGCTATTACGTAAAACCTAGACAAATCACACACACGGCATATGCGATCTTTCCATATTGGGGAAACAAATTTATGAGAAAACCAGCATTAAACAGCAAACCTATACACCATAAAATATAATATTATCCAAACTTGGCAAACAAGATTGACACCGATACAAATAAAGGGTGATTTTTTTACTATTTTTCAGTGTAGTTTTTTTTTTCAGTGTAAAAAAAAAATTAGTGACATGTGGCAATACCAATAATGCTCAATAAGTTTTGCCACTTCACCCAGAAACGTACAATGCTTGCAAGTCATTGAATTTTATTATTAAAATTCGTGTTGTGTGAAAAATGTGTTTCGTAAATTACATTCATTTCATGGTATCGGTGACAAGACCATTTTTGGCTCAGTGGGTACGTCAACCAACAGAATTACTGAATTTGGTGTGAAGAGTAGCCAGAAGCAGCTCAAAATCTGCCAATATATTCTGAAAGATACACTGTTTCGTCACTGGACTGTAGTCCTTTAAGAACGATGAAAATTGCAACGTTACTGTCAATGGAGCAAGGTACCGTGCTTGATTACCAACTGCTTTCACAATACCATGAACCTATTGAGAGAGGAGTTTGGTGGGCAATTAATTTCACGTTTTGCAGCAGTACATTGACAGCCAAGATCGTGCTACAATTCGAGCCCTAGAAGACAACATTACAGCTCCCATTGCACCTTTGGTTCTTGCCATAGGCCAAAAATAAACATATTTAAATAAAAATTTTTTCATCAAACATGGCATTATTATTATTATTAGAACAAGCTTTATAAAGGCATATTAGTTTTTGTTTCATTTCCATCATTCCGGTTAAAAATAGCCTCAAAACAGAGAGTATATTATTGGTTGCAACTTGCAGTGTGTAGCGTGAAAAATAAGCTGTTCCGTATTAATTTGAAACAAAATTGTTTTTGAAGAGGGAGATATTTATTTATTTATTTTAATAATTTTATTTAATTTTATTTAAAATATTGAGTTTTCCACGTGCAAATTTTATTATTTACTTGTGCATATATATACATATGTTAGTTACAGTAAAAGTTTTAGTTGTGTTCCTCCCTTAATCCACCAATCGGACTTTTTTATTATTTATATTATTAGTCAATGTTTGGAAATTCTATACTGTCAATTTCAACTGCCACGACAAAATAGAATGAAGTAGAAATACATGGAAAGTGATATAATATTGTTTTTGTGATGTGCACCACCGAGTTTAACAAGAATCTGTTTTTGAAATTTTCATAACTCCTCCAAAATTTTGATTTACGGGTAAAAAACCAGGTATGTTACGCATGTTGTGCAGATACTTGCGAAAGTGTAGCACACCTTAGTGCCTATGTGAGGACGAAGCCATTATAGATGAGCTTAAACACACTTTTTTCAAAATCCCCGTTGCTCTGAATACTGTGCATAACTGGAATTTCTCGTAGAACCATTGCAAATTAAGAACTTTTTGGATACTATGGCGCAACTTGTCAAAATATTATAAACAAAGAAACATGTGGATAAGCTTAGTGGATAGAGATAGACTATAATATGGTATAAAGCGAAAGTCTGGACTCAGACCAAAATAGAAAAAAATTTCTAGCAGGGTAGCAAAAGGAAGTATATGCTCGATAGGCCTTTCGAACCATTCTATATAGTTATTATTTCTTTTGTAAATTAACTAAGCATAACTGCTCACCAAATTGATTATTGGGTTATCGGCTTCTACAAATAATTTAATTACAAATAAAAAAAATCATGTGCTCAAGAGAGAAACTTTCAAAACCTCTCTGAAAAAATATGATTTATTATACAATTCATTGAATCAACAATTCAACAATGATTTTTTCCAATTAAAAACCGAGAAAAAAATCGAAGAGCCGATGACTTTCTGCATAAAATTATGCAATTTATGATGGGAAACTTTAAAACGCCGTAAGGGAGTAAGCAATAACAAAAAAATGGAAGAGAAGGGAAGGAAACCCCTACTGTTAAAACCGAAAAAACAATCTGCAATTGAAAACATTTGTAACAATATTTTATCATGATTGCTTATAGAGAAATCGAATATTTATAAAAATTAGAATGATACTACTTGGCATACTTTCCCTCTTTGTTTTTGTTCGTTCATTACCATCATAAAAAAAAGTGAAAAAAACTGAATGAAAAATTTCTAAATTTAACTTTTGCTATAAATTTAAAAGTTTTTCTTTCTATCATCGTTAGTAAATGTTAAGCAGAAAATTAAAAGGGGAGAATGAGCAGCAGAAGTTGGAAATAAAAGATTAAAAATAGAAAAAAATAGTAAGCTTTTAAAGATTTATATTTAATAAAAGTGATATTAAGAGACCAATACAAGGATAGTAAGATAAATCAATGACTTTTTGGAGAAGTTATAGTTTTATCAACAGCGCTTTTATTACTTAACATAGCTTTCCTTAAGTTCAAAGGTCTCAAAATTTACTGTTTGTTTCAATGATGCAGATAGGAATAATTACAAGGTTCTAACACTGAAGCATACGCTGAATTAAGTAGCAGTTCGTAGTCTAATAAATTCGTACCATAGAAACTACACACCGTGGGCCACCCTCCATCTCGATAACCTCGTTAGATGAAGTTATCATTGAAATGAATAAAGAATCTACATATCTGCCATTAATAGTTCTAAATTTTTTTAAGGTAATCGCTGTGTATGACATCGCTGCATATCAACAAATTGTGAAAGTGATCTTGTTCGCTGAGATACCCATTTTGTCTTTCTTTGGTGCAGGTTGTAATAGATCCATGTTTTGTTCACAATTAGAAAAAGGTGCAAAAACTTGTTCGGATGACGCGAAATAGCTATAATAAGTATTTTTGCCAGAATTTAAGTAATTAATAATGTACCTGCTCGGTAAAGATGCCAGCAACCTTAAAAATATCACGTACTTCCATTCTTGGATCGTCATATATCATCTCATGGAATTTATGGACTGTTTCTGACCTAAAATGGAATACAACTCTCACGTATGGAGCATTTAACTGCATACAAGAAGGTATGCAGGTGCTTATTAATGACGGTGCTATAATAAAATGTGTTCGGACGAAATAAAGGAACTGATTCTTGCTGATCACATATTCTTCAGTATTAATCGTTTTTCCTGTATGCACATTCTTTTGCAGTCGATTGTGCAGTGATTAGCATAACACACTACAGACAATATTCCTTCCTAAACCATACTGGCCTTCTACACGGACGATTCCAAAACGGGAGAGGGTACTGGGGCTTACTTCTACTATGAGCGAGGACTATGACACTCTAGGCTCCCTGGCAGGTTTCTATTAAGGCATAGAACCTCCTACTAATCTCAAATTTCTAAGGGCCGAAAAAGACTTTGGAATGTGAATTGACACAGACATACATAGGTCAGTTTTGGACCTTCTTCTCTTTGCTGAACTGTTCGCATCTTTTAGGATTTTCTCTCTCTCTCTCTCGTTTGTTGTTCCTACTCTTTCTTACTCTTTCCATGTCTACCTCTATAGGATCATCACAATGGACCACATGGTCTTCGAGTGATGAGTCAATCGGTTCTTCTGGTTATTGCATAACCAAAAACCCTACCTAACCGTACTGTTCGTTTGCGAAACAATCTTCTAGTGAATGTTTTTCCTGTCACTTTCAATAAGAATCCTTTACAACTTTCCTTTTTTTCCTAGCACTAAAATAATGCTCTGCATAAGTAGCGATCACGCTCTGAGTGAGACTCAAGAAAAAAGTGTCAATCACTTTTGGGTGATTTAAGCGTTTAGCGATATTTTTGCTGGTACGACCATAGCAGAACTTAACAAACTACGGTGAAAATAGATTTTTATCAAAAATTTCTTTCACGGTTGTGTGCTTCCAATGGCTGTTGAAAACAAAGTTATGAAAGCAGTTTGCGCAAAATCTCATAGTATTTTAGTAATTGATATCCACAAAATAAAATTATAATAAAAAAGTTTTTAATTCTTTTTACGATCTCATCCCATCTCTCGACTAATTTGTCGATGCGCTCCGCCAAAAATTGCCAATACTGGTATCAAAGAAGTTGATTATCTGATACTCTTTGTTGTCAAAAGTAATAACTGTCATATAGTTCGACAGGAAGTCCGTCGATGTATGGCTCGAAGAATACAGCGGTTGATGAAGCACCTACCATTCGAGCTCTTGGATTCCGACCTGGGGCCTGGTGTTGTCATGAATAAGTGTGGGGCTTGGCCTTGTCGATGGGGTCTTTTCATACAAATAGCTTCTTTTACGTGGTATAAATGCACAATGTGTGTTGATCGGGGCATTTCTTTTAAGCATTTCTTAGTTTGCCAAGCCCTCCCTGTCGGCTTTGGCTTATCTTCTGCAAACTCAATTTTAACTTCATATTTATGTATAGGCACCATTTTTCATCTACCGTTACGGTTCGGCACAAAGCGCTATTTATGACCGCGTTTTGCTCGATGGCGGATGAGATGGTAAGAAATAATGTAAAGGCGAATTTCTTTGTTGTCTTCTTTAAGCTCGTAAGTCTCTAAGACTCCCATTTTTTCACAAACTGCTGGGGAACTACAAAAAGTCATTTAGTTAATTAATTTTCCTTGCTTATATACATTTTGCACAGAACCAAATTACGGATCAATTGCAACATAAAGCGTGAATTCATTATCCAAGGTCAGCTACCTTCTGCTATCTAGACAGAATGAAGTCTAATCGACAAATTAGGTGGGTCATCGTCTGATATATATTATTAGATCAATGAAGCAAGGAATAAGTTCGCACAAACAAATTTGGTCTTCAACAAGTATATCACAGAAGCCTAAACTCAGATTTTTCCATTCCAGCCGAAGATCTACTCTGCGAGTATGGACCATGGCGCCAAGATACTCTTCACCGCATTAAGGATAAGACTTATCCAATTGTCAGTTGAAATTGAGATAAAAAACGCAAGTGGAAATGGCTTGGTCATACACTATGGAAGGCAGAAGATAATATAGCCAGGAAGGCGACTGAGTGAAACCCGCATAGCAGTAGGCGGCAGAAAGAACTGAACACACTTGCAAGCGTCAACTAGTGAAAGAGTACTGAATGCACGTCTGAACTCGAATGAAGTTAAACACCACGTAGACAATTAAAACTTTTGAAAAATCTTTGTTATGGCCCTATGATCGCCTGAGTAGTGATAAATAAGGGAATAAGGGAACATTTTGCCTGTAGTCATTGTAGGGCCACTAAAATTCCTAAAATTAAAATATTAAAAATCACATTCAACAATGTTTAAAGCACTAAGTTAATAACGCTGAGATTGCCGCTTTTAAGTCCAAAATCGAATTTCCATATATGAAGTAACTAATAAGATGAACAGTAATGGAGGTGCTTTTGATTTTGAATATTTTTTCTTTTTTTCATTGTAAATATTGAATATGTTATGTTAATTGACCAAAATTTACTGAATTTAGTATAATTTAAAACCGGAAAAAAAAGAGTATGAGGAATTAAAAATAATAATATCCAAAATGAAATATTTATTAAATAAAATATTTTTTTTATAAAATAATATTTTACAAACATTTGTTTTTTATTTCCTTTTGTTTTTTTTTTCTATCAATTTTAAATTCTATTTTGGTTTTTACATTTTGGCTTTACTATTTCGAACGCAAACGTTGACATACCAATTTCTAAACGAACGTTTACCTTCTATGTACTGAAATAGGCCCTTAACTATTATTTTTTATTTTAAGTTTATAAAGTAATTAATGTTGCTGTTGTTGTTGTTTTACTATTTTTTTTTTGTTTTGAAATTCCTGGCTTTGAATTACATTTAAATTTTTATTTCTATATTTTTATTTATTGTTTTTAAAATATATTTTATTAACAATTCCATTTGAGAGTTAAAAAAAAACATTTAATTGGAATTAATAATTATATAAAAAAGAGGCTTTAAATTACAAAATGATGACTTTAATATAAAAAGGTACTTGTTGATTTTGACATTATTAAAGAAATATATATCGGGTGGGCCATCTATCGGTTTAATTTTGAACCAGCGGCAATACTTATTATTATTGTTATTCTACTCTGTCATAAAATTTAGTATATTGTCTCGACTGAACGAAATGAATCGATTTACGCTTGAGCAACATTGGAATTTATTGGATATTTACCTCCAAAACAAAGGCAATTGGTCGCAAATTGTAAAAAAAAAAATTTTTAATTAAAAAAAAATCAAAAAAATCATCTTTTCGAATGTAGCTCATTTTCATCTTGGTGGGTACGTTAATAAGCAAACTTACCGTATTTGAGGAACAGAAAACCCAAACGTAGTCTTGCAAAAACCAATGCACTCAATACGAGTAACTGTTTGATGCGGCTTGTGGAACGGAGGCATCATTGGCGCATATTTCTTTGAAAATTAGGTCGGCGCAACCATAGCGGTCAATGGAGACACCTATCGCACCATGATAACTGATTTTTTTGTGCCCGCTCTTCATGGTATTGATGGAAAAGGAGATATCGAATCCTGTAATATTTTTAAATTCTGGTGCCAATAAGACAGAGCTGCATTTTATATAAACGGCGTCATGCTAACAGTTGGAAACTCATCTATTTAAAATCTATTTTAAGAAAATTTTATGTGAAATTAAAAACTTTTTAAGTTTTATGAATTGGGGTTAAAAGTTTAACAACTTGATTATTTTACGCAGATAGTAAAATCATGTTCAATCACATGATAGCCACTGCGCTCATGCTCCCTTACAACTTTATCATCATTATCATAATATCGACCAGGTACTTCCTACTGAACACCAACAGATCTTAAATCATAATGGTGGCTATGTCACCCAGTGAGACACTATGTCGACGTAAACATTTACACCTAAACCTATCAAGAACCCTGTATTCACACAATATATGTCTCGCTGCCTCTGATGCCTGTGAGTACAATGTACAAACATCTACATTTGTGACCGCCATCCTCTTTAGATGCGCTCTTAGTCTACAATGGTCCGTAGGAAACACCGTAAGGAGTTTCAAGTCCGGCCTAACATACTTGAGAACATTAGTGCGACACCCAAATTGCGGGCTGATCATCGCCCAAGAGTGACAAAGCCCTGTTTGTTCCAAGCATCTGGCAATTTTCCAATCCTTGATTATATTGTGAATAATAGTAAGTGGTCCTCCACAGCAATGTGCTGGCCCGGTATAGGGTGCTACGAAACCCTTCCTGGCCTATGCATCTGCTATCTCATTACCATCTATTCCACGGTATTCAGGTACCCAAAACAACTAGACCTTGTTTCTAAGCGAAAGCTCTTGCAATGTACCGTAGCTACGTTTGAGTGGTCTATATGTCATACGATTAGAGCCAAGTACCCTTATAGCTTAGCTATTAATGGTCTTACCATTCAGCCCACTGTCCGGATTGATTTCATTACATATAACAATGGCTATGATCTCAGCCTGGAAGATACTCAGTGATGTTCCCAGTGGGATCGACAAGTCTCTGTTGAGTTCATAAATACCAGTGCCGACAGTCATTTATTTTGGAGATATCGGTATGCTAGTTTAAATCAAACTCGAAAGCTAAGGCCCTATTAGACCAACAATCCCTGTCCGGGAATTAAGCCCTGAGTCTTATGCCAAAGCACATATCCAAAAGCATGACATCTAGGACAGGAAATGGTTTTCCGACAACCCTGCGTAGAATGGACAGACTTATCGACGCATTTCGAGACCGTTTGATGAAAAAATTTGTCGCCGAACACACCGCCATACACATCATATGGATGTGAAGTGGTGTTAAGCCAATCAATGGCCACAACAAAGTTCCTCCATTCTAATCTGTTCTGCACCAAAAGTTTTACTTCAGCCCAGGTCTTTCAAATAGAGTTCACTTCCATATCATTTTGCCTTCTCCAGGTATTAGCAGGTCTACCTATTCTGGTACTGCCTGTGGTTCCACACATGCCGTCTTCGCTATATTCTTGTTTGCTCTTCTCAAAACATGCTAATCCAGCTCAATTTTCTTCTGGCTATTTCAATGTTGTTGATTGGCAACTCCCCCACACGTTCCCATAGGTCACTATTCGAATATTTTTAATATTCTCCGCAAACATAGGTTGATAAATACTTCTAGAGACCGTATGTCCTTGGCTTAGGTGTTCTACGACTCACATCTGTATAGTAACACACTTTGGAGGAGAAGAGGCGAGGTTTGGTTCTTATATGAATCTGTGGGGATTTCCACACTTTCGGTAGAGCTCCGAAGGCCTGGGTTGCCTTTTTAATACGATTTGCTATATCCTCTCCCGATCCTCCAGTAGAGGATATGATCCTGCCAAAGTACAAAAATAATTGTAGTTCTTCAAGCTCTGTGTCATCCAATGTACACTTCGAAGTATTAGTTGTAGTCAAGCGTAAAACTTTTGCTTTCTCGAAGTTAATCTGTAAGCCGATATTTCGTGCAGGCATATGTATGCTTCAGTTTGTCTGAAAAATCCCTAAAATTGTGTTCGAGGAGGAGATAATGACCACTTGACCCATTACATCAAGTACTATATTGAACAATAGTGTTGAAAGTACACAGCCATGACGAACTCTTGTATTTACATGAAACTGCCTTTCAGGTACAGGTAAGATAAGATAAGATAAGATAAGATCGATAAGATAGTCTTATGGTGGAGAATGTCAAAGGCTTTAACAAAATCTATAAATATATAATGTATTGGGGAGCGCCATTCCACAAATTGTTCGACCACTACGCGAAGGCAGTTAATATGATCAATACAAGAGCGTTGAGCTCTAAAACTAGCATGTTTTTGCCTAAATTCAGATGTGAGTGCATATGGAAATCTGCACTAAATAATGTGAGAAATAACCTTATATATCATCGGTAGTAAAGTTATTCTCCTCCAATTTCCACATTCAGTAAGGTCCCCTTTCTTTGGCAGTTTTTTTATTACTCCTACACCAAGTTCAGTGGGCAGCTCATACACACCTTTAATATTCTATTTAAATTTTCTATTCTATCGTACTTATCTGTACACATTCTCCATATGATGTATGATATACCATATACTGTAGTTATTCTATCTGACTACGACCATCTACCTACTGCTGTGAGTTAAAGCAAATAGGAAATGAATAATGTATTCCAATCATACTTAACCAGATCAAAATTGTGAAATGTGAAATCAATAAAACTAAACTTCCAAAGACGTTTTAAGATTTGAAAGTATGTCAAAACTATTGTTGCATTAAATTGCGGTTGTTGTTGTTAAAAAGAAAAAAAAAAAAAAAACTATTTTTAAAAAAAGTAGAAATATTTGAGGTTTAAGAATGAACGTCGAAGATTGCTAATAAAATGGGGAAGGGGTTTCAATATCAGATGAACAATCAATTTTTATTAAAATGCATGTCACACCCAATATATTTTTTATTTTTTTTTTTCCAAAGGTTATAATAAAAAGAAATCTTTAAAATCCTCTTTTTCATATAAAGATTATTCATATTTTGGTGTTTAGTTGGAGTTTTTTTTTCAATCATTTTTTTAGTTTAAGTTTTAAATCTAATTTTTCTTGTTCAACTATTTTATCCAGTATTTAAAGATTCGTTAGGTTGGTTACATTATAAGCTGTTGTTCTTATTGGTGGTTTTAAATCGCCTTAAAGTTGATTTTATTTCTTTTTTTAATTTAAATTTTGTTTATATTTTTTATATTTTCTTCAACAATACTCTTGTATGCCAATATGTATATTTTAACTTCTTATTTTTTTTAATTATTATTCCAATGACTTATTATGCCAATTCTTTCCTCCTATTATTTTCTAAATTTTCATTAATTTTTTTTAATTATGGCAGGATTATTTTTTAAAAATGTTATCTTTATTTTTAGTTTTCTAATGCTCGTATTACCAATTAACGTTTAACTAGATGTCATTTTTTTTCTTTACTAAACAAAAATTATTTCTAATTGTCATTTTTCTCTTTTTACTGGTGTATGAGCTCTCTGTGGTTCATTAATTTTTTTTCTTAATTTTTAATTATTATTTTTTTAAATTTCATTAATGCAAATACATACTTACTTACTTACTTACGAGTACTTTAAGTAACAATTTTTTGTGATTTTTTTTGTCAATATTTTTTAAGAATTTCTAGTTGTTGTTGCTATTTATAAATCTATTAAAGATATTGTGTTACGATTATTTCGTATTTCATAATCATTAGCGGGTCATCAAAGGTCATTGTCGAACATTTGTAATGATCTTGTAACGAGATCATCTTTAAGGCATGCCTCTAAAAATTCTTCAATTGTTATGATACCATCTTGATTTAGATCCAGTTTCCGGAAAACACGATCAACCTGCAACGTATAAAAAAGATTTGATAACGCTTTGTGTCCAAACGTAAGTACTTTGTATGACTAACCTTTGAAGCAACCTTTAGCTAACAGTCGAATGTAAAATGTAACTTTAATTCTTGCCTAAGTCCTAAAGTGTGTCTGTAATATATCTTAAAAATAGCTTTTCTTCCGGTCTAGTTCATTTTGTATGTTAGCTTGTCTAAAATCAGAATGTATGGTCAATTCGTAAATCACTTCACAAGTCCAGTTTATGGCGCAAAATGTAATTTAATTTGTAGCTAAGCTGCATATGCATTCTAAAGCCTGCGCTTTAGGTCTAAACCACAGCCACGAAGCTCCCACAAGAATACCTCTGGTTAGGCTTAGTGATACGTGAGTGTAAATAGAAATATGTGCCGTCTTCAGTTTCGGCCCCACAACAGCCCCGGAGTCACCGGTAACCACAGCGGCACACAAGAAATTTAAAAAAAAGAACTAGAATCCACTTTCCAACACCCCAAAAATAGCTTCATCGATTGTGCAAGCACCTATATTTTAGCGCCATATAATAGCACGATCAATATCGGCGTCTATTGTTCGTACGTAGTCACCATTAGCTTAGTTTTGAATTCATTCACTGGCGGAGGAAAAGCATAAGTTATCCACACAGATTGCGTCCCATAATATTTATATCATTGGCATATGCAAGTAGCATGTGCTGTTTGGTTAAAATTGTGCCTGTAGTACGATTTTTTCTGCATCCCGCATAATTTTTTTCAATAGAATGTAGGTTAGTAGTGGACGGTTTAAATAGATCCTTACCGACTCTAACTGAGTATGTGGTTTCAGTTAGAGTTATTCTGCACAGCAGGATAACTAAATTGAGATATAGCCTTAAGCACTCTCACGCGTATCAGGCTGTCAAAAGCGGCTTATTAATCGACGAGAAGATGAAATGTGTCAATTTGTTTCTCCTTCGCATTTCCAAGGATTTGGCGTGATATAAATATTTGGTCGGTTTTTGATTTACCTGGCGTAAAGCCATATTGACTTTGTACTCGTATTTCTGTATTTCAGACAGAATACTAAAGAGGATCTTGCATGCCTTTGTAGTTGGCGTATACTGTCTTAACATTTTTTTTTGGCATAGGACAGAGCACGCTGTCCTATACGATCCTCTTTTCATATGGTCTTAGCAAGTTGGTGTATGTAGCCTACTACCGGATTACTTAGTATATATCATATTAAAACGCCCATTTAATTTTCTATTGCTTGATCAATTACCCAGTCTGAGGCACTGCCTTTACTACTTCCTATAACCGAACTTAAAACGCATCTTAGCTTAGTCTACATATTATTAAACAGTAAATGCCCTTAACCTAACTGATACGAGTGTTATTTATGTGACAACCGATTTAACAGCTGATAGTTGTTTTTTTTAGTTTGAAATCTCATTATGGATAGAAAATTGTTGAAATTTTGTATCAAAATAATTCTATTCGCCAAACATAAAAACTTTGTTCTCCAATGAAGCCCACTTTTTGTTGAATGGGTACGTAAATATGCAGAATTGTCGCATTTGTATATTTGTAGAAACACCATTAGATCCACAGAAAATTACTGTTTGGTGCGACTTATGGGCTGGAAAAGTCTTTGGTCCATTAGTCTTTAAACCGAGTGATGGTCAGAATGTTATTGTCAATGGTGAACAGTATAGGGACATTATTAGAAATTCTTGCGTGCCTCAATTAATTGGCATTAACCTTATCGACATGTGGTTCCAACAGGACGGAGCCACAAGCCACACAGAGTGCGCTACAAATGATTAACTCAAAGATAACTTTGCTCCTCTAGGGAGCATATTGGCTTTCACAAAGCATTCATTACTTTGTTTCAGTTTCAGTAATCAAGTTAATTTTTCACACTAAGCAAATAATTAATCTACTGTAGCTCGCCTCCATTATTGTGTGTTGTGGTGAAGATCCTTGCTAAGTGGTGGTGATCTTTGCTTACCATTATAACATTTTCCGAGTAGGTGGCACTATGTCCTATTATTCTCGTCTGATATTGGTGATCAACGCCAGAGTTAAGCTGAAAGTCAGTGGGGCTTCTTTAGATGGATTTATTTGGAACGAGGTTGAAGTCTTTTTTCAAACACTCGAAACCGCATTTAATTTTTTTCGCCATGTCCTCTGCTGAGATTTCAAACTGAGCCGTTTGTATTGTATGCCTGAGCTGTAACTGCTACACCACACCACACCCCAGATGATGCTCCAACTAATAAACTATCAAGATCGTGTGATTTAACCCCCTTGAATTATTTTCGTTGGGGTTATGTAAAGTCAAATACGAAATAATATGCGACCGTATTTCGCTAAAAGTTTGTGAAAATTGGTGTTCCACATTGCGTTTTGTATGCGCCACAAGACCGAAATCATATTTAAACATTCATTTCATAAAATTTTTTATCCAACAAAGCCCGTTTCATTAATATTAAAAACATACTACCTTGATCAAAAAGTTTCAGAAATAACCCCCGTGTGGCGGTCTCATCGTTCCGATTTAAGTTTTTTTTCTTTTGATAAGTTTGTACATCTATATCTATGTGTGTTGGCGATTTTTTACAATTCAAAACAAAATCAGGTGAATTCGGTGGCTGCTGTATTGTATTTGTTTTCGCCAAAAAATTTCGAATAATGATGGCACTGAATGACAACGCGTTATCATGGTGCAAAATTCATGATTTTTCTGCCTACAATTCTTGTCTCTTTCGGAGAATTTCTTCACGCAAACGTCTCATAACGCTCAAATAATACTCTTTGTTTACTGTCTGGCCTTCTGGAAAAAATTCATGATGCACTAAGCCGTTGAAAACGACGTGGCTTTCTTGGTCTCGGCACATTTGGTGAACGACATTTATTTGCCTAATGTCTGGATTGCGTCTTGTACTCATAAACCAACGTCTCGTCTCCAGTAATCATCCTTTTGATGAATGTGGGATCGGATTCAGCCTCGCAAATCATATCTTTTGTGAGCTTAACACGGTCAAATTTGTAAAAAATCGTCAACACACATAGAGATAAATGTACTCTTGAGTACGTAGCCTTTGCACATGTCAAGCTATGACGCTAATATTTAGCGCGAATATCAACAACAGATATACCAAACTAACAAAAAAATAATTCAAATCAGAACGATGTAACCGCTACACGGGGGTTACTCCGGAAACTTTTTGACCAAAGCAGTATTTCTTTGTTTTATTATGATTTTAACTTGTGTAACTGTAAAAAAAATACTCGGTATAAGCCAAAAACGGTCTATAGCTAATAGCAGCGTTTATAGCCAAATATATAATCTAGTAAAAAGCCCTAGCCCACTTAAACTAAGCCTAAAGTCCATTAAAACATTAAAAGACTTTAACTAAGTATGTAGCCCGTACAAACATGGTTAAGAGTACCGTCAGTCTATAAAATAATCTATGACTCCTCTAAAGTCCAGCCTATACCCCAGTATATATTCTTACCAATAACGCAGTTTAGAATCTGTGGAATAACTTGATCTTTGGCCTTGTCTACCAGCCAGTAGTAAGTTTAAGGACAACATCATTATTATTAGACTCTCGATTACCCCTTAACCGAATACAATCCATCCTAATCCAACTCTAATTCTGTTTCAATTTAAATTTTATTTTGATACAAAGTTTTACAATTTTAACTTACCTGATCTCTGGCCTTACGATCATCTTCCGGTTGATGTGGTCTCCGACCCATCAACTCATGTATGGCCAAAACAATTTCACTCAATTCGGAACGACTTATACGACCATCACCATTTAAATCGTAAAGCTTAAAAGTCCAACGTAAACGCTCGTAAACTGAACCGCGTAACAGTGTTGACAATGTAACCAATAAATCCTATGAAAAAAAACAAGACAATAGCAAAAAATGCATTAGAAAGTTGAAGTCAATAAAGATTATTGAATAATAAGCAAATATTTGATTATAAAAAGAAAAAAATTTAATAAAATTTATTACCCGAAAACTGATGGCACCATTGCAGTTGACATCGAATGCTTTGAACACATAATGAGCGTATAAACTTGAATCTATAAAGTTTATAGAGAAAAAAAGATAGAAAAACAAAAAATGTATAAAATTTCTAAAAAAATATGTTCTTTTAAGAGGAAAAAACAAATAAATGGCAACAGCAAAAAAACCGCCATGAAATTTGGATTTTAATAGTGAACAGTAAATACTTAATAAAATGAACCGCGAATAATAAATTAAGCTATAAAATTCATTTTATTTGGGAACTGCTGTTGTTATGCATTGGTGCTTTTATTCTCTTACTGCTGTAGTTGTTGTTCTTGGTATTTATTTTAAACAGCGATAAAATATGAGAACATGTCTTTTCTATTTTTTTTATGTTTTTTTTTTTGGTTTCTTTCTTATTTTTTGGAGTTATTATTACTGTTGGCATTTTTCTAATCTTGTTTGCTTTTTTCTATTTATTTTTATTTACTTACTGCCATGTGGAAAAAATTTTGCATAAATATCCTTGAAACAGTCTTCGTGCACCACACCTTCAGGACATTCCTGTTTGTTTTGGCATCAGAGATCGTTAGCAATGCAAAAAAAGAGTTTAATATAGAGAAAATGAAAAAAACGAAAGCAGGAAAATAACGATAAGAGTATAACGGAAATAACATTTTAAAGGTAAATAGAGACAAAAAAAAACAAAAGAAAACAGTGATGCCAAATATATTCGTCTATGCGAAAACTTTTAAAAATATTTGCATGTATGTGTCTGTGTGTATGGCTTACAAATGATTCGAATTTTTCTTCATATCCAAAAAAAAAAGAAAAATGTCAAGTCAAACAGTTTTTTTTTATTTTAATTCAATTGTTTCAAGTATTTGAAGCGATGGAACAGGTAGATTAGTGAACAGAGTCTTAAAAGTACAACATCTTTAACTAATAACGGCTTAAAAAAGACATTCTCTGATTTCGCTATCATATTTACTTATTGGATCATATAAAAAGTATCGGCCATTTTATGGAAAGTTTTTAAATTAAAATTTCCTTGTCAAAAATAAATTTTAAACAATTATAAATGGTGTCTAAAATTGAAGAATTTTTTTTTCACATATTAAAAATATTTTTATTTCACTTTATTACAAATAGGTTCCGGTTAACAATGAAAAATTATGTCCATAAAGTGTTACCCCTACTGAATCGTTAGGTTCCCAATATTTTACCAAAATTATCAATCACGTTTTTCAACAAACTATTGTCAGTGGTTGTATTTGCTCGAAAATGTTGGTTTTAAGCTCTTGAACTGTTGAGGGATTATTGCCATACACTTTCGATTTCAAAAAACCCAACAAAAAAAATCTAAAGGTGTCAAATTTCACGATCTTGGTGGCCAATTTACTTCTCCTCGACGAGAAATAATGCGATTTTCAAACTTTTTTTTCAAAGGATCCATTGTTTCTCTTGCTGTGTGAGACAAGTTGCACCATCCTCTACGTCTAAATCAAAAATTTTCCGCCTCAAAAAGCTTCAAGAATCATCTCCCTGTAGCGATTTCCATTGACCGTAAACGCATTTCCGTTTTCGTTTTCAAAAAAATATGGTCCGCTGATACCTCCGGACCACAAACGACACCAAACCGTAACGTAACATAAATGTGACAATTCGGCTTGTTTACGAAGCCCTTGAGCTGGAAATAGGAAATTGACCTTTTTCGCTATAGTTCATAATTCTACTGCTCTGTAGAATTTTGTTGTGTCTCATCGCCGAAGAACTTAGTTGAATATCTTTCAGCGGCTTGTGGTTTAAGCAGTTTTCTTTCATCAAGAGAGTTTTGTGCACACAGAAACAGGTAGGTGCAAAATTAGGGCTGTATCGTTAGTGTATCATAGCTTCCTTGGCAAATACAATCACTTTATGGCTAGTTATCGATTATATGTATTGGCTTGCATTGTCATGATTGAATAATACACACATATATATGTACATTTGCGTTGACCTAATCCATGACTTCTTATATGACATCATTCCATTGTTGAAAATTCTTTGTAGGGGGTCACTATCCTTTAACCATTATTTTTTGTTTGTTTAATATTCTCATATTTGATTTCATTTTAGCATTTCACTCGTGATAATTCCGACAATCAAAATCCTTTGCGTTTATTCCTATCTTACCCTAAACTGGAGCGTCTTTGAATAGCTAGTCTTTTTTGAATGGACCCAACACGCTGCACAATCCTACTTGTCGAAAACATATACTTCTTTTTGGCCTCATTCACCGTTGGACCCATCTTGGCAGACTCTTTTTTAATAGCACTGAAGGCAGCAGTGACATCTCGCTTGGTACGCCAAATAATGTCAATATCATCGGCGTATGCTATGAGCTGTACACTTTTGTAACAGATGGTGCCACTGCGATATACTCCCGCCTTGTCCATGACGAAATTGAAGGGGCCGCATGATAAGGGGTCGCCCTGTCTAAGTCTTCCCACAGTATCAAAAGTTTCTGAAAGTTCCCTTCCTATTTTGACGGAGCAGCAGGAGTTGCTCAACGTTATTCTGCAAAGTCTCACAAGTTTTGCAGGAACACCAAGCTCAGATATTGCGGCATACATGCGATCTCTTGTCGGGCTATCGCAGGCTGCTTTATAGTCGGCAAAAAGATGGTTCGTATCAAATTGATTTTCATGGGTCTTTTACAATGGTGAACTTACCAGGTCCGAAACCGTACTGATAACGTCCAATCAATGCGTTGGCTTCAGTCATTCACACAATACGCTCTTAAGGACCTTGTATACGATGGGTAGAAGGCTTTTACCCCTTTAGTTAGCACAAATTGTGGTAATGCACCGGGTAGGCTGCCTGGGTCAGTAACTTTGTTATTTTGAAGCCGCCGTAACGCGACTCTGACATCGCCATAGCTGGGCGGCGGAATCTCTACGTCATCATCATCGATTTGGACTGTTTCTCCAACTTCTCCAATGACAAAATTTGTGTTGTTATCACTACGCTATAGCGTAGAAAAGTGGTGCCTCCATAATCTCAGTACGCCTTTTGCAGATTACCAGATTACCGTTTTCGACTCTAAAGCAAGATGCTCTGGTTTAATAACTTTTAGTCAGACGCATGACTCTTTTATAAAATTTTTGAGAATCAATCCTGCTTCTCAACAGGTCGATTTGCTCACACTTACGCCTTTACTGCTACCTCTTCTTGCATCTAAAAGGCGTCTCTTTTTCCTACTCTTCACTCGACTGCTCTCAACAATGGCCAGCGTAACAACAGTATTCAGTGTTTACATGTATGCGGCAATTAGCATTGCGACACTCCTGATCATACCATTGATTCTGTTTGCGTGGGCATTCAAAAATAATGACTGTTTCCACAGTAGTGCGCAAGGAATTAAGTCAGTGTTTAACGTGAGTACCTGCCCTAGGACGTTACCTCACGGTAGTGTGCAAGGAATGGGAGATGTTGGTCTACAGTCCACAAATGAGAGGATGGGGAGCGATGGAGCCCAACTAAGACTTGAGCGGAGAGCAACTCAGTCACCTCTTGTGAATGCAGCTTATTCATATCAAACTTTCCCTGTGACTAGAGCGCGCTGTCATCACATGGCGTATATGTTTAGATTTTTCCCTCATTTTCATATAAATCAGAAATGTCACCTTTTTACTACAATGTCGATTTCGCTGAAGAATTTCTTCTTTTTTAGAGTTAAAAACATTGCCGATGAATTGTCAAGACGTGGAAACTTATTGGGTTTCTGGCAGACCACTACTATCTGAAGTATAACTTCTTCAACCTCAATATAATGCCTGTCACGAAGTGGCGTTTGTGCAGGAAGCAAAAAGAGACAACAGAGTATATTCTATGCGAATATGTTGCTTTGGCAAACATTCGTTGGTGAACGTTTATGTGACTAATTAACAGATGACAAGTAAAAATTAATACAAATGAAACGATATACGAGACGTAAAGCACCTCTACAGCCAGCAATTGTTAAACTAGTGACAAACTTTGAGCTGTTGGGACAAGTCAGTGATGTAAAGAAACAGATTGCGATTATTGCTGTTGTAGACCATAGTATTGAGGAGAACTCTCCCTTTCTCGGCGATCTTTGGAATTGAACATGCAAAAAACGCTATATTGTGCAGAAAAATTTATGAGCTAACCAATAAATGCGTAGGCTAGCTTAAATAGCTGTGCAATTTCATATAATCATATGTGTATAACTATAATTTGCTTAACAAACTTTTTGTTAATTTCGTTAAATTTTATTTGTTTACGTCTAGCGCGAAGCTGATCTCACTACACGTATGTACGTAAACAGCTGTTTGTGTATTATATACAATACGATAATAAATGAAACACGTTGTGCAATGGATGGCAAAAGCAACTGCAGTATTTTTATTTATAATTAAATTTGTTTTTTAATTAATAAAATATATAAAAATTAAGTCGTTTATAGTAAAATCTGCATAAGTAATAGACATTAAAACAACATTTCGTTATAAAAAAATTCTGTATTTAGGACAGCTCGCTTTTAAGTTCAAAAAGTACATTATAGCCACCAAAAAGTTGATAAAGTATTTGACAGAATTTTCGTTTATTTTTGACAGTAGTTCAAGTAAACAAAAGTATATTATAGTTTGACTTTTAGGTGTTAAGGATTTGAAAATTCAGTTCACACAAGAACTTCAAATTTAATCGAAAATTCAACTTAAGCGATAAGCCATCTCTCCTCGGACACTTTTTGAATAGCCTCTCTATACTCAACGTGTTAGCGTTAGATGCGGTTTTTTGGTCCATTAGAGTCATTAAAGTTAATTTTACAAAATGAGGCTGCAGAAACTTTTACGATAAATAGATTGTGCTATCGAACGATGATAGACTTCGCGACGTTTATTTTTAACACGACGGCGTTACGTACCACACAAGTAAACGATACCAACACTCTTTTGCATGAAAAGTTTCCAGACCGTGTGATTTCTCTAATAAGCGATCACAATTTTTCACCTGGATATTGTGATTTAACATCTTTAGACCTTTTTTTAGGGCTACGTAAGAGGTAAGGTCTATGCCAATGGCCTTCAAAGCTAGAAAAGTGCGAATTGGTGATAAGCGATTTCATAAAAAGTATATGATTCTACAAGTGTAGCGTGATCTGCATTTGGGTGATATTGTTTTCCGTTATTAATGGCATACCCTCAGCTCTACAATTAAAAAAGCATCCGACAATTTTAGTTATTTTTTTACATACAATCCAAATTAAATTTATTATTAGAAGACCCTGCAGTAAATAGTACTTTTGGAACTTTTTTAATTCAAGTATTTGTTCCATTTGTTCTATAGTTTTTACTGTTTGGTATGCATAATTGTGGGTCATTTATCGATTTAAATTTGAGCCAACGGATATTTCGAATCTGGCAATTCTTATGTCGTTCTATTCTGTCACAAAATTCAGTATTTTATCTCTACTAAACGAATCTCCACTTAATGAATCGATTTACGTTTGAGCAACGTTGGGCTTTATTGGAAATTTATCATCATTTAAAATTATCTTTCCAGATGAAGCTCATTTTCATCTTGGTGTGTACGTTAATAAGCAAAATTGTCGTATTTGGGGCTCAGAAAACCCAAACGTGGTCTTACAGAAGCCAATGTACCCATTGCGACTGACTGTTTGGTGCGGTTTGTGGAGCGGAGGTATCATTAGCCCATATTTCATATTTCACAATTCGCAACCATTGCGGTTAATGGAGACACCTATCGCACCATGATTTCCGATTTTTTTTGTACTCGCTCTTCATGGTATTGATGTGAACGGTGTTTAGTTTCAACAGGATGGTGCAACTTGACACACATCTAATGCCACAATCGATTTAATGCGTCAAACGTTTCATGGCCGTTTAATTATCCGAAATGGTGATGTCAGTTGGCCGCCAAGTAGCTGCGATATGACAACGTTGGTATATTTTCTGTGGAGCGCCGTTAAAGACAAGTGCTGACAAAACAGAGACAATCGAGCATTTGAGGGCCAACATTCATGGTGCCATTGTCGAGATACAACCCCAAACACTCGAAAAAGTTCTAGAAAATTGGTTCAATCGAATGGGGCACTGTGAGGCGAGCCGCGGCAACCATATGGATGAAATAAGATTTCATTTCTAACTGAGACAATTGTACTTCACAACAACAAAATAAATTTGGCAAAATTTCAAACCGTTTAGTTTTATTGCATTTTTAAATTTAAACTTTTAAATGATTATGTTGCTTCCTTGACCAGAAATTCGTAACATGTGAGCGTAAGTTAAACAAATTTTAACATTTTAATTTAATTTGAATTTTTTCGTACAAGAATCTTGATTTTAATCTCATCTTGATTTTTGCTTTAAATATCATATTTTCAAAATTGTTATCTACAATTCGTAACATGTAACTTAAGCTAAGAACTATATTAAAATGGTTACATTCTTTTATTACTCTGCCTCTTATTCTATTTGTGAAGAATTTTTCTTCATCCGCAGCATGAAACAGTTTGACTACTGACACTACTACAGCTTAACGGCATGGCTGACTGCATTCAGGCATTAAATACTTAGACAAATACGAGTGGAATTGCATGAAAGGAATTTCAAATGAATTGAAATTGTGCACCATCGAATTCAATCGTCATTGTAATTCGGAAATTGCAACAAAAACATCAAATAAAAAAACAAATACGTAATGGAAAAAAAATAGAAAATAAAAATAGAAAACTTACCGTTTTAAATCCCCTATACATAACACGTATTTCCTGTTTTGTAAATTTCGTTTGTCGGCACAAGTCCTCTAGTGCAACGGGTATTGGTTTAGGCACTCGTGTTTGTTCTAATTCGTATACCACCTCTTCGATGGGACTTTCAGGTGGTGAAGCCATATTTGTTTTTGTTTAAAATGAAAATAAAACAATTTTTGTTAACACGTTCAAAATTTATGTTCAACCAGTTCGTTCGCAGGTGAGGAATTGGTTGGAGAGGAGGTCATTAAGCTTTTCAGTACTTTTTTTCGCTTTTGCTGCCTTTTATTTTAAATAAATTCGAAAAAATATTTGTTTAAACAATTCCTGTGACGATGAGATCCATTTTTTTTAAGTGGGTAGAGTTTGTGTTTTCTATTCTTTTTAAACTATTGCATTGTCTTTGTAATTTAAATTTATATTTTTATTATTGTTGTTTCTTGTTGTTGTTTCTGTTGTATTTTGTTAAATAAATATATTTTTGTTTGTTTTGCTTTTTGTTAAATTCCAACAACTTTTGTTAACTTTTGTTAATTAATCGGTGTACGTTTGGTTTTGCTTTAAAGTTTCAAGTTTATTTAGTTTGAATTTTTGTTTTATTGTTATTGTTGTTGTTGTTATTGTAGCTGCTGGCGAAGAAATAAAAGTTTGTTTGCCTGAAAAGAGAATTTAGAAAAACAGAAAAGATAAGTAAGATAAAAAAACTATTATAACAATTTATATAACAGGTAAATATTTTATAACCGTCACTGGAATTTTTAAGTTTTTTGTTAACATGTCTTTTTATAGGAATTTCAGAACTTAGACATTTATAAATTGATTCCTATGGTTCCAAAGTGGAACAAAGGGTCGCAAAAAAATTCTTTCATTGTGGTCTATTCTATGCCATTAACATCACTTCGGGTCAGGTTTTTCCCATCAGGCTAGCTCTGTAACATGACGTTACAAGACATATACTCGTATATATATATAAAAAAAAGCGCTAAAAATAACATATGTAATAATTAACACCCGCACAAAATACAGAATAATCTATTACTAATAAAAAACTAACAAACACAACAACACTGCCCGAACTTGAAAGAGTATCAGTAAATATGTCTAGTATATTCTTTCGAGGGTTCTTGCAAATCTCAACGTTAACAAGTCTTCTGGGCGGGATGGCATACCAGCACTGGTGCTGAAGCAGTGCTCTTCGACGCTTGCGCGTCCATTAGCTTACCTTCTCAGTGCGTCATATCGCACCGGTATTTTTCCATCTTGTTGGAAGGTTGCTAATGTAACGCCAATCACCAAAAAGGGCGAGGCTAGTAACCCTGAGAACTACCGTCCAATAGCAGTTTGTTCCAAACTCTCCAAGGTTATGGAGAGTATGATTAATCACCACCTTGTGGGATATCTGGAGTCCAACGATTTACTTAGCGATCGTCAGTACGGTTTCCGAAAGAGCCGTTCTACTGGTGACCTGCTGGCGTTGCTCTCGGAGAAGTGGAACAAGTCCATTTATGGTTTTGGCAAGAGTAAGGTTGTGGCTCTGGATATCTCTAATTGGCGAGAGTAAGGTTGTGGCTCTGGATATCTCAAAGGCGTTTGATAAGTTTGGCACGAGGCTCTCATTTCGAAACTTAATGCTTTTGGTGTCGGTAGTCACTTCTCTCGATTTATATCGAGCTTTCTCAGAGATCGCTCTATAAGAGTGGCTATAGATGGGGTCTCATCCGACGATTTCAGGGTAAACTCAGGGGTACCACAAGACTCTGTTCTTTCTCCTACTCTTTTTCTAATATTTCTTAACGACTTTCTTCTTCTCACTTCTAATCCTATCTACTCTTTTGTGGATGACAGCAACATTTGTCACTCATATTCCTTTGATCGTAGACCGAGCCGTTTGGAGGTTGGGGTAAGAAGGATGAATATGAACGTCACACTCACAAGTGACCTGGTGAAGGTCTCCGAGTGGGGTCGTGCGAACAGGGTCAATTTTAATGCACGTAAGACTCAATGTTGTTTTTTAACACACAGGCATGGTGGTGTGGATATTGAGGAATCAGATGCTCTTGATGTTCTGGGCATGAGAATTCACTGTGACGTTCGTTGGAATGATCACATATTTCAAGTGTCGAAAGAAGCATTCAAGTGCCTTGGTTTTTTGAGACGGTGCAAGAAATACTTCACCCCATCTGATCTCCTTAATCTCATTTATGGCCCCGTGCTTCAAAGTCTATTTTGGAGCTTCTCGACCGCGTACAGGAGAGGGCGAAGATGCTCATCAATGACGGTAGGGTAGCCAACTCTATCGATTCATTGGAGCACCGTCGCAATGTGGCGTGTGTTTCATTGTTCTATCGGTACTATAACGGAATGTGTTCTAACAAAATTAAGGAATTAATTCCCAAAAATCATATATTTTTACGTAGTACTCGTATTTCTCGTAGAGCGCATCCCTTTGTAGTTGATTGTTCAGTAAATCGCACAACGCATTAAAGGGAGAATTCGTTCTTTGGTCGCACTGTTCCTTTGTGGAATAATCTTCCAGCGAAAGTATTTCCTGCCACTTACAACATGAGTAAATTTAAATCTAACGTCCATAAACACTACTCCCTCAGTCCTCCTTCCAATAACCTATTTTCCTAGTACCAGCACAATGCACTGCATGCACAACACACAGGCAAGCTTAAAATAGAACACAATGAGAATTTAACATTTCGTTCATAAACATTTTTGTAAATAACAAACAACAAACAAAGAATTCTCATTATGTTAATATTATTTTTAGCTTAAATAGTCGTAGTTCTGAGGGAACAATTGAAAATTGGTTTGACTAAAAATCAACTCGACGAATAAGACGAGTATTTACTAACTGCCGAATTCATCCTATAATTGTGCAATAATTGTAGTTGTGTATACGAAGACGTGTAACAAGGGCGACTCTCTTGCCGTCTTTATAGTTTATTTCTTTACTAACATCCAATTATAAGGAATCCTGAATTCATCCTATAATTGAACTTTAAGTAGCTGGTAACACGGTCTTCTGCATTCATTCTGTTACCATTGTGGTTGTATTTATTCACACCACCAATTATAAGGTCCTCGACATTCATCCTATAATTAGGCTTTAAATAATTAGTGACAAGGTCTTCCGCATTTATTCTGTCACGGCTGTAGTAGTATTTACCTAACCAGATACTAAAACTACTCCAGACGATAGATAGACGACCGTTCCAGTGATCTTGCCAAAGTAACCGCCGACGACCGTTCCTGTAATCCTGCCGGATTAATTGCCGACAGCCGTTCCTGTAATCCTGCTACATTAACCGTCGATAACCGTTCCTATAATCCTGCTAGATTTACCGCCGGCAAGTGCTCCAGTTATCTTGCTAGAGTAACCGGTGACAACCATTTCTGTAATCTTGTCAGATTAAATGTCGACAACCGTTCCTGTAATACTGCCATATTAACCGCCGTTCATGTTCCTGTAATGCCAAATTAATTACCGACAACCATTCCTGTGAACCTGCCAAATTACACGCTGACAACTGTTCCTGTTCGTAAATAAAGTTTTGCTTATATTTTAAATACCAAAGTAATCGTATTTTATTCACAAAGGGCGCAGACCTTTGTTCCGACCAATGTCAAACTGAGTCATACTTCAGATGGAAAAAGAAACTGCGTTACAGTTTCGATTTCAATTTGTCGTCCCCAGATATAAGCGGGTCTGCCTATTCTTCTACTGCCTTGAGGATTACATTTAATGGTCATATTGGCCATATCTTCGTGATCTCTTCCCAAGACATGACCAATCCAATTTTATTTGGTAGTTTCAAATTGGATTATCGTTTCTTCTGCTCTAAGAGAAATTTCTCCAAAATTATGTGTGAGAAGACATATTTCATATGTATAGTGGAAGATCCTCGAATCGTCCATACATCCCCAAGCGTTACCTCTATTTATGGTTGACTGTCCCATTAAGAATACTATGCTGTACAGCATAGGAAATAAGACACAGCCTTGTAGAGCGCCTGTGTCAACACTTTAACAATTGATAGCGATTAAGTATCAAAATAAGTGTTCTGTTCGACCCTAATTTTCTTAAAAGAGTCATCTACAGCGATGAGGCTCATTTTTGAAATTTAAGGTTTTTGGAACCATACCAGCCCACAAGAAACCCAATAACGTCCAACATTCCGAAAGTGTCACTATTTGGTATGGTTATTTGGCAGGGAATATCATCGGTCCGTATTTACCAGCTTTTTCTGGATTGAATAATATAGACACAAACAACAAGTGGTTTCATCAGGACGGCGCTGTGTACCACATAGATCACGTTACATTCCACACTCTGTACACATTGAGCGATTTGAGGGAATGGGTTATATCTTATAAAGTTGATGTGAACTGGCCTCCAAGATTATGTGATTTAACACCTTAGGACAAAGTTGTAAGGTTTTCTTAAATTGCAGGTCTATGTAAATAAGCCATAGTGGCCCCCAAAGTCTACATAATCTATGCTATCCGTCAAAATAAGACTAATTTATATCACTGAAAATGAATTATTTCGAATGTACGGCGCCTAGTAAAGCTGCAGGATTGTTAGGTGTTATATTTCATACATAATGCCATCAATGAATTTATCAAACACACATAAAATTTCGATGATATCATACACTTACTTTGATTTAATAATAGAATTTAATAATAGAAAGCGCTTAATGAAAGATCTTTATAAGAAACATACAACTTTTGTACATTTTAATAACAGTTTTATAATAATTTCCAAAATATTCCTCGTCTATAGACATATTAAAAAAGAACATGTGGAATGTTATGTTATTTATAATTTTATAACAGTTTATCGCTATAATTTTTGAAATATTTTTGGAAATAAAATTTTGCATAATAGTTGTAAAAAGAGCCAAAGCGTACAGCGACTCAAAAGATATTTTGTGCAGACGCACATGTTGACCACATCAAACTGAGGCTACGAATACCATAAAGTTAGTAATTCTTTTCGGTGAGAGAAGAAATGCCTTATTTGAAGCACCATAGCATCACCCAGAAACCTTATCCTCCAGGCCGAAACAGCACAGTACTTAGAAAGTACCTGCTTAGATGTCTAGAACAAAATCTACGTCGAACATGTCCAACATTATGGAGTTTATGCTGACGCTATCTAAGGCGCATTGTGATTTCCATAAACAGACCAGTAAATACTATAAAATAATTATTATTTATTTGCATAAAACTTAAAAAAGGTTTTAAGTTTTAAGTTTTATTTATTTATTAAACTTAAAAAAGGTTTTAAGTTTTATTACTTAAATTTTTTATAACAGTTCTACTATAATAATATTACACAAATTTTATATTATAAATTTTTAATTTTTAAGAAATGCTCCACTTTTTATCGCCTATAATGGTCATCACTGTCTTTTTTGCAATTATTTAAAAAGCTTATATGTACGTTTGCGTGTGCTAGCAATTGTCATTAAATTCTTTTTCTTCATTATTGCCTTTTAAAATTCCGGGTTTTAATTGAATAGACATATAAAAGATATAAAAATATTTGCTTTTCCATGCATGCATAAGTAAAGAGTTGGTTTTCTCTTTTCCTCTCTTGTTTTTCCTTCTTTTTTTGTTTTGTTTAGTTAAGCCAATGTCGAACACTGTATGAACGAAAGTTCTCCTTTAAGTTTTTTTTTTAGTTTTGTTTGTATTTTTAAATAAAATGTTTGCGTTATTTACTTTAACAACAACCTCCGCTTTTGATAGTTGTTTCTTCTTTTCGTTGTTGTTGTTGTTGTTGTCATATATGAATCATCCTCTTTATCATTGTGTTACAATTTATTTTCATTTTTCATTTTTTGGTTTTTTGTTTTTTCTCCCTTATAAACAAATGTCTCTTTTAGATATGGTTTGTTGGTGCTGTTGTGTATATTTCTATTCATGTACTCATTTATTTAAATTTTTCTGTTTGTTGCTGTTATTCTGACAACCATAAAAATGTGTTGCTGTCTATTCTGTTGTTATTATTATTTTTTTGTAATAGTTAAGATGTCCTCTTGGATATGTTGATGTCAACATGAATGTGGGAGCATTTGTTTATGTTTGTTATTGCCTCGCTCTTTTTTATATTCTTTGTTGTGTGAGTGTATGGGTGTGTAGAAAGCGAGATCTATTTGTTTTGTTTTTACAAATCTAATTGTGTGCGTTTGCATGCTTTGCCATGTTTATTAGTAGTTTTAGTAGTTGCGTAAATCAGTTTATACCACACATATTCTCTGCATAGTCTGCGTTGTTGTTGTTGATATCAGCAACATTTGCATGTTTTTAAATACGCTTGCATTGCTGTTATGCTCTTTCATATTAGTCTCGTTCTCAATTTTGATATGTCTTTTCATAAAACCTCAGTGAAGTGGTACTATTAAAAAAACAATAATAACTACAACATTGTTGCTTTAAAAAGATTTAATTAAAGGTTGCCAGAACAAAAACTATGATCGCTTGCTAATTGAATTACATATAACTCATACGCATAAAAATTAAACGATTATTAAAAACCACAAGTAAGCGTATGACGAATATTTATAAGTACATATTCAAATATTACTCATACGCGGTAAGTAAACTTTTTTACAATGCAAGTGATCTTTAACTAGTGTTGTCATATTGCAAGGTTTTTGAGATTTAGAAAATATTTTAAGATTCCTTTTTTAAACAAAAGGTTTTTTTTTTAAATTATGTACATATGTACATAGCTTACATACATCTATATAATTAAAAAGCAAACACGTTTTTGTAATCTCTATACGCCCGTACTACTCCACCTATTTTGGAAAGATATATATGATTTTGAAAGATGTGCAATATCGTAATTTTATTTAAAATGATTTGGTACTTTTGGAGTAATGCGACTATCAAATAATTCCTAGCACCTACAAACAAAACACTTTTTTAGCTATTTATAAAAAACAAAAGTAAACACATATACGTTTAACGGTTAGGGCAGCCTTTCTTCTATAGAGGTACGATAGTGCGTTTTCTATCGTGAAACTACTACTAATATATCATCTCAATAGGTTACGTCTTCTTAATAAGATGAAGGATGATAAAATCACAGGGAACATTTTGTGCGACTGTGTCACGTTGAGTAGGAAAAAGATTGCACGTTTTCAGCCGGTGTCAATTGGATTCGGAGTAGAGCAGTTTCGACATGGCTTTCAGGCTGCCTCTTTCTGTATAGGGAACAATTAAGTGTAACATCACCAACCGGACATCATCTAAAGGCAGCGTCGTAGTGATAAGTGCGTAGGGGTGAACATGTGGGTCATCTTGGTGGCTACCATACGACATGACAGCTCTTTGAGGTCGGGTTTGTTTACCATTGGGCAACCTACTGGCTGTTCATTGTGATAATAATAAGAATACGTTCGTTTTATTATAGTAAATTTATTTATTTGTTTGAAATAACCTATAATTTCGAAATCTTCAGAAATTAACTTAATTACTGTTCATATTTTTAATTCAATTTAATTACTGTTACTGTTTTTCTGATAGCCGCTGTTAAGTATAACAATAATTTGTTTTTGAAATTTTCGATATTGAGTTACGTTTAAAAATAATCGCTGTTTCTTATCTTAATGCACTTATGTATAAGCTAATAGCTTAGCTGAATATTATCCGATTTTGTGTTCTTTAGCGTATTTGAAGACAAATACGGCTTTTAATTGATATATATTTCATTGAAGTAACCTTGAGCAATATGTTTGTATTTTTCAACCAAACACATTTTGTATCTAATTTTTTTCATATTGTTACCAAAATAAGGTTGGGCGACCCAGCGTTTATTACATCGCTAAAATAAATAAACAAAAGTTGCAAGAACAACTATACGTGCTATTTACAAATAACCAAATCTACAACAACAAACATTAGCAGAGATAAAGTAAATAAAAATAACACGGCCACAACAATAATTAAACAGCAAAGAAAACAAGTAACAGACAATAAACAAGCAACAACAAATACTAAGAGCTGAAAGAGGTAGATGTTTACATACGCATGGCTACAAAAGAACTAAAAAAGAAATTAAAAGAAAGAAATGGAATCTACCTAAAATATCGAGAGGTTCGGGAGTTTTCGATGTATTGTTTACTCAGCCATATAAAAAGCACATCGATGCGAACAACAATCAGTTTAAGTAAAGTTAACTCAGCGAATGTGTGTGTGTGTGTGTGTGTGTGTGTGTGTGTAGGTCTGAAGAGAGTTTATAAGGAGTAAAAGAATTTTAATTAAAAACCAAACACAAAAGTTATTTTATTTTAACTACAGTCTACGAACTCATAAATACACGTTTTTAAAACGGTAAAAACGTAACAATATTTTTCACTACTTAATAATGGAACCGAACTATTAATGAATTAATTAAGAAAGTATGCTTATTTACAAATAAAATTAGACTTCGGTTTTAGAAATCTGGTGGAAACTGATGGAATTATGAAGCTTTTACTAAAGCCACTCATATTTTTTTATATTATTTGTAAAATAAAGTTATTTTTTTGAGCAAAAAAGTTCTTTCTTGCAAGATATTAAAAATAAAGTACGACAACTCTGTCTTTAAGAACAATTATTATAACTTAACTTGCAGCAAGATTGAATGTTTATTAGCAATTTGGATTCGGCGAAGATTAGCTGACCAATATGGGAAAATTTGTGAAATGATTAATTCCTTTATTTTATATGGACTTTGTAAAACAGCAGGGAAATAAGCGTCGACTGAATGAATGATTGACTAATTTAAAAGACATTTTGAAGATAGCCATAAGGCTCTTAAATCTATTAATACGAGTGGTACTATTTATTTTTCGGGAACTGGCAACACTAAAGTCAATAGCTAAAATCTGGCAACACCATAATAAAGTTTGACATTTTTTAGTATTAACGTACTCACAAAGTTTTGATGTACAAGTGCTATTTGATTTGTTTATGGTGAGTTAAGAAAATCAATTTGGCCAAAAAATGAAATTTCAAGAGAAGGTTTTTATCCGATCATTTTTCACAACTTTCAACGTGGATTATCTTAACAAGAATGTGTCTATGAATTCAGTTCTTTTTATGGCGATAAAACACCGTCAAAAAACAAAATATATCGCTGGTATAGTGTATTCAATCAAGTTCGTAGTTCTGTTGCCGACGAATTTCGTGAAGGTCGTCTAAAATCGGTTATGTCGTAAAACATCGATGCAGTGCGTGCGCTGATAATGGAAGATCGTCATGTGACATAATACCTTGATCAAAAAGTTTGCGGAATATCCCACGTGCGGCTGCCCCATCGCTCCGATTTGAGTTTTTTTTGTTTTTTTTTTTTTTTTTTTGTTAAATTGGTACATCCGTTGTTGATATTCCTGATAAGTCTTAGCGCAATAGCTTGACATTTGCAGAAGCTATGTAGCCAAGAGTACATCTATCTCTATGTGTATTGGCGATCTTTTACAATTGTGACCGTATTGAGGTCACAAAAGACATGATTTGCGAGGCTGAATCCGATCCCATATTCATCAAAAGTCAATCCAGACATCAGGCAATTGAACAGCGTTCAAGCAACAGAAAGCAAAATGTTAATATTGGAATACATACGTATTAGCATAGACAGCAACCTCTGCTGCCGCTGCTAAACATAAAATAATTTATATATTTTTAGGCAGCAGAACAAAAATTAGTGATACCAATCTAAAATAAAACATGATAATATATAAACGTAAATTTTTTTTTTTTTATTTATTAGAAAACAACTGTATAAAATTAAAATATAGTATTATATCAAACAACATTTTTGTTAATTTTTAAAAAAGTTTTAGACACATAATTTCATTAATTTTTATATTTTTGAGTAATATCAAAAAAAAAAAAAAAAAACATTTTATTTTTTGAAAAGCTTAGGTGTCAACACTGAAAAATATTTTTCTATACCAAATATTTTTATGACGAATAAAACAGATGACTGTGAAACCTTATTTTATTGCTACTGCTGCCTTCAAAATATTTGTGAAGTCAATAGCATAGCAGCACATGCTGCCAACAACAACTTGCTGCTTGCTATCGATTATGTGTTTTATGCTTAATATTCTGAAAATTTAAAAATTTTAATTTTTGTACAATTTTCTGGTAAAACAATTTGCACAAACATTTGTACAAATTGTATACCTTTTATGCCAATTAAATTTAAATGCCTGTAAAATTTTACAAGTTTTCAAAAAACGGAACGGCATACTCCGAAGGTATAAGCACGTGTAAATGAGCAAATCTATTTATATATAAAAGAGGAATATAGAATGCGTTGTAATTGATGTTCTCTAAAATGCTCCAACCAAGAGGTGAAGTCGATACCAAGGTTTATATGTATGGTTCTAGACCTACTGATATTAGAGTGAACCCTTCGTATTGCATTTTACTTGAAAACGAAATTTGTTACAGCATTTAACTTTGTGTGAGTTAGAAAATATGTGTATCCATATGTAGCTTCGTTATTGTTCAACTGGGCAGTGCCACGCCCATATAAAATTTGAATTTATATGTCCATATATTTAAAACTGTAATAGTAAGAGTCTCTAAGTTTGGCCCAAATAACTTTGTGGTCAATACAAACCATCAGTCAAAAATTGAGCCACATTAGATAAGTGGGAGTAGCACCTCCCATACATAGTAAATATTGATTTTTGTATATCCTTCGAACGGTAATACTGGAAGGTTTTGAATTGGGTCTAAATAACTTAGTGTTTAATACACATTATCTATCGAAATATGGGCGAAATTGAATAAGTGGGTGTGACATCTCCATAAAAACCAAATATTGATTTTTGTGTATCCAGAGAATGATTAGAATGAAAAGTTCTGAATTTGGTCTAAATGATTTCTTAGATAGTACAAACCATCAGTTAAAAAGTGGGCGAAATTGGCTTAGTAGGCATGGTACCTCACATATCTTCAGAATGGTTGGAGTTGAAGTTTCTAAATTTGGTTTAAATAATTTGGCAATAAATATAAACGATCATTTTAAAACAATATGGAATTTTGTTTGTATAGAGAACGGTAACAGTTAAAGCTTTCTTTATCTATCCATATCAGTCAAAAAGCGGGTACAACACAAAAGCTCCCAGCATCGTGGGAAAAATTACTTTAGTAGTACAAAAATAAAGAATAGTTAAGTTGCTTTATTTTTTGTGGAATGGAAAAAGAACCCCACGAATCTATCCAAATCGAAATATCAGTTTTTCGAGAAGAACTTAGTTTTCTTATAGGGATATATAACCGACAGCTCTGACATTTTACTTATTACATATCAGTATATGGTATATCATTTTACTTATTACATATCGCTTAAAAATCACACTAAAATACTAAAACTTCATTATGAAAAGAATGTGTCAGTAAAAGCTATAGTTAGTGAAATACGTGATATTTCCCGTCAACGCAATCAACTTTTTTAAATTGCTATTCAAGAATTGGGTCTATACATTTAAGTCGAAAGGGGATGGCTTGGTGTAGTGGTTAGAGCGTACGCATAACAGCACAAACGACCCAGGTTCGAGCCACAACAGAGCTAAAGAGGCTTAAAGATAAAGAGGCTTCCATTTACCTTCAGACAACTCCATCTAAAAAAAAAATAAAGTAGACGAATGATCAGGAAAAACACCGGCTACTGGGAAAAAAAATACAATGCTTAAGTAAATATCACCAATATACCAATTCAAGGATATTCACCAGTACACAATCAAGAAAGTAAAATATCAACCTGATTACTGAAACTGAAAAAAAGTAGTGGATGCTTTGTGTAAAGACAGTATGATTCCTAGAGGAGTGGTGAAGGAAAAAATTAAGTTGTAAAGCCAAAATGTACCAACGCAGACGAGTATTCGATTAGGCTGTTCAAGTAATCACAGCGCAACCGTGAGCCGCATTGTTCAAAATTAACAACAATGCTCACGTGGTAAATTTTAGGTATGCAAATGATGAAAAATCCCTAACATAACCCTTTTTCCAGACACACTTTAAGATTTTAAGTAAAAAATTCTATTATTTTTAAAAATATATTAAATATAATAAAACCTAAATGAAATTTCTTGGCAATTATATCGCATGTATGAATAAAATTTATTTAATTCTATGAAAATGTACCGCATTACGCTTAGTAAGTTCACTGTCAGCATTCTGTCCTATTTTTTTTTTTTTTAATTCAAAAAAATAAAATAAAATAAATAAAAAATGCACATGAAATTTTATAAAAACAAAACAAAACAAATAACAAATGAAAAAATTAACTGTGGTTTTAAGCGTAACAGTTACTTAAAACTTACACACACTTACACATTCATAAACGGATAACAGTCTTGCAGTTCCTCTCACCATGTGGCTTGTTCTCTATAAACATGCATGTGTAGATCTAAAAGAGATTGTGTGTAAGTGATATAGAAGTAAAACAAAAAGAGAACAATAAAACAAACGAAAAACAGAAAAACAACAAAGTGAAGGACATTGTTTGGCTTGCATGTAATAATAAATATTTTCGCATGTGATAAAAGTTTTAACCCAAAAACAACAACAATAACAACAAATATAGTAATATAAAGAAAGTAAAAGTAAAAAAACAAAAAACTTAAAATGTAAAAAGAGTAAGTATATGAATATTAAATACTTTTTTAGCATCTACATACATATGAATGCATGTATGTGTGTGTGTAAGATATAAGGATGAGAAAAAGAAGAATTTTATTTTGGATTATACGCTTTAAGATGGAATAACTGGAAAAACAAAAAACGAAAACAGTAATACATCAGCCACAAAAAAAACCAAAATATGGGAGTGTTTAATAGTTACTCTTCACACATATCAACTAAAAACACCGTTTCCATAAGATTGTTTAATAAAGTTTTTACCTGGGAAAGCAGCTGGATAGTTTTGTAATTTTTTTTTTTTTTCAGCACAGTAGCTTTCAATGCAAATCTGCTGCCGTTAACCAGAATTAGGACGATGCCACACAATCCGCTTAAAGCTAGAGATTCAGCGCGGCAAATAACTTATAACCAGGGCAAATTAAAAATGACATTTGCCACTCAAAGCCATTTTGGTCATTTTGTAAAAAAGCGCTTTTAAACTACCTAGTCGTGAAATGCTATCTTTAACAGAGTGGCCGTAGATTATTCTATAACGCTATTCATTTATTCAAAAACATAGAGTAAATAATGAGATGATGAACTTTTTTCACTAAAAATAACAAACTTAATTAAAGCTTCGTTCTCTGAATTACGATTGCAAACCATGCTGTTCAAACTATGGTTCTTGTTTCATTTTGACATCTATTTGCAAATACATGTCCCGTTTTTTGGTCTTTATTTTATTTGAAGAGATCCTTCTACACATTAAAATACGTATCATAATTTCTTTTTTAATTTTCATACAAACGCTAGACAAAATCCGGCGTGCTTTGGCACCCCAAACTGAATTATTATCTTAACTTTCTCTTAGTTATCATTTTCTATCCTTTTACTCCAATTTAGCCACATACGGTCTATTTCAAACATTAAAAATAGCCTAAAGTTACATTCTAGTGAATTGGTTCTGTTTTTTAGCTGTATACAGGGCGTGTTAGCAAATCCACCACTGCGGTGCATCATGACGTCAAATTTAAACTCAAAAAATAAAATGGTGCACTTTTAATTTGCATTAAAAAATTTTAGCGTAAAATAGTTAATTTAGGTTGTTTTAAAGCAGAGGATGTGAGGCAAGAAAATTTAATTGCGTTTTCGAGTGTAAAATAAAGAGACTTCAACCTTCCTCGAAACAAATCCACCTAAAGATGCTCCCCTGAACCTTTCAGCTCACCTCTGGCGATGATAAAAAGCAATTAGACGAATGCTTTGGAGAAAACGTCACCTACTGAGAAAAAATGTACATTGTTAAGTAAAGATCATCACCACTACTTACATAGCAAGGATCTAAACCACTACATAATCATATAGGTACAGTAGATTAATCATCTACTTAGCTTGATAATTCATTTTGATTACTGAAATTTAAATAAAGCAATGGATACTTTGTAGAAAGCCAATTTACGGAGAAAAAAAATTTATACCAAGAGGTAGATTTCAAAAATTTTTGGTTTGTATATAAAAATCTATACATAAAAATTTAAAAAAAAAAATTAAATCAATTGTAATTTTAAAAATGGTTTCATTCCGAAGAAAAGTTGTATTTTACATTTTCTGTAGAGGCTCATTACGGAATGAATTACATTTTCGATCGGTATTGAATTCTGTGACATGCATGAAAATTTTATAAGAACATGTCAATCCGTAGGAGTTTTGTTACAAATATTGTGACAAGTGAATTTTAGATATCAAAAGATTTATTTTTATTAATTATTGTTATTAATTCTTTTATTATAATTTCATTCATATTTATTTAATTGATTTTTTTTTTTTTGTTTTTTGATTCAATTTTTACTTAATTAAGAGCTTCACTTTTTATTTTTATTATTTTTATTATTGTCGCCGTCGCTTAGCCGTTCAAAAATGCCACTCACTGCGTTGCCACTTCGACAGTATGTATTTCATATTGTTAAATTTTTTGCCACCCACCGTCCTGTCGCTTGCCGCTTTACCGCTCATTGTGTGCCCTGGGCCTTAGTCAATAAAATACATTGAGTAATATAAAATGTTTGGAGAATAAATATGCATAAGTTGGCAGAAGCTATAGGCATCTCAAACAGGTTGACACATTACATTTTGCGTGAATATTTGAATGTGAAAAAACTATCCAATACGTAACTATTTATATATAATACATTCGATCATCCAAAAGCATAACAGTTTAAACCTTCAGAGGAGTATTTGATTATACCTGATGGCTATCTCAAAGAGTTTTTACTGCATTTTGTAACCTTGGACGAGGTATGAATTCATTACAACATATCAAAGACCACAAGCACAAGCAATCTAGTGGGTTTCTTAGGATAAAAGTGTAACAAAGACGACTAAGATAGGTTTATCGACCAACAATATGATACCACAACCACTACCTTGAAAAAGTTACAAAAATTATAAACAAATATTATTCAGAACTTTTGAAAATTTTTGAGAAAATTTGAAACGAATACTTAATCAAATCTGACAACTTATTTTCGCAAAAAAATATAATAACGAACGTTAAAAACAAGAAAATGATTTAATTTATGGCTTAGTGGTACTTATATTCAAGATAATTACCGATTTTCTTTTGGATTTTTGTGACATGTGGCAATGCCAAAAATGCTCAATAAGGTTTACCATTTCACTATGAATAGACTAAGAAACGAACAATGCTTGCATGTAATTTGACATCTCCCATATACAGAAAAATATGAGCCACAACACCAGCCTTGGAAGATAACATTTCGGCCGCCATTGGTAGGACACCGTTAAAATGCTGGAAAAATTATGCGAAATTTAGATCTCGCGCATGGAACTCCACCTATCTACGGCGTAGCCATGGACAACATTTACATGAAATAATATTAAAAATGCAATTGTCTGGCATTCATTTATCGCCCCAAATTAATATTTTAGTCATTTTTGCAAATTTTCTGTCTTTTTTAAAATTTTCAAAACCTAAACGCTTAGAAAACTTTACTTAAACTTTAAAGTGTCTTATAAGTATTCGGTCTCGTATTCGTAAAAATTAATTACAATCAATGCCTTCTGAAAATTTGAAAATCTTCTGGCCAAGGCTTCAACTAGCATTAGCAACACTTTTAGAAGACTATATACCAAAATTACAAGAATTGGCATTAAGTAGAACTTATAAAGAGTAGAAAAAGTCCGGCTCATAAAAGCTAGAGTGAAGATAATGCTATTGGCACACGATAGGAACATACTCAATCAATTTATTGAAGCCCGATGCGGCTTGTGGATTCAATGGAAATATAAAGTGGTGGTCAAAACATTTGCAAACAAGTTTTCGGACACAAATTCTTCATTTTAATCCTCGAAAACTCGTCAAACCACAATATTGTTTTCCATTGTTGTGGAGCTCTTTCGGAGATAAGGGGGTTTTTTACATCCTTTTAGCTTCTAAGTAAGCAATATTTTCTGACTTAAGTTTCAGTTTTTGCTTAATGATATTTCACAAAAAAGTTTTTGATTTTTCTGTCTTCGTGTACTGTTGTTACACGAGGTCTTACTATGTTGTTGTTTTTACGGTCTTTATTAATTCCACTATAACTTTTATACACTATGTTTCAATACAGCAAATTCGCTTATACAACACTTTTTATTTACGCCTGAACGCGACTTTACTTATTGACAACCAAATGATCACTAACTCACCAGCCACAATACGCCATCTTTTTATAGTATTTCATCATTAATTTCGAATGTTCTAGTACAGACATGAATCTTCGATTTATCTACTTTAATTCAAATGATCTAAAATAACTTTATAAACACAAAAAGATATCGAACTGGCAACTCTATGCGGATAGTATCATTCTTAATTAGTACAGGTAATTTTGGCAGTTATTAAGACTTGAGACAAGCCAATAAATTTTATAGCTAAAGCTCATAATAAGTCCCTGCTGTGGTGAGTTTTTTTGCATTTTTATTTTCGTAACAGTATATATAGATATTGCCATAATTGACTTTTCGAAAAATTTATGATTTTGGAATAAAATATTTTAGTGACATATCTTTGTGTGAAATTCCGCTACGATAATCATGTCAATTCCTTTTTAATTAGAATTGTATTATATTATATTAATTTAGAATTATATTCCAAAAATTCAATGTAGGAGTATAACTCTTAGTCAAAATTTTATTTCTTGAAAAGCTAAATAACTAATGTTGATTTTTAATAAATTACAAATGCGGGAAATTCGCATTATGAAAAGGTCAAAAGTCATTCCTAAATATTTGTAAGGTGAGAGTTGTAAATGTTTTGAACAGCAATAGTTAAACTCTCTTGCTCATAGATTCCATTTTTGTTGTTGTCCTTAAACACAAGATAATTTCTTCCAGCTTTTACAAAAAAGTGATCAAAAAATTTATGAAAATACCAAAAATCATGGGTTCAAAACAAAACAGAAAGAAATGGGTTATTAAAGAGCTAGAGTGCTGCTTTAGTTACAAATGTTTTGACCACAAGTGTATATAAGAAAACTGAAAATTCATGTGGTCTCCCAGTTTGGGGTTATTGCAAAACTCTTCGCAACTCATGATGTCGACTGATGTGTATTACATTGGCTGTAATTTAAAAACCGCTAATGCCAATTCGATGAGTTTAAAAAGCCAATGATCTTTTTCGGTTCGATGTCCGCGATGCTTCTTAATGTATGGAAGTATGGTGAGTTTAGAAATCGTATCCTCTTCCTAGCTACTGATTGCTCGCCGTTGCGTTCTCCACAATTTCTACAGGTGGGGTTGTTTCCACTTAGGTCAACAACATTTAAGCGTTCGCTAGAGTGCAGTGCCCGGTATTAACTACAAAAGCCTTGGAGATACTCCTTCTCGTTTTGTTTTTGACGAGCTGAGGACAAATTTTTCTAGCTGTGCTATTGACTGTTGACTTTTCGCTAGAAAGTGTACCATAATCTTTTTTTAAGCTCAAGCACCTGTCCTTGGCAGGATAGTACTGCCTCTTTTCGAGCGAGTTCTTCAGCTCACTTGTTTCCATCAACATTACAGAGCCTTGAAAGCCAACATATAACAACTTGACCGCCATACTTAATAGGCATTAAGTTCTCCTTGCATCTTAGAGAATGACCTGACCGATGTTAGATTATATATCGCCACATGTTTATCAACAAATATCTAGATATTCTTATCTGTAGCTATCCTTCGCAGTTTTTTCAATCGCTAAAACCTACACTTGAAAAAAACTGGCATAATCTGGAAGCTGGTTCGATCAATAATCCAGAAACACGCTGGTCTAAATGTGTTGCGCTTAAAGAAAACCTTTTTGTCAAAAAATTTTCTTTTCCAAGAAATTAGAAACTTTAAATACATATTAGCAATACTGGTGGCAACATCATAACAAACATAATAAACAACCATTGTCAATTTTCTCATCATTGGGGGTATCTGATTGAACATTTATTTGATTTTATTACACCATACCCAAGTACATATCGAAGGATGACAACATTCAGTGAATGTAGGGAAATGGTGTAAATACTATTATAAAGTATAAAATTTTATAAGGTTTTTTCAGCACTGACTACTTTCAGTACGAGTAGCTTAAAAGGATGGCGTATTTTGCACACTTGAATGGCACTTTCATTCCTTACCAAACCCATGTCCTTCCCATTCATTTATTATTCATTCTGGCATTTATTTCCCTGATATTTACTCATATGTACTTGGAGCTTGATTTGGTCTTTTTTACCATTTTTCAATTTTTTTTTAGGATTAGTTGGTCAGCGATTGGATTGGGTTTCTCGTTTTTGGATAGTTTTTGAATTTGTGGTTTTGAGGTGTTACTTTTGGCAGTATTCAAATCAGAATAACGTAACAATTACTAATACAAATTGTGTCCTCTGGAATGGAATACACCTCGTAGGTACTTTGGCTAGTTTTTTTTTTTGGCAGCCAACTCTTTGTGTCTCTTTGGTGGTAAACAATCCATACGTTTTGTAAAAGGAAGGAATTCAATTTATGGCTTAACAGTGAATATGTAACAGTAAATAAAAATCTCTGAATAACTGAGAGGAATAGAAGACAATAATAAATCAATGCCAATTAACATGATTTTTTTATAGACTCTTTAATGATGTTCTTTTGCAATATTAAGTAAAACAAATATATGCCAAAAAATGTTTGAAATCAGTTTCAGTTTTTTCGTTCTTCTTTATTAAGATTGCATTTATTGAGAGCAGAAGCGTAAGTTAAAAATGAGGTGAGGGAGAATACTGATACATTTCATAGTCTTAAGACCAACTTGATCTTTATAATCCATATAATGTGTCTTTTTAAAGACACATCATCTATACATGTGAAATAAGTCATTTATATTAAAAAGTATAACTGCAGAACTTATTTTTAATTTAACACAGCCCTTAAATGATTTTGAAAACTAAAATGATACTCCAAAAACTATAATTTTTTGCTATCAATTTAAGTATTAAAAGAGAAATTTCAAAAAGGTTGGTTCTAACCCCTAACTTAGTAGAAAATATCTAAATGCATTGCTTCGAAATGTTACTCACGTAGCTTTTTATCATTTAGCCCTTAAAAAGACCCTGTCAGTGAAAGTTAGTTTTTATAGACTTAATTTCCTTTTGCTTATAGTATCATTCATTGTAGAGCTGTTTTAGATGCACATATAGGGCCGCTCGTCAAGGTACTATATCTTATATGTCAACAACTTTTAAAGTGCTTTTCGTCTATACCAGAGATCGGCAATAAATCGCTTCTTCGCTACTCATACTCACTCATGAATTTATAAGTATAAGTGAGTACACATCATTCAAATTGAGCTCATACTCATAGCATTCATTCATTTATCATAAAATACTTAAACTACTTATAAAAGATTTGAATCATTTAACTCATTATAGCAGTACTTATCAAGTAAGCAAGCGATATTGTTAAAAAAATATAAAAAATGAAGTCTATATGAAGTATAATGAAGTCTATACACAATGAGTTCAGATAAATATATACAATGAGCTTGAATGAATATAAGAATTTAGAAATCATGATTCGAGTATACTCATGTTTTTAGTATTCATATCTGATCTCAGGTCGATGCTCATACTTTTACTCGTAATTACAGAGTATTATTGTAAAAGCAACTTCAATAACAGTTCTTACCAAACTAAGAAGCATACTGACCCACCAAGTCATCATCCAGTAGCTCCTATTGGCATCTTGGTTATCTAGCGCACCTTAGGTTTGAGCCACCGAAAGCGATCTTACGTTTACTTACTGTTAGGTAAACTAGTGCGTGAATAGGATGAAATGACCATAAATTTAATTCTGGCACAACGGGGTCTGAGAGCCCCAGACGTTAAATAGAGTACATCGCGTGTAAAAGCTAGGGACTCTGTGTATACACTAATTCTACCAGTTGTGTAGTCAAGTATACAAGGTTGCGTTGCACCGAGAAAATGTAGTGCCTTTTATTGTCGAAGCTCACTGGCTCAATGGCTCAATGGCTCAATGGCTCACTGAACCAACTTGGGCGGCAACTTATCGCACAAGAGAGTGTCATGTATGAGTTTGACTCTTTCATAGAGAGACACATATGTCCATTGGGGGAGTTATTGAAATTGATAGAAGAGTGTGGCATTGAGCAGTGTAGCACACAGATGGTCTAGTATTACTTTTTACAGGATATTCAGGATGCTCTACTCTTCTATGTCAGTGGCCAATGACGAGTACTCTTCCGCCTTTTAGGAGGGAGTCGACTAGGCGTCTTGCCGGTATATATATCTACTAAGCACTGTATGATTGACCGTATGTCTGAGCGTATAGGTCACATATGTTATGGCTATTGTAGAAGCTGTCGCTCTTACTCTACGTGAGCTTAGACGAAGGCATTTGGGATCTGGTTAATTTTATCAGTAGTACCGGTTGGCTATAGTGAGGGTAACGTGGTTTACACATTCATTCATGATAAGTTTTCGAGTCTTTCTTTCACAATGGGTTTCCGAATGCTTTCCTACCCGTGGCGACCCAGGTTGCCTAACCTAACTTATTGTCTAAGTCTCGTGCTGTATAAACATGTAATGCGAACGATAATCACTTTACGACTTATGACCCACAAAGCTACGGAAGACTTTGGTTTTTGCAGAGCTACAACATATTACTCTCATCTATATAGTCCAAAGCTGTTCTACGAACTACTATAATAATGCACAATATTCAAAGCTTAAAATTTGATTTATAAATAAAAGCATAATCGTTCTCTAGAAGATCAAGAGGATACCAAAACAATGTACTCCAAGATCAAAACAAAGCACGTCAAGTTCTGCTCACAAATCTGTTTTTTTCTATTGCCGATGCATTGCATGTTAAAAATTGTTTGGTTATAAAGAACGTATAATTATATATGTGCATCTGCTTTTCCACCTTTGGTTGTGATTCCTATTGCTACGTTTTAACCTTTTAAAACGTTTGATAAATTCCGTTAAATTAAATAAATGACACGAGTTTATTGTTTTGCTTTATACAGTTTTATTTTATTTATAATTTAACTTTATAAAGTGTCCAACTTATTTAACTTCCGCTTAATACACAAATTTGTTAGATACTCAACTCTTAGTATAATTTTAGTCTATGACTGCTAAATTATAACTGACTGACTAAGCAAAATGCGGCGCCTTTTATAGTAAATTAACATTAGTCTCGAATGCTCTACTAAATTCCACAACCTACTATTCAGTTTCCGTTACATATCCGACTTATAGTGGTATTGGCAGCACTGGCAGGGTGATCGTAGCCTTGACACAAACCTAAAACCAAACAGAATATCTAACATAATAAAGTTTATAGCTCTAAGTGTACAAATGTTGGTATATCTTTTTAGACGAATTAATTTTCGTAAAACTATTTTAACAACTAAAGCACCAAGAAAATAATATCTCATCGACCACAATTATCGAATTTTTTCTGTTCTCGAAACAGCCTTGCGATAGCTGTGTACTTTTTTTATATTAATTCTAATTTTTCTTAACGACTTTCTCCTTCTTACTTTTAATTCTTTAAACTCTTCAGCAGATGACATCAACATCTATCATTCTTATTCCTTTGACCATATGTCGAGCCTTACAAGTAAGCTTGTAAAAATCTCCGAGAGGGGTTGCCCGAGCCAATTTTTTTGTATTCACAGACATTTTTTTGAAACGGTGCAAAAAATACCACTTTGATCAAAAAGGTCCCGGGATTTATTCAAAATATTTAAAATTAAGTTTATTCATCTAAACCTACATTGTCCCCATCAAAGTAATCCTCATCGACTCCACACTTATGCCAGCGCTTGATCCAATCCCCGAAGCATTTTTTGTATTCGGTCTTTGGTATGTCCATCAGTGCCTGCAATTTTTTCATTGTTTCCTCTCGGCTGCTGAAACGCGTTCCACGTAATGGTTTTTTTAACTCGATTGAACAGAAATACATCACAGAGAGACAAATTAAGTGAATTCGGTGGCTGTTGGATGGTATTTGTTGCCATTTTCGTTAAAAAATTTCGAATAATGAAGGCACTATGCGACGGTGCGTTATTATGATGCAAAATCCACAAGTTTTCTGCCCACAATTCTGGTCTCTTTCGGCGAACTGATTCACGCAAACGTCTTATAACGCCCAAATAATACTCTTTCTTTGCTGTCTGGTCTTCTGACAAAAACTCATAATGTACTACACCGTTGTAATCCATGAAAACCGTGAGCATTGGCTTTTTTACTGAAAACGACGTGTTTTTTTTTTTTTTGATTTCGGTGAAAGCCATTCGCTTGCCTGATGTCTGGATTACGTGTCATACTCAGAAACCAACGTCTCATCTCCAGTAATGATCCTTTTGATGAATGTGGGATCGGATTCAGCTTTTCAAATCATATCTTTTGTGACTTCAACTCAGTCTTTTTTTTGCATGAAATTGAAGTCTTTTGGCACCACCTTTGCTGCTCCGCGACAGAAACAAAAATCATTAACCAAAATATCTTAGACGGATCCATAGGTAATGTTCAAGTCCTCCGCTATCTCTCTGATGGTTAATTTGCGGTTATTGACCAACATTTCGTTTATTTTATCAATGTTTTCGTCGGTTTTCGATGTCGATGGTCTGCCACTGCGTTAATCATTTTTGATTGAATCCCGAACAGTTTTGAACCGCTCGTACCACTGGTAAACGACAGTTTTCTTTAGAGAATCGTTGCCGAAACTTTTCAACATTTCCAACGTTTTGATTTAAGTGTATTGCAGCTGAAAGATTATTTTAAACGAGAACAAGTAGATAATTTCATACAAAATTCAGAATACACCTCTCGTATAAAACAAAAATCTCAGAAGGTCTTTCCTTTTGCATTTCAGCACCCACGCCCATGTTTTAGAAGACTATTAAAAAGCCACCGAGAAAAATGTCATAAAAAAGACAAATATAGTAATAGAAACCTTGTGTTGAAGACCAGATAATGAATTTGAATTTTGTTGGCAAAAATTTTACCAAAATACTACTTCCTACCTCCTCAATCTCTCATCGCTTTAACATTAACATCAACAGCTTTATTTAAATATGTGTTTGTGGGCTATGGTTTCGCAAAAAAAAAACAAAAATTCCATTGTTGGTCGGTGTTAAAACAACTTGTTTCTCTAACATTGGCTTTTGCCAAAATCTAATTTAAAAAAATAAAAACTCTCCAAAAGAATGAAACAAATATTGGCTTTAAGTTGTTAAAGTTCCAGCAAAAAAAAAAAATGCAAAAAAAGATATAAAAATTTAAATAATTAAAATAAAAGACTCATAAATTAAATGATTTTTTGCTCAACCCCCCATAAAGTAACAAAAAATATCCAATATTTTATGAAATATGAAGTATAAATATAGGCGTTTTATGGCCATTTCATAAGGAGCATAATCACTCTTCTATGCAATATTTAATTTTTGACATTTTTAGTTTTAGTTAAATTTATTATATTTGAAATTCGGAATAATAGAAAAATAAGAGTCCAATTAAACAAAAGAAAAAAATAAATAAAAAAATGCTGGCGCAGAAATGGACTTATAAATTAGGCAGAAACTATAAATCTTTTCCGCCATTTTTATTATAGTTGTTTTTCACTTTATGGTTGGATTTTGTTTCTTTTTCTTTGGTTTGTTTTTGTGAAGGCCCATCCTTTACATTATGCCTTATGCCACATGCCTTTGCCTTGGTTTTAGACATTTTTATTTGCGTTTCATTTCATTTTCATAGAGTGCCACAGTGTCAGTGCTACATTAAAAGAAGGACAGTAATAGGGTAAGGAATGGGGATAGGAAGAACTATTTAATTATATTATCGCCATAAAACTAAAAATGTATGTAATCACTTTTACTAGATTTGTTTTTTTAGTAAACAATTTTTCACTTTTTTTTGCCTACTTTTAGTACGAAATTATACGTAAAATGTTTCAGTCTGACCTGTGGTGTACCTTCAATTAAATTGGGTTGGTCATAAAGCATTACAAAAAATTTTGATTCTTTTTTGCTTTCAATGTATTTAGTTTGAAATTGAAATTCGTATGGAAATGTTTCACTATTTATAGCCATTAGTTTAGGACAGGAAATGCGAACTATGTTTATATTTGGTGCATACTTTTAGACTTTGATACAAGCAGTGTTGCTTTCAAAACAAGGTTAAGAAGTTAGGTTAGGTAGGTTTAGGTTGGAATACAAACTTAAGCTGTCAGTTGGAATTGTTGTAAGCTATTCCCAGTGAAAGATGGGAAACTTTTATTTTTTGTACTTTTTAAAACATTTTGTTTTTGAGGCCTACGATTTGTTTACTTAAGCTATTAGTTGGGCTAGTTTTGAGCTATTTCTGATAAAAAAAAAATAACCTTCATAACTAAAGAATATAGTTGTTGTTTTATATTTATGTAAATAGCATATTTTGGTGCAACCTTTTTGGTTAGTTTGCATATACAGGCTTAGCTCCAAAATAAGACTGTAAGGTGAGGTTTAATCGCATTAGGCCATTATTTGAGAACTTTATATTCTCTCTCAAATAAAATATGAGCTTTTCGGCAATATTAACTTTTGGTTTTCGTGTGTGTTTTTTATGCATAATTTTTTATAAACTCTCATGCAGGGCTTTTAGGAATAGTAAGCTTGGAAAATGAAAAAAAAATTTTAATCCCACTTCGGAGAACATGCACATAAGACATCAATTGGGCTTTTATTTTATAGAAAGTACTTTTTTTTCTTATCTAAAATTGAATTGCATAGTTTTTGGCTGTAATATGCATTAATAGAATTTTGAATGAAATATTTTATCCATTTTTAATCTAACCTTAAAAACTAATTTTAAAATAACCTGCATAGTTTTTGGCTTGAATATATGTAAATAGTATTGTTACTAAAATAAAATGCCTAACAAGAAAATACACTACATAAGGGACTGTATTGTGATACTTTAGCTATAAACTTTATTGGTTTGTGTCAAGGCTACATAACTGCTATAATTGTTTGTACTATTAAGACTGCTACCACTTTCATGTTTAACGGTGTTGCTAGTTCAATTCTTTTTTGTGTATTATAATTTTACATCTCTTGCCTTTGACGTAGATAAATAGAAATTTGTAGTAACTACAAGAATATTCGAAATTGATAATGAATTGCTATAAAAGATGGCGCATTGCATTTGGTAAGAGTTAATTATCGTTTTGCTGTCATGAAGTAAAGTCGTGTTTAGGCGTAAATAAAAGTGTTGTATAAACGAATATTAAGTACAAGATAAATAAGTTGGAGATTGTATAGTTATAATTGTATAATATAAATATAGAGGGAATAATAACTGTAAAACAACAACAACGTGGCGTTTATTTCATTTTGATGCAATTAAAAAGAACTCAAAGGTTTTAAAAAAGTCAAAACTTCACAGTGTATTAATATATATTTCATCAGAAATTAATATATGTATGTATATAAATAATTCTTATATTAATACTAGTATACTCAGCGGCCTGCACAAACAGCTAGCATCTAAGATCTATGTATACATCTATGTAATAGGCCAATACATTTCTTTGTATCTCTTTTACTCCATTACTGCACTGATTTTGGTGAGATATAAATGGGCTTAAAGCATTTTCTGTACTGATGTGCCTATCAATTATTTAGAAGCTTTCAGGTTGTTTTAAAAGTATTTTTTAAGGTTAGGTTGAAAGATGGATAAAATATTTCATCCGAAATCTTTAATTATAATTTAGACTTGTTATGAGTGATTTTAAATTAAAAGTAACTTCTGTCCTTTAAAATCCTGTGATTTGTGTTTGTCAAAGTTTCGGAATCTGTAATTTTCTAATGAACCCAATCGTTTTAGATAAGCTTGCATCGGGTGATTTTTTAAGAACTTTTTAAAAAACACGCAAAATTTAGAGAAATGTATGTATGAGTCGATAGAACGATCTATATATTTCAATATCTAAAGATTATTTCATGTAAATGTTGACAGCGGCTACGCCTCAAACGGTTCATACGCTGGATCCAATTTAGGCATACATATCGGCCGGTATCTCACGAATAAATTCTTCAATATTGGCTTCTAGAGCGTCAACTGTTGTCCCGGTAGACATGAGCCTCAACATAGCCTCACAAAAAATAGTCTGAAGGCGTTAAATCGCATGATCTATGCAGTCAATAGTTCGGCTTCAAACAAGAAATAAACTATTAATCTTGCTCGCCTCTCAATTGGGCTAGTTTTTGCGGGTTGTGTGGCTTATGGCACCGTCTTGTTGAAACCAATTGTCAGCCAAGTCCAGCTCTTCAATTTTGAGTAAAAAAAACTTTAATTATCACACGGTAACGATTATGTGCCGCTATGATGTGGTATATACAACAGCCGCCTAAAACAAGCAACGGGTCCTAGGTTCTACCCTAGGCCAGGCCACATGTCAATTTTCAACAGCGATATCACCTCATAACATTAGCTAGCGACTGGTTATTAGTATTACGCTATTAAAAACTTCTCTAACTAATGTATCTTCTCTGACTATCCTGGGTGATACTGACTACGACTCATCTGGACCTGAACTGTATGATTCCATATTGTGACTCCTAGTAGTAATGATTGGGCGTCTGGCTCGATCATACCCGGTGATTCGGTAATTTATCACAATGTGGAGTTCACTGAAAGTAATAGAGATTCCACCTCTAAAATATCAGGTGTTTTTTATAGAAGTATAAAGCTTTAAGTTGGCAATACTTTTTTAACAGACGGCCATTTTGTCAGCTGTCAAGTAATTTATGTTTAGTTGGGTTTGCAGGGCTGACAGATGAAATTTGTAGAAAATCGCCATTTTTTGGATAAATTTTAAAAATATCGTCATTTCAGTTTCAAAAAATCATCAAAGAAATCGTAACAAAAAACAATCAAGTTTTTAGTGTTTTCAATTCTTATTTACAGTACCTATATTGTATATATAATAGATTATATATTTTTAATGCCTGCTTAAAGCCACGTACATAAGAATACCTCATTTGCCAAATCGATTAACTCCACTTTTAGAAATTTATTAGATAGTAATGTGAAATATGTGCTTATTTTGTTAAAAAATCACATATTATTCCTGGATAATTCTCTAAGTTTTTGTTTAGGCTATTTGGCAACCGTATAGAAAGCTTTAATATTCTATTCGAATTTTTTCTTTTTCTTTGTATGGTGTTGCTTGATCAATTTTCATATTTTCTGCAATTTTATAGCATCAACAATATCAGAGAACGAAAAATTTAAATTGCTCAGATGTCGGAAGTTTATCGTTCTCTGCCTGTGCTTTGGGTTGTAAAATGTAATGATTACAACAACAGAGTTATTAATGACCAGCAGTACAAAGTTTTAATAAATGAATTCATTACGCACAAACTAGACGCGAGGGAATAGAAGACTAGTTTGATACAATCCTCTACTATTTTGAAACATTGAATTTCTGGATGATATTCCGCTTAATTTTTCTTCCGACAACGACATATGTACTTCACTTCACAAAATTTACAACAAAATGAATACTTGAAAACTGCATTGACTAGTGTATGCTAAAAGCATAACTAAAAAAATCAGAAAAAGTAGGCTAGTTTCCTCACCTACAAAGAGTTATTAATACCTTTAGAGCTGCTAATTGTTCATATATCAAAAATCCTCACTTTAGAGACAAAAAACATCAATCGTCATTTTGCCAAAATTTTGTAAAAAAAATCGTCAAAATGACGATTAATCGTCAAATCTGGCAGCTATGTTGGTTTGGCATTTCAACATGTATATACTGACACATGAACAACGCTAATAAATTGTGCAAATTTATTTTTAAAATCATGGTCGAAATACGTAGCACGCACTTTTTGCTTAGCGATTAAGCACACTTTTGTTTGAATGGATACGTCAATAAACAAAACTGTCGTATTTGGAGTAATGATAATAATCAAATGTCTGTTGAGACACCGTTACATCCATAAAAACTGACTGTTTGGTATGCTTTGTAAACTGCTGGAATCATTGGTCCATACTTCTTTAAAAACTATGCTGGTCAGAACGTTACAGTCAATGGTGACCGCTATAGAGCCATGATTACTGACTTTTTCGTTCATCAGTTGAGCAGCCATGATGGGAAAGAGCTGTGGTTTCAACAAGACGGCGCAACATGTCACACAGCTCGACCCACAATTGATGTATTGAAGGAAATGTTTGGTAACCTCATAGTTTCATGATTCGGACAAGTAAATTGGTCTCCAAGATCGTGCAATTTAACGATGCTCGACTATTTTCTGTGGAAATATGTAAAGTCACTAGTCTACGCCGATAAGCACGAAACGATTGACTTGGAGGACAACAATCGCCGCGTTTTTGCTACATGTGTTGGAAAAAGTCATCGAAAATTAAACCTCTAGATTAAACTACGTCCGTACCAGCCGTGGCGGTCATACGCCAGAAGTCATATTAAAATTATAATGCCAGAAGAATGTCTTTCAAATAAAGTAAATGTCATGTCAATTTAAAAATTCATCTTTGTTTTACTTCATTTCAAAGCTTTATACCTCTATAAAAAACACCTTTCTTATATACATATTTTTCTGACAGCCGGGCGGCGATCAGATCTACTTCGGGTGTGACCTTCAACTCTAGACTGGTTAAGGACTATTATGGCAGGTGTGTGTCCAGATTTATTTTGGGTTCCTGGTCACAGGGATGCATTGATTTTTAAAGACTTGGGTTTTCTGCATATCACTGCAGCGTTCATGCCTGGCAACCATTGAAATCGAAAATTTTATGATCTTAATCGACTAAAAGTTTAAAAGTTTGTTGAGCTTTTTTTAATCCATAGCAAAGTAATATTGAATTAAACAAAACAATTGAACCATTGCTTCAGACATTCAAAACAGAACACCCTATTATGCATACATTTCTTAAATCAACAATCATTTTACTCCTTATTTTAATCAATAAAAATTCCTAAATACCCACTCTTTTCAGTACTAAATAACCTTAACCTTTAATTGTAAAACTGCTCCCACAATATTTATTTTATTAATTTATGGTCCGACTTACCTAAATTACCTTTACTTTGTAACTACATTGTCATTTTTCTTAAGCCCTCTCCCCCGACTCCTTTCTTACCATTTTTCCCTTTTACCTGTGTAACTGCTTACACGTTTAACATTCTGTTTTTAGTGTCAATATCTTGATTTTCATTTTTTTACTGTTCTGTAGAAAATTAATGTTTTAATGTTGCTAAACGAGGTGTAGCAAGTATTGCTGGACAGAGTAGTATGGTGTGGTGTCGTGTTATCAACTTTTACTTGAGGTCATAAAACTAAAAGTCGACTTATAGTTGCACATACATATACATTCATACCATATTTCTACCAAACAAATTGAAAACAAAAAATAACAATAAATTTTTTTTTTAGTTTTTCTTTAAAAAGTTGCTGACATTTTAGTGTCCAACTTGGAAATGGGAAATGGAAAAATGAAAATTGAAAATGTTAATTAAATGGCAAAATGTATATACGACTTGTACTATGACAGGAAGTAAAACGTTTGGAATTTGAAATTGAAATAAATGAAGCGAAATATATTTGAGATGTAGTCGTTAAAAAAAATTATTTATTTACTAGCTAAAACCCGGCGTGCTTAGCTATTCCCATCTTCATTATTATCTTAAACGCTATCTTAGTAACATATTTTATCCTCTTTCCCTTCCTTCCAGAAAGATACTGTAAGTTCTCCTTTTTAGCTGTAGACAGTCTTCAAATAGACACACATTTATTTGTAAATAGTATACCTATGTATATAGACTAGCTTTTATTCAGTGCACATTGGGGTATTTGATACCTAAAGTGGGAATAAATTTAAAAAATTCAGAAAACAGTAAAAAAAATTATATCACGTTAAAGTAGATAAAATTTACATTACTAGCAATTCAAATATTTTTGCTATCATTTTCGGTTATGCTGCTACGTTCTTCCAAAGTAAGAGTTTTTTGTGTTTTTTAATAAAAGTAAAAGCACAGATTTTTTAATTTTCAAAGTGAAATTTCTATAGTTTTTGTAAGGATAATATAAAAATTCGTAATGGAACTATTAACTTCAGGCTAGTGAGAAATAGAGACTAAAAATCAGCCATTTTTGGAAAATATGTGGACTTAAAGCAGTGAGTTAAGCGGAGTTTTTTATTTTTCCAAATATTCCATCAACTTGTTCCTTTTAAAAAGAAATTGATTTATGTTTATAAACACATGAAATACATATTGTTACGTTTCAACCTTTTTAAGACTCTTGAGTTCTGTTTAATTGCGTCAAAATAAAACAAACACCACCTTGTTGTTGTTTTATAGTTTTTATTTCCTCACTTTAACTTTATACAGTTTATCTTAATACAGCAACTTATTTAATTTGCACTTAATATTCGTATATACAACACTTTTATTTACGCCTAAACGCGACTTTACTTTATGACTGTAAAACGATAACTAACTACCAAACGCCACCTTTTACAGCAATTCATTATCAATTTCGAATATTTTTGTAGTTACTACAAATTTCTATTTATCTACGTTAAATTCAAAAGATGTAAAATTATAATACACTAAAAGGAATCGAACTGGCAACACCGTTGAACATGTAAGTGGTAGCGCTTTTAATACTATAGACAATTACAGTGACAGATACACAAGAGCCTTGACACAAACCAATAAAGTTTATAGCTAAATCTCACCATACAGTCCCTGATATGGGGTATTTCTTCTTAGGCATTTTTATTTTCGTAACAATATGTATTTAAACTACTTGCTGTAAATTATAACAGATTCTTTTTATGAACCACGTAGGCATTTGGGGCCTTCTCTAAATAACTATAATATTGTTACGTTTTAACCTTTTTAATACGTTTGAGTTCGTTTATATCGCGTTAAGTAAAATAAAACTCTATTTTTATTTTAGTTGTTTTACAAACTGTCTCTTTCTTTATTAATTCCACTGTACTTTAATACACCAAATTCGCTTTTAAAACACTTTTTTATTTGCGTCTTAAACAGACTTTTTTTTTAACAGCCAATTCGAAACTAACGAACTCACCAGCCGCAATTCGACGCTTTTAAAGTATTTCATCTTAGTTTAGAATGTTCTAGTACGGACATGAATCTTTGATTTTCCGCCGTTAATTCAAATGTTCTAAAATAACGCAAACGATCCATGCACACTGGCAGCACTATTAGTGTAGATAATTTTAGAAGTTTTTAAGCATTGACGTAATGAAATTTGTCTTCAGCATTTTCATATTCGTAACAATATTATTTTAAGTCAGTAAAAACCACTCCTTTCAATCCTTCATGAATGAATTCTATTCTTCGAAATGCAGTGTCGCGCTAGTTCTTAAGATGAAAAGAAAATTGTTTAAATTAACAAAGCCCACATCCGAAGTGAATTTAGGGATCAACTGGGTTTGGTTATTGATCAGCCAAAATCCGGATTTGGAAATTCCAATGACGGCAACACTGCAAGGTGTTTCTACTAAAATGCAAATATTTCGTCACAAATAACATACCTTGACGCAAATTTAATAAAGCGAATGCACGTAATAATGGTAACAGTTTCAAGTGGTTTTCAAATAAATATTGACATTTTTCGGGAGTTTGCACTTGATACCGTTAAATATTTTGTGAAAATGTTTACTTAGCATAATATGTCTCAAACTGTTCACAAATGTTTAATTCATGGACCAGAAATAATAAATCTTGCCTTATTACCGATAGGACAGTTGTTAGTTCGAAATAAAGACTAAAAGATTTTAGGGAGAATATTTCGCGAAAATGTTCAAGAGAAAAATCTAATGAGGGTTTATTTTTAAGACTTCTGGTGACTTTCGATCCCATTATTTCCAATATGAGATAGTTAAACGAAAAAAAGGTAGTATTTGAAGAAATCCAGAAAATCTTCAATATAGTTAAGAATATGTCGACGCTAATGTTGATGTTGCTGATGATGTTGATGGCAATGATAGTCATAAGTCCGATGACACTGAATAAAGTCTTTTTCATTGCTATGATTATTTTTATTATGAAAAATATAAGAATATTGAGAAAATAAAACTTTCAAGAGAGAAGGAAACCAAAAATTTCCACTAAAGCATGCATTAAAACTATTATTTATTATTTATTTCTAACTGAAATAGATCGAACTTCATTTAATTTAGTTCTCGAAAAAGGCCTCCCGAATTGATTCCCACTTTAAGCATCAAATACCCCACTGTGCAGTGTGCTTTTTACAAAACTCCTCTTTTTGGCTGATGTGGATAGATAACGTACTCAATATACCATATTAAGTATGAAAGGAAGGTGCCATGCCCACTTATCCGATTTCGCCCAATTCCTCACTCATGATGTGTATTGTTCACGACGTTGTCTGAAACTTATTTAGAAACTTCTACTATTGCCGTTCTCAAAATATACAAAAATTAATATTTACTTTGTATGGAAAGTACGTCGCCCACTTATGCAATTCCTCTCACTTTTGGCCTGACTTGTATTAACTATAACACAAGGTCATGCAGACCAAATACTGAAACTTTAGCTTTAACCGTTCTCAATGTATACAAAAGTTAATATTTTCTTTGTATGAGAGTCCATTTCCGCCCACTTTATGTTACCGTTTGAAAGATACAGACAAATAAATATTCACTTTGTATAGGCGTGGCACCGCCTAGTTGAAGTTGTTTAAATTTATATAGTCTATAGTTCCTTCCAGACATACAAAGAGATACTGTAAAAATTTCAAGGAAATCAGTTCAGCCGTTTAGTTGTCTATAAGGCACAAGCAAACAAACAAACATACATACATACAAATACGCTTTCATCTTTACATATTTAAATCAACGTGTGTTTGTTGTTATGAATGTATGTATGTATATATGTGTGTTTGAAGTCTATAAACGGCTAAGCGGCTGAACCGATTTTCTTGAAATTTTCGCTGTATCATCCTGTATGCCTGCAAGGAGACAAAGGCTAAATTTTTTTCGATAGGGTCAGGGGGAGATGTACCACCCATACAAACCAAATATTAATAATCGCATATCTAAAGAACTATATCAGTCAGAGTCATAAAACTTTGCTTCAATTAATTTCGTATGATTTATTAAAAAAAATGTATGGCGGATATATGCAGGGGGAAAGTTATACCCCATACAAAGGAAATTTTAATTATCGTATATCTAAAAAACGATTATAGCGACTGTCTTCAAATTTTGTCTCCATCACTTTTCTATGAAACTAATTTACTGGAATAAATATAGGGCAGATATAATCAGGGGGATAGGTACCCATATATAAAGCAAACATTAATTTTCGAACACCATTACACTGATTGCGATAAAATACTACATAAAAATGAAAGTGTATTTTTTTGATGAAAGTAAACGTATAAAAGGCAGATTCTACAGTCTTTCTGGAAGGAACTATAGGCTATCTGAAATGTTTGAATTTGGACCGAAAGGGTACAAAATGGAGAAAAAGGGTAAAAAATTTTGTCAAGATAATAATTAAGATGGGTGTAGCGAAGCACGCCGGGTTTTATCTAGTTTTTATATACAAAATTGGACCAGATATTTTTAAAGTACTGTGATAATGGTAAGAAAGGCAAAATTAAATGCCAGAATTATACATGAAAAATTCAGAATTTTTTTATAGTAGAGGGCTAACTCTGGCTCGAACCCCCTTTATGATATACAACTTTCTTCAAGTCTGACCAAAGCTGTATCTGATCTCAGCTACTAACCTACGCTAAAGCACATTGTATCATGAAACAAATTCTATTTTAGGAATAGACTGTCTGGCGGCCGACATTTTAGATAAGAATCCATTAGATAAACGTATATAAATGACTGATAAAGTCTGACTTTATCATAACTTTATATACAATGATATGGTAAAGAGATATTGCAATAATGACTATGGAGACATTTTTGATAACTCCACAATGTTGTCTTTCTTCTCTGTTGAAGGTAACGTCTCTTCCTCCCATATTGCTGTGATATGTATGAAGCCATACTAGTTCTGCTGCAGTTGTGATGTTAGTCCGTAAGGCTTTTCCGCCAGTAATCCATTTTCGTCTGCTGCTCTGTTATTCTTCAATTTTTCTATTGCCTATTTATCTTATTCAAACTGGGAGAGCAAGACGCGATGTTTAAGATCTTTTCTATAGAGCTGTTATGGTATATATCGATGGCTCAGCGGTATCTATAACGTTGCTAATTTTTTCGGAATGAATTCTCTTCATCAGTAGAAGTGCCACTACGATCAGTAATTTTATGGTTCCTGCTACACATTCGGTTTGTGAGATAATCTATCTTTGTAGTTATCTCAAATTAATCTGTCCAGCTGCTTCTTCTGCTGTTTTGCTAGCCTTCCAGGAATTTATTTTCGTTTCTTCTTGCAGCTCTCTTTACCTGTTTCACCAACTGTTGGTATTGCTGCCTCGTAACGTTGTTGCTGTTTAGCTGCTATTTAAGTTCTCTTCTTTGAGAAATTAGGTTCCAAGTGTCATTTGATATTCCTATTTTCTTATGTGCTTTCGCTACACCCAGTATTTCTTCTTCGACTTGATTATATATTGCTGTGATATCTTCAAATGTGTAGTGTTGGTTTCTCGAAACCTGTTCGCGTATTATCATGGCTAATGCGTTAATGTTAGCGTCGATGTAGGCGGAAACGTCTTTAATGTCTGATGGTTCTTCTTCGGAACTTCAGTTTGAACTTTACTTTTTTGTTCGTTTGAGTCCAGCAGTCCAGTCAGAGAGTATCCCTACTTATGCAGCGCATTGTGCAGGTACTAGCATAAAAGGTTGTGGGAAGGAAGGTAGAGGGATTAGTGTTTATGAACATTTGATTCTGCAAGTGCGATTCACTGGACACTTCAAAGGGATGCGCTTTACGAGAAATACGATTATTTGTAAGAACACATGATTATTAGGAATTAGTTCTTTAATTTCATAAGAATACATTCCGTAATAGTACCGATAGAACAACGAAACACACGCCACATTGCGATGATGCTCTAATGAATCGATAGAGTTGGCTCCCCTACTGTCATTAATAAGCTCCTTTCGCCCTCTCCCGTACGTGGTCAACCAGCATCAAAATAAACTTTGAAGCACCGACCCATACATATGGGTTGTATTATATCTTAAATCGGATATAGGTCTTGTAAATATTAAGGAGATCAGATGGAGTGGAGTTATTTCTTACACCGCCTTAAAAAGCCGAGGCACTTGAATGCTTCTTTCGACACTCGAAATATGTGATCGTTCCAACGAACATCACAATGTATTCTCATGCCCAGAACATCAAGAGCATTTGACTCCTCACTATGTACATATATTATCCATGGTCACAGATGACACCACACTACCTTGTCTGTGTGTCAGAAAATAACATTGAGTCTTTCGAGCATTAAAATCGACCCCTTTCGCACGATCCCATTTAGATGTTCTTGCCAGGCCCGTTATAAACGTGTAATTCATATTCCGCCTTTTCGCTTCAATCTCCATAAGACTCGGCCTACGATCAAAAGAATATGTACGACAAATTTCGTAGTTATCTGCGAAAGAATAGATAGCATTGGAAGTGAGAAGAAGAAAATCGATTAGAAATATTTAAAATAAAGTGGGAGAAAGAACAGAGCCTTGCGTTACCCCTGAATCGTAGGATAAGATCCCATCTATAACCACTCTCATAGAGCGATCTCTGAGTAAGTTCTTTATTAATCGAGAGAAGTGACTGCCGACACCAAAAGCAGTAAGTTCCGACACGAGCGCCTCATGCCAAGCTCTATCAAATGCCTTAAAATATCCGGTGCCACAACTTTGCTCTCACCAAAACCATGGATAGATTCGTTCCATCTTTCGGAAAGCAGTGCCAGGTAGGTCACAAGTAGACAAAGGCCGTATTGATGATTGCTTAGCAAAACATTGGACTCTAAATAAATCAAAAGGCTGTGATTAATCACACTCTCCATGACCTTGGAGAGTGCCGAACAAATGCTATTAGGCTGTAGATTTCAGGGCTGGTAGCCTCACCTCTTTTAGGGATTGGCATTACATTAGCAACCCTCCAGCAGGATGGCAAAATATCGGCGCGATATGACGCACTAAAAAGGTTGGCTAAGCGCAAGCATCGAAAAGCACTGCCTTAGAACCAGTGCTGCTAAGCCATCTGGCTCAGAAAACTTGTTAACGTCGATATTTGCAAAAACCTCTTTTATTTCTGACATCAGACAAACAGCTTCTCTATCGCTTGCTCACGGATATGTGATCAATCTGATTGCGTGAGTTGCCGCTCGCTAAAGTTGCCATGTGTATTTATGAATCTTCTTATGTTTAAAGATGGAGCCACCTATGGCTATACACGACACCAATTTGCAGTACCACAAAACCTAAGTATTAACAATATCACACTGCTCTCATACCTAATGGTGTAGGGTAACAAATGTATGTACGTCTACATACCTTGCGAGTATTGAAGAAAATATTCAAAAAATTTCGAAAACTTTTATGCAATTAATACTTTGGTATGAAATTAAAGAACAATTTTATTTCACCCAGACAACATTCTTTAAATTTTGTTAAACATCACTTTACAAATGAAAAAAAATATCATCAAAGTGTTTCTTTTTGAACATTTTATCGTAATTTTCTTTTATTATTAATGCCATAGTTTTAAATTTCGTTGTTAATTTGAATATAAAAACCATAAAAAATAATGCAAAAATTATTTCCAAGAGCAACAACAACAGAAATACAATTTTTATATGACACTCTGAAAATACATTTGTCTTTTCTACTAACAAAAAACGACAAGAAATAAAGAAACTTTTTCCCCCTTTTTTGCTTTTCTTTTATGAAATAACTTTCGAAACATTTCGAATAACTTACGAAACAGTTGAACAAAAATTTTCTTAAAAGAAAAAAAGAAAATAAAAATATTTAACAAGACTTGGAGAAAAACGCTGATGTTTCAAGAGAAGTAGAACAAAAAAAGGGTAGAGAAAAAACGCTGAAACGTTATAAAAGGTTAAAATGAAACACAACCATCTTCTCAACCCAAAAAATATAAAACAGACATTTAAAATCGTTTGGATGTATAAAAAAACTTTTTTAGTTTTTGGTAGATTTGAATGATTTTTGTTGAAAAAAAGAATATAAATAAGGACAAGAAGCACATAAAACTATTTGAAAAGAAGAAAAATAAGATTAAAAGAAATAAAAGCAAACAAGAGGCGTCTTGACGACACCCAGCTGGAACTAGATGAGCATTAAAACTAGGGTTGGCAATCCACTGGGTAACCCAATTAAACTCACCTGGTTTGTAGTGGGTATTCTATTTTAAAAAACCCAGGTGGGTTTTTCTTATTTAAAGGTTTTTGTAGTTTATTTACAACAAAAACTAAGTATAATTTACGTATTGGGATTACAAATTTATTTGTTTCCTTTTTGAGCTCAAAAAGATAATGAAATAACAAATTTATAATAGCGCTGCTTACATCTTTTCCCCGCCTCTGAGCCAATTTCCAAGTCCCGTCTCAATAAAATTTCTCATGTTTTAAGGCGCTCTAACTTTGAAGCCGATTTTGAACTTCCTCAAAGGAAGTGATTCGGTGGCATGTTAAAAGATAAACTCATACCTCTATGTAGTTTCTGAAAATGTCAGTCGTAAATCGAAATGTTTTTTTGTTAAAAACGAAGAATCCATGGTTTTAGAATCCATTTTTTTTAACGTAGAACGAGGTAATTTGTGCTTAAAACGAATGTCTTCCATATTTCAAACAGGCCGTTATAGCGAAATGCCATCTAAAGAAAGGCCATATAAAGAGGTGTGAGTATATTGTATCCGTCGCAATAGCCGACGAAGCGATGTTCGGAGATACGGCGGATGCGGCATTTGATCGTTTCTAATAATTGTGTTGAAACTTTTGCGACATGTGATCGGGTGTTGTCTTGAAGAAGAATAACTTAATCATGTCTGTCTTTATATATGGTCCGCCATCTAACGTTTTTTTTTTCAACTAGTGCTTATTTCGTGAATGGTAACACTTAGCTCATGTCTGATTTGACAGATAATTAGTTTTATCCTTCCGCTGGACGAATGTGGTTGTGTATACGCTTAAACAACGCTGGGAATCTGGGCCTGCGATCGACTTACAGAAGATGCCGATTTTGCCAAAAATTATCATCTTTTTAGATGAAGCTCATTTTGATCTTGGTGGGTATGTAAACAAGCAAAATTGTCGCATTTGTGGCATAGAAAACCCGCACGCATACATTGATAAGCCGATATACCCAAGGCGAGTCACTGTTTGGTGCGGATTTTGGTACAGAGGCATGTTGAACGAATTTTTGTTCACAATAATTGAAGAAGAGAATATTAGCAACATTTGGTTTCAACAGGACGGCGCTACGTACCACACAGCCGAAGCTACATTTGATGTTTTGCGCCCTGTTTTTGAAGATCGCATTATCAGCCGCAGACCTGATGTCGTTTGGCCACCTCGGAGCTATGATTTGACACCGTTGGACTATTATTTGTGGGGTGCCGTCAAAGATAAGTGTTACGCCAACAAGCCAGAGACAATTGACGCTTTAAAGGACAATATTCGTGAAACCATTGGTGAAATACAGCTGCACACAATCGATAATATGCTTAAAAATTGACTACTGCATGGCCAGTCGAGGCAGCCATTTGAATGAAATTATTTTCCATTACTAACCGGAAGGATTATACTTTCAAATAAAAAAGAAATTTGAGAAAATATTCAGTAGTTTTTTTTATAGCACTTTCAAAAAGAATTTATTTGGCGGACCCTATATTCCCGCCGTTTTGAGAAAATATTCAGTTGTTTTTTTTATAGCATTTTCAAAAAGATTCAAACGAAGTAATTACAGTCTGCGTCGCTCACCGAGCTTTAGCAGCTCATGGTACACAATGCTGCCTTAATCCCACCAAAAGTGCAAAACTGCACAATAAATACTAACACAAGGTGATTGTATAAGCAAACAGAAAATATTGTCGACTTGAACGAAATTTTTGAACAGTTATAAAACCCAGTAAAACCCAAAAAAACTTTATCAAAAACCCAGTGGGCTGCGTTTTTTTAAAACCCGGGTTTTTGCCAACTCTGATTAAAACATGTCTTTATAATTCAATAATAACAACTATCTTACACTACTCTACCCTACCAACTTAAGTTTCGTACCCTAATTATTTTTGTTTATTATTTACTTATCATCCATATTATGAACCCGATTAAAACAAAATTATTTTTTTTAAACAGAAATTAATTCTTTATTAAACCACAAACGTACAATTTAGTTCATCCCTTAACCTATTTTAATAAAATCAGAAATTCAGGTACCTTAGTATAAATTTTGACCATGATAGTTTCGTACTGTTTTAAAAATTGAAATGAATATTGAGAAATATTAAATCGGTCATTGATAACTGCAACGATCCATCTCTGCATGGACTTTATCAAGTTAGAGCATTCTTGAGGAGTAACAGAATCCCTAATTTCCTGTATTTTTCTTTTGGGCCTGACATGGTTGTTTGGGGATAAGATCTTAGCTGTTTTTTCATAATAGCACAAATTAACTCGATGGGAGTTAAGTCTGGACTAGACGAAAGCATTGATGTTGTTGTCGTGAAACCATTTATTGTCATTTTAGGAGTGTACGCTATAGTTCTCACAGATGGCAACAAATATTTTCTAAAATAGTTATGTACCGCGAAGCATTTGCTATCGATTCTATAAAACAAAGGCTTCTTAAAGCCTTTGCGGACATGCATCCTCATACCATAATGCTTTCGGGAAATTTAACCGTACGTTCGAGTCAATACCTTTGATATGCCTCGCTTTTGGTCCGTATTACTTTATTACGAGAGTCTTCTATATACATCTCATCTGCAGGAAGTTCAAGGCAATTACTTTACTGTGAGTATCTTTTACGGACATATCAAATTTATTATAAGTATCTAACAGCACATATCGTACAGTGCGTACACCCGAAAATATCCAAACTGTGGCTGAGAGTGTCCGTGAGATGATTGAACATTTCATGCACCAGTCTATGTCGAATTTTACGGAAAGATCTCGGTATGATGCCTTACAGAGTTCAATTGGTTCAATAGTTGAAGCCGCATGACCATCCGCTTCGTTTTCACTTCGCTGGATGGACCAACGAAAAACTGCACGATGAAGACGATTTTACCAAAAACATCGTCTTTGGGTACGTTAATAAGCAAAATTGCCGTATTTGTGGCTCCGAAAATCGAAACATAGTCTTACACAAAGCAATGCACCCATAACAATGGAGACACCTATCGCACCGATTTTTTGTACCAGCTCTTCATAGTATTGATGTGAACGTTGTTTGGTTTCAACAGCATGATGCAACTTGACACACATCTCACCACAATCAATTTATTGCATCAAACGTTTGGTGGTCGCTTAAATAGCCGTTTAATTAGCCGAAATGGTGATGTCAGTTGGCCGCTGAGAAGCTGCAATTTGACACCTTTGGCCTATTTTTTGTGGGGCGCGTATTATGCCGACAAACCAGAGACAATTGAGCATTTCAAGGCCAGCATTCATTTTGCCGTTGCCAAAATACGACACCATACACTCGAAAAAGTTCTCGATAATTGGTCCGATCGATTGGGGTACTGTGAGGCTAGCCGTGCAAGCCATATGAAAGAAATAATATTTTATTTCTAACTGCAACAATTGTACTTCACAACGTAAAAATAAATTTGGCAAAATTTCGCCCCATTTTTGTTTAATTGCATTTTTAAATTTAAACTTTTAAATGACTCACCCTACATAATAACAAATAAGCAACGATTTCATTCAGTTGTGTAATAGTTTTTGATGAAAGGACATGTATGTCGCTTTGCGTATTAAAATTACTTATTTGTTTTCTTGTTTACTTTTTTATTTTTTCTCTTTAACGCACACTACACAAATTTTCTACTAATTCTACTATAAATGCAGTTTTCTCTTTGGTCACTCTGGGCTTAAAGTGTTTGACGAGCTTTTTGCCATGCACTATATCATATTAATTCTAGGGTCGTTACACAGCAAAAGTTCGATCTTCTCCATTTCCTTCCCATCCTCACACAGTTTACAAAAATTGGTGCCACTATTCTCCCATTTACAACTCATTACATGTTTGCTGCAATGGCTCGTAATAACGTCTGTAGCCAGCCTCAGTTCTGACTTGCTCAAGGAGAAAAGGGAAGAGGTCCGTCAATTAAAGATGACCGGCCAGGTGGACCTACATCTATTCTCATTATAACAAAGTCGGCCAGCTCTCTTAGCAAAGAAGCATTCGAATTCTTCAATATAGTAGAACAACTGCATCAAATCGGAGTTCTCAATTTGTTAGTTATCTCTTTCCCCACAATAGCACAGTGGTCCTTATAACATTTTCCCAAGGCCATTCTACAGTCTAGGATGATCTTAAACTTGATTTGAGCGCCTTGAGAGAGCAGCCTAATTATCCACAAAGATAGTCACTGGTCCTCTAACGCCCACCTAACTGCAAATATTTTATGTGGAAACACTGCATTTGTCATTTAACTTGTATGAGTACCTAAGGTCGAGTTGCTCGAAGTAGACGCTAGCCTCTGTTTTGGCGCTGTCCGTGTAGAGGGAAGAGTGCCACGAGGTGGATTGCACCGTCTTCAGTCGTTTCTGCTTGATATCAATATTTGGATGATCTCGAAATTCATAGTCGGTAAGCTATACTTACTAGCACATTTACTAGATCATAGATCAATCACACATTCGCACAAAACAAGTGTATGCTTATAGTGAGCATCCCTCCATGAGCCTGAAAATAAACTAGCGGGTCTAGAAAACGGATGTCAAGCATCGGGCTTAGGGGTGGCGAACTCTTAGTCGCACCGTCATAAGCCGCTTAATTTGAATTAGAAACCCCGCACCATACATATCACTCAAAACCTATAATACGATTTCAGTAATAATTCCAATATGCTCGAAAAGATCATAAACGAAATTCCTTGGGTTACAATAGAAGAACGGATTCCAGCAAAATGGGTCTCAAACTCAATTTTGCGAAAGCAAAGGTAATGAGAATTAAGAACACACGGTTGTACCGTTGACGATATAAAGAACAGAATAAGAAAAGCTTTGCATAAAGTATGGAACACTAATAACTATAATGCCGAAGCGAAAATACATATTTTTTAAACCGGCTAAACTTGGTTCATTGCGTGGATTCGTAAACCTCTGTATTCGCAAAATTTTGAACAAGCTTTGGCCAAGAAAAATCCCAAACGTACAAATATGGTTGAGAATGGAGCTTTAAGACAAAAACGTTAAAATTTGTAAAAGCAAATTAAATTACGAGACATTTTATGCCATAATAGCTTAGTATACAACCTACAGGAAAGTAGGAAACGAGGAAGGCTGAGAAATATCTGCAGATGGTCAACATCACCGGGGATCAATTCCATAGCCCACAATCTTGACAATATTGAGAAACTGAAAGAACATGCTTTATCGCAGCAAATATAAAAACAGTTTACAGGCAGCCTATACCAATTATAAAGACAGCTTGTAGTCCTTGCACGGCAAACAGGGTATTAATGTTATTAATACAATAGAAGAACCACCCACTAATTTGTTAATATTTTTTTATAATTTTTTTACCATTACAACTCTTAAATCACTATTTTTACACTCATATGTTTTTCTTTTTTAGTACATTTTATAAAGTGTCCACTGTTTAACATTTTGCATATGTATGTATAACTGAAAATATGTGTAAGAGATATAAAGAGAGAGAGAGTTTGTTTTTATAAAATAATGTTTTTTTTTTTTTTTTTTCTTAAGTACATTATGTTTGCATGTGTGCGTAACTGTGTATATGTGCTTCTAAAATAAAATAAAATGTTATAATAAAAATAAATATAAAATAACACTATCAGTCTATTTGACGCCACAAATATTCCTAATGATGTCGTCTCTCTTATACATATATTCTCTTTTATTTTTATTTTATACAAAAAAAACTAAAAAAATAGTTTCTTTTATTTCATTAAAAAAAACACTTAAGTAAAAAAGAATAACATCCTTTAAATTCGTAATTTAGCACAAAAACAAAATCAAGAAAAATTTTAAAAGTTTTTTAAGTTAAATTATGTTTCTCTTACTCTTTATATGTCTTTTGCTTATTAAGATGTTTTTGTTTTTTAGTTAAATAATGCTTACAACACATATTCGTATGTATCTATGTATGTACATATATGAAAATATTATTTTAAACATGTAAATAAACACAGCCACTCTAACTCTCTTAAAAAAACTACCACCACCCACGCAAACAACAATAAAAAACATATGAAAGCCGTTAATATTTGCAGATGAAAAATAAAAACAATAACATCATTTATCATAACTCTCCCACTCTTTTTTATCTACACATATTTGTATGTATATGTGTGTATGTATAAGTATGCGTAAGTTTTTTATTTTGATGTTACATATTTTATAATTTATGACAATACCACGCACACATGTTTATATTAAAAAAATAATATGTAATAATATTTCAATTACAACTACAACTACTCTCATTTTTTTTTTTTTTTTTTTAGTCGCATACTCAATGTTAAACACACACAAAACCATCCTTAGATTTCTTTTGAGAGTTGTTTTTAACAAATACTCATGTTGAGGTAAAAAGATGTTAAGCGTTATTATACTTAGTCTTTGCATATTATTGGCTAGGGGAAAAAGTAATTAATTAAAGTAAAATATGTACATGCATATATGCAAGCATATTTTACAAAATTTTTTAAATTGTTATTTTTTTACCATACCATGTGTGCTGTGCAGTAAAATGTCATGCTGTGTAAAACAAAATTGTTCATTTAAAATAAATAAAATATTAAAAGTAAGTCACTAGAAACTCCCTTAGGAATTCAAGGTCACAATGGTTTTTCTTACAAAATTTTTTAATGTTAAAATTCTTGTTAATAATATTAGATCATATAAAAAGTATCCCCCAATTTTGTAGTCAATTTTTAAATTTAAAAAAGTTCTTTGTTTAAAATCTATTTTAATCAAGTAAATATTTGTCATAAATTTGTCCAATATTTGTCCAATTTGTCAAATATTTGTCCAAGTGAAACTTCTATGCTTTATTGCGAAAAGCTTTTAAACTTTAGCAGGCTCTCGAATACACTGAAATAGGTGGTAAACAGTTTACTTTTCAGCAAAGTCCAGTCAGTTTTTGGTAAGATATCAAAAATATGTTAGTAACCTGGTATTGACAGTAAGAAATAATTTATCTGTTGACAAATTCCGGTGTCTCTTTCCTCGATTGCTTCATTAAAATGGTTGAGTTATGAGCAGTAGAGATCCTAATTGATCGTTTTAGTCCAGCGTTTCACTATTACTAATTCGTTCAGTCGAATTTGCGTAAATTCATAAGGAATTCAAATTTAATGCCTTTGCATGCTGGTCTTGCTCTAATAAACACAGTTTTCTTAAAGTACATTTTGCACATTTTTCAGCATGTTTTTTATTATTTTTTTTACAGTTAGAGAGCTGGTAACTTCTTTAATTTTCCACTTCTTAACTGAAAACCCAAAACTGTTGCTCGGTCCTATTAAAATTTGAATAAGCTGCGTTATTTAGTTCATGTTTGGCAACCATTGATAGCAGGAGGAAAAATGGAAAAACTGAATATCGTGTGCTCATTAAGCATTAAAAACACCACTCAAACTAAAGATAAACTTGGTAGAAATGTGAATAAAGGACATTCAAAATGCTAAATTGAGGTTTTTACAACCGCAACAATTCAAAAAAGTTAAGATATGATATTGGCTAATCGAAGATCTACGGTGCCAGAGATTGTGTAAGGCATTACGAATGGCGCTCAGTGGTTTCAATTTTAAATGATCATTTGGGTATAAGCAGCTTAAAAAGAGCATTTGGCGTAGTGCACCAGCAATATGGACGAATTTTTTAGCCTCTTATTAACCGTGGACGAAGCGTTGATCCACTACAACACACCTGAAACTCAACAACAGTCAAAACTATAGGTTTATAGAGTTGAATCAATGCCAAAGAAGTTCAGCCAATAAAATCATGGCGACCGTTTTTTCAGATGCACGCGGTACAATTAAATTGACTACCTTCAATGGTGAATAAAATGCCAACTTATTGGGTCGGTTTAATAAGAATTTAAAAAAACGATCACATTTGATCAGGACACGCCAAGGATGCGCACATGTGCTGTTTCCATAGCTAAAATCCACGAATTAGGCTACGAATTTTCTGGATTTAGACCTGGTAACTATTTCTTGTTTCCAAACCTGAAGAAATTGTTCGGCGGATATAACTTCAAGAATGAAATCATCCCACAACATATCTTAATTTTTTTTTTTTTTTTTTGGAAGAGATAAAAAAAATTTAGTAACGTTGAACAAAGTGTGTACAGATCAAAAAATTGAGATTGAAAATAAAAAATTTTTTTATCGAAAAACGTGTCATTCAAAAACTCACGGTCTTATTACCCGCTCATGTAAAAAATATAACATAACTTATTTCCGCAGTTATTCACTCATTTTTAAATTCATATTTCTTTTTAAATCAGACGAATGATCAAGAAAACACGCCACCTACTGGAAAAAAATTACAACGCTAAAGTAATGATCGCCATCAATTAGAAAGGATCTTCACAATACGCAAAAATTATATGGAGGAAACTACAGCGGATTACTCATCTACTTGGCTTGAAAAGATCAAATTGTTTAAAGAAATTGAAACAAAGCAATGGGAAGCCAATATACTCCCTAGAGGAGTGACAGAAAAATATCATTTTTACACAAGTAACGAACCAAAGAACTGTTACCTAAATGAAATTATAGTTGTACGAAGTGTACTAAGGCATCGACGCTTTTTGTATGAAACAAAGCTTGGGAATAAGGCACAAAAACAGATCTATAATATGCAAACGAATAACGAATGCAAACGAGAACGAATAAGCAACAAATATTATATATTTATTAGGAAAACACTTGTACTCTTCTCCAATAATAAAAAAGAATAAATAAAAACTAAACAAATAAAACCTGAATATGTACGCATGTTATCATATCCCAATAAACCATTTTATAAGCAAATGTAAATGAATTGTAGAGTAAACTTATCATTAGATATTTCCTACAACTTTTCGTAAGCCTGCTTATTATAAGCTTATATAATTACAAAAAGTGAGCAGTTTTGAAATACTATTTTAAAAATGCTTCACATGACAATAAAATACTTTCTATACCCTTAATAGTGGTTAGAGTACACGCATAATAATACGCATAACAATAATAATTTAATTATAGTTCCGTTTCGAGTGTTTAATAAAGAGACTTCAACTTTTCCTTCAGACTACTCCATCTAAAAAAGAATAAATTAGGAAGAAACCCCTCTTGCCTTCCAGCTTGCCTCTGGCGAAGATGACAAACATCAGACGAATGATCAGGAAAAAAAACCACCCACTGGGAAAAAATTACAACACCAAAGTAAAGATCACCACCAATTCACAAGGATATTCACCACCACTACACAAACGATATGGGGGGGGCTACAGTGGATTAATCATCTACTTAACTTGAAAAATTAACTTGATTAATGAAACAAAGCAATGAATGCTTTGTGGAAAGCCAATATGCTTAATAGTGTTTTTAAAATTTTTTTGATAATTTCATAAAATATTTGTTTGTTCCCGTAGTTCCAACATATTCCGCAATACCCAATGACATTTTTCTAGGCAATTTCTCCTCTTGTCCAAAAATGCACATTTGGACCGGATTAGCAGAGTAGAAAAAGTGCTCGAATTGAAACCGTTTGCAAAGAACGATTGATTTTGAGAGCCGAATTTTTTTAAATAATTTAAAATACGACTCGTGAGAAGAATCAAAAACAAAAGAAATTTAAAATTATAATTCGGAACGCAAATCGAAAAGAATCAATACGAGTTGACAACGAGCAATTGTTTTTAGTAAATGTGTATAATAATTCTTGGTCGTCGCACACAAACTAATGCATGCTATTATGCATTTAATCTTACACAAACAACCTGCTTTGAAATGAATTGCTCGTCTTTGATTCTTTTTTGCTTATTTTTAATTCGTGCGCAGTATAAAATTCGTGATCACAACATTATTTTTTTTTAATTTTAAATTTGTGCTCACGAGACGAATTAAAAAAAACTCACGAGCACGAGTCATTAAACGAGCGAACCAAAGAAAATTCTGCTCTTGAGCCGAGTTCTTACGTACTATGGAAATTAGGTCTTTATGCTGTCCAATCAATCCCCCGAATTTGTTTTTGTGACAGCCATTCTCTGTATACACGTGTATTTACATATATTGCTAAGCTTAAAAAAATATTACCAATATCAGCTTGTTATAAACATGATTAAAAAACTATTTTTCTGTAAGCTTATTCTATAATTAGACTTCTAAACTTACTGTATATTATGGACCATCAATATTATCGCAAGGGTTCAGTTTTCATTTTTAAAGATTTTTAATAACCCTTTTGCAATAGTATTCACAACGCATTTCTAAGCTAACTCATTTTGGTTTGTTGGGATATGTTTATGTATGTATGTAGGTATACGTGTGTTTATTTATGAATTTCCAACTATTATGCCTAAAGCATGTGTCACTGGTAAATACTTCATTTAAGATAATGACTGTTAAAAAAAAAAATAAAGAATAAAAATATAAATAAATAAAAATGACAATTCTTATGGCATTTGCATGCATTTAATAATTTACTAACACAACAAAACCATTCTTGCTCTATATTTCTCTCTCTATCTTTTTTCCCCTCTCTCTAAGATAAGTGCATTCGCTCATGCCTACTATTACTACATGTTTATGTTAAGATTACATTTAGTAAGTGTTTGTGTAATATTTACACAAAAATTTAGTTTTGTACAATACTAAAAAACAACAACAACAATGACAATAAATGAGATAAACATTAAAAAAACAATATGTAAATATCATCATCACTAAAGAGTTTTTCATATTTTTTTTGTCTGTCTCTCTGTTTTTTTTTTTTTGCATGCAGTGTTGCCCTAATTTTTTTAGAAAACGGATTTTTAAGTGAAAAAACTGCACATATTTAAAAAAGTAAAAACATACGTATATGTTCATATGTATACTGGTATGTTTTATAGACCGAAATTTTCATAAACAAATAAAACCCAAATGAGCCAATTATTTTAATTTTTGATAACACAAGTTTACAACAAAAGAAAAACAAAAATTTTCTATTCACTAAGTGAAACATATTTTTTAGAAGGGCTAGCTATGGTGGTTAATTGTCCCTTATTGTTTCTTCCATGCACACATCACACTTTTTTATAGATAAAACATGGGTTGAAAAAGTCCCGGGCATAACAAATAAAACACTTTTTTTTCAAAATAAGCTTTATTTATCAACGTAATTTCTGCAACCAAAAGTAATAGGGACATAAATTCATTGCTTGCCGCTATGATGGAAAGAGTGCAAGTATTGGCTGACGCATAAGAAACTTTTAGAGCTGATGATCATAAGCTTTCTGCTGAAGTAGAAAAAACTTCTAGAGCCGAACACCAGAATTCTCCGACAAAAATTGAAACGAAACTTGAGGAAAATTCTACTGAGCTACTAGAAACCTGCAGTGTCAAAATACGAGATACTTCTAGAGCTGATAACCAAAAGCTTCTGACTGAAGTACGTGAAACGACTAAAGCGGCAACAGAGAAGTTACAAGTAATATATGAGACGGTCAGTAAAAAAGGTAACGATTTATAGGTTGAACTCAAAAATCAACTTTTAAAGCCAAAAACAAAGCAAAACAATTATTTAATAACTTATTCTAAATTAAAGTTTAATTCACTTGGAATATTTAAAATCAATTTCGAATAAATACCAGACACAATGGATAAATTCTGGTCTACTCGCTAAAATATTTTTAATTGGTTTCGCATCATTAGGCCGACTATCTCACTGACAGAGAGAATACTTATTCTAACCATTTTTAAACTGATCAATTTTGTTTGACAAATAATAGCTGATATCTATATATTTGTGTTCGAAAAAGTTTGAAGTTTAAAATTGTCGGTAGATGCTCAAAAGTATTAGGTAGGTAATACTAATTGCATCTGGCAACACTACAGCTTGCTTAAGAGGTAACTTTTTAAGTTTCACTTTGTTGAGGATAGTATTGAAATCCAATTATTCTGCGAAAATTCGAAACAATACTGTCATATTTCGCATTTCTATTATAGAAAAAAATAAAATAAAAAATAGTAATGAAAAAATAATAGTGGTTTCGAACCGAATTTCCATTTATGATTCACTGCTAAAACGGCCACATTTTTCAAGCGAATGGTTACGGGCGATGAAAAGTGGATAATGTACGGCAATAATGTGCGAAGAAGATATGGACAAAGCAAGGTGAAGCTACGGAGACAGTGGCGAAGCCAGAATTGGCACCAAGAAATGTAATGCTGTGTGTCCATGTGATTGGAAGGGAATTGTTCATTATAAGCTTCTATATCAAGGTCGAAAGATTAATTCTGATCTGAACAGTCAATAATTAACTAGACTGAAGCAAGCAATTTGATTAAAAAAGCCAAAATTGATCAACAGAAAAGGCATTGTGATAGATAATGATGACGCCAGACCACACATATCCTTGATGCCCGCCAGAAACTAAGTGAGCTTGGCTGAGAAGATTGGATGCATCCACCATGTGGGTGACGTGGTGTAGTCGTTAGAGCACAGATATACAACGCAAGCGAAAAAGAAAAAAATTTAACAGACTTCAAGCTCTCTTCTAACAAATCTATTCTAAGATGCCCCCCTGACCATCCAGCTTATCTCTGGTGCTGATGACAAACATCAGAAGAATGATCAGGAGAAAACGCCACCTACTGTAAAAAGATTACAATGCTAAGTAAAAGTTACCACCACCACTTAGCAAGGATCTTCACTACTACACACAATCATATGGAGGCCATGTACAGTAGATTATTAGATAGTAGATTAATCATCTACTTAGCTTGAAAATCAACTTGATTACTGAAACTGAAACTATGGATGCTTGTGAAAAGCCATTATGCTCCCTATAGGAGTGATGACAAAAAACATAAAGTCAGTTTTTTATCTTCAGAAAATCATTTTTTTAATCTCTTTAATACTGCAAACACAGTTTTTCACTTAGAAAACCGAAAGTTCTACACTATTTATCGCAAAAATGTGTTTTACCGTTTAAAATCATCATATTTCTCTTATATATCGAATTATTCAAAAAGCAGGTTATTTCGTCACTATTAACCAGGTTTTCTTTGATTTGTGTTGAAACGGCAAAAGTTTTCTTTACAGACGTCTTTCACATTTTGCATATTGTATGTTTACTTTGTTCATTTATTAAAGAAAGAGATGGAAAGATTTTATTACCTGCAATAGAAAAGAAAATGAATTTTCAAGCACAAGAAAGTATACGCTCAGCCTCCATTCTCTACTCCTTACTTTGCTAAAGAGTGAAGTAAATTGTTTTTTAGTTATCAACTGTTTTAAGTGTGTGATAAACAAATGTAATGTTAACTCATTTTAATGTTGTCCGTTTTGCCCGATTTTACCCTCTATCAAGTACAAAAGCATTCCCTACTGTACTGTTGTTAACTGGGTCTATTTGTGTTCAGTCATTTACCATTTACCCGTGATTGACTCACAAACAAATAAACTTACAGAAAAATTTACAATGTATACATGGATTTGACAGCATTTCGTATGATATTTTAAACAGAGTACAAGGTTTTAGAGCCACAGGTCAGAGCTACACAGAAACACTTCACAGTCCATAGAAGGCGGTTGCAAAAGTTTTGCAGAAAACTATGAAGTAGCTGCTAAACTTATTATTTTTTCAACAAAAAACAAAAGAACAACAAAGAAAAACGAACACTACTCTACCTTCAATTTAAAAAAGATATGTGTAAAGTATTGTGGAAATTGGTGCAGTAGTCTCTGAATTTATCACAATTTTTTGAAAATGTGCACCATTATCGGGCAAACACAAAACCCCGCAAAAAAATCATCGTGACAAACGCCGAAAATGGTAAATCATCAGTGGCTGACGATGAATTCTTTTTTTGGTGTCTTACATGACTTTTTATTGTAATTGCCCAAATTTTCATAGATGACAGAAGTTAATTTTGTCTTGCAGGCGTCCATTTATTAGTGAGTCCTTACAGACAATATCATCGAAAATCTTTAGTGCTTTATTTGTTACCGGGGAAGTGTAGAAGACAAAATCGAGTTAGTTACCTACATTTAATTTCGAATTTCGAATAAAAAAAAAAAATTGCTCTAAAATTTCTTTTCGTAACTAAGTTAATTCTGAGACTATTGAAAATACAAAAAAAAATATTCAGTTAATTTATACGAAATTTTGTTCCTAAACATTTGGTGGTACTTGTAATAAAATCGGTCAAGTCGTTTTCAAGTTATGATGAAATATATTCACATAACTATCATATTTTGGGTGAAAAATTTGCCACGCTCATAAAAAAAATTTGAGCCCGATGGAAAAAAACTGAAAGTGGATTTGAATTCAGCGCACCAAAATCATTATGTTCCATATAGTTTTACTTAAGACGAGAAAATTTTTTGTTTTTTGTAGACCAGGCTAAACCAAACTAAATGAAATTAGGAAAAAAGCTAAAAGCTAAATAAAAAATTTCGAAGCTAAATCGCACATTAAAACGCTAAATTCTGCTTTAAAAAAGCTAATATGGTCACACTGGCGACGAAGCTCATATCTGGTAGAATGAATACGTGAACAAGCAAAATTGCCGTATTTCGTGTGAAGAGCAATAAGAAGCATTGCAAGAAATGCCAAGGCATTCCGAAAAATGCACTGTTTGGTGTTGATTATGGGCCGGTGGCATCATTAGACCGCACTTTTTCAAATACTACGAAGGCAGGAACGTTACTGTAAATGGCGATCGCTACAATGCGATGAACACAAATTTTATTTTGTCCAAAATGGAAGAGCTGGACTTGGCTGACATGTGGTTTCAACAAGATGGTTCCAGATGCCACACAGCACGCGAAACAATGGCCCAATGTTGGCCGATATGTAGGAGAGAGTATGCCACAATTGTACCCAGCATATGAACCATTTGAGGCGTAGTCGCGGTGAGCATTTACGTGAAATCATCTTTAAACATTGAATTATATAGATCGTTCCATTAACTCAAATAAAGATTTTATACATTTCTCTAAATTTTATGTTTTTTTTTTAATCAAATCCGAAATCTCTTAAAAAATCACCCGATGTATAAAAATAAGTTATCCTATGTTCGTCAATTAATAACTCGAGAACCACTCAACCGATTTTCGAACAAATACATGCGTTGGAAAGCTCCACTGTTACTGATTGTCTTGTTTTTTAAGGGCCAATAAAAATATTTATTTGCCCAAATCTTCAAATCAGTAACGGTAAGAGTTTCTAAATTTGGACCAATACAAATCATCAAACAAAAAGTGGGCGGAATCTGATAAGTGGGTATATATAAAATAAATTTTGATTTTTGTATATCTTAAAAACGGTTAGAAAGAAAGATTCTGAATTTGGTCTAAGTAACTAACAAGTCAGTACAAAAAATGGGCGGAATTGGACAAGTGGGAAAGTACCTCCCAAACATAGTAAATATAAATAGTAATTTTGTCTAAATGACCTGATTGTTGATATAAGTCATCAGTTTTAAATAATTATGAAATTTTTATTTTAATTTTATTGAATTTTAGTTATCCAGACTAGCCAAAGCTCGAGAGAGATTGGATAAGCGGGTACAACATAAAGGCTCCTAGCAAGACGGGAAGTATTTTATATACTGTAGATAATAATTGGTTTTAACCGATAACCGATTTGTTTTTGAAAATTTTTCGAATAATTCTAAAACCGGATTTTGCAGAATTATTATCTTAGCGTCGTGATTATTTGGTTTCGATTGAATATTCATTTTCCTTTGTGACTGACCTCGCTTATTCACTTTGCATTGCCCATAGCAATTAGAGTTAGTTTCGTTGCACTGAAGCAGCATTGTAAACGGGCATTACTGCACATTTGCAAATCAATTTCCATGCAGTTAGATGACTAGAACTGACTTTAAATATCTATAAGTTGTTACCTAATTTACTGCTTAAAGTTTAACTACCAATGTTTTTTAAATTGGCCTTTTTGTTTATGAATAATTTAATAGCCAATTACTATTGCTTCCTAACTTAAAGTGTTATTCTGTATGATTAAAAGTAGTATTTCTTTATTATTTAATTTATTTGCAAATGCAAAGAATGATATGAATGAATAAATAATACTCATATACATATAAGAGTAGTTCGATTATTCAATGAGGACAAAACGATGTAAATATTATCCAGAGCTTTTGAACAAAACTTTATACAGATTTCAAACAAAAAAGACTTGTCTAACGAAATGACCTACTCTTCAGTTGCCTATTTAAAACTTTGGCTGACTAATAGTAAGAGATTTTGGTCAAACGAAAACGCTATTATTGCAACAAAAGCCCATTTTAAGTTTTTTGTCTAATTTCAATACTTGGGAGGAATAAATAATATTCGAAAAATAAAATGAACGAATTATTTCTTTCAAGTATTCACTAAATTATCAAACTGCCCTCGTAATTAAAATTATCTAAAATTAAGATTTTAGCTAAAAAAAGAAAATTAAAGTATTTATGCCATTTAAACTGGACTTAATAATTTAAAAAAAAATAAAAATCTTAATTGAATCGAAAATTTCTCGTACATACAGTGGCTACAAATCAAAAAGACATAAATTTGTTAAAAAAAAAGTTACACAATCGAAATTTGGACGGCTACGTAGATGTTTAAGAATATTTCTTATTGTTATAAAATTAAAATTTTGTGTGCAGACCCTTGTATTTTATAAACATTTGGAGTCTGTTGGGAATAGATTCGAACAATTTTTGGCAGTAACCAGCTGGTATTTTTCCCCATTCTTCTGATAAAACTTTTCTTAGCTCAGATTTGCTTGAAACCGACTGATGCTGAACTTTTTTATTGAGATAATTCCACATATTTTCAATAGGATTTATGTCGTTCTGGGGTGGTGTTTCCATGACGTGTGGCACATTATATAGCGGCCAAGATTTTACTTTGTGGGCCTTGCGTTTGGGGTAGTTATCTTTGTAAAAGTACCAACCGTTATCCACAGCAAGCTTACCCACACTTTTTTGAAAGTTTTCTTTTAAAATGTTTAAATAAACATTTTGATCCATGGTAGTGTCAATAAAATGCAAAGATCCTGGATCTGATGCAGAAAATGAACCACAGACAAGCACTGAACCACCGCCTTGCTTTACTGTCGGTTTCAAGTTATTCAAACGTAGTTTCTGATTTTGTCCCCTCCATACTATTGGTTTACCATCCGACCCAAATACGTTAAATTTGCTTTCGTCTGTGAACATAACGTTTCTCTTAGAAGAAAAACCCTTATTTTGGTACACATTTGCAAATTTAAGTGTTTTGGTTCAATTGCACTTACTAATAAGAGGTTTTTTCTAGCTCTTATATCATTAAGATCAACTTTGTAAAGCCAGTTTCTTATTGCTGATGGGCTTGATTTCTTACCAAGGTCACTTTCAGCAATAGCAGCAAGTTTTGGAGCATTTATGAAGGGATTTGCTCTTATTTTTCTGACAAGAAAACGTTCTTCTGCCTCAGAAAATGTTTTATTACGGGCATGTTTTGATCTATTTTTCACCGTTTTATTGACTTTGAAACGTTTTACTGCATCGTGCAGAGTTGAATGACTTGTGCCAACAATATTTGAAATTTCACGAACACTTTTTCCTTTTTTTGCATGCTCAATAATAAGCTTTCTTACTTCGATACTAGTTTGTCCCCGTTGTCTAGCCATCTTCTTGATTTTAGTTCTGTTTATTCTGTATAATTTTCGAAAATTAAGCTAAAGGGTCTTCCCATAAATATGTAAATTATATCAGCGAAGTTGGCCACATTGAAATTGCAGAAGTTCACTTATTAACCCATAAAAGTTACTGTCCGAGCTTGGCTTGTGCAAGTCATTTTGACTTTCAAAGCGTTTTCAACTTCGATTTTACGTACAATTATTAAATTTTTGAGTTTGCTTTTCCTTTTCTACGTGAAACACATACACAAATAACTACATTTTCTAAAAAATAATTCATATGAATAATTTTTAAGCGATCGAAAATATTTTGGTGTAGTGTTCGAGTTTGGGTCGGAGCCATTGTATTTGGTGAAAAAAATTTGTTTTCTTTCAAGTATTCAATAAGTTATCAAACTGTCCTCGTAATTAAAATCATCTAAAATTAGGATTTTAGCTAAAAGAGAAAATAAAGTTTTTATGCTATTTAAACTGGACTTGATAGTTTTCAATTTAAATAAAAATCTTAATTGAATAGAAAACTTCTCGTACAGACATACATATAAACCCTTTTCTCTTTTCTCTGTCCCTTTCACTCTCCTTAAAAATAGTTATGCTGAATGACAGGAACAAAAGCGAAGAAATAACTGTTAAAATTCAAATTTCCTTTTTAGATCAACAAAATATAAAAAAGAGTATTATCGTCCGTCAACAAACAGGTGATTCAATTAAAAGAGAAAATAAGATATTTTTTATACACACACTCTCTCTCTTTCTCTCCTTCTTTTTCGCTTTTACATATTTTTTATAAAAACGTACAAAATGTTAAGAAAAGTACTGGATGTTTAAATGTTTAATTTAAAAATAATTACCTTAATAAAATAAAAACACATATACACACACGCATACATATAGGAAGAAAAAGATGAGAATCTCTAGCACACTCAAAAGTGACAAGCTTATACACACATGCATGCATACATACTTATATGTTTGTATGCTCTTCAAGCCATACACATGTTGTTTAACAAGAAAGATGCTGCTGTTGCTGCTGTCTCTGTTTATATACCAACACGTAAAGAGAGTTTGTTAACAACTGGCCTTACTGTCACACATACCTACAGAAACAGTAAAAAGAATTGTAGGAGTATTGCCAAGCTAAACTGAGTTATATGTGATATAGGTATGTGTGCGTGTGTGTTTGATTGAGCTGTGTCGGTTCTCTTTTCTTTTTGGGTTATTATTCTGTTGTATGTACGCCTTTGCCTGGCTTTAAGTCGTTTCTGTGTGTTAAACTTTGTTGTTGTTGATCCAAATCTTATGGTGCTTATGTTTGTTGTCTAACGGTTTTCTTTTTTTGTTTTCTTAAATTTTGTTATTGCTGGATAAATTTTTTGGGGAAATTTTTTTATTTTACTTTTCGCCTTGATGTATGCTTTAGTTTTGTTTCGTATTGTTGTTTTTTTTTAGAAAAATGAGAAAAATATTGAAATTATTGCCGTCTGTGAAGGAGGTTATTCTTTGTTGTACTAGTTGTTAATTTAATTAATATGCTTTTTTTGTTGCTTGATGTTGTAGTTGTTGCTGTTGCTTAATTTGACTAGTTATATTAAGGAATTTCATTATTTACTTTTTCTTTATTTTTGTTAAATTAAAACACATTTGCGTGTCAAAATTTGTTTAACTTTTTTTATGATGTTTCTTATGGTTATTTATGGTGGAGACTAGTAGTAGTTGTGGTTTTTGTTGTTGTTATTTTAATTAATTTTTTGTTTTTTTGAATAATAATTTGGTGTTAACATTTAAACAGGCCTATTTTGTTTCACATTAAATTTTTTTGTATTAAATATATAAAATGTTGCATACTTTTTAGCTTTGATTTAGACCTTCATTCTATATTGTTGTATTTTTCATGTATCCCGATATTTTTTTTTTTTTCAAATAAAAGAGTAAAAAATTCTTACTAATAATTAAAGCACTAAATTAATTTTTTAAATGATTTTTATAGGTTTACTTGTTTAAAAAAGCTGCCATATTCAACAACAACAAAAATATATAGATAAAAAATCATAATTTTTATTATTTATTAAATTTACTCAGATTTTTTTTTGCAGTCCTTTTTTTCAACACTCCAAAAATCTGCGCACGTTATGTGTATCTTCTCCTTTACTTTATTTTAAAATATTATCCTGGATGTTTACGGCTTTATCATCTGCTTTTTCAGTAACAAACCTACTGTGCATACACACAGGCACAGATACACAACAAACATTTTTCTACTCTCAAGCCGCATAAACATACATACATACATACGTACATGTAGGCAACTGCTTATGCTGCTGCTGCTATTTTTACTTTTGCTTCTACTTTAAATTTATTAACACATATACATACATATGTATGTATGTACATATATGTATGCTCTCTCTTTCTTTTTCTTTTTCTCTTCATCTATTTCTTTTTTTCTTTGTATAGCAAATCTCTATTTACAGCAACAACTAAACACCATAACATTATATTTCGCAGCACATACACTTACAATAACTTTTTTTCTTTAATTTTTTATAAATTTATTCAATTAATAAATTTTTTTTATTTCTTTTTTATTTATTTATAAAAAGAAAGAAACACAATAATTTAATCTCTTTTTGGTTTTCGCATACATTCTTATTTAATTAAATAACGGCATATCTCATTACAATAGAACTGTTAACGCTCGCGTAATGTACACAACTGATTTGTTTTAATAAAATGTTAATTTCCATAAGCTCTACTCTAAACATTGCTACTCTATTATGACTCTCTCTTTCTCTGCCAACGCGGAACGCAAGCCAATGCTATGGTCAATGTTGTTGGTTATTTTCATTTAATTTTTTTTTTTCTTTGGCACAGTAGTTTTAGTGAAGAAAATAAAAGATCAATTTCTGACATTATCTCTTAAAAATTAAACAACAAAAATTAAATTAAATGGCGTACAAATAGGCGAAAAAAAATTATAAAGCATATGCTACAAGAATACTGTTAGTAAATTCTGGTCTCAGCAATGGCTTGCTTTACTGGAATGAAATTTTATCCCACCTGGTGTGCAAGTCTCTGAGATGTAGCAGTCAAGAGCTTCAAGATGTATTTAAAACAGATTTCGCATAGTCAAAGCTTTGCTCTGAAAAGTTTGTCACTACATTGACATGGATCGAAGCTTGCTTAAATTCTAGACCTCTTACTCCACACAAATCTGAGCACTTACCACCGGTCATCATTATCTTAAAGGAAGCATATAATTATTACCCCCAAAATTCAAGACCTTGTGTTACATGAATCGTTGCCAGAAATTTATAATTCTATATCACAACTTTATCAAAAGGTGGAATAAGGAATATCTGAAGGAACTCCACAAGCGGTATAAGCGGTAATACCCCCAAAATGATTGCGATATCAGTAAAAGTTAGAAATTATTACTGTCAGAGAAATACCTAGTTCTTGTGTAGTCGGAATGACCGCCACGCAAGCTTGTAGTAAGACTTTTACTCAAAGAGACTGAATCTTTGGGAGCCATGATAGAATTCATATGAAGAAATTTGACTGACCCAATTACCATAAGTGAAACACAGCTGATCATTTTAGGCCATATTCTTCATTCAAAATTTTATAAAAAGCTAAACTTGCTCAATTTCAAAGATTGAATTCACGGTTATGTTAAGTTTTCTGTGAAATTGGAAGGTTATTATACTTGTTGGCTGCATTACCAGGCAAGCCGAAGAATTGGCTAACAGAAAACGTTTTGTGCTCCACCATGACAATGTTAGGACACACACCGCTTTGATTACAAGCCATAAATTGACTACATTTGGCCCCGCTCGGTCTAAAAGTGCATTTGTTTTACTCAAATTGATTTTGAATTGATTGAATTTTTGTTAAAAAAAATCAATATTTTTTTATAATTTCTTGTGCCATATTTTTTTAACTTATTCGGGTTTTATAAAATTTTTTCTTTACTTTCATTAAATATCACTCAAATTAAAACACTGTACTGTGGGGCAGGGTTGCACCATTTTTGGAATCAATTAAACCACCGAGTTTAGGCATAAGATATTGGCATAATTGGAAAAAAAAAAATTTCGTTTTGATTGAAAAATATAAAGAAAAAGATAAAATAAAAATTATTTTGTGTTATTAAAATCACATCAGCTAACGCAAATAACACTATCCAACAAGCAAAAATGCCTTTGTTGTTTAACATATTTTTCTGATGCACTATGATCGGCTAACTTCAAATATCATCAGCATTTCAGATTCTATGGAAAAGTTTGTTTTTCAAATTTTTTTTCTAAAATATGAGATTTGAATTGACTTCGATTCTATATCGTTAAGCCATACGTTAAAAAATTCCAAATTATACCAGCTTTAAGTCATTCTAATATCATTGTTTAATATAACCCGTATTTTTGGAGTTATTGGGAAACAAATCATAAAATATTTTTTTTTTCCTAATTATGAGATTTTTGATTTCCAAAAATTCACAAAACAATAGAAAGCAGCCAATATCTACCAGTTTCACTAATTATTCATAAAGTTGCATATAATAGAAATAAAATAACAATAGGATGCAAAATGGCAAAATCGCCATTCAACGTCTCTCGGCTTCAATTCATATGGGACCCAATTTCATTGCTTTTGAATTAATCCCAATGTTTTTAAACGTATGGAAATGGCTTGTTGTATGACTCCCAATGATAATAAAAGTTATTCTTGCATTTGACAACAATCTTCGTCGAGTAATGCTTCCAATTCCTCATCTTAAAAGTTTTTCGGCTGACCATGCCTCTCCTTGTCTTCTGCGTCGAAATCTCCACTTTTGAAAAGCGAAAACCATTGTTAACAAGTTTTCTGAATTAGTGCATGTTGACCTTAAGCTTCAACACCCTTTTTTTCATATTTCCACTCAAAACATCTTTTTTATGCACAAAATTCGACATTATTATAGCGATTGAAAAAAGTGTGTGTTTACATTTTGACGTCTATCGAATACTATATTAAAATGACAGATGTTTACCCTCCAAAATACCATATTTGTTATTATTGACACAAACCATATGTGATAGTTATGCCATATGTTGTCTACATCGACATTATTAACTTGTTTACCCAATATATTAACTAAAAAGTATGTTTCTCTTCTTTCCAAATAAGCTAAGAAACTTCAATTTGGATAATGTTCAAATAAGTTATAAGCTTATAAGTTCATGAGATAGGAAAAACCGGGTTTCTATCCATATTCCAAGATTTTTGAGGTGTTTCAAAAATTTAAAAAACAGATTCTTGTTGTATTCGATAACGCACAATCACATCCCAAGTGTTTCCTTGTCACACCGTGTTATTTACTTGCATAAAACAAAACAAAACAAAAATTCTAGCAAAACAGATTTGAAATTTAAAAATAAGTGTTCTAGTGGGCAATGTTGGACGGAACGAAATTACAATCGCTGGAAACTAGACACTTTGGACTAAATAACCCATAAAACTACGATTGCGAATCTTTTCCGGAAAAAAAGGCAAGTCTTGAAAAATTAAATTTTGATTTTTTTAATCAAAATAATTAATTTTCTAAATTGGTCCTACAGCCGTCGTATTATTTGAATTCATGTGTTTAAATTACTATTGGTATAATGACATGTACATATATAACATGTATGTCTAAACGTAAAAAATTAAATAAATAAATTGATGGCATTTATATTTCGTAATCATTCAAAGTTGGTGTAATAAAAACTAAATTTTATAAATATTGTTTTTAGTTTGAAGTTTATACTTTGAGGGTGAGCTCTTTGTCAAACACGAAATAAAAAATAAATGCAGTTTAACTACGCAAAGTGTAAGCTAATTCTCATTTTTAAAAATTTACTTTTTCCAAAAACTTGTTCGGGCTGGCCCAACGTGCATTGTAAAAATTGCTATTTCGCTTTTTTCCCAACCATCTTATTTTGTTGTTGTTGTAGTTTTTTTTTAATTTCACCCTCCAAACATTAAAAATTCCCAAGCATTTCAAACAAACGTACACACATATATATATACATTCAAATGCAAACACATGTGCCTGTTCACTGTATATTTTAATCATGACTGCTTTGTTTTTACCACTTGTTTGCCATTTTACTGTTATTTCCTTCTCGAGTGTTAAATACTCTTAAGAGCTTTTACAATAACAATATGTAACAGACACGAAGCAATAAACAAAGTTGATGCCGACAGGTTTTCAAAACAATTTTCTCCTGCGCATGTACGTCATAATAGAACAAAATTGTCTGTATTATATGAAATTTTAAGGAAAATTGTGGAAAAAAGAATGTAATGTTTTTTTTTTCATATATAACATATAGAAAATGTATTCGAAATTGTTAAATAATTTAGTATTTATCAAAACTAATTAATTACACCCTTATTTGTATAAAGTAAAATATATTTGAAATAAGTATTAAGAAATTTTTTTAAAATAAATACACTTCAAAATCATTTTAGGTGTTATCAACTAACGCACAATGACTGGGACTAATTAAAATCGTACTGTTAAGTCTAATTTAAATTAAATATAATTTTTGTCAACAATTTTTGTCGGTATATTTTTTTATTGTAATTTGTTGTTATAGGAATTTGCCATAGAGGTAATGTTTTTAGAAAGAGATAACTTTTTGGAAAGAACTATTTACTCTTTAAATAACACTAAAAAATGCATAAAAAGACTGACTTTAAAACACATTCATTATTTATTTTTATATATTCTTAATTTGATTTAATTATGGATACGTTTTGGTATGGACTGAACTACGTTTTTGCAGAAGTCTCCACAATGCAATTAAAGTTGCACGCTTAACCTTAACCGTTCATATCTGGATATTTAGTTGCTCAGTGAAGAAATGATGTCCGAAACACTTTTGAACCAAATTTCTAAACTTTCATAGAAACTTTAGAGCAAAATATCAACATGTGTTGATATAACGTATATGCTACTCCATCCGGACTTCACTCTTGGTTACACAATTCGATTAAAAATTTTTGTATTTTTTTTTAAATTATTTGTAAAAGTCCTTGAAAGCACGAAAAATAATTTTTTTTAAATATTTGTAATAATTAAAATTATTTTATAAGAAATAGCCTCAAAAACACGTAAATTAGAATTTGATTTAAATATCAGTTCAAATTTTTAAGAAAAAGTTATAGGGCTTAAGCGTAAGACGCAGTTAAAGTGAACATTGCGTATACGCAATGCTGTGTCTCAATAAGTTAATAAAAAAAAGAAAATTATTGTGCAAATTTTTGTTGTTATACATTTTATAGCCTAACACCTCAATTTAATATTTAATTTTATTATTTTTATTGTATTTTTTGTTTATAATTAATTATTGATCATTTTATTTTATATTTTAATGAAAAATATATTATTTTGCTCTTAAAACAAAACAAAAAGGTCTATACCTACGTCACGCACACTTTCACCGTGAGAGAGAAAAAGTAACGGACCTACGCTAAGCGTAATCTCTTATTATTTGATTCATGTGTAACAACCAACCAACACTGATAACACAACATGCAAAAGAACTTGTTACGAAAGTAAGTTTTAACATAACATTTGGTTAACCGTTATGTTTTCGGTTTTTTTTCTTCTTCTTTTCTTCTTTTTCATTATCTTCATTTAAGCGAACATTGTGAGAGTGTTCTCGTTGTTATATCTCTCGTGTTCTTTTTTTCTTTTCTTTTTTAGGCATATTCAACATGGTTTGTTTGTGTTGTTAGTTTTTTTTACTTATTACCTTAGGTTGTGCTTAGAGACGCCTATAAATTTAATTGTTCGCTGAGAAAATAAATCACACATACAGAGATTCGCACACAGATTCACCCAAACACACACGCACAAAAACGTCGCTTAGAGCTGATAAGTTGTAGTAATACAAGACTTAAATAAACCTTAATTGGTACACTTAGCGTGTAAAATAAATGTTTAATTTGAGCGATTATTTATCGTTACACACCAGTTTACAGTGAGTTGATTATTTAAAACTCTAAAAAATAGTTTAGAGGGTCTGTCCAGCACCTCTATTGTCTAGTTAAGTGTATTATGAATATTTTCAATTTCATTTTTCTCTAATTCACAAATGCCTGTAACGAATTTATTTGTGATGCCTGATAGAATAATTAGTTGCTTTTATAAATGCCGAAGCCTTATTATCTGCAATCGCTCGATTTGCCATTTTTTTCCTTTTTTTATTTTAGAATTCCGGTTATTATTCGTCGTCTCTGAAAATACCTAAGACTTTTCAAGACAAAATTTGTTTTATAAAAGCTATATAGATGCACTTGGGATAACTTCAACACTCGCTTTAGTCAACATCCCAAAACATTGAACCTTTCTCTACATTGTCTACTCTAAAATGTCAACTAAAGCACAAAGCTCTAAGACATCAACTCTAAACAAAACAAAGTAACAGTTAAAACGCATTCATATGTGCTTACATACATACATTTACTTTATGAAATTTGGGGATTCCCCTTATTGCCCTTCTTTTTTGTTCTCGTTGGAAACCTTTTTTAGTTTTTTGGATTTGTTTTTGTTTGGCTTTAGTTTATGAACAAAAGCGCTTTAAACAGCACTATCACTATGTTTTTATTTGAATTTCTACCTTCATAAACGTTAACAGGCGTACTTTTAATTAGTTGCCGTTATCCTGAAAAAACCAATACTTTTAAATGAAAAAAAAAACGGTTGCGCTTACCAAGTATTTTTTTATTTAAATTAAAATATAATTTCAAATTATGTTCTAATTATTACAAGCAAATAACTGAGAACAGGTCTGATGAGAATCAACAAATAGATTTAAAATAGCAAAAAAAATATATATATTTTTAATAAAATATTTCGATATTTTTACATATTTTTTTAAATATTAATATTTTTCAATTAAGCCGTTTTAATAACATGCTATTGGCATTATTTAAAATACTTTGTAATTACTTTTTGGCTTTCTGTCTCTCACCCACACCTAATGTTACTATTAGTAAGCTCGTAATTGCTGTTCTCACGCGATTTTACTCTCACAAGTTATTATCTTTTTTAACACATACCTCTGTTCTTTCTCTAACACTTTTACTTACTTTTACATACTGTTATTGAAATACTCGTTATCCATTTCTATCTCTCTCTCTCTCTATCTCTAATTCATTACCATGTTATGTTTTTCTTATATTCCTTTTTATTTTTGCATTGCATGCCTGTTTGTTTTAAATATGTATGTATGTGTTCGTGTTGTTTCTCGCTTTTGCCTATTCACTATTTAAAAGCTTTTTTCCTTTACTTTTGCCAACGGAAGTAGTCGTTAACTCAACTTAGTAATTTTGAAATAAAATTGAAAAATTATTTCTTTTTCCCACTTGTTTTTTTATTCATTTCAACAGTCATAGTTAAGTTTTGGCTGCTCGATTATATAGTTTTTATTAACATTTTGTTAAAGTATTTCATTGTGTGTATGTGTGCGTATGCGTGTTTTTTAATTTACTATAAAGATATTAATGAATAAAATATTCATCATACGTTCAAGTAGCATACATACATGTTGCTCGTATGTAAATTGTGTTAAATAATAATAATTTCTTTTTCCCACTTGTTTTTTTATTCATTTCAACAGTCATAGCTAATTGTTGGTTGCTCGATTATATAGTTTTTATTAACTTTTTGTTAAAGTATTTCACTGTGTGCATGTGTGCGTATGCGTGTTTTTTAATTTACTATAAAGATATTAACGAATAAAATATTTATCATACGTTTAATTAGCATACATACATGCATGCTCGTATGTAAATTGTGTTAAATAATGCAACAACATGTAATTATAGTATTCATTCTGTTTTCTTATAAAAAAAACAACTGTTGCTAGAAATATGTATTAGATAGTTAGAACAATTATTTTAATTGATTGTTTATTTTTTGTAATGCAATACAAAGTTGTTTATTGTTCGTTTATTTTATCTTTGAAGAAAAAATAATAATTTTGAATGACAAAACATTGCCAGGACTTGATAGGATTCCTGCCTATGTGTTAAGGAGCGGTACTCTTGTTTTAAGTTGTCCTTTGATATTTATCTTCAACAAGCTTTTTAGATAATTATTATTTTTTTTTTTTATTTGGAAGGGATCGTTTATTATTCCATTGCATAAGTCCGGTAGTAGATCGAATATATCGAATTATAGGGGTGTTACTGAGCTTAGTGCTATTCCTAAGCTAATGTAGAAGCTTGTGACTGACTATCTCACTTTTCAGACAAAATCTATAATGTCCTCGTTTCATAATTATTTTTAAAAATGTACACTGTTTGCCAATTGTATAGCACAACCTTTGTAGCTTCAAAAAATCATATGTCAAAAAATATTACGGCGGTAAAACTATTATAATATGTGTACACATATTATGTTGTCTAATTCAGACAAGAGACATATCGAGCCAAAAAAAAAACATAAGCGCCGTGATCATCGATTTTCGTTTTTTAATAAAAATCCATAACCCAACAACAAAGATCACTTTATAGCTGAAAAATGTACTTTATGATTTTACAGCAAATATATAAATTATACACTACATTAGAACAAAAAATAATAAATTTAACAAATTTCTACTGTAAAATTTGCTTTTTGTCGCTTACGTCTTTGTTGCAGTTATGGCTTCATATTTAAAGAGAAACTTCTAATTTGCAGGACTCAATAGCGAAATAATATAAAAAACAAGAGTCAACGCAGTCTTAACTAAGATATAGCGCGTTATTTTAAAGGCTGGACATAAAAATAAAGAAAAGCACCCTTTAATACATATATCCCGCAAAGAAAAATGTACAGATGAGAAAAAATTCAATATGCAAGGTCATGATGGGCATAGCTATTACTTTTATGATCCAAATTATATGGATCGCCTACATAGTCGCGCAGGAGTTGTCATGGTAGGGAGGGAAATTTCATATTATGGCATTTACCATATTCATTTTTTAAACACAACATGTCTATATATATTGTTACCAAAATAAAAATGCCTAAAAAGAAAATACACCACATCGGGGACTGTGACTGCCATAATTGTCTGTAATATTCAGAGTGCCACCTCCATGTTTAACAGTGTTGCCAGTTCGATTCCTTTTTGTGTATTATAATTTTAGATATTTTGAATTTAACGTAGATAAATAGAAATTTGTAGTAACTACAAGAACATTCGAAGTTGCTAACGAATTGCTATAAAAGATGGCGCATTACGTTTGGTGAGAGTTGGTTACTGCTTTGCTGTCATAAAGTAAAGTCGCGCTTTGCGTAAATAAAATTGTTGTATAAACCAATATTAAGTTTAAGACAAATTGTATAAAGATAAAGTGAGGAAATAAAAACTGTAAAACAACAACAACGTGGTGTTTATTAATTTTTACGCAATTTAAAAGAACTCAAACGTTTTAAAAAGGTTAAAATGTAACAATATAAAAATAAGTTGTCCTATGTTCGTCATTTTACAACTCGAGAACCACTAAGCCGATTTAAAACCAATACATGCGCTGAAAAGGTATAGTTTTATTGATGTTTATATCTTCAAAACGGTAATAGTAAAACTTTCTAAATTTGGCACAAATAACTCTGTGGTCAATATAAATTATCACTCAAAAAGTGGGCTGAATTGGAAAAGTAGGAGTGACACCTCTCATACAAAGTAAATATTGATTTATATATATTTCGAGAACGGTTAGAATAGCAGTTACTGAACTTGGTCTAAACGATTTGGTAGTCAAAACAAATCATCAGTTGAAAAATGGGCGATAAATTTTGATTTTTGTATATCCTGAGAACATTTAAAGTTTCTGAATTTGGTCTAAATGGCTCGGTAATTAATAAAAATCATCAGTCAAAAAGTGGAAGGAATTGTATAAGTGGGTGTGGCATCTTCATACTAAACATGGAATTTTGCATGTGTGGAAAACGGTAACTGTTAAATAGAGATTGAAAAAGCGGGTATTATACAAAGCACACCGGGTAAATGCTGTTTATATGCGTATTCTTATCTGTATATGTATATAAAAATAATAATTCTATATATGTATATAAAAATAAGTCGTGAGAAATGCATTTTATAGTTATATAGCACAAAGCCTCCCAGGAACGCGACAAGGTTTACTTAAGTATTATATATTGATTTACTAAAGATTATATTGGGGTACTAAAAACGGCTTTCGAAAATTTCTTTAGACCTCTTCCTAGGATCCTTCGACAAGATAATGCACCTTTTCACACTGTACCGATTGTAAAACGTTATATAGAGAACCAAAACATTGGAATTTTAAATTGACTCGTATTCTCCTGATTTAAACACAATCGAAAATTTATAGCGATGGTTATCCAAAAAGGCTTGTAAGCATTAAATTTTCCCTTTCCAACTTGCGGCAGTGGTTTGACGCCTCATTTTTAATTATCTTATATATTAAAATTTTATTGCGGTTTCGAGTATTTAATCAAAAGTCTTCAACCTCCCTCTAGTCAAATCCATACAAAGAAGCCTCTCGACCTTCTTTCTAGCCTACCTTTGGCGATGATGACAAACATCAGACGAATGATCAAGAGAAAACTAAAAAAAGAAAAAATTATATTTCTGAGTAAGGATCACTGCCACCATCACTTAGCAAGAATTTTCACCACTACACACAATCATATGGAGCCAAGCTACAGTAATCTATTGCTTAGCTTGAAAATCTACTCGGCTTGAAAATCAGCTTGATTACTGAAACTAAAAAAAGTAAGGGATGCTTTGGGGGAACTCATTATGCTCCCTAAAGGAGTGACGGGGAAAAATATATAAAATGAAAATATAAAATGAATGTGTGTTTGTATGTTTATTAAAAGTCTATAGACAATTAAATGGCTGAACTGATTTTCTTCAAATTTTCATAGTATCTCTCTATATGTCTTGAAGAAACTGTAGGCTATATAAATTTAAAAAATTCCAACTGCGCGGTACCGCGCCCATACATAGTAAATATATCATCAAAATGGTAACAGTAAGAGTCTCTGAACAAGGACAAATGGGTATGGTACCTTCCATACAAAAAAAATAATAATTTTTGTATATTTTGAGAACAGTTAAAATTGAAGTTTTTTATTGTAATTGTGTGTAATGGGTGTCGTAGAAGCGATATTTTTTAAAAATTTATAATTACGCATACGCTGAGTGAAATTTTTGCCAATTACAGAAAAAAAATTTTCAAAACTAAGTACTTTCATTTTATTGGGAATAAAATATTTTGTTTCTATTATATGCAACTTTATGAATAAATAGTGAAACTGGTAAATATTAGCTGCTTTCTATTTTTTGCGAATTTTTAGAAATAAAAAATATAATTTTTCCAAAAAAATAATTTGTTTCTCAATATCTCCAAAAATATTAGTTGTATTAAGAAATGATATTAGAATGACTTAAAGCTGGTAAAGGGTCCGCCATCTAAAGTTTTTTTTTCACCTAGTGCTTATTTCGTGAATGGTAACACTTAGCTCATGTCTGATTTGACAGATAATTAGTTTTATCCTTCCGCTGAACGAATATGGTTGTGTATACGCTTGAACAACACTAGGAAATATTGCGACATTACTTTGAAAATCATGGTAATGTTGCAGAATGAAAAATCATCTTTTCAGATGAAGCTCATTTTGATCTTGGCGGGTATGTAAACAAGCAAAATTGTCGTATTTGGGGCACAGAAAACCCGCACGCATACAGTGAAAAGCCAATACACCCAAGACGAGTCACTGTTTGGTGCGGATTTTGGTCCAGAGGCATAATTGGGCCATTTTTCTTCGAAAATGAGCAAGGAGTGGCCGTTACAGTCAATGGATATTAGAGGATATTAGCAACATTTGGTTTCAACAGGACGGCGCTACGTGCCACACAGCCGAAGCTACACTCGATGTTTTGCACCCTGTTTTTGAAGATCGCATTATCATCCGCAGAGCTGATGTCATTTAGCCACCTCGGCGCTGCGATTTGACACCGTTGGACTATTATTTGTGGGGTGCCGTCAAAGATAAGTGTTACACCAACAAGCCAGAGCCAATTGAAGCTTTAAAGGACAATATTCGTGAAGCCATTGGTGAAATACAGCTTAATGAAATCGAATAAGTCATTTCAAAGTTATTATAAGATGTATGAAGCAGGCTTTTCAAAAATCTCACATTTTGGAAAAAATTCTAAAAAAAAGAACTTATCCGTAGAATCTGAAATGCTGATGTTTTCTGAAGTTAGGCGACCATAGCGCATCAAAAAATATATTAAATATCAAAGGTATTTTAACTTGTTGCATATTGTAGCTTTTGTATATTTTGAGAACCGTTAGATTTGAAGTTTCTAAGTTTTCGTGAAAAATACATATCATCAGTCAATAAATGGGCCAGATTAGATGAGTGGGCTTAGCACCTTCTATTAATACTAAAGATGGAATTTCTTATATGTGGAGAATGGTAACAGTTAAAGCTTCGTTATCTATCCCCATTAGCCAAAAAGATGTAACTGCAAAAGCAGGTACAAAGCATACCGGGTAAAAACTGTCTATTGTATATGGTATATTTTCATGGTGAAAAAAATTATAAAGTGTGCTCAATTGAGACAGTACTGCTGCCATATCTGTTTTTGCTAACGTCACCCGTATCGTTTTTTTTTTTAAATACAGTAAGTAATTGATAATCCGGACCTTGCTAATTCATTTCATTTTGTAGTCCATAATCTGGATTGACTACAACTTTATAGTCCGGATTGCATTCAAAATGTAATGTTATGTTAATCTTTATTATATGTTAGTCCAAAAACATATTTTTTTCCTTTTATTGCTGCAAAAACAAGCTATTTTGCTAGTTTAAAGAGTTTCTTGTTCAATTATTCGGATCATCAAGGTTTTAGTGTAATAATATTTCAAAGTAATATTGCTTATACGACAAAAAAAACCGACTACGCGTGACGTCACATTTTTCATTTACCACACTATTGAGCAGATCTTATTATTAGACCATGGAATATTTTATGTGTAAAAATGAATGTGTGTTTGTATTAAGACTGTATACAGTTTTAGCTAGTTTTTTATAAAAACAGTTCTTTTTGGTGAGCTTATTAGCCATAACGACAAATTACTGACTGATAACTAAGATTTAACAATTGCTCAAGCTGATGTTATTTGTACTGATTGTAGTAAGGCCTTTGACATAGAGGTAAATCATAATATTTTCTTCATCCCTATAATTTGTATGGACATTAGAGTTTTTGACAGATAAATAACGCTCAACGCTCTAATATAGGTTTGGCTGTTAGAGAGTTTTGTTTCAAAATGTATTTTCGAAGGCTGCGTATATTTCTTCCGGATTTCCGTAGGTTAACCATTTGGGTCTGCTATTTTTCTTGTTATTTCTTAATGACCTTTCTGATGTATTTATTTTCTGACTGTTGTATTCTTATGTATGCTGATAATGTTAAATTACTTTATACATTTAATGATGGTTTTGGGCAGACTGTTTTACAGAGAAGTATTGACGTAGATTTTAATTCTGTTCGAATATACAAGAAACTGTCATTTTTTATTCATATTAGTATGATGATGAGTAAAGCTCGGGCTGTTCTACGTTTTGTGAAGGGAATTCACTGATTCTTATGTTAGGGTATGCATCGATTATTTGAAATCCTTACTATCAGTGTCATATTGATTCAATTGAGTGGTATTATTCCAATTACGTGGATTACGGTGGAATTATGCTAATTGATTTCCTTCGTATAAAGTTTTGGATGTTTGTTTTGTTCGTAACCTTACTACCAGTGATATTAATTCTGAGTTTTAACTTCTAACCCTAAATTTTAACATCCCAATCATATTTCCTAGCCATTATCTTTCCCTTACTACCTTATCATTGGGTGGATGGCTCTAAAATGTAACATCTCTGGTGATATAAATTGCATCAGGTAGCACTATAGCTTGTTTGAAAGCTTCACTTTGTTAAAAGGCTTTCTTAAAATCGCAATATTCTGTGACAATTTATCTAATATATAGTACGTTTAAAATTTAGCAAAAATTCGAAACATGACCATCGTATTTCGATATGCTGTTATGAAAAAGCTAAGAATGTGTCGGAGGCTGCTGAAAAAATTATATAGTTTACGGAGACATTATTGTAACTAGAAAAATAGTAGTACAATGTTTTGCTTGCTTTCGATCTAATAATTTTGATATTAAAGCTGCAACTCGCTCTAAACGACCCATGACTAAAAAAAAGTCAATGAAATCATGGAAAAAATAGTGAATGAGCGGAACATAAGCAGCGTGGATGTTACTGGAGAATTAGGTATTCAACACTAAACAGTTAGCTACTATTTGAAGAAAGCTAGACACACAAAGATTCAACGATTGGCCAATCTATACTATCAGCAATTAACGAGATTGAAGCAAATAATTCAATTAAAACGACCAGAATTGATCAACAGAAAAGGTGTTGTGTTCCATTATGACAACGCCAGATCACACACACCTTTTATTACCCGGCAAAAAATCAAAAATATTGGCTGGGATGTTTGTATGCATTCACAAAAGAGCCTGGACCTTGCAGTTTCAGATTACAATTTGTTCCAATCTCAGCAGAACTTTCTAAATGTAGTAAATTTAAGTTCCGTAGAGGCCTGCAAAACGCAATTGGATCAGTTTTTCGTTCAGAAAATCCACAAGTTCTACGCTGATGGAATAATTTTTTTACCCCAAAAATGGCAAAAGGTTAGCGATCAAAAGGGCATATCTTTGGTTTAATAAAGCTTGTTTCAAATATAAGAGAAAAAAAATGTTTCATTTTTGGTTAAATTCGTAAACGAACTTTTTCGAACACCATATATTTTCCAATTTACCAATCACCTCTTGTATGTCGTTCAGATTAAGAAGGTTCACTGTATTCTTAACTTCTTATCTCTGCTCAGCTTTTCTGATCCATTTTTCACTGCTCTAAGTAGCGTAAATGGTGTTACTACACATTCCATTGAAATTTCCTCTCCATCTCTGCGTGCAAAATTGTTCGGTAGTCGCGTGCCGTTACGATCGGCAACTGCTTGGTTCCAATTGTTACAAATATTATGTTGTTTTCGTCGTTGATGTTGTTTCTGTCGTTTTTTACATTGCTAAAAAGAATAAATAAAAACCGCAAAAACAACTATACGTACTGTTTACAAATAACCAAATCGACAACATTAGGAGAAATATACTAAAAAAATAAACGGCAACAACAAAAACAGGCAGAAAAGAAAACAAGTAACAGACAATAACAAACAAGACTGAAAGGCGTAGATGTGTGCACTCGCATGGCTTTATAAGAACTAAAAAAAAGTAGAGAGGTTCGAGAGTTTCGAAGTATTGCTTAAAGGCAGATCGATGCAAACAGCAATCAGTTTGTGTTCTAAACTCAGCGTGAAGAGAGTTTATTTGGTGTAAAATCAGCGAAAGTTATTGATTTAAACTCAGTGTAAAGTTTAGTGTGGTTAAACTCTAGTTGAAGAGTTTGTGATCGAACCTAAGTAGTAACTACGATCGGGTTAAAAGATCTTTAAGTGGAAAGATCTGTCGAGTAATTGTTTTTGTTTACAAAGTTGTAAGCAGACGGAGTAATTAAGAATAGAAATCGTTATTGCTTGTGTAAAGGTTACGAGCAGTGGAACACAAAACTGTGTTAAATCAATAATTTTAATTAAAAGCCAAACACAAGAGTTATTTTATTTTAACTGCAATCAACGAACTCATATATAAACGTTTTTAAAAGACAAAAATATATCACTATTATTCCGCCGAATGGCTGCGGTTTAGCAGCAATTTAATTTCCCTTCTTTGAAAAATCAGATTCCAAGTGTCATCTGATATCCAAGATTTACTGTGTTGTTTGCTCTACTCCCGGTGTTTCTTCTGTGACTTGATTATAAAGGGTGATTTTTCTTGATATTTGGTTTGAGTGTAAATTTTTCCAGTGTAAAGGTAAACTTAGTGACATGTTGCAATGCCAAAAATGCTCAGTAAGATTTGCCATTTAACCATGAATAAGGCTAACAAACGAACAACGCTTACGAAAATTGTGAAAGATTTTAATTCGTTTTACATATACATAATATCATCATAAAATTGTGCGATATCGATATTACCAAAGAAAATAACAACGAGGCATTATATTACTGGATCTTGGAGACCATGCACCGTTAAATGGAATGGTGTTTAATGATCGGACAATTTTGCTTGTTAAAGTGTCCATTTAACTAAGGTCTTCAGTAATAGTACCGATTTTCAAAATAAATTCCTACGATATGGATGTGTCCCAAGTAAAGAAACATATGAAAACAAATTACAGTTTAGAGTCGAACATATACATATGTAAGTAGTAGTTATACCTATTGAAGGATCGAGGAATCTTACAAAAACGCTCTTTACAATAAATAAGTATGTGTTCTTTTTCGATTTGATTAGTCTTTACCAAATTATAGGCACTAAAAAACTAGTAATGAAAATCAGCTTATTTTTAAAGATATTTAATATATAATAGTTTTTAGAATAGTTTCTAGGTGAACAAAATAAATTGGTTATTTGAATGGGACAAATAAACCATTTAGTTTTCAAAATAAAATTCAGTTTAAGAAAGTCTTTTCTAAACATAACTTGCAAAACTTTCTATTACTTTACTAAACTGATATAAAAAGACAACATTTATTTTCATAATTAGAGTTAAAAAATAATAAATAAAATAATTACTAGCAAATAAATGCAAATAAGTTTAAAATAATTCAAAAATGAAATTAAAAATAAATAATAGAAATTAAAATTAAAACTTGAAAAATAATACATAAATAGTATGTAATGAGTATAGATAAATAAAAAATTTAAATGAACTGTTTAAATATTAATTAATTTTTATTAATGGTGAGTTTTTAAAACTCTTAAAAATTAAGAGCATACAAACGTTAATGCATAGAAAACATGATGGTATGATTTTATAAATAATGTTTTTCATTATTATGTTTCTTTCTTTTTATTATCTATTTGTTAACTAAACTATCCAAACGTATAAAAAATGAAGACACCATATGATTTAAATTCATATACTGTGGCCATAAATGAGTGTTTTGTTTTATATATATTATAATTGAAGTGATAAGAAGTCTTTAATTGGGTGCTACTTCAACAATAGGTTCTGTTACTAGAACCTGGCTTATAGCTTGAGGCTTTTCAGCCACATCGCTCATTTGTGGCGTTTTATTTTCTTCATTTTCTTGAGGTGGAAGCTCTCGGTTCTCTTTCGTTAAGCCTTCAGCTAGTGTAACTGTTGGTTGGCTAACATTCTCAACAGGCGTTTGCTCCTTTTCAGCCTTAACACTTGCGGTATCTTCTGAGATGGCCGGTGACGACTCCTTATGGCCATTAGTATTCTTTTTAGCTTTGGATTTTCTGTTTTTCTTCTTTTTAATTGACTCCTCTTGGGCCTGTAATTGTTTGCATTGCTCTTCGGCTTCGGCACCTTTTAAATTGAGTATTTTCATTTGGTTTTGTAAATTGGCCAGAGTCTGTTTAAGTTCAGCACAGTTTTTGGTCATCATATCCATTTTATCCTTATCGACTACACTATTAATGGGTTCCGTCTTCATGGGTTCAGGCTCTGAAGGCAAAGCTGGCAATGGTGGCACTTCAACATTATTCTCTTTTATAACCTTATACAAATGACTGCGTTCATTTTGTAGAGCACGCAATAGCTTTTGCAACTGTTCTACCTGTTTATTGCAACGTATAGCATGATCATCACGTTCCTTTTTCTCGGTAGCCAATTCAATAAGGGTGGCATTACTCTTTTCCCATTTACGTTTCCATTCCATAGCCTCTTTCTCCAATTTGCGGGTGTTTTTCGACATTTTATCCAGCTCTACTTTGTAGGTAGCAAAGATATCGTTGGATTTTTGTAACGAATTCTGGAAATCATCATATTTGGCAGTATAAATATTTAACTGTTCCTTCAGTTCCTTCTCACGTTCGGTGATTTCTTTAAGCATCTTTTGAGTGTTGAGCAACTTTTCCAAGGCAATTTGTTTTTCCCTTTTTTATGAAAGAAATTATTAGAAAAAAATCAATAGGGTATATTATTTTATTTCATTTATTGTTTTTTCATATTTACTTGATTAAAATTTCCTTCTCCATGGCTGATTCCACTTGCACTTTACTGAGCTTGGCCTGATGTAGCTGAGATTCAAGTTGAACCTGTTCATTGAGTTTTTCTAATTGTTGTTCACGTGCTTGATATTGTTCAGCCAAAAATTTAAGTCTTGGAATAAACAAAAGAATAATTATATATTTATTTTCGTAAATAGGCTCCCAAACAAAAAAAGAACGTTTTAATGCATTAGGAACTTAAAAAAATATGCTCTTAAATGATTTATTCATGAGTGCCTAATTAACTGTATCGTCTTGGTTAATAGGTCTTCATCTAAAAAAATATTGACATTTTCCTTACATATAGATCATACATGGCCAAACTGCATTAAAAATTTCAAATTTACTGCTTACTGAAAAAAATTGCAGTAACCAGTAAAATTATACTGATTACTGAAGTAATTCTTATTACTGTAACCGAAAATTTTTGCTGGTTACTGCAATTTTTTCAATAACCAATAATAATTTACTGGTTAAAACATTTTTCTCAATTTTTTACAGTAATCAGTAAAAATTTACTGGTTACTGCAATTTTTTTCAGTAACGAGTAACTATTCTTAATTAATTAATCTTCGATTAACAATTTCTTCGGGCATATCAATTGGAAACTTTGTTTCCTTGATTCTAATGTGAATGCCACGGCCGTAATGGTTGTTAATATAATAAAGCTGGGGATTGGTAATTTTATCCCATCCAGAAAGCTTCCGATTAAATCAAGAAATAAATCTTGGTTTTATCAGACGTGCAAACTTGCGTAATGGCAAATGCGATCATACTGATTCGCTACGCAAACAGGCGAGAACTCCGTGTGCCGCAGTACTTAGGCGTGAAAAGGTCCTATACGAGCAGCGCCTACGTGCTAAAGTTCTTACTTTTCCGCGAGGAAGTAAGAGCTTTTGGTCATTCATGCAAAGCCTTAGGAACAGCGCTAGTTTTGTTCCAGTCCTCATAAAGAACGACCAAGCATTCACTAGCCCGGTTGAAAAGGCAAACCTTCTGGCTGAAATGGTTGCAGGTAATTCGAACTTGCCGGAGACCGATCAACCACTGCGCGAACTTGAAAGAGTATCAGTGACTATGCCTAGTATGTTCTTTCGAGCCCGTGCAGTCAAAAGGGTTCTTGCAAATCTTGACGTCGATAAGTCTTCTGGGCCGGATGGCATTCCGGCACTGGTCCTGAAACAGTGTTCTTTGACGCTTGCGCGTCCATTGGCTAATCTTTTCGGTGCGTCTTATCATGCGGATGTTTTTCCATCTTGCTGGAAGGTTGACAATGTTACGCCAATCCTTAAAAAGGGTAAGACTAGTAACCCTGAAAACTACCGCCCAATTGCAATTAGTTCCGCACTTTCCAAAGTTATGGAGAGTATGATTAATCACCACTTTGTGAAATATTTAGAGTCCAACAATTTGCTGAGCGATCGCCAATATGGTTTCCGTAAAGGTCGCTCCACTGGTGTTCTACTGGCGTTACTCTCAGAAAGGTGGAACAGGTCCATTCATGGATTTGGTGAGAGTAAGGTTGTGTCCCTGGATATATCCAAGGCGTTTGACAGAGTCTGACACGAGGCTCTCATATCCAAACTTATCGCCTTTGGTGTCGGTAGTCACTTCTCTCGATTCATATCGAGCTTTCTCAGAAATCGCACTATAAGATGATCGTCTCATCCGACAAGTTCAGGATAAATTCAGTGGTGCCGCAAGGCTCTGTTATTTCCCCAACTCTATTTCTAATATTTCTTAACGACTTTCTTTTCCTTACTTCTAATCCTATCTAATCTAATCTCTTTTGCAGATGACAGCAACATTTGTCATTCATATTCTTTTGATCGTAGACCGAGCCTTTTGGAGTTTGGGGCGAAAAGGCGGAATATGAACACTCCATGGCGTTCGTTGGAAGGATCACATATTTCCTTTGTCGAAAGAAGCATTCAAGCATTAAGACAGTGCTTAATATTTACAAGGCCTACCATATAACCGACCCAAAATGGTATACAACTCTCATGTATGAGCCGGTGCTTCAATATCTATTTTGGAGCTTCTCTATCGCGTACAGGAGAGAGCGAAGGTACTTATTAATAACGGTAGAGTAGTCAACTCTACCGATTCGTTAGAGCATCTTCGCAATGTGGTGTGTGTCTCATTGTTCTATCGGTGCTGAACAATGAATCGCACAACGCATTAAAGAGAAATTGCTTTTTTGCAGCACCGTTCGTCTGTGGAACGATCTTTCCTCGGCAGTTTACCCTGCCACTTACGACATAAATAAATTTAATTCAAACGTCCACACTGGATTCTATCCTTCTTCCCGTAACCTATTGTCCCAGTACCAACACAATGCACTACATGAGTAGGAAACCAGAAAAGCCGGCCAATTCGGGATCTTCATAGCGCCCCATATCTCTCCTTTCCCCGCTTGAAAAGGTCTTAGAAGCCATACTTCTTCCATCCTTGACGGAGCACCTCCACCTTGATCCTCGCCAACATGGCTAAGTAATTACTTGAACGGCAAGCAAGCTTTCGTTGAATTTGGAGGAAAGAAGTCGGCATACCAAAGGATAAAATTGGGAGTCCCACAATAGGGTGTATTGTCTCCCACTTTTTTCAGTCTATACTTATCCAGGATCCGGCAGCCTCCCCAGGCTGCCTCAAACGACTCCTACACGGATGATATAACTGTCCTTGCGTCCGGTGAAAAACTCGACAACATCTCCCGCTATCTACTCACTTTGGCTAACTACTTAGAGAGCTGCAACCTGCACCTATCTCCATCTAAGTCCACGGCAACTCTATTTACCTCCTGAACCAAGGAAGTCCATCTGGACCTGGATATGCACATTGGGAACAGGACTATCCCGACCACCCAACACCCAACACCCGAAGATCTTAAGTGTGGTCTTCGACAATATGTTATTTTTCTCCAAACATGCCACCTATATCCGGGATAAGGTGAGGACAAGGAATAATTTCTTGAAGGCACTTGCAGGCATGGGGAAGTCAAAGGAGATTATTTTGTCAACTTATAAAGCGCTGTGCGGGTCCATCTTTAACTACGCAGCCCCAGTCTGGACCTCTTTCCCAAGTGACACCCAATGAAGGGGACTACAAGGAGTCCAAAATAATGCTCTACGGACAGCCACCGGATGTGTGAGGATGTCGAACGTCAAACACCTGCATATGGAATCCAAGATTCTCCCAATTAGATCCCACAATAAGATGCTTACCAAACGATTTTGTAATGGCCTGTCTTAATCCTCATCACCCAAATAATCTGTCCGTAACGGCAAAACACTCTCCGCGGCATATCCGATATATAAGCTATTCACCTAATAGTCGAATAATTGGATACTCTAGAAAGTATACATGAGGGGGATGACAAGTAAAACTGAAAATGCAAGCAAGACGCTTTAGTACACTGTATCAAATGCCTTGCTTAAATTATGTAAAATTAGAGTCGTTATCTCCCACATTTGATGTTGTTGCGACTGTTCTGACAGTTATAGTAGTAGAGATACTCGGCACCAGGGCGAAACCGAAAACTCTATCATTTGGAGTAAAATAATTAAATAATTAATAATTAATTAATAATTAATAATAAATTAATTAATAATTAATTAATAATTTTTGGAGTAAAATAAGTAAATATAAATATGAATCGTCTCAAAAATTGCGATGTGTCATATATGCTATTAGGCCTGGAAGTTATCTACCAACGATGTTGTGATCAACTAACATATATTCATTGTGGCTAACTTGTTTTTCTTATATTCGCTAATGTTTTTCGTGTTTTACATACATTTTTTTCTAACCTGAAAGCCATTTAACAACAAATAATATTATTTGCTAAACTTCTGAACAATGTGTTGGTACTTTAACACAATTTATTTTTTGTTAAAAAATAAATTTCCCTCATTCCAATTAAAAAAATAAAAAACTATGAATTATAGGTTGTATACGTTTTTCATTAGATTGGCATCAAATGCAGTTAAATGAATAACGCGCAACTAATCAACCTATTAACACACACTTGTAGTTGCGAAAATACTTTTTTTCTCTTTCTTTAGAGATGAATTTTCTCGTTAATCAAATAAGAAAACTACTACACACCTAAACAGTCAAAAATTAGAACAATAAAAACAAGAGTATACAACAATATGTACACCTTTTTGTTTAATTAACCTAAACAGACGGTGGGAATGAAAAGATAACCTTACTTTTTCTAGATAACACAAAATATCACCTATTAGCTTATTAGGGATAATGGCATTATAACTATAGCTTCTTGGCATGGCATGCTAGCCGGTACTTACTTTTTGGTCATTTCTATGTTATGATCACGTAATTTATTATTTTCCTCATTGTTCTTACTCAACGACTGGTTGATTTCATTGAGGGAACTCTGAAATCTTGACTGACTCTCTTTACGTCTCTCCTCCTCTTCACGTATCTTTTGCATACTTTCATTTTTAACCGATTTAATAAGTTTCTGTTGCTCCCGGCAGACTTCTTCCAATTTATCTCTATTAAATAAAAAAAATTTGAATTTTATTAGACTTCTTTAAAATTCGTAACTTTTCTTCAACCATTACCTCATTAAAACATTTTTATTGTATTCCCTTTGCAAATTCTCTTTTTCACGCATTATAGTTTCCAACTGTTTCTCGTGGACCTTTAAATCCTGTTTAAGACGTCTATTTGTGCGTTCACTTTCAATGTATTTGCTTAGCAAGAGTTGAAATTTATCTTCTGGTGTTTTGGCCTCTTCCAATGATTTCAAGATCTTGGCAAAAGGCAAAAAAAATACCATGTTAATTTTGTATTTCTTAATGACCCAATTTTGTTCTATTTAAAGAGGTTTCAAAAATCGTTTATTAATTTGTTATGATATTTACCTGTTCTTCCAATTTTTGATCTTTTAATTTTTCATCTTTGGCTTCCTTTTTATTTTTCTTTGTCTGCTCCATTTTATATAAAATTTTTTATTTTTTATCTATAAAACTTTATAAAAATACTTTAATTCACAATTACAATTGCTCACACAAAAAAAGGAAAATTATTACGATATACAAAATGTATATTTACCGCTTATGTTGTTTTGCCGTATTTGGTGGAAAATACAAGAATTTTTTTGGTCTTTTTGTTTTTTTTTTTTAATTTAAAAATAAAAGGGTCTGTTTAGTAATGTGCTTTGTTTAGTAAGCACATGTTGTGTCGACAGAGTTGTATTTAGAGAATAGTAATAAAATATTAATTATTTATGATTTTATATATATAAGGGATTATTTCATCAAAGAATACTACACATTCAGTGTTTCAGAAGACTTCGCAATAATAAACACACTTTTCGGCCTTTTATTTTAAAATTTATATGTAAAATCCAAACTCTTAATATATGATATAACAAAAATTTAAAAGCAAACAGCAATGGCAGCACTGTGTATTTTAAATGTTTAAATTACAACACTTCTTTTGAATTATGCCAGTGACGCTTTTTCAATATCAATAAAAATGTAACATTTTTAGATAGTATGATGATATCGTTTTTTAAAGAGACATAACTAAATAAATGAATATTGTTATTTTATTTATATACAGTAGATTTTAATTTTTAAAGTTAGTTAACATAATGTTTTCAAAATATTTCTATATTGTTGCTACAGCTGTCTTTGCCGTTGCAAAAATTTCTAGAGAAAACGCTCAAGTTGTTAAAAAAATATAAACTTACCATCACTTGAAACTTTATGAGCAACCATTATTGAGGAATAGTTGACTTTTGTGTGTGATTGCTAAAGTGGAAATTGATTGATTTAGTTTAATTTCAAATAAATAAAATAGAAACGACTTTATTTTTCTTAAAATAAAGTCAAATTTTCAGTGAAAATTATATTAAATATATTTGTTATAAAATATATAATTAAAATAGAAGTTAACGATATTGTAAAGAAAATAGCAAGTGCCACTCCTTTTGTGTATGTGTGTAGCAAAAAGAAAGAAAACGAAACATAAAGAAATGATATAAAGGAACGCAAATTCCAGAGAAAAATATTAATTTCAGTCTCCTACGAGGAGGAGTTGTAAAAAAAGTACGTAGAGAGAAAGAAAGCAAGAATATAAGAAAGAAAAACGCAAAAGAATGTGTAATTTAAGAAAAAAGTGCATTTAATAAAAAAATAAACAAAAAGAGAAGGAATTTTAAAAATATTTATTTTATGGCGAATATTTTATATGCATTTAAACAGAACAACAAATAATGTGATTTATTCTCTCTATAACTAAAAATTTATATAAAAGTGTGATAAAAGCGCAGTTCGGTTAATATATTACGAGGGGAGTTCAAAAGTCGTGTCCGTCGGTAGTAGACGTAGTAGTAGAAATCGTTGTGTCGTGTGGTGATATTAATACACTATCAGTTGTGTGTTGGTGTAATCGTTGCTACGTTTAGCTTTTGTTTTTTCCTATTACGAAGTGGAAGGAGGAAAACGTCAGAGAAATTAAAAATAAAGTTGTGTGAATTGTGTTGTTGTTGCTGCTGTTGTTGGTTATTAGCGGCCAACAATACTTGCATGACTCACGCGACATATGCATCGGAGACAGCAAGAGGGTACAACGAAAATCCAAGAGCATTCATTTGCATGGACTAGATATTTGTTGTAAAAACCAGCAACATTTTTTGTATTGGTTTTAAAAACAACAAGAACGACAAAGGAGAGTATTAAACACACAACAAAAAAGAAGAAGTTCGACTTTCTTCATCGTAACACCTCCATTTTAAACTTTAATTCCGGAGTAGATATATTTATCCAATATGACTAGTTTTACTGGTTTCAAGGGATGGTTTCGTAAAAAAGAGCCAATTTCCGAAATAGGCAATCCAACCAATTTTCAAAGACACTTTCACGTGTCGCGCAATGAAGAGACGGGTGTACTTGAAGGTCTGCCGGCCCCATGGTTGCGTTTAATGAATGGCCAAATTTCCAAAGATGAACAAAACAAAAACCCTGATGCTGCTTATCAAGCTGTTAAGTTCTATAATTATTCCATTAAGAAGAAAGAGAATGAAGCTATCTTTAAACCATTTATAACCGAAGAAGCCATTCATGAAGAATCTAAGGAAATCGACAATTATGTCAACTACAAGAACAAACACAAGTCGCAGGATTTAGATAGTGCTGAAGATGAGCGATCGAGTGAGGGCAGTGGCACGACTAGTGGCAGTAGTACTTGTGGCAGTAGTAGCAATAATAGTTTTAACGACCAACAGCATACTTCGATGGGACTTCAGGGTCTCAACGATGTTATAAAAGAGTTGCAATCTACCTTGGAAAATCAAAGAGAAACGTTAAAGCCTCAGCAGATAAATATAGCGGGTGAGTTGCCCCCACCATTGCCTGCCAAAAAAACACAGACACTACCGCCCAAACCTCAGATCAAAGCAAAACCAAAGGGACTTCCTCCCAATTTATCCAAAGGACGTAACGATTTAACAACTCTATCCACTCATGAGGGACATCACACCATTAATACAGATACGATAATAATAAAGCCCGCTCCAGATGCTACTGGAGAGGGTGAAGGTGATGAAACTATTTTAAGGCGTTCCAAAGATAAACGTGTCCAAAAGACAGATGCAGAAATTTATGAAGAATTAAGAGCCATCTGCAATTTAGATGATCCAAGGGAACGCTATAAAACAACTATGGAAGTTGGAAAGGGAGCATCGGGCATAGTTTTTATAGCTGCCGATAAACAAAATGAAACACAGGTGGCTGTGAAAACCATCGATTTAAAAAATCAGTCTTCCAAAGATCTTATACTCACTGAAATAAGAGTTTTGAAAGATTTCAATCACAAAAACTTGGTAAACTTTTTGGATGCCTACCTGTTGGAGCCAGAAGATCAATTATGGGTAATTATGGAATACATGGATGGTGGTCCATTGACAGATGTTGTAACTGAGACAGTAATGAAAGAACGACAAATAGCCTGCGTTTGCCGGGAAGTTCTATACGCCATATCATTCTTGCACTCAAAGGGTATTATACACCGTGATATCAAATCTGATAACGTCCTGTTGGGTATGGATGGTTCTGTTAAGGTTACCGACTTTGGTTTCTGCGCTAATATCGAAGGTGATGAGAAAAGACAGACCATGGTTGGCACCCCCTATTGGATGGCTCCAGAGGTAGTTACACGTAAAAAATATGGCAAAAAAGTAGACATTTGGTCCATAGGCATAATGGCCATCGAAATGATAGAAGGTCAACCACCGTATCTTTATGAAACGCCACTAAGAGCTTTATATCTTATTGCGGCCAATGGTAGACCCGATGTTAAGAGTTGGGACAAATTAAGTCCCAATTTACAAGACTTTCTTGACTGTTGTCTTCAAGTTGAGGTTGATAAACGTGCCACAGCTGATGAATTATTAAAACATCCGTTCCTAGACGACTGTAGTGAACTAAAGGCATTAGTGCCCAATATTAAGGCTGCCAAGAAAGTGCTTAGAAAAGGCACATAGAACAGGGTTTGTGTGGGTATCTATGTGCGTGCCTAGTAGTCCAACACCCCATAACAACTAAAAACAATACATTTTTGAATACATCTAAACACAACTAATAGCGCCAGTTCACTCAGCCACATGTGTGATTCCATTGTAAATAGTAGTAGTAATACTTTAGTAGTATATTTAGTATTCTCTTCAAACTTAAAAGTATGTAAGATACGTACGTACGAACATTTGGTTTAAGTACGTTTAATAGATCATAAACAATTTGACAAAAACAAAATTTCAAAAATAAAACAGTCATGTAAATGTAAAACACGTTTTTTTTAAACATGGAATTACATAAAACTAAACTATCTATCTAACTGTTATAAAGTTTGAGGAAGCAGTAGTAGTTACACGCTTGTATACAAAAATACAAAACAACGATATCATTAAAAATCTATATTTAGCTGTGAAGTCGCTGGGCGATTAAAAACCTACCAATAAATAAAATTTGAAAGAAAATAGGTAAGTCTCCATCTATTTATTTTATTTTATTTAGTATAGTTAATTTGTTAGCAAAAATAAATATTTAACATTTTGTACTTGAAATTCTATTATCATGTACTTTTATCAAATTTAAACTTATTTAAAACAAAACAAAATAAGAAAAAAGTATTAAATTTATCGAATGCCCATTCTTTCAACGAGTGATAAGCTTAAATGTTTAGTTGTTTTCACGGAAAACGACAAAATAATATGTGTTTGGGTTCATATAGTAGACTTACTTTTACCGTATATTTAATAGCTACTAATTGATTTAAACAGCTTTTCAATTTCACTTAGTTTACGGATATTTTAAAAGATATATAAATAAATTTCTTGCGAAATTGTCTTGTCATCTTAACAGTGTACTGCACCATAAGTTTAATATACAATTTTTAAACTAATATTGTTTCCATAAATTTAAAATTTTTGACAAGCAAATAAAAACATGTAAATTACAATAAAAAATGAACAGCACCTAGCACTAATAACTTGCCTTCCAAACGGGTCTTCCGAACTTTAACGGCTGATAGCGCTCATATTGTTCAAGCTATATTTGTGATCGTTAAATCAGTTTTTTTTTTTTTTTTTGCTGCCAAGTTTAACATTATAAAAATTGGAGTCTGGTCGGGTGTGACCCTAATTTTTAATAAAAAATCATCTTCAGGGATGAGGATACCAATTTCTGAATGAATGGGTACGTAAAAAAAAATTATTGCACTTGGGACAATACCATTCCACATTAGATATAAGCATATTCAATGTATCCGCAAAAAGTCAAGACTTGTTTATGATTTAGGTCTGGAGGAGTTTCCGGGCCATTTTTCCTTACGGGTGAGGTTGGCCTGGCCATCAGCGTCAACGAAGAGTGCTATAGGTCGATGATTACCATATGCTTTGGCCTGAATTGGATGCTATGCAGATCGACATGTGATTGCAACAGGATGCCGCTACGTACCACATTTGACATTTTGCACGAGCGACGGTATGGTTGACCCACGGAGGTAATGTAAACTGGTCACTGATACCGTGCGATTTGACCCTATTGATTTTTTTCTTGCGGGGTTCTTTAAATCACTCATCTATGTTAATAGGCCACAAACGACAACGGCCCTATTCATCAAATTTAGTCTGGATTATTCGACAAACTTTTGAAGAATTTAATATTTAGGACGCGCACCACCTTGCGAAACCACCACGCTCATTTAGACGATGTTACGTTTTATGCATAATGGCTTTGGTGATATCCAACACTTTGTTACATTACATTAAAAGATAAAAAAAAACGCTTACTTAAAAATTCATTGGATTTTCTATTGCACTAATACTCACTTTTAAAGAGTTTATATGAGAATATCCACGTTAGAGGACCAAGTTTCGATGAAAATTTTACCATTCTGTGTCATCTAACCGCTACCATGACGAACCGTTAACTGTATCCGCTGAAGATTGCCTGAACCAAACTATGTGTGTGCCCAATTAACTAAAAAAGTCCTACTCATATGAACTGTTTCTGTAGAGTCGTAGTATCACTGAATAAAATTCAAGTCCCGGTTGTCTTTTCTAAAGTGTCTTTGCAAAACAAAATTCCCATCCACTCATTATTGATTGTCCAACGCTTGCATTATAGTATAACAGTTCGCTGCTTTAGAGAAAACTAGATACGCAGAGCTTCATGAACTGTAGATTGTACCTCAGGATCTTATTAAATATCTGTGCCAATCTCGTGTCCACATATTGAAGCTAAGAAGCGTCATGTAGGGGGAAGCCGTTTAGTTTGAATTTGAATTTATGATAGTTTTGTAACTTATTTGAACGCATTAAAATAATCTTTAAGGAAACTAAATAAATTTTTATTCAAGTAATGACTTCTACGTAGGGGCTCTTAAACTTAAGTGGGTCAGTCATTGTGTTACCTCAGGATCTTATTAAATATCTGTGCCAATCTCGTGTCCATATATTGAAGCTAAGAATCGTCATGTAGGGGGAAGCCGTTTAGTTTGAATTTGAATTTATGATAGTTTTGTAACTTATTTGAACGCATTAAAATAATCTTTAAGGAAACTAAATAAATTTTTATTCAAGTAGTGACTTTTCTTTTCTAGGGGCTCTTAAACTTAAGTGGGTCAGCCATTGTGTTATAAATAAATTTGTTAACTAAAATTTCTTTAGAAATTATCTTTACCGTCAAATATTATATAATTTTTAAGTAATACGATTGCAGAATAACTACAGTGTAGTGATTTGCGAACTAAATTGTTTATTTAAAAATTTCGTTCTCATATTTTTTATAGACATATGTATATATGTAGATGTTTGAATTTACAAAACCATAAAAATGCTTTTGATTACTCATATTTTGTTTATTATTAAAAAAATCAAAATATATTGTATACACTCTTTTTCTAACTAAATTTTTAATATGTTGTATACACTCTTTTTCGAACTTAATTTTTTTTCAATCTAATTAAATTTATGTTTAACACGGCAAGTACTTCATAATATTTCGGGTATTTACCTACAAAAAAAAAATATTAACCAAGACGACAGTAAAAGGCAAACATTATAAGCAAATTTACTTAAGTAATTAGTTCATGTCAAACCCACAGACAGTGTGAGTCATATGTGGTGGTGTTATTATTTACATAAATATATTTCTGTTATAATTAGGGTACAAGAAGTATAATATATATAAAAAGAATGTACAATGTTAAGTAAAAATATAACAAAGGTTATTTTTATGTACATACTCGTATGTACCTATCATAAATTTTAAAGGGGAAATTTTAAGTAATTCTATATATAATATTTATTTTATTTTTTTTCTTTTAAAAAATTTTACGATATCTCAGCGTAACTCTCAATTAATTTGAAATAAAACAAAAAAATGACTGTTATATATATAATTCTTAATTCTCTGCTTTATTATATCTGATAAGTGACCATTACTTCTGACTATTATGTTTATCTGCATCTCAGAGCGACTGAACGATGGGTAACTGAAGCAAGAAAAATTCGAGCTAATTTAAATGACCGTAGGTAGAACAAGGCAATTGTTATAAAATTTAAAAATTATAAATGGCCATTGGGCTGTGGGTACACATGCTTAGATGCTGTCCCTATCACTTCTGCTGAAGCTGTAATGACTTAGAGGGTAGGAATCCATTGAACTTTGTGATTGTCCGGTCTTTAAGAACTTAATTCTAACTTTGTCTGGCCGTAGAAAATAGTTCGACAATAACAGTCTTGCAACAGGCAATCTGACAATTTCACACCATGATAAGATCGACTAAGTGACTGACGAAAAGTGCCCATGTGGTTTCTATTTAATTGTCCTGTATTTTTCTCAATACATATTCGTAATTTATTTGGTTTGGTTTGTACAAAAGGAAAAACTAAAGAAAGTTGAAGGAAGGAGCTGGAAGGTCTCACACCTTCGAGCTCTTAATATTACTTGTTTGCGTAACCATTTAACCAAAAAAAAACATTCAACAAACTAATGATATGGTTTTGGATGATCAACGAGTAAAAGTGCGTGAAATAGCTGATTCCATAGGCATCTCAATAGAACGATTAGTTTAAATTTTGCATCAAGAATTACACATGAACCAGCTTTGCGCAATATAGGTGCCCCATTCGGCAAAATTAAAAAATTGCCTTTTGTATTCGTATTTTAATGAAAAGATAAATCTTTTGTAAATTCTTTGAATAATTGTATTGAGTACTAAGAGAATATATTTAAAAATAAAATATATTTCAAAACAAACATATTTGTCTTTCATTGCTAACACAGAAACTTTTCAAATACATTAACCATAGTCTCAGATGACTCGGCACTATCATTACCATCACGCCTATGTGTCAAAAAATAATATTAAGTGTTGTGTGTATTAAAATCGACCCTGTTCGCACAAACAAAAATAGTAAAATTCACATACAAGTTCGTTCTCTATAGCGTAATATCGTACATAGTGATTTGCAAGCAGTGGTTAAACCTATTGAAAAATCGAACGAAACACTCGTTTTTAAGAAAGAAATAAATGACAACTTCAAAAATCGTACTGATATTGCTGGATACTTAAAAACGTTATACAATCTAATTATTTGATAATAAAGTTATAGATACACATAAATAATTACACGATGCGACAAATATGAACGAAGTTGAAATACCTGGGAAATGATATAATTTTCTGATAGGCGCTATTGAGTAGAACAACAAGTAGAGTAGAACTTCAAAATCTGAAGTTACGGGCAAAAAACCGGTATTCGGTCTTTAATGCTTATAAGCTAATAATTTAGCTGAATATTACCCGATTTTAAGTTTCTTTTCTGATTTAAAAAGAGGAGAAAGAGATTATTTTATTAATAAATATTATTGTAATGTTTTTTGAATAATTTTTCATTACGAAAAAGTTATTATCAAATACAAATATTATCTTGCATATATTCTGTAAATTAATTTAATTAGTTTTAAAAAATGTACCTATTGTATTTATCAATACCTATATATATTGTGCTAGAGAGCTCGTTTATGGGACGTGTATGGTCATATGCTACTTACACTATGTTTGTTTATTTTATAGTTATTATAATACAATTTTTCCTTTAAATAAAAGTTGAAAAAAAGAGGAGAAACAGATCTTTTGAATGATATATGTGACATTTAATTAACCTTTTAGAAGCTGGATAAATTTCGCAAGCAAACACATTTTTCACCCGATTGGACGGTTACATCGTCCTAGGTCTTTTAGTATTTTGCGTCTCTTAGTGTTTTTTAGATGATGGCAGCCCTGAAATTTCCACTCTAGTGTCATTATTCTAATGCTTTCTGTCTTCGTTTCCTTGATATGGTAGATCGTCCACTTATATTCTCCAAGCTGTAATTATGTTGTTTAAATATGTGTTCCTCGTTAGTCAACTTCCAGAGATACGTTTTGCCGATGTTGTTAGGCCAGATTAACATATGATTCTGAGACACTTGTTGATGAATACCTGTATCATTTGGGTAATGATGTTCAACACGCTGAATATTCTAAACTTGGTCTATCTGGATATTTGAGAGTAGTAGTATATTTGAGTAGTCGTTCGAATGCCGCTCTGTTTTATTGAGCCTGTTGTTTACATCTGTTTCTACGCCGCCATTCGTTGTCACTATACTTCCTAGATAGCGGAATTTACCGGTTGGCCATATAGTATGATATTATCTATTGTATTGAATCGAAAGTCTTTTTAATTTATTATAAAATGTACAAGATTTAAAAGATGTATTTTAGAAAACAATCGACACAAAATGAAACGACCCACATATGTGTATGCACATACAAAAATTAATATGTCATTGACCTTACAGATTTAATTGTTGTCAATGTTTTATTTTTCAAAATTTGTATTTTTCAGCAAATTTTATTCATACATGTATCATTTCATAATATCTTAATGGGCGATGAAAATTATATATGATTTGGTTAAAAGATATCATATACAGATAGTGTGAGTTATAACGAAAGATTTTTCAGTAATTTTCCATATTTTTTTAATTCAATAACCAAAACGGAAAATGCAATAACATCTTAAACGGAAGTTGAAATATATTTATAGAGAAAATTTGTTTTTTTTATGTAAGTAAGACATTTAACAAGCATTTGTTATAAATGAAAAACAGAAAAACAATACATTTTAGGTGAAATGGTTGCTGCTATTGATGTTTAGAAAATAGTCACACGTAACAGCAACGTAAAAACTATTTCATAACAAAATGATAAATACTTTTACTAAAACTGTTAAAACAAAAAAGAAAAGTTTTATTTTAAAATTATTGTTTTTTTTTATTTTTTTTTTTTGGAAGCCAATCTCTTAAGAAAGCAACACAATAATAAAGTTTGTATACGATTTAAAAAAATAAGTGGTTTTTTAATTTTATTTTGTTTTTTGTTTATAGTTTTTTTTACACAATACATTTTGTTTTTGTTTTCTGCTTTTTTCAATGTTTTTCATTTGGTTCGCTGATACTTGGAATCAAAGATGAATCACATATAAATTATTGAAATATTTAGCTTCATACTTAAATGTTTTGCGTTTGTATCTACAGATAGTATTTCTCTTTTCCTTGTTGCTATATCTATCCATATATCTACTATAAAAGTAAATACATATATAAACATTTTTGTTTTGTGGTTATTGTTGTATTTTAATCAATTTCATTTTTGTATCGAACAACAGCCAAGTTATTGACATTGTCATTCATTCAATGAAATCTAATTTTTGTGTTTCTATTGAAATTTTTGGTGTGTAGTTAAACTCGACTCTAGCAGTTCATATTTATATACATATATAGTTAACTTAACGAATTTAGTTAAAAAGTGCTTAATTTGTGTACTGTGCATATTATCTACTTATTCCATAATTCATAATTGTAACTTTTGAAATGTTTATCAAACAAAAATTTGTATAAATCAGTGCACTTCATAACTTAATAAATAAATAAAATTTTAATTTTTAAGCATGACTGCTTTAATATTAATATTAATTTTTTTTTTTTTTTTTTGTTTAATTCGAATCAGTTTCATTAAAACAATTTTTTTATAATTTATTCCTTAAAAGAAATACGTACGAGTATATAGTACGTATGTACATACATTTATACAGTGATGTGTAATAAAATAGACATCGACTTTTCAAATCTATTAACGTGTTCAAGACACTTGTGCAAAGTGTATATTGTCACGATTTGATAATATACACAGAAAAATAATACCTTTGACATCTTGTTGATTGTAAAAATTATATAGCACCTTAAAATAGCTATCAATCGTAAACCCCTCCTTTTTATTGTTGGCTAGTCTTTTCGCAGTGAAACGTTTTTAATCTGGCGAATAAGGTGCGTAGTGGAACATTTTTATTTAAGTTCATTCATAGTGGATGACTGAACAAGTGCATTGCGGCCTTTTTTCCTTAGTAAATACCATAACTAAATAGATAATACTCTCTATAGATTATTTTTTCTGTTTGAAGATAATTAATATGAATATGTCATGCCAAAAAAAACTTGTCATGACCTCGCGGTCATGTCATCTCAAGACTCTCCCAATCCAGCCAGGTGTGAACTGGTGGACCCATGTCTCATCCATGGCTACGGATTGACGCAAAAAGTATTGCGCTAAAATATTGTCAAACAGTCTTTTAAAACATCATTACAGCGCTATTTTGGGTCTATTGTAAAGCACTTTTTGAAATGCTAGCATACGTACCTTCAGCCGACAAACATCCAATACCATTATTTTTATTTTCTTGATCGTTACTGTCGTGGAGGCCTCCATCTTTGTTCAAACTCTGCCACCCAATATTTTGTAGCCTTAAACGCAGAAGTAGGTTCCCCCAATATAGAAGCTAGCTTGACTTGTTTGGGCTAAAACTAATATTTCTGCGTCTGCTCAAGCAAGATTGCATCGTCCTAGATCTCGGAGTATCGTACATCTCCATTTTTTTTTTTTTTTTTTTTTTTTTTTTTTGATTACGCGGCTACTTGAGCCATAAGGAATCATGAGCGATATTCTTGTGATGATGTTTGGCTTCGTACGATTCTAAGGCAATTGATGAAGACCTGTATATTTTGCGTAGTAGTCTTTAACACTAGCCAAGTTTCACCGTCATACAACACGGTTGAATTTACTTATGCGTTGAATATTCTAAGATTATTTCGTCTGGATATTTATGGGCTTCTTTATATTGGTTGTAAACGTCCGAATGCCACTCTCATATTACCATTCGTTGTCCAAGATATAATTCGTGTGTGTCGCTGTGATATGGTAAGTAAAACATCCGCCTACTAACCAAGTGGTCCTCGGTTCAATCCCAGGCTAGGTCATATGGCCATTTTCAACAGCGGTATCACCTCATAGCACTCCGAGCAACTAATTATAGGTATTTGCGCCATGAAAAACTTCCGTTATGTCGACATTATGCAGTAATCTCTCCAGATCTTCTAATTTAGCTTACATGTTGCATTTGCATAATCCAAGATCTCGAATTAACCTGAGAGTCTTGACGTAATTTTCCTTTCCTCTGAACCGAACAGCACGATGGTGAATAGTTGAAGTAATAGTGTGTAACCTTGCTTTACTTTAGCGTTAGTAGTTAGTCCGTCTGATGGTATCAGATGCCTTCTTGAAATCTACGAGTAGTAGGTACAGGATTGTTGTTGTCACGTAGAGCTTTGGTCTTATCTATGCAGCTCCTTTTTAAACAAAAACCTGCTTCTTCATCTAGCAGATTGTTCTGTATTTTGCTCTGAATTCTTCACTATTTAATGACTAACCAAACGGACATTACTGATAGCCACGGATTTTTCTCTTTATCTATGAGTCTGGTCATCATTTTTCGTCAGTAGTGTAGCACTGATTGAAACTTTCGCACAAAAAATGTTTTTTTCCGATTATTTTTTTGTTTGCTCTGAAAATTTGGTTATGAGTGATTCTAATTTATCGCACAGCACTGTACTATGTATGTATTTAAAAAATCAATTGTATGTGTATGTGCATATAGTGCCTTATGCACTTCTGCTTGCAATCATATGTACATATGTCAGTCACTTTTTGTTTCAAGAAATTTAATTTATTTTATTACGCATGCATACATTATAATAATGAATTTTATTATGGAATTCTCACTGCAATGGTCATTCATTGCCTTTTAGATTTTTAGTTTTTTTCCAATTTGATTTCTATCTTTTTTTGGAGAGTTTTTATTTATTCATAGCGCGTGTACAACAAAATCAGTTTCATTTTTATATCAGCTATTTTTAAGGTTGTTACTCGTATTATTGTTTGTTGTTTTTTTTATTACTTTTCTTTTTCATCAGCTGCGCAACCGCTCGTATGGAGGTTTTTAAATGTAAAAACAAGTTAAAAATACAAAAATTCTATTAAAAAGAAAAGCAACCCTTTTTAGTAGATTTTCTCTAATAAAAGATAAGTTTCTTATATCGTGTCTTCCAATAGGGAGTTCCGAACTTGGACAGTTGATAGCGAAAATATTGCTGAAGCTACATCTTTATTTAGTTTGTTTCAGGTGTAAATGATAAAATCATTTTATCAAAATGGATATTCTCGTAGCGCATTTTACTGTCGCCATAATCGTCCTAAAGGGCGACAGAGGAAAATGTAGTAACTGGAGGGGCATATCATTGTTTCCAACGGTTATGAGAATATATAATACACACCACTAATCAAAATACCTCAGAAATGGATATTTTTTATTTCTCTCAATCCTCTAGGGAGCATATTGTCTTTAAACAAAGCATCCATTGCTTTGTTTCAGTTTCTTTAATCAATTTGATCTCTCAAGCTAAGTAGATGATTAATCCAATGTAGCTTCCTCCATTTGATTTTGCATAGTGGTGTAGACTCTTGCTAATTGGTGGTGATCTTTACTTTAGCATTGTAATTTTTTTCGCAGTAGGTGGCGTGTTTTTCTGATCATTTGTCTGATGTTTGTCATCATCGCCAGAGTTATGCGGGAAGGTCAGGGTAACTTCTTCTTTATTTTTTAGATGAAGTTGTCTGGAGGAAAGTTAAAGAATCTTTATTAAACATTCGAAACCACAATAAAATTTTACTTCGTCATATCCTCTGCTGGAGCTCGAACCTGGATCGTTTGTGTTCTTTTGCGAGCGCTCTAATCACTACACCACGCCACCCCCGCAGTAATTGATATAATAAGACGCAATTACCGATGAATTTGGCACACATTAAGAAAACCAACTGCTGAAATTGTCCATAACGAAAGAACTCGACATTCAGCAGACCACAACTTTGAGAATATTGTGTCGAAACATGCGCCTGCACCTGTAAAGAATTCAACTGACGCAGAAGTTGAAGATAAACAAAATTTGTTCGTTCAATGGGTTCTGGAGCAGTCGGAGATTAACTCTAATTGAATAAGTACTTCAACAAACAAAATTTCGAGCTTAGGACAATTCCAATTCACAGGAGGTTCAAGAGCGTCTAATGGTTCTCGAAGAAGTTACTTTTTGGTGTGGATTTCGGACTGGCGGTGTTATCGGTCCATATTTGTTTGAAAACTACGTTAGCTAATCCATCATCATCAAGGGTAAGCGCTATAGGTCGATGATACCCAACGTTTTTTTTTTTGCCTGAAGTAGAAGTAACGAACACATATGGTAACATGTGCTTTAATCACAAAGGCGCTACGTACCACGTAGCTGGAGCCACATTAGACTTCCTCCACGAGCGAGTTAAGAGCATGGTTGTCTCACGTAAGGTGATATGAACTGCCCAACGAGATCTAGCTATTTGTATTTTTCTTGTGGGATATTCTTCTAGCGAACCTCAAAACCAACACAACCCATGTCATCGTTCAAAATCAGCTTGATTTATGCGCCAGAATCATAAAAATTTGCACAGAGCGGATGCACACGGTACCCACAAGCTCTCAGTTTTATTTAAATTAGGAAATAGAAAGTGCAAACGGAAGACCGACGAATAATATAACCGAATATAATAAAAATTTCGAAAGAGTTTATTTTTAAATATTAAAACAAAATCAGTTGCTTAGTCTTTCGTATTTAGAGAAATATTAGTCTCCTTTTTTGATTTAAAAATGAAATACGAATATAGTTATACCACTTAACTTTTAAATAGGCTTCCTTAACAAAGACACAAATTTTCAACATTATGTTTGTTCGACAATAAATGCAATAAATACAAAGTTACGACAATAAAACGAGTCAAATATAAGTATTTATTAACTATATACACATTTGGCGCCACCTCGTGACGTTTTTTTCTTTATTCTTCTTCTGTTAAATGGATATAAAAGTTGAAGAATGAAAATCCTACATTCAACACGCATTCAATTTATTCCTTCCATAGTTTTTCGCTTTACGCATATTTTTTTACAATATATTTTTGCTCTTTTCTTTTTAAATCTAATTTTAGTTTCAAAGTCTAGAAAACCTTAAGAGTTTCTGTTGATATACAAATTTAAATGTAGTACTTGGAAGATTGAAACGCATATGTGGGGAGTATGTGATATGTATACGCTATGTTTGTTCTTTCTTATCTGTATACTTTACTTTATAGAGCATGTTCGTCATTGCACATTGCGTTAATTTGTTCTGGTTTTTATTTTTATAAAAATTGTAAAACAGTGTTGCATAAAAGTATGGCAGTAATTTAAGAAAATATACAATTTTGATCCCGTAAATTATAGAAATACGCTTTACGATCCTATTTAAAAGAAGGTTTACTTTAAGGTCAAAGTGATACTTTTTAATTTACAGACATTATATACTCAATTTAAACTGTACTATCATACATACATAAATCAGAGAGAAAGTGAAGAACTTCTAGTCTAAATACCCTACAGATATAGATGAAAATATACTAGAGAAGAACTGACCAAAAATAGCTTTCATCCATTCAATATTTCAGATCTAGATGGAAGAAGTGAATATTGACACGCTTTTTAGTTTATAGACTCTTTAGTTTATAGACATTCTATCCTCAAGTTCAGCTGTGCTATCACACAAAGAGAGATCATAGAGAACGTAAAGCACCTCTAGTGCAGATACAGATGAAAATACACTAGAGAAGAGCTGAGCAAGGATAGCTCTCATCCACTCAAATCTCCAGGTAAAGACGAAAGAACTGAATGCAGTAGCTCGTAATAATTCACAGAACAATTCCTTATTTGTCACAAGTCCCTGAGATGAGAAAAAACCTATAAGATCGCTTTTCACCACGCAAGATGTTAGAATACTATGCCACACTCTTCTTTTTCATTTAAAAGACTACAGATTATTATAGACTTCTCCCATAATAGAACAGATCGGATCCTTTATCTAAGACACAATATATGAAGGTCCAATACGGAAGGAACAAAGACAAGGTCTTTAATATTGATGAACCGGATTTGTTTTTGTAGAAACTATGAAACATATAACGTTAAACAAGGCGGTAATCTTATTTGTTTATAGTATGCCACCTACATATATTTAAAAAAATTGCTTCACGCTCTATGCTTTAAATTGAGATCTCATGATTTTCGCAAATGCACCAATATGACATAATTATTTTCCCTGCTTTATTTTACGAAAATAAATTTAAAAAATTTAAATATAGTATTGTATATTTTGCTGCATGATTACCTATTGAGCTGTCAGACGATTGCCGTACTAATAATTAATGCATTGCCAGGCTTAAATCTCTAAACTATTGGGAATATATTCTACAATACTTTGGTGGCATTATTAGTCGGTCTTTTTAAAAATGTTGAGCACGCTTTTATTAGAGATATCATCAATTAGTTTAGGTTAGACAAAGCTGTAATCTCATTTGTCTATAGACTCCTGTATCTCAGGAGATACGATGTGGCAATAACGTACTTAAGTCTTTGTATTCGCACTTGTTCTTAAATTTAAATAGCTTCAAACTCGTGTTCTTTGTTTAACCCGCGAAAGATAAACTGCTACTGTTCACAAGGAGATATAAAATTCTTAGATTTGTAATTTTCGGATATAGGTTAAATTTATATGAGCAAAACTTTCAGAGATATTAGAGATAAAAATAGACTATTGTTTTCCGCTGTCTTTTGTTAATTTTATAAAGTTTTATATATATTTAAGCGACTTAATGGCTTAAAAACTATTATTATTAATATATTTTACAAAAAGTTAAAGGGTTTGAATTTGATCGCTACAAGACCTGAATATTTCGAACGACACTGTATTTAATAAATGCAAGAGATACATATATATGTATATATGTTTGTATATATGTTTTATATATTTTTATTGATGTTAAGTGTGATGACACTGATCATTTTTTCACATTACATTTCACTCCACACTTTATTGTTATTTAATGTTCTATAGTAATTATTAGAAGCTATACAGAAAAGTTGTGAAAAATTATTTATATAATCTATACTATATACTTGTACATATGTGTATATTGTAAATACATATAATGTATTTGGAAAAATGAAAACCGATAACAAGAAAATATATTGTATAAATATGTACAGTATTGACACTATTACTGAATTTTGTTTTTACAAATAATGCATTTTTAATGTGTAATTTTTAAACCAATTAAAAAAAAAAAAACAAATATAAGAAATGCATAAATTTAACCTCGAATGTGTGAAGATATTAAATAGTAAAATTGTAAATAAAAAGTTTTAAGTTAATTTCATCAAGATAAATAGGCTTGTAAACTGTTGTTAAATTACATTCCACTACAAGACCAGATATAATTTTTTTTAAAGATCTTAAGAAAAAAGTCACATATTTGATAACATTTTAATGCGAAAAGCAATTTGACCTAAATAAGGCTCTGATATGACATTCGCGATCTCTAAGGGAATCAATTACGATTATTTATTATAAACCTTACCCAGTTGTCTCGAGAACAATATGTCATCTTAAGAATCTACAATATTGTTACCAAAATAAACAACGCCTAAAGAAGATACAAAAACATCATTTAAAACTGTATTGTGTGATTTTAGTCCATTGGTTTGTATTGAGTATACAAGTTAATTTGAGGTAAAGGTTTTAAGGTAAAGAATGAATTACGCCAATTTCCAATACCCTGTTCAGAAGTGAAGCGTATTCCAGTAGAGGCGTGCTGCATCGATTGAAACAAATGGTAGTCAGAAGTGGCAAGGTCTGGGCTATAAGGCGTGTGAACCAAAACTTTCTGTCCACTGTTTTCGAAAAAGTTTTTGACCAGTCTTAAAACAATCAAATGTGCGGTACAGGTTTCCTGTGATCGTGACACGATTACAACAGCCCATAATACAAAACACCCTTCTGATCGCACCAAATACAGAGTGTTACCTTGGCGTCATGGATATTTAGTTTTAGCGTTGATTTGGCTGGTTGGCCGAGCTTTACATATGTATTTTACATGTATCAATTTTTCATCACCAGTAAGGAAATGATTTGTTGTGTGACTCTCAATGACAATGCAAGTTCTTTTTCCGTTTGACAACAATGACCAGGCCTCTCAATGTCTTCTGTGTCGAAATCACCATTTTTGAATCGCGTAAACCACCGTTGACCGTAAGCTTCTACCAACAATCGATAACTTTCAGCAGCCGTTTTCTTCAAATAAAAGTAGGTTATCTGACTTCTCCGAAAAACATATTTTTTAGGCACAAAATTCAATATTATAACGATTGAAAAAAATGTATGTTTACACTTTGCGTTCTATCGAATATAATGAATTATAATGACAGATGTTTACCAAACAAAATATTCGTTATTATTGACACAAACCATATGTGATAGTTATGTCATATGTTGTCCAAATCGACATTGTTAACTTACCACAATATCAAGACTGTCAATGTGCCACCTTGGTAATGCCATACTTAATTTGTGTTATTAATTGAGCATTGAACGGTTTTACCGTACCGATTTTGGGAGTTACATTTGAATTAACGGAAAGGAGTTGAATGCTGTAGAAAGTACAAGAACATTCGAAAGTAATACCAATTGTATATAAAAGGCGGCGCATTATGCATAGTTAAGCATTAAAAACATAACCGACAGCAAGCAGCAAGTTATTGGCAACATTTACTCAAAAATATAAAAGCTAATGGAATTGCGTGTTTAAAACTTTTTAATTTAATAACTAAACATAAATACAATTTATTTTGATTATTTTAGTTTGATACAATATTTTAATTCTATACTGTTGATTGCTGATCAAAAAAAAAAAAATATTTTGCGTTTATTTAGAATTTTATATTGTATCACTAAATTCTGCTTCGCTGCCTAAAAAAATAGAAATTATTTTATGTTTAGCAGTAGCAGCAAAGGTTGTTATCTAGGCTTTTGCTGTGCTGCCTTTTAAATAATTGTTTTCATATAAACGTATGTATTCTAATATGATATTTTGCTGTCTGCTACTTGCTGTCGGCTATGTGTTTAATGCTTTAGTTAGTTATAGTTTGGCAGTCATTGTGTAAAGTCGTATAGAGTCGTGTATTGAGCAAATTGGCGTATTAGGCGGATAAGTTGGTTACTATATAGTTATACTTGTATAAAGTAAAAGTGTGGAAATAAAAAAGCTGTATAAAATTTGTATGAATTTAGAAGATCTCAAACGTTTTAAAAAGGTTAAAACGTAACAATATGTCTTAGGCACATCATAAAAAAATTATTATTTTTATTTCAATATAAATGAGTCCAGTTGTAAACCATAATAAAGGCATTAATTTGTTTTGAGTTTGAAATAAGAAATATTAATAATGAAAATATGATTCGACATTACTTCATAAGAATGTGAAAGCTACTTGAACTGACTAGGATGCTTCCACTATGTAGGTAGGTATGAAAGGCGGTACCGAAGTGCCTCATCCAAAGACCACAGTGGCCCATTGTGGATAGACCTTTACCCGAAAAAGGAATGAAGAGAAAGAGTAAAAGAAAAAGGACAGAGAAAGAAATAGAAGAAGAAAAAGGGTCAGAATGAGTGTACAGAAAGAGAAACGGATGCCCAAAAAGGACCAGGCATAACCTAAGGAGCCAGTTGAGACCTGATAGAAAGCCCTCCAGGTCGCATATCCTAGCCGACGCAATATCACCCAGGCCATCGAAAGAGCCTTGGCCCAGCAACATGAGCCTGCTGTCATAAAGAGCCGGGCAGTGACAGAGGATGTGTTCCACAGTCTCCGGCTCCCCTGTATCGCCGCAAACTCGGCAGAAAATAGGGGAGCCTGTTTTTCAAATCCCAGCCCTCGTCCTCAGAACGTAATGCCCATCCACAAAACCTATCAGAATCCTAAGAGATTCTCTCCTCAAATTGAGGATCCATTCCGTCCTAGAGCGGTCAAGTCGCAGCCACAACAGCCTGGAGACCCTACAGTTTCCTCTACCCCTCCACGACTCCTCCACTCTACGATGGGCCCAGCTATCCAAAGAACAAGCGGTGGTTTCACAGACGCATTCACCTGTTCCACACCCCAATCCCCGCCCGCTCTTGCCAGTTCATCTGCAATCTCGTTTCCCCTTACGCCAGCATGCCCCGGAACCCAGCACAGCTTAACACTGCACACATCCAGGAGCAACGTAAAGGTACTCCTGCACAATGCAACCAGCCATAAGCTGATATGGCAACCAGTCAGCGCCCTAATAGTCACCTGACTGTTCAAGTAAAAGTCCACACCATCCCCCACAACAGCCAAGTCACGAAAATGCTCAGCTGGGGACAGGACATCAAAGATCCCGACCTGAAAAATGCTGCACTCATCCGGGAGTCTAAAGAACAGTTTAATGTCATTGTCCGCAAAGTAGGCCCACGCACCAGTGCCCTCCTCGGTCTTAGATCCATCTGTGAAGATGGTGTGGCCATCAAAAAGTCTATCAACATCCCACCAAGACTATCCGGAAAAACTGCAGCAGGCACATGCTAAAGTTGCATTCGGTGACCTGTGCTGGTTCTACGGACTATAAGGGCAGGGCAGAGTGTCCATAACCCAGAGCCATGGCCAGGCCTCCTTCGAAAATCCTCAAGGAGCTCCAACAGTCCTTTTCTTCACTGCAACCTCAAGGGAGGTCAAGCCCAGGTTAATGTCCAGCACTGCCTGAGGTGTACTTCTAAAGACACCAGATATGCCCATAGCGACACACCTATGTACCTTATTTAGAAGCCTCTTCCGACAAGACTCTCCAACATATGATACAGCCATAGGTGTGTACAGGTGTGACTATGAAGTCATAGATCCACTTCACCATCGCCGGGCGAAGACCCCATCTTCTATCAATGGCACTTCTAACCGTATAGTTACGTTAAAGCACTTATTCATCCCCAAAAGGGTATTTTTCCTCTAATTAAATTGCCTATTCAAGAAAACTCGTAAGAGCTTGGCCCCCTCAGACAGTTTTAACACAATCCCATTTAACCTAGGTAGTTCAAACTTTTCCAATTTATATTTGCTGGAAAAGAGAACTAGCTCAGTCTTCGAGGGATTGATGCTAAGACCTCTGGCGGACGCCCAGGAAGATAGCTTGCCAAGCGGTGAAAGTACACCTCCATGAGGAGTACCACGAGACACTAGTCTCTCGAGGCGTACCTCACCATGCTCCGAGGGGACAATCCTACCCCTAAGTATGTATATAAGTATATTTTTTAAATATGTTTTGACATATAAATCTCATTTTATCATCAGTTGAGGTAGTTAAAAATTTATGTTTGGTTGCTCAAAAGCAAAAAAAAAAAATTGCGATATATAGTACTATGTCGGAGCCTAATGGTCATTTCCGGTAAAGTTTGTACATGCGAAACTATTTAAATTCAATAATTATATTGTAGTAAAGAATTGAATTGCAAAATTTCAAAACAAAAATATTATTGTACGATAATGAATGAACAAAAAATCAAATTAAAAATAATAACAATGACATTGTTATTATACTTTACCATATACATACATACATACACATGTGTTTAATTATTCTAATGGTTAATTTTATCATACATTAATTTACACATATGGACAGAAAAAAAAATATATATGGTTTATATGCCAAAGCAGAACATAAAGATGAAGATCTTTAAACAAGCTGGCCTTTGTAAAAGAATTATTTGAATTATTCTACCTGGTAGCTCTGTAGCCAACAATCTTCTTTAACCCAACAATGAATCTTTGAATGGTATATGGCACATTAAAGGGTCTCATTTAGCTGAAATGATTTTGCGATTATCGGTAGCTGAGCATTTCAGTTCCTAATCATTTGTAGCAAATTTTTCTAGTCTTCAAAATGATTTGACAATGAAATTGTAAGTTTTTTTTTATTTTTCTGAAGTTCAAGTTGACCAGTACCCATTTTAAATTTGTAATTAAATTTAATATTGCGTCTTATCAACAAACAAAAATTTCATAACTTTTGGTCATTTTACACCTATTTTTCTCTCTACATTTTTACCAGTAGAACTTATTTTTGCGTCTTTAAACCGCTATTACCTTAAAATTTTTCGAATAAGAGAAAAAATTACAACTTCTTACTTAGACGGCTATATACAACCGTTAAGGTCAGTAGAATGCCTAAGAATATTGTTTCAAGCACGCCGGCCTTCTCCAGTCTCTAACAATAACTTTGGTAAGGTTTTCTGCTACTTAGTCTTTCCACTGGAATTTTTTAGAATCGATCTTATCCTAGATCATGCATATTACATGACCCAACCAGAACAAACGTTGTATCTTGATACGCCTATCAATATTAATATCTCCATACATCTCATACAGCTCGTGATTCATTTGTTAACAATATTCTCCGTTGACGCAGAGAATCTCATATATTTTACGAAGTATTTTTCACTCAAACACTCCCAGAACAACTTCGACAGCTTGCCAGTACCCACGCTTCAGTGCCATATAAAAGCACAGGTAATATAAGCGTTCTATGAAGTATAATTTTCGTCAATAAAAAGATGGCATTGTTGCCAAATTGCTTGCTTAGCCCGAACAACATTTATTAGCACATCTGTTAGTATGTTTTAACTCCAAACTGATGTTGTAAGTTTTATTTATGGCGGTAATGAGATAGACGAACTCGACGACTACTTCGATGTTATAGTCACCGACGTTCACGTAATGACCTAATCTCGTCAATTATTTGTTCGTTGATGCCACAAACTTCGTTTTGTTCTCATTTACAGCCAAACCCACTTTCGTCGAAGACTCTTTCAATGTTAGATAATACCGCAGTTACCTCTCGTGCGGTACGACCAATGATGTAAATATCATCGACATATGCAAATATCATTTATAGATTCTGATTGTTCTGTGTGCCGCTGTGGTATGGTAGGTAAGACGCCCGCCTACCAACCAGAAGGTCCTCGGTTCAATACCAGGCCAGATCATCTTAAAAAAAAGTTTTCGACAGTGGTATCACATCATAACATTAGCTAGTAACTGGTTATGAGTATTACTTACTATTAAAAACTTCTCTAATGCATTTGCCGTTCGGAGACGGCGTGAAACTGTAGGTCCCTTTCAATGAGCTTAAAAATAGTATTGGGTGCAGCTCATTGACTGAGAGAAGTCCCCATGTTCCTTCATGGAATGTTATTGGAATTATTAGTAATTCTGGTTGTTCTATTAACCGCAACATCAAAAAGAATTTTTTTTTTTTTTTTTTTTTTTTTTTTTTTTTTTTTTTTTTGAATAGATCACAGGTTAGGCTAACGCCCTGTCTGAAACCACTTTTGATATCGAATATTTTTAATTAACGATTTTGGGTTAGCTAAAGTCATTCTGCATAATCTAACAATTTTTGCAAGTAGCCCAAAGTCAGATATGACCTTGAAGACCTTAGCTGTCAAAGCTAATAAACAGGTGGTAGATGTCGATTTGTTCATCTTGGGTATTCTCCAGGATCTGGCGCAATGTGAAAAACTGGTCGATGATCGATTTGCCAGGTCTAAAGCCGCATTGGTAGGGTCCAATTATTTCACCGACTTTACGTTTTAATCGATCTCATACCACACTTGATAGAATCTTGTAAGCAATGGGAAGAAGTCACCACGGCTTAAAAAAAGACATTCAGCACCTGCAGCTTTAGTTATAAATTCTACAAAGTTTAAAAATATTTATTTTTGCACCTATTTTTCTGTCCACATGTGTACAGTACAAATGTATGTAATTAGTTTTGTTTGATATTGTATTCAGACAAAAGAACAAGAGCCATGAAGTTAGCTGATAATACCAAAATATAAATTTTAATTTTTTATATATTTTGTTATCGCCATGAAAACTTTTTATTAACTTAATCAAAAATGTAGATATAAAACATGACATTATATACGAAGAAAAATTTACACATCATTTAATGTGAAGCCCTTCGTAGAGGATTTAGAAACTCAAGAATGTTATGAATACTATTAACCCTTCGTGGTCGTATGCCTATTATCGATTATAGGTTTTTTACCGTTTCGGTGGTATGCCTGGTATGTATAAGGAATTTTGTCAACATCAGGTATAAAGAAAAGTTTTTGATGGTCACAGGTGAATACAGCATGCGTTTTAAGGTTATAATTTACTCATCCTTTTGTAAATTTACGCGTTATATAATTGATGATACATGAAGGTGCTTCTAGGGTCCAGTAAGAACGAAGCCAGTCACTCCTCACGTCATACAAGATGGTTCTTGTGCACAAAGAGATTGACAAAGTTCGAAAATATTTTCGTATTTAAGTAATAGAGGAGGCCAGTAAAGTTCTCTAAGAGTGGTATAAAGGATATTGCGTTTATTTAATAACGACTCCTTCATTGGGATAAATGACTACGTGTCGCTAACTTTGATGTTGATCAGATTCTGCACAATCTGCGTTGAAACGTCTGAGCAAATACTTCGTGAGTACTCTGCTATTTAAGTTCCTATGAGAAGTATAGTAACTCCAAAAGGGGCATTTGTTCTCTCAGAAATATGGCTTCATTCGCATCTTCAATTTAATGCGGTGAATATGCATATTAGGCTTTTTGAAAAAACCATTTGAATCGTGGTACGCTTTGCCACAATCAAAAAATATTTTTTCGATTGAAAATTGTCAGTAAAGGGCTCTAAAATCTAATATTACAGAGATATTATTAATTGCATCAGACAACACTATAGTTTGTTTGAAGGTGAAAATTGTCAGTAGAGGGCTCTAAAATCTAATATCTCTGTAATATTAATTGCATCAGACAACACTATAGTTTGTTTGAAAGGTGACATTTTAAGCTTCACTTTATTAGAAGGTATTACTAAAATCGCATTATTCTGTGAACAGTTATCTACGTTTGAAAATGAGTAAAAATTCAGAACACTTCCGTTAGATTTTGCTTTTTTATTATGGAAAAGGTAAGAATACATCTCAGTCTCCTGAAAAAAATTTGTTAAGTTTACGGCGACGTGGTTGTAACTAGAAAACACCGGCGAAATGGTTTGTTCGTTTTCGATCTGACAATTTTGATGTTAAAAATGCAACACACTAATCTGCTAAGGTATTTATCACCAAACAGTTATCAACCATTTAAAGAAAGCTGAATACAGAAAGAAGTTCGGTGTTTTAGTGTCACATGAACAGTGAAACTGCTTACCCGAATCGAAGTTGAAACATTTCTGAAGCGAATGATTACGGACGATGAAAAGTGTATTAATTACGTCAATAATGATGATGAATTTTCACAGATGGTCTCAAAGCCAGGATTTACACTAAAAAAGGTAATTCTACCAGGCAGATTGGGTAGGAATTGTTCACTAAGAACTTCTATAACCGTGGCATACGATTGATTCTGATCTCTGATGTCAATAATTGGCGAGATTGAAGCAAGCAATTTAATTAAGAGAGATTGGCTGGAAAGTTTAAATGCATCCACCTCCCATATAGCACAGACATTGCACATTCAGATTATCATTTGTTTCGATCTTTGCATAACTCTCTTATTGACGTACAAAAATTTAAATTCCGTAGAGGTCTTCAAAACGCAGTTTGTTTTTCGCTCAGAAAAACCAGAAGTTCTACACTGATATAAAATATTTTAAATTGTGTTTAACTCTAATTAGGCATTCTCGCTTAACCAAAAAGTTATCGAAATAAGTGTAAAGTGAACTTAACAATTAGCAGGTGATTTTCTTTATAGAACACTTTCTAATCAAAGAAAATAAATGTCCTTAGATAAAGACATAAGGAAAAGGCTTAAAAATAAAGATGGTTCTGTATCTTCCTACAAAAAGATACGGAGCGAAAAACGGCAAACTAATTTTCTGCATTATACGCAGTCGAAAATGACTACTGCTTGTTACTGACTGTTTTGAAAGACAGAACACAAAACAAGAATCATAAAATATAATATTCATATGAAGAAACATTTGCTAACACGTGTTCAAAGTTCACAACTGGAAAAAAAATATAACTTTTTTATCGTTCATAATATTACATGCTATGTAGTGTATTATGCACTGCTAAGTAAATCTATTAAACCTAAAATACAATATATTAATATATCTAAGATTAATAAAAATCTATAACTTTATATTTTTACTAACAAGCAAATTTTATTTTTCAGATTCAGCCATGATTGTTAGATGTCAAAAAATATAAAATACTGGAAGAAAAATTACAGACTTAAATAGTAACTTTACTCCACAACCGTACTAATAGTAATTGTTTTGATTACCAATCAACCTACTGCATACCGAATCAGAACCAGAAACTAGCCCCTACGCATCGTATACAATTGAATTGAAACCTTACTATATATATCATATTGAAAAAGAAAATAATAATTATAATTGAACTAAACTTTAGCGTATTAGTTTAACTACAATAATATATTTGAACTTAAATTTTATAAACTTCAGTAGATGTTTGCCCGTTTTACTTTTCTTTATTTTTTTCTAAATAGTATAAGTAAATTAAAGCGTACATTATTATACGTACATATGCATATAAATATATATAGTATATATATATATATAATAATAATAAGGATATATTATTATCGTGCTACTTTTACGTAACGAAATAAGCAAAGTAACGAAATCGTCTTATAATATTTTTAATACGATATTGCATAAAGAACTATATTGCCAAAATCTATCTTTAAAATAAATTAATAATTGTATATTAAAAACTTATATAAAAAAACAAAATCTAACACACATTATGGTCATAACTTTGAGCAAAAGATGTAGTTTTAAATAAAATATACCTATTTAGTAAGATATATTAAAGATATAAATTTGTTTTTCAATATTTAAAAAAAAAGAATGTGATTAAAGCGATTTTAAACTTAGTTTGCAATATTTTTCTTTATTTTAGTAATCATTATTTTGATGCAAACAAACCCTTTAACAAAAAATTATTTACCAAAAAATTAAACAAATTAATATAATTCTAATATAAAAAAGAAGTGCCATTAGATTTTCAGTAAATTTCTATTAACGCACACGTAATAAATAAACTCGAGACATCACTTAAAGCGTTTGACTGAATATGGTTTATACATAGCTTGTTCTTTTAAAATAATTTAAACATGTTTTTTAAAAAAGTGGATGTTTTCTAAATTTTAAAATAAAAGTAATAATGAAAACACCTTCTGCTTGAATGTTTTAGAGCAAAATAATAATATCTAATAGTTAATTCAGTATCTTGTATATTTATATTTTATGCAACCTTATCGTATTTTATTTAGCCGTTGTCATATTTTATCATTTCTTGTAATAAATCAAAGAAAAATTTAACTCGTTATCTTCAATCAATGACGAAAGCTTTGTATTCAACACAACATCATATTTCACGTACCGTTACTTTGATTTAGAAAGGACATAACGAACATTTTAAAAAATGTGCAGGACTGTTTTTAAGATTTTTTTTCATTTGCATTTTAACAAAGTTATAATATATATGGCTTTTGATTTTGACTTAAGAAAAGTTGCACTTTAGGGTTTTTTGTAAAATATGAAAAAATAATAATGAGATAAATTCAATATCTACTAAGCATTTTATTGTACTGAGTAGTAAGTTAGGGCTATTTTCTTGTATATTTTTTTAGTAAGTTACATCTTTCTTAAATTGTTTATAAAAAGGTATTTTTTCGAGAAGTGTTGTATTTTTTTTTAGTAATAGTGTTATCAGAATATGCAATAACCAAATTTGTTAAAACTGGTTAGCTGCGTCTTTTCTAAATTAAAATAACGATATACTTTGCCTTATTTCGTATCTTCTGTAATGGTTGAAAGACAAATTTAAGTTGTTGTCTTCAATCTACATAAAAAATTCAGAAATTTGACAACGGCTACGTTAAACACAATATTTTGCATATATTTTTATCTTAGCATTTGTTGTATTTCATAATTTTTGTAAAAGATTAAAGAAATATTTAGCTTATTGCGTCTTCAGTCTAAGACAAAAATGTTCTATTTGGATAATGGATACGTAAAAGCCAATTAGGGTAGTTATTTCGCAATTTTTAAACGTTTTCTCAAAATAAAGGTTTTAAAATAAAAGATCATCCGGTAATTGAGTAAGTCTCTCTAGAATAAACACTTTCTTGTAAAATCTATGTTACTTTTAATATTTCACCATATATTAGCAAACGTTTTAAATAATTATACTTACTTTTTCGTTTGTGAAAATTTCAGTTTCATTTAATATTCGTGTGTGTGTAACCTATCTATGGCATTTTAAGATGTATACCTAAAATCCAATATACATATATGTTTATACATAAATATGCATTAGAGTATTCAAGAAAGCCAGAAACCAAAATTTTTCTTTTAAAAATCGACCGGTTTCGAATATATTTTATATTTGAAATTATCGAAAATCGGGTTTTTTGTTTGTTAAATTAAATTGTTGCTTTTAAAATATATTTCGAGACCTTTCATACGCTTAAACGTAGCTTCAATAGATTTTGTTGAGTTCTTTTTTAAAATTTCTATCTTTAAACAGGAAAGTTTTTTTCGTTTTGTTTAAACTTTCTGTATTTCTTGTTATATTTTCCATTTTTTGTTTGTTTTCTTTTTGCTTTAAGAAAGAGAGAAAAACGAATTTGCAGGACACGAAAGTCTTATTCTCCTTTCTCCAATCTCTGCTACAAACTCAAGACTTTTCCAAGTAAACTTTCCATGTCTGAAAGGAGATGAGTTATTTTTTTTTTAATTTTGTTTGAAGCTTTCCAGTTCTTAACATATTTTACTTATGTTTATGAAAGAATTTTCATTTGCAAAAGAAATACAAAACGAAATTGCCAGTATACGAAAATCTCAATCTCCCTTCTCCTTCTTTTCTATAAACTAACGACATTTCAAAGTAAACTTTTCGCCAACATTTTGTTAGAACGTATTGCTACATTTCTAGACATATTTTCATTTTTTGGTTTACCAAATAGAGAGATCTTCTCTATCTGCAAAATAAAAACAACAACAACTATAACAAATTATTATCCTTTCCCTTTTCTCACATAAACTTATGACATTTCGAAGTAGGGGTGATCTCAAAGGAGTGATCCTATCAATATAATTTGTAAAAAGTATTAAAAGGAATTGTAATTTATTTTAAACCTCGTCACATTTTTAACTAAAAAGCAGAGACCGAAAATAATTGTTATTTTTATTATTTTAAAGAAAAGGCTACTTTTATTTAATTTAGGGAATTTTTAACCATTATTTTAAGATATATATTATTTTGGTCGACTTAACCAATATACATGAGATATATTTTTTTTTTTTTTGGTTATAAATAACTATTATTAGAAGCAAAAAATATTTAGGTTATCAATAACCATTATAGAAAGTAATTTAATTTGTTGGTTATCGGTGACTAATTCGACAGCACCCATTTCTTTTGGATAGTGGTAAACACTATCTATTTTCACCTGCAATAATCAATTATAACTCCAATTTACGAAGGATTCTATTAGGTTTTTACATAAAAAAGTTTTACATATAAAATTTTCAATGTTTTATACTCAAAAAATTTTCTCTAGAAAAAACAGAAGAACGCATCCAAGTTTTCCATGTGCGTTTATTAAGTGATTGTAGTGAATTTTAGTTACGTATAATTTTTGTCAAAGTGAATTTTTGTTACGTGGAAAAAAAGTGATTGTAATGAATTTTTGTTAAAGTGAATTTTATTACGTGGAAAATAAACAAAAATATGGGTAGAAAACGGAACATTCTTATTCGTGATTTTTTTCATTATAATGAATGGGCAAGTGAGTCGACTTGCGAGGTCTGCAACAAAAACTGCCTAATTTATTTTATATGTCGAAGATATTTAAATTACTTTCCCTACAAATCCCATAGAAGTGCAACCATCCACTCACTAATATCAAATACGATATGTATCGCGGTAGTGATACAAAAAAAACTATATTTTATTTAGTAACCAAAAAAATTATATAATAATGGTTAATTATAACCATTATTTGAATTCGTCTATGTTAATTGTTAAATAATACCTTTTTGTCATTTTTCTTAAACTTTTAAGTCTCTGCTAAAAAGTGTTACGATTTTTATTTCCATTTACTTTTATATAATTTTATATGTTAACATATCGGACAATACCGGCTAACAGGTTTTTATTTAACACTGTAAGCGGTTTTTTAAACAGTAACTGGTTTTTTAACCGGAACCAGTTTCTTAACTTAAATTTACAAACAATTTAAAACCCGGTTTTTCGAATACTCTAATACCTATGCATATACATATTGTATAAATACTAAATTATTCAAATTATCTATACATAAATTGCATTTAAATTATACAAAAAAGTATCAAGTAAAAAGTATTGTTATTTTTTAAAATTCGCACCATTAAAAAGTATGTATGTAAATTATGAAATTAATTAAAATAGCAGTAATGATAAAAAAATTAAATTTAATTAAAGAAGCAAACAAATTGTTGCAACTATTTGCGCACAAAACCTATAGAAAAAAATGCTAAGTTTTTCTTTTTTACTAATCGTAGATAAAATATTTAAATAAAATGGAAGCTTTTAACAAAGACTTCCATAATAATTTTTAGATTTTAAAAGAATTTTTTAAGTGCCCTGTAAAAACTAATTAAAATAAAATAAAAAATGTTTAGTGTATATTTGGCTTTATTCAAAATAATAATGTAGTTATTCAAAAAAAAAAATAATATTAATTTTACATTTAAATAAATTTTTTAAAGAAATATATGTAATATATAGTAAATTTAATATACATTTTTTTACCTTAAAAAACTAAGTCTAAATGAATAAAAACAAAATGTTTTCCAAATGTATTAGCAACGAAATAAAACGAAAAATACGCAGTATTGTTACTGATATTCTTTAAAATATATAAAAATAAAATCAAATTAAACTAAAGATATATCTACCAATACCGCAATTTAATTAAATATAAACAAATATCAATTAACTAGAAATTCGTATAAAATTGAAAAATAATATTTTAAATAACCACCCGTATTTAAAAGAAAAAATATACATTTTTTATACATGAATTTAAAAAAATTTTAAATGTCATATCTTTGAAAGGTAGAAATACAACAAAATTAAAAGCCTGTTACATGAAAACTATCTGTATTACATAATATATTCCGTTTTATTTTACTTATTATGTATAAAGTATAATAATCATAAACGTGTTTAAAATAAAACAATTTATATAAAACTACACAAATGTTTCTTTTTCTTATAATAATAATATGTTGTCCTATGTTTGTGATTTAATAACCAATCTTTTTTTAAAATGGGTGGTGCCACGCCCATAAAATATTTATTTGTCTATATCGTTTAAACGGTAACAATAAGACACTAAATCTGGTCCAAATAGGATCCTAGTCAATACAAATTATCAATCAAAAAGTGGGCGGAATCGGATAAGTGGTCATGGTATCTCCCATACAAAGTAAATATATACTTTTGTATGTCTTGAGCTAATAAAAATCATTAGTTAAAAAATTTGCGAAGTTGAACATCATGAGGACATGGTATTCAGAATAAATACTGATTATTTTATATCTTGAGAACGGTTAAAGTGGAAGTTTATGAATTTGGTCTTTTCATTTACACATATATGTAGATGCCGACTTGCGGTCAAAAATTATGTAATTGAAGTAACAGTTTTGCATGGATAATGATTCAAAGGCGAAGAAGTTTTAATACCACGCATAACTATGATTCGCACTGATATGCCATTTGAATTTCAACGATTACAGATTCCCGTTCGTTTTGCAATGACTATTAATAAAGCTCAAGGTCAGTCATAGCAAGTTTGTGGCATAAATTTAGACGGTTTTGTATCTTCGCACGGTAAACTATATTTTGCATTTTTACATGCTTAGAAGCCATCGACCAAGCACTGCAATAAATATTTTTATCTTATGATGTTCTCACTTTAAAAAAAATTGTTTTTGAATTTTCTTTATTAGTAAAATGTCAATTCTTTCTCGAAGATTTAATTTTTAATACAAATACGTAAACGTACATACAAGGACAAATTTGAGAATTTCCTTATTTTTATATTATTAGTAATTCAAAACAAGCAAAGAAATAAGCAATTTTTAACAATTGTTTTAAAATTTAATGAAGAAAAAATATTTTAATATTTTATTAAATATAATACTGATTTACACCTTTCACTACTAAAAAACTGTTTTATTAACTATTCCCAAGAAATTGTTATAATTTATCAAAAACTAAGTGTTCCAAAATTAGCGCAGCTGCTTAGAATGGGTTAATGTATTGATCAACAACGTGGGTAGAGTTACTCTAATATGATGTATATGCATACATACATAAAAACTACATATTCTATTTTATTACAATTAATATTTTTATAAAATAAATTATTATTTCATTTTTTAATATAAAAAAATACCACTAATTTTGTTAAATATATTCGTTATTTTTTATAATTTTCTTCTTAAGAAATTCGTCTTTTGCAGTTTCTTTTCACGAAGACAACAATAGTTTTGCGCAAAACAAGTGTTTTGCAACTCGTTTTCCTATACATTTTTCATGCTGGAAAAACTGGTTTTGCACCAAAACATGCAGAAATTTGTCTGTGCAGTAAGTACTGCATTGCTTCTATAATAATTGTGATAAACAAATTCGTAAAAGTGACATATTCGGTTATTATATACTAAATAAATAACAAGTCAGGTATGTGATGAAAAATAATCGTTTTGAAAAAGTAAAAACAATCCTATGGGATGAATTTTGATTTCATTTCATAGTTCAGGTTTGTTCAAAATCTGAAGTGATTTCAAATCACCGACGAGATGTTCTGTGCACAAAAAAATTTGAAATCACGTGATTTCAAATAAGTCAACTTTTTAGTGTCGATTTTAAACACATTGTTGTATAGCATATACTAAATAACTTTAATGAATAATTTAACGTGTGTCCTTTAACCATTTTTGTTTTAAATTTGGTAATTTTGTTGAAAACAATTAAAAATATCAATATTTATGAAACACTTCGAATTTTGCAAATACAGTTTTTATTCTTTAAAAAATAGCTCCGTAATTTCATTTTTTTCTGTGGCTGTCATTTGCGGAAATGGAAATAGACGCCAATAATTTCATCAATATATGTACAAATTTAAAAAAGAAAGAATAAGAGATATTTAAAAGAGATGACTGAAAACAGCAGATACCGATCGATAAAGCTGAATGGAATGAATACACATAACTAGAGTGTTGCATTGGACGATTTTCAACATTAGTCCTATTATCGGCTATTGTTAATCCTCTGGCGTAGTAATAACGTGAATTTTTATGCCTTTTCCTTACATATATGAATTAATAGATTTAATTACTTAATTTTTTGATAACAATCATACATACAATTTAGTTTAAAAAAAATTTAAAATTCTTATTCACAAAATATTGTTTTCAAAACAATTTTAATTTGATATTGTCGTTTTTCATCATTATTCCGAATTTCGATTACGTCTCCGCATTTCGTTACGTTTCGATGAAAAATTGGTATTAAAAAAAAACTAAATCGAAAGAAAAATAAGAAGAAAATAATGTGTTAAGGGGTTCAATAATAAATCGCTTAATCTTTTTTCTTTGTCTTTTTCATACAAGTGAAGAAGCGTAAATAAATATTTTTATTAAATTTTTGTTACATTTCGAATATTTTCATGTCGTGTTTAATAAAAACAAAAAATATAATAAGTTTTATAGCCAAATAATAAATTTTTGGACTGAAAACAAGAATCAACTTAGAAAACGTAGCTACAATCGAAATGCAGAATACATTCAATCGAAAAAAAAAAAACTGAACGGAATCGAAACTCAGAATACCAAATTTGCCAAACGGCGAAAATTTCGATTCGAATCGGAACTCAGAATATGGGTGAATACCAATCAATTCGTTAGGAACAATTGATTTCAAATTGATTTGTGATCTAAATTATTTTTCGTCACATACCTGATTGACCATTTTAAAAAATTAAATAAAAGTAAACTGGGATTAATGTTTTTATTAATTTTTTTCATTTGTTCAAAACTTTATTTTTCGCCTTGCTTGTTTTTTTGCTTACTACTTAAATGTCAAATAAATTTCAAAAATTCGAAAATAAAAACCACTACAATATAATGGAAACGTATGAACATGTTTTGCGCAAAATAAGTGTTTCATAGTACTAAACGTACTATTAGAACAATGGTTAGTGTAAGGCTGATTTCAGTCTGACATTTATACGCGAAGATAGAATCAATAATTAATAATAGCTGATAAATGACACAATTTAATACCCCTATCAGAAAACAAGAATCGGTTTTTCCTACTCTCATGAGCTTATAAACTATAAACTTGGTAACGTCACATTTGGACTTTATCCCAGAAAACCTGGATGAATTGAGCGATGAACATGACGAACGTTTCAACAAACGAAAATGTGAAAGATAATTTACAAACAAAAATGTTTTCAGAATATTGCTGGTCACTGATGTTGCTGAAGTATAAAACAAACGTGTAAGAAAATATTTTTAAAAAGAAATTTAAAAAATTAATTTTTTTTTAATAATCTTGTTTTACTAAAAAGCTTAACAACTCCTCCAACGGATTTTTAAAGGCAATGTAGCATTCTTTTCATAACTAAATATATAATATAATATTTTCATAACTTTATATATATACTATATATATATATATACTATATATATATACATATATATACTATATATATATATATATATATATACTATATATATACATACTATATATATACTATATATATATATATATATATATATATATATACTATATATATACATACTATATATATACTATATATATATATATATATGTATATATATATATATATATATATATATATATATATATATATCTATATATATCTTTATAAAAAATTCATAAATGTTAAATTTTCTATATGTATAATGTGTAAAAACAACCCTATACTACTATATATATACTATATATATATATACTATATATATACTATATATATATATACTATATATATACTATATATATATATATATATGTATATATATATATATATATATATATATATATATATATATATATATATATATATATATATATCTTTATAAAAAATTCATAAATGTTAAATTTTCTATATGTATAATGTGTAAAAACAACCCTACTTGACAAATTTTAAAATAATTTTTTTTTAATAAAAATGTGTTTGCTTAGGATTCTTGTTTATGATGATGCAGAATGAGCATTATTTATTATTACAACAATTTAAAAATAAAATTACTGTCGTTGGAACTTGATTAGAAATAAACACAGATTTCTCGAGTTAAATAAGGTATGTACATATGCATATACCATTCGAAAGGTCAAATCCACTGAGAAATTAATAAGTGTCTGAAAACCCGAAAAAACAATTTTACCCGTTACTCAAGATTTTGAAGGTGTCTGAAAATTAAAAAAAAAACACTTGTTGTACTCTATAATAGCACCTATCAGAAAAATAGTATAATTTCCTAGGTATTTATACTTTATTCTTTTTTGTCGTATATTATAATATGTCAGATTAAAAGCTCTATTGAGCAAAGCGAGTTCTTTTCTTTCAATAAATAGAGGTTTTTATTAAAATTCACACAACTACGGATCGTTTCACATATTTGAACTAACTCGAAGATAATTCAAACCAATTTATAAACAAAATGGGTCTTTTTGCTGATACTTTTACCACGACATTAACCCAAAGCATACAGCGAGCATTATAAATTAGTGGTTATTATACAACGTACCCAAACAGCTCATTCTCCTTCCCAATCACCTGATATAAAATCCATAGAAAATTTATTTGATAAATTGCACCGCCCAATTAAAAATAAACAGCACTTAAGGAATACTCTAGCTAAAGAATGGCACAATAATTTAAGTAAAAACTACAGAAAAATTTAAATTTTGAATGAAATGTTCTTTTGATGAGTAAAGATGGATGGTTAAATATTAACAATTAAAAATTTAACAGAAAATTTGTTATCAAATACTGCAGAGTATATATCCACCTCGGTGCTGGCTGCAGCCCGCTGGATATTTTTAAGTAATTTTTTAAAGCGGTAAGAAGTTGTACTTTTTGTGCAGGCGGCTGGAAATCTAAATCATTTATAATTTTTTATCTATCTGCAGCTTCACGAGCGCATGTTTAAAGTTTCTTATCGATTGTTCTAAAATTCGGTTTCTGGCGTACTAATTCGTAGAAAAGTGAATTTATTTTACAGTAATTTTTTTTTTCTTTAATTCTTTCCATCTGACTAAATGAACTTGTCTTGAATCTTCATACAAAGATAAGCAATTTGATGCAAAGAGTAGCCCATAAGTAATAAAATTGTAAATATTTTTAAAACATAAATGACATAGAATTCCCCCAAATCTAAATTATTTCATTCATATTTAAGTTCAGACGCTTTTATAAAAACACACTTAATTTCTAGTAAAAAGCCTTTACACTTTCAGTAGACATATGAGAAATGTTTATTTGTACTAACAAATTAGTTACATATTTGGTTTCACTTGTTACAATAAGTTATTGTTTCTTATAATTAATGAATATTATAAATTAACACAGTTGTATTCCAATACCTTAGTTTTTTTCTACACCCATATATCTTCTTTAAATTTCTGTTTAGTTCTCAACTCTTTAATCACATCTATAGTTTCTTCTTCGCTAATAGACAATTCCTTCGATAAAATATTTTGTAGTGATTTTTCTAAAGATTTCGAAATTTCACCACCATCAGCACATATATATAAATTTGTTTCAGGTTTCATCAAAAGGTCCACTAATTCCTGGCTATTATCTTCCAAGCAGTCTTGTACGTAGTGATAACGGGCTGTCGCAACACGAGAATGTGCCTCTACAAATCGATTAATAATATTTTGTGTTTGCCATTGCATTAGCTGTTGACGATATATGACGGCTTCTTTATTAGCAGCACCTACAAGAAGCCAAGTAATGCCGGCTTTCTTTGTATTCCCATCACTATTCATCATCATATGCTCTTTATGCTGAAGAAAACCTATAAATGGTGATAAACCACTTCCAATGGCAATTAATATTTGATTCTTTTCATAGTCATCTTCAGTATAACGGAAATAATTTGGTTCCCTTAGGTACATTAAAACGCTCGAAGTTTTGTTTAAACACTTTTCTGTTAGCATTTTTGTAGCGATTCCAGGATTTTTGTTTAAAATAGTAAAAATTATAGTTATTTCATCTTTTGATTTAAGCATACTATTTGCTATGGAATATGGTCTAGGTAATAATCTTGTCATGTGTTCCACAATTAGGCTAAATGGTGGTTTGCAAGATGAACACAGTTTAAGTACATCGACTAGTGAAAGACCCTTTGCCATTATTAAATCATTATAAAATACGGAACCTTCTTTAGAAGAAATGCTTTTCAAAAATTCTTTTTCATCATTATCCACACAATGTTCTGCCAAAGCTCGTAGGCATTGTCTCTTTAAGACGCTTTTCAGATTTAAGCAATCCCGTACTATTTCACGCGGTGTTGTTATCTGTGGTATATAAGCTGGAACTTTGGCAGTTTTCTTTTTGCATGTTTTCGATATTTCAATTGAACACTTGGAATCTGCTAAACTTTCTAAGTTCAAGAGCTGCAGTAATTCAATAACCGCGTCACTTGCATTATGGGGTAATATGGCAATAGTGTCTCCAGGTAGCCAATCGAAATCATTTAAATTCTAGAAGCGGAATAATCATTATGATTGTAATTTTATTAAAGAATGAGTTATACCTTTATGCATAGTTTAATTTCCCAAATATCCTTATGATGTGTGGAATTCACAGTGGAATCTAGTAATATGGTGGAATGTATAATATCAACTTGGTGCGGTGGCGTTCGTGAGAATGGATATAGGAGATCCTTGCATTTCAGTTGGCCATGGTTATTTTCTGTAATCTAAAAAAGTTAAAAGAAATATGTGTCTTATGGAAATATTCTTTATTTATTCGTTAAACTCGTTAATAACTCAAAATTAACTATTACGAAGGACCATAGACAACAACAAATTAATTTAGGTAAAGAAGAGATCAAGAGAAGAAGAACAGAAAGTAGAAAATAAGTGAAAAAGTATAGAGACCTCAGGAAACAAAAGAAGAGGGAGAATATAGATGAAATAAGATCGAACTCCCCTGCCATCCAGTCACCTCACTAGCCAGCTAATGTCAGAAATAAACCCCTCCAAGTCAGAAATCAAAGCAAACTGAACATTACTGAGGCCATCGAAAAAGCCCTGGTCAGAAACCTGAGCCTGAATCCCTGATGTACAGGCCAGAGGCACAGGATGTGTCCCCCTTCATTTCCACACACTCTGCAAAATCAGGAGTACCTGTGTCCCACAATTTAGCCATTGCCCTTAGAGCACAGTGCCCGATCAGAAACCCTATCAGAATCTTAAGAAGCTCCCTACTCAGATTCAGGATCCATTTCGCCCTCGGGTGGTAAAGTCCAGTTCACAGTAGCCTGTAGACCCTACTACCACTCTACTACAAACCCATAGGTCCACTAAGCCAACGAAGAACTCAACTTAGGTCTTCCTCGCAACTTTTCGTCAGATCATCTCGTTCTCCACTATGCGACAATGCCCCAGAACCTAACACAGTTTGACACTGTATCTGTCCAAGAGCGACGAGAGGGTCTTCCTAGATGATGCTACCAGCCTTAAGCTGACGTAATTCTCAGACAGTGTTAACAGCAGCCTGACTGTCCACACAGCAGCTATATAATCATGAATCAGCTTCCCCGATCTATCGACAGCAAGCACCTTAGTCTGGTAGATAGCGCACTTATACCGGTCTATATTATAGCTTTAAACCACTGCCCAGCAATATGATCCCTGGTGCTCTTCAAGCCATCCGTGGAAATCGTGTTGGTATCCATCAATATCTAGCCATTTCCCCTTATTGGGACGCAATCGCCGAGAGTTTCCTATTGAAATCGCAACTTGACCATATAGTCTGTAAAACCCGGACGTATCGTGACGTGTGTACGCAAGTCGAACTTCCCCATAAGGTGGCATGAACATACCATCTGATCTTGGCAAGGCTTCCTAGAATAACCTTTAAAACTATCTAGCTGCGAGCCATTTCACTGTCATCTTTAAAGGATTGAGGACCAGGACTATATCCAGCGACGACTGCGAAGTATTCCTGAAAGCACCTGATATTCGCAGAGGTACACATCTTCGTACTTTACCCAGCAGCCACTTCCAATTAGCCTTCTATACTATACAATACAGCCGTATGTGAAAACTGGCATGACCATGGATTCGTAAACAAATAAACTTACCTCGATTTCTTTTTCAAAGACAATATCCAGCGATTGTTCAGGAACTTTAGTCTCAGTATATTTATTCAATATAAAATTTTTAATATTTATTTGGTCCTCCATTAATTCCACTGGATAATTCCTTCTGCTAAGGAAAACGTGTTTGTTTCTCTCCACTCTCTCAATGACTTAATGAATTTCATAACAAGTGATGATAATTGTAGCGGAGAAAAAAACGCTTTAAATAAATAAAAAAAATCTTTAAAAATATTTTGAATTCCTTACATATGTATATTTTAGTATCTTATTCAATAGTTTTTATTTGGGGTATTCACAAAGTGTGCTATCGTGTCGTATTGTCATAATGTTCTAAAATTCAAAATCGTTTAAAATTATTGTTTTTGGTTTTCAAACAGAAAATGATTTAAAATAATACAACTCGCAATGATATCTTTTTCGTGCCACGTATTTTAAAAATAAAAATATAATTAAAAAAAATAAAAAATATTTTTACGTTAATGCATTGCTATTTGTATTATCCACAATTTGTATTCGCACACTGTTTGTTTTACTTGTAAATCCAAAATAGCAGCAGCATATTATAAATGCTTGTTGACAACAGTCTTATTTTACGAGATATTATTAAAAGACATACCATTTTTTGACAATTTGTGAATCCTCCAATTATCTTCAATATATTTTTATATATTTATAAAATGTTAGTATTAAAAATACATATTCAATTAAATTTTTCGTTTTTTAAATTATTTCACATCTCAACAATGGCAGCACCAACAACCTGCTGTTTGCTGATGATACCAATGGCAACTCTAACGATAACTTTTGAATAAAAAACAATCCTATCACTAAGTTGTCAAAATTGCTTTAGCTTGTTACATTTGTTACAGCAGTGGATTGAGTGGCTGATTATTTATAAATTTTTTCTTCTTATTTTTGCACAAATCCATTAAATTATAATTAAAAAACGTATAAAAATGCCTAAAATTTCCGAAATAGTTGGTAGCGACGATGAGTATGAGGATGCCGTCAGCACTGAGATTATAACAAACAACACCTCTACAACAACACCACCTAATACGATCACAATTGCTGAGGAAAAAAATGAACCTGTAACTACTGAAGCACACAGTAGCGTAAAAACTTCAGATCCTTTAGCAACTGACGACCACTGTAGAGTAAAAATGCCAGAATTAAATGTAGATTATAAAACCGAGAGCGATGAAAAAGATCCCAAACCTGAATATATCTGTGAGGAAATCAATGAGGAGGAATTGGCAGAAAAGGAGAAATCAATGACCGCCGAAGAATTGGAGGCGAATAAAGTAAAAGCTGACAAAATGAAATTGGAAGCTAATGAATTATTTAAAAACAATAAAGCCGGAGAAGCAGTAGACATTTATACGGAAGCCTTAAAGATATGCCCTCTGAAATCTACAAAAGAACGGGCAGTGTTGTATAGCAATAGAGCGGCAGCAAAAATTAAATTGGAATCAAAAAAATCAGCTCTTGATGATTGTGGCAAAGCTTTAGAGTTATGGCCGGACTATGTACGTGCGTTGTTAAGGTAAGTATGGAAATTTTTAATTAAACTTCTCTTTATAAAACGCGGAGCGGAGCATATTCAGTGACAAACTTTCTTTTATAAGGTTAGTCTTTGTATATACCCCGTTCTACCAACTTTTATAAAGAGAAGTTTGTTTAAAAAATAGCCCACAGGTTATTTTTCACATTCAGATTATAAACAAAAGGGATTTTCTAGAAGAGTAAGTCGATGTTAACTTAAAGCAGGCTGTGGAACATTTTCAACAACGATTGTTGTTAATGTTATGCAAATACTTTATCAGTAGTACTAAGGTCCATGTGGACTTCAGATACATTTAAAAAGTCTATAATTTGCTTTATTCCTCACTGGGTTTTTAAGAACATTATTTGCACACGAATCAAGCTTGCAAATGTATATTTACTTTAGTTATCTTGATTCTCGCTTCAGATTATTTCTTTTTTTGTGTAAAGCACTTCTGGTTAAATACTATTCAATTAATATGTACTTACTTCTTTGTCTTTATTTAGACGTGCTAAACTTTACGAGCATGATGACAAATTAGATGAAGCTTTAGCTGACTATAAACGTGTTTATGAATTGGATCCTGGCCATAACGAAGCACGTGAAGCATTGGTTCGCTTACCACCCCTTATTGAAGAACGTAATGAACGTTTGAAGGAGGAAATGTTGGATAAACTAAAAGATTTGGGTAATATGATATTAAAGCCATTCGGTTTATCAACCTCAAATTTTCAAATGCAAAAGGATCCCAATACTGGGTCATATTCAATTAATTTTAAAAATACATAGTTGGATACTAATTAAATTATAAACGTTAAATGTGGTAGTGTGTATAATACATAATTTGAATTTTTAAATGAAATTTAAAGTTAATTTACTAAAGACGTCAAAGATATACCCGCTTATTTTTTAAACCAAAAATTAAATAAAATACTACTTTCTTGTTCCATAACTGCTTCTGTAAATGTATTAAAGAACTAACACAACAACAACAACAACTAAAGTAATTTGTATTTTAGTCTACTAACATAATATAAAATAAATATTCCGTTAAAGTAAAAATTAAAATTTTATTAAAAACAAGTAAAGTTTCGTAAAAAGTCAACAGCAATCCAAAGTACAGTGTGTTCTGCCCTTTCCATTTTGTACCAGATTATTAAGCTGCATTTTTGGCAAGTGTTCAAGTAAGATTTCTTCTTAACCAGTTAGTGTGTGTACATACTTCGACGGAATCATTATTATATCCTTTAGCACTAAGGTACCATCCAAATTTCGGGTTCACATAGGCTAATAGATGCCTTTTCTGAATAGGTATCTAATCATTTTTTGTTATCTGTTCCAATAGATTCGAAATTTTTTATCGGGGAGACATCAAAAAATCCTACAACAGAGCCCCTTGATATATGTATATATACATATAGCCATTGTCAGAAGGTATTTTAACGTAGTGTTATTTGTCCCATGGTTTCGGTACCGAGATCGTGGGAGTTTATCGAACATCCACTCTATATTTGCTATGATTGCATACATACCTTAGACACCTCGTACTATAATAAGAGTACAATAATGCATAAATTAGAAAAGATGAAGCCCGTTATGAAAGATTTGATCCTCTTGCGCTACTACAACTAATTAGTTGCATTTTAATGCAGCTGCTATTGCCCAGTATTTTGATCGGCCGTTTTAAACCGAGGAATAAACACTTGAATGCGTTTTTTGTCAACCAAAAAATACTGGCACCAAAAAACGGCCCTTTGAATTCTCTGCCTTTTATTTCTCAATAAGCAACATTTGGTCTGCAAATTGTATGTCTCTAATTTGTATCTGTGCCACATCTTCCTAAAAGGTGGGCCTACGATATTTTGGAAGGGTTTTTTTCTCCGTCACTCCTCTAGGGAACATATTGACTTCCCACAAAGCATTCATTACTTTGTTTTAGTTTAAGTAATCAAGTTGATTTTCAAGCTAAGTAGATGAATAATCTACTGTATCTCGCCTCTATTTGATTTTGTGTAGTGGTGGAATCCTTGCTAAGGTGTGCATTTTTGCCTGATCATCCGTCTAATATTTGTCATCATCGTCAAAGGTAAGCTGAAAGATCAGGGGGCTTCTTTAGACGGAATTGTCTGGAGGGAAGTTGAAGTTTCTTTATTAAATACTAGAAATCGCAATCAATGGGTAGCTTATGGATGGCAACTGAACTTCAATTGCGTTGCCGAGCGACAACTCGAAATTTGTAGTTGCCCGTATGGCAATTTTAATGAATGGATTTTTAGTTGCTGTATATAATACAATTTTTGGCATCGCAGCTAAAGTACGGTAGCCATCCACAATCGACCCATTAATTGCGATTTCGAGTGTTTAATAAGAAACCACCATTTGAAAGGTAAGTGGAAATCAAGAACTAAGTTCGTTTCAATCGTCACACAAAAGCTTTTCGGATTATAGCCTACCTCCCTTTAACTCTTAAATTCCTTTCCTAACAAAAATTCTTGCAGTATTATCCCACAATAAGCTTTTAGAAGAAATCTACTCAATTATCAAAGCTGATACTATTTTGAAGCCAAGCATTTCAGCTACCGAGCACTCGACCTCAAAAACCGTTTTTTTATCACTACTACGTCCGTGTGGTGTTCAATAATAATTTGTATGAAGAAACGTAAACAATCAATTTTTTACAACATTTATTACTATCTTCTATCGTCTAAGCCTAAAACTAATAAATCTTATCACAGCAAAGTTTATGTGTTCAAAAAATAGATTTACACAACTTCTTGAATTTTTCTTTTTTTATAATTTTATTTTTCCACATACAAATATTATATGGGAATATATAAATTTATCAATACATAAGGACAAATATGTATGTTGTAGTTAGAAAGGAATTTAAGCCGAGGTGGTGGCAGCAGCGCTGGTGGTGGCAGCTTGTTCTTCCTTGATACGATCTTTCTTGAGGGGACCCATGAAGGCCAATTTGTCGGCTGGGGTTTGGAAACGACCGTGACCCATTTTGGAGGAGGTATCGATGAATTTGAGTTTGATTTGTTCCAAGGCAGCACGCTTGGTGTGTTTCAACAAAGTCTTACGCAAAGTAAGAACACGCTTTTTGGAACCAATACAACAACCCTTAATCATGACGAAATCGTTGGTTACTTCACCATAATGGGGGAAACCACCCATCGGGGTGATAGATTTGTCGGTCAAATCGTACTCGGTGGAAGCGTTGTTCTTGATAACCTATAACAAAGATAAAAAGAAAGACATTAAATTTAAGAAACTACGGGAAATGCTAATTGATATGTATTATATCAGTCCTATCATTTTATATATCATGTGCTTAATCAAAAAAGTATTTAATTTGATGTCGGTACTTAATAGATTTATCATCAGTGCAGATGTACACATATAATATGAATTTCATATTGATGTTATAATTACCTTGCCATCCAAAGTGTGGATACCGGCACCAATACGGTAGATCTTCTTGTTGATTTCGGTACGGTGGTGATAACCCTTTTGACCGGCACGAGCTACGGTAGTCGACACACGGGAAGGATGCCAAGCACCAATACAGGCAACCTTACGCAAACCCTTGTGTGTCTTGCGTGGCAATTTCTTGGTGTGCCAACGGGAAGTGACACCCTTGAAACCTTTACCCTTTGTAACACCAATGCAATCGATCATCTCATCTTGAGCAAAGACGTTGTTAACAGGGATGGGCTTTTCCAAATGTTCCTTAACCCATTTGACTTTGTCTTCAATGGAACCACCGTTCAATTGGATTTCCATAACATGGGCTTTCTTTTGGCGTTGCTTGATCAAGCGGATCTATAATAAAGGCAAGCATATATGACAAAACATATTAAAATCATATAAACCTATAAAAGGTATAAACTACTTCATTTGAGTAGGACTGTTTGTGATATGGTTTAACTGCATGATCACTGCCTAAGCGACTACATGCAGTTAGTGGAATATATCAAAAATCGCCACCCGAAGGGCAATTTAATCTGCGACGTTGCGGTATATAACTGAGCATTAAACATCCCAGCAAGACCGCCTTTTAGGAACTCTTACACTTTGCACCTCCATTAAACCCGAAAGTTCAACTAAAGAGCTCGGCGCCAGAGACCAAGGACATCGCGTTTTATATGTGATTTCTACTAAATTTAAATAATTACCTGGGTATGAGCAATAACGCGGATAACCTTACAGTAACGAAGCATCTTGCGGAAGTCGTTTTCAATGCTCTTCTTGCCCAAATCATCATTCCATTTCTTGCTGGCCTTGGTGAATGCTTTTCTTTCTGATTTGTACCTGGTTATAATAATGAAATCTTTCTTTTAAATGGTTACACATTAACATTTGCAACAATTTCGTTGCAGTGAGTTGCTTATGAAGTCGTATAAAGCTTTTAATGAGTTTGTAGCCACATTTGAAAAATTTCGGTTTCACTTAAGAGGTTTAGCTCCATTGGTTTGTCAAGACAATTTCACAGCTGTTAGAAAATAAACAAACGGGAAGCGAACCTCATCACGCTTAGGTGAGCGGAGATTACGTCTTCCAGCCGTGCTCACTAGACGGTCAATTTCTTTATCCAAGAATCCCTCTTCTGCAGAGGTTCTTTGGAGAAATCGAGAGCTCACACGACTAAAGGAGATTTTAAAAGCTCTCTCAGCAAGCTGATCCAAGAACTTTATATATTTTCCAACATATTTAGTATATGACAAACAAAAGCTCAATAGAATATGACCACTTTTTTAAAAATGCTACTGTTGATACTATTTGATCAGAAGGAAGGCAGGCAGAGATGGTTATTTACACAATATCCTCATAGAACTCTCAGAAACCACCTATCATCATTTGAAAAGTTCTCAACAGAAGCATTTGTTTTTAAGAAATTTATACCACGTGGTCTTATAAAAAACTGAAATAATACGTTTTTTCTTTAAACTTACCAGTTTTTGTAGAAACGACGACGACATTCTTCGGACAAATGTTGAGCCCAGACATTGACCAAGGCACGTAGACCGAAGGGAGTTTCAATGTAACCAACAGCACCAACAACAATCATGGGAGGAGTTTCCAAAACGGTTACAGCTTCAACGACCTCCTTCTTGTTCACCTCTGAAAAGACCCAAGTGGAAAAACAATTAGAATCATTAAAAATACAGATCAAAATCTTATGCAACGTGTATAATATGTATAAAACACGAATCAGTCCGCCCTAGTTGCGTATATTAATCATGGTAATCATTTTTTTTAACCATAAACGTTCTAGATATAATTAATCATCATAATAGATATTTTATACTTTTTAACGTTTCAAAATATAAAACAAAATATAACTTACTTGAACCAGGACGATCAGCCTCACGAACAATGTGAGTCATACCAGCTTTATAGCCCAAGAAGCAAGTCAAATGGACAGGTTTGCTAGCATCATCCTTGGGGAAAGCCTTAACCTTACCACGATGGCGAGCTGAACGCTTCTTGGGGTAGAAAGCCATGGAACCATGGCGGGGAGCCGAGAATTTACGATGAGACTGAAAAATTAACAGAAATTAGACCATTTCACAACTTTTCAAAGTATAATTGAGGTTAAAAATACAATATGGCGAACACATCACACACGTGGCTTCTTTTTAATTCGAAACAAAAGAAAGGAATATATTTTAAAACAAGTTGAAGACTTTACAACACAATTTTAGATCTGAAAATCTCCAATTAAATCACTATTTTCAACTTTAGATTCGTTTCCTCTCTAAAGTTATAAACTTTGCACCTACCATTTCTCAGTTTCTTATACTGCGTCCGTATTCGTCAGACGACAAAGACAAAAAGAAAGCCCGACGACGGATTTTTCTTGAAGTAGGCTGTAGTTGAATTTTAATGCCATATACAACGGATAAAAGTCAGCATGGTTGTATTTTACCGCTATACTATAACAGGGTTGCTGTGATAAGTACTAAAAAATATACAAATAATAATGGAATGAATTTTTTGTTTATATGTGAGAACTTAAGATAGAAACTCCAAGAAATCCGCAATAGTGAAAAATAAAAGAGTTAAATATATATAACTATTTAACCATTAACTTCTTGAAATTTTTCTGCTTTTTTCATTAACCCGGGGTAAACGGGTAATACCCACAATCTTTTACCTGAGGGTTACACAATCAATTTTTAATACACTTACCCTTTTTTACTAACATACACTATGAAATTTTTCATTCCGCAAATCTGAGTCTATTTGTGAGAGGGGAGAACAGAATGGAAACGAGTACACAATTTCGTGTACTCTAAAATTTACTTTTATTTCTTTATTCATAGTATCAAATAACTACAAGTTTGTTGTGAAAATCTTAAATTTAATTGAATTAAATATCGTAGTGTAAACGCGAATGCAGTTGCAAAGAAAATTAGAAAGAGTAGTAGTTTCAGAGAGAAAACTTTATACGTGTACAACGATACTTGCTTTCAATCAATTACAATTTATGTTCAAGAAAACAGCTAATTATAATTGGAATGAAGAATTTGTATTTGCATTCTCGGCAAACACAAGAAATTGTCCTCAGATTGATATTGCGTACAGTCTACATCACAGTTATCAATTTTAGTAAATTTTAAAATGCAATATATGTGAAACAATTTCAAGAACAACTTGAACTGTATTCATCGGTTGTTTCGGAACAAAATTTTTGTTAATCCAGCTTCAGCTCTCTCTCTCTCTCTCTCGTGTATCTGGAAATCTGAAACTGATCTGACAATGCATTCTCCGGCAATATTAAAAGTCAAATATTGTAAGATTGGATGGCTGCCAGATATTTTCCATACATTTTTCTGGCAATAACGTTAGATCTGACAACCGTCTAAACAAAGCTTTAAGCATGGTACAATTTATCAGGTAACCTCATAACCACAACAGAAATAACAGGCATTTTGTTGTTGTACGAGACACTAAAATTTCAAATTCAGCTGTTTTGTTTACGAAAGTAACAAAACGTTTTGATATTTTTTCTAAGAAATTCCTATAAAAACATCGAAAAATAAAAACTGAACACAAATAAAAAATATTATATTTTTCCATTTTTCATAGAAAAACACAAAGTGGTTGCTTATACACATATATAAACGTAAACAAATTTGTCGTTTCAGTGGGATAACAAAACAAAGGAAAAAAACCTGTTGGTTTGCGAGTCTACCTGATATTCTTGTATCATGGGTTTAAACATATACAACTATATTAGTCATTTTCCTTACCATTAACTTGATATATTTCAGTTTTGTTTTCATGTTATTCTGTGATTTTCATTACACGAGGTAATTAACAAAATGAAACCAATTTTGTGCCGTTTTATCTTTGATTGCTGTCTTGGCACACGTTAACAGCCATATGTTATACCATAAATATTACGCAAACTAAGCCATTTTACTAAATAATTGTGTTTTGTTGATAAAGAATTCTTTGTAAGGCACAGCCGAACAATTTCAAATTCAATAATGGACTGGGATAGAACAGAAATAAGTGAGTTAATTAATTTATATAGACAATACGAATGTCTATGGAATCCACTGAATGAGGATTATAATAATTGTGATGTCAAGCAAACTGCATGGATGGAGATTGCTTGTGTTTGTGGCAAGGAAATAAATGATGTGCGACGTAAAATAAAACATTTACGTTCGGCTTACGTAGCCGAAAAGAAAAAACTGGAAAACTCCAAAGGGCATGGAGTGTCATATATTCCGAATCTATTCTATTTCAAAGATTTCGATTTTCTTGATTCTATAGTGATTTTGAGAAAAAATTCTTTATTGCCATCAACCTCACAATCGTTCCTCGGCAAAACAACAAATAAACAACGTAAGCAGAAAATTGTTGATCGAAAATCTTTACGGGATGCAAAATTCAATAATGCTATAGATTTAATTGTGGCCTCTGTTCAAGCACCATCTGCAAATATTACTTCTGTTGAGGAAGATAGTGAAAATAATGTTTTCAGTTCTTTTGGCAGGACAACAGCATTACAATTGCAACAACTGCCATTGGATAAAGCCTCAGAAGCTATGTCTGCCATTTATCAATTGATTGCGAGAAGAACATTGGAATCATTAGGAAAATCAACTACAGATTCAAAAAATAAACGACAAAATGGAGTTATATCTTTTGAAACAATGAGTCCTTAGTGTAGTTATGTTATTTTAGAATAGTTATATTAGTTAATGGTTATGTCATTTTCATAATCATCAAAACCAATTTATATACGTATGTACAGATTTTGTCAGGCGAAATCAAATAAAATTTATATCGAATAGACTCGTAAGTTTACTACCATATTTAAATTTATTTATTTTTATTAAATATCAGGTGTATTTAAAAACATCAATTATCTCGCACATTTTCCATATTTTCCGTACTTATAAGTGCTGCTATTTTCGCTTATAGATGCAGAAAACTTGTGAAAAATATGTTTAGTTCTCATGAGCAATTAAAAAGAAAAACCCCGGAGCAAGGAATCAATCGTCAAGAATTTATTGAACATTTAGTAGAGGAATATTATACCACTACAAACGTAGGTATGTGGTTAAGTTAAAAGTTCCTTTTCTTAGTTTTCACTCTTCCACATTTTTTATGTTTTTAGAAGCTCAAGAACAAGTAACAGCAAATTTGTCTAACTTTGCCTATGATCCGATAAACTGGGAATACCTTAAAACAGCAGAGGTTTTAAAGCTTTTTATAGAATTATTGGCCACTCCCAATGAACGCTTACAATTACATGGTTCTGCTGGTTTGTGTAATATATGTCTCGGTAAGCTAACTCTTTGTCTAGAAGTGCTTTGCAGATATCTTAATATTTGTTTTTTTTATAATTTCAGACCAAGAAGCTTTTAAATTTATAGTAAAAGATCAAAATATTAAAACAATTAAAAAACTTTTACTTCAGACTAAAAAATCCGATATAATTTTAAATCTTTTAACATTAGTTTATCAGTTGCTGGTCTCCCAAACCATACAAGTTAAACCGTCGATTTTATGTGCTTCGATTTTAAAACGTATTAAAGAAATTCACTCTTGCTACGAAAACGATAAACGTATTGTTAATATAACATCGTTATTGTTAGAGGAATTTGGCAAACGCTATGAAATTGTTGAAATTAAGACCAGTATGCCATCAACAAATATTTCGTTGGCTAAGTGAACAGCAACGATTTTCTTCATTTGAGGAAACGGAATTAAAATTTACCAGAAAATTCAAACAAAGCGATTTGGATAAATTTTCTCAATTAACGGGTGACTTTAATTATATACATTCTACGGTAGTACCTGCGGAACAAAGAAAAGTTCATGGTGCATTATTAAATGCAATTGTTGCTGGTGTTATAGGCACAAAATTTCCTGGAGATGGTACTATAGTTTTAGAGCAATCATTCTCTTTTCCGAAACCTTGTCGCATCGAAGTTGAGTGCGAGTTTTTCTTAAAACTACTACAGGATCGTAAAATTTCTTCTATTTCATATGAATGTAGACAGAATGGTGAAATTGTATTTCAAGGCCAAGCAAAAGTATTGATAAGTAAAAAAATTAAATAAAAACTCTCTAGTGTGGTGTACTATTATCTGTTTTACTTTTCTCGGAGCAATTTCATAGATTCTATCAATAAACCAGCTTTAATGAAGGAGTTTAGTTTTTTAACTTCTGACTAATACTAACAATCCTTATATGAAAGTAAGCTCAACCAAATATTTTATAATTTAATGCTTTGTTATACACTTTGTATAGCCCTCTAAAAGCCTCTTAAACACAATTTAGACGACTAGACTAAGTATGTATTTAAAGGTAGTGGTAATTCTTGAAAAAATTTTAAATACTTTTGAAATTCTATTAAGCTACTATAGTGGACTGAACTAAGCCAATGTTAAGTAAATTATATGAATTTACCTTTCTAATCTAAATTGACTGTCATCAAAAGCCTGCTAAAACCTCCAGGGAATCTTAATAATCTTTATAGCGGAAGATATTGTTAGGGAAAGAGATATAAGAACAAGCATTTTGAGTTGCCTGAAAGATAAACTTTATAAGATTCCTAGAAAATCTGATATAATTTGTATAAAAACTGAAATGTAGGAAACAATCCAATCTACTTCTAACGGTAGTATAAGTAGACCTTTGAAATATCAAAAATTGAATGAATACAGAAAGTTTGGACATTCTTTTGAATATTAACTTTATTTTTTAGAACGTTTGCCTTCACCCTTTTTAGGCGGAGCTTTGCCTCTCAATTTACGCATACGTTTCATTTCTTCTTTAAAATCTTGATGTTCATCACGAAATAGACCATACTGTCGCAAATTCATCATAAGTAAATGCGTTTCCACATGGCGCGGATACCAATTGACCACATAATCACGTTTATGTACGGGCTCTTCGCTAAACATGCGAACCACCTAACAAAAAATAGATTAAATAAATAATAGAAATGAAATGTCTTAGATTTTGCATACCTTCATAGATTTGTCATTTGTTGTGCGTGCTACTTCGCCAAATATACGGTTTGACAAATAATTCATACGTCTGGCATACTGAGTGCCCAATTTCACCAAATCGGTGTATTTATAACCAGACATTTCTATGTGTTTATTTATTAATTTTAATATATTTTAACACAAAATCATTTAAAACATTATGCTCTTGTTGTAGGGTTATGTCATTGCATATAGGGTTTAACAGCCCTGTTTTACAGAACAAATAACAGCCGTTCGATAAATACAGGGCTGTTTTACCACAAATGGTGAATAACAATATGTCCGGCCCAGTATGATCCTATGATTCTTATAGGAGCTTAAAGGAATGTATATTAATATATATAAATAAATAAATTAGTTCTTTTTTACTACCGCTTACATTTTATTGCCGCGCTATCATATAGTAATATAGCAGGGATTTGTTACTTTATTTTCTCGCGTTACCAGTCTATAAGTAATTTTAATTGAAATGAAATATGAACCATCCTAATGCTAAAAGAAAAACCTTCATTTTGACAATCAGCTGTTTGTTTTTTCAGCTTTTGACTTCTTAAAAAAGAAAAAGTATTCCCGATAGAAACTAAATTAAAATTGTATTATAATTTATTAAAAATAGTAGTGAAAAGAATTTGTGATATTTTTTGCCTATTTAAACAATAAATAAAAATCTCCCGAAGGTGAGTAGAAGGAATACACTGAAGAAGGCAACAAAGAAAGAAAATAAGGCAGCTTTTTACACCAGAGCTACTACTACCACCTATAACAAAAGAGAAAACTGCGCAGTATTTGAAGTGCTTGTAATCAAAAGGGAGGGAGAAAAACAATGTTTCGCAGTCGTAGTTGGTTTGGAGGCGGTTGGAATAAACCAAAAAATCGTCTTTCACTGGAACATCTTAAATATTTGTATAGTGTTTTGGAAAAGAATACAACAGTGTCTGAGAATAATAGAGGCTTACTGGTGGAGTCTTTGCGTTGTATTGCAGAGATATTAATTTGGGGCGATCAACATGATTCCTCAGTATTTGAGTAAGTCTTTAGCATAGTTTTGAATTATCAACTGTTGAATTTAATCTTATTGCCTTTGTTTTTAGTTTTTTCCTTGAGAAAAATATGCTGTCCTATTTTCTACAAATAATGCGTCAAAAAAGTGGCGGCTCTAGCTTTGTGTGTGTACAACTGCTACAAACATTGAATATTTTATTTGAAAATATACGAAATGAGACTTCATTGTGTAAGTAGCTTAGCTTAATACCCATACTAAAGCAGTTACAATGAATTTACATGAATAATTCTTTTTTCTATGAATAATTTTCTTTGTTTTCTATTTTATTCTAGATTATCTATTAAGCAACAATCATGTCAATTCGATCATTGTGCATAAGTTTGATTTCTCAGACGAAGATGTTATGGGTTATTACATACTATTTTTAAAAACATTAAGTTTAAAGTTGAATACCCACACTATACATTTCTTTTATAATGAGGTAATTGTTTTAAGGTTGATCGAAGATCTGCAATTTCACTTTAAGCTGGCAACGAGTGCCCAGGCTCAGCTAACTGGGTCTGTGGCAGAATGCCTACTATGGCGATCAAGTCAAAGATCGTCCTAAACTTTAAAACGATTTTGGAAGGATTGCATAAGTGCATAGATAAGAAAAACCTTCTATATGACTGGTTGGCTCTACAGGATCATCGATTAGACTTAATTAGAGATGTGTCACTGACTAATATAAGTAAATTTATCAGAAGTGTTGGTTAATACTCACGAGAAACACACAACACTACGTTTGTGTGGAGGAGGGCGGTTTGAATTAATATAATAATAATTAATATAACTGGATGTTCCTTTTTAAAGGATTATCACAATGCAATTGCAAATTTTCGGTCAACCTATCTAACAATTTGATAGTACAACTTTATTTCTTATAACGGTATTAAATCGACTTTAAATCATAATAATATATCTACTTCCATTTGATTTCTTTAGCACACAAACGACTTCCCTTTGTACACAGAAGCAATAAAATTTTTCAATCATCCGGAGAGTATGGTGCGTATAGCAGTACGTACCATATCCCTAAATGTTTACAAAGTACAAAATGCAAGCATGTTACGTTTTATAAGAGACAAGTAAGTTAATTATCTTACATATTTTATTCAAATGTAACTTATTGTTTTGGTTTTAGAACGGCTGCTCCTTATTTTAGTAATCTGGTATGGTTTATTGGAAAACACATTTTGGAATTGGATACATGTGTGCGCACAGATATTGAGTAAGTTGTATATAAATTAAAGACGGTGTATACAACAATTCACTTCATCTTTTCTGTAGTCACCAATCAAATCAAAAACTTTCCAACTTGGTTGCTGAACATTTGGATCATTTACATTATTTAAATGATATTCTATTGTTAGAAATCAACGATTTAAATGCAGTTTTAACCGAACACCTGTTGCACAAACTCTTTGTGCCGTTGTATATATTTTCATTGACACCAGCTCCTCCCCCGCCTTCCTTAGCTGTAGTAACGCAAAATCTAGCAGCGGTATTAAATCGCAATGTTGACATTGATATACAGGAAATGCAAAATCCACGAGTATCTTCTATAGTTGCAGTATATTTGCTGTCGTTGGTGTTTCTAGTCGTAACACACTCACCGCTGGTACATGCCTTGGCCTGGGTGATATTGAACGGTGACAATAATGTATTTAAAGAGGGTGCGACAGCAGTATTAAGTGCTTATGCCGAACAACGTGAAGTCGTAGTGCCAAGTTTTACAGAACCTCGTGAAAGTTTAGAACAAGCTCTAGATACAGCAGCTAATTCTTCGGGCTATTCGTATGGTGAAGAAACTACAGAAGAAACAGGTGTGGATAGTGAAACTGTGGTTGCAGCAACTGGAACACCGCCTATAGAAGAAACTGATTTGCACTGTTCAACAGAAGCTTTAGAAAATACCGATGTTTCAACACTGATAAGCAATAGCAAATTGGCAAATATAACTGACGAAGAAAAAGAAAAACTACAACAGCTAGCAACGCCAAGTGCAGCTAATTTACCGTCAACTCTACAAAGACCATTTTTGGAGACTGTAATGTCAGCTTTAGATTGTACGGAAAATGATTATTTGGCTTTGCTAGCCTTATGTTTAATCTATGCCATGAGTTTTAATAGAGGTAGTACTTATGTTTTATTATTACTAAAATTTAGTATAAACATCACTGAGACTTCATTCATTTGTAATCACATTTATATTTTTCCTTTTTCCTCTTTTACTACTCATGCTGCTTGTTTTATGTTTTTGTGCAAATAATCTATCTAATGTAGATGGTATGTAAATTAATGGCTATGATCTTATACTAACTTAAATCATTTATTTTTTATTAACTCTAAATATTTTCAAATTATTTAAATGATAAATACTGATACTAAACACATAATTACAGGTGTTAAAAATGACTGGTTTCATCAAGTATTATCTAAATCTGGCAACGGCTCGCTAAGCTATAAAACCGAATTAATAGAACGTTTATTGAATATCATCACTCTATCGAATCAACCTTGTAAGTAAAAGAAAAAAATCAATTATAGAAATATTTCAATTTTATGTGTCATGACTTCCTCACTATAAAAGGAATAGACTAGTGGAATTTAAATAAAAATCGTACTACTTACTCGATTTGCAACTACATATTACCTCTGTTAGCTTTTGCGTAGTCATTGTCGTATTTCGACATTTTTCTAATAGATTAAAGGAAAAGGAAAATATGGATAAGCGAGGAGTTTTGGTCTACTGCCATAGACCTTGCACAAACCATTTGACTATATTACTCCTTATACGGATAATGGTAAAATGTTCGGTCAGATTTTCCTCCTGAAGCTAGTGGTATAAGGGTACGAATATATCACCAGGATATACATACATACGCGGAAGAACTGCGATGAGTTTTGGGTAGGTATCTCCTACCGTCTTCCAAATGATTGTAGTGTGTTTTAGTCTGAAATATTCGCGGTGACGGAAGCATGTAGGGTAATATATGATCGCAATATTCGTGGCAAAATTGTAATTTTTGTCGTTAAATTCATACCCTACTACATCTCTATTGATCTGAGAGTGTATAATAATGACCGGTCAGTGCTGGATCGTTTGTCTGACTTTCTTTAGTTTGGATCCCTGCTCATTATGATGGTAATGAACGGGCACCTTCAACCCGGTTTCTGTAACAATCTCGCTAAGTTCTACTAAAGGTGGTGATTTCAGACTCTTACTTAAAAAGGCTGAAAATAGATGGTTTACCATTAAAGTTGCACTCTTTTAATAAGAATCGAGGATTTTGGCAGTAATAACTGGATATTGGGGGCTGGGTAAGCATGCGAGTCGAGACAGAGAAACGGTCTTCTATCTTCTGTGCAAACTCTCGGCCCTAGCTGTCAAGAGTAACAGAGCCCTTATCAACTACATACTATCCAAATTTTGTGAGTTATCTGAGTTATCTAACCAAAAGGTTAATTTTGAATTAATTCTCAATTCTCTCTCAATTCTTGGACAAAAAAGTCGAAATATGAGAACAACTACAAAATGCGCAGTAAGGGTATATGATTTCGTACTTGTTTTTATTTTATAAATCCTTGAAAAATATCAAATTTTTGTAATAAAACTTTTCAGTAAAAACTTTTCTATTAATCCATTATAAAAGTTTTATGGTAAATGTTATGATATTTTCCTCCCTTTTAGCTTGTCGCATACGTCTTATAACCATTGAAATCGCTCTAAAACTCTTAATAACATTCACTAAACCGCATAATCAAAGTGACGATATACCGACTACAACGTGCATCACAGAAGCTCAACAGGATCTTTTATTTGCTGCGCGTAATCAATCAATGTCGGTTTTACGAAATTTCTATAAATCTGAAGATATATTCTTAGATTTATTTGAGGATGAATACAATGAGATGCGTAAAACACAATTGAATGTTGAATTTCTGTGTATGGATTCTACCATACTGTTACCACCCACCGGAACACCTCTTACGGGAATACCTTTTACAAGACGTTTACCGTGCGGAGAAGTCGAGAAAGCACGACGTGCTATACGTGTGTTTTTCCTTTTACGTAAAACGTGCCAACAATTTCTTAATGAAAGGGAAACTATGCTGCCTTTAACGAATTCTATGAATCTTGTACAAGTCGATAATGTTTTAGATTTGAGTAAGTCTATTAATTTCGGATTTTACTTAAGTTTAACTTTAAAAACAAAAACACAATTCCAGATAATAGTGATTTAATAGCCTGTACAGTAATTGCTAAGGATAATGTGAAACAACGACGTTTCTTGGTAATAGATTCCCTACAATTGATATTAGTTGAACCGGACGCAAAACTATTGGGTTGGGGTGTAGCTAAGTTTGTGGGTTTCCTGCAAGATGTTGAAGTCGTAGGTGATAAGGATGATAGTCGCTGTCTACACATAACTGTGCATCGTGGCGGTGCTACACATAATCGTACTCCTTTAATATCAGCAAAATTTTTATTTGACGATCATATACGCTGTATGGCAGCTAAACAGCGTCTGACGAAAGGTCGCAGTAAAGCTAGACAAAAGAAAATGTATCAAATTGCTCAAATGATTGAAATGCCCGGACAAGTTGTTGACTCTCCAGTATATGCAGTAGCTGGTTTGAGATCGGCTAGTGGTGGCAGTTCTAGATCTTCACGTGAGCATAGGCCAATTTTTTCGGCTACAAATAGAGTACCTGGTTTCGCGGCAGCTTTAAGACGAGATAATATTGTAACCGGTGGTGTAAGCCGTATACAAATGGCTCAAAATCGTTCTATCGAAGGGTAGTTATAAAAATACTTTTACGGCATTGAATAAAAAATCGAAATTATAAAATGTCTTTATTTGATTTTTCAAAAGTATACGTAATGAGAGTTCAGGACGTTCTCGCAGACGTACATCCAATTCAAATACTCTTGCACATTGTGAGTCTAACTGTGCCTCACCTCAACGCGAACATTCACATTCCCCCAGTAGTGGTGGTGTTGGTGGTGGTAAAAGCTCTACACACTCAAGAGATAATTCACAACAAAGATCTTCACGTGACAATAGCCCCAGAATGCCAAGGCCAAGGTAATTTTTTCTATTATAATTTTATGAAAAAATTAAAAAAATATTTCCTAGATCTGAGGAAATTCCTTTAGAAGATTTTCAACATTCACGCAATAATAGTCCGCATGGTGGTGGTAGCGGTGGTGTTGCTAGTGGTCGTCCAACTTCTTCCAACTCAAACGCTGGTTCTCGTTGTCATACACCTTCGAGAGCTCTCAACTTCGACCAAATTTCTATACATAATGCATCACCACGTGATAATGCTCTCTCAATACAAACAAACGGCGTCGTTATGGCCAAAGAAGTGGTTATACAGCAACAAAACTCATCAGAAGAAACTTCTTTTATAGCCAATGAAGATGCAGCCTCAACATCGTCTTCCTCTGGTCAAATAGGTACAAGACGTAAGGGAGCTATAGAAACGGTTTGATTTATTTAATTTTTTTCTTCAAACACATTTATAGTTTTAAGCTAGTTAGGTATAATGTAAGAGATTTATTTAATAGAAGGTTTGGTTTGTTGAAAAGAAAAATAAGTATATTTTTAAACAATATTTTTAACTAAACTTTAGCGTCCTAACTAATTTATATATATTTTATGTGAAATTGTTACATTTCCTTTTCTCCAATAACTTTAGATATAAAAATTAAATAAAACGAAAATCTATTTAAGAGTGAATATTGAATATTTTTAGTAGAAAAAATATTGGTTAAATTTAAATAATAGTTAATAAATAATATAGTATTAAAATTTTAAAGTAACATACCTAAACGAATTTTTATTTTTTCTTTTGAGGAAAATGTTAAAAATGAACACGCATACAATAAACGATAACTGAATTTGGAAGTAACTGATATGCTGATATTGCTGTAGATACCAAATGGCAAAAACGTTTGAAAGTCCTACAAAGTCTATAAAGTGTTATAAATCATGTATGCTATATAGTCAACCCTTATTTATATTCAATGACACCGTCAAGTTAGTTGGTTCCTTGTCCACTGTGAGCTTGGAATAGAGATTAAAATTAGAAAGAATCAAGTTTTGTAGGAACATGACTTGCATGACAGAGTAGCTCGCAGATATCCGTTCATGTCGAAAAAGAACATACAACGCTGCCCTAAACTTCTACAGGAGTATGCGACAAAACAAAATATTTTGATATTTTTGGTTTGTATTCTGTGTTTATCAAAATATGCGTGTACCTAGCACTATTTTTGAGGATGAGTTAAAATTCATTATATTTAGCTCGAATAGCATTAATTAGGTGAGTCTTTTAAAATAGAGTAAATCATCCATATAATTATAACTTATAAGTCTGTGTTAAAGAAAAGCCAGTACAGAGTTTTGGAATAAACATTTAAAGCCAGTTGTAAAGCTTTTAAACATATTCATTGAAATACACATATTTATTTAAACACATTCAGGCCTGTCACAATGCAATTTCGATCGAAAGTGGCAGCGTTAAAATATGCTTGACTATGTTCAATGCATTTGCAATCGCTTAACTAATTTTAAAGAAAACTATACAGCATAAGTACAGATAACATTTTTTGCTTCGCTTCAGTTTTTAGCTTCATATTTAATAACTGGGTAGCTGAATGCTTACTGATAACTTTAAAAAATAATAAGCAAAAGTAAAATGCAAAAGCAAAAAAAGGAAAATAGTAAATAACTTCCTTAGTCAGCAAAGCAACCATTTCATGAAAAGTTGCTTTTGCTGTAAGCAATAAGTTATTGTTTACTTTTTTTTACTTAACTGTTTACTATAATGTGGGCGTATTTTGCAACTCTGTCACCAATAACAAAAAAATAAATTTAGAAATCAAATGGTCTGAATTGAAATAAGTAAAAAATAATTTAACCAGCTTTTCCTCCATAAAACGACAAATGATCACCAAATTCAAGCAACAGCAACGTTGTCAATGAATGAGTAGTAAACAATTAAAAAAAGAAAACATAAAGTAAACAACAACTTATTGCTCACAGCAAAAGTAATTCTTGATAATGTGATTGCTTTGCTGACTGCTTAAGCAGAGAACCTACACATAGTAGTATTAAGCAAGATATTTACTATTTTAGTCTCTTGCTTTTGTTTTTTACTTTTGCTTATTAGTTTTTAAAGTTATCAGTAAGCATTCAGCAACACGTACGAGTACATATGTTTAATTTGAAGCTAAAAACTGAAGCATTGTTAAAATTTTAGTGCTGTTGCTAATTAAAAAAGCAAGCAATTTAAACCCTGGAAGGTGGTAATAATACCGCAATTAGCTTTCATAGAAAATATAAAACGAATTTACTCATCGGACAATTTCAAAAAATTTTAAACTAACAGGCTCATAAAAAACATACACAATCTGAAGAACCAAAAATGTAATCGATTGGAATTGCGAATACTGAAACAAAACAATTTCTATAGGAATGTATGACTTACTCCGTTGAAAGGCAATATACACAAAATAACGAATTGCACAATCATGTCTGATATGGAAAAGCTCACATCTCACGAATTCAACTCCACAATAACTCAACCTAAACGTAATTAAAAATTAATGGCAATTCTGGGTTTGGAAACACGGGAAAGGCACTCCACGGAGAGACCAATAAAAGCTTTTCCCGACCTCAAATCGTCTTAAATATGAATTTAAAGAAAAGGTGGGCTATATCTAATACTAAACCGCATTCCAAGTTAGTTGTTAATGAGGCTAAGGGCAGCGCACAAAAGAAACCACAACTTCTGTATATGAAAAGTAAGTCTTGTGAAAATAAAAAATACGAAGAAGGCCGTAATCGAAATGACTTAAAACGTGCTCTAATCTATTAGGTTACTCGAAAACCAATTGAAAACTATTTTATTATATTTCAAATGAGTTTTAACTAAGGCTAATGGCAGTGCACAAAGTTAACTGGTACAGTAATACTTCAGAATATGAATGTTCACCCCTATTCCGAATTTCGATTAATTCTCCACATTCAGTTACATTTCGATCGTAAATTTATATTAAAAAAACTGAAGTGAAATAGTTCTTAAAAGCATAGGAACGTGTGAAATAGAAACAGAAAAATAAGCAAAACTCAAAATGTACTACATACGCAAAGTGATTCAATAGGAAAACACTCACTTTTTGTTTGTCTTTTTCATGCAAATGGACAAGCGTACATTTATATTTAACTTTTTTTTACATTTTGTATTTAATAATAATATATGAAATAATGTTATCCAAATAATTAATTTTTGACTAAAAAAACAAAAATCGAGACACTCCGTCAAAACTTTTCAACTTAGAAAAACGTAGATACGATCGAAATGCAGAATACATACAATTGCAAGACAATGTACGAAATCGAAACTTAGAATACCAAATTTGCCAAACGGAGAAAATTTCAATTCGGATTGAAACGCAGAATTGGCCACCTGTAGAAATGGGTATTTAACAAATTCGCTACAATTGACAAGTTCTTCTTTATTTTATTTTTTATTTTTCGTTAACAAAATTATTTTATAGCAAAATAAATTTTGTTTTGGGTTTTTTGTTTTTTTTTTTTACATAAGTTAATATTAAATGAATGAAAATTATAATTATTTCTTATTATAAATAATTAAAATAAATATGTATTACAGTAATTCACATTTCGACATTATCTAAAAACATACATTTTTCGTAAGCATATTTATTATTTTACATTAGTTATATAACCAGGTTCATAAGTTCATTATCACAGGCAATATGTATATGATCATGAGTAGTAACGTATTTTGTGGGTACGACATCATTTGTTAACTATGTATAAATGGGGTTGATATAAAGTCCTATTGTTTTGTGATTTCACCATGCTAGTTCACATTAATAACATCTCTTTTTTTCTATTTTATTGCATGAATGGTTATTGATGGTACAAAAATTCATTAAACAGAAGTTTGATTTTTCATGTTTTGAAATCTAAAATGGTAATTGCCTCTCTAGTTGTTTAAGTTTAACAATCGTTTTATGAACTTAAGACAACAACATTAACAATTTTTAATTTGACAATTTGTTACTGAAAATAAAAAAGTTTAGGAAAAAAAACAAAAATAAAAAATTAACATAAAGAGGAAATAAAAGGTGGTAAAAAAAAACAAACTTAATTTTTTATACGATTGTACTAAATTTCGTCTAATAAATATATATATATACTTTATATATGTACATAATATATAGGAAAGGAATATTACTCTTCTTTGTTGTTTTTGTTGAAATATTGATTGTACATGCCATAAGCTAAACCTAATGTCAGACAACCGACTACTGCTCCTTGAGCGGCTACACGCAATTGCATTAGAAATACACTTGTGCTCATATTACCACGATGTTTATATTTGTAAGCACCAATACCAGCAGCAGCCACAAAACCAGCCAAACCTATAAAATGAAAAAGTTAGAAAATATTTATAATTTCTTTTTAATAAATAAGGATATCGGCTATAAATTGAAACGGCATTAAAATGTTTTTAAGTCTAATAAATATTTATGTGCAATTAATCAGAGGAGTTTACAGTAAGCCAACCCATGTTCACTTACAGTGAAACTGAGCTTTAAAAATCCGTCAAAAGTATAGTAAACGATATTCATATTAGGGAAAGAATTTAACAATATAAATCAGCGACTGTTTCTAATTAAAAGTAAATTCAAGAGCTCAGGACAATTACTTACATAAGAAGCCAATATTGTCTAATATATATTGGCTGCAATGGCGATAGTCATTGTAGAAAAGATTTTCCATTTATCCTAAACCCATCATAACATGTAACAATGATCACAAGATCTCTTAGCTGTTCTTATACATATGAGGCTACTTTAACTGGGCTGAACGCATATAAAGTCGGTGTTTATGTGCATCTTCCATAAAATTGCTGCGTTGCGTTTTCCTCTTGTAAAGTCGTCTGCAATATACATTTTTTAATCGTTCATGTCCATATATTCAAAACAGATATCTCGCGAAAACAAAAGAGTTCTTTAAAAAAGTAAGGCGATGTCGGCTACTATTATCTGCAACCAAAATACGAATATTTGCTGCAAATGTAGTCTGATTTTTTATGGGAGCAAAACATGGTTTGCATCAGTGGAAGCAACGAATTAACTTAAAGCTTTCATCAACCGATGCCTAAAAAAAATGCTGTGGCTTTGGTGGCCCTACACCGCAATTCAAACGCATAGTTTCATAGAAGATGCCAATAAACAACTTTTGTGAAACAGTGTCAGGCCTAGAGGACATAACGAAAGTTTGTTAGACGAGATAAAGTTTGTTTAAAAAACTGCTGGAAGCAGTTCAAAAGTCCAGCTAAAGATCATAAAAGGTTTAGGAAATGCCATGCGCTAGCTAAGCGGCGAGAAAGCAGTTAACTTAGCTCAATAATAGCTTTAGATCAGCTACGATAAAGCAAAGACTAAAGCTAAAAAGTGACCTAAAAGGTAAGTCGCTCATATTATAAGCGACCGCAATCAGCGAAGATTAAGATATGCACTCAATGAATGGTATAATGACAGACATTTCCACCTAAAGATTGCTACATTTAACTAAACTAAAAGATAATTTAAACCCACCAACTTTGGCCATCTGACTAAAATGATTGTTAGCTATGGATGATAATAATGTTGAATAGTAGAAGCCAACTCTAATATCACATTGACACAACTCAAAGTCGATTGCGCAGTATTCACAATTGCCTGCTTTCATCCTCGTCATCCCAATAATATTGTACTGGTCAACCTTTCTTTCCACCACATCTGTAGAGATATTGGATTGTATAAGACAGGTATTCAATAACTAGTTCTCCATCTAAGATGCCACCAAATCCTAGAATGCCATACACCAAATCGTTGTAGAAGAGGCCATGAACAGCTGTGACCCAAATCGTTTATTGGATGACCAATCTCCGCCTATCGCTGAGGCCGAAAGCAACTCCCAGATAGACTAGGTCTATCCTGGCCCAACTCAAGTCAGGATTCAGCAGGATTTTAAACAGATATCAGCCCAGAATCATTCCCGGTTAACGGCATACCGACTTGACTCCATTAGACCTCTGGACTAGGCCGTTAGTTTAAGCTTAATTTTATACTTTGATTATTTTGCATCCCATCACAAATCATTCAATAACCCACACACTCATCCATCCATCCATTTACTCGTCCACCCCACATTCATTCAAACATCTATCCAACCATCCATCCACACATCTATTCACCCGCTTATACATTAATATTTTCTCATGGCATTTTTACTCAACTATAACTTTCTTTCTGGGATTTCTGTCGCGACACAGCCAACAACAACATTGCTAAATTAAACATAATATTGCTTTTAGCATATTTATGATGAATAATATGAAAATATGTACATATGTCATAATATACCATGTTCTACTGCTTCTCATTACAAGTTAGCCTAACTTGAGTTGTTCCAAAAGGCAAAATTTTTAATTTAGTGTAACATAACACATTATAAAATGTAACTTCAATTAGAAATTTTGTGTTGTCTATCCTTACTTTCAAAATTTTAACAACTTCACAAAAAGCTATTAATAACCTTTAAATTCAAATGCGCAAATATGGCAGAGTTAATTAGGCAATTATTTCGAACCTAAAGAAAAGTAAAAAACACAACAAATTGGAATTGTTTGTTAGAGGAAATGAATCACAATCATACTGACAAAAAAAAAAAAAAAAAAAAAAAAAATGTTTAAATTAAACTAAAACATCTTTGTTGTTTGACTTTAAATATCTTTACATTAGAAACTGTAAACAGAAGCAAAAAGTAAAACAGAAAATAATTGCTAAATATTTCAATTAATATTTAAACAAAATTCTTAAAAAAAATGGTTTAAAGATAAACACATTAAAGATCTTTAATTATCAATAATAAAAAGCTATTTTTGCCTGAACTCTTTCAATACTTTGTCAAAGCAATAATTACTATTTGTTTAAAAGAGATTTATTGATATGCATATGCTCAATCTATAGAATAGATGTATGTATGATTTTAGAATTTATAAACAATTTTTAATTTTTGTTTTTATTCAAACTCTGTCAATTTACCTAACACGTGTGTTGTGAGGCAAACTGTATAATTAATTTTGGAATGGAAAGTTTGGAAGTGATAAATATGAAGAGCAGATATGTTGATATAGATAGAGATGATACACTACTATAAATGACAATTACGCAGTACATTATACTTGCAATCGCCTGCCTATCATTTTAATTGTTTTGCGATTGAAATATTGAAACATTAATTTTAAGTATGTATAGGAAAAAAGGATATTGATCATTAAAGAAAATTACTAAAAATAAAAATTTGTTTTTTTTTTTTAATAATTATAGCCTGTTGAGAATTAAAATTAAAATTATTGTTAATTATTTAATAAAAATCTACATAAATCTAAAATAATTTCACCATAATATCTTTAAAATAAATATATTAATATAAGAAAATTGTCTTTTTAATAAAAACGCTTTATGACACATTTTATGATTAAATTTAAGAATATAATAAAAACGTGATCTTTTATTACTTTGAAGAGCTACTTTTCTTATAAAAACCAGATTTTTTTATATAAAGCAAATAGGTTAAATGTTTACTTTGTTAAAACATACATAAGAGCATTCTAAACAATGATAAAATATGTACAGAAAATCACTGAATGGCTAATGTGGGACCATAGCGAATTATAAATGGATTGATGATTTAATTATTTATAATTCAATTATTTTACTTATTTGGAAATTCGATATATATATATATATATATTTTATATATATATATATATATATATATATATATATATATATATATATATATATATATATATATATATATATATATATATATATATATATATATATATATTAGAAAAAGCGGTGAAATAAGGAACAATGTTCAGAATATTTTTGTAAAATCATATATAAAACCAGCCTTTTTAAATGGTATAAAATGTACTTTTCTGAAGAAAGGATAGTTACACGTATCTTAAATTAAGGACCGATTATCCATAAAAACAATAACAATAATTTCGTATTTTGGATCAAACACTTTCGTTGTGGTCTGATGGAGCGAAGTGTGGTTAAGACAGAATTTCTTCGGACATTATACCTCAAGTAAAATTTTCCTTTAATCTATTACAAAAAAGTTGAAAAACTACTACCACTCCAGAATAATGACAAGCGTCATTATTTCTCTGTTTCTGATGTCGGTTCAATTGCCCAGAAGAAAAATTATCGCTATAGATTATAGGGGTATTCTGAACAACAAAATGTTGCCATTTCTTCAGGAAGAATATAACTTTGGGTGGGAGTTTAGGCAGGATCCTATGCACTCTCCCATATACATATATAAAATGCAGATTTCGCGAATATTATTTAGCCGTAATGGACACACGATCACAATTGTAGCACGCAGATCTTGTAGAACTTCAGTTAATTTGCCAGTTGCCGAAAATTTTATTACATACAACTAGCAATAAAAAAATTGTTTATTTCAATTGCCATAAAGGCAACTACAGATTTCTAGTTGTCGTTCGGCAACGCAACAGTTCGGTTGCCATCTATTATCGAGCCAAAAGTATGTACATAGATTTGACGCAAAATTATTGATTTTACAAAACCAAATTGTACAAGATAGTGTTATTTTCTAAATTTCTTTGCTTTGGCTGGTCGCATCAATACCAAATTTAGAATATGATACATTAAATATAATTCATCAAAATAAAATTAATATATATTTTTTTAATGAAAACTGAACCGAACCACTGAGTATTTTTAGCAGTTATAAACACCACCATAAACATTATGCATGAGATTAAATATGTATTTTGTAAATAAATTGAATGATTGATGCTGGGTTCAACAGATTTTTAGAAAAATCACGAATTTTCCATATTTCCATTAAAATTGAAATTATGAAAAATGTTTATCTTTAGGTTATATTATTTAATAAATTATTTCATTTTATATTTTGTTAATAGAATATCAGAAATCATACATACATATGTACATACAATATATTATTTTAAAATTATAGTTTAAACTTGCATGAGTGCAATTCACAATGTTTTTTGTGGTTTATATGAAAAACTTTCAGAAACATTTCATTGAAAATTGAGCGTTATAGAAAACAAATAAAGGCGATTTTTACTATACATATAAACTTGACTAAATTACAATAGACAATAATGACGAAGCATTTTATGCTTTCAATGTATTTGTATGAATGAATATATTTACGTTTTTTTCCTATAGTATTTTTATTTTTGGATAATATTTAAAAATCTTAAAAACACTAAAATTAACAAATAATTACTAAAAACTATCACGTAAAGTGTTAATTTTAATAGAAATTAGTATTGTTTTCATGAAAAAAAATACGTTGTCACTGTTGTTAATACTTCTTCGCCACGCGTAAGAATTATTAAATTTTTATTATTATTATTGGACAGTGAGTGACCTTCACTTAAAAACGATGATCTGTGTTGATCATAAAATTTTCCATTGAAAACATCATTCATCAGTAAAAACGCAAAAGTTTTAAATAAAACACGCATACATAGTTTAAATAAATTTGGGAAAAGTTATAAACAATTTATTACCTGGGGGAAAAGCAAATATTTATTAAATAATTGCACTGTCTTTCTAAACTTTGACGAGTTTACGCTTTATCACAAAAAGGTAAAATTTACAGTAATTTAAGCCGACTTTATAATACCCTAACTAGAACTTTTTAATGCTGTTTAATTGTTGTAATGTGTATCAATATGCAAAACGGAAAAAATTTCGATTCGAACCGAAATTCAGAATAGGGATGCATATATTTTGTTTTCTTTATTTATATTTTAATATCCTGGATTAACATCTGATCATCGGAATTTAGTTATTATCAATTGAATAACTATTTATTTATTCGATTACTACAATACAACAAAAACCAGTCTTATATTAAGTATTGGGCAGCAAATTGACTTTCATAGGATAAGAAAATTGAATTCATCAGGCTTTTTAGGGTGTGGTGTAGGGTTTATTTTATTCGGATCTTTAGGGCAAATAACATTGTATTATTTAAACGCAATAGAAACAAAGGTTACATCATACTTTCGTGAATATACGAATATTGTGTTTTGTTGTTGTTTTTCTCTCTGTTAATAGTACTTTAATTATAACTGAACAAAACTAAACATCAATCAAGAGGTACAAAAATACAGGCAGGAAATTTTTTTCCTATACATACGTTAGATAACAATTTATTAATAAAATTAATTTATATTAATGAAATCCCCAAATTATTTGAGATGTACAAATTTTTCGTGACTGGGACTGCGGAGATCCCACATCTGCCATAGGAACACATAATGAAGGTCGTGGTCATGAAAAGTTGTTTAACCTTTTCCGAGTTTTGGGAATTTTCATTTCTTTATTGTCACACTAACAAAACTCACTCTCTAATAGAATGTCATGAGTCTTGATGTGTACTGGTAGTGGTGATGGTGAGCAAAACACATGCAGATACAATTTAATGTGACGTCACAAGAACTTTTTTATTCTCAAATATGTTTGTTTTATTATTTTTGCACAATAACTATGGAAGATTGTGTATGCGAGTCACATACACGCCCAATCTTTAACCGAATAGAATGTCTTAGCCTAGCAACAATTTGGAGAAGACACTTACCCACTACCATGAATGGTGAATCCTTGGCTTTTTTGGCTAATTTGCTGCCACTCTCTTCAGGTTCTTCAAATAATGATTTGCTACCGCTCATTTTGTCTCAGAATGTGTTAGTACTAATAATTAATTTTATGATTCTTTCTTCCTGAGGAATCTTCCTTTCCGTTTTTCTTTCTGTTTAATCACTTGCTCTCTTAATTCACTTTAATCCACTGGTCGTCTAGTAACGCGCTTTTATAACTGAATTGGCAAATTGAGAAAAAATTTCACAAATTAAGTGCAGATTTTTTAACAGGGTTATATTAAAAAGTAGGCAGACAACTATAATACAACTGTGCGGCAAAACAACAAAACAGCTGTTTTGTATTGTTATTAAAAAAAGCTTTCTAGAGGTTGTTTATGTGGTAGAGTAATAAGAATACAAAAAATTTTAAGTTTATTAAATTTAAAAAAGGAAAATAATTAAAATAATAACTTGATATGTTTGGTGCGGCTTGTGGAGGAGAGTAATAAGAATACAAAAAAATTTTAAGTTTATTAAATTTAAAAAGGAAAATAATTAAAATAATAACTTGATAAAGCAATTACTGTATAAAATAGGGCTAAAATGTGAAATAATGTTAAAATTTAAAGAAACACGTCTTAAATATCGCATGTAGCATGTGTAAATCTCAAACAAAATGGCTGTTATGATTAATTAGATAGTGAATTGAATGAATTCAACTACATGAACTATATCCAATTGTGTGTTAATAACAAAGAAATCCACTAGTAAATCCAATTAATTGTGTAGTAAAACAGATAATTTACAGTATCCACTGATTGTTTAGCGTTATACATATTATTACTTTTAATTTTCGGAAATAAACCTAAAAAGCAACTGTGTAGTAAAACAACAAAACATCTGTTTTGTATATTTATTAGAAGGAGCTTTTTAGTGATTGTTACTGCGGTAGAGAAATAAAATAGGCAAATTAAACTCAAAGCTTAAAAAATATTAATTATAAAATGGCTACAAATTATTAGATCAAATGAATTATATTCAATCCATGTACTACTAACTATATCCAATTGTGTTAATTAGTGCCTTGACAACAAACAAATAAACTTGTAAACTCAATTGTATAGTAAAAGTTAAAACATCCAGAATTTTTAATTGGTTACCGTTACTTATGTCGGTAATTATTGTGGTAAGTTTCTTTTCATACTTCTCAGATACCATCTAGCGGAATAATTATTTTTTTGCTTATTTGTCGACAGCATGGACAAAAGCCTTTCTAAACAAGTTACGATATTTAGAAAAATTTTACTTGCAGCAATGCTTTACTGATGATGTTTTTGGTTATACATAATTAAAGCCATTCGTTTTTGTTAAGTTGATTTTTTATTATTAAGAATTTAAGAATTGTCTTGAGCCAGGTATAAATTGAGCTCTTTAAAGACTAGAAGTTGTTCTATGTTATTGAAGAAATTTTTTTTATTGTGTTATAGTAATTTTCGGGCTGATTCGGCAATTTCAAATCACTCACTTAAATCTGAATTATATTCAATTTTCCACTTAAAATATTTTTTGTTTTAACCTTTTTAAAACGTTTGAGTTCGTTTCAATTGCGTTAAAATAAAATAAACACCCCTTTATTTTTTCTTTTACAGTTTTATTTATTTACTTCACTAAAACTTTTATACTGTTTGTCTTAATACAACACTAAATATTTATTTATACAACACTTTTATTTCCGCTTTAACACAACTTTATTTATTGACAGCCAAACGATAACTAGCTGACGTGTAGGTAAAACAGCTTCTTTATATAACTAATTGGCTACTGCTTGGAAGGTTCCGGAAATATCAACCATCTTATATTTTCATATCCTTTAATCCAAATGTAACGTAAAGATGGAAGATGTGGCAGAGCTGACAAATTAACAGGGTGACACAAAATATACCAAAATCTCACAGTGCAGTGTTGCATTTTTATTTTCGTAACAATATTATCTACACTGAACGAAATGAATCGAGTTACGCTTGGGCAACGTTGGAATTTATTGGAAATTTATTATCATTTAAAATCATATTTTCGGATGAAACTCATTTTTATTTTTGTGGGTACGTTAATAAGCAAAACTGCTGTATTTGGGGCTCAGAAAACTTAAGTGTGGTCTTACAGAAGCCAATGCACCTATTACGAGTGAATGTTTGGTGCGGCTTGTGGAGGGGAGACATCATTGGCCCCTATTTCATATTTCATATTTCGCAATCATTACGGTCAATAGAAACAATTATCCTACTATAATAACCGATTTTTTTGTGGCCGCTCTTCATGGTATTGATGTGAACGATGTATGGTTTCAACAGGATGGTGCAACTTGTCACACATCTTATGCCACAATCGATTTATTGCGTCAAACGTTTGATGGCCAAAATGGTGATGTCAGTTGGACAGTGGAACGCTGTGAAAGATAAATGTTATGCCGACAAACCAGAGATTATTGAGCATTTGAAGGCCAACATTTGTGATGCCATTGCCGAGATACGACTTCATACACCTGAAAAAGTTCTTGAAAATTGGTCCGATCGAATGGGATGCTGTGAGGCCAGCCATATAAATGAAATAATATTTAATTTCTAACCGGAACAATTGTACTTCACAGCAAATATATAAATTTTGCTAAATTTCAAACCGTTTTTGTTTTATTGCATTTTTAAATTTTAACTTTTAAATTGCTCACCCTATATATTTGTCCTTATTTATATTCAGTGAACAAATAAAAAACGTGTACAGTAAGAGATCCACTTTTCAAATTCTGATATCTCTGTTATCGTTAAAGATATTAAGCTAAAACCAAAAGCAAGCCAGCATCCATGCTTCACAGTTTTGTTACAATTTTTGTTATATAATGCTTAGTCTTCTTTTCACTATACAAATGGCAACAGTTAGCTATTTAGTCGTCTTAGTGTATCAAGGGTTTAATCCAGATCGTACATTGGAAGTAGTCCTCATCGTCGAATCTTTTCCTAACAAGCATTGAAAGGTGTCCTGTAGACTCCTCATCTTCTTAATCATTGCAACTTCTGAAAAGATAATAATATGGAATTTCCATCTTTTGAGCATGTTTGCCAACAACCCAATGGTTAGTGTAACCCATAAAAGGTTTGTAATATAAGCAATCTCAACAGCTGCTTTATTCTCCGTAATATGGATAGATCCCTCTGGTCTCATAGCAGGTGGGTCCATTTCCGCATCGTGTGAACGCCATTTGGCGCAATTTCTGAGTCACTAGCCGTCTACTCTGCCTAAAAGGAGCACCGATGTTTCCAATATATCCGTTCGGATCTAAAGTGGTATCTACCTGCTAAAGTACATCCGCCATGCAGTTACCTTCAATGTCCTCATGTTCCGTTCCGTTGAATGTCCCGCTATGTCATTCAGAGACACCAGTAATTCATTAACAATTTCCGATATGTTATTAACACTCTCCAGGGATCTTATGTAAATACAGGATCATCCTATTTGAATATCCCGTAATATCGGATAAACCTCGTGGCTATATTTTTGTTGCTTCTCTTTCCATATTGGAAACTTAACCTTCAAATGCACAAGCAAAAAAAAGTGTTTTTCAAATTTATTTTTACTGTAGTGTTGTTGTAGAATAAAACAAAATGCATGATTAAAATTAGTGTATCAAATCTGTGGAATATAAAGCTTTGAAACAGATCAATATCTTACATATGGATTATTACATATAAGAGAAAATGCAAAAAAAACCTAAGATCGCTAAAAAGCGATCTTGTGAATTACAGGTTTAAAATTGGAAGCTAGCTGATCGAACCGCACGTACGTGAACAGCTGTTTGTGCAATGGATTTATTTCTTATTTTTTTACTATTTTTTATGATGATTTATTTTTTTATTAATAAAATATATAAAATTTAATTCGTTTATAGTAAAATGTTTTGAATAATAGACATAAATTCAACATTTCGTGATAACAAATCTATATATGTATATAAAAGAGCACTATAAAATGCGTTCTAGTAATTGATGTTTTCTGTTTCCATGTATATACGGTTTTTGTAAATCTGAGTTATCGACGTTAGAGTGAAACTCTTTGTATTGCATAATTTTTACTTGAAAACAAAATTTGTTACAGCTTTTAAACTTTGTGTAAGTTAGAAAATATTTTATAAACTGTGTATATATATAAAAAGCATATGTAGAAAGTGTTGTGTGGCTTCACTATTGTTCAACTAGACGGTGCCACGGCCTTACTAAATTTGTAGTTATATGCCTATATCTTTAAAATATAAATTTGGCCCAAATAAATTTGTGGTCATTATAAATCATCAGTAAAAAATTGGCCCAATTGGATAAGTGGGAGTAGCACCTCCCATACAAAGTAAATATTGATTTTTGTATACATTTAAAGCGGTAATAGTGGAAGGTTCTGAATTTGGTCTTAATAAATATATTAGTTATTAAATTAAATATTGATTTTTGTATATCTAGAGAACGATTAGAATTGAAGGTTCTGTATTTTGTTTAAATGACTTCTTAGATAATACAAAACATCAGTTAAAAAGTGGGCGGAATCGAATAAGTAGGCATGGAACCTTCCATACAAGTTAAATAATGATTTTAGTATATAATGGTTTTAGTTAAACTTTCTAAATTTGGTTTAAATAACTTGGCAATCAATACAGACCATCTTTAAAAAAAAATATGGAATTTTGCATGTGTAGATAACGGTATCAGTTAAAGCTTTCTTTATTTATCCACATCTGTCAAAAAATAGATGCAACACAAAGGCTCCCAGCAACGCGGGAGGGACTACTTTAGTGCTGCATATAGGACAGCTTGCATTTAATTTCAAAAAGTACATCATAGCCACCAATAAATTGATTATCTATTTGACAGACTTTTCGTTGATTTTCTGACAGATACTTAAGTAAGCAAAATTATATTATGCTATAAACACATAGAAGACTAGCCTACCGTCTTCTACACTACACGACTACACGATTACACGACTTCACGACTACATGACTGCAATTGTCGTTAGCAGCATTTGTAGTCGTGTAGTCAGCTTCTTAAATATATTGGAATCGACATCATAATAAGCAGCTGATCCAAAAATAGTTTAAAAAATTTAATTTTTTGATAAATAAAATTTAAAATTACAATTGCAGCAACTTCTTTCAATGCTCAATCCTTTCTTTATATTTTTACTAGCTAAAACCCGGCGTGTTTCGTTGCCCCTACCCTTGTTATTTTCTTTAACTATTATCTGAGTTATACTTTTTAACTCTTTTCCCCAACTTTGCCCCTCCGGTTCAAGATCAAACATTTAAGATAGCTTATAGTTACTTCCTAAAAGAAACTGTGGAATTTTCTAGATATCCGGTTCTGCTTTTCCAGTTGTGAAACAAACACAGATTCAATTTTATATATAAAATGTATTTATATATACGTAGATAGCTTTTAGCCGCTTGGCTTTCTGAAATACCCAGAACCACTCAATATATACAATTCTGTCTTTTTGACTGATAATTTGTATTGACTATGAAGTCATTCAGACCAAATACTGAGACTAGCTCTAAACGTTATCAAGATATAATTAAATCAATATTTAGTTTGTATGGGATATACAATGCCCTCTTGTCCAATGCCTTTCAGTTATTGACTATGAAGTCAATCGATACAATTCCAATTTCATACACTAAAATCAATATTTACCACACCCACTTGTCAAATTACGCTCTTTTTGACAGATGATTTGTATTGACTATAAATCTATTTTGAAAATCTTTCTGTTACCATTTTGAAGATATAGATAAATAAATGTTAACTTTGTATGGGTGTGGCACCGCTCAGTCGGATTTTTTAAAATGTATATAGCCCAAAGCTTATTCCAAACATACAGAGAGACTCAGTAAAAATTTGAAGAAAATCGGTTCAGCCCTTTAGCTGCCAGTAAGATTCAAACAAACAAACAAACATACATACATACATATATAAAATTATTATAACGCAGGAACAAATACATTAATTTTTTAACCTTTTTTTGATTATCAATACTCTTCAGCATTTTAATTTTTCATATTTAAAAAGCTTTTTTAAATTTTGTAGCCAAACAGAATAGTAATAAGACTAAGTTGGCTACAGCAGCAAAAGTAGTCGTATAGCCGTGTAGCTGTGTTGCTGTCAAAATAATTGTATTCTTATAAACGTGTGTATATAATTTTTTGCATTATGTAGTCGGTAGCCCTCTGTCCCCTATGTGCTTAAAGCATTAGAGTTGAGTTTTTATGTGTGCTTAAGTTACTGGCAAGTAAAATTAGCGTCTGGGTAATAATGTGTAAATTTAAATAATATCGGTTATATTATTTATTTATAACTCTTTAATTAATTTTTTAATTTTGATTGTAATAAAGCAAAAACTTTAATATGTATTTCAATATCCTGTTAAGTAATTATTTTTTTTTTTAATTTTTTCTTAATTTATATTTTATTTTGCGCCAGTAACCCATTATTGCTCGTATATAAGACAGTTTCAATGAAAATGCTTTTAACATAATTTAATCAATTTATTCAAAAAATAAAATCAAATATTATTATTTATTTTTAATGAAACACGAAAACAAAAAACAAAAAAATAAAATTAAAATTATGAAAAACTTAACTTTTCAGCCATAAGAAAACGATAAGTAAAATGAGTGAGTGAGTGCATTTTCATTGTATATTCGCTCTTGTAAATAAAAAGAATAAATAAAATATTGTGAGCCTTCAGAAAATAAATAAAACAGAGAGAAATAATATAATAAATATCCAACACCATGCAATGAAAACAGGAAACAACTTTTAGCACCATGATTTTATGAATTGTTTTCATTTTTCTTAATACATCAGGTGGAAAGAGTAAAGTAAGGAATATTATGAATGCCAAGATACCCTATAATAGTTTACTTTTACTTAAGAGTGTTTTATGTATAGAACAAAATTATATATTTATTTTTTGCTAAGGGTGCTCTAAGAAAATGTTATAATTAATGTCGGGAATTATTGAATGGTGTTAATGATACTACTGATTTTTACAAAAAGTTCACAGCAAAAGTTCATCGGTGTATGTTTCTTTAAAATTAAAGCCGTTATTTTCCACTAGTAAAAATTAGAAGAGTGAAAATTGATCAAATTTCACTGTTTTGCTCCCCAAACTCCCACTCAATGCTACTTGTGCTTGATTTTTTTATAAAATCAACACTAAAACTATGCCTCAATCACTATATTCAGCGGATGTTGCTCGGTTTCACATTATTCTGTTTCTCTACGATATACTGCTTCGAAAGTTGGAATAAGTGTATGATTATTTTGAAGAAGATTTAGGACTAAAAAACGAAGCTAGTTACTCTGAATCGACTAAAAGAAAAATTATTGTAATATGCAATAACTTTCTCATCTACTATTTTTTAAATAGTTCTTAATGAGGTTAGGTAGTGAAGTGCTCTTCCAGAAAATAGAGACAGTCGTCCATTGTGAAAGCCTTTCAGAAAACAGAAAATAAAGTACATGAAAGAAGGAGAGACAAAAGAAAAGAAGAATCAAAAAAGCTGAGTATTTTTCCAACTTGCTGCGAGGTTGCTAATGTAACGCTAATCCACAAAAAGGGCGAGGCTAGTATCCCTGAGAGCTACCGTCCAATAGCAATTTGTTCCGAACTCTCTCCAAGGTTATGGGCAGCATGATTAATCACCACCTTGTGAGATATTTGGAGTTCAACGATTTGCTGTCAGTACAGTTTCCGGAAGGACCGTTCTACTGGTGACCTGCTGGCGTTGCTCTCTGAGAAGATTAACAAATCCGTTCATAGTTTTGGTGAGAGTAAGGCTATGGCTCTGGACATCTCAAAAGTTTGGCATGAGGTTCTCATTTCAAAACTTAATCCTTTTGGTGTCGGTGGTCACTTCTCTCGATTTATATCGAGCTTTCTCAGAGATCGCTCTATAAGAGTGGTTATAGCTGGGATCTCATCTGACGATTTCAGGATAAGCTCGGGGGTACCGCGGGGCTCTGTTCTTTCTCCTACCTCATTTCTAATATTTCTTAACGACTTTCCTCTTCTCACTTTTAACCCTATCTTTTTTTTTGCGGATGACAGCAACATTTATCACTCATACTCTTTTGATCGTAGACCAAGCCTTTTGGAGATTGGAGACAATTGAATATGAACGATACACTCACAAGTGACCTGGCGAAAATCTCCGATTGGGGTCGATTTTAATGAACGCAAGACTCAATGTTATTTTTTAACACACAGACGTGATGGTGTGTTGTCATCTGTGTCCATGGGTAATGTAGATATTGGGGAATCAGATGCTCTTGATGTTCTGGGCATGAGAATTCACTGTGACGTTCGTTGGAATGACGACATCTTTCAAGTGTCGAAAGAAGCATTCAAGTGTCTTGGTTTTTTAAGGCGGTGCTAGAAATACTTCATTCCATCTGATCTCCTTAATATTTACAAGACCTATATCCGAACCAAAGTGGAATACAACTCTCATGTATAGGCCGGTGCTTCAAAGTCCATTTTAGAGCTTCTCGACCGCGTACAGGAGAGGGCGAAGATGCTCATTAATGACGGTATGGTAGCCAACTCTATCGATTCATTAGAGCACCGTCGCAATGTATAGTGTGTTTCATTATTCTATTGGTACTACAACGGAATGTGTTCTGACGAAATTAAGGAATTAATTTTAAAAATCATATATTTTTACGTAGTACTCGTATTTCTTGTAGAGCAAATCCCTTTGTAATTGATTGTCCAGTGAATCGCACAATGCATTATATGGAGAATTCATTCTTTGGTCGCTCTGTTAGGTTGTGGAGCAATCTTCCAACAAAAGTATTCCCTGCCACTTACGACATGAGTAAATTTAAATCAAACGTCCATAAACACTACTCCCTCTGTTCTCCTTCTCACAACCTATTTTCCTAGTACCAACACAATGCAGCGCAAGAGTAGGGGTCATCCCCTGGGTGATAATCTTATGTTAAAAATAAACAGAAAGAAAAAGAAGAAAAATAATAAAACTTAAAAGAAATAAAAACAAACTCATATGACACCGGGAGTGATTTCGCCAGCCAGCTAATGCCCCTTATAAATCCCTCCAGGTCAGTTATCCTGGCAGACACAACCTTGCTGTGGCTCGCTGGTCCAACACAATCTAGCTCTCACCCAGTGTCCACTTAGAAAATCTATCAGAGTCCCAAGGCTCTTTACTCGGATTTAGTATAGCTGGCTACAGTTCCCCCTCTTTATGATCCGTTCACTCTACGACGAACCACAGGTCAACCAAACCAACAATAGTTTTTAATTTAGCAATCGTTCAACTTAGGACCGGAGATTTTCTTGTCTGGTCGCGTATTTTTCTTGATTTTTTTTCAGTGTTCAAATGCATTATTTGCAATCATTGCATAAGTCACACATTTTACGTTTTTATTTGTCTCTTGAGATTTATTAATACGATTACTCCAGGAACTGAGGATTGCACCTCCACTGCACTACATGCATTATTGGGTATAATGCAACCCCACACAGAGATTAAAAACAATTTCGCTGCGATTTTGATCTGAAATAAAAACCATGACCGTAAACTTCCGAGACTCTCGATATCTATGGTACCAAAAATAGAACTAAGTCTCTCGTCAGTCTTTAAAGCTTCTTTATTTTTTTCCGTCATCAAGTTATTCAAGGTTATGTAGGCTTAATATGCTCTGGTAAAGGTCTATCAGAGCTACTCTAAGCTTGCTATAGGTGCAGATCAGTTTTACGGTTCATAAGAAATGGTTTTCTTTTGATGCTACTAAATACAAGATATTAGCGTGTCTCCATGAAATTTTGGCTTTGATAGCAATTAACCTGATTGGTCTGATTTCGTATATAGGTGTTCGAAGAAGTTCCTCTACAAGTTGTTGGTAGATGGTTATAAAATGTAATATCTCTGGTAATATTAATTACATCAGCAACAATATAGCTTGTTTGAAAGGTGACATTTTAAGCTTCACTTTGTTAGAATACTTTATAAAAATCTGTAAAAAGTTATCCACTTTTATAAATAAGTGAAAATACGGATCATTACCGTCATATTTCGATTTTCTATTATATTGGGTATACAAGTTAATAATGTCGATTTGGACACATATAGTTTGTGTCAATAATAACAAATATGGTATTTTGGAGGGTAAACATCTGTCATTATAATTCAGTATTCGATAGACGCCAAATTGTAAACACACATTTTTTTCAATCGCTATAATGACGTCGAATTTTGTGCCTAAAAAAGATGTGCAGGGCTGTCCTTCTTTCATTTGAAGAAAATGACTGGTGAACGTTATCGATTGTTGGTGGAAGCTTACGGTCAACATGCACCAATTTAAAAAGACTTGTGAACGATAGTTAATAATTTCGAACCAGAAGACAAGGAGAGGCTTGGTCAGCCGAAAAAGTTTGAAGCAAGGAATTTTGGCCCCATTAGAAAGGAAGCCGAGAGACGTTGAAAGGCGATTTTGCATGTCGAAAATGATGCTTGAACGCTACAATAAGAAGTTATTTTTGCATCGATTTGTTACTGGTGATGAAAAATGGATACATTACGATAATCCCAAGCGAAAAGAGTCATACGTAAAGCCCGCCCAGCCAGCCAAATCGACGCCGAAGCCTAATATCTATGACGCCAAGGTAATACTCTGTTTTTGCTGGGATCAGAAAGGTATTTTGTATTTTGTGATGTTGAAATCAGCTCAGACGATCACAGGGGACCTATACAGAACACAATGGATTCGTTTGAAGAGAGCAATCAACGAAAAACTAATAGAATATTCGACCAAATTCGAGACCATAAACTATTTAGAAAACAGTGGGTGGAAAGTTTTGGCTCACCCGCCTTATAGCCCAGACCTTACCCCTTCTGACTACCATTTGTTTCGATCAATGCAGAGCATCCTTACTGGAATACGGTTCACTTCAGAACAGGGTATCAAAAATTGGCTTGATTCATTCCGGAGTAGTTTTTTTGACACGGAATCCATATGCTACCAGAAAGATGGGAAAAAGTAGTAGCTAACGATAGACAATACTTTGAGTAATGTATCAATTCATTATAATAAATGCATTTTTCAAGCAAAAAATCGGCATTGTTAACTTGTATACGTGAAGTTTACGTATACGATGCTGTAACTAGAAAAAGAGAAGCAGAACGGAAACTAGACATTTAATAGCAAACAGTTATCAACCTTTTGAAGAAAGCTGGATATACAAAGAAACTCGATGTTTGGGTGCCACATGAATTAATGAAAAAATTAATGGACCGAATATTAATTTGCGATTCACCGCTAAAAATGAACGAAATCGAACTTTTTCTGGAGCGAATGATTACGGAGTGACGTACGACAATAATGTGCGAAAAAGATCATGGACGAAGCATGGTGAAGCTTCGCAGATGGAGGCAAACCCAGAAAAAGGTAATGCTGTGTTTCTAGTGAGATTGGAAAGGAATTGATAAAAACCTGGTAAAACTATTGATTCTGATCTCTACTGTCAACAATTATCGAAAAGCAAGCAATTCATAGTTCAATTAATATTATCGGGTGTTTTTTTACAGTTATACAAGCTTAAATCATAATTAAACAAAGAAATATATTTATTGTTGGATATCACATTTTCTGACATTTTTGTTAATATCTGATTACAGCAATGTGGACGCCACGATTGACGCGTACAAGGTGCAATTTGGAACACCAATTTTCACAAACTTTTCGCAGCATATGCGGTCGTATTTTGCCTATAATTCTTCGAATGATAATTTCCAGGTGTTGATTTGTCTCTGATTTGTCGACGTAGACAAGTAACTTTACATAACCTCAAAGAAAATAATCTAATGGGGTTAAATCATACGATCTTGATGGTAAATTGATTGGACCAATACGTAAAATTACTCTTTTACTAAAAGTTTCTTTGAAAAAATCAATTGTAGCGTTTGCTGGAATGTGGCATACGGTTACCATTAACACTCTGACCATCATCGTTTTTGTAAACATGTGGACCACTGACTCTGCCAGCCTATAAAGCACACCAAACAGTAATTTTATGTGGATATAATGATGTTTCGACAAAAGCTTGTGCATTATCCTCACTCCAAATGCAAAAATTCTATTCATTTATGTACTCATTCAACGAAAAATTGGGTTTCATCGGAGAACAAAATTTTGAATAGAAATTCAATATCAATACCAATTTGTGGTTCAGCTCATAACGAAATGTCAAAACAAACTGAACAAAAAGCTACAGCTGTTAAATTGGTTGTAAGATAAAGCAATTTTGCCAACTCAAAGTTATGAGCCTCTAAAAAACACCCGATACTTATAACAGTAGGTGTTGTGACTAGAGTATCCAATTATTCGACTTTTACTTTTGTTCGAGTAAGACATTAATTGATTTTAAACTTCTAAAGTTGCTCGATTAATCGAGTAAGGTTTTCCAATTTTTCGAATAATTCGAACAATTAAAAAATTATTTGATTTTTTTGCTTTTTTTAACCATTACTCATGTAGTGCATTGTGCTGGTAATAGTAAAATAAGTTACTGAAAGGAGGATAGATTCCAGTATAGACGTTTGAATTAAATTTATTTATGTCGTAAGTGGCAGGGTAAACTGTAGAGGGAAGATCATTCCACAGACGAACGGTGCAGTGAAAAATACGAATTCTCTCTATAATGCGTTATGTGATTCATTGGACAATCAACTACAAAGGTATACGCTATACGAGAAAAACTAGTACTACGTGAAAATATGTGATTATTAGGAATTAAATTCCTTATATCGTCATTTCGTTATAGTACTGATAGAACAATGAGACACCCACCACATTGCGACGATGCTTTAAAGAATCAATTGAGTTGACTACTCTACCGTCATTAATAGGTATCTTCGCCTTCTCCTGTACGCAGTAAAGAAGCTACAAAATAGACTTTGAAGCATCGGCTCATATGTGAGAGTTGTATTTCATTTTGGGTTGGATATAGGTCTTGTAAATATTAAGAAGATCAGATGGAGTGAAGTATTGCTTGCACTGTCTTAATGCTTGAATGCTTCTTTCGACACATGAGATATGTGATCGTTCTAATGAATATCACAGTGAATCCTCATGCTCAGAACATCAAGAGCATCTGATTTCCCAATATCTGCAGTACCCATAGACACAGATGACAACACACCACCGCGTCTGAACGTTTAAAAACAACCTTGGGTCTTGTTTGCATTAAACTCGAGACTGTTTGTAAAACCCCACTCGGAGATTATCGCCAGATCGCTTGTGGGTGTATCGTTCATATTCAGCCTTTTTGTTCCCATCTTTATGAGGCTAGGCCAACAATAAAAAGAATATGAAGGATAACTGTTGTTGTCATCTGCGAAAGAGCAGATAGGATTGAGTGTACGAAAAAAGTCGTTAAGAAATATTAGAAATAGCGTAGGAGAAAAACAGAGCGCTTGTCTAGTCTGAATACATGAAATCTTCTATTACTCTAATACTTTTTGTATTAGATTTTTTAAAATTTAAAACTTTGCGTTGTTTTGTTGAGCTCATCTAGAAGATTGTTTTCGTTAAAATCCACATCTTCTTTTTCTTAAAGATCATCGACTGGTACAGTTTGGTCAGTTTCAATATTAAACAACCGATTGTACAATTTGATTTGATTTTCGAAACATATTTTAAAAAACTGTCACTATTGGGGAACCTTGCGGAATTTAGGTTAATTTTAAAAACTTTAATTAAAGTGTTTAACAAACCAGTAACGGCTGATCTGAAAGCAAGCTAAATTATGTTCGAAAAGTGTAATGAAAACAAAAATTAGTAATATTTGTACATGTCTCATTTTTTAATACAATTTTAACGGATAATATAAGCGTAAAACTAAATAATCATAAACATTTGCTATTTTATACCCAAAATTTTACGTACAAAAGTTACGCGATTAATTGACGCACATTGTTCGAGTTATTTGTTACTCGAAATTGGCTATTTTCATTATTCAACCAAATAATGATCAAAAAACTCTTCGATTAACCGAACAACGATTAATCGAGTGGATATTCTAGTTGTAACTTAATAAAGGCTTTTAATTATTAATAATCACACATTCTTATGTAATACTCTCATAGAGCTCAGAACATTATATAGGTAATTAGTGTTTTAGTCACACCATTCGATTATGGAAGAATCCCGAAGGCTTTTCCTATTACTAACGTTATAAATGAATTCAAGCGAGAAGTTTATAAACTCTTTCTTTTCTTCTCTTTTCTTCCTTTCCACAACCTACTTCCTTAGTACCAGCACAATGCACTGATGTGTAAGAGTCATCCCCTAAGTGCAGGTCGCAAGAAAAAGACCACTTACGACAAGTTTTCTTAGCTGAGACGTAATTTCCATAAACTTTTTCACTTATAATTATTGACAGATTTATTACAAACAATATCTCAGACACAATATGCCTTCTTTACACTTATAGTAGGGCAAACAAATACAATATACAATATTAAAAGTGCTATACTGATTAATGTTCATAAAGTTTTAATAAATAAAACTTTTTGTTTTATTGTTTCGGAAAAAGGCACTCACTGTCTTCGTAAAATATGCTTCACAAGTGTAGTGGAACGGGTACTTAAAATATCACGTAAGTACTCTAATATTTAACATAATACACGGTCAGCATAACATAATTTACATACTGTTATGTATGTTTGTATGTACACAATATACATATATATTATACTCATACATTAAATTTTAATGTAAACATCACTATCCTTTCAGGCCAAAGGAAAAGTATATGAAAGCATTTTTGAAGAAGTCTGAAGCATAAATATTTGTTCTTTTCAAGTAATAACTCCCACATAAATAATGCAACGAGTAGCCTGTATGTACACTACTTCTTACACGCATGTAAGTGTGGAAGAAACTCAACTAAACGCGTTGAGAGTAACAGAAGGTACAGGTATTTGAAAAGGCCTTTGGGAAGCTATTAATAAAAAAGTCATGATCTCTGAGGTTTGATAATTCCGTGGCTTTTTGCATCTTTATTGGAGTAACTTTAATATAAAACTACTCACATTAAAACTGAAGGTTCACACTAGAAGTCTAAGCGTTCAATACAATTTATAACCTTTACGCGTTCGGTTTACGTGACTGCTCAAAGAGCATCAAGTGCAGTCCAGAGACAACGTTTTGGAAAATACTACAAAATTCCTACAAATGTCGTATCGTGTTCCTTACATGCATTTCGTTTTATTGAGGAACCTGAGGATGTCGCTTGGATCGATGTCGATCGATATCTTCGTGATGTCCTAAATTAATCAGTTACCGAATACTGGGTAAATGCACAGATATTGTTTGACTGTCTCTTCCTTATCGCCACAGCCGCGACAGTGATGGTTATGCTGCATTCCCATCCAGCGGGCATGATCGCCAATTGTCCAGTTCCCAGTTAGTACAGCCACTAACCTAGTCACGTTTTTTCATCTGTGGCCTAAGAGAGATTTAGTGCATTTTTAGGCCATGTCTGCCTAGAGACCCTACAGGAATCCATTACTTTCCATCTGGAATTGGCCTTTCGAGGATGCTCCTGTATTAAACAGCTGTAGTGTAAACTTGTCAGCGCTATCTATGCATTTCAAGTTACAAGCATAGTTGGCAACCCACCTGGTAACCCAACTAAACCCAACCGGGTTTTATTAGGTATTATATTTAAAAATCTCGGATGGAGGTTTTTTCTAAAGGTCTTCGTAGTTTATTTACAACATAAATAGGTATAATTTTCGTATTGAGAGTACAAATTAATTCTGTGCTTTATTTTAGTTCTAAAAAGATAATGAATTAACAATTTAATCAAAATAAAACGTATGAAATCACTGCTTACATCTCTTCTCCATCTCTGAGCCAATTTCCGAGTACCGTTTCAGAAAAACTTCTCGTCTCTTGAGGCGATCCAACTTTAGAGCCAGTTTTATATTTCTTTAAAAAAAGTGGTTCGGTGACATACTAAAAGATATTGTATCCGTCGAAACAGTCAATAGTTAGAGGGACCAATGTTCAGAGAATACGGCGGATGCGAAGTGAGGGCGAGCGTTGTCATGCAAAAGAATAACTTAATCATGTCCATCCTTGTATTCCGGCCGTTTTTCCAATAACGCACGAGTCAAACAAAGTAATTGAAAGTCTGCTTAACATCTTGATCCAACCAAGAGTGCAAAAGTGCGTTATAAATACTAAAACAACGTTATTAAACCAATTAAACCCGGGTTTTTGCCAACTCTGGTTATAAGTGAACCTTTTTATTGTACGCTAAAATAATTTTATTTCATTTTTTGTAATTAACAGGTGAGTTGTAAATTTGTCGGTAAAATAAAACCAATTTATGCCATGTATAGAAATTTATACCATCCTTTGTTATAAAGCAGCTCTGTAGAAAGTGAGTCTACTTTTTCTATCCTATATGTCAAAATGTAGGATTTTGGTGCTGTAACTGCACTGATTCAACTTTTGTGATATATTCGTAGGATACAAAACAACTTAGAACGTGTTGTATGGAATTTTAGCCTAATTGTAATCTACAGCTCTCTCCTTCTGTCGAATTTTATTCAAGCTGCTGCCATTAAAAGCAGATAAACTTGTTAACTTACCGAAACTAAATAAAGGCTTGGTAAATGCTACTCCTTATTACAGTAATGCCACCAACAGTTTTATATATTGCACACAGCCACGATCAAAATTAGACACACATGAAGAAAAATTACACAATATTATATTTTTACAATTATTATATACATAGAGATATATACATATGTACATACAGTAACTCCAACGAATAATGGGTAAAGAGTTTTTCTTATAGTCCTCCGAACATAAAAAATTGTTACGTTTTCACCTTTTTAAAATGTGTGAGTTCTCCTTAATTGCGTCAATAAAAAAAATAACACGATTTTATAGTTTTACTTATGCAGTCCTTTATTTGTATTTGTACATTATGCAACTTATTTATCTTGCATTTAATACAAAAATTTACTCAACACTTTTATTGCACCTTAACACGACTTTACTTATTGACTGTTAAATTACAATTATCCGACTAAGCACAATGCGCTGCCTTTTACATACAATTGATATAACTTCCGAATGTTCTTGTATGTACTACAAATTTCTGTTCATCTCCGTTAATTAAAAATGTAAGATCATAATACACAAAAATCGAACTGGCAACACCGTTAGGCACGCAATTAGTAACACTGTTAATAACACAAATAATTGCAGCATAGCAAGGATGACACATTAACAACCTTGACACAAACCAAAAGACTAAAATGCCATAATAAAGTTTACAGCTATAAATGTGCAAATATTTGTGTATCTTTCTCTTTTATTTTCGTAAGAATATAATAAATATCTACAATATATAGATTTTGCGTGGTCTTAATTATATATCAATTCTGAGCCTTTATGAGTTATAAGAAAACCTAATTTTATCCAATAATATGTAACTAGAAGTTTAATCAGAAACACAAAATTAAGTAAATTTTTTGAGCTCAACGCTTAATCGATAAGAGCATGGCATGAATGCCTAAAATACAATAATCGAGCAATCAGAATTAGTTTAGATATCCTCTGTAATCTAGAACAGTCAGTAAGCGCCTTGAAATTGATTTTAACAAATGTTTGTACATTTCCGGCACTATGGAGTTTGCTTGGGATCGTGGTCTCTGGACTTTGCTTTATATTTTCTTTTCGAATATTGAGATAAACAAATTTGTCCATTTTACCATAAAAATAATATGAATTGTCGTCATCGGCATTCAGGCTACCGTCTCTAGCCATCCTTAACAGTATTTTTTGTTGTATTTTTATGATTAAATTCGGTTTTGTTTACGAATCAGAAAATATCGTATGTGAATTTTCATATGACAAAAATTCAAAATATAACGATTATTTTCAGATTTTCCGTAGGGTTGATGTCAGGGAAATTGACAGACCAAAGTAAACTGGAATGCTGTTGTCCTCTAAAAGCTTGTTTCCGCTTCTACATTTATTACAAGGTGCAATGGTACTATTTGGGAACCATTCCCTGAGAGTTGGTAACAGGCGAAAAAAGAAAAGCTAAAAATTTTGAAGATAGAAACTGATTTTCAAGTGAAAAATCTGCACATACTTAAAAAAGTGAAAAAAAACATAGGTAGGTTCTGTACAACAAAATCGAGTGATATTGCAATCTAGTAAATTTTCAAAAGTAAATAGAACTTAAATGCACCAATTATTTTGAACTTTTGATAATCAAATAAGTTATTTTAAAATAATTAATTGAATTATTAAGAACATATATTAAAATCTTGTCTGATTTGAAAATTATATCAAGCTGAAGGTTATCCGATTTCAATTTCACACAATTTCGACTTACTGAATAAACCGAATAATTTATTTCATATGTATTTTTTATAACACAACAAATTAAATGTGACATAAGTACCTAAATGATATTATATAATGATCCTTTTTTCGACAAGCATGGCGCCCAGCGGGTAAACCGGATTCGGGTACGCTGAATCTAGTGGTGCTTACCACTTTTTTATGTTAGCTCTTCTTTTCGAGATATACCTTTAATTTGAAAATGGAGGGGATTTCACAACATACAAAAATTAGCGAAACTCAAAAGCTGCTTAGTTTATTTAATAAACTAAAAAACCGAAATTTTTGCAATAAAATTACCTTTAAGTACAGCTTAAACTTTTTTATTTGATATTAAATGTTTTATTAGTGAAGCAGATTCTTATATCAATAATACGTATGTACTTACGTACTGCAACGTGATCCCACTGTTCTTTTGACAAAAAAAATTATATTTATAAAATAAATGCGTAGAAAAATGCAACTTTCTTAGATCTAAATGTGAATATTGAACATTGTGTGAATTCTCTCTTTCTTTACATTGTCGAATTCAGAAAGGTACGAGCAAATCTCATCACAGTTATTTTAATCAAATGGGTGAAATTCTTACTTCAGAAATTGTAGTTAAAATAACAAATTTGAAAATAAAAAAGAAAGAAGTGAAAAACTGCAAAATCTGCACAATTTACGGAAAAACTGATTTTCTAAACAAAAATTTCAACTTAGTAACGCTGCTTAAAATACTCACGTTTTAATAGTATTTTACAAAAACAATTAAAAAAACACTGTTTTAAATCTTTAATTCAACTTTTCTTATTCCGTTTCTTAAAAATTCTGCGGCACCAACAATATTTAAAATGGTGCAGAAATCAAGTACACCTCTTAACTATCAATAACTATTTAATAATTTCGCTTTAAACTACGTACAAGTGTATTCAAAGCCATATAACAATAAAATAGTTTACTGTCCTTATAACACTGGTCTAGAATAAACAAAAAATTGTCTGGCCTTTAAATAAAACTATATGGAATATGATTTTGATGCGCTGAGTTCAAAGCCGTTTTCAGCTTTTTTCCATCGTCATGATATTATGTCAATATATTTCATCATAACTTGAAAACGACTTGACCGATTTTAACCCAAGTACCAGCAAATGTTAGGAATAGAATTTCCTATAAGCCACCTAAATAACATTTTTTTTTTGTATTTTCAACAGTTTCGGAGTTATTCATAACTTAGTTGCGAAAGAAAATTTTTTTTGCGCAAACTTAGAGCGATTTTTTTTTCAAAAAGTCGTAAAAAATGTTTGAGAATGAAAATTTTACATGTTAAATTAAAGCCTTAAATGTTGAGAACAAAATAAGCTATAAATTATTAAAATCGGTTGGCTATTGCTGATTTTATGCAAAATTAAATACAGGTACCTAACTTTGACCAAAATTAGCGATCAAAACTTTTCGTGCAAAATTAGTAGAAATGTTGTTTGTTTTATTTCCAAAATTCTTAGAACATAAATTTTACATTTAAGCATTTTAATGAAAGCCAGATATGTGGAAAGTGAAATAACCTATAAAGGCAGGTACCTAACTTTGAAAATAAATAAAGGGTTTATACCATGCCCATGGTAGGTAAAAAATATTTTAAGAAAAAGATTGTTTTCCGGTACAAAATGCACTTTTAAGAAATATAATACAATTTTTTTCATCATTCAACACTTGTTTGCGAAACCGATATTTAAAAAAAACTGAAAATGGATTTGAATTCAGCGCATCAAAATCATTTTATTCCATATAGTTTTATTAAAAGGCTTTTTTTTGCATTACCAGTGTAATTTAGCAACCGGCTGTAATTTAAACGAATTTTTATGCCACTTAGTAACTGAAGACTAAACAATGATCCATCTCAACACGTCTGAGATCGAATAACGTCAACCAACATGTACCAAGGTAAGCTAAACCACCTTAGCTTATCGGCCAACATTATTAATTCCCATAACATTCCATGAAGGAACATGGGGACTTCTCTCAGTCAATGAGCTGCACCCGATACTATTTTTAAACGCATTGAAACGGACCTATAATTTAATGCCGGCTCCGAATTGCAAACGCATTAGAGAAGTTTTCAATAGTAAGTAATACTCATAACCAGTTATTAGCTAATGTTATGAGGTGATACCGCTGTCGAAAAACTTTCCTTTTTTAAGATGGTCTGGCCTGGTATTGAACCGAGGACCTTCTGGTTGGTAGGCGGGTATCTTACCTACCATACCACAGCGGCATACTATCGGCCAACATTGATATAGTCATAGTTCTTTTGGAATGCATTCACATTATTAATTCCCATAACAATCAGCCAGTTTAACCCTGGCACCGAACGGCAAGACATGTCATACACATTGATAACTTTATATTAATACAGAGCTTAATGGATAGGTTTATTTGTAAAACTAAATCTACGGAGCTTAAAGAATACGACTAAGTTGAGAACTAAACGTGGATTTATGAAATTGCCCTCGTTTTTAAATTTACAAAATTAGCTCGCTCTTTTTAAGAATTTCAAACCGAACCTTTTTCTCTTTTTGCTTTCTTGCGTTATATTTACTTTTTATAGCGGGAATGAAGTTAAAGTTCCTTTTTGTTTTTATGTTGGGCTTTTTCTTCTTTGTTTTCTTCTTCCATTTTTTTAAATTAAAAACCAAATAAAACAAAAGTATGAGCATATAACTCTTCAATTTCATTTTTTTTAAGTTTTTCTTTTTTTCATAAAATATTTTTATAAGCCGTCGTCTACCTTTTTCAGTTTCTTTAGATGTTTGTCCATATTTTTCCTTGATTCCGTTTTTTTTTTTGGCTGTTGAGTCTTTATAACTTTTTAACTTGGCTTTTAGAGATATTTTTTCTCCGTTTTTGACTGTTTAAGCCATTATTTAAACAAAATCCAACCAAAGGAGTGAGGGAGAGACAGAGAAACAGAATGAAGAAAGTTTTTTGTTTTTGCTTTATAAGCCCAAGGAAAGGCAAAAGCAAAAGCCAAATAAGATGAACAAGTTGTTGGAGTCATAAAACAGAGGAGGACAAAAGACTTTCAAGTGCATTTTATTGCTCTTAAGTACTCTGTTATACTTCTAAATCTTTAAGAAATACAAAACTTTTTATTTATTTTTTTCTTTTATGCGTCATAAGTATGCATTAAGGCAAAGGTAAAAAAAATTTTTTTTTTTTACATTTTATATTTCAGGGATGCTTTATATGACATTATATGGATTGTGTTTATGCCTTACAGTACAATTAGCATAAAAACAAATTTAAAATAATTTTATGTTTTCTTACCACATACACAAACCACATGGATCAATCACAAGTAAACAGTGAATTATCACCAAAGAATCTTAAGTTAAAAAGTGGGGTCAATCACATTCTTTACTTTAAAAAAAGCGAAATATATCACATCTAGCTGTTGAAATTATTATTTAATGACAACCGTTGTTTGTACTTTTTTATCACTTTAATTTAAATGTCTACTGGTATTATTATGTGCAATTTGTTTTATTCTTAATAAACTATTGAATTGAATAGATGTTTTAGGTGTGCACTAGGGTGCGCCTTGTATATATGTGTGGCCAGCTTTTTTGTAAAGTTTGAATCGTAACTCTACCCAGAAATATTCTCTGTAGCAAAAAAATAAATTTTAGAAAATTATAAGCAGATTGCTTCAGGAGAAGGCATGTGCATCTGCACAAAAGCTTTCAAAATGTGTTAAATTCATATGAAATAGGGACAAATGCTAAATTTAGGGGCTTGTGGGTGGTAGTGGTCTTAAGTGGTCTTACCCTTGAGACCACTATCTAGGTTAATCTCCGCACATACGACATTAGCCATGATCTCAGCCTGAAAGACACTCAGCGATCATCCCAGTGGGACATTGATCTCCCCAGCACCAACACAGTTATTCATATTGGAGCCATCGGTATAACAGTTTAGATCTAATTCACTCCGAACTAAGGCCCCATTAGGCCAAAAATCTCGCTCCGAGAATTCAACCCTGAATCTCCTGCCAAAGCACAGATACAAAGACATAACATCCATAACCGAAGGTTGTTCTCCGACCACTCTGCTTAAAATGGATAGACTTTTCGATGCATTTCGGAACCTTTTGGTAAAAGTTTTGTCGCCGAACATGCCGCCATCCACATCACATGGATTTAAAGCAGTGTGAAACCAATTAAGGCCTCTAAGGCCGCTGTTGGACATGTTCTCATTGCCTCAGTTATACTGAGTACTTTGTAATGTTAGCACTATAAGTCTGCCAGTCGCCTGTGCTATTATCCATATTGAATTTCCTCTTTACCGTCGTTCTCAATTTTATTAGTGTCGTTACTCTATTCTGTGCACTGTTTCGACTTCATAAGTGGTCATGCGAGTTCATACCATCACAGGACTACCGTCGAAGTTTAAGGCTGGTCTGATATCTTGCTCTTGGTCTGATATTTTCTTGTTTTCCGTCCCTCTCTCTCTTGAACGGAGAAGAAACAGAACAATTTCTACTGTAGATATACAGTGTAACCTCACTCAACGCATCTCTCGATAAGTGCAACTCATTAATTATTGCAACCAATAAATTGTTTGCATTGTAGACTCAGTGAACGCAACTTTCAAAAAAAAAACCTCAGTCATCGCATTTTTTTTTTTGCCAAAATGATCAATTTATTTTTATTTTTTTTATTTACATATTTTTTATTGTAACTGCTACCTGAAACTGTTGCGTTTGATATAAGTTTTTAATTTACGGCTATTCCAAGTACATACACTAAAATATGCGTCTTGGACTTCTTTCTTTTTTTTTAATATTAACTCAGTTGAATCTCTTCACCTGAAAGGTTTTTAATATTTGTTTTTATTTTGAATAAAATGCCGGCGATTCAAAAATATGCAAAACTTGACATAAAACAAAAAAGTGGTATTTTTAATAAACTTAATAAAGGCAAAATCCAGAATAAAAAAATATATTTGTGTATATTTATTTTTTTTAATGTTTTTTAACAAAAGTACTGATATCATTTTAAAATTGATAATGCCATGGCAGAGATGGTCGTTAGAATAATAAAACGGGGGATGGATATGTTTATTCCATCCAAACAGATTTCGATTAAATCAAGAATTTTGGTTCAATCAGACATGCAGACTGGCTGTCAGATCTAGATAGGAAGAATTCAGGAATTGGTGCAACAATAAATGTGACCTTACTGATTCGCTATGCAAACAGGTGAGATCCTCGTGTGCCGCAGTACTTAGGCGTGAAAAAGCTCCTTACGATCAGCGCCTTCGTGCTAAAGTTCTTACTTTTCCTGGGGAAAGTAAGAGCTTTTGGTTATTCGTTAAAAGACTTGGGAATAGCGCCAGTTCGATTCCAGTTTTTTTAAAGAATGACCAAGTATATTATATGCAAGTAACTATCGCTTGCCGGAAAGCCTCCAACCACTGCCCGTGCTGTAAAAACGATTCTTTCAAATCTTAACGTTAACAAGTCTTCTGGGTCGGATGTCATACCAGCATTGGTCCTGAGTCAGCGCTCTTCGACGCTTGCTCGTCCATAGCCAACCTTATCAGTGCGTCATATCACGCCAGTATTTTTCCAACTTGCTGAGAGGTTACTAATGTAATGCCAATCACTAAAAAGGGTGAAGCTAGTAGTCTGTTCGGCACTTTCCAAGGCTATGGAGAGTATGGTGAATCATCACCTTGTGAAATATTTAGAATCCAACAATTTGCTGAACGATCGTCAATACGCCTTCTGTAAAGGCCGTTCAACTGGCGAGCTGCTGGCGGTACTCTCCGAGAGGTGGAACAAATCCATTCATGGTTTTGTCGAGAGCAAAGTTGTGACTCTAGATATTTCCAAGGCGTTTGATAGAGTTTGGCATGAGGCGCTAGTATCGAAACATACTGCCTTTGGTGTCGATAGTCATTTCTTCCGATTTATATCGAGCTTTCTTAAATATCGCTCTATAAGAGTGGTTATAGATGGTATCCCATTCAACGAGTTCGGAATAAATTCAGGGGTACCGCAAGGCTCTGTTCTTAATCCAACTCTATTTTTAATATTTATTAACGACTTTCTTCTCACTTCCAATCCTATCTATTCTTTTGTAGACGACAGCAACATTTGTCATTCATATTCTTTTGTTCGTAAGCCGAGCCTTCTGGAGATTGTGGCGAAAAAACGAAATATGAATGGCGCACTCACAAGTGACTTAGTGAAAATCTCCAAGTGGGATCGTGCGAATCGAGTCGATTTTAATGCGAGTAAGACCCAATGTTGTTTTCTAACACGTCTGTAACTATGGGTAATGTAGATATTGAGGAGTCAGATGCTCTCGATGTTCTGGGCATGAAGATTCATTGTGATGTACGTTGGAACGATCACATTTTCAACGTGTCGAAGGAAGATTCAAGTGCCTCGGTTTTTTAAGGCGGTGCGAGATATACTTCACTCCATCTGATCTCAATATTTACAAGACCTATATCCGACCCAAAATGGAATACAACTCTTATGTATCGGCCGGTGCTTCAAACTCGATTTTGGGGCTTCTCGACCACGTACGGGAGAGGGCGAAAATGCTTATTAATGACGGTAGTGTAGCCAACTCTATTGATTTCTTAGAGCATCGTCGCAATGTGTTCTAACAAAATGAAGTCTTTGATTCCACATAATCATTTATTTTCACGCAGTACTCGTTCTTCCCATAGAACACATCCCTTTGCAGTTGATTGTCCGATGAATAGCACAACGCATTACAGGGAGAATTCGTTTTTAGCCGCACCGTTCGTTTGGGAAACGATCTTCCTGAGAAAGTTTTTCCTGTCACTTACGATATGGATCGGTTCAAAAACGTCCATAAACACTACCTATTTTCCTAGTACCAGCACAAAGTACTGTATAAGTAGGGGTCTCCCCTGAGTGCTGGCTTTAAGATTAAAAAAATATATATATCATTTAAATTAAATTTGCTAAGTTGTTTTTTCTTATTTTAACCGTAAAACAGAAAGTAAGTAGTGCCCTAAAAAATTGTGACTCGGTTAGATCAACAACCTCAGTTATCACAACAACCAAAATTTCTATTAGTTGCATTGAGCGAGGTTGCACTGTAATATCCTGTGATAGTTTAAAGTCACCTTTTATCTTTTTAAAACATACCATAGATGTATTATGGTGTTCAAAGCGGTTGATATTGCCAATCAATAGTAAAATTCTAAAATAGAAAAGATTATACAAAAAAAAAGAATTAAATTAAATTCAAAATATTGTTTAAGAAACTGCAATTTTGAGCATTTCCGTAACGCTAAAGTCAAAAATAACTTACTGCGATAAGGCAGATTACTAACAGACTATCGTTAGTTATATTTATTACATTAGGAACGAATTCAATTAAATTTGGTTTAAAAATGAACAGAAAAATACTTTTATTTCTTAATAAGTTTTACGTCTAACATCTTTAACGAATAAATCTTTATTTGTTTTTTAATTGGATTAAATCAACATACGATACGATTGTCAGTTATGTGTCTTAAACATTTAAATCATATTAAAACTATACATACATTTGACGTTGTAATGAAATTAAATATTATTCATACGCTTAGATGGTCAAATTAAATTATTATTTTTTTAAACTAACTTTTATTTACAATTGCACATAAAAAATGAGTAAAAGCAAAAGAAAAACTACACAAATTCATACACATATAGAACAAAATATGTACATATATTTTTGTTATAAGCTAAAGAAAAATGTAAGAGTTAAAAGAAAAAAGAAGTTAAATAAATAAATACAACAAACAACAAAAATAAATGTGGACAAGAATATATAGCTCTAATATAACATACTAAACACAAACATGCACGCAACTGTATAGAGAGCAAAAAACACATACACACAATGAACAATCAAAAGAGCAAAACAAATCACCAACAATTTATAGAGATTTGTTGGTACAAATATGAGAAAAAATAAGAACATTTTTACATGCACCATCATCATCATCATCCTCATCATCCTCATCATCATGTGTGACGTTTTTCTTTCCTATTGTTGTTGTTTTTTTATCGTTTATTTTTGTTCTCGTCTTGTTTTCATGTTTGGTTATATAGATACTACCCTGTCGAACTTTTAAGAAGTAACTCCATGTCAAATAGACTTTTCGCTAACTTATTTGTAACTGATTTTTGTGGTGTCTGTTCTTCTGGTATCATACGTACTTATTCTCAAATATTAAATTAACTTTTTACTCACTCAAAACAGGTTCGTATATATTGTATATAACATTCAAAACACTAGCAATACAAATTAAAGAACAATGGAAAAAATCAATATGATTTCTGTTTTGCTTTCAATTCGTATTATTATTTTAAAATTAATTCGGTGATTCCCCGAACTTATTTGGCGAAAATACAATATTATCTGGTACATATGTAAATTTTTCTAACAGAGCCGGGCAGTCGCATTTGCGCGTGAAAAAAATTTGTTGTATCCGTCCCAAGAAGACTGTAGACTGTGAAATATTAAAAAGGATATACCAAAAATAGTAATTTTGATTTTAAAATTAGATATAAGTGTCTGTGAGCAGAAATTTACATTATTTCACTTTGGTTTGTTTAATAAAATTTTATGTTACACTTGGAAATTTCTTTTTTGTTTGTTATTGTTACTTAATAAGTACTTTATTAAATGTAATTAAACAAATTGAAAAGCGTGCTTTAACGTACCTTCAAAGTTTTTATAATGAAATGCCCGACTTTCAATGTGAACCACTATAAATATGCATACATACATAAGTAAAGATGTAATTTATGTCAAATTATTAATTATTAAATATATCAATTATTCGAATTTTTTCAAAAACCGGTTTTCGAATAATGCGAAAAATACGAATTTTTGAAAAACCGGTTTTCGGTTAATAATTATTCAAATAACCGGTTAACCGTTTCTTTTATTTAAATAAAAGCGCAAAGCTGGACCACGTCGTCTTCAAAGTAAGCAGAAGCTGACGGAGAGCTTAAAATTAAAGTGGCAATCAATACTAACAATACTTCTGACACATCTCATAAGAAATATGCCAAAATGGTGTGCGGAGGCCATAAAAAATTAAGGTTATTAAAGCTACTCAAGGACCATCTTTCGTTTTTGTTGTTGTATTACTTGGTAGAGAATGGAATTAAAGGTTTGTTGTTAGTTATAATTTAGGTGCCTAAAATAACAAGAATTAAATACTTTGAATAAATCTATTTATAACGTAAGAGTCTTTAATTGCCTCGGTTCGAAAAGTTGCTACAGTTTCGAACAGCACTGTTTGTAAATTCATTCACCTCGTGCTTAATAGTGTGCATCACTGTGGTATGTTAGGTAAGACACCCACCTTCCAACAAAAAGTCGTCGGTTCAATCCCAGGCCACACCACCTGACAATTCTCAGCAGTGACATCACCTCACAACATTAGTAGCGACTGTTATGTGTATTTACGTTGTAAAAAACTTCATAACTATTATATCTGCCGTTCGGAGCCGGCGTCTGTGAGTCTCTCCATAATAATATAATTAATTGTCCATATATAAAAATCAATATTTATTTACAGAAGACGAATAAAAGTTATTGTTGCTCAAGTGTGCATATCTCTTTCGATCTACCTTGGTTTCACGTTCTTTGTGAGACATTCAAGGTTGTCATATATACAGGGTGCGCAAATTTGAGGTTAGGTAGTAAATTGGCTGTCAAATGATGATATTTCAAGAATTGAGCTGCAACGTTTGACACTCATTTAGTAAAAAATTGGGAAATTTGAACTATGGAACGCTATTTATTTGTGAAAATTTACTGTTTGATAAACGGAATAAAAACAACGAATTTTTTGACATAATCAGCTTTAGTGATGAGGCCCATTTTAAATTAGGTGGTTATGTAAACAAACAAAATTGTCGCATATAAACGCCGTCACCGTAAATTCTCTGCACTACTAAACCATGATAACCAATTTTTTGTGGCCACAATTGGCCGGACGGCGCAACAAGCCACACAGCCAGCCAAACAATTCAGTTATTGCATGAGAAATTCCCCGGTCGCGTTGTTTTTCGGTTTAGCAATGACAATTGGCTGCCTCGTTCTTGTGATTTAACGCCGCTGGAGGATTTTCTCTGGAGCCATTTGAAAGACTGGTTTTACGTGAACAAAACACAAACAACTAACACTCAGAAAGATGAAATTCGGCGCTGCATTGACGAGATAAGCAAAGCTTTGTTGCAAAATGTGGTTCAAAATTTTGTGAAAAGGCGGCCGCCTGCCGACGTGCTAGAGTTGGACATTTACCAGACATCATATTCCATTATTAATTCCCATATTTCTTTTTATATTGGTATGAATAAAACTGAATTTGTCAAAAAAATGTGTTTTCAAGGCGATTTACTTCCTAACCTCAAATTTGCCCACCCTTTACAAAAATAATAACAAAATTTTTACAAATAGTCAAAAGATGAGCATATTTGCAATAAAAAATATATAAACGTACAAAGACTATACTTGTTTAAATTAACTGGTTATTCGTGTTAATTCAACCGGTTTATTCGGTATTCGAAAAATTCAGATTTTGAAAAAACCGTATTCGACAAAACCAAAAAAAAAAAACTGGTTAAAACCGGTCGAATAATAACCGTCCGATCTCCCTAATCTATGTACAAGCACATATGTAATTTATGTACGTATGCCCAATGCATACCAAACTTAAAGTGCCTCTTTGTTTTATGTACCACAAGCAGGCCTGCCGTATTTGCCGATTTATCGGCATTTTGCCTTAAAATTATCAAAATGCCGATTTTTGCTCCAAAAATGTCGATTTTTCGAGGAAATCTAAAAACACGGCAACTTTATCTGTTTTAGTAATATTTACAATATTTAAGTACACTGAAATATTTGCTACATATATAACCAAATGTTTTAAACTCGACGCATAATCGGACAAAGTAACGTGTTAATACTTAAAAAGCTATAATCAGCCAAATAGTATAAATTTCTATATCGTTTGTAATTTAGAGCAGACAGAAAGTTTCTTAGAATTGATTTTGATGAATTTTGTCATACTTCCGGCTTATGGAGTTCAATATTTCTAATAAAGTCACTTTAAGCTAGCGTTGGCAATCCACTAGGTATCACAATTGATTTTATTGGGTGTTATATTAAAAAAAATCCCTGCGGGACTTTAAGTGTTTTTGTATAATCAGTAAAACAAATTTAATTTAAGGGTTTCTACGGTATATTTACAAAAAAGTAATTAATTTTTTGGCTAAAAAAATTCGTAACTCTTGCGACGACAAGCTGAGCATTAAAACATAAGATAATAACTTTATCATGCTTGTCCTTATTTTTCGGCCATTTTTCTCGTTTCTTGGTACTACTAAGAATGCAAAATAATAAAAAATAATAAATATTAAGACATAGTAATTGTACTAACAAATAAAAAATGTTGTGGAATTACACATAATTTAAAACCAGTAATAAAACCAAATAAAACATTGGCTAAGTTTAAAAAAACAGGTTTTTGCCAACCTTAGCCAATTCATCAAAAAAGTGTTCAATTACATAAATTTCTGGGTTCAACACGGGTATTTTTTAAAGTTTGGAATTGTTACAGATCAACGAAAGCCTTGTGATACCTGATGTGTGTTTAAAATCTCTATTTTGATAGAATTCGCTGTTGTTGGCTATACCCAACTTCCCTGCAACTTTGCTTTACATCTTTTTCTCGAATATTGAGACAAGCAAATGTGACCATTGTGCTAACAATAAACTGCAATTTGTTTGCATAACTTTTATTTTATTTTGTTATCTTTATATTATTTTATATATTGTTACAAGAATAAAAATGCTAAAAACAAAATTCACCACGTCAGAGCTTATTATGAGCTTTTAGCTGAAAAATGTAATGGCTTGTGTCAAGGCTTGAAAACTTTTAAAATTATCTGCACTAATTAAGAGTGCTGCCAAATGCATGGATCGGTTACTTTTTGTGCTATTTTAGAACATTTGAATTAACGGCAAAAAATCGAAGACTCATGTCCGTACTAGAACATTCTAAACTAAGATGAAATACTATAAATGCGGCGAATTGCGGCTGGTGAGTTAGTTAGTGATCAATTGGCTATCAAGAAGTAAAGTCTGTTTAAGGCGCAAATAAATAAAATAAATAAAATTTAAAAGCGAATTTGGTGTATTTAAGTACAATGGTATTAATAAAGAAAGAAACAGATTGTAAAACAACTAAAAAAAAAATAGAGTTTTATTTTATTTTAACGCAATATAAACGAACTCAAACGTTTTAAAAAGGCTAAAACGTAACTATATTATAAACATTTCTAAGTTGTTCTGTTTTATTAGTTTTTGTTAATAAAAATATCATTATCGAATTTAAAATGGTAAATGTTAATTTGTCGATTTTTTTTTGACGATTTTTTTTAAATCGAAGTACTGATAATGCTGATTTTATTTTTTTTCAAAATTATATGGCACCCCTGACTACAAGCTTATTTATAATGATCTAACTTGTGGTTAACTGAAACTTATTGAGTGAGTACTTACCAGAACATAGATGAGTTAGTTTTTGAGCCACCTGTAACTCATAAATGATTAACTTTAACTTCGATTTTAGTTAACTCAATTCCTAAGGGGGTACATACCCTGTCGGATATTGAGTGACTAACTACAAAAGTAACCGACTTAAAGTGAGCTTTTATTTAAAAATTGTAATGCAAAATTTACACTAACCAAAGTGTATATTCTGTACAGTAAATTTTTTGTTTTACATTAATTGTTTTTCTTCATTCGGGATTTCCCCATTTTGTTACACACTTTTCGTTTGAAGAGTGTTAAAATTGATTAGAAAAGTCATTCTAAGGAGCCGTCGAAATAGAATAAAGTTGCGCATACGAGGGCGGATTGAAATTGAAGCTACCTAGCGCTAGATGGCAGCACAAACACAAAAACTTTTTCTTTCTTAGAAATTACGATCTGTCAAACGTCAGCTGTTAAAATTTTAGCCAAATTCATCGAATAGTTTATTTGTTGTAGTCGTTTGAAGTAAGCAACTTTTGTGTTTCTTGGAAAATGGAAAAAGTGAATTACGTGTAGTGATTAAACACTATTATTTGAAAGGCAAAACGGCGAAAGAGACGAAAGAAAAGCTTGATAAACATTACGGCGAATCTGCGCCGTCAGACTATATGGTAAAATATTGGACTGCTGAATTTAAACGGGGCCGAACAAGCACTGCAACAATACCATCAACAGGAAGGCCAAAAGAGGTGGTTACTGAAGAAAATATCAAGAAAATCCCCGATATCGTTATGAATGATCGCCGGGTCAAAATACGTGAGATTACTGAAATGCTAAACATAGCATATGAACATTTTGCATGAACATTTGCATATGAAAAAGCTATCGGCAAGATAGGTGCCGCGTTTGCTCAGCGTTGAACGAAAACGAGTTCGGCAGATCACTTCACAGCAGTGCTTGGACATGATAAAGCATAATCCTGCTGATTTTTGCCGTAGATTAATAACTGTTGATGAAACGTGGGTCCACCACTACACACCTTAAACCAAAAATCAATCGAAGTAATGGGTGGAAGCTGGTGGAAGTGCTCCGCAGAAGGCGAAGACAGCGAAATCGGCTGGCAAGGTTATGGCCACTGTATTTTGGGATGCACACGGAATATTGCTCATCGATTATCTTGAAAAAGGATCCAAAATCACAGGAGAGTATTATCGTGCATTATTGGATCAATTGTTGATGAAATCAAGGAAAAAAGACCACATTTAAACAAGAAAAAAGTGCTCTTTCTTCAAGACAACGCACCGGTTCACACAGCATTAGATACGATGCTAAAACTACGAGAAATCTACCTTATAGTCCAGATTATCCCCTAGTGACTTTATCCTGTTCCAAAGCTTGAAAAAATGGCTCGGAAAAAGATTCCTCTCAAACGAAGAAGTGATTACGGAAACTAATGCGTATTTTGAGGAGTACATATATACATATTTTTTTTTATTTATATCTATACGTGCTAAAACACGGCGTGCTGCGCTGCCCCCCGTCTTAATTATTATTCTAAACGCTTAGCTACAGTTTTTTTAAATCTTGTTTCCTTCCGGTCCAAATACATACACTTGAGATAGCCTATAATTCCTTCCAGAAAGACGCTGCATGTATATTCTATTTAATTACTTAATTAAAATTAGTTGAGTATGTTCTACTTAAATACCGCCTTCATTCAACTTCATGTAGCTGCCGGCCACTGTATTCCAGCTTGACGCCCTCAACTTCAGTGAACAGCTTTAGCTACGTTCATATTTGTCAAATATTTGACAAAAAACTTAAACACTATTTTATGAAAACATTTTCTTTTATGTCAGTGTTTTTAAAAAGTTATTAAAAAACAAATAATACTACAAAAAATACTTAGATTTTTAAAATATTATATTAAATAAATCAATAAAGTATTTTATTAAAGCAGTATAATATCTGAGATCATGTGTATATACTTATGTGAATTTAATATAAAAAGCATTAAAAATTGTAATAAATTATTTTATTCTGAAATATAAATATAGCAGCTAACTAAACAATAGTTAGTTTGCAGCCGGCTAAATAAAATTAGTTTTTACCTAACATGCAAACAATTAACTTTTAGCTGATTTAAATGCAACCAATTTACAGTTAATTTAAAACTACTTACTTATAACCAACGCAAAAGCGGTTAGCTTACAGTTAGCTAAAAAAGTCAACTATAAGCTAATGGTTAGAAAGTCAACTTAAATTTAGTTGAAAAGTAATGCAGAGTTGGAAATTGACTACCGCCTAGGACATAGCAATATTAGAATAGTTAGTTCCTGCCATTGAAAAGCAATCCAAGTGTCACTCAGCACTAGTTGCGAAATAGTTAGCTTAAAATTAGTTATAAGTTAACTCAGTGTCTAACAGGGTGTGTACATAGTGTAAGTGTATGCGTATTTAAATGTAAATAATATTTTAAACTTATTTTTTTTTGACTTTCGTACGAGCCATAGGGTTTAAAAAAACTTAACATACTTAAAGGGGTAAAAGTAATTTGTCACTACAAACTTTGATAGCAACAATAAAAAAATTACACACATAATAGTATATGTACATCATACCCTGCAGAAAATTCCAATAGTGAAGTATTAGTGCTTTTCAAGTGATATTGTCAATGTAATCACCTATTGACATCTACTAGTAAACTTTAGCACCATTGGCGAAGTAGTTCATCTGCGATCATATGGATACATTTGAACCAAAGATTCTCTAGTCTATTTGAGTAACCCTATTGACTCGTCGTGATTTATTCAAAGGAAAAATCCTATGCTCAATATCAAAACTTTGCATTATTTTATTAAACACAGCTCACACCTATTATGAAACAAAAGTTTTGCAAAAAATATTTTCTTATTTTTAAGATCAATTCACGCATTTCACCATGCAATTCAAAACTTTCCAAGCATTTGATATAATTCTACCAAAATGCACAGAATTTTGCCATATTCTCTTAAGTGCTTGCAAATTTTCAGAGGGTAAAACTACAAATTTCTCAAACCATTCTCATTGTTTTACATCTGTGCTTGTACGTACAAGTGTGTATGTGTGTGTTTAAATGTATTTTAATAGCAACACTCATTGTTGTAATTTGTCATTCATATATGACCAATGTTTGAGTGCATAATTACAAAACATTGTTCGCATATTCTCTGAGAATTAAACGCATACATACATACATACATACATACAAAATTGCCACAATAAGTTTATAACATACTATGTACATAATACCCACTTACACACAGTCGCTTTTAAAGGGGTGATACATTGGCAAACATTTGTTTGCAAACATCACAAAAAGCCAATCGCATTCAAGAAAAAGTAAGTTATCCATGTATACGATTGGCTATTTGCGATGTTTGCAAACAAATGCTTGCCAATGTATCACCCCTCCTTCCCTCTTTCCCTCTACCTTACTCTTTCATTTCATATTGTTATATTCCTTTATAATATTACAAATCTGGTGTAATGTGTGACTAACACACACATACATATAAATTTATTATTTATTTAAATGGACCACAATATTCTTAAATAAGAACATAAAAGCTTCTACTCTTATAGCTGTGTATGTGTAAGCATATAAGTATATAATTTAAGTAATTAACACTCACTTATATTGTATAAGAGTCACACGATTAATTTAAAATACTCTCTCTCTCACTCTCTCTCTCTTCGCCATTGTTTTCCATATTTCCGTTTTTTTTTTCGCTGTTACTTTTCCTGCTGTAGTTGTTGCAGCTAAAAATCGTTGCTGCTGTAATTGTTAAACGCTATAGATGTAGTTTTATACGCTTAACCATTATTACCACTACCACTAGAGCACGAGTATATTATATCGTTACACTGCCAACGGAAACGGAAGTGCGCAATAAAAAATAAAAAACTCTGAAATTTTCTTCATATTTTTCTCATTATTTTTTTTTCAGTGTATTAACAATGATGACAAGAAAAAAAGGAAATTCATGCACAGTGTATTTAAGCTTCTTGTCCAGTGTGTAAATTGTTGTGAAGCCTTAAGTTACTGAGCAGCAAATGATGTTATTAATCTGCTATGATGGCTTAAATGGTATGACAGAATGTGAGAATGTGTTAAAAATAACGAGTATTAAGAAAACAGGACAAATGTAAGTCTTTGGTATGTCAAATCGGAATTAAATTTTATTCCCTTTTTGACACAACCCATCAACTTATTTTAATACAGGGTTGTTCAATTAGTATGAGTAAATGTTTGCTGCCTACTGTATCTAATCGGTTGTTTATTATTCAGTCACTAATGGCGTAGCACCAGAACAAGTTACAATATTCAGTAGAACGAGAAATGCTAACTGTTTTTTAAGGAATATTCGTAAGTTTCAACGTTGCGTAAAGATTATGTAATCCTTTATAGTCAACGTTTGAGTTATTGTTGGTCAAGTTCGAAACGACCTCGTTCTCTCGCATACTTAAACTTGACGAGTTTCATTTCGGCTTTTGAACCTAGAACCGTATAAGATCCTACCGGCCGAAGACTTGCGTTGACTGTTTGTGACTCATCACATTTTGGTTGAAAGACTGGGATTTGCTTCCTTCTGGTGTCCGAGTTGGGCATCGTCCCTAGAGAACTGATTGCCTTAGAGACTACGAAAAGTACATGTGGTCGTTGTAGTTTATACCATCTCTCGCCACAATTTGAGGCTATTGCATTGCAACCAATGCTGTCAATAGAGCTACAAATATTTAAATACTCTTCGACCTCTATGCGTTCTAAACTAAAGTTAAAGTGTCTTTATATTCCTTGTCTTGTGCAAAAAATGCTGTCCAACGTGGACAATGAGCACGTTATAGCCACGAAACTTAATGATTCCGACACAACACCTTTTGCCCACTAAATGAACTTTGAAGTCCATGGAAGAAGACCGCAGTTATTGACGAACCAGTACTTGTTTACATATTGGAGATTATAACTATTGGTAATATCCGATAGAGGTAAAATAAATAATTAAACCAAACAAAAACGCTACATGACATCATGGGTCTTGTTTGCAGACAGGTATTCTGCATATTTAGGGCTGTGATCCAGGTCTATTCTGCATTTCGTGACCGGGTGATTTTTTTGCTATTTGGTTTATCAGTGTAAATATTTTCATTAAAAAAAAAGATTCGTTGGATGTGGCATACTAAAAATGCTCAGTGCGATTTACAATTCCACCATTAATTGATTAACAAATGAACAACGCTTGCAAATCACTGAATTTTATTAATAAAACTTGTGATGTATTTCGTAAATTACGCCCTTTTTATGGTCGTCTTAGTCGAGTCGCTGAATAGGCTATTCGAGCTGTTGTGACTTAATTTCGTAACAGTTGAACTTTTTTTTAGACATTCGTCTACCAACCCGTATGCGAAGAGTCCTGTATCGGTCAGTATAAATGAAGATAGCGGTACGTCAATTCATTGGCTTCGCAATGATGGTTTCTGGTTGAAACCATAAGTTGTTAATATTTACTTTATCTTTGGGTAAATGAACAATAAGTAAATTAATCCTCGTGTTACGCAATATGCTGTGTCGTTGTGGTTTGGTAGGTAAGACAGCCTATCAACCAAGAGGTCCTCAGTTCAATACAGACGATCTGTTAATTTTCACCTCTTAACACTGCTAGCGACTGGTTATGAGTAGTTACGCTATGAAAAACTTCAATAACTAATGCATATGCCATTCGGAGCCGGCGTTAAATTGTAGGTCCTTTACAATGAGTCTAAAAGTTGAATCGGGCGCAGCTCATTAATTGAGAGAAGTCCTCCTTGTTTTACTTGGAAAGTCGCGGGAACTATGTATGTATGTATGCTACGAAGTAAGAAAGATATGACCAATTTTGGATGGTTGAAGAACAAAACAAATGTTGAAACTGCTCAGAATATATGTAATTAAATTTATAGTAAGATTCTAATCTGCAGAAGCAACAGTGATGAAAACGAGGACAGTCAACTGAACGCGTTTTGGCCATTGGCCTGAATTTAATGGCAATAACAAATACCGAGTCACCAGATGGTATTCAGTGGCAACTTAACAGACGACTATATGATCTAGACTACGCCAACGATGTATGTCTTATGCTACAAACGCTATTTGGCCCACAACGAAAAATTAATAGACTGAAACTCAATGGTGTTGCCGTTGGTTTGAAAATTAACATTAAGAAAACGAAGATAATGAGAATAGCGGCTAATAACACCTCACCGGTGCTGCTCAATGGTGACATAGTAGGATACGTAAGAGAGTTCTCCAATCTTGGTAGTACTATAACAAAAGACGAAGGGACCGAAGCTGATGTCAAGAGCATAAAAAACAAAACTCGTCATATGTACGCTTCAGTTGGCAGAGTATGGCAGTCAACCCACACGTCGAGGGAGCATAAGCTACACATTTTCAATACGAGTGTGAAAACGGTGTTACTGTCTGACAGTGAGAAATGAAGGTCAGCAGCACAATATACATAAAGTTACAAGTGTAAAGTAGTGCCTAAGTCGTATTCTAAAGATAATTTAGCTATGACGATAAGCAACTACGAATACGTGCCAATAGAGAAGAAAGTGTGCCGCAGAAATTTGAAATGTATTGGGTAAAGTTTAAGAAAAGACAACGAAGATATTGCTAAAACCTTTCAATGAAGCCCCCAGGAATCGGAGAGTAGGAGGCGCTCCAAGCTGACCTACAGAAGATGAACCGAAGCTAAAAAATTCGAGCAGTTTGAATTATTTTGTTAACCCCGTCTAAATGGACGCAGTAGACTTAAAGGAAGAAATTTTATCGTTGTGTATAGCAGAAGCTCCAATAGGTAATAATTCTCGACTTATAATTAAAACAAGAAGACAAATACATCGATAAAACATCACAGTTATGGCAGCTGCTACAGATCATGGCTTTAGCTTCTCATTGAATTGTCTTGCGTTGTCATCACTCCAAGTTCTGCTACTTTGCTTCCTATCATAATTCTTCAACCTCAAAAATTAATGTCTTCACTAAAAAAAGATTTTTACTCTATAAGAATATCAGATATTAAGAATATCAGTGTTATTATTATTATATATTGTGCCCCTTCCGTTCTATAGCTTGTTCAGCAGATCTGCTGTCTTTCTAATGAATATCAGCAGATCTGAAAGCATAATGGTGAATATGTCACCTAGTGAGATCCTATGTCTACCTGTACACCTCCACCTACACCTATCAAGAACCTCACATTTACACTATATGTGTTCCGCTGTCTCTGATGACTGTGTGCACAGTCTACAAATATCCACATAATATCGAATTTGCGGTTCCGGAGTTGATCGCTGAATCTCCTGCCAAAGCACAGATCCAAAGGCATAACATCCAGGACCGAAGTTGGTTCTCCAACCACCCTGCGTAGAATGGGGAGACTTGCCGACTCATTTTGGCGAAACACTTTGCGAGCGCAGTCAAACTAATAAAGTCCGCTGTTGGACACGTTGTCGTTGCCCCAGTTATATTGAGACAGACGAGCTTTGGACTCTGTCTAATTTATTCATGGTGGTAGCTTCCTCAGCCTTTCACAGTGATAATAGACCAAATATTAGTACATATCCAAAGATTCATTTCCAGCGAAAGACCCCATGTCTTACTGGACGGCACCAATATGCGAGTTTTAACTAAGTTCTCTATCCATAATGACTTTTCTTTCCTGTTGATGGTGCTCATAAAAGAAATACTGTCACATTATGACTTGTATCTCCATGTAAAAGGTACACCAACCTTTTTTGAGAGATTTATCGAGAGCCATTCCTGAGTGCACCAATTTGACACCTCGCCCAGGGCCGTCTTTATAAGAGCACATAACGTACTCCCATATTTCCCACGTAGCGTTGTAACGAGGTCGTCATCATAACCAATTACACTGACGCCTCTATGAGCAAACATGGTGAGCAAGTTAGTAAATACTACCGTTCATAACAATGGAGAAAGTACTCTACCCTGAGGGCACCCTTTTGACATGACCACCATAGTGGATTCCGCACCATAAAGACACGAGCTGATGATCTTGCTTCAAAGCACGGAACTGATCCAAGCTATAATCGACTTCCCCACGCCTTTTCGTTCCAATGACCTAGAAATTGAGTCAAAACCTGTATTGTCAAAAGGCGACTGTTCAAGAAGTCACAAAGACCTACTTTCCTATCATAGACTACATTTTCAATACTGCCTAGAAGAGACAAAATGGCACCATCCGTGGAGCCCCCTTCACGTACACGAACTGACGTTGGTAAAGGTGGCGCTCTACAGATATATCTCTCCCATATATATTAATCAAACCAAAGCTGGCTTTAAAAATCACTTACTGTTTGGTAGAATTATGTCAGATCTCATTTTCAAAAGAACCAAAAATATTCCATCCCTACCTGGAGGCTTATAAGGTTTAAAGGAGTCGATCGTCATCAAAACCCTGCCTCGAATATTCTATCGAATATTCGAATATTCTGTCCACATAACCCTTCTGGTGACACGTGCAGAGGTGAAAATATCTGTACTTGCGTACAGATGCAACCATTCGAGAGTCAGAAAAATGTGTCCTCAACAAGAGATTCAAAATCTCCCTTCTAAATCCACTGTAGGCTCCGGCTTCAGTACATAGGAATTCAATACCGTTAGAATAATATATTACGAGGGACTTTTGAAGTCAAGTCAAAACCAGTAAATCTTCAATGGACTGACAATATATAGCCTCCATGTATCCCTTTTAGATCTTCTAATCTCTCCATTGTACTTCTGTGCGCTTGGCCTTATTTCATCCTTTTCTCAATTTAGCCAAAGTTTCATTCCACCATAGAACCCTACGTTTGGCATTTTGCCAATGGCCACTATGACGCATGCTAACATCTAAACAGCATTTAATTGTTGACTGAAGTTGATTTGCTGCCAGATCCAGTTCATCAATAGAATCTACGGATTTAAATAACCAGTTAATTCTCCTTGTTCTGTTCTTCCTGAACGAGGCTTAGTTCATCTTAAAAAAAACTAGATTATCATTGGTTTTAGCAACATTTACCAAATCAAATCTTATATACATATGAACTGATAGGAATATCTCGTCCGTCACATGCCAGTACCTTACAGAATTGGACAAATCAATAATCACAATTTAAATCTGTCTAATTTGTAAAGGAGCCAAGGGAGCTTCGGTTATGTTCAGAAGAACCAAGCTAATCTGAATACTACCAGCTCAACCTGAGCATGTTTTGTTCTTTTGGCGGTAACAAATTGCGGGCTGTCCTTTGATCTCAGCTGTTTGAAGCCTTAGTGTGCCACCTGTCATGGTGTGCCTGAGCCTCTTCCTTTGACTTTCCACTTTTGATGGTCTTTGTATAACATCGTCTTTCAAATGCCAATTCATAAAGTACCTCTCCCTTATTAGGCCAGTCTTTCAATCGTCTTCAAAGCAAAGAATGAGAGTCTGATAGGTCTATATGACTTAGGAAGATCACTAGGCATAGCTGCTTTCGGTATAATAATAGCCGGGACCTCTTAGCGTTGAGTGATTATAAAATGAAATTTTAGAGTCATTTTTTATTAATTAAAGATGGCTTTTGAATTTATTGTTATCCTTAAAGGGAGCATATCATAGCCGAATTAAAATCTTCTAATAATTTTTTGCTCTACCTTATAACGAATTTAATGTCATATCCAACAGCGTAAAGAAATACAAAAAATAATTTTCTTATTTTGCTCTACTTTTCATTATTTAGATTTGCTCAACAACATAAAAAACAAAATACAAAGAAAATAAATGGAGAACAAATATGACACTGATTAGATTTCACAGCGGTATATAGCATGTTTTGACATGCGAGGTCTTTTCAAATATAACAATAACAATAACAACAACAACAACAAAATCATGACAATGTCATTCCTTTTGTAATTACTTTTCTTCATTCATTCATTTCCAGGTCATCTAAATAGACGAAGAACTATCTACTCGCCTTTCCTTAGTTTAAATGACTTGTCTGCACTTTCGATTTTAATTAAATCAAGTAAAAAACAAATACAAACACAAACAAACAAATTAAAGCAAAAAACATAACGAACCTAACGGAAGTGAGTGCGAGTATGTAAATTGAATAGGAAATGAATATTAAAGCGTAATTTCCGTTGAAAATGACGAGACAACAACAAAAAAAAAAAAACAATCAAACAAGGTGTTTAAGAGAATAATAATAATAAAAACATTTTAAGAATTCTTGTATAATTGCTTTTTTTTGTCATTTTGTTACTGTCACCAAGCGGAAAATAAAAAAAGAGAAAAATGACACATGACTACGTATGTTCACACAGTTACGAGAATTATATGAAGAATATGAGCAAGAAAACGTTCGTGCATAGTAAACTGCAATATTGGAATATTTGATTTTTCTTTAAATTCGTTTTTCAATAAGGGCGGGTGGAAGTATATAAGTTTTTTATAAGGTACTAAAACCCGGTGTGCTTCGCTACTCCCATCTTAGTTATTATCTTAAATGCTATCTTAGTTAAATTTTTACCCTTTTTCCCCGTTTTGTCCCCTTCCAGTAAAAATCCAGAAAGACATTGTAACATCTTCTTTTGAGCTGTATACAATCTTCAAACAAACAAGCATTCACTTTTATATACAGGGTGGGCAAATTTGAGGTAAGGAAGTAATTTGGCTGTCACATGATGAAATGTCAAGAACTGAGCTGTCAGATTTTTAATTGTGGAAATTTATTATCAAAATGCTGAAAATGTTACTGTATCACTTGGTAAAATTCCTTCTGATATCGCTGTGCGTAATTTAATCGCTAAATTCGAGGCTCATGGTACTGTTGCTGACCATAGATGAAAACAATACGCTCGTAGTGATCCTAGTGATGTAAACATAACCGCTATAAAGCAAAGTTTTGAGAATAAGCAGGGAAACGCAGTCATTGTAAATTCTCTGCGCTACCCAACCATGATAACCAATTTTTTGTGGTCAAAATTGGCTATTGTTGACATAAGTGACCTTTGGTTTTAGCAGGACGGCGCCACAAGTCACACAGCCAGCCAAACAATTATTGCATGAGAAATTTCCCGGTCGCGTAATTTCTCGATTTGGTGATGTCAATTGGCCGCCTCGTTCTTGTGATTTAACGTTGCTGGATTATTTTCTCTAGGCCCTTTTAAAAGACCGTGTTTATGTGAACAAACAAAGTTGAACATTTGCCCGACATAATATTCCATTACTAATTCCCATATTTCTATTTTATATATGTATGAACAAAACAGAATTTATCAATAAATCTGTTTTTAGGTCAATTTACTTCCTAACCTAAAATTTGCCCACTCTTTAGTATACATATATAGGCAGCTTTTATCCAGTCTGATTTCTGCAATTTCCGCTTTAGGGCTGATGTGGATAGATAACGAAGCTTTAATAGTTGCGTTCTCCACATATACAAAATCCAGTATTTACTATGAATTGAAAGTGCCACGCCCACTTATCCAATCTGATTAATGATGTGGATTGTTCACGGCGTTATTTGAACCTAATTTAGAAACTTCTACTATTGCCGTTCTCAAGATATATATTAATAATTACTTTATGAGAGAGGTACCATGCCTACTTGTTCAATTCAGAAGCTTTCGCTTTAACTATTCTCAATATATACACGCTCACTTTTTTACTGATGATTTGCCTTAGTTATGAGCCTATTTGGGCCGAACTTAGAGAATCCTTCCGTTACCATTTGAAAGATATAGACAAACAAGTATACATGGGCGTGGCACCGCGCAGTTGTAATTTTTAAAACTTATATAGACTGTAATTCATACAGAGATACTGTAAAAATTTCAAGAAAATCGGTTTAGCCGTTTAGCTGTCTATAGACTTCATTAATGTCTATGTATATTGTAAAATTAATCAAATTATTATTACAAATGTATCCAGCTCCTTGCATACGCCAATGATGTTGATATCATTACGCGTACCAAGCTGCCTTCAGTGCCATTGAAAACGAGTCTGCCAAGATGGGTCTAGTGGCCAAGACGAAGGGAAATGCGGCGTATTGGATCCCAGGTTACGATTGGTAACTATGTATTCGAAGTGGTGAATGAATCTGTCTGCCTTGACACTGTCACTACCATCAGTAACGATGTCAGTCTAGAGATCAAGCGTAGAATCACTCTGGCAAATGTGTTATTATGTTCTCAATAGGCAATTGAGTTTTAGAGACCTCTTTCGCGCGAAGAAATTGATACTGTACAAGTCGTTTATACTCCCCGTTCTTCTTTATGGAGCATGGACATTGTCACGTACCGATATAGCTGCCTTGGGTGTATTCAAGAGAAAAGTTCTACGTAAGATCTTTGGTGCGGAATTGATTCGGAGGGATGGTACTCACACAGCTAATATATGCATTCTCTCTGATAGCCAAGCGGCTATGAGATCTATCTCGGGTACAACTTTCAACTCCAATTTCGTTTGGACGCTCTCATGGCAGTGTGGAGTTCATCTCATTTGGGTTCCTGGTCACAGGGACATCCCGGGTAATTGTGTGGCTGATGAGCTAGATAAAGCGGGCATCCACTCCTTCCGGACAGTCACCTACTTGTAAGGGTTGGTGTACCGCTGTCCTCCCTTAGGTTGTCTATTAGGAAGATGTACTTATTGCACGCTGATAGATCCTGGGCAGAGGTAGATTCACCCGGTCCAGATTGAATGGTGGGCGTACAAATCAACTATTTAAATTGGGTCGCATAGGCATCTCCTCTATTGTGTCTATCCTAATGGAATATGGGTAGACGCGCGCAAAGGCTGCGTCTGTTGGCGAATTATTTCTGTCGAGATTGTAGATCGATTAAGGAAGAGGAGAGCTTGTCTAGTGTCCGCCTCTAGCTGTACGTGCATAGATTAATCAAACTTGGCTCGCCCTTTCTCGATAGTCTATCAGAACTATCAATTACTGATGTCAAGTTTATAGCCAGATTCATTAGACTGTCGGGCTGGTTTCCGATGTGATTTGCGGGATGTGCTTTTATGTGAGACCTATGGATGATCGACAGGACCGATTAATCAGGATTTGGTGGCCAGCACAAGAGCTTCACTTCATTTGTGCTATCACAACGGGCCTCTATGTGTACTCAAATGTGCCTAGACTCAACGAGGCTGCCACTCACTCCTAACCTAACCTAACCTAAGATCTTTGGTCCTTTGCGGCTTGGCGATGAATTCCGTATTCGAGCTAACCGTGAGTCGTACGAGTTATATAACAACATGAACGTTACTCAACAAATTAATATTTAGCGGTTACGCTAACTAGAACATGTCGGTCGAATGTAAGGAGATGCTCTAGCGAGAAGAGTGTTCGTTATGGATGTCAGTGGGTGTCGACGTAGAAGACGCAATTGTCTACGTTGGAGGGTGTGATCAATTGGCGAAGTCGCTCGCCAAGCAGAGGTGCCTGTAAGGCTTACCGAAAATCCAGTAAACGAGTTGTAAAGGCCAATTATGTATGTATGTGGATATGAAAATTCCACTTAAATCATTATGTATGAAATATAACATCGTTTAAATATGTGTCACCTAATTTTAGAGTGCCCCAGAATCCAGCAGTCGAATTTTGATTGACTCAGCAATTAAGATATGGCTGTATGGCTGTTAAGTTGCCTCTAAGAGCAACAATCGATTGCAACTTCTTGGCAAACCCCTGCAACATTAAAAAACCCGAATCCGTAGTACTCGTCTATCACCCAGTAGTTTTGATGAAGCTTTAGTGACCTCTTACATCCTAAGTGAGTTTCTGCTGTATACCACTGGGTATTTTGATGCCCCAGTAGAGAGAAAAAGGCTTTTTAAATCTGACCAAAGACTTTAACCTAGAACCTCGGAAACTTTAGTACCTGCCGCGTAACTGAATATGGCCCTTCTGAGAATAAACTTAATGGTTGTCGCTTATGTCTAATTTGAATGTCCAGTAGTCCCGCGGAGATTTAGATAGTCCATTAAAACAACTAAACTATTGAAAAGGAGGCTGTTCTTAATCCGCAGAGTACACAAGCAATTAATTGCATTTTGGATCTCTATTATAATATCGAAGATAAAGGAAACCCTGGCAACTTCGGTTTTTTTCTAGTGACTTGGAAATTTTTGTATGGAAATTGGAGTTGAAATCTAAATTGTACGTCTAATGGCGAAACGAATGTTTTAATGGTTTTTACCTACTGGACAAGGATGGAGGAGACATTAAAAAATATAGTCTCATGTTCGCAGACATACACCTATGTCATGCTACGGCCTATTGTGCGTTCTACAAGGAGAAAAGCTGTCCTGAAGCTATTGGAGTAATATTCAGCATAAAACTACCCGATATAATGGCTCCAGAACTTAGAAGAGTACAGGATAGAAGTAGAAGCGTAAACATATACAACAATTCGAAGAGTCTAGATTAATGGCAAATATGCTCGGATAGAGCAACAAAAGGCCGGTAGGCGCATAGATTAATTAGAAATGTAAAAACATGTGTGGAAAGTTAACCTTGCGATTTTAATTTTTACCTGACCTATTATCTGTCTGGGCACTGATGTTTTAGAGAATATTCCTAAAGGTACGGCCACGATGATGCAGTAACTTCTTCATTCTGCAATAACTGGCATGAATATATGGAACATATTTTTTTCTATTTCTCAGAACTTGACTCGACTTGACAGAATGAGAGATTTTGAAGGAGAGAGACAGACAGACAGAGAGAGAGAGAGAAACCGTGTTAGGCTAACTCTGGCCTGTCTGCGCCAGATAGGTATATATACCCCTCTGGTATTGTCTGTGGAATTATATGTCTTGAATTATATCAAAGAATTGTCAAGAACTAAGCAGAACTGCATGAATCCGAAGGAATGATAGACAACATAGTAGGTCTCCAGCGACGTAGGAGCCAATAGTATAGAGTCATCGGGCGAATATCTTCATGAGCAAGTGAATGGAGGTGGTTTTTAGTGGGTTAAAGTCTCATACTAATGTTGAGTCTCACACAACTGTGTCTTTTAAGGAACTCCGCATTAATGACAAATGCCTTTAGTGTTTTTATTCGAGACCACTTAATGCATTCTAAGCAGTCGAGCTAATTTTTAAATACCTTGTTTTTGGCCAATTATAATAATTTCTCGTGAAAACATTATGTTTTTTATTTTTTCCTTAAATTGTTAAATTATTTTTAAAATCTTATTCAAATTTTTTCATAATATTTTTATTTCTTTGCTTTTTTATTACTAAATCTCTATACAGACGATTGTCAAGTCTAACAATATTGTCAGACCTGGCAATTTGCTGAAAACGACCAAATAATGAGAAATTGCCACCACAAGGCATATTGTCAGTTCACATGATTGCAAGACATCTGACAAATTCATTGTACATATGTTTTGTTCTGACAATGATGTTGTTGTTGTCAGATGTAAAAAATTCTTGTATCTGAAAATGATATGACAATGCTTTCTCTGACAATGTTGAACATATTAAGTTTACACGATTGTAAGACATTTTCTGTATAACTTTTCTTACATTTTTCTTAATTGTCTAAACAGAGCTTAAGAATATAAAAATAAAGAAATTTCAAATTTTTCTTTGTAGGATGCCCAAAAAGCCATTCAGGTCTCTCTTGCTCGGGTTCAGTAAGCTAATTATTCTGTACCAGCTGGAAACTCACTAAAGTATCTTCATAGTTCTCCAAAGTGGTTCCCTATTCCAAAGTGAGACATGAGCATTAAAAGCCTAATTTATCAGTTCATTCGCTTTTTTATTTTCTGTAGCATGCCCAGTTGCACAAGGGCTATCATATTTTTGAATTTGTCCTAATCTAGGTTATCGGCTTTGTTATCGCACTGTCTTCCGCTTGAATTTCCGACTCTTTGAAGTAAAAGCATAGAAGCGTTTTACTTTCGAGTTTGGTGCCGTCAATAAGTACAGTACTTTGTAAACGTTATGCTTTTCCAAAAAGCAACTTCTATAAAATTTACCGCACAGTAAGCAACAACCAATTTGAATATTATTAGGTATATGATCTTTTATTCAAAAATAGGCCTCGTTGTTCCAGATAAACTGCGAGCAAAAGTGGGTCACTCACCTTAAGTTTCTAGGTCAATAGAAATTTAATACCCGTGCAAAGAACGTCATATTAATGTATGCGAAAGGCAAAATTCTTTCGAACTACAAAAGAAGTCGAAGCGTTTTTTTTTACGAGGTGCAAAACAGTTGGAAACCTCAGTCAGTGTGGAACCTTCACCCACCAACATCATCCCCGTGTCCGTTGGAATATTCTCCTACAACGATCGATTTGGTATTATGTCAAGAGGCCGTCTTTTTACCGACATTCTACTTGATATTCGATAAGCACATTTCGCCCATCAGATTTTCAATCGTTGGCCTGCAGCCATAAACCTACCCTAGTGTACGGAGTTTCTAGTTGAATCTGCCTGTTTTGAGTCTATCTGGCAGTTTGGATAAGCAGGATATAATAATTCAAAAATATTAAATATCGGGTGATTTTTTAAGAGCTTTCGATTTTAATTTAAAAAAAGCTTAAAATTTAGAGAAATGTAGGAAGTCTTTATTTGAGTCGATAGAACGATCTGAATAATTCAATGTTTAAAGATGATTTCATGTAAATATTAACCGCGGTTACTCCTTAAATCGTTCATACGCTAGGTAACATTTTGGCATACTATCTCCAACATATCGGCCGGTATCTCAGGAATAAGTATTTCAATATTGGCTTTCAATGCGTCAACCGTTGCGGGCTTGTCCCTATTGACAAGAGCTTTAACATAGCCCTACAAAAAAGTTCTGAAGGCATTAAACCGCACGATCTAGGCGGCTAAATGACCGGCCACAAACGTAAAATAAACTGTTCACCGAATTCGCTCTCAATTGGGTCATTGTTTTGTACGCTGTGTAGCATGTGGCACCGTATTGTTGGAACCACATGCCAGTCAAGTCCAATTCCATTTTGGAAAAAAAAATTGTAATCATCGCGCAGTAGCTCTCGACATTCACAGTAACGTTCTTACCTTCGACGTCTTTGAAAAAGTACGGTCCAATAATGCCACCGGCCCATAATTTACACCAAGCTATATATTTTTCGAGATGGGTTGTCACTTCTAGCAATGCTACTGGCTGTTCTTCACACCTAATATGGAAATTTTGCTTGTTCACGTATCTCTTCAACCAGAAGTGAGCTTCGTCACTGAACACAATTTTCCAATAAAAAATGTGGATCTTCATTCAACTGAATTTTGATAATAAAATTCAATAATCTGTAAACGTTGTTCGTTTGTAAGTCGATTCGTATTTAAATTATAGACCAAACTTAACATGCAATACGAAAACAGCTGAGCTGTCAAAAACAGTGTTGACAAAAAGAAAGTTGCTAAAGATCACCAGATAAAAATCGAATTCACCGTTGCAGTATTGTAATTCCCCTTCTACACAAGGTATAAGAGCATATGGTATTTCCATCTAGTACTGACCTGATTTCCATTCCTGGGGCGGGTTTGCACCTTCCAAATTATAAAGCCGGCTCAGCACTTTTGCGTTAATATCATCTATCGGCATCTTTCTGGATATTGTCATTTATGCGCAGGTGACTCTTAACGTCAATGTACTTGTGCTTTCTGCCGTATGTGATGGTTTTTCGCATATACCTAAATTACCGGCACGTAGAAGTTGACTGTTTCATTGTCCGCGGGCAATGTTCTAGTTCAATCTGAAAATCTTTTGACGTACTTGTATAGACTGATTGTCAACCAAACAGGTTATTTTAAATCAACTTTATAGAGTCATTGGACGACAGAAGAAACAGTTACCACCAAAACACAATGTATACCATTAGGTGTCGATATCTTACCCTGACAATTGAACTACCCTTTAGTTAACTTATTCATATTAGTGCGCTCCCTTATTTCCTTATTTTCCCCCCTTATTTTTCTCTCATCTTACACTTTTCTTTTTAATTGCTTTCATTTAATATCTCACTTTTCAATTTAATATTTCACTTAAAGAGTAATGCTTTAGTGTGTTTGCGTATGTATAAGTAAATATACATATAGTCATGTTGAAAATAATAGGGACACTTATATCAAAATAGTTAAAAGTCCAACTCTGTTTTTTTATTCAAATATTCAAAAAGATCGTATCTTATTGTCTGCTTAAATTTCGACGACGTAAAGAACCGTTATTTGACAAACAAATTTTGTGCCAGTTATCAGTTGTAGTACATTTTTCGCTTAAGCCTTTAAGAAAAAACGCAATGTGTCCCTATTATTTTTCACATGACTATATATGTGTATGTATGTGTTCAAGATCATGTTCATATAAACGTTATTGCATTTTGTAATACCCTACATACGCCACCACAAGTAGTTGGGCTATTTTAAGGTTATATTGTTCTTTGTGGAGCAAGAGAGGAAAACAGTGATGTCAATGACATTGATTGCTATATACATACATATGTACGTTTGCAAGAGTGCTATTGGCTCGTATTATAGTCGAGCACTGGTCCGAATGAAATTAACTGGCCTTTAAAGGCTATACATATGTAATAGGTACAATTAAATTATAATAGAGTATTATAAATATTACGAGCGGATTAACTAAGACAGTGCGCTCGGTGTATTACAACAGGCTAGAGTCTTTGGTGAGAATCGAAACCACGACCCACTAGCTGATAGATTAACACACTATCCACTAGCCTGCCGGGACACCCTAAAATTAATTAATTTATTTTTATTTTTTGAAAAAATGGTTTGTTTGTTAACATAGTCAACTTTAGGCTCGATGCTTACAGTCAAGTTTCTTTTATCTATAAAGATTATAATAACATTTCTGAAGACCATAAGAAATAAGCATCTGTTTCAATAATAATCTCTTCGTTTAACCCAAATTTCTTATCACCTAGCAATTTCTCCAAATTTGAATTTAAAAAGTGGTTGCCCTAAAACATAGTATGCTGGATTAGGTATCAGTTCCTAGCATAATCCACACAATTTTGCGATAATAAGTACATTCGCAATTACACATTCAATGTTTAATAAAATAGAACTTTTGTCTTAAAAAGACGAGGTCGTTTGCTTCGTTCACAAAACAGAGCAAAAGCCCTTTCAAATTGTTCCTAAGCATAGCCAAGCCATGCGCTGGATTGGTCACACGTTTGAACCTTTTTATAATTGAGTATGTGCAATCGTAGTGGAATAGTTTGAAGAATGGAGGTCTTCCAATACAACCATCTCCACTCTCGAACTAGATAAAATGCAATAGCATGCCGCCAAAAATGATTTCAATCATTTAAGCACTATATAGAGAAGTGACATGCAAAGTTTTCCATGAGTTTTAACTGGGTGACCGTATAAATGGTGCAGTTGGAGTGCGGCAAGAGTGCATAATTAGAATTGCCATCTTTAGTACCATAGTTTAATGCAATCTTACAGTTGAGATTTGATATGCGCGTTATTGAATGTGCTATTAGTGATTTAAGCCTAAAATAGTACCCGGTATTAATAATATTAGCAAAAAATAAATATTAAAAAATGACTATGGAGCTTCCCCATTTGGCAAGAACATTTGTTCTCATTATTTTTAATGCCGTTTTGCGACTCGAATATTAATTCCGTGCTTGGAAATTATCGCTTATTTCCATGATCCTCAAACCTATCTGCAGATTATAGGTGTATTGTGCTGTTCCTGTTTGTTGTTTATTGTTTGCTGTGTTGCTGTGTTGCTGTGTTGCTGTTTCCTGTGTTTCCTTTTTTACTGTTTGTTCATTACCGGTGTTTTCAGTGTTTCCTGTTTGCTGTTTTTCACCCTTCATAGTGGCCACCATTTAAGTTACAAAGCCTGAACGGGAGCCTCAGAGACCTTGGTCTCTGCCTGACTATGGCGAGGCGGTCTTGTGGTTTGAATCCAAATCGCTGTGGTGTTGCTCTCTTAATCGGGTGCCGTCACCCATAGTACGGTAAGAGTTTAATAGTTTCCGACACCTCACCTAAGGTAGAGGTCATGTCCAAATAACATGGGTTCGAATTGGTATTCACTGGCTATTTTGGTGGACGCATTGTATTCACTTGTGCATTGATTACGTGAAGTAAAAACATAGAACAGGCACTCACGTCAACCCTTTATTTTCCGATGGTACTAACAAGTACCGTTACTTATTATACAGATATAATTTTGTAATACATGATCATTAGTTCTATAAAGTGCCGTATTTCCTTCCAGTAACAATAATTTTTTTTTTTTTTTACTCCTGTTGCTCATTAGATTTATACTTCAATAATTCTAGATGTTGTTAGATTGCGAGCTTACTTTAAAAAATAAATAGGTATTGTTTATAATTTTAAAAGTTTAGATACAAATTTTTTATTTTAATATATATTCAAACGCTATGTTACATATAAAAATGGTAATAAAAAATGTTTTGTTTCTAAAAAAGTTCAATAAAATCAAGATATATTAGCCCTCGATAATTCTGAGTACCACGACTATTTTATATTCTTCCCGGCTTGGTAAAAATATGATATTTTTCAGCTTAAATTATGTCAAAAGCAAAGATTCTATAAAAAAATTATTAGTTTTTTTATGATAAAGGGTCTTGCAATATAAAGCAACTGACTCATCCTCAAACCTGAAAAAGATTACACAAAGGTAGAGTTAATAAGACCTACACATAAGCCTACTACCCATGATTAGAGAGAAAATCGCGAGGTATGCTAAAACGTATTTGTAGAAGTTAGAGGTGCACCTAAATAATCTATCCCGTCCAATCTTATCAATAATGCTGGTCATATCCGATTGAGAAGAAGAGACACTGCTGATCTGATACGGAGAAGAGCGAGAATTGCTTCAAATAAATCCATGACTCAATGTAATTTCGCACCGCATAGGCTGGACTAAATTAGTATAATTGCAAGTTTAAGATTTGAATGCAAATTATTAGCTCACGTTACGGTAAGAATCCAATTTAATAAAATTCTTGTGATGAGAACTGCCACAAACACAACTTGACGACTTGGAATATGATAAAATCTACCAGCTAAGCCACATACATGGTAAAATGAAAGCCGAAATCAAACTGCTTGAGGAAATCTGCATTGAAAGCCGGGATTAAGATCAACATAAATAAAACAAAGTCAATGCGTTGAAACGCAGACGTTAATTTCCTACGTTCTTTATAAACTGCTTCACAATTGAAGATGTCTACAGCTTTGGCTGTTTAGTTAGCATCATTAAAAGCAACGGAGAATCAAATGCTGACATCGCTCACTACCTTATTAAGTGTTCACCAACAGATGCCTAAGAAGAATTTTCAGGTTATTTTGGTCGGCGACAGTATCCAACAGGGATTCCATTCTGTCAAGCGAAATCTTTAGACACAACACAATTGGAAATGGCTTTGACACATGCATAAACATGAAGACGACCTCAGAAGAGCTGCGCTTGAGTGAAATCCACAGGGCAGCAGAAGAACTTTTTTATACTTTTTTATACTTTTATACTTTTTTATACACAGAGGACACAACTTGACAGCGAAATGACACAAATGATGGAGACCTGGAGCCAGATAAATGGGTTGATTATGTATGGTTACCGAACTTTAGTTGCCTTTACTTATGGAAATTTAAACTAAAAATAGATTAATTTCATTCAGGCAACTACAAATTTCTGGTTGTTGTTCGGTAGAGCAATTGAAGTTCAGTTGCCATCCCTAATCGTTTTAAAAGTTACTGGTTCCTAATAATCTGAATGGACTTTATGTGTTTTGACCCTATGTTCCATATTGGAATAACGGTATTTTATATATAAGCAAGCACCAATCGCTAAAGTAGCTTTTTGTATCCAAATATTCATACAAAACGTGATTTATCGCTTTCATTCTCCGAGAATTCAATATCGTTTCATGGATTACATCAACTATTCCTGGTGTGACCACCAGAATACATTGGAACCATAATATATATAAAATTTTATTAAGTTTCTCCGAAAACAACGTTTGTCCAGTAATTAAGGACAGTTAATGGTATCAGTATTGAATTGAAAGTTACTGCGCTGGAAATATAAAGAGCCACAGAATTATCAAATTTTACTCATACATTATTATAGAGTCAGTCCGGTTATAAAACGCCATATTACAGCATGCATACTGTGGCGTAGGGTATCGCTTATTTTGGATTGACCAAATAAACAATTTCCCCATTTTTTTCTGTGCTGCTGTACCACGTACGTTTTACGAGTATATTTGATAAGAGAGAAGTACGAGTATTGAAAAAATATTTTAATTTTATTTCCTTATCCGTTTGTAATGGTGTTTGTGTGAAGGAATAAAAAAAAAAAAAGAAAAGCAAGATAATCTTTTAAAATCTGCAATTCATTTAATTAATGGCACTCATACGCCACATAAGAAGACAACAGAATGTCTGAATGGTCAGAATAAAAAAATATTAAAATAAATTGTAACGTTTGGAATGTTGTCAAATATTTAAAGAAAATAATTACGATTTAAGCACCAGTAAAAAAATCAAAAAGAAAAGAAAATTTGTATAAGAAACAATAATATAAGATAAGTATCTCATTGACTATAGTTTTCATTTAAAGCCTCTCTTATGCCAATATACTGTTAGATTTTAAACTTTTTAAAACCTTTGAGTTCTTTTAAATTGCGTATAATAATATAAACGAAGCGAATATTTTATTTTATACAGTCTTTATTTCCAAACTAACTTTATACACAATGTTCATCTTATTTAACTTCCACTTAATATATAAATTTATTTAACACTTATTAAAGTTAACACTTGGTATGACTTTACTCTATGACTGTTAAATTATAACTTACTGACTGAGAAGAATGTCGCGGCATATTTAGTTCACTGTCATTAGTTTTGAATGATCTAGTACATTTCACAACCTACTATTTAGTTGCCGTTAATTCAAATGTAAAGATTGAATACATATTTGACTCATAGTCGTATTGGTAGTACTGTTCTATTAGATATAACCGTTATATAACCATTATACCCTCGTAGCCTTGACACCAACCAATAGAATAATTTCCACAATAATTAAGTCTACAGCTTTGAATGTTGTTCTTTAGGTGTATTAATTTTCAACAATATGTAGGTAGGTATGCGGAATAGCATGTTATTCAAAATGGTAATCTTTAGTTGGCAATCTCTAATTTGAGAATTAAGTGAGGCAGTTAAGAGACATCTAAATCGAACGTTTACACTAAGTTTTTTTTTTATCAGAATTTGTATATGAAAATACAATTTGCAGCGATTGATCATACTCATACTATAAGAGCAACTTTCTGAAAACCTTATCAAAGTGTTTGCTTATGCTTAGGCAAAATCCGAGTGAAATTTTTTACCCTATTTTGTAGTTGTTTTATGGATTGCATACGGGGATTTATTTAAAAAGCGGAAAATTAACACCAGCATCCCGATTCAATATTATCCCGATTCAATATTATTTTGACGCAAAAACGACCTCATTTACTTACTTAAATCGGTTCTTGTAACAACAGTTGTCTCCAGTTCGTTACAATAAGAATTCTCACATCTTCCTCTATTCGGTCCTTATAGTGGAGTCCCGATCTTAACTGTCTGCACTTACCGTCGCAATTGTCATCTAACGTCTTTTTGTCTAGAGCGTTCGTCTCCGTTCGGCCGACACGGTCTAGCCGTCACAATCGCTGCATTAATGTCGGGATACATCTTAAAAAGCTTACCGTTCATTCGATGTCTATACCCTTTTGAGACCTGAACATGAAGCGATTATGATAACAGTTTATTTTTTTATATATCGCTTCCTTTAGGTCATTATTAAAACACTCATGAACTTATTGAAAAAAAAAAAATTAATTTCTCCAGTTATACAAAAAAAAAAAAAAAAAAAAAATGGCGATAAGCTTCTTGAAACTGCCATTTGCCGGTAGTTTTAGAAACTCTTCGTACACACAGATGAAACCATAAATTTCTCGGAGTATTTCTCTCGCATCCACGTCTCCGCGACATATAAAAGCACAGCTAGAATAAGCGTATTGTAGAGTGTGATCTGCGTTTTTTGAGAGAGGGCTCTATTTTTAAGCTTTGTACCGAGACCAAAATAGTTTATATTTGTCGGAATGATCCTAATTTTTATCTCACAGTATAGGTCGTCAGCTAGAGCAGACTAAAATAGGGAAGATAGTATCACACCTTGAGGACATCCCTTAACCGCAGTGACATTAATGTCCATGGAATCGAGAGAGGCCATAATCGGCATTTGGTTCAGTACACAGCTGACTCATTTTACTATTGCCGGATCCGCTCCTTTATTCGAGCAGAAAGTTTTCATTATCAAAGACACCCTTAATGTCCATAAATGCATAGAGACCTAACTCCCTAAAGATCAGAGTCTTTTCGTTATCCAGAACAAGTTTATGCCTACCCCTCTGGTAGGCAAATTGTATTTCATGTAGTGGACTAGAAGAGATGACTTTTACTTTATGTTCAAGAATCTTTGAAGATTCAGTTGGTGTGAAACCACCATTGGGTCTAAATATTACCTTCACTTCTCTCCAAGCCTTTGGGAAAATTTGGAAATAAAATAACAGCTATGACTGCAAGAAAAATTCATCGGTTACAATTGGTATGATTGTAGAAAGCGATTAAGGGAAAAGGAGTACCCTATTACTATATTTATTATCGAGGTTTAAAAGTACTGCGGCCTTCCGATCTTTTGTACAGCCCTCCATCTATGATAATCCCTATAATAACCTCATATGCCTTATTGAAATTCAGGATGACGTTTGGTACCAACAGCGATAACTCTCTACCTAGAATCTGATAGGCACCCATATACCTCTCTCTAGAGTGCATCAAAGCCACACATGCACCCAGTATGTGCTCTGGTGATTGGTGACTTGATTTCCTCATCATAAAATCTCTACATCGAGCTTAAGACCCATTTTACTCAGGTGTCCAAGGAGTACCCTAGAAAATAATTCGAATAATTAGAGAGATATACGAAGATGCATGGTTCCAGTCCTTATAAAAGATGTCCAAACATTCACTAACCCGGTTGATAAGGCAAACCTTCTGGCTAAAATGTTTGCAGGTAATTCGGAGAGCGTTCAACTACTGCCCGAACTTGAAAGAGTATCGGAGACTATGCCTAGTATATTTTTTCGAGCCCGTGCAGTAAAAAAGATTCCTGCAAATCTCTTCTGGGCCAGATGGCGTTCCAGCGCTAGTCCTGAAGCAGTGCTCTTCGACGCTTCCGCGTTCATTGGCTAATCTTTGCAGTGTGTTTTATCGTGCGGGTGTTTTTCCATCTTGCGGAAAGATTGCTAATGTAATGCCAATCCCTAAAAAGGGTGAGGCTAGTAACCTTGAAAACTACCGCCCAATTGCAGTTTGTTCGGCACTTTCCAAAGTTATGGAGAGTATGATTAATCATTCATCACCTTGTGAAGTATTAGAGTCCGACAATTTGCTGAGCGATCGTCAATACGGTTTCTGTGAGGGGCGCTCTACTGGTGATCTGCTAATCTCTGAAAGGTGGAATAGGCCCATTCATGGATTTGGTGAGAGTAAAGTTGTGGCTCTGGATATTTCCATATTTCCAAGGCGTTTGACAGAGTCTGGCACGAGGCTCATGAGAGCTCATATCCAAACTTATTGCTTTTTGTGTCGGTAGTCACTTTTCTCGATTCGTATCGAGCTTCCTCAGAAATCGCACTATAAGAGTAGTTATGATGGGATTTCATCGGACGAGTTCAGAATAAATTCTGAGTCACCGCAAGGCTCTGTTCTTTCTCCAACTCGATTTTTTATATTTTTTAACGACTTTCTTTTTCTCACTTCTAATCCTATTTGCTCTTTTGCAAATGACAGCAACCTTTGTCATTCAGACTCTTTTGATCGTAGGCCGAGCCTTTTGGAGATTGGGACGCTTACAAGCGACCTGGCGAAAATCTCTGAGTGTGGTCGCGCGAATAGGGTCGACTTTAACACGCGCAAGACCTAATGTTGTTCTCTGATACACAGACGTGGTGGTGTGTTATCATTTATATCTATGGGTAATGTAGAGATTGAGGAATCAGATGCTCTTGATGTTCTGGGCATGAGAATTCACTGTGACGTTCGTTGGAACAAGCACATCTTCCCAGTGTCGCAAGAAGCATTCAAGTGTCTCAGCGTTTTGAGACAGTGTAAGAATTACTTCACTCCATCTGATCTCCTTAATATTTACAAAATCTATATCCGACCCAAATTGGAATACAACTCTCATGTATGGGCTGGTGCTTCATAGTCTATTTTGGAGCTTCTCGACCGCGTACAGGAGATGGCGAAGGTTCTTATTAATAACGGTAAGGTATCCAACTCTATCGATTCATTAGAGCATCGTCACAATGTGCCGTGTGTTTGATTGTTCTATCGTACTATAACGGAATGTGTTCTAACGAAGTTAAGAAACTAATTCCTGGTAATCATATATTTTTATATAGTAATCGTATTTCTCGTAGAGCGCATGCCTTTGTAGTTGATTGTCCAGTGAATCGCACAACGATTATAGGGAGAATTCGTTATTTAGTCGCACTGTTCGTTTGTGGAACAATCTTCCTGCGAATGTCTTGCCTGCCACTTACGACATGAGCAAATTCAAATCGAACATCCATAAACACTACCCCCTCTATCCTCCTTCCCACAACCTATTTGCCAAGTACCAGCACAATGAACTGCATGAGTAGAGGTTAACCCCTGAGTGCAGCTCTAAAACAGCGAAAAAAAATAAAATATACTTCATGGTAAAAAGTCAACCAATCGAGTAGGTAGATAGCTTTCGCCATATATGATGTACAGTGACTACAAATGATGGTGCAAAAACAGACGTAGACAGGCTTATAAAGCGAGAGTGGCATTAAGGCAGCTGTAGTCAGTATGGAGAAGCTAACATATATCCAGACGAAATAAGCTCAGAATATTCAACTCATGTGTTAAATCAGTTCTGCTGTATGGCAGTGAAACCTGGTTTGTATTGAATAACATCACGTAAAAGCTCCAGGTATGCCTCAAAATCACCTGCAGAATATTCTTCCTAACGCCAAAAATAACAAAGAACTGTGGAACGTAACTAATGAGGAACTGCTGTTGATTTTGCTTCTTACGATGTCACACTGTTCTTTCTTGGTTCCTTATCAGTAACTGCCAAATGCTTCCCAAAAAGGAACTAGATTGTGAGATTGTAGAACATTGGCTTGTGCCAAGGTTGTGAATGTGTTAACCTGGTAATGCCGTACTGATTTGTGTATTTGACGGCATTGCTAATTCGACCATCTTTGGGTTACACAATCTTACATGTATAAAATTAACCGACATCAAATAGAGGATTTGAGAGCGTTTGAAACATTTCCGGAACTTTCGAAACTGTAGGCAGTTAGGTATATTAGTAGGCTGCTTTGCCTACGTACATATAGTTGTAGTTTTGCAGTCATAAAGTAAAGTCATGTTTAGGCGTAAATAAAAGTGTTGTATAGATGAATATTAGGTGGAACATAAATAAGTTGGAGACTCTATAGTTATAATTGTAAAACAACAACAATGTGTTATTTGCTTTATTATACGCAGTTTAAAAGAACTCAAACCTTTTAAAATGCTTAAAACGTAACAATATTTTACATCTGAACTGATTGGATGCATGAGAAAATATATGCAATTGCATATTTCTGGTTTCCCTGATTATTATTATAATTAATTTTTTTGGACCAAAGTCACATCATCATTTGTTTTGTCTATAGCTTTAAGATTTTTTTTCCAATTTGTTACACTATAACCATTGCTTGAAATAATGCGAAAATTAAAAATTTGTTGTTGTTTTTTTTTGTTCTATTATTGCTTTGCTGTTGTTATTTTTCATCATGTCAAAGACACCCCATTGACAAGTTTTCCATAAAGAATTGAAATGCAAATTTGAATAAAAAAACAACAACAAACTAATACAAGTATGGGTGTCCTGTAAATCAATGGGGCTTCCAATTAATCAAAGAAATATCACAGAATAACGTATAAAAGCCACTGCTTTAGTATTTCAATTTCCACTACAATAAAGCAACTGCAATATGTGGGAAGAAGAGGAGAAGGATGGAAAGAGAGTGAGAGTGCATGTTTGTGGGTATAAACTATTCTAATCTTTAACGAGCACTATGTAAAGAGACATGTGTGTGTCAAACAAAAACAATATTTCATTATAAATGAATCAAACATTTACATACACACACGCTTTTTTAGCGGCTTTGTATATGTTTATAAAAGCACTCCATAAATACGTGCATAAATATGTATGCATGTATTCGTGTGCATATATGATGACGATTATAATGATTTACTAACACTGCTAATAATTGTAAGAGTTGCCATGCCTGAATTTTTTTCCTGTTAGTAAAAATTAACAATAAAGACATGCGTATAATTGCTCAAGGTCTAATATTTGGAAGCTTAGAAGCCAATTAGGAGCTCAGCAAAAAATATGAGTCATATAGTTATTTGCGGTAATGTTTTATATATTCCAGTACTACTAATAGCTCAGGTCGGGTAAAACTGCAGTTCCACTTGGCTTTGACATCATTCGGCTGTAATAGCCCACGACCTTTTCTGTCTTAGAGTACACTGCCTATACTTACCATATGTGCTAGCATTACAGTCGAGTATAAATTTTTCACCTGGGATAACAATATTTTTCCTCTTCATTTCGAGAACTAATGGTTTAAGTTGATTAATTTGATCTTTTATATTGCTTACTGTAGAACTGATTACCTCTGAAGACTCCTTTACATATTGAAATGTGCGTATTTGCAACCGTTATATCCGTTTAATTGGTGGATATTTTTTTATTTTTAAGCACTTTATGTAGAGGTTTCATCACATCCCCATTTACTTTTAACGTGAGCTTAACAGGAAGAAGTTCAGGTTGATTTTTTGGCAAATATAATATTTGAATGGTGATCCATCATATGGTATACAAATTATAATGGTTATATCTCGCTGAATGGTAGCCTAAAATCTCACTTATTGCACTATGCAACAAGCAAAAATACTTTTGATATTTAATATATTTTTTAATGCGCTATGGTCGACTAACTTTAAAAATCATCATTTTAGACTCTATGGAAAAGCTTTTTTTAGAATTTTTTTTCCCTAAAATATGAGATTTTTGAAGAGCCTGCTTTATAGAGCTGCAAAACTATCGATAGTCGGCCCATTCGGTCCATTTTTGCAAAAAACTATAGATACTATCGGATTCTTTAAGGTGTTACTTGTGGCAACAATATTCGAATTTAAGTGAAAGGGAAAGAATAATAATAAATATACAGTATTGAAACAAATAATAGGGACACTTTATTTTTTCCAGTATGTCATAAAATTTTATATATTGAAGTTTTTTGATGAAACAGTAATCCTTATATACAATTATAAGAAGTGCTCCAAAACTATAGTAATTAATACGATCCAGTGAAAGTAACCTGCAGAGACTATGGGAAGAAACGTGGAATAACTGTCAGTTTTGATAAACTTTTAATTCGTACTTCAAACATTAATCCCTTCAAGTCATCAAAAAGCCTCAAAAATTAACTTATTCTCCTGTTTCAAGTCGCACAATGGTCTGACGAAATGAAGATTAATTTGTTTGCGTTAAGTGCAGTATAGTATATACGAACATATTTGAATTACAATTCATACTGTATTTGAGTTTAATAAGTAAACATTTAAGAAAGTGTTAAACAGTGCCACTATATGTAACTATAAAAGTTTCAGACGAATGCATCGAACAAATTTTTGCAAATGTGACTTTTACTTCATTTAGTGACCTCCGTATTTATACTTAGAAATTGGCGATAGTATCGATAGTGAAAAAAAGCTATCGATGGTCAGCCAAAAACAAAACAATCGATACTATCGATAGTACTATCGATTGTTTTGTAGCTTTACTGCTTTATACATCTTATGATAACTTTGAAATGATTTATACGATTTCATTAAGCCATATGTTAAAAAATTCCAAATTATACCAGCCTTAAGTCATTCTAACATAATTTTTAATATAACTAATATTTTTGGGATTATTGAGAAATAAATTATAAAAAAAAATTATTTTTTTTTGGAAAAATTATGATATTATTGATTTCTAAAAATTCACAAACAATAGAAAGCAGCAAATATTTACCAGTTTCACTATTATTCATTAAACTGCATATAAAAGAAATATTAAAAACCACAATTAACGAAAATCGTTTGGTAAATACATATTTTATTGCCAATAAAGTGAAAGTACCTAGTTTTGAAAAAAATTTTCTGTTGGAATTGCCGAAAATTTCACTGAGCGTATGAGTGATATTTATGAAATATGAAAATAGCGCTTATACGACACGCATTACATACAATTACATCAAAAAATTTTTATTCCAAAATTGGGACTCTAGGTGGCCATGGCTAAATGTATTCTAAAGGAGGGGGGCTGAGCACCCTCTAAAATTAATCTGTCTAGGCCACAAAATGTGGAAAAATATTTAGAGTGTTTCTTTTAACTTTTTTATACATTTTGACGACATCTTTACTGCATACTTTAAAAATGAAAATAAAATCCTTCTGGTTTTCGCTATCAGATTGTAACAGTTTCCTTGTACCTTAATGTAGTTAAATTATTAAAATATTGGCGATACTATTTTTGGCCATTTATAGTTATGCTCTATTTTATTTTATTTGAAAATGACTTAAATATAGGCTGTCTGCAAAATGGCCAATGACAATAAAGTAGGAAACATTTTGAAATAACACATGGGCTGATTAATCCCGGGTCTAACACATAGGTAGCACTAGTTTTACTTCATTTACCTCTTTTTCAGTTAGTGCTAACCTGTGATGCTACTTTTGTTATTTTCAGAACAATGGACCAAAAACAATTTCGTATTTTAATTCTTTACTGCTTCCTTATGGGAAAAAATATCGTTTAGAAGAAGCAATAAATTGAAAAGTGTTATGGGTACTCTGCCCCTTCAGAAACAACAATAAAACGTTGGTTTGCTGACTTCAAAAGTAGTCGTAGAGACATTGATGATGCAGAATTCAGTGGACGATGAAATGGGGCGGTAACACCAAAAAACATCAATAGAATCCACAAAATCGTTTTGAGTGATCGAAAAGTGAAGTTTAGTAAGTTAGCTGACAGTGTAAAAATATCAAAATAACATGTTGGCTTTATATTGCAAGAGCATTTGACTATGAGAAAACTCTGTTCAAAGTGGATACCGCGTTTGTTCACTGTTGACCAAAAACATGTCAATCAAAACAATGTCAAAACTACGTGAATTGAACTTTGAATTGCTCCCACACCCATCATATTCGCATGATTTGGCTCGCAGCGACTACTGGCTGTTCGAAGACCTCAAAAAAACGTACGCTAGTAAGAAGTTTCGCACGAATAAAGAGGTTATCGCTGAAACTGAGGCCTATTTTAAGGCAAATCGTGCTACAGAAGTGGTATTGAAAAATAGGATCGGCTCTGGAATGATTGCATTGCTTTTGATGAAAACTACGTGATTTTTCCTCCCATGTGTTATTTTTGGCCATTTGTAGTTATGCTCTACTTTATTTTCCAAAATTACTTAAATATAGGTTGTCTGAAAAACGGCCACTGAGAACAAAGTAGGGAACCTGATAAAACTGAAAAAGGAAACTCTTAAAAAAAATTCCTAAAAAGTAAAGTAAAGATCAAACGGCAATGTTTCTGATACTTCAATTCTTAAGTTTATTCAAAATCACATTCTTTCTTTTTTAAAACTTTCAGATTCAGATGAGCCACTCTACTACTCATAATTGTCATCCAATTAAAGAAAGCGTTTTTAATTCATGATGAAAGAGAAGTTTTCTATACGAGGTATTCATTCATTGCACAATTTGTTTTACAAATTTTGTATTTTTGTTACAGTTATTGGTAAAATGAGTCACTGTGTGTCGAGAAAAGAGTTGCCTATACACAAAAAATTCCTTTATTTCACCGATTTTTAAATATGTGTTTCAAACAGTATTCCGCAAAGTTAAAAAAAGACGAATATGTATTGTGTTGTAGGATGTCATTAACCCTCTAACGGTCAAAGGCTTAAAGTTGATCCGAGCAACTTGAGAACTTTTTTTTCGATTAATAATCTTAGTAATAATAATAGTTTAATTCATGTTTTTTTGTCTAGAATTGTATTATTTAATAAAATAGATATGAAAAACAAAAGGCGGTCTCAGGACATATTTGACCGTTTACGGTTACAAAAACAATCAATACTTTTTATTTTATAAATTTTATTGAAGTTCACATTTAAATTGAAATAAAAGCAAAACAAAAAACCACCTGAACCATTAAAAACACCATCATGTGCTAAAATAAAGAAGATTTTGGCAAATGTGAATGTGTTAGTTAAAGAAGCAATAGACGATGTAGTCCATAGGTGAAATTTTACAACTTAAATTTTTTGTAGCCTTATCATTTAAAACCAATACTGTATTTTCAGCACGAAGGTCATTAACTGCATAACTTGGATATTCAAATTCACTATCGCTTCTCTAATCAGATAAAGAAATATCTGATTAGAATTATTCCTTTATTAGAATTTGAAAAATTGGCCCTATTATATCTTGTATTGCATTTAACTGCGTCTTTTCGCTATATTTTATTTATGTAGTGTTGCCAAATGAAAAATACGCATATACCAAAATTTTTACCATAAACGGTCAAGCGTGCCACGAGGCCTCCATTAAGTTTTCAGTTGCAGACTGTACAACATTACGTTATGTTGGTCAATTTTCCGCTTAGATCAAACTATTGGAAATGAAATACTCAACTTTTTGTATTGATTGTTTGATATTTTAAAACTTGTTTTTTTTTTTTATATAAAAAGCAAACTGTTTTCTAAATAATATTTGTCGCTTTGACTGTTCTTTTTTTTGTACAAAAATTTTTACAGAAAGAATAAAACTCATCTGATTCGGTTTAGATAAATTTATAACGATAAACAGAACTGTTGGCAACAAAATGAAATAAAACTTCAATAAAAAAATCTATTTTTGCTTAAATGTGAACAAATAATTGATAGCTGCCCTGAGGCAGCTAAAAACGTTGGAGGGTTAAGACACGCTTTTTTTGAAATTGGCAACACTGTGAAAGTACTCATCGACCATTAAATCATACGCTAAACTTATTTACGTGCTTATAAACTCTATTTTTCGCATACATTACACATACAAATACACACACATTTGCTGTTACATTCATAGAAAAAACACAAATGTACCCATAAATTTGATTTGGTTAAATATTCTGAGAGAACTAACACTATCTGTGTGTGTATGAGTTAATGTCCATGCAAAAAGAAAGCTAAAGTGAGGGAGAGAGAGAGAGTATGTTTATATGTTTATGTGAAACGCTTGACAGTTTGGTGGTTTCATTTTGCTGGCGTTGTTGTTGGTTTTTTACAATAGCTTTTGTTACCGATTTAATTTAATACATACGCTCGTATTTTAAAAACTCAGTAAAGTGAATATTTAAGAGCATTTCATTTGTTATTTGTTATTATTGTTGTTGTTGCTGTCTTGCTTAGCTCACGTACCATTTTCATAGTGACAATAGTTGGCCACAAAAGTTATCGGCCTTCAAACAAACCACTTCCTAAACCATAAATGTATTAAAAAAGTCTAGTCTTTAGCTACCAATTTTATCAAAAACCAAAAAAGTTTTGTGTGTGTGTATGTGTGTGAGTGTGGATGAGGAAGTACTCTCACCCATATTTGTTTTGTGTATATTTTGAGAGAGAGAGAGAGAGAGAGAGAGAGAAAGAGAGTTTAGTTGACTGTTTAATATGCACGAGATGTGATTTGCGTATAAAGTGTAATTTTAATGGTATAGTGGATTGGTACCATGAATCAAATACTACAGATTACGTCTTTAGAGATACCGTTAGTTTTTTACTCTCTAAATAAATGTGTGCGTGACGTCATCAGTGCCCTTTTTGGTTTATTTTAAAGAAAAGTAGTCATTTTTTATATTAAAAAATATAAATAAATATAAAAAAAATTAAAAATTAAAAAATGATCAAAATAGAAAAACTTTTTATTTAACGGTATCTCTAAAGACGTAATCTATAGTATTTGATTCATGTATTGGTACTGTACATCTGTGTATGTGTGTGGTTTTGAGTTTAGCTGTATAAAGTTAGTGTATATGTTTGTATTTGCATGTGGTACGTACATTGTGGTTTGTTTGTTTGTTTGCTTGTTTATTTCTCTTCTATTTAATATCTATTTTTAACAACCATCACGTAAGCAAACTTGTTTATGGGGATACTCTAATGGGGAGGGAGAGGCAGTGAGTAAGTATGGGAAAGAGAGCGAGATCATGCGGTTGTGTTTATATTTATAGTGTTAGTCTTTTAGTGACTTATTGTTTGTTTTGTTGTTATTGTTGGTTTCGTTGATATTGTTGTTATTGGCTATTAAATGTTGATTTTTTACTTAGACACAAAATACGTTGTATTTAATATTGTCTCTGTTGTTGTTATTGTTGTTTTGAATAATGTTTTCTCTTTTATTCCCTATGCGATTTGGTTTTCGTCGTTATTTCCCTATGCTATGTTTGGTTGGTTGGTTAGTGGTTGAAGTTTTATTTATATTAGTGGCTTATTTAGCAAATTTACTATTGCTTTGTTTTTGTTTTTCTCTTTATTATAATAGTGAGTATATGAGTGTTTATGTTTAACATTTAACTGTTATATTGGTTTAGCTTTTCAATGATAGGGCGTATGTGTGTGTGTGTATTAGAATTTGTTCATATATAAGTGTGTTTATTTATTTTTGTAACCTTTCATTGTTTTCCTCCAATTCTTATTTGTTTTTTTTTTTTTTTTTGTAAGATAAGCGCGTAATATATGTTGAGGTCTCTCTGGCTTGATTTCAAAGTGCCACGTACGCAAAAAAAACATACTTTTTACTCTCCTTTCTCCTTCTTCACGTTTTTATTTTAACGCCAAAAAATATGCAAAAGGAAAAAATGAACATGTGTTGGCTCAATTTTAATCTCTTTTTTAATAATTTTTACGAAATTATTTTAATTAAAATTAATGGCAAAAGTTTGTTTTTAAACTCTTTTTTTGAACTTTGATTTAAATTAAAACAAAGAGTTTAAGTATTTGATTAAATAAATTAAAAAGTTATTAAGAATTCTAATGACAAATTCTTATTAAAGAATTATAATTAAGTGCTATTAAAAGGAATTGAATAAATTCACATGTGAGCTGCACCAGAAAACAAATACTAATTTAACACCTTAATTAGGTTAATTTTTAAAAGACAAAAAATAATTGGTTTAAATGTTATATAGTGATAGGCAATATCCGTTGTAATTCTTGTAATCACATATGGTTGCCGGGAAGGCCTAACTTAGTTTTTTTATTTCAGCTTTCCGAAAGAAAGCCAATGTTTTGATTGAAACGGGTGAGTCTTTAACCGTTTGGATTTTTCAAGCTAAAGAAAACACGAAAATTTTATGTAAATGTTGTCCCTGTTCCATCCGTGAGCTTAATATTGGCATACATTTTTCAGGATTTCGGTCCGTATCCCACCAGCTGTAATGTTGTCTTTCAGGGCTGCAGTTGTGGATGGCTTGTCCTTGTACACGAGAGGCTTTATGTTTTCCTACAAAAAATAATCCTGTGTGGTTAAATGGCACGATATTGGCATGATGTTGGTATCGCTTGGCGTGTGTCATGTAGCACATATCAACCAAGTCCAATTTTGTCAAATTGGTGCACTCAGGTAGGGCTCCCGGTAAATCCCTCAAAAACAATTGTCGCAGCTTTTACAAGGTGATACAAGTTATCATGTGAATTTATATCTTTTATGGGTACCACCATCAACTTTTCTAAGGAGATAAAGTAGGTGTCATTCTGGATAAGAGGATAGTTGGAAATCGCACATTCGTGCCATTTAGATCAAGGCTACAAAGTACTTTTGCACAAGTCGCTCCTCCTACGGTAAGATATTGGGTCTTTCACTGAGAATGACATTATAGATTTATACTGCTATAATACCGTTATCACTTATGCGGCGATAGCTTGGTGGAGAAATGCTGAGGAAGCTACCACCTGAGGAAGCTACCAACGAGGCTTGCCTGCCTCGGTATAACTGGGGCAATCGGAACGTGACCAACAGCAACCTTGGACACAATGACTGGCTTGACACCGCTTCACATCTGTGTGATGAATGGGGCGGCATGTTCGGCGGCAAAGTTTTTCGCAAAGGTTGAAAGTTGAACTCCCGGACTGGGATTGTTGGTCTAATAGAGGCTTAGTTCGAAGTAAGTTTGATTTAAATTGGTATACCGATAGCTACAAAATGAAAGACTGTATCGGTACTAGTGTTCATGGACCCAACCGAGTCTTGTCGATCCCACTGGGAATATCGCTGAGTGTCTTTCATGGCAATTGCTATATGTGCTAAGATCAACCTGGGTAGTGGAAGCAAGGGTAATGCTATTAATATATTCTCTGACAGCCAAACTACCTTACGGGTACTTGGCTCGAATTGTATGACGTCTAGACTGATCAAATATAGCTACCATACGTTGCAAAAGCTTTCCCCTGGAAATAGGGTCCAGTTGTTTTTGGTACCTGGACATTTTGGAATAAATGGTAATGAGATAGCGGATGCATTGGCCAGAAAAGGTTCCATGATACCCTATATCGGTCCGGAACCTTACTCTGCATCACCACTTTCTACCATCCTCAGTCTTATCAAGGAAAGTGAACTTCGCCACAGTTTGTGAGTCGCTCTGATGTTCTTAGGTATGGCAGGCCCGACTTGGATTTCCTAACGGTGTTTTTACGGGCCACTGTATACTAAGAGCACATGTGAAGACGATGGTGGTCACAGATGTGGATGTTTGGGGATTGTGCTGTACCGATGACCTTCTGGTCGGTAGGCGGGTGTCGTACCTACTATACCACAGTGGCACACGTTCGGTATAATAATGATAAGTCTAATTTTACTATTTTCGGAAAAAAAGTCAGTACTCATCACTTGATGATAGCAAGTGTGGTGTGGTGTAGGGGTTAGAGTACTAGCATACAACGCAAGCGGTCCAAGTTCGAATACCCAGCAGAGGACATGACGGAAAAATTTAGTTGCGATGAAAAGTGTTTAATAAGAAGACGTGAACCTCTCTTCAGACAAATCCATCTAAAAAGGAAGCTTGACTTTGCGGCTTACCTCTGGCGATGATAATAAGCATCACATAAGTGATCAAAAAAATATGCTACCTACCTGGGAAAAATGGAGCACCACCACTACTTAACGGGGATCTTCACCACTACACAATTACACGTAGGCGAACTATAGCCTGAAAATCCACCGATTAATGAAACTGAATCAAGACAATTGAAGCTTTGCGGAAAGTCATATGTTCCCTAAAGGATTGACGGAGAAAAGAAAATCATCTCACCATACCTTACTTCATTGACTTTAAAAATCGCACCAAACAGTGCATATTTTAGGGTGCATTAGCAGCTCTTAAACTGTCTCTGGCTGCTCTTCACACCAAATTCGGAATTTCTGTTTGTTGACGCACGTACCCATTAAGCCAAAAATGAGCTTCGCCGCTGCAGGAATTTTTTTGATAGGAGCTGTGTTTTGTATGTTTTCTACTGAGGGCCATAGGCAAAATCTTTCAACACAAGTCCAATTGGCGGCGAATCGACATATCGCAATCTAATTTGATACTGGCCGATACAAGAGCTCCCGTCGCATACAGCTCAGTGAATAAATGTTCAATAAAGTGAAACTGGTGCGTAATTTGGTAACAACAGTTTGAATAGCCTGTTCGGCAAATCGATTAGGACGACAATAAAATTGATATAATTTACGAAACACATTCTACACGCAGCACGAAATTTGATAATAAAATTTAATGGTTTGTAAGCGTTGTTTGTTTGTTAGTCTATTTATGGTAAAATGGCAAACCTTGCCGAGTATTTTTAGCATTGCCACGTGTCACGAATATTTATCTTACGCTGAAAAACCATATCACAAAAAACCACCTGTTACTTTTGTCTCTAAAGTATCGCCATGGATTCATGTTTCGCCCAAAACGCCAAATTGTAGCTAAAATCTTTTACATTAGGACTGAACATCGCCAAACACTACTTTGGTCACACAATGTCTTTTAAAGTTGGCTATGAGCTACCGTATCCATCTATCAGGCAAATGTCTTTTTCATGTTCATATATTCTTGCATTCTCTGATCCTTTAGTACCATTTCATGGGTTTGACAACAATTCCTGATAATAAAATTTCTTTTCGGCAATCTGAACGGTGTGCGAAAATTGTGCTGGTACGATTACAACGGAACTCATATTTAAGGTGCTTAAATAAAATAGTATTTGTTAAGGCTTCCTTTAATTTCCATTCCATTTTCCATTCCATTTATTCATAAGGTTCTTTGCTTTTAGTGTCTGTTAAAGATCAACTTGTAAACAAAACTTGGTTAAAACTCCATAGTAGTCCAGCAATAAATAACAGTTAATGAAAACAGTGTTGCATTGAAAGTTACTGCACTGAAAACTTTGAAAATACAAAATACCTTGGATTTATCAAAGTACCCTCGTATACAGTTTTATATTTTCAAATTGTATTAACATTTGTACATGTGTTTTAAGACCAAAAAGTTCGGATGTTAGTACGACAATTTGTATGTCCTTACACAGGTTTATATCACCTGTTTTTCTCTTCTAGATTTATGGCAAATAAAACTTCATCAAATGTTTGGTTTCGTTTTTAAAAATTTTCGTTTTGTTGGAGTGTAATTTTAGATTTCTCGGTTATTGTACAAGTAACTGGAAAAATTTGAATTCTAATGTCGCATAACGTTTGTCATTGTTAACAAGACAACAGAATTAAAAGGAGAATAAAAACACATATACAGTGGTGTTGGTACATAAATAGAAACTATAAAATTATTGCAGTTTATATCTGTACAGTCTACTTTATCACAAGTGTTAGCTATTGATAACTCCCTCTCTCTCTCTCTCTCTTATTGTTCTCTGCTAAACAATAGATCTTTTGAAAATATAACATTCCAATATAAAGCAACCTCAAGACAAACGTAGAAGTTACGCTATTCTTCTACTATTTAGTTGTAGCCAGCAGGACTTAGCTATTAATTTAAACTAGGCCAAGCACATTATATTATTGTAAAAGGTACGTCCTTATGTAAATCATTAAGCTGTGTGTCTCTATTTGCCTATTTTTTCAGAATTAGCAGAAACACCAGAAAACAGAACGGTCCGGTTCAATACCGGGCCAGACCTTTCGGAAAAAATTAACGTTTTTCAAAGCGGTATCACCTCATAACATTAGCTAGTAACTGAAAACTTCTCTAATGCGCTTGCCGCTCGGAGCCGGCAGTAAACTGCAGGTCCCGTTCAATGAGTCTAACAATAAGATCGGGTGCAGCTCATTAACTGAGAGAAGTCCCTATGTTCCTTCATGGAATATTATGGGCATTAATATATATGTGGGTGTAGTGTATCATATATATTGTACTATAGTGTAATTAGCATAATATAAACACAATATGTTGTCTACATGCATTTGTATGGGATGTAATGTAATGCACTTGACTATTAGAGCTGCAAAACTATCGATAGTCGGCCCACTCGATAGTTTCGATAGTTTGCAAAAAGACTATCGATACTATCGGATTTTTTAAGTCCTACTAGAGGCAACAATATTAGAATTTAAGCGAAAGGGAAAGAAACCAAAAATAGGGACACTTTCTTTTTCGTCCAGTATGTCATAAAATTTTCTGGTTTAAGATTTTTTGATGGAATATTAATTCATATTATACAGCGAAAATTGCTCAGAAATGAAATGAAATGCTCCAAAACTAAAGTAATGAATAAGATCCAGTGAAAGAAAACTGCAGAGACTATGGGAAGAAAGCGTGGAACAACTGTAAGCTTTTAATTCGTACTTCAAAGATTAATCTCTTCCAGTCATAAAAAAGCCTCAAAAATGAACTCCTCCTGTTTCAAGTCGCGCAATAAGAAAAAAAAAGAATCCTGGAAATGTATAATTTTTCAGCGAACAGAAACAACACCTGCACCTGCTATGGTCTGACGGAATGAAGATTACTACTTTGATCAAAAAGTTCTCGAAATAACCCCCGTGTGGCTATCCAATCATTCCGATTTATTTTTTATTTATTTTTGTTAAGTTGGTACATCTGTTGTTGATAATCCCGATAAACCTTAGCGTTATAGTTTGACATTTACAAAAGTTACGTAGCCAAGATTACATCTATCTCCATGTGTATTGGCGATTTTAAACAATTTTGACCGTGTTGAGGTCGCAAAAGACATGATTTACGAGGCTGGATCGGATCCCACATTTAACAAAAGGATCATTACTGGAGCCGAGACGTGGGTTTATGAGTACGACACGCAATCCAGACATCAGGCATTCACCATATGAGCCGGGACCAAAAAAGCATTGTTTTTAGTCAAAAAAGAAGGATTATAACGGTGTAGTGCATCATAAATTTTTGCCAGAATTTAAGGAACTGTTAAACTGTGCACCTATGTAACTATAAAAGCTTACAAGATGGCTGACAATCTGCGTCGAACAAATTTTTGCAAATGTGACTTTGACTACGTTTATTGGCTTTCGTACTTACTCTTAGAAATTGACGATAGTATCGATAGTGAAAAAAAGCTACCGATGGTCAGCCAAAAACAAAACTATCGATACTATCGGTAGTACAATCGATTGTTTTGCAGCTCTATTGACTATTGTGCAGGTCAGTTTTCATTTATTGACATTCATTGCTCCGGATTGGGAATATTAGTTTTAATTACCGAAAGAAATTCTTTAGAACTTTGAACTGAGTCAAAAGTGTAACATGATATTGTAATTACACTCAATATTGAAATTGTTAATATTGAGATGGTTACTAAGATTTATGAATGCCTGATACAAATTCATGGCGACTTACGCGAATTATTTTGTAAACTAGAATTAAAGTTATTGAGTAATATTCGCTATTTAAGCGAATATAAATTTCAAATAAAATCAATCTTATCTTACGATTCCAACTACGCTAGTGTTTTCCTTAAAACATTACAATGGCTTCAAAACCGCCAGTCTGTCATCTGAAGAGAGAAATTTAAGACGTATAATAAGATTACAAAATTTAATTAGTTTTTTGCGAATTCTTAGAAATATAAAGTCAGAGTTTGAACGTAATAAAAATATGCTTAAAATATTTTCTGGCAAGTAAATTTTGTTGTAGTTATGCAATTTAAACTATTTTGAAATTATTTATAAAAAATTGTTTATATTTTTTTTTGGCTTCGTAAGACAATTTGTTTTTAAATAAAATTATCAAGGCTATCATTGCTTGACCTTTTGTTATATTACAAAAATTTTCTTCAATGTTTTTCTATTTTCTATTACCACTGTGTCCTATTAAAATTAAACAAATGTTACATCCTCAACCATAAATTTCAATTCAAACTTAAAATCTATTGTCTTTGCAAATATGCATGTCTGTTGTTAGGACATCTGTCTCTTATTACCATTACAAAACTTCTTAACCCATTCTTTTCCTTCTCTCTAGTAATTCTTTTTTAGCCACAAATTCTCTTGTTTTATGTGTGTTTTTACAAAAAAAAAACTTGTTATAGTTGTTATTATTGCCAGTTTTTTTAAATACACCTACAATTACCAAAAATATTATAGATCATAAAGTTAAATGTATAAGTATTTGTAGACTCTCACCCTTTCTGTATATCTCTCCCCTCTTTTCTTATTTCTATTTCGGTCTTGTTTTGTTCATTTATCTGTGGCATTTTTGTTTGTTTACTTGTGTTTTGTAGAGATATTCTTCGACTCCTACTCATACACACATATGTGTATATGAATCTACAGTGTGCGACAAAATATATGTATAAGCTTCTGGTTAATAAAAAATGTCTCAATAACAAAAGCAAATACTTCTGGGTTTTAAACTATTTTATTATATTATTTTTTTATTATATATTTATAAAGTAATTCATCTAATATATTTTTACGTTGTACTCGTATTTCTCGTAGAGCGCATCCCTTTGTAGTTGATTGTTCAGTGAATCGCTTAACGCATTACAGGAGAATTCGTTCTTTGGTCGCACTGTTCGTTTTCGAAACAATGTTCCTGCGAATGTCATCCTTGTCACTTACGACATGAACAAATTTAAATCGAACGTCTATAAACACTACTCCCTCTATCGTCCTTCTCATAACCTATGTTCCTAGTACTAGCACAATGCACTGCATGAGTAGGGGTTAACCCCTGAGTACTGGTCTCAAACAAACAAAAATAACAAAAAAAGGAAATAATAGTAATAATACATAATTGCCTAACCCTTTTTAAAAGTTATTTACATATTCATGAGACGGACTCGATTAGATACGATAATATATCACTAGAAATTTCATTCAATGTAATTTCCACTAGTTAATAAAGTTCGTTCTTATTTCTGCAGTTATCGCGGTTGACATAGAAATCTAAAATATTCCAGAGGTTTTCGGGTGGAATGAGATCTGGCAACTGCGCTAGACATTTCAAAACGTTGATTTGTTTGCTTACAAGGCACTCTTTCACACATTTATCTGTGCATTTTGGATTGTTGTCCTGTTGATATCTCTAATCAAATGGCATTTTCTCCTCTGAATGCGGTATCAGTATATATTCCAGGATAGCCTTGCAGAAGAATCGATTCATTACAACCGAATTCCATGATCAGAATTGCATTTACAGACTAAAACACTTCCTTCTTTATATTTGACCACGTCTTTCGTATACCGAGGATTAAGACGTACCTTTTTATTCAGCTTAACCGGCTAAATACATAAGAACGTCTCACATTAACTTAGATTAATTAGAGAAGAGTGCGGTCTTTCAGTAAAAGTATACCTAAGTTTACTTGTTCTTTGTAAATTTAATTCTGATCAATCTGTTTTTAGCAGTCGTAAATGGTCTTTTTGCACTTCGACGGGATACTAATCCACCGTCTGTAGATCGTGCTTGGATGCATCAAATCGAAGCTTTTAATTTGTATTGGTTTATAATATACCCTTTTGATATGAAGACATACTTTTTTATAAAACGGAGTATACGCCTTTTCAAAAGGCTACTAATTCTGTGTATGGTTATCAATGAGCCTGATGAACGGAAACGGCTTATAATACTGTAAATAATGCTGTGCTGAATTCCAAATTTGACTCCTCTGGCTTTGATCTCCTAAACATTTGTATTTACAAACAACCTAAAATAGGGTGCTTCAAAGTCTATTTTGAAGGATCTTGACCGCGTACAGAAGAGAGCGAATATGCTCATTATTGACGGCAGGATAGTCAACTCTATCGATTCTTTGAAGCATCGAGGCAATGTAGTTTGTGTTTCATTGTTCTATCGATATTACGTAGGAATCTGTATTGCTAGTAGAGCACATCGCATCGTAGTTGATTGTGCATTGGATCGAATAACGCATTATAGGGAGAATTCGTTCTTTAGTCGCACTTTCTTTCCGCGAAAGTCTTCTCTGCTACTTAAGATATCAGTAAATTCCTCCTTCGCACTTTCAATTTTCTTAGCACCAGCACAATGCTCTGCATGAGTAGGGGTCATCCACTGCGTGATGGTCTAAAGGTAACAAGAAAAAGAAACGTTAGAGAAATCTTATTGTCCGAGTCTCTATGTTGTGAAATTAAAAACTTTTATGAAGAAAAGGCAGGAAAAATATCTACTTAATGTCTAAGAAAATATAAGCATATTGTGATGTAGGGTTTCAAATAGACCGAGCATAACTTTGTTAATTGTTTATGGTTTTGAGAGTTTTTGTTGTAGTTTTAGTTGCACTTGTATTAGAGCATATAAAATGCTTTATTTATTTTTTTTTTTGGTAATTTCCGACAACACCTGTCAAATGTTTCTTTTTTTATATATATTTTTGGAATGTTGTTGCATTGTATAGTATGGTTACATAAATTGGTATTTGAGTTTTTGCTATTCCTTCTTTAACCCACCCGCAGACTCTACTGTACACTGTTTGTACTGTTTGCTTTGCTGTTCAACAAATGTATTACACTATGAGTAGTTAGTATTCGTTTATTAGAGTTACTTTTGTTGTTTAGGTTTATTTAAGACGAAGCACGAAACAGAAGAAAGTGAATTATTTGGGTGCATAATAACAGAGAAGGCACACATTTAGAGGAGGAAAACGAGATAAAATTTTTATTATGAAACAAAAACTGTTCGTTTTCTTTTATTGCCCATCCAATTTTAAATTTAAGTGATTACATGCAAATTTTCTTAAATATATCATAGTATTAAAAGTGTCAGTATAATTAAGTTTTCAAGTAAAAATATTTACTTATACATAAATTGTAGAATATTATTTATAATTTCAGCATAAACGCCACGATTTCATGCTATGTGAACTAATTTTCCTATGGTTCTTAAGCTAGTCCAGTTTCGATGTTTGTAAGCAGCTAAAGTTGCTTGCTTTCAATATTTCCTTTTCCTTCTATTCTGCCTTGTAAAATTAATTGCAACACTTCATATCTTTCAACTCTGATTACACTGGTCTACAGCAAAAAAAGCCTTTAAATAAAACTATATCAAGTTTAAAGTTTTTGATGCGCTGAATTCAAATCCGTTTTAAGTTCTTTTCCAGCGTACACCTTTTTTTATGGGTGTGCAAATTTTTCGCCCAAAATATGGTAGTTATGTCAATATATTTCATTATAACTTGAAAACGATTTGACCTATTTTAATACCAGTACCAGCGAATGCTTAATAACAAAATTTTCTATAAATCACCTAAATAACCATGATGAAATTTGCAGAAAATGCCAAAAAAAGCGTCAAGGAAATCGTAACGAAAACAATCCAGTTTTTAGTGTTTTCAATTTTCATTTACAGTACCTATAAAGTACATTATGGGTCCGCCAAATAAATTTTTTTTGTTGAAAATGCTATAAAAAAAAAAACTACTGAAATTTTCTCAAATTTCTTTTTTTATTTGAAATTACAATCCTTTCGTTTAATAATGGAAAATAATTTCATTCAAATGGCTGCCTCGGCTGGCCATGCAGTAGCCTACATGATGGGTCCAATTTTTAAGCACATTATCTATTGTGAGCAGCTGTATTTCACCAATGGCTTCACGAATATTGTCCTTTAAAGCGTCAATTGTCTCTGGCTTGTTGACGTACCACTTATCATTGACGGCACCACACAAATAATAGTCCAACGGTGTCAAATCGCGGCTCCGAGGTGGCCAAACGACATCAGCTCTGCGGCTGATAATGCGATCTTCAAAAACAGGGCGCAAAACATCGAGTGTAGCTTCGGCTGTGTGGCACGTAGCGCCGTCCTGTTGAAACCAAATGTTGCTAATATCCTCCTCTTCAACTTTTGTGAACAAAAATTCGTTCAACATGGCCCGATAACGTTCGCCATTGACTGTAACGGCCACTCCTTGCTCGTTTTCGAAGAAAAATGGCCCAATTATGCCTCTGGAGCAAAATCCGCACCAAACAGTGACTTGTCTTGGGTGTATCGGCTTTTCAATGAATGCGTGCGTGTTTTCTGTGCCCCAAATACGACAATTTTGCTTATTTACATACCCGCCAAGATCAAAATGAGCTTCATCTGAAAATATGATTTTTTTTTTGGCAAAATCGGCATCTTCTGTAAGTCGATCGCTGGCCCAGATTCCCAGCGTTGATCAAGCGTATACACAATCATATTCGTTCAGCGGAAGAATAAAACTAATTATCTGTCAAATCAGACATGAGCTAAGTGTTACCATTCACGAAATAGGCACTAGTTAAAAAAAAAAACGTTAGATGGCGGACCCTTATAAGTTATTTATTTATTTATTTGGTCTGTGGCAAATTAATTCCTTACAGACTAAGGTAATATAGTTAAAATTAAATACAAAATGTTTACCAAATGAAAATTATCAATTCAAATACAATACAATTAATTTAAATACAATATTATTTTTCTTTTCAAAATTTCATTACTCTCAGCAAAATCAATTAAATGATATAGATTATTGAAGTGTAAACATGTCTGACGAAAGGAGTCATTGTTAGCAGATCTGTGATATTTTATATTTATTAACTGAAAGTAGCGGGAAGGCCTAACTGGAACATTAAAACTAATTTTGTTTAGAAGAAATTCGGAGTCAACATCACCACGTATTAAATTTAATAGAAATGAAACACTTAGCATTGTTTTATGGCTTTTTAAAGTAGGTAGCGTATTAGAGCAAGTCTGAATGAAGTACATATGAGTTCCATCCAAGTTCTTTTAAAAAAAAAAAGAAGAAATGTTTCTGCACTGTTTCAATAATGTTTCACTGTTTCATAAATATATGATCACAAGCATATTTATAATAGAAATCCTTTCCACAGTAGTATCAAGCTTTTGTGAACGATAAAATGACATGTGTTTACATTTTCCGATATTTAGGTCCAATAAATTGATATCACACCATTGAGAAAAATATTCGATGTCAGTCTCCAAGGATGATCGACCAGAAATATCATTAAAGGAGTTAAAATGTTTGACGTCATCCGAATACATAAGAACATTCGAATTACAAATTACAGATGGTAGATCGTTGATAAATAATGTAAGCAATACAAAAGGGACGCAAATAACCTTAGAAATGGCATTTTTAATTTTACTTGTTGAGTTTTGCCAAAAAGATATGAATTAAGCCACTGAATTGAATTGTTGCTAAATCCCACGTACGAAAGCTTAAAAAGTAAAATGTCATGGTTAACTTTATCAAAGGCTTTAGTGAAGTCGGTATATATAACATCTGTTTGCTTAGAGTGAATAAAACCGTCATTTATATTTGAAGTAAGTTCCAATATATTAGTAGCTGTAGATCGTGATTTTCGAAAACCATGGAGATAAAAGGGATGAAACTTGATGACAAACGCTAATAATAAATTACATATTTGTAATGCGTGCTTAAAGCTTCGTACAAAAGTATACCTCATTTGCCAAATCGATTAACTTCACTTTTAGAAATTTATAAGATGGTAACGTGAAATATGTGCTTATTTTGTTAAAAAAATTCACATATTATTCTTGGATAATTTTCAGGGTTTTTGTTGAGGTTATTTGGCAACCATATATAAAGCTTCAATATTATGCTCTCATTTTTTCTTGCTACACTACTACTAATTACGTCGTCAGCTTCAGCTACCACTACAACTACTTTATTCTGTTCCAGGCCTTAATCTTTATTGAAGTGCGAAATACACTATCAAGCAGATGGAAACTGCATTATAGTAGTATTGTTGAAATGTTTGCTTGATAGTGATTTCGCCATTAACATTGAGCTCAAGCAGAAATCAGAAAAAGTAAGCTAGTTGTCTCATCTACAAAGAGTTATTATAACTTTTAGAGCTGCCATTTATCCATATAACAAATATCGTCATTTTAGAGGCAACAAACGTCAATCGTCATTTTGCTAAAATCGTCAAAATGACGATTAATCGTTAAATCTGGCAGCTATGTGACTACAATTTTTTTGTATTTGTCTTCTTAGTTGGCTAGTGCTGATTTAATTCAAAATTAAATGCAGGTACCAAACATCGACCAAAATTAGAGAAATTTTTTTTTTGCAAAATTTTTGGAAATTTTTTTTTCTTTTATATCCAGAAAGTTATAAGTTAAAATATGTGTTTGTATTACAATAGGCCAGGTGGCAATTAAGTGTTAATTTAAATCCATCCCTTGTTTTTTTTGTCATTCATTATTTTTTTGTAGTTCTTTTATTAAAATTTAATGATTTTTAATATTCTTTTCACTGCTTGGACTTTTTATTCAAAACAGAAAATAACATTTACATTTGGGGTTATATATACATACAGTATTGGACAAAACATATGCACGAATTTCTGGTTAATACAAAATGTCTCAATGACAAAAGCAAACACTTTTGGATTTTAAACTATTTTATATATTATTTTATTATTATATATTTATAAAGTAAATCATCTAAACTCACTAAAAAATAAAAAAAAAACAAAAAAATGCCTATTTAACTAAGAAAAAATTACTTTGTACGTTGAACGCAGTTTTTTGAATGCGACAAAACATAAGCATGTTTTCAATAAATTTACTTAAAATATTAATTTCACTAATATATAAATTCGAACCACTACCTCTTTCCCATTTCTGCCTATTTCCCATTATTAACTCTTCACAACGCTTCACATACAGTTACGAAGCGCCTGGTTTTCAATTACGGGAAAGCTCGTTGGGCTGAGCCTAGCGATTTCTATGGGAATTTCAATTGGAACTTTGTTTCCTTGATTTTAACGTGAATGCCATGGTCAAAATGGTTGTCAATATAATACAGCTAGGGATGGATAATTTTATCCCATCCAGAAAGCTCCCGATTAAATAAGGAATAAATATTGCTTTAATCGTGCACGATTTCAGACAGATCCAGAGAGGAAATATTCAGTAATTGGCGTAATAACAAATACGATCATACTGATTCGCTACGAACAGCGCCTACGTACTAAAGTTCTTACTTCTCCGCGGGAGTGTAACAGCTTTTGGTCATTTATTAAAAGGCTTAGGAACAACGCTAGTTTGGTTCCAGTCCTTATAAAGGATGACCAAACATTCACTAACCAACCGAATTAATGAAATGTTTGCAGGTAATTCGAACTTGCCGGAGAGCGTTCAACCACTGCCCGAACTTGAAAGAGTATCAATGACTAAGCCTAGTATATTTTTTCGAGCCCGTGCAGTTAGAAAGGTTCTTGCGAACCTCGACGTTAATAAGTCTTCTGGGCCGGATGCCATTCCAGCGCTGGTCCCGAAACAGTGCTCTTTGACACTTGCGCGTCCATTAGCTAATCTTTTCAGTGCGGGTGTTTTTCCATCTTGCTGGAAGGTTGCCAATGTAACGCCGGTACCTAAAAAGGGTGAGGCTGGTAACCCTGAAAACTACCGCCCAATAGCAGTTTGTTCAGTACTTTTCAAAATTATGGAGAGTATGATTAATCATCACCTTTTGAAATATTTAGAGTCCAACAATTTGCTGAGCGATCGCCAATATGGTTTCCGTTAGGGTCGCTCTACTGGCGATGTGCTGGCGCTACTCTCTGAAAGGTGGAATAGGTCCATTCATGGATCAAGTGAGAGTAAAGTTGTAGTCCTGAATATTTCCGAGGCGTTTGACAGAGGCTCTCATATCCAAACTTATTGGTTTTTGTGTCGGTAGTTACTTCTTTCGATTCATATCGAGCATTCTCAGAAATCGCACTATAAGAGGGGTTATAGATGGGATCTCATCCGACCAGTGCAGGAAAAATTCAGAGTTACCGCAAGGCTCTGTTCTTTCCCAAACTCTATTTCTAATATTTCTTAACGACTTTCTCTTTCTCACTTCCAATCCTATTTACTCTTTTTGGGGTGAAAAGGCAGAATATGTATGACGCGCTTACAAGCGACCTGGCGAAAAACTCTAAGTGGAGTCGCGCAAACAGGGTCGACTTCAAATCGCGCAAGATCCAATGTTGGTTTCTGACACACAGACGTGGTGGTGTGATGTCATCTGTATCTATGGGTAATGTAGATATTGAGGAATGAGTTGCTCTTTATGTTCTTGGCATGAGAATTCACTGTGACGTTCGTTGGAACGAGCACATATTTCGAGTGTCGAAAGAAGCATTCAAGTGCCTCGGCTTTTTAAGACGGTGAAAGAATTACTTCGCTTCAGCTGATCTCCTTAATATTTGCATGACCTATATCCGACCCGAATTGGAGTACAACTCTCATGTATGGGCCGGTGCTTCAAAGTCTATTTTGGAGCTTCTCGACTGCGTACAGGAGAGGGCGAAGGTTTTTATTAATGACGGTAGGGTAGCCAACTCTATCAATTGATTAGAGCATCGTCGAAATGTGGCGTGTGTTTTATTGTTCTATCGGTGCTATAACGGAATGTGTTCTAACGAAATTAAGAAACTAATTCCTGGTGATCATATCTTCTTACGTAGTACTCGTCTTTGTCGTAGAGCACATCCCTTTGTAGTTGATTGTCCAGTGAATCGCCTAACGCATTACAGGAGAATTCGGTTTTTGGTCGCACTGTTCGTTTTTGAAACAATCTTCCTGCGAATGTCGTCCATGTCACTTACGACATGAACAAATTTAAATCGAACGTCCATAAGCACTACTCCCTCTATCCTCCTTCACATAACCTATGTTCCTAGTACTAGCACAATGCACTGCATGAGTAGGGGTTAACCCCTGAGTACTGGTCTCAAACAAACAAAAAGAACAAAAAAAAAAAAGAAATAATAGTAATAATATTTAGTTGCCTAGCCCTTTTTGAAATTTCTTTATATATTCATGTGACGGACTCGATTAGATTCGATAATGTATCACTAGAAATTTCATTCAATGTAATTTCCATTAGTTGATAAAGTTCGTTCTTATTTCTGCAATTATCGCGGCTTATTTAGAGATCTAAAATATTCCACAGATTTTCTGGGGGAATGAGATCTGGCAACTGCGCTAGACATTTCAAACCTTGATTTGTTTGCTTACAAAGCACTCTTTCCCTCAATTATCTGTGCAGTTTGGCTTGTTATCCTGTTGATATCTGCAATCAAGTGGCATTTTCTTCTGTGCTTGCGGTATCAGTATGTATTAGGGTATATTTTGTAGACGAATCGGTCCATTACAACCTTTATTTTGTGTATTGGCCCGATTCCGTGACCAGAATTGAATTTACAGACAAAAACACTTCGTTATTTATGTTTTATCGTGTCTTTGGTATACCGAGGTTTAAGACGCTATACTTTTTATTCAGCTTAACAGGCTAAACACATAAGAACGTCTCACATTAAACTTAGATTTATTAGAGAAGAGTACGGTCTTCCATTGAAATTATACATAAGTCCACTTGTTCCTTGCTGAATTCAATTCTGGGAAATTTGTATTTGGCAGTAGTAAAAGGTCTTTTTGAACTTCGACGTGATACTTATCCACCGTCTACAGATCGTGTTTGGATGCGTCTAATCGAAATATTTAATTTTAATTGATTTGTAATAGACCTTCTGAATAAGGTCATAGTTTTTTATTAAACGGAATATCACCTGGTCTTTTCGTTTACTGATTTTCATCTCTGTATGTCGTTGTCAATGAACCTGATGAACGGAAACGGTTTGTTTGCGATTTATGTCACTGACTCTTCTTTATTACAATCATTAATTTGTTTCTAATTGCTAATAACTGTTAGCCATTTTTGTAGAATATTGCAAAATATTGTTGGCTGGGGACAGAGTTTGAAAGATTCGGTACGATTATAAAGGCGTCCAAATTGTTTGTAATTATTTATTTTAATGTCGAAATGATCGCTTTTGTTATTGAAAGCTTTTTATCTTTGGTAATTTAACAAACTAGCAATTTCGCACTATTGTTTTGACGCATGCAAAATAGCGGTTTTGTAACTTTAACATAATTTTTTTCTGTTACAAATTTGTTTTTCTTTGTTTCTGTGTTTTCTTCGTAAAAGGAGGATATTACCTTTATAAGTTAATAAATCAAATTAAAATTGGAATGAGTTTTTCCATGTTATCCAGATATATGTATGATGTACGTAAGTGCAAGCTTGTACATATGCTTTGTCCAATACTGTACATATTTATGAATTTTTATTATCCGGCTTAGTTTGTCTGTTTTATTGCTTTTTCGCTGTTTTTATTTATTTATTTATTTTTTTTTTTCATACATTTGGCCACGTTTATATGCATGGCTGTTGACTGGTTTGTCTATGATTTATACAAAATTTTCCACGTAATCATTTAGCAAAATATATGAACAATATGATGAAATATGGTTTTTAATACGGAAAACATTTATTTTAAATGATTGGCGACAAATGTAACAACAACACTAAAGAACATTAAAAATAAAATAATGTTTGAATAAAAAAGGGTTAAAAAAAAGAAACAAGATCGGAAATTTATTGATTTGCTTATTTTGTACTCGTGCATACTACATACATACTTACATAGTTTTCATTTCATTAAAATTTTATATTTTTGTTGTTTTAAAAAAAATTTATGTTGATAAGTTAATGGTCGTTATCATTTATATTTATAAAATATGGGAAATTTTTATTTAAAAAGTGTTTTATTTGTTTGTGCCATAAAGCCAGCAATAAAGTACGAGGGTTGTTGTATTGTAATATCTAAAACTATAAGTTTTTTCTTTTTAATTACATGTTACTCCGGTGTGCTAGTAAAATTTTATGACGAAAAAATAAAACTTGGTTTTACCCAAAATTTTTTACGTTCATTTGGATTCATTGGTTTTTGTTTCTTTAAATTTTTAATTTGTTATTGCAACAAAAAATGTAGATGGGATTTTACAATTCTCTTTTGTTACTATTTAGAATTGTTTCTAATGTGTTTTGTTATTGTTTAATAAATCAGTCCGTTGTTAGTCTTAGTATACGTTTGTTTTAACTTTTTGCTAAAAGTGATTTGTGGTTTAAAAAATCAAATATTGTTACAAAAATACACCACATCAGCGTCCTCAAAACTGTATTGTGGGATTTTGGTATATTGGGTACTGGTGTGTTACCCTGTCAATGCCATACTTATTTGTGTATTTAGCAGCACTGCCAATTCGACCATCTTTGTATGTTACATTTGAATTGACGGAAATAATTCGAATGTTGTAGGAAGAACAAGAATATTCGGAAGTAATTAAAATTAAATATAAAAAGTGGCGTCTTATGCATTGGTAGAATAGTTATCGTTTTGCAGTCATTAAGTAAAGTCGTGCTTAGGTGTAAATAAAAGTATTGTTTAAACGAATATCTAGTGCAAGTTAATAAATATGTTGCTGTAATATTGCCGTTCTAGTATGGCAGGTAAGACTCCCGCCTACCAACCAAGTGGTTGATATCAAAAAGATTTAAATGCACAATTTTTATAAAAATACTTTTTCATTTTAAATTAAAATTATGTATTCCTGTTTTTAAATATATGGTCCGCCATCTAACGTTTTTTTTTAATTAGTGCTTATTTCGTAAACGGTAACACCTAGCTCATGTCTGATTTGACAGATAATTAGTTTTATCCTTCCGCTGAACGAATATGGTTGTGTATACGTTTCGCTAAGTAGGCCTGCGATCGACTTACAGAAGATGCTGATTTTGCCAAAAAAATCATTTTCAGATGAAGCTCATTTTGATCTTGGCGGGTATGTAAACACGCAAAATTGTCGCATTTGGGGCACAGAAAAACCGCACGGATACATTGAAAAGCCGATACACCCAAGACGAGTCACTGTTTGATGCATTTTGCGAAAATAAGCAAGGAGTGGCCGTTACAGTCAATGGCGATCGTTATCGGGCCATGTTAAAAAATTTTTGTTGACAAAAATTGAAGAGGAGGATATTAGCAACATTTGGTTTCAACAGGACGGCGCTACGTGCCACACAGCCAAAGCTACACTCGATGTTTTGCGCCCTGTTTTTGAAGATTGCATTATCAGCCGCAGAGCCGATGTCGTTTGGCCACCTCGGAGCTGCGATTTGACACCGTTGGACTATTATTTGTAAGGTGTCGTCAAACAAGCCAGAGACAATTGACGCTATAAAGAACAATATTCGCGAAGCCATTGGTGAAATACAGCTGCACACAATCGATAATGTGCTTAAAAATTGGACCGATCGTGTAGGCTACTGTATGCCCAGCCGAGGCAGCTATTTCAATGAAATTATTTTCCATTATTAACTAGAAGGATTGTACTCAAATAAAAAAAGAAGTTTGAGAAAATATTCAGTAGTTTTTTTTATAGCATTTCCAAAAAAAAAAAAAAATTATTTGGCGGACCCTTTATTTGTAAAAGTAAAAGAAAACTTAAAATGTATTAAAAATATTCAAATCACACCTTATTTCGTGCATTGTCAACAGTCTTGGAAAAATTTAGATGGAACATGGTTTAGTATTTGGTGAGACCTTGTTTTTGTTCAATTACGTCTTTAACATAATTTTCCGTCGATACAAGTTTTTGGGTAGTTTCGGAGGGAGTCATGCTCCACTCTTCTACCAGTGCAGTTTTTAAATCACGCCGATTACTAATCTGCTTCTTCCGTATTCCCAAGTCCAAAATTGCCGACAAATTTTCTATCACATTTTTTGAGAGAATATTTGGAAAGCATTCGTGAGTTTTGTTCAGTTACAAATCAAATATGGCTGCAAAAGCCTTGATTTGTGTTTCGGATTATATTCCTAATAATACCGAAAACGATAGCGTATACCCAAAGAATAAATTAAGGATTTTGTAGTCATGGTTGATATGCAACTGGCTCCCACAAAATCTTTCTCTTTAAACATGATAGAAAATTTGTCGGCAATTTTGGACTTGGAAATCGGAAGAAGCAAATGATATAAAAACTACAATGATCGAAGAGTGGAAGAAGACTCCCGCAAAAACTGCCCTCAATCCTGTTGCATCGACAGGAAATCGTTTTAAGGATACTAAGCCATGATGGGTACTAAGCCATGTTCCATCTAAGTTTATTCTAAGAGTGCTGACACTACGCGAAAAAAGCTGTGACTTTTTCATATATTTCAAGTTTTCTTTAAATTACTTTTATAAGTATTTAAAATCAGGAATACATTATTTAAATTTTAATTGAGAAGTATTATTACAAAATTTGTGCGCTGTTTTCTTTTTGATATCATCCTTAGTTTTGATGGTGTAAGCGTTCTAAGTTATATTGTGAATGCATACGAAATAAGCTATGAGCCACTGTAGTTGAAAAATGTTAAAACGATACTGAACACTAAATGTAGAATCTACTGTTAAATCAAAATAAAAAGTTCTAAACTTAGCAGCATAAATGCTAAAACGGCCACACTGATATGCACACACTTAAAACTTGCATTTAATTAATTTTTTATTAAAATGCTCTTGCTCTCACGCTCTGTTTTCAGTTCTTTTATAAAACACACGCATACGCTTACATATATATAACAATGTACCATTTCTTTTGTTTTACGATTTATTTGTTTCAGTTAAATAAAGATTGAATATTTCAAACATATATTTCATGTTCTTAATTGAAGGCATTTTCCATTTTCCATTTTATCTTCATTTAATTTGCAAAAAAAAAGAAAAAAAATTCAAATACAAAATATAGCACAAAAAAAATAATTTTTAATGATTGTAGGTTCTTTGTATTGTACGTATACGAATGTGTATCATATCAGTATGTGTTGGTGTATGTATAACAGTTAGTGTTCTCTTTCCAGCATATTTATCTCTATTTACGTTTTTGTGCGTGTGCATATCGTTTAATTCTGTAGTTTATTTATGTTTTTTTGTTTTTTTATGTTTTCCTCTGCTTATATTTAATTGTCTCCAATAGCAAAATCAGATATTCATAAATACAAGCACACACATATACACGGATAGATGAAAAGTTAAATCCATATGGAGAGTAAATGAAATCGAGTGTATGTGTGTGTGTAGGCAAAATCGTTTATGTTTAATTCTATAAGAGCACATGGTGGATTGTGTGTTTTTTTTGGAGTTAAATAAATGGGAACCAAATAAGTGCCATTAAAAGTTATTCATTCTCAGGCATACATGCAAACTTAACAGATGTAGAGTGTGGTCAATTTAAGAGTGGTATTAAAGCAGTGGTGTCTAAAAGTAAAAATGTAGTTGTGTTTGTGAGAACATGAAAATTGCTCTCTTAGAATTAAGTTGAATGAATAATTAGCATTATTAGTATCGAAATGAATTTATTTTTATTAAAAAAGTAAAAATCTTAAGATTTTATGAAAAATTTTAGTATTTTTGGAAAAAAATAAATAATACAGTTAAAAAAGAAATATGCATACAGCCGTACGCATATTCACTCGTCGCTGTTTCATTGACTTAAAGCAAAAGCGTAAATATACGTGTAAATTGAGCGTAAACGGAAGTTTTGTAAAATGTGCAGGTCTGTATTGAAGACATAGTGCTTTTTGATCTTGAAAATATATAAGTCAGTGGTCAATCAAATCTATTTGTAAATTTGTATAACTTAGCAACCGAGTTATAATAGCAAGGTGTAATACCGAACTTATTGCTTTTGGTGTCGGCAGTCATTTCTCTAAATTTATATCAAGCTTTTTCTGAGATCGCACTATACGACTGGTTATAGATGTGGGATTGGGAATTAACGGACGTAATACTAGGAGTGGACGGACTTACTAAATAATGCGACACTGTATTTTGTGACTGACACGGACGTACTGATTAGTGCAACTTTGTTAACATAGGACTCGTTCGATTATAGCGAACGGACATTTTCTTAGCTTTAGTTCTTACTCGACACTCAACTCAGAGCAGACGTTCACTAAAACTCTAGCTGACAAATTTCATTATAATAATTTGTCAATAATAAAATCTTTAATATTATATTATCAGTAAATAAATAATAAATAAATATGTAAACCCACAGACATACATATTACATATGTAAATAAGTTTGTAACTTTATAATTAATAAATAATATAATAAAATAAATATTATAAATAAATAAATCTAAAAATTTAATCAATGGTTTCATTAAAAACCCACATTATGGGGGCTCGTCCGGGATTTGCTAAAAAAAAGTGAAGTGTTTATGCCCTGTTCATGTCGAGTTAACGCGAATAATTTGAAAGTGAAAAAAAAAAACAGTTTTATTGAAAGGGAAAAGTTTTTGTATAAGAAAAAGCAAACAAGAAGAAGAACGTCGTCAGAAAGTAAAAGAGAGTGTTGTAAAGAAAAGACTTAGCGAAAGAGTTATTCTCGTTGGACAATAAAAGTGCGATGCAATACTTAAATTAATAACTATACGGCTTATATAGTGTGTATGAAAGAGAAAAACATATGTGTTGAAAACCTATTGAAAATAGCGACGAATTGCAAAAACAAAAAGAGAGGGTGCAGGTTACACGTTATTTTAATATGGTGCCAGCGAGTAAGATTACAATGATTTAAGAAGGTGAAGAAATACGTTAATTTAAAATAAGTGACAGCGAGGAAAGATGCAGCGAGTAAATAGGATATTTACGAAAGTGGAGAGAATGAAGATCAAACTTTAATTTGAAACGAGGTGGTAGCGAATAAATCGAAGCCAAGAAGAGAGAAAAAGTTCTGCTTGTAATTGGAGAAAGCTGAGTAACATTATTTTGTATTGTATTATTTCGTTTATTTGTTATTTGTTACTACACGTAGAGTAGGTAAAGAGAGAGAAAATAAGAGTAAATAGTTTATTGAATTAGAATTAAAAGAAAAGAGAAGTAAGGAAGAAAATCTAATTAGAATTTATGCATTCGTTTGGATGGTAATTTTAAATTAGTTGGAAAACAAATTTTGAATTGGAATTGGAATTCTTTTGATTTTGTTATTTTGTTTTAAACTATTTCGATTTTTTTATATAAACTAATTTTTGAGAAAACTTTGGATGTTATATTTGAAATTAAATAGATTTTTTTTAATAATTGAAATACATTGAATAATAATTGAATAATTGAAATACATTGTCTTGTTTTAGTTTTTTTTTTTTTTTAACAATAGTTGATAATAATAATTGAATAATAATAGGAATTAATAATTAAAATTAATTTTATATATAACTTTTTACTTTACTTTAACATATTTTTATATTACTACACACTATATGTACTATTTTGATTTGATAACATTTAATTCTTTATTTGCCATATATCTTTAATCATATCATTTGATACTATATACGGAATATTGTACTTTTATATAATTGGACAGTCTTGGATTTGACGGACAATATGGATTTGGAAGGGATTTTTGCTTTGACAGTTGAGGGCCTGAGGGGTAAATTGACGGAATTGGGTTTATCTACGAATGGACGAAAGGACGAATTGCGTGAACGACTTAGAGCACATTTCGGATTGAATGTACGTGATTCCGAATCCGAATGTGAATATGCTGATGTGGGTTCGAATATTGGTAGTAGAAGTGTATTCACGCTACGTGATATTGAGGATTCTCTCACTGCATTCTGTGGTACAGATAACATTGAGGTTAATAATTGGATTTCTGATTTTGAGGATAATGCCGAGGCGGTAGGATGGAGTAATCTACAGAAATTTATTTACGCAAAACAGTTATTGAAGGGTGCTGCACGCATGTTTATTCGAAGTGAAGGCGGAATAAAAAATTGGACCTCTCTAAAGGAAGCTCTTATAAGTGAATTTGGAACTAAGTTAGCTGCAATCGATGTTCATCGTATATTGAAAAATCGTAGGAAAAGAAATAATGAGAGTTTACGGGAGTACCTCTACACACTAATGGAGATCGGGAAACCTATTGAGCTCGATGATGACAGCCTAATTCAATACTTTGCGGACGGAATACCTGATTCTAAATTCGGTAAAAGCATTTTGTATCAGGCGAAGAACATACAAGACTTGAAAGAGAAAATAAGGACATACGAGAAAATTCGGGGTTCCTTACAGGCATCAACCTCTAAGGCAACTTCTGATTTCAGGCAGCCAGATAAGACCAAGTCAACAAATAATGCGAGTAAAAAATGCTATAACTGTGGAGGCGACGATCATATTGCTAAATATTGTAAATCGGGAAATTTTAAATGCTTTACATGTGGTAAACAGGGCCATAGATCATTTGAATGTAGGACGAAAGCTCAAGCACATATTAAGAAGGAGACGAATAATGATAATTCATGTATGGTAAGGAATGTTTTTAAGGCGGTACGAAATGTCGATTCTCCGATGAGCTGTGTGTTGAAAGCGAATCGTATTTTCAAGAAAGTCATTTTGGATGACCTTAAAATTTCGGCTATTATCGATTCTGGAAGCGATATATCGATTATCAGATTGGATGTTTTCAAAAAGATGCGAAATTGTAAAATTTTTAAAGGCAGCGAGAGTTTTATAACAGCTGATTTCGGTGAGTTAACAACTTTAGGAAGCTTTGATAGAGTCGTAAAAATTGACGGCTTTGAATTCAATATAAGATTTTATGTCGCCGAAAAATTCCCCTATGAGGCTGCGATTGGCAATGATATTTTACAACAGACGGACATAATATTAACATCAAATGGTGCTAACTTTTCGAAAAAGAAACATTTTATTGAAGAAGGGCAGAAAGTTGAAGATGATTTCGATAAGTTTTGTTCAACAGTCGCTATAGAGGATGAAGATGATTACAATTTGTCGCACTTGCCAAAAAAAACTGCGGACGAAATTGAAAATTTAATTAAAAACTATAGCCCAGTAAATCGGAAACCATCACCGATTAGTATGAAAATTGTTTTGTCAGATGATATTCCTATATATCAGAGACCCCGTCGTTTATCACTTGAAGACCAGGGAATTGTAGAAAAACAAATAGGGGAATGGTTACGAGACGACATTATAAGACCAAGCACTTCCGAATATTCATCACCAATTGTTCTCGTTTCAAAAAAGGATGGCAGCAAAAGGTTGTGCTGCGATTTTCGAAAATTAAATGAAAAGATAATGAGGGATAATTTTCCAATGATATTGATCGATGATGTGTTACACAAATTACAATCCGCTAAGATTTATTCAACTTTAGATCTGAGAAACGGTTTTTTTCATGTACCGGTTGATGAACAATCTAGAAAATTTACATCATTTGTGACGCACAACGGACAGTACGAATTTAATTACGTGCCATTCGGAATTTCTAATTCCCCAGCGGTATTTTCGAGATTTATTTTTTCAATTTATAGAGAATTAATTCAAGATGGCACAATAGTTATATACATCGATGATATAATAATTCCATCTCGTGATGTAGAAGAGGGAATTGGAAAGTTGCGGAAGGTATTACGCGTAGCGGAAGAATACGACCTTAGAATCAAATGGGAGAAATGCCAATTCTTGATGAGTAAGGTTAATTTTCTGGGATACATAGTGGAAGATTCAACTATAAAACCATCAAAAGAAAAGACATCGGCAGTGGCAAACTTTCCTGTTCCAAAGGATAAGAAATCGCTTCAACGTTTCTTGGGCCTCACATCTTATTTCAGAAGATTTGTATGCGACTATGCGTCAATTGCGAAACCGTTATCCGATTTACTAAAGAAAAACGAAGCGTTCCGAATGGGAGAAGCGCAGACGGCAGCTTTTAAACAACTGAAGGAATGTCTGATAAACGCACCTGTGTTGAATTTATATAACCCTAACGCTAACACTGAGGTGCATACGGATGCGAGTATGTATGGCTACGGTGGTGTGTTACTTCAGAAAAGTGCAGATGATCAGTTTTTACATCCGGTAGAGTATATGAGCCGTAAGACAACCGATGCACAGCAAAAATATCATTCCTACGAACTCGAAGTGTTGGCGATCATCGAAGCTTTGAAAAAGTGGAGAGTATATCTCATGGGCCGCAAAATTAAAATCGTAACAGATTGTAACGCGTTTGCAATGACTATTAAAAAGAAAGATGTTCCATTAAGAGTGTCTAGGTGGGCCATGTTTTTACAGGAATTCGATTTTGTCATAGAGCATAGATCTGGTAATAAAATGCGACACGTAGATGCTTTGAGCAGGTTTTCATGTTTGTTGTCAGATGACTCGATAAAGCATCGGCTCAAACAAGCACAGCTGCAGGACAATTGGATTAAGGCTATTAGAAAAATTCTTGAGAAAAACGAGTATGAGGACTTTTATTTGAAATACGGTATAGTTTTTAAGGATCCCAATCAAGAACTTGTTGTTATACCCGAAAGCATGGAAGAAGAGATAATTCACAGTATACACCGAAAGGGCCATTTTGGGACGAAGAAAACACGTGAATTAGTGGAAAAGGAATTTTACTTACCTAATATTTCACAGAAGGTTGACAAAGTTGTGCGTAGCTGCATACAATGCATAATTACAGAGGCAAAAACGGGAAAAGCGGAAGGATTTCTAACTTCAATTGACAAATCGGACAAACCATTAAGGACATATCATATTGATCATGTTGGGCCTATGGAGGAGACCAAAAAAAGGTATAATCACATTCTAGTAGTGGTTGATGCGTTTTCAAAATTCGTTTGGTTGTACCCGACAAAAAGCACTGGGGCGGAGGAAGTGATTGATAGACTTCAGCGCCAATCTGCAATTTTTGGGAATCCAGAAAAGATTATCTCAGATAGGGGAAGCGCTTTCACGTCCAATTTGTTTGAAAAATACTGCGAGGAAAACGGTATTCAACACTTACTCATTGCTACAGGAGTCCCTAGAGGCAATGGGCAAGTCGAGCGGATAAATAAAATAGTGGTGTCGGTGTTATCGAAAATGTGCGCAGAAAATCCGCAGCAGTGGTATAAACATGTGGACAAAGTACAACAGTGTATAAACAATACTCCTCCACGAAGTACGAAATTTTCACCATTTAGAATTCTTACTGGAGGTGAAATGAGAATCGATTCACAAGACAGCATTAAAAAATTAGTCGACGAATGTGCTATAAAAGAATTGGATGAACAAAGAGATGAAATTCGCGACAAGGCAAGATCAAATATAGAGCAAATACAGACGGAGAATAAGAAGTCTTCTAACAAGAAAAGAGTTCAAGCACCTACATACAAGGAGAACGAACTGGTGGCAATAAAACGGACTCAATATGGACCAGGCCTCAAGTTGAAATCGAAATATCTTGGTCCGTATAAGGTGATTAAAAGTTTGAAACACAATCGGTACGAGGTTGAAAAAGTTGGTGAGGGCGAAGGCCCAAAGAGAACCAATACTGTAGCTGAATACATGAAAAAGTGGAACCCATCATTCGGGTCGAATGATCGTGCAGGATGGCCGAATGTGGGATTGGGAATTAACGGACGTAATACTAGGAGTGGACGGACTTACTAAATAATGCGACACTGTATTTTGTGACTGACACGGACGTACTGATTAGTGCAACTTTGTTAACATAGGACTCGTTCGATTATAGCGAACGGACATTTTCTTAGCTTTAGTTCTTACTCGACACTCAACTCAGAGCAGACGTTCACTAAAACTCTAGCTGACAAATTTCATTATAATAATTTGTCAATAATAAAATCTTTAATATTATATTATCAGTAAATAAATAATAAATAAATATGTAAACCCACAGACATACATATTACATATGTAAATAAGTTTGTAACTTTATAATTAATAAATAATATAATAAAATAAATATTATAAATAAATAAATCTAAAAATTTAATCAATGGTTTCATTAAAAACCCACATAGATGGGATTTCAGCTGACGAGTTCAATATTAATTCAATGATATCGCAATACTCTGTTCTTTCTCTAAATTTATTTCTAACGACTTTCTCTTTTAACTACAATCTACGAACTCATAAATACACGTTTTTAAAGAGGTAAAAACGTAACAATTGGTGTCAGATGTGGGATTGCAGTCTTCAAAATAAAATAAATCTTGTGTTTAGTTTTAACTAAAATCTTTTATTCAACACAGTTTTGTGCACCACTGCTTGTAACTTTTTTACAAACAATAACAATTTTATTCTTAATTACTCTTCTGTTTACAACTTTGTAAACAACAATAATTACTCGACAGATCTTTCTACTTAAAGATCTTCCAACCCGATCGCAGTCACAACTTAGGTTCGATTGCAACCTCTCCAACCAAAGTTTAACCACACCAGCGTTGCCACAACTTTGATTCTTTTGTAAACAAACTTCAATAAAAATGTAACCAAAAATAAGCAAAATTTTAAATCATAATTCTAATACAAAAAACATAAAAATATCATTTTATATATGGAATTTATAGCAGTTTTGACTGAATATAGACTGGTAAAAAAATGTGGTACAACAATTGATGAGACATATTCTCCTATTTATCTAAATATTTTAACTGCGTATTAACAAACATCGCACAATAGAAAATATCGTTCGCTCATATGTTTACTTTAGAGATTTTAAAATTTAATTGTGGATAATTTTAGCTCAATAGCCTTTACTAAGAGATATCTTAATGAATCGCTAAATACCCGAACCAAACAATAGCGTTGAAGTGATATGTGTCTGATATCACTTAGCCACTGAACGAAATAGTATAAACAACAAAGTTTTCTTGCTTTGATTTTTTGTCAAAGCTGAATATGTTCTACCGACTTCAACGTGCGAAAGATTATTTATGCAGTTCAGAAGTAATGATTTTGACATGAAAAAGAAAGACCTCCCAGGTCAGGCAAAAAAGTTTGGGTGATGAATTGGAGGCATTACTTTATGAAGATTATTTTCAAAATCAAAATGTTACACAATGTGGAAAAAATTGTAGCGGCATTCATTCATTGCTGGCGATGAAAAATAGATCTTTTAGGAAAACACTCGACCAAATGTTCAAAGAACAGTTGAAACTATTTAAAAAATTGTTTCAGCCGCCTTATAATCCAGACATTGCCCGTCAGACTAACATTTGTTTCGATCGGAGTACCGTTCACATTAGAACAGAATATAAGAAATTGGTTCGATTCATTATTAGCTTCAAAACATATGTAATATTTTGGAACGAAATCCATATGTTACCAATAGGAATGGGAAGATCATAGCATTGGTTAAAAATAACCAAAACGGAAACGCTGAACCACACTAAACTCTCTTATACTGAGTTTAAACCAATAACAAGTTCGCTGAGTTTACACATAATAAGCTGATTGCTGTTCGCATCGATGTGCTTTTTATATGGCTGAGTAAACAACAAATCGAAAGCTCTCGAACCTCTCAATATTTCCATTTCTTTCTTTTAATTTCGTTTTAGTTCTTTTGTAGCCATGCGTTTGAAAACATTTACCTCCTTCAGCTCTTAGTATTTGTTGTTGCTTGTTTATTTTCTGTTACTTATTTTCTTTGCTGCTTAGTTATTGTTGCTGCCGTGTTATTTTAATTTACTTTATCTCTGCTAATGTTTGTTGTTGTAGATTTGGTTATTTGTAAGCAGCACGTATAGTTGTTTAGTAATAATGGAACGGTATCCAACACTAACTGCAATGTGGCTTGTGTTTCATTGTTCTATCGATATTAAATGAATTAGCAAGAAATTTGGGTTTAACGTAGAAGTCATCATTGTAACAGACGCTTAGAGTAATGAATTTATGGGGTGGCGTGGCGCAGGCATACAACACAAACGATCCAGGTTCGAATCGCAGCGGGGGAATGACGAAAAATTAAATTGCGGTTTTGAGTGTTTAATTAAAAGACTTCAACCTTTCACCAGATAAATCCCTTGACTTTCAAGCTTACCTTTGACTATGATGACAAACATCAAATGAATGATTAGGAGAAAACGCCACCTACTGGGAAAAAATTACAACGCTAAGTAAAGATCACCACCACTACAGACTATCATATGAAGACGAGTTACAGTAGAATAATCATCTACTTAGCTTGATAATCAACCAGACATATATTTTTTGGCAATAACTTCCCTTACTTTAATTTATAGTTACTGTTAAAGTGTTAACAGTGCTCTGTTAACATAAAAAATGGCTGAGCTAAAAACCTGGTTTTCGTCTTTGCTATTTAAATTTAAATGTATCTTCACACACATAAATTTCCTTTTGACCTCTATCAGGGTTGGCAAAAACCCTTTTTCTTTTTAAACCGAACCCACTGGGTTTTATTGGGCTTTTTAGGTTTTTTTTTTTTACTTTTATAACTATTTCCAAATTTTGTTGAAATCGACAATATTTTTTATTTGTTGGTACAATTACGTTGTTCTAGAATTTTTTAAACTCGGTGATCGCAGCAGACTACAATTGTTTCGTTTGAACCATACGTTATGAGAAAAGCGGCCGGAATATAAAGACAGACATGATTAAGTTATTCTTTTGAACGAAATCTCTCAGCCTTATGTCGGAAAAGTGTCCAAACAATCAAATGGCATAGCCGCAGTATTTTCCGAACATTAATCCATAACTATTCGCTGTTACGACAGATACAATATCTTTAATATGCCACTTTGAAGAATTATAAAATTGGCCTCACAGTTGGAGCGCCTCAAAAAAAAGAGAAGGTTGTTTAAGACTTGATTTGAGAATTGGCTCATAAATGGAGAAAATTTACAAGCAGAGATTTGATAAATTTGCTTATTTATTTTTTTTGAGCTAAAAAACGGAATGATTTAATTTGTACTGCCGTAACGTAAATTATACTTTTTCTTGTGAATAAAGTACGAAAACCTTTAAATAAAAAACCCACCCGGGCTTATGTAATTGGCTGTTGCCTTTAAAGCGTTTAGTTTTATAAAAATTTTTTTCTTATAGTGTTTGGAGGACATGTCCCATAATTCAATAACCAAATGTGTTTTTTCACTACTTCGAGCGAATTTATTTTTGTCCGTTTTTATAAATTTGGAAAAGAACTAAAAAGAAACATAAAACAAAACTTAAAAAACAGAGAAGAGAATACCACAAACTGTTTACAAAAATTCTGCAACGTGAACTTTCAGTTCACGGCAAGTCGTTCTAGTTACTTCTTGTAAGCAACAAACAGGTGTTTTAATGGAATTGCTGTAAGTGACTTACACGACAAAAACTACTGGAAGTCACTTAGGAAAGCAACTTTCGCTAGAAAACTTGGTAGTGGACACACGTCTTTAAATAAATTTTATTTGTGTTAAATAAGCCTCTAATTGGTAAATTTTTTTCTTTTTTGATTTTAATCGATAATCAACAAAATTTACTTGATAAGTTCCTTCATACGTGGATATACCACTGTTGCTCACTGTTGAATATATGATCACATACACCACACCACTTACGCACATTCAAATGCGTCCACCATATTTATGAATATGTTATCCTGCGTAGCATATGAGTATTTATTTAGTACAGTTTGCCATTTAAATCAATCGTAGTATTGTTGAGTATCACTATTGAAATTTCTATCTCGCTCTATCTCTCTCTTAGCATAATAATTATTTTCTCTGTATATTTCGTATGTGTTTGCGTGCAAGGGAGAGGCTTAAAATTGTAAAATATTGTGATGGTAAATAGAAGAAGAACACGAATCGTTATAATAAATGGCATGTTTTTGGTCATCGATAAAATGACAACGAAATTTCAAAAAAAATAAAACAAATGTTTACGTTTTTATTGCTTGTAAAATAGTTTTGAAGCATATTTAAAGGCGAGGGTATTGGGTTTAATCATAAGGGGAAGTTTAATGCAAAGATTTATTAGTTGATCAAACTGATAGTTTTTCTTGTATCTTTTGTTTTAATTATTTATTATTTAAAAAATATATATTTAATTTATAAAACCATCTATATAAATTGCCTACATTTGCAGAAAATTTAATAAATTTTTTTTAAAACATTTTTTGTTGTAAAATGTAAAAAAGATTTACAAGTTATCAATGATTTATGGAAAAAAAATGTTATTTATCTTGTGTTAAGTTAAACTATTTAAAAAAAGTTTTTTTTTCTAATTAGAATTATCGAAAAATACTTTAAACAATTTTTATATATCTGATGCCTCATTTTATATATTGTATGAGATACACGCTTTGACGCCCTTTTTTAGGCAATAAAAGTTAGTCTCTACTTATGCAAGACATTTTCATTGGTACTAGAAAAAAGCTTTTGGTAAAGGATATTTGAGTTATTCGATTTTCAATATATTTTTATTTCAAAGGACACAAATGATTTCGGCAGGAAGATAATTTAATTGGTTTTGTAAAAAAGAAACTATTTTTTTTTTGAAATGCAGTTAAATGCAGCACGTTTTTAGTTTATTTTTTATTTCCTTAAATAATACGTTTTTCAAAGGAGTATAAAATAGGTGTTTGTTGTGTTGTTTGTTCAAATTCGAATATAGTCGCAGAACTTAAGGGCTTATGGCCATTTTCATAGGCTAATAATTGCTGCGCCATCATCATATTCTCTAGTTTTAGCCATTGCACATAGTTTTAACAAACCTGCTTTGTGTTCTTTGCTAGATAGATCAATATTATCTTTTCCACTTGCTATTACCTCATCATCACGAACATTATAGTTCTTTCAATTTTCAAATCAAAATAATTAAACAAATCTTTGTTCAATGGTATTGCTTACAAAATTTTTGTTTTGTCTTAATAGCAAATAACACATTTTTAGCAATATCTGGTTTTGTTGTAGTTAAAATTTTTATATAAAAATGACAGCGATCCTTCGGCATGTTTAACACTTGCATTTGAACTCAAAAAAGCTTCAACTGGCAATAGGACATTACAAAGTTGAGATAGAAATTAAAAATCGATACTTCAAATAAATTCATGGATGATCATTCTTCCAAATTTTAACTTATTCAGTCTTTTAAAAGAATTCTAGCTTGTTTTTGCATCTAAAAGAAGTATTATTTCTTTGTTATGAGTCTCTACGCTGGTATGCTGTAAAACTGCGTTCTTTATTGAAGAAAATTATTCGCATTTCATACAACTTCTAAACAGTTGTTTGCACATATTTTGATCTACATTTAGTTTGCTGCTTTGTAACACAAGCAGGGTGCGATTAAATTTAATCGCACGATTAATAATGCAATTACGATTACATCAGGGGTGTCCAAAGAGAGAGATGTGTTTGTAGTAGTATTTATGAACATGTTGTAGTGTTATTACACTCAGAAAAAAATTGGTTTGTGTTGCTCTGGTTTAAAGTAAATAATGAATATAAATATAAATGAGGAAAAGAAAAAGTAGTTCAATTCGTTATACCTAAGATAGTCGTTTACTTAATAAAATAGGAAATGCGTGGAAAATTGAAATTTTTTGTGTAAAAATAAATTCCATCTTAAAATAAAAAAGTCTATTATAAAAAAATTAAACTTCATATTATGAAATTAATTCTAATATATATTTCATTCAAAAAATAAATATATTTAAAAGTTAATAAAACGAAAGTTAATAATAAGAAATAAAACTAAATGCGTAGAATAGTACTCTAAAAAAAAAAATAACTTCAAGGTAATAAAAAAAGAAAAAATTTCTTTTCCACTCCTTTTTCCACATAACTACTTAAAAAAGATTGTGCAAATTTTCTAAGTGTTTGTTTCAAAAAAACAAAAAAAGAGAAAAACAAAACAAACAAAAATCTTAAAGCGCAAAGTAACATATCGCTTTCCGAAGTTATCTTGACGTAACTCCAAAAAATAAATTTTTGGGAAATTGAATTTAAAGTTTTCACAGCTTATAGAAAAAAATGAGTCGAAAAAAGCTGATCAATATTTTTGTCAGATATTATTTTAATTATCCTTTATCGAATAGTGCAAAAATTTTTTAAGTTTCAGACATTTTTAGTTCTAAAAAAATAATAACATATTTCCCTTTTGGGAAATATTTTTCAATAATGGCGCATACGTCAAAATAACGCCGATAGAAATTTTAATTTGTCTTTTTTTTCGAAATTATATTGACGTATATAATACATATAAAAGCAAAATCCATACTAATATTTACTTAATAATATTAAGTAAATAGAAAGTACATACAAAAAACACTTCACTCATTGCTTTTCGATTCATCATGTATTTTCTTTTCAAGATTATACTTTAATAAGCACAGTGACGTAGGTAATACTATTGCCGTGTTATGTACACGACGCTGGCAACTTAAACACTTCATTTAAGAAAAGCAATGTTTACAATGTTTATCTTGAAAAACATAATAAAGGATTTTAAGAACATTGAACATTTCCTTCTTTGGAGCGACTCCTGTGTGCCAGAAAACAAAAATAAAATATTGACGTCTGCACTGCTTGACCTTTTTATATAAAAACAATAATATTAGAACAATTACTCTAAACTTTTCAGAGTCGGGACATTCCCAAATTCAAGAAATTGACGCTGTCCAAAGTGCAATAAATCAATTTCTTAAATTAAAAGAACTTCATAGTCCTGTAGATTTAATAACTAAATTAACTAAATTAAAGAAAAATTAAATTAAATATAATAGAAATGTTACCTACAGATTTAAAAATTTATTCGAATCTTGCACAATAGTTAAATTTTCAGAACGTTCCTTTTACTAAAATTAAAGCAATTAAATATAATAAATTCAATTTATTCTCTTAATTTTATAAAATATCTATAAAAGAAGATGAATTCCAGTCATTAAGCTTAAAAAAAAAAACAAAGCAGAAAGGGAGTTCTATCAACATCAAAAAATTGTTTGAAAGAGGACTCAGTATATGTACAAAAATAAATATATCTGAAGATAAAAAAAATAATAAAAAAAGCCTTTTCATGTATCTTCCTGATAACGATATAAATTTTATTCAAAACTATTTACGTAAGTTATTATATACATACATAATAAATACATAATTTCAGATTGATTTTTAAAACGAATGTTTAATTTAATTTTCAATTATGTATTAATTTTGTGTATCCATACTTAAGTTAATTTTAATTACAAGAATTACCCCCATTATTTGTAAAACATAACTTTGCTTTATAAAAGTTTATGAAACAAAGTTTGTATGAATACCCCTTTTGTAAACTTTTAATAATAAAATTTTTATCATTTATATATTACCTGTTTTTTTTCTTCTGAAAAATTCTTAAAATATATTTTTTTATAGATATACGTCAAGATAACGCAACATTTTTGTATTTCAAAAATGTCATACATTTTTTGACGTATATCCACAAAAGTATCGCGTACGTCCTTATAACATAATATTTTTTTTGACAAACTTGGATATACGGTAAAATAGTTTTTAAGTATCTTAGAAAATACGGAAGATGAAGACTTGGGGATCAAACACATCGATAGATCTAATAATTTAATGATCAATAATAGTCGTAACTCATTTTTTGTGATTTTGTGATATACGTCAAGATAACTTCGGAACGACGATATGTACGTCTGCTTTGTTCAAAAGTTGTGTAGCAACTAAATGATATGATTTTTTATTTCTTATCCTCTGTTGATTATTATCGTTTTCGTTCGGGTATATATGTATATATATACAGTTAGTGTCATTAATATTCGGTTTTTAATTTTATCGATAATAACACTCTGGCATTAGCGAAATGTATAGGTAATCAGAAGAATAGCAAAAACTTAAATAAATGTTGTCAGTATGAGTATTCAAATATATGGAAAAAATGGCTCTATGGTAACCCTGCAACCGTGATAAATCGATCAAAGTTTGTTATTCGGGTTTTCTCCTATTTATATGCTATTTGCAAAAAAACATGTTATTCAGCTACTTTTCCAGCAATATAGAGATACGTTTTAATAAAAGTGCATAACATCTCCTTTCTTGTCTGTCCAAAATTCTACTTCACTGCAAATTATACAAATGTGGCGCAAAGGACAAAACACTCCTTTAGAACAGCGAAAACTTGTTATTTTCCATTATCAAAAAGGTAAAAAGTACAAAGAGATTGTTGAAATTCTGAATATGTATTAGAATGTAACGTTCACCAAACCGAAATAAGGTGACAGATGGTAATTTTTACTTAATTCTATGGGATCAGATAGAAAGGACTGCGGGAGCCATTGATATGCTAGCTAATCAGTCGGGATGGGGGAGTTCTTGTCCTCGCTTACCTTAATCCTCTCTTTAATACAATAAAAAAAAAATTATTATAGACTCCGTGATTTCAAACTAAACTACCCTATTCTAAATGGACCTTTTATGACTAGAAATCTAATCAAGAAACAAACTAAACCCCTTAATTCTAGTCATCTCTGAACTTTAACTCAAACGCGAATAAATCCTACCATAGCCTAATAACATTAAGCAACCCCGCTGGTATTGGGTGCTAATGCCTAATAACCCACTCCTTCCTCTGCTCTAGTGGCCTATAATTCCAATTATCTAGAGCCCCACTAATATTAGGCATCCCTGATGTCATTGGGAGCTAACGCCTCACTACCCTCACCTACCATTGCTCTATTGGCGTACAATTCCTGTTTCATAGAGCCCCAAAACGTTTTTCTACTCTATCCAATCAAATCATCAAAAGAAGACCACACAAGCGTTATTTACAAATTCATATTGAAAATCTTATTTTATTCAAAAATCTATCATCTTAAAAATAAATATATAATAGTTAATATCTATCATTTAAATTCTTAGTAAATAGTTTATTATCTTTTCCTTAAATATTACGCATTTTCCTAATTATTAAAATCTAATGTTATTATATATTCAAAATCTCAAATACAAATGTTTACGATACATAGGTAATTTTAACTGAATTTAATAACAAATTGACCCATAGTGCAATTCTATTATATGCAAAAGAAATGCGAACATATGATTTAAAAAGTAAATATATAAAAGAAAAAATTTCAAGTTCAAGGCTATTGCTTCATGTAAACATCAAAAGGAGAGTTCTGTTAATAACTTAACATGTTATTAATAGAATAAAACAGAATTGAAATTGAGAGTGGTCATTATAACAACACTAATCAATGTTAATTTTAAAACAACGTAAACATTACTTTAAAAGAAAGTAAGCAAAGAAATGTCAACTAAAGATCAAACAAAAGTATTGTTTTTGCTTTCATTTAACATTTTACCCGCGTATATTATTAATAAGAAATAAAAATGTTTTGTTTCACTTACCAACGTGTTCCTGATCTTGTAGAAGGCCTTCTGCAACGACTTTGAACATGTTGTACCAGTTGCTAAATATGAATGGGATGTTTTTTTTTTTTAATAAAAAAATAATATGTTGCTTATAATTCCTTTTGCATGTTGAGATGGTCTATTGTTTTTGTATTGTTTAGATATTTGGATACATTATATTGAGATGTTAATTTAGGTAATTTAGAGATTTATATATCATCATTTTAGTTTTGAGATTTTGTTTGATTTTAAATATACATTTTTAAACTATGTTTTATAGAGATTTTTTTCTTTTTAAGAGAATTATTTAGTTTTTAATTAAGTAAATTTTTAGCAAAATTCATAGAAAAATTTTAAATATCTTTATAGCAAGATTTATAGAAAAAGTTATAGGAAAATAGTTATTAAAAATTTATGCATAGTAAAAGGTTTATATTAGATTTAAAAAAAAACAAACATTAGGTTTAATTCGATTTAGGAAATTTTAGTTGGTTGATGACAGTAATCTCGCTAAATGAACATCTCTACGAGAGCGATCACACTTTATATATACCAAACTTGCTGTACATTCCACTCGTTGCCGACCACCGAAAAAAGAGTTGAATAGCAGTTACATTAAAGCTGGGGGAGAAGATTGCCTCATATAACCTATATGAGGTTCTTCAAACCCCAAACTAGGTTAAGCAAGCAAGCGTTCTTTCTATTTAAATATAATATCCTTTCTGCTTTAAAACTAGAAAATACAACAAAAGTAGACGTCGTCGTGTGATGTATCTGTGGATGATTTTCCGTGGACAATCCCACGTGATTTGCCTATAAAACCTTAAAAAAAATAAACTTCATCAAAACCTACGTAAAAGAATCTATATAAGTTATGGTTATATATAAAAAATTTACCTTCAATAAAGCGATTTCTGTGGATGTATTTCCGAAGACCAAAGTAAAAGAAACGAGGATCAAGATTTGATCTTATTTCTCCTGAGTGGACGACTCCACGTGATTTTCTAAACCCTTAATAATTGACTTAATTTCTTTTAAATTTGCGCACCAAAAATCTAACCAAAATCTATTTAAAATAAATTTACCTTAAACAATATTAAAATAGAACGTTTGAAGCGTCGATTCCTGTGGATGTTCTTAACCGTCCTTAACCAATTTGTCCTCAGATTAAAAATATTGTTCCCGATTATATAAATCGGAATTCGCCACTAAGGAACGTCTGTTCTTGTCGAAGGTAAGAAGGAAAAGGAAGTTTGAAATCAACTTCTTGACGACCATGCTTTTGACATTTCTTATTTTATTTTATGTATTTTTTTCTTTTGCGCTATCTAAATGCCACGTCATCAAATGTCAAAAAAAACGAGACTCTATTATATTGCCACTGAGTAATTAATTCCTAAAAATTTTAAACTTTCTCGATCATCGTACAAGAATCTTCAAGCCCAACATTATCAAATTTAATTTGCGCAAACTAATTTAGCTAAGATACAAACCACTGTTACTTACATATGTATGAAAGAGAACCATCTCTCGATCAATTGTCATTTGTTTCATTGCTTAATCAAAACAAAAGCAAAAATACAAATTTATATATGACAAATTTTAAAACATATGTTTTTCTTTCTTTTTGTGAATGTTTCTTTGTGTGTAATGTTTTATAATCCTGTAATATTATAAAACATTACAGTCAGAAATACTCGAGGATTACAACATCAAGAAGATAAGTATATACATCTATTTTTAAACTTCAAAAATTAGTCATTTCTTTTTTCTAATAGGTAAAACTCGAACCATGTCTGTTTAGTAAATATTGGTCTTAACAAACCATTTCCCTTCATCAACAAATGGGATTAAATTGGAGAAGATAATAATGTAATGTATATAAGGGGGCAGAAATATAAGCAAGCTGTGTTCCTTCTTTTTTTTTTCTGATTAGAAAGAGAATGTGAACGTTGAAGGGTTTGTATGCAACGTCCACCACAAAACCGGGTAATTCTTGAGATTTCGATAAAGAATTAACAGGAAAAAGGACGTTAGGATCTTATGTCTTTGCCGTGAAATGTACCGACAAGTTTTCCTTGAAGATCCTCAAGCACATAATAATGATTTCCTAGTTTTTCTCGTATACGGGCTTTTATAAACACTGTTGATAATTTTGCATTAAAATTCTTTTCTTGGCTACTTTGTGCAAAATTTCTCCGATATACTTCTTGGTTTACCTGAAATTGTTGTGGTTTTGTTCTCAAATTATATTGCTTAACATTCTTTTCATACGCTTGTCTTATATGTTTACGCAATTCATTTCTTATAAGCTGTAGCTGATCTTCACGATGTAATTTGGCAGTTGGTTCATCTAATTGTTTTAAATTTCTCAACAATTCATATGAAGACGCGTGTGTAACCATTTCAAATCCGAATAGAGCTCGATAAGGAGAATTATTAATAGATTGATGATAGGAGTTACGTAGTGCGCAGCTAATCGCACTTAATTTTTCATCCCAGAGCCTATGATCTTTCTTTAAATAAGCTCTGATTCCAGCAATCAACGAGCGATTAACTCTTTCAGACGCGTTTGATTGCGGAGAATAATACGCGGTATATGTGTGTGTAATCCCATAAGAAGTGAAAAATGCATTCAAATCGTTAGATTTAAATTGACTTCCATTATCACTAATGATTACTTCAGGCACACCATATACGTGGAAAATATTTTTTTCTAAAAATTCTTTAATTGCTGTTGACGTAAACTTACGTAAGGGACATAGCCAATGAAATTTTGTCAAGTGATCAAGAACTATAAGAAGACCTATAAAACCTGAGTTACTTCGGGGATATGGACCAAGAATATCTATGTATAAGCGTTGAAATGGACGAATTGAGATAGTTTGTCTTCCCATTGGAGGCTTCATAATAAAGTTTGGTGCTTTAGTAGTCTTACAAACATCACAATTCCTTACATAGTTTCTGACATCGCGTACCAATCCAGGCCAATAGAAATTTCTTCTTATTAATTCCAAGGTTTTTAGCATACCGCCGTGAGCTGATATTGGATTATCATGGGCTCTTCTTATAATATCGTTACGCAATCTAATTGGTATCCAAAGCTTCCATGCTGAATTTTCCTGATCGGTTTCACCAGTGTAATGTTCAGTTCGAAAGTAAATAAATTTATCTATAATTTTCACATCTGGGTATCTTTGTGGATCTAAATTAACTTTTTCTTTTATCTCTATGTAGTCACTATCTCCAAAACATGGAGAATTCAAATCTATTTCGGGTTCTGACATCTCAAGGGTTGAAACTTCCTCTATAGGAATTCTCGACAACGCATCGGGTACTATATGATCTTTACCTTTTCTATGTTTAACCGTAAATTTATATCCTTGCAGTTTAAAGACCCACCTTGCCAATCTACCACTAAGGTCTGGTTGTTTCATTAACCATGCGATACTGGAATGATCCGTCACTACCTCAAATTCTTGCATCTCTATATAGCATCGAAATCTTTTAATGGCTTCTAGAGCTGCCAAACATTCTTTCTCGGTAACGCTATAATTACGCTGCGCTGTAGTCAATTTCTTACTCATGAATGCAATGGGTTTTTCTTGGCCTTCGTCATCCAATTGCACCAGAACTGCACCTATGCCATAGTTACTGGCATCACAATGTAAATAGAACTTCTTTGAAAAATCTGGATTCGAAAGAATGGGAGCGGTAGTTAACAATCCTTTAATTTTATCGAAAGCTTGTTGAGCCTCCTCTGTCCATTTAAATTTAGCTTTAGTTGACAATAGTTGAGTTATAGGATACGCTATAGTAGAAAAGTTTTCTACAAATCTACGATACCATCCTGCAAGTCCTAAAAAACCACGTACCTGTTTTAAATTTTTTGGTACAGGCCAATTTGTTATAGCACTGATCTTCTCTGGGTCTGTGGTTATACCACCATGCCCGATTACATATCCTAAGTAATTAACACGAGTTACACAGAATTTGCTTTTCGAGATATTTAATGTTAAATTCGCTTTTCGAAACTGAGAGGAAATTCTTATTAAGACTTCAAGGTGTGATTGAAAATCTTCCGATACAATGATTAAATCATCAAGGTATCCAAATACGCAATATCTAAGGTCTGCGGGTATTATCTCGTCCATTAAACGACACATAGTTTGCGGTGCGTTGCATAGACCAAATGGCATGACGACAAACTGGTAGAGCGGTCTGCCAGGGATAGTGAAAGCTGTTAGTTGCTTAGATGAATCATCTAACGGTATCTGCCAATATGCGTCCTTCAAGTCCAACTTGGATATAATGTTGGCTTTTGGCAACCTTGCGAAAATACCTTCAAGATTCGGTAACGGATACGCATCTTTTTTCGTTACTAGGTTTAATTTTCGAGCATCCAAACATAATCGTACCTTGTTTGGTTTTATTACCAACCTCATTGGTGAACTCCAACGGGACGTTGATTTTTCGATAACCCCTAAGGCTAACATACGGTCTATTTCACCAAAGATTAACTTTTCTACCGCAGGCGAAACAGGGTAAAATCTCTGCTTGATTGGTGTTGCGTTGTTCACATCAATAGAATGTTTAATTAAAGTTGTTCGGCCTAAGCCTTCTTTTTCAAAATTTGGAAAAAGATTAATAACGGCATTTAATTGTTGATGTTGAGATTTATTGAGTGGAAAATTGTAATTATCGATAGAAGAACTTGCCGTTTTATCCGAAAAAATTTTGTCCTTTTCAAGTGGAATTTGTAGAGTGAAATCACTGATGGATAAGTCATTTAAAGCAATAATATCAGCAGAATTATTTAATTCAGGGAACAAGTTAAAGGTCTTACAAAAATCTATACCAAGAATGAGACGTTGTTTAATAGAAGGAATTATAAATAATTTTAGTTTATTAACACGATCTTTAAATGTTACATCGGCTTCAAGCCATCCTAGTACAGTTTGTGATTGTCCATCTGCAGTTTTCACATATGATTTGCATTTTAAATAATTTGAATATCTTGAAAAATCTATTTCAGACAATTTTGCGCCTATACACGATATATTAGCTCCTGTATCTAGTAAACCATATTCGTTGAAATCGAGAAAAGATATCTTTGCATAATATCGCATATCCTTTGGATTAGATATTATAGTTGAAACAAGAAATTTTCTACATATCCTTTTTAATTTGTAATGTTTTCTAATTCGAATTGTTGATCTTTTCGGTTTATTCTTAATACACGTATTAAGAGCAGAAATATTCAAAATCTTATTTCTTTTCTCTAAATATATTTCCATACGCTTATGATACGGTAATCTAGGACATAAAATAGGTTTGTTTTTATCTTTAATAGTGCCATCCGAATTTATTGAATAATTTTCTTTCTTGAGTATAGTCAGTGGTTTTGAATTGGGTAAGTTATTGTGTTTGTCATAGCCGGTAATATTAAAGTCACATTCAGTAGAGTTATTTTGACAATCCGAAGAAAGTTTCAAATTTGTTAAGTTTCGTCTTTCTGTAGCACAACTGGACGAAAATTTTTCGAAAAATTCTGCTTTTTAACAGCACACTTCACGCAATTAGGCTTATAAACTTGTTTTGTACCACAGCCATAGCAAAAGATTGTTCTATTTTGTAAACAGTCTTCCCAATGATGACCAATCTCATCACAGTTCCAACATTTAGAAAGAACTTCTGGTTTTTTAACAGCATTGATGTAAACAGAAGGGTCTTCATTGTGTTCCATTAAATCCTGGTCACTATCTTCTACAATTTCTGAGATTCTTCTAGGGAAATACTGATGCTGATTTCGAGACATAAAATTCCTTTTGACATGTTCCTCACTCAAAAAATGTTCACGCATTTGCACAAGTTTTCTCAAGTGTGAAATAGAATGTACTGGAACGTAGAGTAAATCTTGTCTGATCTCCGGTCTCAAATTACGGGCGAGTATTTCAATCAATTCCATCTCTGACAATGGTGAAGGCAATTTATCCATGATCGTGGAAACAGCTTCAAAGAACAAATCAAAATTTTCACCAGGTTTCTGTTTACGGTTTCTAATTTCTTCCCTAATATCAAAACTAGATCTAAAATCACGATATTGACAACGTAATGCATCGCAAAAGTCATTCCATTCTATATTCTGGACTTGTTTATGATACCGCCAGTACCAGTCTCGAGCTTTACCACTTAACAAAATATGTAGATTACGACATATAATAGTAAAATCACTATTAAAATTATCTTTAGTTAAAGATCTCAAGCGGTACAAAAATTCTTCGACATTCAGTCCTGATGGCGAACCATCAAATTTAAGGTTCCAATTTTGTATAATAGAAGTTATTTTATCTGCTTTTAAGGTATTATTTGAAGAATTATTAGAAGGAAACAAAGAATTTGAATTTTGACTATTTTGTTGCACGGATTCTGTCCGTCTACGATTATCTTCTGAATTATTACTCAAATTAAGATTATGATTCGAAGATGTTTCACGAATATCATTTCCTTGATTTCTGTTAACGTCTGGTGTGGGTAACAAATTCAAGTGATGCAACAGTCTAGTGACTTGCCGTTCAATCAACTTATTGATCTCCTGATAATCAATATTACTCGAAAGGTTTTCACGAATAGGTGTTCGAACATTCTGACGATCTGTATTTCGCTCTGGAGTAGCAAAATTTTCTTCAGTTACATTAGCAACAGCAAAGCTTGCCTGTTGGGAAGTTGATGGATCTTGAAATAAATTTCTAGTCGTACTTCGAGTTGAATATTGCTTTGAAAATGCTCCCCTTGGTCTACCTTTAGCATCCTTAGCTAACCTAGATTTCGATTGAATAACTAATTTGCGAAGCTCACTAAGCTGACATGCTCTTTTGCATACGGGGCATTCCGAATTAGTCGACAAATAATTTTCAATACAAAGTCTGTGAAAAGCGTGGCTACATTCATTTACGATTATACAATCCTGACCTTCTATCATAGTTTCTTTGCAAATCTGACAAGCCGAAGGTTCAATTGACATTGTCGCTACCGAAAGTGGAGGTGGTGGTGGAGATCGATCCAACGACATGATCAAAATAGTGAATTAAAAAGATTTAAATCGAAAAAAACTTATAAATTTGCCACACGAAAACCTAAGTTTTATGAAATTCAAATACGAAAAGAAGAAATATTCAAAATTTACCTTTTGTATACTACATAATAAATCAAATTCTTGATATCACGAAACTAAATTTTGTATTAAACAAATTGTCGAATTAAAATAAAAGAAGATTCAAAATTTTCAGTTGAAGAAATGAAGTATAATATGAATTTGAATGATCAAAGAGTTTAAGTCTCAACTTATTAAGATATAAGAAAATATTTTAAAAATAAAAACATATAATCATTTAGGTGTAATGCATCAATTTAAATTCGAAACTTCGAAAAAAAAACAATTTCCGTTTAATTTTTTTTCTTAAAATACTCTATAATATCAATTACTTCTTATAAACCAAGACAAATTCTCATTCACAAATTGTGGTTTCTTTCCAAGTGATGATGTTGATGTGGATAGAGTTATATAGGCTATTAAAATATCAGGATTCATTCGAGGATACAAAACTGGTCTATAGAGCAAAATACAAAATTTATATTTATATAAAAAGCAAACTCACCAGCAATAGATATATTTTTTTTTCCGACTATATAAACTCTTCAATATCACGGACATTAAAACGACTTCGTCATATTAATGTATTCCAGTAGATACCAAAGTGGCTGACCACTAGAATGCAATTCATTACAAATACAAAATCTGTATCAAGCTATCTTGAAGCAAAAATTTGTGTTGATATGGTTTCACAAATCATGAAAAGTACATTCACCTCCTTAATGGTTAGCCTATTCGATTGACAAATACTCAAATAGCTAATTATTCCAGTTAATTCGTGAGTGTTATTTCACAAAAAATTTTGCCATACCAAAACAATTTACGCTTCAAGTTTTTACTGAACTCTAAAATGTATAAGTAACAAAACAAAAAAGATATAGAGCCGTCTCGAAACAAAAATGTTAACTTCGGGCATTGACCATTCTGATTCAAGTGACACAACAGAAATTTTTCAATCGAGCCACACGTTGGAAAACAGTAATGTTCCAATTCGGCCAACAGTAATGTTCCAATTCGAGCCAACAGTAATGTTCCAATTCGTGCACCATGTTGGGCGCCATTTTTTCTGTATTATAATGTAACGTTCACCAAACCGAAATAAGGTGACAGATGGTAATTTTTACTTAATTCTATGGGATCAGATAGAAAGGACTGCGGGAGCCATTGATATGCTAGCTAATCAGTCGGGATGGGGGAGTTCTTGTCCTCGCTTACCTTAATCCTCTCTTTAATACAATAAAAAAAAATTATTATAGACTCCGTGATTTCAAACTAAACTACCCTATTCTAAATGGACCTTTTATGACTAGAAATCTAATCAAGAAACAAACTAAACCCCTTAATTCTAGTCATCTCTGAACTTTAACTCAAACGCGAATAAATCCTACCATAGCCTAATAACATTAAGCAACCCCGCTGGTATTGGGTGCTAATGCCTCATAACCCACTCCTTCCTCTGCTCTAGTGGCCTATAATTCCAATTATCTAGAGCCCCACTAATATTAGGCATCCCTGATGTCATTGGGAGCTAACGCCTCACTACCCTCACCTACCATTGCTCTATTGGCGTACAATTCCTGTTTCATAGAGCCCCAAAACGTTTTTCTACTCTATCCAATCAAATCATCAAAAGAAGACCACACAAGCGTTATTTACAAATTCATATTGAAAATCTTATTTTATTCAAAAATCTATCATCTTAAAAATAAATATATAATAGTTAATATCTATCATTTAAATTCTTAGTAAATAGTTTATTATCTTTTCCTTAAATATTACGCATTTTCCTAATTATTAAAATCTAATGTTATTATATATTCAAAATCTCAAATACAAATGTTTACGATACATAGGTAATTTTAACTGAATTTAATAACAAATTGACCCATAGTGCAATTCTATTATATGCAAAAGAAATGCGAACATATGCTTTAAAAAGTAAATATATAAAAGAAAAAATTTCAAGTTCAAGGCTATTGCTTCATGTAAACATCAAAAGGAGAGTTCTGTTAATAACTTAACATGTTATTAATAGAATAAAACAGAATTGAAATTGAGAGTGGTCATTATAACAACACTAATCAATGTTAATTTTAAAACAACGTAAACATTACTTTAAAAGAAAGTAAGCAAAGAAATGTCAACTAAAGATCAAACAAAAGTATTGTTTTTGCTTTCATTTAACATTTTACCCGCGTATATTATTAATAAGAAATAAAAATGTTTTGTTTCACTTACCAACGTGTTCCTGATCTTGTAGAAGGCCTTCTGCAACGACTTTGAACATGTTGTACCAGTTGCTAAATATGAATGGGATGTTTTTTTTTTTTAATAAAAAAATAATATGTTGCTTATAATTCCTTTTGCATGTTGAGATGGTCTATTGTTTTTGTATTGTTTAGATATTTGGATACATTATATTGAGATGTTAATTTAGGTAATTTAGAGATTTATATATCATCATTTTAGTTTTGAGATTTTGTTTGATTTTAAATATACATTTTTAAACTATGTTTTATAGAGATTTTTTTCTTTTTAAGAGAATTATTTAGTTTTTAATTAAGTAAATTTTTAGCAAAATTCATAGAAAAATTTTAAATATCTTTATAGCAAGATTTATAGAAAAAGTTATAGGAAAATAGTTATTAAAAATTTATGCATAGTAAAAGGTTTATATTAGATTTAAAAAAAAACAAACATTAGGTTTAATTCGATTTAGGAAATTTTAGTTGGTTGATGACAGTAATCTCGCTAAATGAACATCTCTACGAGAGCGATCACACTTTATATATACCAAACTTGCTGTACATTCCACTCGTTGCCGACCACCGAAAAAAGAGTTGAATAGCAGTTACATTAAAGCTGGGGGAGAAGATTGCCTCATATAACCTATATGAGGTTCTTCAAACCCCAAACTAGGTTAAGCAAGCAAGCGTTCTTTCTATTTAAATATAATATCCTTTCTGCTTTAAAACTAGAAAATACAACAAAAGTAGACGTCGTCGTGTGATGTATCTGTGGATGATTTTCCGTGGACAATCCCACGTGATTTGCCTATAAAACCTTAAAAAAAATAAACTTCATCAAAACCTACGTAAAAGAATCTATATAAGTTATGGTTATATATAAAAAATTTACCTTCAATAAAGCGATTTCTGTGGATGTATTTCCGAAGACCAAAGTAAAAGAAACGAGGATCAAGATTTGATCTTATTTCTCCTGAGTGGACGACTCCACGTGATTTTCTAAACCCTTAATAATTGACTTAATTTCTTTTAAATTTGCGCACCAAAAATCTAACCAAAATCTATTTAAAATAAATTTACCTTAAACAATATTAAAATAGAACGTTTGAAGCGTCGATTCCTGTGGATGTTCTTAACCGTCCTTAACCAATTTGTCCTCAGATTAAAAATATTGTTCCCGATTATATAAATCGGAATTCGCCACTAAGGAACGTCTGTTCTTGTCGAAGGTAAGAAGGAAAAGGAAGTTTGAAATCAACTTCTTGACGACCATGCTTTTGACATTTCTTATTTTATTTTATGTATTTTTTTCTTTTGCGCTATCTAAATGCCACGTCATCAAATGTCAAAAAAAACGAGACTCTATTATATTGCCACTGAGTAATTAATTCCTAAAAATTTTAAACTTTCTCGATCATCGTACAAGAATCTTCAAGCCCAACATTATCAAATTTAATTTGCGCAAACTAATTTAGCTAAGATACAAACCACTGTTACTTACATATGTATGAAAGAGAACCATCTCTCGATCAATTGTCATTTGTTTCATTGCTTAATCAAAACAAAAGCAAAAATACAAATTTATATATGACAAATTTTAAAACATATGTTTTTCTTTCTTTTTGTGAATGTTTCTTTGTGTGTAATGTTTTATAATCCTGTAATATTATAAAACATTACAGTCAGAAATACTCGAGGATTACAACATCAAGAAGATAAGTATATACATCTATTTTTAAACTTCAAAAATTAGTCATTTCTTTTTTCTAATAGGTAAAACTCGAACCATGTCTGTTTAGTAAATATTGGTCTTAACAAACCATTTCCCTTCATCAACAAATGGGATTAAATTGGAGAAGATAATAATGTAATGTATATAAGGGGGCAGAAATATAAGCAAGCTGTGTTCCTTCTTTTTTTTTTCTGATTAGAAAGAGAATGTGAACGTTGAAGGGTTTGTATGCAACGTCCACCACAAATATGAATCCAAATACAGTTGGGCACATTGTCAGAAGGCACAAAAATGAAGGAAGAATACACTTCATAAAAAAGACAGGTCAGCCAAAAAAATTGACCGAGCGGGAAGAAAGTTCAATTGTACGAAAAATAAAATCTAACCCACGCTTAAGTGCTCCCAAATTAGTCATAGAGGTGCTCAATGAGTTTAAAAAGAAAATATCTGCATCTACTATACGAAGAACCATAAGAAAAAAAGGTTTTCATGGCTGAGTAGCACGTCGTAAGCCATTGGTTAATTTACGCAACCGAAAAGCTCGTTTGAGTTTTGCCAGGGACTCCATTAAGAAGCCTGAAACTTGGTGGGATGACGTTATATTTGCGGACGAGAACAAGTATAACGTATTTGGATCCGATGGGTGTGTAATGGTGTGGCGGAAGCCAAATGAGGAGCTACAACCACAAAATATAAAACCAACCGTAAAACATGGAAATGGACATATTATGGTGTGGGATTGTATGGGAGCTAAAGGGACGGGAAAATTAGTTTTTATCAGTGGAATTATGAATAAGGAATCGTATTTGAATATCCTCCGTCAAAATTTGAAAGATAGTGCCAATAAGCTGGGCGTTTTAGATTCTTTTAAATTCTACCAAGATAACGACCCAAAGCACAAGTCACGTTTAATTCAAGAATGGTTGCTCTATAACTGCCCTAAAGTTCTCCATCCATCTGCACAATCCCCAGACCTCAATCTGACTGAGAATTTATGGGATGAGCTGGACCGGCGAATCCGCAACTACAAAATAACATCCATTGAAGACTTGAAAGTGCGGCTTCAAGAAGAATGGGGTCGTATTCCTGCAGCTTATACAGCTAAAATCTATCTAATCCGTCTAAGTGAAGTTATAAAACAAAAGGGTTATCCAACAAAATACTGAATTTTATATAAAGCCATTTATATAAAGCCATTCTTCTATTATTTGTTACTTTTCAAAGAAAACCGAATATTATTGACGCGCAATATTTTATGCCACATGAATTAATTTAGTTTTTTTTATTATATTGTTATTATTTTTTTCTAAATACAAATGTGAACTTACAAGTGTCTAAATAAACTATTAATGAAAAAAAAATGTTGAAAAAGATATACATTTAGCTTAAGACGAATCAGTTAAACATATCTCTTTAATAAAACCGAATATTAAGCCGATTTAATTTGGACGCTCATGTGTCAGCATTGTCAACTCTGCTCTACATTACATATACTTTGTAAGTACGTACGTATGAGTGATATATCTGCTTCATTAATAAGATATCACTCATACTTACATTCCTATGTAGTAATGTGATACCACTGCTCTTTTACCAACAAAAATTTATATTTCCAAAACGACTGCGAAAATAAAAAAGTTTTAGCCTTATTTAGAGGTAATTTTTTTGTGTACTGTTGTGGTATGGTAGGTAAGACATTCGCCTACCAACCAGACCAGACCATCTGAAAAAAACAAAATTTTTTCAACTGCGGCGCCACCTCATAACATTAGCTGGTAATTGGTTACGAGTATTACTACTGTTGAAAACTGCTTAAATGCATTCGCCGTTCGGAGCCGGCGTTGAACTGTAGCTCATTGACTGAGAGAAGTCCCCGTATTCCTTCATGGAAAGTTATGGGAAGTAATAAAGGTGCTTTTATTGCGGGATCGCTAATGTCAATAGCTAAATCTGGCAACACTATAATTAAGTTTGACATTTTTTAGCATAAATGTACTCACAACGTTTTGATGTACAAGTGCTTTTTGTTTTGTTTGCAGTGAGTTATGAAAATCAAATTGGCCAAAAAATTGAAGAGTATGTTTTCGTTGAGTTACTTTTCACAATTTATGACGTGGATTATTTCAATAAAGCACCATAAAAAACCACAGTATATCGCTGGTATAGCGAATTCAATCGTGGTCGTAATTCGGTCGCTGTCGAATGCCGTGAAGGTAATCGAAAATCGGTTGTTGCGCCACAAAACATCGATAGAGTGCGTGCACTGATAATACAAGATCGTCATGTAACATATATATTGTGAGATAGAGACATACATTTGACTGCAATACATAATATTTTGCATGAACACTTAGTTGAAAAGAAATTTTGTTCTCGTTGGATACCCCGAAATTTAGCAATCGCTAAAATAAAAGATCGCGTGGATTGGTGTAAGGAAATGATTGAAAGTTAGACAGGATCATTTATATTAACGTATGAGCCGGAAACAAAACACCAGTCGAACGTGTGGGTATTCCAAGACGAGCTATATCCAACAAAAGTTGTTCATTGGAAAAGCAGAGCGAAGCAAATGGTTGCTTTTTTCTTCTCCGAACATGCCGCTACTTTCATCACATGAACTTGAAGTGGTGTTAAACCAATCAAGGCCTTCCAGACCGCAGTTAGGCATGTTCTCATGGCCCCAGTAATGCCGAGGCAGTCGAGTCTCCGTTCCCTGCCTTCTCCCATCAAGCTAGATTCTGCTCCTAAGCATGGAACTGATCCAAGTTATAATTGACCTATGCACTCCTTTTCGCTCCAATAACATACAAATGAAGTCAAAATCTGTATTGTCAAAGGCGGCCTGAATATCCACGAATGCATAGAGAGCAACTTCCTTTAGAGAATGCTTTTAATATACTACCTAGAAGAGACAAAATGGTACTCTCAGTGGACACCCCTTTCACATACGCGAACTGGCTCAGGTGAAGAGGGCATTTCACAAGGTACCTTTCTCTTATATAAACATCAATCAGACTTACCGCCTTTAAAAGAAAGCAAGAAAGACTGATAGGTCTATACGATTTGGGAAGATCACTAGGACAACCTGCCTTTGGTATAAAAATAACCGTGACCTCCCGCCACACTTGTGGGACATATGGTAGGATAAGGTTACAGAGGATTATATCAGAACTCTTTTGTAAAAGAGCTCGAAATATTCCATACCTACCTGGAGCTTTGTAAGGCTTGAAGAAGCCTACAAAACCTTGTCCTGGGTGCATATTCTATCCGCTAGATTATTGAACCTCTTGGTGACACGCGTAGAGACGGGAATACCACATTATACATATAAATGCATCTATGTTTTCTCGAAGTCTATATATGTACTTATATAAAAGGCGGAATTAATTATTGTAAAATATTTACAGTGACTTTCTGAAAGAAACTATATGTTTTGTTTAATGTTTTGTCATGGACCGGAAGAGGATAGATTGGAAGCAAAGGATAAAAAATGATAATTAATATAGTGATTTGTATAGGTATGTTTTTTCTCAATAATTCGAAAACCAGCGTTTTTCAAATTGAGGTTATTGGAACACATTAACCACATTGGAATTTTTTAAAACAAATTGTAACCAATATTTGGTAATAAAAATCAGTTTTAGTTCAAAACCGTAACAGAAACCGGTTTTTTTTAATCATTAGAATAATTCGAAAACCGTTTTTTAATTTTACCACAACTGAACTTATTTTCTCAATCATTTATGAGCTCCTCGTTTTTTGGTTTTGGTTCATTGGAAATATAAAATATCACTAATTTGGTAAACTGCCCTCGTAAAAAAATTATTTATATTCTATATAAAAATAAAGAATATGTAAATAATTGTAATTTAAGCAAAATATTTATTTAAAATGACAACAACTATAACAAAAGTATATTCAAGTATCAAATACATAAGTCATTGACTAAAAAATGTTGCTGCTGGTAAAAATAAATGCATTTGAAATACAAAAAATGAAAAATAAAATAAAATGAAATGAAAAGAAATATGCAAAAGAGTAGTAAAAATGCTAAAAGGACCAAAGCTGAATAATAACAACAATGACTTATAGTTTTAACAATTTCCATTTTTTAATGCAAGTAAATATGTTAACATTTCTAAGGAACTAAATATACGTATAAAGGAAAGGGATTTTTATAATATTTATTTGTTTTATTTTTTAAATAATTTCTAAAAACTATTGCATATGACTGGTAGTTACAGAAAGGAAAAATATAAAAGTTATGTTAACAATTCCAAGGGAACTGTTATTAAAACATTGAGAAGGAAATAAGAGAGGACAACATGTTGACAGAATAAATTTATATAAGTCCCTAACCAAAAGCTGTATTAAAAATATTTTTAAAAATGTCAAGAAATAATGATTTGGACTTAAAAGATATAAAATTGTATGTTTCGGTCGCAACTTGATCAAGCTAAAGCACATCGAGTGCCCACCTAAGCTTAAGCTGTATATTTTTCATTTATTTCAACGTGCGAGAGCTATTTTGAAGCGTAAGACAAACCTCTGAGGGTTACTAGAATATACTCTTTTTGTACTCAACTCCTCAGTCGATTAATGCTATCCGCAGTACCAGGAACGAAAGTTTTTTCTATCTATTTAGGCACTCAACTAAATAGAAATCCACATTCTCTGAGCTCATAGAACCCAGTAAAAAAATCATCATTGTATCTTAGAGAAGATAGTATCTTGTATTACAGGTTGTAAACGGCACAGGTTCCAATTCCCAGCAGAGAATATGACGAAAAGAATTTATTGGCTGTTTCGAGTGTTCAACATGAAGATTTCAACACTCCTTCAGACATATCCATGTTTTTGTTGTTGTATTACTTAGTAGAGAATGGAACTAAAAGTCTATTATTACAGTTATAATTTAAGTGCCTGATAAGATAGATAAGACAGCCACCTTCAAGCCAAGACGTCGTCGGTTCAATCCCAGGCCACACAATCTGATAGTTTTCTACAGCGATATCACCTCACATTGCTAGCGACTGGTTATGTGTATTTACACTATGAATAAGTTCACTAACTGATATATATGCCGTCCGAAGCCGGTATTTGTGGGTCGCTATCAGTCTAGTTGATCATTCTCCATATATAAAAATCAATATTTATTTACAAAATATGAGAAAAGGTTATTGTTGCTCAAGTGTGCATATATTTTTCGGTCTACCTTGGTTTTCACGTTCTTTGTGAGACGTTCAAAGTTGTCATATAGACAAAAACAAATAAATTCATACAAATAGTTAAACGATGAGCATATTTCCAATAAAAAGATATACAAACGTATCAAAATTATACTTTTTTAAATTGACCGGTTATTCGTGTTAAATTAACCGGTTTATTTGGTATTCGAAAAATGAAGATTTTGAAAAAACAGTATTTGACCAAATCAAAAAAAAAAAACGGTTACAACCGGTCGAATAATAACCGTCCGATCTCCCCAATCATTATCATCACTTTGTAAGTATCTTCACCATTACACAATCACATGGATGTGAGCTATGACAGATTAATCATCTGATTAGCTTAAAAAATCAACCTAATTAATGCAACTGAAATAAATCAATGTATGCTTTGTGGAAAGCCAATGTGCTCCCTGGAGGAGTGACACTATTCGGGTGGCTTCTATTTTTTGCTCTCCGTCACTCCCATAGGGAGAATATTGGCCTTCCACAAAGCACCCATTAATTTATTTCAGTTTCATTAATCATATTGATATATAGAGTGATAATCCAATTATTCTTTTTAATTTTTTGCTTGCAAGCTACTTAAAATTATTACAATTTATGAAAAATTATCTAAATTACACTATTACAAAAATCAGATTGGGCTCTCCTGCTTGCTATAAAGAATAAACAAAAGCCGCAAAACTAACTATACGTGCTGTTTACAAATAACCAAATTGATAACAACATAAGCATAAATGTAGCAAATAAAAATAAACGCCAACAACAAAAACTAACAGAAAAGAAAACAAGTAACAGACAATAAAAATAACAACACACAATAAAACTTGAAAGAAGTGGATGTTTACATTCGCATGGTTTCATAAGAACTAAAAATAAAGTAAAGGAAGGAAATGGAATCTACCTCAAATATGGAGAGCTTTCGAAGTATTGTTTACTTAACCATATAAAAAGCACATCGATCGAACAACAATCACTTTAGATGTGGTGGTGGAGAGAGTTTATTGGTTTGAACTCGGTGCGCAGAGTTTAGAAGGAGTAAACTCATGGAGTGAATCGTGAAGTAAAGACCAGTTTAGTTCAGTAAAGTATTCTATTTTGTATTTTATTCAGTAGATTATTACACTACAAAAAATATATATTTTATCAAAATCCGTGATGCGTGATTTATTGAATTTTGTCTCTACAATAACGCAAAAAAAAGTAATGAAGGAAATGATTCCTTATAATCACACTTTTTCATGTAGTACTGGTTTTTCTCGCAAAGGCTATCCTTTTGTAGTTGATTGTCCAATGAATCGCAAAACGCATTATGTGGACCGTATGTTCTTTAGCCGCACAGTTGGTATGTGGAAAAAGCGTCCCATGTAAGTTTTTGCTTACTTACGATATGAATATATTACAGACAAACGTACATAAGCACTACTTACTCTATCATTTTTCCCAGCTATTCTAAAATAAAAAAAATTCATGGTAGATTTTCAGTATTTTAACGCGTTTTTTTAACGAAATTTTAAATTCATTGTAACATTAGCCAAAGTATCTACTATTGATTTAAAATACCAAAACTTTAATTGAAATTTCCAATACCTCTATCACCTCTACTGATGTAGGGTGTAAAATCTTAGCATATATCTCCTATGACACACTTTAGTAATCATGTCATTATACTTACTTTCAAACGAGTATATGTTTTACACAATTTCCTCTTCCAGTTTATGAGTTTTAAGAATTAAAAAAATAATTCTTTTTTCTTTCTTAGAATAATGCTTTGCTGATAATATTGTAAAAAATTAAAGACAAATTGCTAAAAATTCTGTTTTTTTACGTATAGATTTTCATATAAATTTTCTGCAAAAAAATAAAAAACAAAAAAAACACTTTCAAATATAGTTGTAAAGTAAGACGAGTAATTCACCCCTAGACATAGTTTTTTTACTACTGTTTTTAATAAATGGCAACACTTACTTTACAAATTTTTTGTTGTACAACAAATAAAAATAAGAGTATAAAAAAGACAATGTGTACTTATGTGAGTAAGTGTTTGAATTTCTGTTTTTGTATAAGTAACTTGAGAAATGGTTATCGTAGTTAAGAGACCGGAAGTTCTTTTGTAAAGTATAGGATAAAAAAAAGACAATTTTTAGAATATTTCAAATGCATGTAAAAACTATTGTAATTTAAATTATTTGTTGTAATATTTTGTCTTTTTTTGGTCTTTTATGATAAAAACTTTTTTTTTTGTATTTAATTTACAATTTTTGCTAAAGTAGAGCGACAGGAAAATTTTGAATTTAATTTACATTTAAAGTGAAGAATTTAAGTTGCCATGTTAAAAGAAATATGTATTGATCAATCTATTCAGAATAAATTTAATTTACCACAGTAGTTTAACTTCTGAGAGGTGATAGGTCAACAATAATATATACAAGCCATCAGGAGAAAGATTAATTGGATCAAAACTGGTTAGTAGTGTATTAGCTGAGATATGAATATGGTTTCATTTTTAGTCAAACACTCAAACACAAACAACAATAAGTGAAAATGCTTCTTGAGAAGCATAGGACCTTTGGAAAACATATAAATCGTATAACGCTTAGCGCCAACTTCTTCATTTCTTATATTCTCATTTCAAAAGTATAGATATTGTAAAACTTTCCTCATTACTCTTCTGCACCACTTTGTATTTCGCTTTCCTTTTTTTCTGAAACTCGAGAATGATCTTGCAGCCTAAGGATATGGATATTTCAACCCTATCAGACACTGAGCGCATCTTACACCTAAGGTGGAGATCAGTACTGCTGATGACTTTAAACGTGGCGAAAGCTTTGTTCGACAAACGTTTGAAGTTTTTTCAAAACAGCATCTGTTGTTAACCATGTTCCACATCCATACAGCAACACAAAGATAACGTTTAAACAAAATATTTGTAATTTCATTTCAGTCGAGGGAACGGTTGACCGCCAGAATTTCAAAAGTTGTGAAAAAGCCATTGTAGTCTTAGTTATTTTAGCAATCACGTCAGATCTGGCACTACCATCCGATGATTGTGAAGCATATATTTATTTATATTGTTACGTTTTTACCTTTTTAAAAATGTGTATTTATGATTTCGTAGCTTGTAGTTAAAATAAAATGTCTTTTGTGTTTAGTTTTAATTAAAAACCCTTTATTCAACACAATTTTGTGCACCACTGCTTGTAACCTTTTTACAAGCAATAACAATTTTTATTCTCAATTACTCTTTCGGTTTACAACTTTGTAAACAACAACAATTAGTCGACAGATCTTACTACTTAAAGATCTTCCAACCCAATCGTAGTTACAACTTAGGTTCGATCACAATCGCTTCAACCAGAGTTTAACCACACTAAACTCTCTTACAGTGAGTTCAAACGTTCGATGAGTTTACGCCAAATAAACTGTACTCGCTGAGCTTACTACACATAAACTGATTGTTGTTCGCATCGATGTGCTTTTTATATGGCTGAGTAAACAACTCTTCGAAACCTCTCGAACTTCTCGATATTTCAGGTAGATTCCATTTCTTTCTTTTAATTTCTCTTTAGTTGTTGCTTGCTATTGTCTGTTACGTGTTTTCTTTGCTGTTACTTTTTGTTGTTGCTGTGTTACTCATATTTACTTTATCTCTGGAAATGTTTGTTACTGTTGATTCTGGTTATTTATAAACAGCACGTGTAGTTGTTGTTGCAGCGTTTGTTTATTTATTTTAGCGATGTAATAAACGCAGGGGTGCCCAGCCTTATTTTCGTAACAATATTTACTTCTGTGGATGGCACATAGGACCATAACAAATAAATTCCAATCAATTCTATAGTGAGCTAACAATATTATTTCATTTCAGGTCATAGTTGTTTTCATAACTTCAGTGTTAATTCGTCTTCCCTAAATATGGAAGAGTCTCGCCAATTATTCAGCTACCTTGTGAATTACAGTCAAGTGCTGTACTTGTGGCTATCACAGTATATGCCTAGTTCAATTCATCTTACGCCTGCGGGTTTCCGAAGCAATAGATGAATGTTTTGCCATTTGCTATAGGTCAAAGTTGGAGGGTGTAAGTGCCCAACCCTAGCCTTGAAATGACGGAGATTTTTTTCACTTCAGTTTTTGGCTTCCAAAATGAAAATTGCGAGATTAATTTTTTATTCAAAATGGTTTCCTAAGAACACTATCTGGTCCCTGAGTTAGGTCTTACGCTTTTAGTATCACAATTGGCCCAAAATGAGCCTTAATACTTCAAGGGGAGTCCACCATCCTACTCAACCTAATGCTGTAGGCATTACAAGTGGAAAAATTGCATTTTTCTGTAATATTTAAATATGCTGCGTGTCGCGTTTGAGGTATAATAGTAACAACAGGATCGTTTTAAAGGAGTGCTTGGTGATATTTGGATGCGATTCGAATGAGTTATTGCATCACCTGTTTGTAAATGTAGATGAAACATGGATACATCACAAACAAGAGAAGGTAGGTGTCTTTTGTGAGTAAGGTCTTGGCTATAGTTTTTTGGAATGCCCTCGGTTTTCAGTTAAGTACTTTGAAAACAGTCAACTGATTACCATTAAATACTATTTAGGACTTTTGGACAAATTTAATAATGATTTGCAGCCATAAACCCCATCAAGCGATGAAACATATACTGTTCCTTAAAGGAAATGCACAAATGTATTATTATAATTATATTCTTATTATCCAGGTAAAACAAAACTGCTATTAGTCTAAACTTTAGACTACAGCGGTTAAGGAACTGTCGAATTCCCTTATTTAGTAATGCTAACTATCTGAGTATTATACTGGACTCAAAAAATGGAGAAGAAGAGGGCAATCGTGACCCTCATGTCATTCGGTGCAAAATAAGCTCGTCTTATTCTTACATTCGCAGCTCTGGTTTCATGGACTGGGAGGAATTTTGTCATGGATCTATATATACTATATAAAGTCCAGAGATTGACGTATGTAGACGGAGTACTAAGAACTAGTTTTTCAGAGGCACTGAACATAATAAATACTACACCTTCTTTCTATTGGCCTTCATATAATGTCTACCTCTGCCTATAGCACTGTGAGATTGAATACACCTTGATGTTGAACATACGGGGATGTGAGGATTTTGAGTGTACTGCCCCTGGTCTTGAACCAACAATCGGATTACGGATTTTGATAAAGTGTTTACAATCAGAACTTCTTCCAAGAGTGAGTAGTGTAGAGGAATATTTCAAAAGAGAGCTGCGGTATTGGATCTGGTGTTTTCAGCAATAGGCTTGAGCTAAGTATACCTAACCATCTTTCTAATAACAGTAGTGTGTTTTTGCTTTTAGGTTACTATATGACCGCAATATTCATGGCCTTATAGAAACTTTTGTTAAAAGTCAAGCGGCGCTTATTATTCAAACAATAATACATATCTATAGGTCAGGCAATGTAAGAATGAGCTGTGAAGGTTTGGTCGCCTGTTGGACATTAGCTCAGTATGGATTCCTTGTCATAGAGGCCACTATGGTAATGAATGAACGGACGAGTTAGCTGGAACAAAATCTAGGTTGGAAAATCGGCCTTCTGTCTTTTCTGTTAATGCCTGACTCTAGCTTCCAAGAGAAATAGATTCCTTGGCAATTACATAATGTCCAGCCTTGGTGAGCTATCTGTTCAAACTCACTGACCTACTGTGTTGTTTCACAGTTAAAGGCTAGATAAAATACCACATTAGTATACATTTTGTTACACCTGGCGAGTGGTCGAATTTGGAGGAATGTATCGGGCTTTAGTTAGAAATGAAATTACCTTTTAACGAAAAAAAAAAAAATTCTATTATCAAACGCACCTCGCTATTCAATTACTTTCTTTTTACAATTTATTATCAATTGCTTTGCATATATGTGTATGTACATATGTATGTTAAAAAATTTGTCATTTATTGCAAAGCAATGTTAAAATGTCAAATACTTGTATGTCAAGCTCAGTGTCAACTACTCGTAAATAACCCAAATAAATATGTATTTCATAGTTTCGATAGCCTTTAACTATATTTTGTTCTGTAAGTCTGATTACATTCTAAAAATGCATTTTTTTGTGCAATACATTGCTGTTACAAATTTACTGTACAAATTTGTGACATATTCCATCTAATGAGTATCAATATCAGTATCAGTATTTTCGTGTAAAGTTTTTATGAGGGTACAGTGTACAAGCGCAATTTTATTTGACAGAAATATATTCTAAAGATTTTTTTTCTGAATATATTTTAGGAAAAACTACAATATTTTGTTGTTTACTTGTTTTCTGTTGTATTCTCTTTTTTTGCTTGTTTTTGATTTTAAGCCTTTACAATAATATCAGCAGAACACAATGGGTTGCGAACTAAAAAAAAAAATTAAAGTGAATTATTTTAAGATAAGTTGCATACCACTCTGAAAGTGCGAAATGATCAACTAGAGATGTGTGCTAAGCGGAACGTGGGCAAAAAATGTTTATGACTGTAAAACCAACTCTGTTAGACACTATATATTAACTGACTGAAATAAAGGGGCATAATAGCAACCATCAGTAACCATAAAAACAGCAAAATCCAAAAAATCTATCAAAGCTGGTGTTGGACAAGGATATGTTCTTTCTCTATTACTATTCAACGTTATCTTCGACTGTGTATTTCAAGGAGTCTTATTTGAGGGATTTATCAACAGCTGTTTACGGCATATTCTGATAATATTCTTTCCAAGCTCGATGTCTAACAATTCCTGATAGATAGGAAATACTCTGCGAAAACCAAGAATGGAGTCCAGAGGGAAGCTGAACAAGACCAGCTCAATGTTTGGAGAAGACAGGTGGAGAAAAAAGCTGCTTTCTATTGGATTATAGCATGATTTTATAGTTGTCAATATCGGCATAGTATAGCTTTATTGTCGCTGCCAACATACAAATATCAAATGTATCATATATCACACTGCATAAACGGCTAGCACTTGACACAATGTAACTGACCGTCACTGTGACTCATGCCACATTGGTGTTCCAGATTCCCGCAAAGAGCAGATCTTTTCTTCACGCGTACGTACTCACACGCATAAGAAAAAAATAAGCAAAAAATAAACAAAGAGAACTAAAGAGAAAACAAGTCGAGAAATACTGTGCAAAATGGCTTGAGTGAAAGCTATCAAATCACTACCACAATTGTGAAAAGCATTAATAGTTTGTCGGACACTGGTGTACACACAAGCGATGATCATTTGATACTTTTTTGTTATAACGCTGACCGTTTCTGTTGGCGAATAAGGCAGCAATGTGTGTTACTGTTATACCACACCACTTATGATAATGTGTAACTCCCCTCACCCTTTACCATATTCATAAGTGGGGAATAGGCTCGTGTCATGCTGCACCGACTTATCCCACAAAAATAAGTAATTTTAAATAGGACACACACACACAAGTATAACTTAGATTAAAGCACATAAACAAAGGAATAAAAGAGCTTCTTTGGAATTGGTGAATCAGCCAAAAATATGTATACAAGGCGGAATATTTTCGCCAAACATCATCAGAAGATTATTCTTTCTCTAACCATATGGTGATCTTAGCAAAGAGCCTGATTAATTAAGATTTTTTTTAAATAACAAAAACACATTTTTAATCCTTTATAGGACCAATTGAAGTCAGATAAAGAAGCGTTAGCTTTAGATAGATACAGTCCCAAGACTAAGGTACAATCAATTCTCATTCAGAAGCTATGACTTTTTCATTTTTTTTATCAACTGCATGTCTTTGTGATCCTTTGGAACAGTTTTAAACTGGTAAATAAAAGTCAAATCATTTAAAATGGGAACTGTGGAAATTGATGAATTTATTTTTTCTTTCAATGATCTTTTCAAATCCATCAATTTTTTTTTATCATATTGTTAGGTTTTAACCTTTTTAAAACGTTTGAGTTGGTTTAAATTGCGTTAAAATAAAATAAATACCGCTGTATTTTGTTAGTTTACAGTTTTTATTTATTCCACTATAACTTTTATACTGTTTGTCTTAATACAACACTTAATATTCGTTTATTCAATACTTTTATTCCCGCTTTTACATAACTTTATTTATTGACAGCCAACCGATAACTAAAACTACGTAGGTAGAGCAGTCTCCTTATATATCTAATTGCCTACAGTTTGGAAAGTTCCGGAAATATCTCAAATGCTCTCATATCCTCTATCCGTTAATTTTAAACATGCAAGATTGTGTTATTTAAAGATGCCAGATACACAAATAAGTATGGAATTGACAGGCTGACACATAACTACCAAATATATAAAATTTATGCATTTTAACAGGTGGCGAGAGATAATAACCTTCTTATCTAAGATACTTTGGCATGTCGGATTGTTATCAGTTCTAACAGTTGGAAGAGATACTCTTCTGATCATTTAATTGTTAATTATGAGTCATACTTTAACGTCAAATTTTCTTCCCAACTTAATTTGACATTTCTTTGTTTCAGTGTTTGACAAATTCAATCATGGAAAGGTACACAATTGAGTAGCGCGTTAATATTGTTGAAAATTGGCGTTCAAATCAATATGCATTTCGTACACTTCGTAATTTTTTTGGTCAGCATAATCGACGAAACGTGTCCACAATGATGTTGTTGATTGTTGAAAAAAATGCATTCACAATGAATTACTCTTTGGAATAGTTTAAAGGCTGGCAACGTCATCGGACCGTACTTCTTCGAAAATGAGGTCGGCCAAATAGTTACCAACAGAATGTTGCCACTAGCCACACAACCAACGAAACAATGGCTCTTTTGTGCGAGAAATTAAATGGCCGTGTTAATTGGCCGCCACGATAATATGATTTGACGTCATTGAACTTCTTTCTTTGAGAATATTTAAAAGTGTACGTCTATAAGTCAAGAACAATTGAGCTAAAGGATGAGATAGTTCGGTACATTAACGACATTGAACCTCAATTATGTCTCAAAGTCACTGAAAATATGGATGCTTGGCGAAGCATGGCGAGCATTTGGTCGATATTTTGTGTCACACAGAATTGTCATAGATCATGATAAAAAATATTCAGATAATTCTTTGAAAACTTTTAGTTTTATTTACAATTAACATCGTGCGTTTTGGTTGAAAAACCGCTTAAGTTAGATCATCTTTCTGATTTCATGAGATCGAAATCACTGCATTGTGCCATCCTCTATATTTCATTTTAACAGATCGTCTGTGATCGATTCATTCGCTCATAAGAGTTTGGAATAAACACATTCATATTGATTTTGATTGGCTAGACTAATCATAATTTTCTTTTTTAATCGCCTAAACCGATTGGAGAAGGGTTTAACTTCACTAAATACAGGATATTTTCTTGACTCTATGTTGTCTTTATTTCTATTTGTTGTAAAAATCGTTTAAAATTTCGTTCAACATAATCACCCTTCTGACAGCGCTACTAAAAAATTGGTCGATATATTTTAGTCGACTGGCTCACTTTCATATAATGTGCCAACCAAATGCATGGTCCACTCGGTCATTCAAAGGAAAAAATGGCAGCCTTTAGCCGCAGTAGTGAAAAATATCTGAATTTGTTATATGGCGAATTCTAGTAAAGGATATATCAAGCTATTGAATTTGCTTTTATTTAAAAAATTAAAGTTCTCCGTAACACCTGTAGAACAATTTAAATGGGGAACGATGCCAACGCCTGCAGTGTCCGGCGAATATGAGCCAATAACATCGCCAAGGAAGCGCAGTCTGCCGCTAAGACTCACCGCAGCAGGGACGTAACCAGAACTCATTAGAGTAATAACATGCTAGCAACTACTAGGCCACTGCGAAATAACCAAGATGAACTTGTAACAGCCAAAGAACAACGAATTAAACTGTGGAGTGCATTTTATGACTAAATGCTATTATCATCAGTCATACCTGAGCGAAAACTATACAAATAAGATATGCGTATAGAAAACAACAATATCTCTATCAATCCACCCAGTGTCGCGGAAATATGTAAAACATTGAAAAATAAAAAATTTCGTGACTGGATAGCTTGGATAGACTGGATAGGGATTTCTCCTGAAACTGCGTTAAATTCCTTCTACCAACCATCAGCAGTTTCCAGCGACATGAATCTCCTTCTCAAGAACTAACCGAAGGAATCATTGTTAATGTGCCTAATAAAAGAGACGTAACCAGAACTCATTAGAGTAATAACATGCTAGCAACTACTAGGCCACTGCGAAATAACCAAGATGAACTTGTAACAGCCAAAGAACAACGAATTAAACTGTGGAGTGCATTTTATGACTAAATGCTATTATCATCAGTCATACCTGAGCGAAAACTATACAAATAAGATATGCGTATAGAAAACAACAATATCTCTATCAATCCACCCAGTGTCGCGGAAATATGTAAAACATTGAAAAATAAAAAATTTCGTGACTGGATAGCTTGGATAGACTGGATAGGGATTTCTCCTGAAACTGCGTTAAATTCCTTCTACCAACCATCAGCAGTTTCCAGCGACATGAATCTCCTTCTCAAGAACTAACCGAAGGAATCATTGTTAATGTGCCTAATAAAAGAGATCTCAACGAAACAAAGAAATTGGAGTGGTAGGGCTAGCGGGGTAATTGTTCACATACTTGGTAAAGCAGTATTGAACGTAATCTTATTTGGGCTAAAAATGGAGCAGGCAGGATTCTGTCTACAAATCTCCCCTATTGACCATGCTAACAGCCTGAAAATAATAGTGGAACAGTCAGTCAAAAAGGGATGGCTACTATACCTTACAATAATGGTCAATAATAACACCTACCAGCATAATATGCATACATATGTAATATATGCCGACACTTCGTTTCGAGTACTCCACGGAAATTTGCTGAGCACTGGAATAACAAAAAAATCAAAGCGGGATTAAGGCAAGCGATGCAAACGACAACTATACAGATAAGACAAATAGCATGGAGTCCACACGCAAAACTGAAAGATCTTGATTATACCAATGACATTTGCGTCCTTTTCCACACATTCGCAAATATGCTAGCGAAACTATACTTTGTTCAGGAGAGAGCATCTCGTGTGGATCTAAGAGTAAGCATTAGAAAGACGAAACTTTGCGCTTAAAAACAGCAAATACCGGGCTGTTCTGCCTAGATAGCGAGTAATAGATCCGGAGAACTCGCAAGACATCCAGACAATGCAGATTTTTACTAACAGATGCTTATTTAAAATTCTCCGCATAGTCTGCTCCAACCAAATTAACAACAACAATCTGTGTGCATTAACACAACAACAACCTATCCATATTGAAATAAGAAGGCGTAAATGTGGATGGATAAGCCATAATTTAAGGAAATCAGCGGAAGATATCGCTAGACAGGCCATCGACTGAAATGCGTCTGCCACCCTACGAATGAAAGCAGCAATTCTGAATCCAGCTTCTGCAGAAATCATTGTCCAGGTGACCCAGTCCCAGTCTCCAGGCATAACTGATAATTATACAATGCCCAGTAATGACACCGACAATTACGCTAAGTGCGCTTGAGATCCAGATTTGGCCTGATTTACTATGCTATCTTGCCCGTCTCCGAAGCTGCCCATGCAGCGTTGACGGAGTCTATTACCTTATTGTGAATAATGAGCTTAGAAGTTCATAGGGGTATTCCCAACGTGGAAAATTCGCTCGTGAGTTCGATAGTGGTGCCATGTCTAGCCAATTCATCAATCCTACAGTTCCATGGAATGTCACTGTGACCCAAAACCAATATAATATGAAAAATCTCCATCTCATTGAGAGCTCCGCAACAGTCGATAACTGTTTTTGAGGTCAACCTGTGAGATCCTAGAGCTCTTACAGCTGCTTGGCCATCCGAAAATATGATAATAGTTCTCTTTGAGACGTTGTCGTTTTCAATAATCATTAAGCCGGCTCGGTAACCTTACAGAGTGAGCATTATTTGCCGACTCCGAAAATATACCTCCACCCACAGATCCATTCAACTTGGAGGTGTCCGTGAAAAGTCTTAAAGTGTTTAAAAAGATGCATTACACCATTTGTCCATTCTCTCCTGTACGAAATCGTAATACGGAACTTTACGAATAGTGACAGTGCGGTACTATGTAGTCAATCCTTTCAAAAACTTCCAAGCTTGTTATGATCTTTGAGTGACCCACATTTAAATCGCGCCACTGTCCAGTCGCCCGTAGACGCTAACCCCTTACAGTACAAGCCCAGTGGAGGTAGATGCAGGATCGCCTCCATCGCCGATGTGGGTATAGTACGTAATGCCCCTGTCATAATACAGACTTTATTTCAAGTTTTGAGGCTTCTTTACACTGCTGTGTATGTTAGGCTTCCAAGACAGCTCCCTATCCAATATGAACCACAGAAAGTGAGCCTCTTCACTAAGTTCGGAGCTCATGTTGTTTAATCTTAATGGCCAAAAAGGCAAAGGTTTGTACCTCCATGTGGAAAGAACTATTTTCTTGGGACTTACTCTCAAACTACGTGCAGATACTCACTCGCTTACTACCCGAAGTGCAAGTTGCATTCTGTTTTTAATAGGATCTGCAAATCCAACCAAAATTGTGAGAATACCGTCAATCGCATAGGTGATTGCCAAGCATTTGGCTTATTCTAGAGTCACTGACAGTTCATTCATCACAGGATTCTAGAGAAGTAGAAAGAACCCCCTGCGGGGTTCCCATACCTATCCCCATCAGATGATAGATCGACACTAATTTTACATTTTTTTTTAATTAACTGATTTTCTGTTTTGAAGTTAACACCCAAACGAACTAGCCAAGCAATGCTTTAACAAAATTTGTTAATTGCATCTAATCAATGTGATCGAATCTTTATTTCACTTGACATTGTACTACAAGAAGGCCACTAATAAAAACCTTTTTAGCCATGAAAATTTGTGCATAAAAATTATTTCCCGTAGTGCAAAAAAAATGTCAAAATAATGTCCACATGTTCCTAGAAGTATAAAATACAAATACATCGATGTATAGTATATGTGCAAATTTTTCTGTATGTACAAGGAGTATATGTCATGAGTCATGACATTTATTTTAGATGTATTCACGATATATGTATACAAGCAGGTAATTCAAAAATAACAAAATATCAAAAAACAACAACAACTACAATAATAAACAAAAGCTTATTAAATTTGAAACATATTGCAATGCATACATACACACATACATACATACTTGAACTACTTACTCGATTTTGTGGCAATTTCGTGATCATAAACATAAACATCTATATGGCTATACCTTCTATACGTACATACTTATGTACATGTTTAGCATATTTACATTAAATATTTTAAATGCAACTGCAGTTACTGTAGTTTTACAAAAGAAGGTGTTACTGCCGTACTGGCAACAATTAATAAAACTCTTATCATTGCCCGGAATAGGACAGCCAGATAAATTTCAACATCTTCAAATTTAAGAAAAAAACAAAAAAAATCTCCAAATAAATCCCTATTTTGTATATACATAATCTTAAACGGTTTATTTTTAATAGATTTCTTATCTTGAATAAATTGCTTACGATTAAATAAGTGAACATCTATTCTTAACATGAGCCTCTAAAAGCTCATACCTCATACTGTTGTGATGTTTCTATCAGATGGTCTTGCCTGGGATCAATCCTAGTGTCTCCTGGTTGGTAAGCTGATGTCTTACGTACCAGACAACAGTGGCACATAATAGGAAGACAATTAGTTCTATGATTTTGCATGAGTACCTTGAACGAGTTGCGTTCGACCTTATGTTGTCCAAAGCAGGGCAGCCCCCAATATATGATATACTTATGGATACCAACTTTTAAGCCGTGAATTGGGTATGACTTCCACTTTGTTTAAGAAACTGCATTACAACAAGCAAAACTACCTTGGAAAAAATAACAACAACAAATTTTTATTTTCTAAACTACGTACTTTCACTTTAGCGGGAATAAAATAAATGTAAAGGGTCCGCCAAATAATTTTTTTTTTTGAAAATGCTATAAAAACAAAACTACTGAATATTTTCTCAAATTTATTTTTTTATTTGAAAGTACAATCCTTCCGGTTAATAATTGCAAATAATTTCATTCAAATGGCTGCCTCGGCTGGCCATGCAGTAGCTTACACGATCGGTTTTTTAAGCACATTATCGATTGGATGCAGCTGTATTTTACGAATGGCTTCACGAATATTGTCCTTTAAAGCGTCAATTGTCTCTGGCTTGTTGGCGTAACACTTATCTTTGATGGCACCCCACAAATAATAGTCCAACGGTATCAAATCGCACCTCCGAGGTGGCCAAACGACATCAGCTATGCGGCTGATAATGCGATCTTCAAAAACAGGGCGTAAAACATCGAATGTAGCTTCGGCTGTGTGACACGTAGCGCCGTCCTGTTGAAACCAAATGTTGTTGACTGTAACGGCCACTCCTTGCTCATTTTCGAAGAAAAATTGCCCAATTATGCCTCTGGACCAAAATCCGCACCAAACAGTGACTCGTCTTGGGTGTATCGGCTTTTCAATGTATGCGTGCGGGTTTTCTGTGTCCCAAATGCGACAATTTTGTTTCTTTACATACCCGCTAAGATCAAAATGAGCTTCATCTGAATAAATGATTTTTTTGGCAAAATCGGCATCTTCTGTAAGTCGATCGCTGGCCCAGATTCCCAGCGTTGATCAAGCGTATACACAATCATATTCGTTCAGCGGAAGAATAAAACTAATTATCTGTCAAATCAGACATGAGCTAAGTGTTAACATTCACGAAATAAGCACTAGTTGAAAAACAACGTTAGATGGCGGACCCTTTATTTACTAATCGATGTTCATGAATTACGGTTTAATTTATTTCTATTATGTGCAGCTCTATGAATTAATAGTGAAACTGGTAAATATACGCTGCTTTCTATTTTTTGTGAATTTTTAGAAATCAAAAATATCATAATTTTTCAAAAAAAAAAAAGAACTTTTTTTCAGATTTTTTTCTCCATAACTCCAAAAATACGGGTTATATTAAAAAATGCTATTAGAATGACTTAAAACTGGTATAATTTCAAATATTTTGACATGTGGCTTAACGAAATCGAAAGAGTCAAAAATCTTACATTAAAAAGAAAATAAAAAAGTTCTAAAAAAACTTATCCATAGAATCTGATATGCTGATGATTTTGAAGTTAGGCGACCATAGCACATCAAAAAATATAGAGGTCAGAAAATTTTTTTCCATTTGTTGCATAGTGCTATCTAAGCTCCTGCTAAGATTGTAAACCACTGACATGTGAGAATCTTGTGCTATCCAACGTTAACATATACTATCTAACTAGCTAAGGTCAATATCCATTAAATTACTCCTAACATGGGTAAGACGAACGTGAAAACTGATACACTTTTCTATTCTATACTTTATTCCCAATTTTAGAAAGGGTGGTTTGCCTTAGGGATAATCTGCTCTTGAAGAATATCACAAAATCGAAGAAGGAAACAATCCTATACAATTGGGAGTATACCTACCAGTCTCCTTAAGGCTACTTAAGTATTCCGCTGTACTTTTAGTAAAGAAGAGTGACACAAGAGGTAAAATGAGGAAACAACATATCACTATCATATCACTATAATCACTATAATTCAACAGACACATAGAGTGGTGAGTGACATTAGATAGACGTTTGAAGAAAATATATATTGCTTCGCTCTTTTAATCAACGTTTTCTGGTGTTCTGACATAAAAACTTGATATATAAACAGACAATACATCTTGACCGTCGGCTAAAAAGGAAAAGCCACATAGATGCTTAAATAAAAATAATGCGAATAAAAATGGAAGCAATACAATTAAATTAGCTTGAAGTGGATTGTAAACTCCCTCTTTATAATGCGATACTGGGCACTGACTCAGCATCAATCATTCAACGAATACAAAGGTGGTAAAATAAATTACGAGGGCGGATTGATATTGAAGCTACCTAAGTAGGAAAAGAACGTTTTTTTTTCAAAAACCATTCATTTCTCAACATAGTCTCCTTTTAGCTCAATACACTTAGTAAGACGATTTTCCAACTTTTTTATACCATCTGAATAATACGATTTTGGGAACTCCTCAAAATACGCATTAGTTTCCGTAATCTCTTCTTCGTTTGAGATGAGTCTTTTTCCTGCGAGCCATTTTTTCAAGTTTGGAAACAGGAAAAAGTCACTAGGGGATAATCTGGACTATAAGGTGGATGATCAACCAATTCGAAGTGGATTTCTCGTAGTTTTAGCATCGTATCTAATGCTGTGTGAACCGGTGCGTTGTCTTGAAGAAAGGGCACTTTTTTCTTGTTTAAATGTGGTCGTTTTCCTTGATTGCATCAACCAATTGATCCACTAATGCACGATAATACTCTCCTGTGATTGTGGATCCCTTGTCAAGATAATCGATGAGCAATATTCCGTGTGCATCCCAAAATACAGTGGCCAGAACCTTGCCAGCTGATTTCGCTGTCATCGCCTGCTTCGGAGCACTTCCACCAGCTTCAACCCATTGTTTCGATTGATTTTTGGTTTCGGGTGTGTAGTGGTGGAGCCACGTTTCATCAACAGTTATTAATTTACGCCAAAAATCAGCAGGATTTTGCTTTATCATGTCCAAACACCGCTGTGAAGTGATCTGTCGAACTCGTTTTTGTTCAACATTGAGCAAACGCGGCACCCATCTTGACGATAGATTTTCATATGCAAATGTTCATGCAAAATGTTGAACACACGTTCATATGATCCCATTTCAGCAATCGCACGTAATAAACTAATCGATGAATTTGGCTAAAATTTTAACAGCTGACGTTTGACAGATCGTAATTTCTGAAAACAAATGCTTCATGGTTTATAAGAAACTGCAACATTCATCGCGGCAATCGCAAAGTATGCTGGAACACATTTAAAAAAGGTTGATGAGGGCCTGATCGCACGAGCCCATACAATCTTTAATGACGTTGGCCACATCCAATTAAAAAGAAGAGATACTGCAGAACTTGTACGAAGAAAAGGCAAGAGGAACATCAACCTAATCCCATCATTCTATATAATGTCGTCCCGCACTTGCTGGACTAAATTATTATAATTTCTTGTTTTAACATTTAATTACAAGTTTTTAGATCACGTTACAGGAGGATTCAATTTAAAAAAAATTTGCAAGAGAAAGTCTATTTGTTAGTGAAAGTTTTTAAGACTGTATTTGTGAGTATTTGTTTAAAAGTAATTTTACTTTTGAGAATATTAACAAAAAGAAATCTTTAACAATTTTCCCAAAAAATCCTACTTTTTTGGTTAATATCGCCAATGAAAACCTCAAACTCCAACTGAAAATTATAATTCATATCGGAAACGAAATTTCCTTTAATTTTGGGTTACAACTAAAAGCCAGGTAGCGCCAGCCCAAATGTCTTAATCTAGATCTTGATAAAAATTTTGTGAACTCTTTTAATGTTTTTTTTTTTAATGTTCGTGTTCAAAATCACCTCTTTAAAATACACCCTTTACATCAGCAATATTTCTGTGAAAATATGTGTAGATATTGAAATTTTTTTTTTTGGCAAAATATACACGAGCAGGTTTTTGTATTTATTTTTAAATTCTATGCAATAATGGTTTATTAACCCAATTTTAGGCGAAAATAACCATATGGAGTTGACAAATATTGTAGGTACATAGAAGCCTACATTTTCCACATATGGTACATACATATAAATACATACATATAAAAGTTCAAAAAGTTATAATAATATTGTTACGTTTTACCTTTTTTAAACGTTTGAGTTCTTTTAAGTTGCGAAATAAAACAATATGCATCGAATTACTTATGTATTATACAGTCTTTATTGTCCAAACTAATTTTAACAGACACAAATATTACTTGGCTTTACATTAATATACTCCACACTTAATATACAAACAAATAACTTTCTTATATTCTACCCGAGTTTATTCTTTGACGGTTAAGTTCAGATTGAGTGCGAAGGCAAAGCAGCGTTCCTTTTATACCCAACTACTAACAGCTTCGAAAGTTCTTGAACATTCTAAAACTTACTGAACTGAATAGTTGCAGTTAATTCAAATTAAAAGCTTTAGTAGATATTTGGCTAATAGTTGTTGTTAAATGCAGATACGCCCCTGCTTAACTTCAGTTATTTTTTAATACTTTGCTTTAAATTGTTTAAAGTTGATATTCTTTATTTTTTGCTTAACAACTATAACAGTTAAATATATTATACATATTTACATACATATAGGCAATGCTTTTGTTGTTCATACATACATGTGAATGTTCGAACAAAGTGGAGACTTATGTTTGAAAGTCTCTCTTTATATTGTACATACATACATACACATAATAAACATATATACGGCAGTCAGAAAATACATTTCCGTTGTTGTGGAATTCAGGCAGCATGGCGAATTATAAAGTCTAAAACGATGCAAATATTGACCATATGGTCCATGCCCCGTCGACTGTGGAGATAGTAAAAATTTACATCATCATGACTGCCTTCGAGAAACTTCCTCCAATTGTGAATATGGTTGTACGTCCATAGCCTATTTGTTGTGTTTGACCTGCTCTGCCATTCTCTAATACTTTTAGCTCTCGCTTCAACTGGCAAACATTATTTATTATAAATTATTATAGACTCTCTGGGCAATCATGGAGTCTTGACCGAGATTACAAATGCCGCTTTTTTGGAGCCGCAATATGCCCTTATGGCTGTAAGTTTATAAACTGATCATATTCTATAGTGATAAGAACGACTTATACTTTAAACCATTTGCCGAAATGGGTGCAGCATACAATTTTATGCTTCTCAGCACTTATGCCAGAATTTTCCATTTGAGAAATTTCGGTCCACTAGTGTTTGGCATTATTTCAGCAAGCACTTTACAGGACCTTCTTGTCTTTTCTAACACATATTCAATATGTTGTTTAAAGGACAGTTTTCAATCACTATATTCAAAGTATCCTTACTCGTAATAGTGCAGTCATAAACTCGTATATTTATATAGTCCTTAACTTTCTAAAACAGCTTCAGTTTTGTGCTCAGCTAAGAGGCTAACCGTGCTTTTACAATTTCAATACTGGTTGTCGTTGCAGTATCAGTCATCACAAGGCATATATATATCATCTGCAAAGCCCACAATTTAAGCATTACTGGGTAGTTGAAGCCGTAATATACCATCAAACATGACATTCCACAGCAGAGGTCCAAAACAGAAGCTTGTGGTACTGCTCTAGTAATGTGTGTATTGTTCGAGCCTCTATCTGTATGATATGAAAGAGTCCAATGTCGGAAGCAGTCCTGGATCGGAGCAAAAAAATAAAGAGATATGTTCTGTCGTTGAACAATAAGTTCTGTTTTCTCCCAATTCGTTGTATTAAATTCATTTTTAGTATGGATTACAAAAAGATCTAACCCGAATCGCTACTTTCGCTGTTGTTTCGCTGACCAAGTGTAATGCATCCACAGTATAGCGTGATTTTCTAAATCCAAATTAAGTCGCAGAAAGGCCTCCACATATAACGTAAGCAAGGAGTTTACCGAATGTATCTATTATACAAAGCGGTCAGAAAAAAGCCGGTTCATCTAAGGGCTTATTTCTCTTTGGAACTAAAACAAGCTTTTCCCGTTTCGGGTATGTTTGTACGTATGTATGACATGCAGATATGTTTGAAGTCTATAAATAGCTAAATGGCTGAAGCGCCTTTTGCTTAAATTTTTACAGTATATTTTTGATGGAAATATATTGCAACTGTGTAGTGCCACGCCCATACAAAGTAAATATTTATTTGTCTATATTTTCAAAATGGTAACAGTAAGAGTTTTTAAATTTAGTCCAAATAGCTTCGTGGATACAAATCATCGGTCAAAAACTGGGTGGAAATGGATAAGTGGGCCTGGCTCTTCACGTACGTAGTTAATATTGATATTTGTGTACCTTAAAACTGTAATAGTGGAAGACTCTAAACTTAGTCCTAATAACTTTGTTTCTTATAAAAATTATCAGTCAAAAGGTAGGCAGAATGGATAAGTGAGCTTGGAACATTCCATATAAAGTAGAAACAGATTTTTGTATATTCCAAGAATGGAAACAGTATAATTTGTGGATTTGGTCTTAATGACTTCGGAGTCAGTACAAATCATCAGTAAAAAAAATGGTCGGAAATTGATCAGTGGGTAAAGTAAAAGTTTCTAAAATTGGTTCAAGCTACTTCATGGAAAATACACATTATCAGTCAATAAGTGGGCGTAGCACCGGCCATTTGTACTAAATATGGAATTTTGTATATGTGGAGCACGGTAATAGTAAAAGCTTTGTTATCTATCCACATTAGCCGAAAAGAGGTAGAGACTGGATAAGCCAGTATGGCATAAAGAACACCGGCTAAAGGATTTATATATATGTACTAGCCAAAACCCGGCGTACATCGCTACACCTATTTTAACTTTTATCATAGTTAATTTTTTAACCTTTTTTCCCATTTAATCGCCTTCCGGTCCAAATCCAAACATTCGAGTTAGCCTATATTTCTTTTCAGAAAGATTTTGGAGGTCCTGAACAATTCAAATTCATAAAGTTTAACTTCAACTTGTGCAACGCCGCCCACTTTTGGACTGATGATATGTTTTGAGTATGAAGTCACTTAGACTAAATTTAGATACTTTAGCTTTAATCGTTCTCAAGAAATTCAAAAATAAATATTTATTTTATATGAAAGGTACCACGCTCACTTGCCCCTTTCCACCTATTTTTCAACAGTTGCTTTGTATTGACTAAGAAGTCATTTAAACCAAATTCAGAATCTTTAGCCTTAGCCGTCCTCAAGATATACTAAATTTAATATTTTCTTCGTAGGGGTAGTACCACGCCCACTTGTTTAATTCCGCCCACTTTTTAACTAATGATTTGCATTGACTATGAATCTATTGCTTCCTAATTTTGACTCTTTTTGTTACCATTTTGAAGATATGGACAAATCAATAGACACTTTGTTTGGGCGTGGGACCACCCAGTTGGAATTGTTGAATTTATATAGCGTATATGTAAAAATTTCAATAAAATCAGTTTAGCCGTTTAGCTATTCCTGAGGCACAAACAAACAAACATACAAACATACATTAATTTTTATATACATATAAGATATAAGATATATAAGATGTATATTTATATGCGTGTATATATGTTTTTTTAAGGTCTGTATGCAGCTAAAAAGCAGAACCAATTATCTTAAAGTTGGGTCATCGACTTTCTGAAAGGAACTATAGGCAATCTTAAATATTTGGACTTAAACCAGAAAGGGATCAAATGGGGAAAAAGTGTAAAAAATCATAACAAAGATAATAGTTAAGATAGGGCACATCACAAACAAATATATAATTTTGTTTTTTAGCAAAGACTGCTTCTTAGTCGTAGTAATATTTTTGAATCCTAATAGACTTTGTAAAAAACCAAAAACACGTGTTAATATAGGAAATTGTTATTTCCTACATCAAACCTTACCCTCGCTTTTTCAGTATATGATTTGTAATTAAATTTCTTAGTGCTTTAAAAAATTATTAATTTTTACCATAAGAAGTCTATTTACTGAATTAAAAATTGAATTGTATTATATTGATTCATTTTGTTCTTTAAATTGTTATAATTATTTACCAAGAAAAGTAAATAAAAATATTTTTGCAAAATCAATGCCAGGGATCTCTTGAATCTCTCTTCGGATACAAGTCAAATGTCAAATGAGTAATAAAAAAAGGGAAAAAAATATCTTGAGGACAAATTTTACGAACAATACGAGGTTGAAGGTTAATGGAAAAATTAAATCAATATAGACAATATCATAGGGTGTACACACAGGTAGAGATGAATAATATTTAAAACACATTACACTTACCCATACGAGAGTACATATGTACAAAAAATTAATCCTTTTCTCCTCAAAGGACAAAAAAATACGAAAATGAAGGATGAAGATAAAAAATTAATTAAATAATAATGACAGCATCAGCAAAAGTGATGAATAAAAACAAAAGATTTAAGCAAAAAATACGTTTTTTTTTATAAGTAAAGGGTTTTTCAATAAGGGCAAGCGCTAGTGTCAGGGCTGTGGATTCAATTCTAACCAGAGATTCTGGTCTTAATAATTTAATAAATAAATAAAATCAGTGAAATTTTTATAGCGGCTTGATATGAACATAGTATACATCTGGCTTCTCTTTCTAAGAACCGAAGCGATATGTACATATGTATGAATATGAATGGAAATTATTTTTTTGTTTAATGTCGATATTATTTTATTTTAAAATATTTTACATCATATATGAAAAACATAGTTTTGTTTCTAATATATTTTATAAGATACTAGCAAAACCCGGGGTACTTCGCTACCCTCAACTTATTTCTTCATATATTCCATAATTAATATTTGCTTGGGATTGAGAGCACCACTCCACCTGACCCTATCCGCCCTACATTTTTTCACTAAATCAGTTTCATAGAGAAGTAATTGGGCTCTCGCTGTAACAGTTCTGAAGATATTCTACAATTAATGTTTGCTTTCTATGAGGTTGATTTTTCCCCTTATCCCATCCCGTTCAAATTTTTTCTATTGGATTTTTTTAGGAAAGAGATAAAATTTTATCGAAATTAGTTTAATAATATTCGAAAATTAATATTTGTTTTTACGGGGCGCCTTTCCCCATGATTATAACTGCCCTACATTTATTCCAGTAAATTAGTTTCATAGAAAAGTGATTGGAAAAAAAAATTTAAGACTGTCGCTATAATATATAGTTTTTTAGAGGAATCACTTCCCCTGACCCTATCGAAACAAATTAGCCTATGGCTCCTCACATAGAAAATTTTAAGAAAATCGGTTCAGCCGTTTAGCCGTCTATAGACTTGATTGATTTTTATACATGAAGATTTAGAGTATTTTTTAGCATATTTTAGCATTTTTTTTCAACAATTTGAGCTCTGGCAACAGTGATTGATTGTCACCTGCTGAAGAATTTTGCTTGCTAACTCAGTTTTTTATCTGAAAATGTGTCTCCTCTTTACAAAAGTCTTTTCAACAAAAATAAGAGTCGCTTTCTAGACACCTCGAAGCCTATTGAGCTATCTAACGACGTTATTAAATTTAGGCTTATGAGACAATTAGATCTAATATGTTTATAGGCTCATATTTCAAGGTAAAACTCGCAAAACAAAGCACGCTTGAGTGCGTATCGCGGCCCGTTGTGATACCACACAACGCGATGTCGCTGCTTTATTCGCTAGAGTCTTGGAGATCAAACACAGGCACCACACAGAAGCACTTCCCCAGACTAGATCGGAAACTAGCCCGACAGTCTAATATACCTGGCTATTGACCTGATGTCAAGAAGGGGAGAGCTCAGTGTGAGAATTCTCCGTCGTGTGAGAGACGGTCACTGGCAGATAAAGTGGACCACGGTCTCTTCTCCTCCTCAGCCAATGCGCAGCCATGTCAAAAGTAATTTGCAAGTAAACGCAAATGTTCGTAACTACCCATAACGCAATGGCCCGTGAGGATGGATACAACAGTGGAGATGCTCCGACTGTTCATTTTAAATATTTGAACCTGGACCAGGTGAGTCTGGAAATAAAGCAAGAGTCTCTTTCGCCCACGTATTTTTAGCGTCCAACATATATTTCCGCTTGATAGCAAATTTAAAGGAGGTAAGAGGCGCAATCACCCTCACGTGATGAAAAAGTATGTCCGCCCTAACGAGCTCATCTGCAGCATATTTACCAGAGATTTTCCTGTGACCAGGAACCCAGATGAGATATACACAATAATGTCGTGATAATGCCACAAGGGAATGACGGCAGTCCTTGATTAGCGTAGAGTTAAAGGTCACACCCGAAAGAGAACTTAGCGCCGCCTGGTTATTCGAACAGATACGGATTCACTCTGCGGTATGAAAAATGTCCATCACTTCAGCCTGAAACATATTGCAGTAGTCCGGAAGGCGAAGAAAAACACCAAGATACAGTTCATATCCAGATGAGGCATAGTCAATATCACTTAGTATCAAGGGTTCCTCACATTAGTAGAAGTACCTACAGAGTTCTTGCGGAATTGAATGTTTTAGATTGTCTTGCACACTTTTATGCACATTAGCAATATTCTCGGTTGATCTGGAATTACTTCGATGGACATGCATTGGTCAATCGTCTTAACATTGGCCGGAAAAAGTTTAAGAGAGTCGACTGTCTTTGCTTTCCTGTGTTGGATCGGCATTCCTTCTTCTCATACCCTATCCTGTGTCGTCACATTTTCCACTTTTTGCTTTCACATTTCCTTTTGGATGGTGCGTAGCCAGGTGGTTGCTATAAACATAAGAAACTTTAACAATGTGGTCATTGGCTTTTCTCGTTACGTGGCCATATCACTTTAGTCACAAGTTTTGTATATTTTTCCTTTAATTGCGATTGGCATTTTTGGTGGCAAAGGATATATATGATATATTTTATAGTTCTCAAATATATGTAGCCTAGATTAGTTTTTCACCTCTTGTTTCATCCAATTCTTGGCAGTCGCAACTTCAATTTTTGCCTGTTTTCTGGCTGCTTAGTAGAGTTCTTTAGTTACTTCTTTCTGTATATTTCATCTTAGAGCGCTTTCCCGAAGGTTATTTAACCAACACGAACTGTTATTGTCATTTTTATTGTTAAGGGGACCCTTCTAGTCTCTTAGCAGCCTGTTAGCATTATCGACATAATATGTTTGACATGTATCCCGCAGCTCGTCAATATTCTTACTTTTTGCCATATATATTCTCAGTATCTCACTTAGTTCTTTTTATTTTTTAACGTTTCGGGAAGGCGAAGATCTTTCACAAGTAGTCTATGTTGAAATGCCAATGGTTCTCATGGGAATACTTTGCAATCTTTAAAACTTTTCAGTTCTGTGCTATCGAAAACTATATAGTCTACCTGAGTAGTATTACTTCCTCTCTTATATGCAATTAGGCGCTCGTTTTTTTTTTCTTAAGAAGGTCTTAACGATTGCCTGTTTATGGGTGCTCGCAAAATCGAAAATAATTTTTCCCTGTTGATTAACATTACCATATCCAGCTCCTCCATGCATACTTTCAAAAGCGAAGTTCCAACTGCCAACATGTCTATTAAAGTCACCGCATATTGTTTTTGTCTAGATGTTGATTTTTAAAACGATCTGTTCCAGTTTGCTTGTCTGTTCCGATCTGTTGTCTCCTCCTTTCTTAATTATCACATCCGGTTTGTGCTGCGTATAGACTGAATGTATTCAAATGTTTTCTTTTTTCGAACTCAATGTTTCAATACATTATACGGTCTATGACACTTTGTACAGCCACATTCTACAGATCTTTACTCACTGCTAACGCCACACCATTTTTTGCTGTACTTAGAGTTTTGTAATAAAGCTTGAACCCACACCCTATTAGTGTCACTTTTCTCCTTCCAGTACAGTCTGCGCTGTGTCCTGTTAAGGAATCTAAATTCGAAGTTGCTTATCTCATTTATCGAAGTTGTTTATCTTATTTATCGATTTTTGTCGTCGATTGGGGGGGACGCCCTGGCATGCTGGTTTCTTTTCTTTTGTCTTTTACTTATGTAGCTTATGTTTTCGTTGCCGGTTTTCACCTATCTCAAAGGTAGTGCTTTTTTGAAAAGTTTTGGGCCCTGCCCTCATGACTGATCCTACTATCAGCCAAATCCCCAGTCAGTCTCTTAATACGAATTCTTCAGATGAACCCTTCCGTGGTCTACCGCTCTTATTTGCCCCGACCCATACTCCACATAGGTTGGATGGTTTGCTCGGGATTCCAAAGGGCACCATCTGCGGGTGGGAGTAGGAAATTTAGGTTACGCAGTTAATGCTAAACTAGATTCCGCACAAAACAGTCTGTAGATCAACAAGTCCACTGTCGTAGGTTACAATTATCTAACCACGCAAATTGAGTAACCCTGTTTTTGCATGGAAATTATATGAAATTAATGCTTTATTATTCATACATTTATTAAATGTCAATAAAAATACATATGTAATGTGTATGAGCGTGTATGCATGTGTCAATTTAATATATTATACAAAAACATTTATAAAGAGCAAAAGATAGAGAGAAAGTGAGAGAGAGAGAGAAAGAGAGAGAAAGAGAATGTGATTCTATTAATATTTTAACAATATAAACGAATTATTTAAAAGCAATTATTTTATAAACGAGGGCAGTTTGATAGCCTCGCGGTTTTTTGTATTTTTAGTGAAGTAACATAAACTTAAAGTGGCTGAGGCTTTAGAGGATACGACGTAATAATTGGGAGAGTAAATTACATTTTGCGTAAACATTCTAAACTGTGATTGTTCACAATGAGACACAAAAAAATCAAAACAGTGGATGAAAATTCACCAAAGTAGGCTACAGTTGGCCACGTAAATCAACCAACCAATTCTAAACTGAGAATTATTTTACTGCCCTCGTACAGCTGTTCATCTACACTCATATTTACACAAATACAGAAACACTTTTTTAACAAAAACACATACACGAATATAAATATTATATAAATTTTAAATTAAATGAGCATTTTTATCATTTTATTATTTCAGGTGTTTGTCTCTGGTTTTTAAAATATTTGCTTTTGTGTTTTTCTGTTTTTTTCAAACAACAATTCATACCACAAGGGATCAGATTATGCGGTAAGTTTTTCAAAAGGTTTTTTGTTTTTATTACATAATTTAAAAGTAAATCGATTTAAGTGCTTTAATTGCAATTAAAAGGTCTTTAATTTAACATACGTCACCCAAAGTGGAGATATTAAATGTCACGGATAATGGGCTTAATATCCTGGGTTATTGTAATTCGATAATTTTTTTCAGTTCAATGTATCTTTGAATGAAGGAATAGATAACTTTAACTTAAAGTCCGCAATGGCTAGGAAGAAGATTCGACAATTGGGTCCATAAAATCTTTTTTAATAACCCAAAAAGTATAATCTGGAGATTATACACAAGACTAGAATATTTTAGATTCTATACAGATTGAGGCTTTTATGGCTGCGTCGAAAATAAATATTGTCAAAACAAAATTATATGAAATAATGTGATTAGTCCTATAAAATTTTTAGATTAGGTTAGGTTAGGTTACATTCTCGCCCGCGGCTACCGAGTAGACTCAGAGGCCTTATGTGTTATTGTGATATTCTAAGTAAAAAACTAAAAAACTTATCAAGGACCTAAAGTCAGAGAAGAGAGATCTAATCAAGCGCTCCCTAGTGCTGAATTTGCAAAACACGTAGTCATCACGAAAGCCACCCTATACCCCTGACAAAATTGACTAGATTTGTCTATTATATATTCTTGAGACAATCCAGATCAAGATGCACCAAGATGTCTTAATCTACAGCTCCTACAGTAGCCATAATATGAGTAACGTATTAATCTACAGTTCCTACAGTAGCCATAATATGGGTAACGTATGCGCTCATACATAAAAAATCTAATTGTACAGTAATTATACTTATAAGAAGCCTAATCGAAGGTCCCCCAAAAATCAGGAGAGTACTGGTCCTTTCCACTGACAGAAAAGTCCAGAGAATCCTGGATATCCTGCAAGTGCTAATATCAGACCACTTGCGTTTCAAACTATCTTTCAATTTCGATAACGTCCCCAAGGGTACATGTATATCCACCTGTGCATGAATTACATTCATAGACGACCCCATAGTTGCGCGTTCATTAACGAAATCATTACCTCGAATGGCCCGTTCGATACTCCAAGGTCGGCCCGCTAACTTCTCATAGGATGGTGCCGCTTAATAAAGATATCAAGCGGAGCATCGCAGAGCAGAGCATTGACTGGACAGAGACAGACTGGTCTGAGGTGTGGAACCCATGCCGCCAGTATTAGCTAGACACGGCAACGGGTGTACCTTGTGCAGAATAGTGAAAAACGACCTGGTTTCGTCACCTCGTTCTACTGGACGAAAGAAGATTTAGCCTTATGAGCACGGTATACCACCTTGATCAAGGTTAGCTTAGGTAAAGTGGTGGACCCCCCTCAAAGGAAGGAGTCCCACTTAGACCAGATATTTGGCCCATTGTGATGCCACATGCATAAATGCCAACCCGGGGATCAAACAGTTTCCAAGGGAAACCATTTCGCCTCCAAAATAAATCTCGCAATTGCGGCTTCCTTCATCTTGGAGAGTTCAGTCTAAGATAACAAAAAGTAGGAATTTAAGAACTTTCGCTTTCTGGCAGCAATAGCCGTACATTGACACATAAGGTGAAAGACAGTCTCCTCCTCTTTCTCGAAAGCATAACTCCTGCAAAAATAATTCGAGGGAATACCAGTCTATTGGCATGCCTCCCGATCAGACAGTGACCTGTTAGTGTATGGCAATAACGAACGAGCCCTCGTGCTACCAACGATATTGAGCGTCGACATAAACTGACCGGAGAATATCCAGCTTAACCAAGGCAATTGGGACAGTTATGATAGGCTCTTGTTCGAAAGTATCAAGCTCTGCTCCTGGCGAATTTGTCAGCAACGCAATTCCCGGTGATATCCCTGTGTCCCTGAACCCATATAAGAGTTACCTTCGACTGAACCGAGATTTCCATAAGAAACCTGCGACATTCGTGGACTAGGATAGACGTCGAGGTGATATTATCGAGAGACCTTATCGCAGCCTGACTGTCTGTAAAGATCAGAAGATGCCCAGAGAGAATCTCTCCATCCAAGAAGCATTGTACGGCCTTGAGTATGGCCATCACCTCTGCCTGAAACACACTGCATTGATCAGGCAACCTATAGGACAGTCTTGTGTCAGAATTTCTCACGAATATACCACATCCCACTCTGCCCCGCATCTTAGAAACGTCGGTATAAACCTCAATGGCACTTTGAGGGAACTCCCGTCCATCAGACCAGAATTCCCTCGAAGGTATATCAACGTGATATCTCCTATCGAGAAAGTTATGAGGAACATGTAATCGATCCGAAGATGTCTGAGAACCTTTATTTATTTAAAATTAAAAATACAAGTTTATTCATCTAAAGTTATACTGTTCCCTTCAAAGTAATTCCCATCGACTGCAACACACTTATGCCACTTATGCCATAGCTTGAACCAATCCTCGAAGTATTCTATATATTTGGTTTTCGGTATGTTCATAAGTGCTATCTGCGATTTTTCCATTATTTCCTCTCTGCTGCTGAAATGCGTTCCCCGTAATGATTTTTTAACTCAATTGAACAGAAAGAAAAAGTCACAGGGAGCCAAATCCGGTGAGTTCGGTGGCTGTTGGATGGCATTTGCTAAATTATTGACGGTGCGTTGTCATGGTACCAAATCCACGAGTTTTCTGCCCACAATTCTTTCAGCGAATTGCTTCATGCCAACGTCTCATAACGTCCAAATAATACTCATTACTTACTGTCTGGCCTTCTGGAAAAAATTCATGATGAACTACACCGTTGTAATCCATGAAAACCGTGAGAATTGCCTTCTTTTTTGATTAAAAACGAAGCGAGACCAAAAAAAGTCTCGGCTCATTTGCTGAGCGGCATTCTTTTGCCTGATGTCTGGATTGCGTGTCGTAATCATAAACCCACGTATCCTCTCCAGTAATGATCCTTTTGATGAATGTGTGATCGGAATCAGACTGGCAACACACATGGTCTCCTTGCTGCTACACGACAGAAACCCAAATCATTAACCAAAATATCTTGGACGGATCTATAAGCAATGTACAAATCCTCCGCTATCTCGCTGATATTTAATTTGCGGTTATTGATTAACATATCGCTTACTTTATCAATGTTTTCGTCGGTTTTCGATGTCGATGTCGATGGTCTGCCACTGCGTTAATTATCTTCGATTGACTCACGACCAGTTTTGAACCGGTCGTGCCACTAGTAAACGAACGTTTTCTTTAGAGAATCGTAGTCGAAACACTTTTCCAACATTTCCAACATTCGCGCACCATTAAATCCGTTTTTTACGCAAAATTAAATACAAATTCGTTATTGAAAATTTAAATCCCTTGGCTACATAGCTTTTGCAAATGTCAAGCTATGAAGCAAAGATTAAGCTGGAATATCAACAACATATGTACCAACTTGACAATAAAAAAACAAATTGGAACGATGGGACCGCCACATGGTAAATTAAGTGTGAATCATAGAATCTAATATCCTCTTATATCCATAGAAGGCACATAAATTTTTCCTAATTCGACTCTCAGCATAAAGTTTCCACAAGAGTTTCGAGTCCAGAACAACGGCCAAGTTTCTAGCTCCCTCTCCCCAATTTTGTTGGTCTGAACAAACTCGGTCTTCGTCGGGTTAATAACCAGACCATTCTCCTTTAACAAAGACAAAAGAACCATCAGCTATAATTCCATAAGCTTACTTACCTTGGGAAGAAATAGTAATGCCATAGCTGAAGTTGATTTGCATCTGTTGTGACAAGGGTATCATGTGTGTCCGTCATTGGCACAGGTGTCATCTGGGTGTACGTAAGTCTTCGCCGTGCGGCATACCCCATGGTGCCCCAATGGCACGAGTGAATACCCTGCGTCCACCAACACCCCCACCTATGATACCCACAAGTGAATATAACAAGTGATTACCAATTCGAAGGCGTGTTGTTAGGGCACTCATAACCTTTACACCTTGGTGAGGAGTCGGAGACTATCTAAAATCCTGACGTGATATTTGTTACAGCACCCGGTTGAGCAGATGCCTGTGCTTTAGGTCTAAACCACAGCCACCACGTAGCTCCCACAAGAGGGCCTACCCAACAATCGGGCAGAGATCGGAATCCCTGGGCTCCCGATTACCGTGGCACCAGAATACCTCTGGTCAGGCTTACTGACACGTGAGTATAAATACAAATACTTGCCGCCTCCAGTTTCGGCCCCACAACGGCCCCGGACTGGTCATCGGTAACGTCATTGGCACATGGGTACACTTTCTATCCAAAAGATAAGTTTACCATCACCGTTTGTTGGTAAATCATTCTCTTATGCTATTGTGTCTGCATTGGAAAAGACGCGTATTTGCTTTTTAGGTGGAGATTATTTTATTAATTCTTCCTAACTGCTGGCTGCCTCTTATGGTGTTCTGATAAATTGCTAAAATGCCCTCTAATTGAGAATAAAACAAAAAGAATAATTTTCTTTATTTCAACAAAATAAAATTCAATCAAAAAGGTTTAAGTTTTTGTTAATCAACGATATTTATACTACTTAATTTGCATTTTTTTTTTCAACTTTTTTAATTTGTTTGCCGGTGTCATTATTATTATTTTTTCTTCTTTCCTCTATCATTTTCGTTTTCATTTTTGTTTTATAAACTTTTCTATTCTTTTTCGAAGGAATTATCATTTTAAGGAAGCCACAGTTTTTTCTTGTTTTCCTATTTAATTATTGAACTTTTAATTTGTTTTTGTTTTTCTTTTTTTAATTATGAAATAATACACTTCCCTCCCCCTTAGTTGTCTCTTTCCTTTTTACATAATAAGGGTAACAATTAAAAATAAAAGAATAAAAAAATAAAATTCTCAAGTGCAGGAAACAAAAAGTTTGATTATTATTTGAGAAAAAGTTTATCTCATGATTTGTTTTGTGCTTCCATAAGATTGAAGGCATTTACGAGTAATTGTTGGTAATTTTAGTTTTTGCGTTTTCCTTCTTTTCTTTATTTCCTACCTTTTTCCTTCTTATTCTTCTTTTATTAATATTATTAATATTATTATTGTTTATAAATATTCTTTTAGTTTTAAGTAAACCCACGTTTTTTTCGTTATTTTTTTCGTGCTGTTTGAACTTTAAGTTTTCCCTCTCTTTAGTTATTTTTCTTTTAATTTTTTGTTGCGAGTAGTTCTCCTTAAAACAAAATGGCTAATGAGCAAGAAAATAATGAACAAATTGATTAAAATGCATGGAGGTTGGAGAAAATAAATTAAGTAGTAGAGCACAAACTGGGGAAAAAAGTTTTAATTTCTCTTTTAGAAATATTTAAAGAGGGCTTATTAAATGCAACTATAAGGTGGGTTTTTAACCCTTATGTGCTCGGCAAAATAAAAACCTCTTCTAGGGTGCTATTGTATTCGTAACTAAACGTACTTCTCTAATGAATTCAAAAATGATGCAGTTCCTATATAAAAAGCGTTTAAGCGTTTCTATAAACTTGTACAATTTGGAATAAAATGGATCACATAAGCAATTCTACAAGTTTACTTAAGTAAAGTATATACATAACTCAGAATTTTGGAGGTATTTTGAAAACTTTAAAAGCAGATTCTTATTGTACTCGAGATCAGCTTTAACAAAATTTTATCACGTCCTAGGAATTTTTACTTGATTTTTTCCATTGTTTTTTGACTTGTACACTTTTTAACGCTTAAAAAATTGAGTGCCTTTCGTTTTTGTTGTGTAACTATAGTTGTTGTAACAATTTTGTTGCTGTTTTTTATGGATTTTGTAGAGCTATAAATACAGTCTTAAGAAATATAAATATTAAAATTTACCGAGTTTTGAAAGATTGAAATATAAACTTAATTTTAGAGAATGAGGGTGTACAGTTTTTTTGACGCTGCCTGTATGAGCCTTTTGACAGATAACTTTTCCCATTATTCCATTAGTGTAGAACTGCTGAGCAAAAAACCGATCCAATTACGTTTTCTAGGCCTATAAGTAATTTATATTTACGCCATTAAAAGAGTTCTAGAGAAATCAAAACTAATGATAATATTAAGGTGCAATGTGTGGGCTGTATGGTAGATGCATTAGTTTCTACCGGGTCATCACATAAATTCTGCCAGTTTTGACTGATTTGCTTGCTATTTGACCGCGGAAATCAGAATCAATTGTTGAACCAGGTTGTTGAAGCTCATAAGAAACAATTCCCTTTCAATCGCATCATACACCGTCTGCGAAGTTTCACCTTGATTTGCCCACGATCTTTTTCTCACATTATTGTCATATCTCGTAATCACTTAAATCTATCCAGCAAGCTAGTGTTGCCTGATGTAATTAATATTTCCAGAGATACTACCTTGATCAAAAATTTTTCGGAAGAACCCCCGTGTAGCGGTCATCGTTCCGATTTGAGTTTTTTCTTTTGTTAGGTTGGTACATCTGTTGTTGATATTCCCACTAAATCTTAGCGCCATAGCTTGATATTTGCAAAGGCTACGTAGCCAAGACTAATCTATCTCTATGTGTGTTGGCGATTTTTTTAAAATTTTGACAGTGTTGAGGTCGCAAAAGACATGATTTGTGTGGCTAAATCCGATCCCACATTTATCAAAAGGATCATTACTGAAGATGAAACGTGGGTTTATCTGCAATGCAGACATCAGGCAAGTGAATGGCGTTCACCAAATGAGCCAAAACTAAAAAATCAACGTTGTTTTCAGTCAAAAAAGAAGGCAATACGGGGTAGTGCATCATGAATTTTTACTAGGAGGCCAGACAGTAAACAAGAAGTATTATTGGGGCCTTATGAGACGTTTGCGTGAAACATTTCGCCAAAAGGGACCTGAATTGTGGGCAGAAAACTAATAGATTTTGTATCATTATAACGCACTGATTTGGCTTCCTGTGACTTCCTTCTGTTTAATCGAGTTAAAAAACCATTACGGGAACGCGTTTCAGCAGCCGTTTCTAAGATTGTAAAAAATCGCACACATGGAGATAGATGTACCCTTGGCTACGTAGATTTTGCAAATCTTAAGCTATGACGCTAAGATATAGTGGGAAAATTAATAACAGATGTGCCAACTTGACAATAAAAAAAAACAAATCGGAACGATGGGACAACCACACAGGGGTTATTCCGGGAACTTTTTGATCAAGTTAGTATTGTGGGGTGGCGTGGTGTAGTAGATAGAGCGCACGCATAACAACACAAACGACCCAGGTTCGAGCCCCAGCAGAGGACATGACGAAGAAAAAATTTAATTGTGGTTTCGAAAGTTTAATAATAAAAAAGGCTTCAATTTCCCTCCCCCCTTGACTCTTGATGAAGCTACAGCTGATTAATCATCTACTTAGCTTGAAATATCAAATTGATTAAAGAAACTGAAACAAAGCAATAGATGCTTTGTGGAAAACCAATTTCCTCCCTAGAGGAGTAACGGAGAAAAAAAAAGTATTTCATTTCATAGCCATTTACAAACAATTTGTAACCGAAGTTTATTCGAACACCAAAATTTTGGACTGTTACAATTTTTTTCAAAACTAAAGCTACTTTCTATATATGTCAGAAATTTCGCAATGTTGAATCTGGCAACCCTATTTGTGGACCATATGCAAATTTTTTATTTATTAAGAAACCTGTTAAGCCAAAAAAAACTTTATCGCTGAACACAATTTTGTCCCCTTTTATGACTAATCGCTAATCGTGTTGATTATCCAGAGTATACTGATAATAAATGCCAAAAAGTGATTTTGTAACATACAAGAGTTATTCGGGTATGTAATGTATGGAAATCGAAATCGAGTGGACGGAAGGAACAACACTGCTCTTTTCAACAGCCAACAGTCAGTTGATTTCTATTATATTTTGAGCAAGCTGCCACACTTACTTTGTATTTGACAGTCATCGGTAGTAGACTTCAGCGTGATTTGATGAGAAAATTGAAAAAAAAAGTAGGTTCACCATTCAAACCATGCCTATGATTGCTGAATACTACGGAAACTCTGCAATATCAAATTTAATGACAACAAAATAGTTTACTAAATTTCATTGCGACCGTACAAACATGAAAGACGCTGAAAATTAAAAAGTTTGAAAAAATCACGATATCGTGTTTGCTCAGGAGATTGTGGAAGACATAGGCATCTCACATGACTTAGTGGTTTCACTTTTGTATAATCATTTGAGTATGGCAAAGCATTCCGTAAGATGGGTGCCACGTTGGCTCACAATCGGCCACAAACGCAATCGTGTGACAAGGAGTGTTTGGCGTTGTTCAACCGCAGATTTTGAGCCGTTTCGCAGCCTTGGACAAAACATGGATTCACGACAACACACCAGAAATCAAATAGCAGCCAAAACAGTATATTTTTCGGGTAAGTCGGAGCCAAAGAAGTCCATGGTGGGTTTGTTAGCTAACAAAGTCATAGCCACAGTTTTTAGAATCCACGTGGTATATTGACTACCTTCAAAAGGGTAAAGCAATCAATAGCGAATATTATGTCAACTTGTTGTGTCGATTTATTTAGGATTAAAAAAAAACGACCACATTTAGTCAAGAAAAAAGTTATTTTTCACCAAAACAATGCAAGGCAGCGCAGATATGTAGTTTCCATGACAAAAATCAATGAATTGGGAAACAACTCGCTTCCTCGTATGCCCTCTTCTACGTTTTTATTCCAGAGCGACTATTTCTTGCTTCCAAACCTGAAGAAATGGTTCAGCGGAAAGAGGTTTGATTCCAAAGATGAAATTATATCACAGAAATTAAATTATATCACTATTTTAATGATCTCGCCAAATCATTATTTTTGGAAGATGGAAAAAAATTGTAGAAACCTTAGATAAAGTGTATAGATCTCAAAGTAGATCATGGTGAAAAACAAAATGATTTTCTATCCAAAAACCTGTGTTTCCATCAAAAAGTTATGGTCTTATTGACCCCCCTTCGTATCCACCCAATATTATCAGCACAAGTCAAGTCGTTCAGATTTCCCATACTTACTGGTGGGTTATCTTTTCCTGTTCGAAGTACCTCGTCTATTACCACCACAAATATATGCGAGGAAAATATTCAATGGAAAAACTTCGTACGAACTAAGGCCTGACTATTGCTTTCGGAAGCTTGTAATGATTTGCCTTGCTTTGAGGTTTACAATAATTCGGCATAGAACCTTCAATGTTACACTTAACACCATGTTGCCACTTCGGTTGTAGTTTCTCGCATCTCTCTGTTATTAAATAAATTCATAACGTCTACGCCTACGTACTGGTAAATGAGTTAAGAATAAATCGACCATCCATGCTTATTCGAACTAAATTTTTAGCTCTAAGGCCGCAATAATGTAAAGTTTATGAAGAGTTAGGAGAAATTATCGACATCTTTGAAAAAACTTTAATTAAAGAGGCTAAAGGCTACAAGGTATCCATGGTATATGTACACATAAAGGTTAATAACAACTTGTCTTTATTGGGATTATTTTAATGTCAGGGGTTCGAAAATGTTGAAAAAGAAAAAAGGAACATTTTTCCCCTTAATTTTATTCTCTTGTCACAAACATTTTTGAAATGCTTGAATGGAAACACAAAAAGACTACTACGCCTGCAGCTTTAATGTCAAGTGTCAAATCATGCTGCTTAGTAATTTTTTTAAGCATTTTGCTTTTATCTAATTTTTTTTATTTTTTTATTTTTTATTTTTAATTAAATGAAAATGTTTCCATCGAGAAAAAGAGAAAATATATGCTAAAGTTTACTATGGCATCATTTGTGTTATTACCGTTAAGCTCAATTGAAGTACTGCGGACTCTTTTGACTATTGTATTCCCCCCGACTATAGAAGGGTTTCTATAAAATATCCGCTTCAACTTCGGTGTTTCAGTATATTGGTTGGTGCCAATAGTTGCAGCTCCGCACTCCCTACTTGACAGGCGCCAAGGTGCCTTTTTTAAAAATGCATAAGTACCAAACAATCACCAAGTATATACTCTGTTGATTCAGCTTCCTTCACATAGAATCTGCACAATGGATTTGACTCTACTTTTGTTCTATTCAAATGTTCTTTGAATCTGCCCGGTCAAAAAATTGACTCTATTCTTACAGGGCCAACGTCACGAACACTACTGAGGACAGCGAAACGGTTGAGAACATAGATGAAGATAACAGTTAAAGAATACCATGCAATCCTCCCAATCTGAATGAGATAAAAGAGGCGATTGGTAAATTAAAAAATAATAAAGCGGCAGGCGAAGGTGGACTACCAGTGGAACTTCTACGGGTTGACATCCAAGTCACAGTTGAACTTCTACTGCCTCACGTCACATCAGTATGGGAGGAGGAGAGGCTGCCTTCTACGTGGAAGAAGGACATCATTGTAAAGTTACCACAAAGTGGTGACTTGAAAGACTGTAATAATTGGAGAGGAATTACTCTACTTAACATCATATATAAGATACTTGCAGTCATAATAAAGGGGAGGCTTCAGAGCAGAAAAGACAACATACTGCAAGACGAACAAGCTGGCTTCAGACCGAATAGAACCTGTGTATATCAAGCCAATACTTTACGAATAATCATTGGACAGTCCATAGAATGGCGTACATCCCTGTATCTATTGTTCGTTAATTTCAAGAAAGCGTTTGATACCATCAGGCGAACGGCTATATGGAAAGCACTAAGAACAAAAGGAGTACCCCAGAAGATTATTCAAATAATCAGAGCGATGTATGAGGATGCAGAAATTTCCACACCAATGTTGGAGTTAAATAAGATTGTCCACTATCACCTCAGCTATTCATTAACGTGCTGGATGTCATAATGAGCAAAGTCTGTTCGAAAAGAAGAGGGATCACATGGAGTCTCTCACGCCAACTCGGAGACTTGGACTATGTGGACGACATTTGTCTACTCTCGCATAAGATTTCCAATATGCAGTCGAAACTGGAGGACCTGGAAAGATTGGCTTGTAGTGTTGGGCTTGAGATAAACATCAAGAAAACCAAGGCCGTGAGATTAAACAATACGAGCTAGGAAGTACAATGACTACGAACTGTGACGCAGGGACAGACGTAGATAACAGGCTCAATAAAGCGAGAGCGGCATTTGGACAACTGCAGTCAGTATGGGGAAGCTCACATATATACAGACGAACTAAGCTCAGAATATTCAACTCATGTGTGAAATCAGTACTGCTGTATGGCAGTGAAACCTGGATTGTATCGAATAACATTACACAGGAACTGCAGGTATACATTAACAAGTGCCTCAGAATCATATGCAAAATATTCTGGCCTAATACCATAAGTAACACAGAACTGTGGAGAATGACTAATGCGGAACCCATACTGAAACAAATAAGGAAAAGAAAGTGAGTAGGGATCGGTCACACCATCTGAAAAAGTCCAGAAAGTATCACCAGAATGTCACTCGAGTGGAATCTTCAAGGCTCAAGAAATCGTGGTCTACCAAAAAACACCAATTATCTAAGAACTGAGACAGAAAAACCTAACATGGGAAGAGGAAAAGTCAACAGCTGTAAACCGTGTTAGATGGAGATGCTTTGTGCTCCCAAGAGGTTTAACGGGAAAAAAAAATTCTTACGTTTAGGATAAGATTACGTGGGTTGCCCGCTATTTGCGAGTTTACTTGGAGGCCCGGCGGCCAATTGTGCTACCCTTAGGAGGACAGATCCATGAAAATGCCGAAAAGTCAGACATGGTAGTGTCCCAAAGGGTCGCCACCTAAATCTGAAAAAACAGTTCATTAGTCTTTCGTGTGAGTCAAGCAGTACTCTTAATGAAATGGATCAGATTCGATAGTGACACATCCCTGACACAGTCCTGATCATGAAAGTGACATGCACCCGTGTGAATTTCTCTGAGCTCCCATAGAGCGGGGAAGCTACAAATAAAGTGTTGTACCTATCCCTTTCCTCCCCATGCTGACAGCTTCGTCAATAGCCATGACCTGGACGCTACATGCGACTATCATATAGTGCCCTATCACAGAGAAAGTTAGAGCATTCTGAATATTCTACACGTGGTGATATTGGTACATCTGTTTTCCATTATGCTCAGCTCCCATCTGTCTATCAAGCTCGACAGTGCAGCCATAGGGGCATGGATGTTCTTCCATACTCACGAAGGACTCTCTAGTAGCGCAGCCGCCAGCAATAGTATTACCTCGTATATCCGTATGACTCAGACCCTATTCCAGTTCAGCATGATGCCGTTTTACTCGGGACAGTGAGCGAATGCAGCTTAGAAGACCATCTTACTACTCTGGAGTCAAGAATATCGATTGCTGCAAGTCTTGCCAAGTAGATTCCAATAGAGACTGAAGCCTCGAGACCTAATACCCCGGTAAACAATACAAACATCGGGCAGTCTAAGAGAAACTCTGAGGTCAGGTTCATCAGAGAAGAAATTCCACCGAGATCGTGTTATCACGGGGGACAGATACCGCAGCCCATTTACCCTGGATGGTATCCTCAAATTATGGACCCTGTCGAAGTCTAAAGTAAGCATATCTGTTCAACGTGCCAGGATGTTGACGTGTCATATCCGAACGAGCCTGACTCACGAATTCCTGAGGCACACTTGGTGAAGATATTCCGGGTTGGTATGCTCAGCATACCTCCTCTGGCTGGTCGGAAAACAGGCCAGAGTAGCGCAGCTCATGGAACCTGTGGTGGCAAGATAGGCCAGTCTCTGCTCCCTATTTAGAATGACCAACAGTAACCAAGTATCCACCGCTTTCCGCCGGACAAGAGCTTCATAGCTAAGGATTAGTCTTATGACAGCGATGTACAACAAATTCGCTTAATGATCTGAAATTAAAATATTGTGATGTGCGATCTCGTGATTTGGTCTTTCACTTGGTACTCTGACGTGTTTCCCTCTTTCTTCTCTCTGTGATCTCTTTTCTCCTCTTTTCTTATTCTGTTTAAAGTCTTTTTAAAAGTTTTTTGATATCATTCCGACTTAAAGTTAAATTTTCTTCAGACCTAAACTTTGGGGTATATTCAGATAGACATGCACCAAAGATGGCTAAGGTGGTTTTGCTATTCAATGAGTTCATGATCAAAGTTTTTTGACATGCACGATTACCAGTAAATAAGATTAAATTATTATTACGAAATATCGTCAGGCCAGATGGATGGCCAAGCGATTTATTCCATTAAGATTTTTTTGCTCAGAAATGAATTTTGTTAAGAAATTTTGATTTTATAGGGATTCATTATTGAATTAAAACAAAAACGAATCATTTTGCAAAGAAAACAGTACTTTTCCATGTGTATTCAATTTTCTATAAACTACTGCTTCATCCATTATACTGTCCAGACTTAGTCTTTTACAACTGTTTCCTGTTTTGAAATTCGTAATATTTTCGGTTATCATTATCGTCTTTCTGAGGCCACAATTAAAATTAAATCGATAAATGTGGATCGTTATGTGAGGTTGCTTGTTTAATTGGGTTTTTTAAGTGAAACAATCCATTATTGAAAAATATAAAAAATTTTTTAAACAAAGTTCACATGGCAAATTTACTCTTGAAAAACGTCTATTTCATATACGTACAATATATATCTGTTTAAAAACCTTTTCTGTTCTAATACCATGTTCATACATACGCTTTAATTGAGTCAATTCATTTTGAAATTGCGCTATTGTATTTAGTGTTTACGCATAGCGCATAAAAACTTGAATTTGTTAATTTAGAATATGAAACTTAGAACTTAATGAAAAAACTTGAGTGCAATATAAATACAAATACAAATTTTTGTTTACTTTTTTCATTTTGATAATATTTCAGTTCTTATGACATTGAACAGTGGGAAAATTCCTTATTCAACCTTAAAAAATTTCTTTGCTTGAATTTTGATATTTTTCTTCAAAACAAAATGTTTGAAATACCGTTTTTGTTTCTTTTAAGTAATAAAACCTCCTTATTTAAAATCGCATTAAACATATTATTTCTAAATATTTATTTTATAAACAATTTTATTTTTTTATTAAATCCTGTTTGCGTGAAAATTTGTACGAATAAATATTTTTCTTATTGTATAAAGTTGTCACTGCCACTCCTCGTTCTACCTTCTTCACACAAGGTCGTATTTTGAATTTTATTCAATTAATTGTACAATTAAGTAATAATTGACCAATTTATAAATTGTCGTTTTGTATGGTAAATTGAGCTCAATTAAGGCCTCAATTGCGTAAATCCCTTAATTGGCAATTTAAGCTTATGTGTGAACATGATATAAGAGATTAAATTTTAATTAAAAAATTGAATATTTTTTTGAAGTCTTTAAGGTTTTTACTCCAACGAAACAAATTGTGAATCTGACTGAATATGAACATTTTATCAGCATAACCATAGTATTGTTTTAGTTATCTTTGCTGTTGTATTTTTTCACCCTACATCATCAAAGATGGTGTGATGTGGAAGTGATGATAGGAAGTTCAATTATCTGTTTTACGCTTAAATCATTATTATCATTACTCTATCATACTGATCTGCTACTATTGCAGGACACTGCGACCCAAATATATTTTGCCCCTTCCGGTCTATAGTTTGTTCAACAGAACTGTTGCCTTCCTTATGCACACCAGAAGATCTGAAACCATAATGAAGGATATGTCAGCTCGTGAGACTTTATGTACAACTAAACCGCAGATCCGTTCTTAGTCTACAGTGGCCCATTAGAAACTCCGTTAGGAGTTTCAAGTCCGGTCTGCCATACTTAAGAACCTCAGAGCATCGCCTAAACTTCGGATTGACAGCCACCCTAGAGTGGCGAGGACCCAATCCAGTTTTCCAAGCATCTGACAATTTCCCAATCCTTGATAAGATTGAGGACGGTAGTAATAGAACCTTTTCTGGCCAATGCGTTCGCTATTTCATTACCATCTATCCCACAGTGTCCAGGTACCCAAAACAGCTGGACTCTATTTGCATGCGAAAGCTTTTGCAACGTGTTGTAGCAATATTTAACCAGTCTAGTCTATCCCTTAAGCACACTGTCCGCTCATATGGCAATGACCAAGATCTCAGCCTGAAAGACACTCAGCGATATCCTCAGTGAGATCGACAAATCTGGGTTGGGTTCATGAACACAAGCAGCGACACAGTCATTAATTTTGGAGCCATCGGTATACCAGTTTAGATCAAGCTCACTCCGAACTAAGACTCCATTACACCAACAATCCCAGGCAGCGAATTCAACCTTGAACCAAAGCACAAAAATAAAGGCATGAAATAAGACCGAGCCTACCAACCAAACGGTACTCAGCTTAGTACCAGGCCAGACCAAGAAGAAAAGAAAGAAAATGGTTTTCAACAACGGTATCACCTCATAACATTAGCTAGTAACTGGTTATGAGTATTACTACTATTGAAAACTTCTCTAATGCATTTGCCGTTCAGAGCAAATGAGTCTAAAAAAAGAATGGGGTGTAGCTCCACGTGCTTTTTCATGGAATGTTACGGGAATTGATGATGATCCAAGACCGAAGAATGACAGAATGACACCTAGAAAAATAGGTGGTAGTACCTATAAAAGAAATACAATCACATGATAACTTGTATCTCCTGGTAAAAGATACAATTACCATTTTTGAAGGATTTTCCCAGAGCCTTTCCTGAGAGCACCAATTTGACACCTCGCCAGGGCCGTCCTCATAACGAGGTCAACAGCATAACTAATTACACTTACACCCCTGTGAGCCAACATGGTGAGCAAGTCATCAACTACTACCATTCATAACAATGTAGAAACTACTCCACACTTTTGAAACAATCACAGTGGATTCCTACCCTCCTAAGCATCCAAGCTACAATTGACTTTTCCACCCCATTTCGATCCAACGACCTATAAATTTAGTCAAAGCGTGTATTGTTAAAGGCCCTGAATATATGAAAAGGCACAAAAAGGCACTTCCCTATCAGAGAATTCCTTTTCAATACTGCCAGAAGAGACAAAATCGAACCCTAGCTGAACCACTTCACGTACGTGAAGTCGGTTGAAGAGGATGATCCACAAGGTGCCTCTCCCTTATATAGACATCTACCAGTCTCTTCATTGTCTTTAAAAGAAAGGATGAGAGATTGATAGGTTTATACGACTTCCCGCCACGCTTATGGGACATAACCCAAACCAAAGCTGGCCTTTAAAATTACTAACAGTTTTGATAAAATTATGTCAGAGCTCTATTGGAAGAGAGCCAAAAAAATATAGTCTCTACTTGGAGCTTTGTAGTATTTGAAGGAGCCAATAGCCCACTAAACACTGTCCGGTGTGAATATTCTAGCCGCAAGACACTTAACTTTTCTGGTGACACGTGCAGAGTCAGGAATACCCCGATACTCGTATACAGGTGCAACTGTTTGAGAATCAGGAAAGTGTGTCCTCAACAAGAGATCCAAAGTCTCCCTACTAGATCTAGTGTAGGCTCTGATTTCAGTATATAGGGACTTAATACCGTCAGAATAATCTATGGACTTTTGGAGTCGGACCAAGGCCGAAAAATTTTCAGTGGACTGACAATATTTCCAATTAAGCCTTCTAATATCCCTATTCTACTTCCTGAGGCTGGCACTATAAGTTTGTCAGTCGCCTGTGGGCTTGGCTCTATTGAACATCCTCCTTACCGTTATTCCCAAACTATCATTCCGCCATGGAACGCTTATGTTATTATTATTATATCGAGATGTATGGTAGGTTATAATAAATTTGGTCTACACTGACTCTAATTTGCTTCCATATTATTATTTTATGAATTTACACGGAAGTATGTGCAACGTTATTCTTTTTGCTCTTGCAATATTACCCTAATTTTTTTCATACAGAAAAAATTTAAAAAATTTTTTAGTCCCTTTAAACACATCTAACACGCTCTTGATTTTAAAGATTTACTTGCGTTCTCTGGAAACTCGAATTTTATTTAACCTTTTAACTGTTGCAGAATTTTTATTATTTTTTTTTCTCATTTTTCATATTTTATATAGTTTTCCTGTAAAAGATGTTTGAAAACAAAGAGATAGAAATGAAATGAAATAAAAGTAAAGTAAATTTGTATAAAAAAAGGATGAAAATGAAAATAAACGCATTTGTATAGAAACTGTGGCACGTTAACTTGACGAATATTCGTATTTTATACACATGAAATATTTTTAGAAAAGGTATGAAGAATACAAATATAAAAATATTTACACATATGAAGTGAATTATAAGAAAAGGGTAGAGGAAGTGTTACTTTTAGTATATGCGTGCATAAGCTGCTAAAAGCCAATTTTGAAATTCAGTTAAAGTACTTTTAATTGTAGTTGAAGTAAATTATGTTTTTATGATCCTGTTTAAGAAGAAATTCAATAAATTTTCCTGTACTGATTAAATCGAATTCATATGGTTATTATTTTTTTCTCCGTCACTGTAGCTTCCTCCATATGATTTTGCATAGTGGTGAAGATCTATCCTAATTCGTGGTGAAATTTACTTTAGTATTTTAATTTTTTCCAAGTAGGTGGCGTGTTTTGCAGATCATTCGTCTGATGTTTTTCATCATCGCCTGAGGGGGCTTCTTCTTTATTTTTTAAATAGAGTTGTCTGGAGGAAAGCTGAAGCCTTTTTATTAAACATATGAAACCTCACTTAAATTTTTTCTTCGTCATGTCCTCTACGTGGCTCGAATCTGGGTCGTTTGAGTTGTTATGCGCGCGATGTAATCTCTACACCACGCCAACCCTAATTATTATATATAATTAATAATGGTGCTAAAATGATATGGAGCAGCAATCTACAGACGCATTATTAAATTTCCTTAAGCCATTTATTATATTATCGCTACCGTTTAATGTTAAATAAAAATAACATTTCACTCACAAGATTTAAAGTGCAATACTAGCTGCTTTTCAACAACAACAATGTGGTTTTTACTAAAAGGGTCATAAATGATTGCATTGAATTCAATCGTGTAACCAAGTATTCGCCTAAAACAGGCAAGACAAATACAAGCAGTTGTTTATTGAAATTTTATTAAATTGGCATGCAAACTATTATGTATGGGCCCTAGGTCCATTAATGGACCGTTTAGTGTAATTAACGTTGATATGATACTTATTTATAAGAGATCTACATTTGCCACCTACTTTACTTTATTTTATTTATCCAAAGATTCTGTTCTTACATAATTTATCTTAAACTAATTAATCATGGGAATACTTAATCCATGCGGAAATGACACTTATCATAGACTTATCAACTAAAACTTCAAACAATGCAGAATGGCCGCAATCCATCACCAAAAGAAATCAACTCTTATACGGTAACATACTTAACACTACTAACTAACTTAACACTTCTTACAACTAATTAATAACAACAGGGTACAGACATCCACCTCACTGTGCAGTGTTATACAACAGGCTGTCTAAACCAGGGTATTGACCCTCCTGTGATAAAATCTCATCTCATGCTCTAGGGAGGACGATCGTTCCAATAATGCCAGGGCAGTCTTCATAAGAAAAACATCGATCCTCTCGAAATCCGCATAGTCATAAATGACCCGACAAGACGGTCTCCGAAACGAACCATCGGGGAACTGGCGAGCCCTTAATCCAAGACAAGCCGACAATGCCCCATGGTGCTATCGATAGAATGACCTATATGCGGTCTAAGGTCAGATGTGGGTAGAACTATACAGGAACTAATAGAACATTTAATATTTTTCATTCGATTTCAATTTCACTCAACTTCGGTTTACAGAACAAACCCGATAATTAATTTCATAGTGTATATTGGTGGGTTTTTACCTTTTTAAAAACGTGTATTTATGAGTTCGTAGATTGTAGTTAAAATAAATTTTGTGTTTGGGTTTAATTAAAAATCCTTTATTCAACACAGTTATGTGCAATACGGCTTGTAATCTTTTTACAGGCAATAACAAATTTTATTCTTAATTACTCTGTCTGTTTACAGCTTTGTAAATAACAACAATCACTCGACAGACCTTTCTTCCTAGAGATCTTCCAACTCGATCGTAGTTAATAACTTAAGTTCGATCACAACAATTTTAACCAGAGGTTATCCACACTTAACTCTCCTTACTGAGTTAGCTCCAACTAAACTGGTTTTTTTACTTCACTACTAGCTTCACTAGTTTACTCCTTATAAACTCTCTTCACACCAATAACACATTCGTTGAGTTAACTTTACTTCAACTGTACGCGTTGAGTTTACGACACATAAACTGATTGCTGTTAGCATCGATGTGTTTTTTATATGGCTAAGTAAACAACACATCGAAAGCTCTCGAACCTCTCGATATTTCAGGTAGATTCCATTTCTTTCTTTTAATTTATTTTTAGTGCTTTTGTAGCCATGCGTATGTAAACATCTACCTCTTTCAGCTCTTAGTGTTTGTTGTTGCTTGTTTATTGTCTGTTACTTGTCTTCTTTGCTGCTTAATTATCGTTGTTGCCGTGTTATTTTTATTTACTTTGTCTTTGCTAATGGTTGTTGTTGTAGATTTGGTTATTTGTAGACAGCACAAATAGTTGTTCTTGCAGCTTTTGATATGATATAAAAACACTCTGTTCGAATTTGGTACATTTTGTCCGGATTCGATTACGCTGAATCCAGTGGTGCTAACCATTTCTTTAGGTTAGCTTTTGTATTCGAGATATAACGTTATTTCAAAAACTTCTTTTATTATTAACAGCTTAAAGTAATTAGCGAATCTAAGTTTTATTTGTCTTTGAAAATTTACTCGATTTGAATTTTACTCGTTTTCGGTTAACTTATCGGTATAATTAATCTTTGATTATAAGTATGTTAACAAACCAATAAATGAAATGTAATTTGCTTTTTCCGGTGAGTTTCTAAGTACTGTACATCATGGTTTAAGGATCATTCTAGCTTAGGTCTCCCATTTTAAAAGAAGAGTCAGTAACTTAGTAAAAATTGGTGGCAATATCGCAGCTAATGTGTATAATAAAATGCTAAAGAAAATTTTAAAAAATCTGCCGAAATAATGAAATTAGGATCAATTCTGTTCTAACAGGACAAAAATTCTGAATACACATTACGCATTTGAACTCTATTGATATATTATCATCAGTTCGGAACTAAACCTAAAGCCATAAGTTTGTAAACAAAGATAGAGGTTAAATAAACAAGGATACCATCAGAAGCATTAGGCAACGACTTCGAGGTGTCATTCAAAATATAAAAGGTACACGAAACAATAAGTAGTTGTAGTTGTAGTAGTAGTAGTAGTAGTAGTAATTACATAGTATATAGAAACTGATTTAATCTAATTGAATTTCATACTTTATTTTGTCGCGTGCAAAATATTCTTTAATTTATAAAAATTCGATTAAAATGAATTTTTGTATATGTTGTATGTATCAAGATTGATTTTTATTTTTCAGATGCCTTACTATTTTATATTTAAAATGAATTTTGGAAATATCTTAAGTGGCTTTTAATTAATTAATTTAATTTCAAATGATCATATTCATTAAAAATGTATACTTTATTTTGTTGTATAGTGTAAGTACCTACGTATGAGTGATAGTTAATTAGTGTAGCAGATGTATATATCACTCATATGTACGTACTTACGTAGTATGTAATGTGATTCTACTGTTCTTTTGCCAAAAAATTTATTATTCTTAAACCTATGTAAATGTAAGCATAAAAGAATGTATGAATTCTCTCTCTCTCTCTCTTCCTCTCTCTCTCTCTCTCTCCCTCTCTCTCTCTCTTTCTTTTTGTGATCAGTGGTAAAAAAGTATAATTGAATTGTCGCATTAAAAAAGGTACAAATAAACCTCACCACAGTCATATTAAGCAAATGGGGTGAAATTCTTACTTAAAAAAATTGTAATTTAAATACTACAATTGAAAATAAAAATTTAAAATTGTAAAAACTGCAAAATCATCACAATTTACAGAAAAATTTATTTTATAAACAAAAAACTTTAAAACTGTCAAATGCTTATAGTGTTAATCCAGAATGTCTTGCATATGATTCTAAAGCATTTGTTAGTAAATACCTGTAGCTATTGGGTGATGATATTAGACACCTAACCATCTAGTCGAAACTTTTGCAGTTTAAGGCAGTGGCAGATAATATGCACGACTGTCTTTAGTTTATCTTACACCTTATACAATCTACAGAAGTCCAGCGAACCGTTGTCCCATAGGAAGGTTCTTGATCGTAAGAGACAATATTTTCATTCTTAAGCCCAGGAGCAATTGAGTTCCTGATTTGTCCATTTGGTAATCATACAGTCACATGTATTCTTACATGATTCTTCCATTAGCTTCTAAGGGCCATCCTACCGTCACTAACCAGCCTATAGTGCTACCAGGTTGTCGACACAAGTCTTAAATTTCTACCCCACAGCAATATCTAGAGCTATTATCTGGTAATCTTTAAGAAAGCCGATTATATATATTTGGAATATAGACCCCTCCTAAGTACCACTTAGACCCGTCCGTGAAGTCCTCTCAATCATCAAACAGTTTAGTTGATTATCTTCACTTCTTTACTTTACATATATCTTATTATATTTTGAGAAAAAAGTTCTTGTTGGAAAACCCTTTACCCTTGTAGTAGGTTTTCAAATAAAAAAATAAATGTAATTTAAGATGAATGATCAGGAAATCACGCCACATACTGGGAATAAGTTACAATTCTAAAGTTAAGATCTCCACCTATTAACAGGTATCTTCACCACTACCTTAAATCATATGGAGAAAGCTACTACAGTGGATAAATCACCTACTTAGCTTGAAAACTCAAATTGAAACAAACAAAGAAACTGGAACAAAGCAATAGATGCTTTGTGGGAAGCCAATATGCTCCCTGGAGGAGTGACGGAGAAAAAAAACTCTGTATGTTCAAATGTATGTATTTCTATCAAAAATTAAAAAAAAAACGTCTTTTCTCTGAAGGCGCTGGTGGCAAAAAACATCATCATTTTATTGTTTAAGTTCCCTTTTTTAATAGAGAACATAAAAAAAGACACATAAGTACCTTATTCCTGACAACCACAGATTTCTCTATTTGAAATAAAATAAAATAAAATAAAATGAAAAAAATAACCACATTTCATAGTACAAATTGAAAAATAATAGAAATATTTTTGACTCTTATAAAGATGCCATAAAAATGGAAAACTTATTTTTAAATCTTAAACCGTAATAACTTTTATATTTAAATTTAAGTTCGAAAAAATGAATTGAGAAAAATCGTATTTTTATTATTAAATAATATGAACGATTTTGTCATATAAACCCACAATCTTATTTTGAATACTAATCTAATCCAATAATTTGTTTAATTTTTATTTAAAATTTTTATATATTTGAATCGAATTAATCGGATTTTTTTGCAACTACGTACTCTAATAAATCATTTGACCAGCAGACCGCTTACCCCTATAATATTGTTTCATCGAATATACATTTTTCTTCAATCGTTACTGAAACAGTGTTATCAAACTTAAGATCATTGCAGAATTCATGTTATGCTGGTCCTGACGGAATACCTAATTGTATCCTTAAAAACTGTTCTGAACTTCTTTGTGATCCTTTGACTGTAATTTTCAATAAGTCGCTTGAAATGGGATACTTACCTTCAATTTGGAAAAGATCATTCATAATTCCTTTACTCAAAAATGAAAGTGGACTTGAAGTGTCGAATTATTGAGAAATCGCCAAGTTGAACGTAATACCTAAACTTTTAGAAAAGATTTTACCCGAAAGTATTTTTCATCAAGTTTCACCCCTTTTATCTTCATGTCAACATGGTTTTCGAAAATCACGATCTACAGCTACTAATATATTGGAATTTACAACTAATCTAAATGACGATTTTATTCACTCTAGGCAAACAGATGTTATATATACCGACTTCAGTAAAGCCTTTGATAAAGTTAGCCATGACATTTTACTTCTTAAACTCATGCATGGGGTTTAGCAACAATTTAATTCGCTGGCTTAATTCGTATCTTTCTGACTGAACTCAACAAGTAAAATATAAAAATGTTGTTTCTAAGGTTATTGATGTCCCTTTCGGAATGCTACAGGGTAGTCACTTGGGTCCTGTACTGTTTACATTATTTATCAACGACTAACCGTCTGTAATATGCAGTTCAAATGTTCTTATGTATGCGGATGACGTTAAATATTTGTAACTCCTTTAGTAATGTTTCTGGTCAATCATCTCTTCAAAAAGACATAGAATATTTACTCAATGGTGTGATATTAATTTATTGATCTTAAAATTTTGTTGGATTATAAACTAGCATTCTGGGATCCTATTTTTAACATGGTTAATAAAGCGAATGGAGTATTAGAATTTATGAAGCGTTGGTCGAAGGAATTTTGGAATCCCTATATAACGAAACAGTTATATACATCTTTGGTTCGACCGAATTCCGAATTTCTTCTAAACAAAATTATTTTTAATGTTCCAGTTAGGCCTTCCCGCTACCTTCAGTAAATATATATAAAATATCACAGATTTGTACATATATGCCAATAATGACTCCTTTCCTCAGATATGCTTACAATTTAGTAAAATATATCATTTAATTGATTTTTCTGAGAGTAATGAAATTTTGAAAAGATACTGTATTTAAATTAATTATATTGTATTTGAATTAATAATTTTCATTTTGTAAATTTTGTATTTTTCTTAAACTATATAACTTTTGACTGTACGGAATTAAATTTCCATAGACTAAGTAAAAAAAAAAAAAAATATTATGATATACATACTTACTACTGTTAGAAAGTTTATGTTTGTTTTTTTAGTAAAATAGTTTGCTTTAAAATTAATGTATGTTTACATTAAAAAATTTGGTTGGTTAGAAATTTCAGTTCATGGAGTTTTGCTATGAACACACCCAATTATTGGCTCATAATGTGAATTTTCCATGAAGTTATTTGAACGATATTAGGAAACTTCTGCTTTAGCGTTCTCAAAATATACAAAAATTTATATTTACTAAGTATGAAAGGTAGCACGTCCACCGATCCAATTCCGCCAACTTTTTAACTGATGATTTGTATAAGAAAAAAAGTTATTCGAGCCAAGTTTGGAAATTTCTACTATTACCGTTATCAATATATACAAAAATCAATGTTTGCTATATGCAGGAGGTGCAACGCCCACTTATTCGATTCCGTCCACTTTTTGACTAATGATTAGTATTGAGTAAGAAGTTATTTAGACCAAATTTAGAAATCCTTACTGTTACCATTACTATAGATATAGAAAACTAAATATTTACCTTGTATACGGTGGGCTATCTATCGGTTTAAATTCGAACCAGCGGTTATTTCGAATCTGGCAATACTTATGTCATACTATTCTGTAAAAAAATTCGGTATATAATCTCCACTGAAATGAATCGATTTACGCTTGAGCAACGTTGGGATTTATTGGGAGTTTATCATCATTTAAAATCATCTTTTCGGATGAAGCTAATCTTCAACTTTGTGGGTATGGCGCCGTCCAGTTGAAACTTTTGAAATGTACAAAGTCTATAGTTCCTTCCAAACATACAAATACAAAGAGACTTGCAAAATTCTACGCAAATCGGTTCAATTGTTAAACTAAATATATTTAACCAAACATACAGTCAGCTTCGAAAAAAGTATACACTTTTATTCTTCAGAATTAAATATTTATTTCAGTTATTAAAAATGTAATGATTTAATCATTTTGAGGTTTTTGAAACTGTATTTAATTCTTTAAAATTCATAAAAAACAACAACATTCTTACAACTACTAAAATTGTACAACAAAAACGAAAGGTACTCTATTTTATACGAGTCAAAATAGGTGTACAAGATAAATACTATGCGACAAAGCAGATTGGAGTGGAAATATGTGGAAATTAAACTATTTTCCTGATAGGTGCTATCGAGTACTACAAGGATCTGTTTTTGAAATTTTGAAAATCCCCTAAAATCTTGTTTCGGGTAAAAAAACGGGTTTTCGTATCCTAATGTATATATAAGCTCCTAACTTAACTAAATACAAACCGATATTAAGAATTTTAGCTGGTATGGAAAAAGTGGAACATACCTTTTATATGCCCGACTATCACTCGTAAACGATTGAACTTATTTGGTTGATATTTGGAACACAGATAGATTTATCTTACGAAAGTGCTATTGGATTGGATTAAGATTAAAATTGGGTTAAAATTGACAAAGTTAGTGACTTTTCTCTTGGAATAAAACGAATTTTCTTCTTAAAGAAGGTTTTTTTTTGTTAACATTTGTCATTCACTAAAATCGATTGTAAGAAAGTACATTTTCATTTTAAGGGGCTAATATTTGGTAGAAGATTAATGTTGGGTTCATAGTTTATACCTACGAAACTAGTTGTTATTACGTTTTATCATAGGAACAATAAAATATAAAATCTTTGGACTTGCCAGATGCCAAATTTCTTTTATTAAGGTGCACACTAAGTTAGAAAAAACCCCAGGAAGAATGAGAGTAGCGTCATCTATAAAATATGATATATATGATATTAATTTATCAGCGTGAAAGAGAATTAAGTGGCGCAAAAACGTATAGGATAGGGTCCAAAATTCGAAAAATTGTTGTTCAATTTTCGTAAAGTCTTTAGATTGCTAGAATTAAGCTAAGCCAACATTTATTTAAGATTGATATTCCTTGCGTCAATAAGTTAAAGCCATTTACTTATTTTAACGCCACAAAAGACTTTTTTGCAGCTAAAGTTAGCGTTAGCAAATTCTGCACAAAAACTTGTTATATTTTATAATTTAATAACATTTTCACTGAGTAATTTAGCCAACATATGTATTGCTGACAGAACCTGATACAATTTTAAAATTAGTAAATGTTAGTTTAAGGTCGAAACGTAGATTAGGCTTTGCATCACAGTGTGGTATACAAAAATAGCCTGCTGCAGCGCTACTTCTGCCAGTTTCTTTTGTTCAGTTCAGTTCGCTATATTTTGGACGTAAGAGCTTGGATGTCAAAGAGAGTAAAAAATAATCTAAAGTTTTATGTGCTGAAAAAATTTCAAGATAAAAAAGTATAAAAAATCAGTACATTTGCGTACTGATTTGGACTTTATGCATAAATAAAATAATAAATAAAAAGCAGTAGATGTGCTGATAAAAACAGTATGTTATGTCTGGCAATCCTAATCGTGGCAAAAACGCATTACTCTGTAATATATAATGGAAGAACTCCAGGCGACTTCGCCATACCATTTAAATCGTAATATACAAAAGTTCGCCGGTGGAGATAATTTTTTTAGTTTATTAAGTAAATATCTTTCGCATAATGAATATAATTCTGTTTTGATTTTTTTAAATTTATTTTGCATATGAAAATTTTTGAATAAATAATATTTGACTTTTCTTGAATATTTATTCTCATATTGCTGGAAATGTTCCTCATAAAGTTATGAACGAAGAAATTTTTTTTTATGTTTAAATAAAATTCAAAAAAGAAGAAAAAGTATAAGTCTGCATTTATTCATTTAAGCTTGTAAGTAACTACATACGATTACATACTTAATTTGTTTTAAATCTATTTTAATGGGTTATTTTTTTTAATAAAAATAAAACGATTGATTGATTCTATAAAAAGGAAATAAAACAAATTTAAAACAAACAATTGTTAGAAGCAGTAGGTAAGTCAGGGTTAACAAACTGTTGTAAAATGGCAACATACTTTCCTTTACGAAGACAAAAAATCATTTGCGTTAAACAAAATAAATATCACATATGTTGTTGGTTTACTTCATAGATTTATTTATTTTCACACAATACAGTATACAATTATAATTATACAGTCTCCAACTGATTTACCTTGCACTTAATATTCTTCCACCACATTTATCTACTCTTAAACACGACTTTACTTTATGACTGCAAAACGATAACTGAACTAACTAATGCATAAGGGGCCGCCTTTTATGTACAATTTAAATTAATTCCGAATGATGTTGTTCTTCTTACAAAAATCGATACAATAACAATACATAATTGGTAACACCATTAATAACACAAATTAAGTATGGCATTATTAGGGTGGCTTTGACACAAACCCATGCACTAAAATCACACAATACTGATCTATAGTTAAGGCTACCACTGTACTAATTTAGGGTATCTTTCTTTAGGCATTGTTTATTTTCGTAACAAAACTATAGGAAACTCAATTTTAATGATTAAAAGAGTTTTCTTGATTTCAGTAAAATAACGCAAATCCTTCAGATCGCGCAAAGCAGAATAGTATGTGGAAGAGCTTGAGTTGCCTGCGGGAACAAAATATTATTTGTACGTAAAAAACTCATTATAGAAACAAATGAAAAGCTTAATAAATATTAGTAAAAATGGCTTACAAAGCTCTGATCTATTTGTATAATATCGCTCCAGGAAAAGTATCGTTCAAATCCATAGGGTGAAAAACATGCCGTAAGGGTGAAAAACGAGCGAATTCAGATTTTATGTGCAAATTTAAAGCTATCGACGTAAATAGCTATAATTACAAGAATGTAATTTCTTTAAAGCAGTATTTGACGCCATTTAAAGATATTTTTGTTCCGTTTTGTAGCTTCAGACTTAATATGGATACATTACATCTTTTTTTTTCAAAAACCTGTGTTCTTTTCACAAAGTTACGGACTTATTGACCCACAATCTTATTCGCTGTTGCGACCTTCTCCCACTTTTGAGTCAAATTTTAAAGTGATCTATAATTGAATAGCTTCTTTTATATGGTGTAGCTGGTCTATGTAGAGCTCTTTGTTGACCATGACATTCCTTTCAAACATTATGAGTAACTGTTTAGTGCGGTTTGTGGAGCGAAGGCATCGTTGGCCCATATATACGGCGCATCTATTACGGCCAATGGAGACACCTATTGTTCCATGATAACCGATTTTTTTGTGCTCGCTCTTCATGGTATTGATGTGAACGATGTTTGGTTTCAACAGGATGGTGCAACTTGGCACACATCTCATGCCACAATCGATTTATTGCGTCAAAGGTTTTATGGCCATTTAATTAGCCAAAATGTTAATGGCAGTTGGCCGCCAATAAGCTGCAATTTGACACCGTTGGACTATTTTCTGTGGGGTGCCGTTAAAGGCAAGTGTTACGCCAAAAAACCAGAGACAATTGAGCATTTGAAGTACGATATTCGTGATGTCATGCCAAGATACTACCCCATACACTCAAAAAAGTTCTCAAAAAGACATTCCCGAACTAGCCTTGAGTCAACCTCATGGGAGCCATGTGCTCAAATGGTGGCCTGACTAACAGATAGTATAACTTTGTCCTGTCCTCTATATATCCTCTCCAGGTTAAAGTGTGCTCATATCTCAATTGCATAAACTTCTACTCTGGTGAATACGCTACGAACTTATTCTACAACTATGTACTTTTTATATATATATTTTATGTAGATTAGTTAGTGTGACAAAGAATATTAAATCTAGGATGGACAGTGGGTAAGGTTAACATTTACAATGAGTTGGTTGTGTACACTTACCACTTTGAACAAAAAGTTCACGGAATAACCCTCGTGTGGTGGTCCAATCGTTCCGATTTGAGTTACTTTTTGTTAAGTTAGTACATCTGTTGTTGATATTCCCGCTAAATCTTAGCGTCACAGCTTGACATTTGCAAAAGCTACGTAGCTCAGAGTACATCTATCTCTATGTGTGTTGGCGATTTTTTGCAATCTAGAAATGGATTTAATTTTGCAACAACGAATTTATATTCAATTTTGCGCAAGAACGGATTTAATGGTGCGCGAATGTTAGAAATGTTGGAAAAAAATTTACAAAATCATATTTACAATAATAAACATTTAAAGAAATTTATTGGAATATTTAAAAGGAATAAGGTTAACATTATTGACTGATCTCTTATTAAAAGAATAAAAATAAAAATAAAAATGAAATAAAAATTATATTTTTTTACATTATAATAAAGAGAAAGATTGTAATGAATTAGGACAAAGGGATAGAATGGAATCCGACCGATATTAAATATAATAAATATCAAAGCAAACGTAATTGAAATTTAAAAGGGAATCATCACTTACAGATCTTGTTGTTGGTTTTACTTATTTATCCACAGCAATTGAGATGATGGGCCCATCAGTCAATGTGTTTTGTTGTTGTTCTTAAAATTATATTTTAAATTAAATTTTGGTGTGCTATTTGGGAATGATTATTATTAAATTTCACTTACATTTTAATGAGAGAGAGTTAGTACAATAGATTAATAAAAAAAATTTACACTAGAGAAAAAAATGTTAGTAAAACTAATGAGTTAAATTCATTTCAATTCATGTTTTAAATGGAAAAAAGAATATTCAAAGAAATAGGAATTCAAAAGTTGGTAAGTATTAGATATTCATTTTTGATGTTTTAATATTTTAATAGATTTTTAGCATTAAAAATTTAGGATATAAAATTTTAAATAAATTTAAGTCATTTTTATGATTTTAATTAGAGATATTAGGCAATTCCTAAGTTAAGTTAGACTTTATAAATGTAATGATAAGTAGGATAGTTAGTTAATTTTGTTTACGTAAGTCATAATTATAGATTAAATATAAGGCTTTGTAGCCTTATGAAAAATTACGCGTTTTAGAAAATTTTCGTTACATGCGGGTAGTTTTGTAGTTTAAGTCATCAAATCTTTACTTATTAGTCGAATGGATTTAGCCTTATTAGGTTAAATATATTTCAATATTAGAGAATCACGTGGCTGTTTAGTGCACGGTCTAAGATCAAATATCGGATGATTCGTTGTGCCAAGGCAACCAATTTCTCGTGGCTCAGACAGGTCTTGGCCATAGTACGCGTGGACGTTTGTGACCAATTTGCGGTCTCCAATTAAAAGCGAATACTGCTTCCTTGTAGGAATAGGAAGCACATTATTAGACCCAGGAAAATTAACAATTGTGTTTTGTGTGTTAAGTTAAGTTAGACTTTATAAATGTAATGATAAGTAGGATAGTTAGTTAATTTTGTTTACGTAAGTCATAATTATAGATTAAATATAAGGCTTTGTAGCCTTATGAAAAATTACGCGTTTTAGAAAATTTTCGTTACATGCGGGTAGTTTTGTAGTTTAAGTCATCAAATCTTTACTTATTAGTCGAATGGATTTAGCCTTATTAGGTTAAATATATTTCAATATTAGAGAATCACGTGGCTGTTTAGTGCACGGTCTAAGATCAAATATCGGATGATTCGTTGTGCCAAGGCAACCAATTTCTCGTGGCTCAGACAGGTCTTGGCCATAGTACGCGTGGACGTTTGTGACCAATTTGCGGTCTCCAATTAAAAGCGAATACTGCTTCCTTGTAGGAATAGGAAGCACATTATTAGACCCAGGAAAATTAACAATTGTGTTTTGTGTCTTACCTTGTTTCCGTGAACAACAATGAACAATTAACAGATAAATAATCTTTTTACAATAAGGATTTTCTCTTTATTTTTTTAAGTTCAAGACACTTGAAATAAGCAAAATTAAACAACAAAACCAGAATTTAATATTTTATAAGTTTGCACTATGATATCAATAAATTTTATATCACAATTTTATTTCGATTTTTACTTAATGACAACCTCTCTTAGAATGATTGATGACAGGAATGAGTTTATGCTTTAAGAATGACATTAAGTGCGTAGTATTAATTAATTTCCAAAAGTCAATCGAATGATAATGGAAGTCCTATAAAAAATATTAGTTAAAGAGAGACAAAAATATTCTGACTGGTATGTCATTCTCTGAGTGCAAATTTGTTACTACAATTACTCAAAAATATGTATGAATAGCGGAAAAAAAATCTAGCATATGATATAAAATTAAGCCATATACCAGTTGACAGATATGTACTGAAATCAGTATTATGATTTACAATTCAAACAATAGAATCAGATATTGATTATGAAATGCAAAAATCGCACCAACGATTCTCTAAAGAAAACGGTCGTTCACCAGTTGCACGAGCGGTTCAAAAATGGTCGTGAATCAAACAAAGATGATGAACGCAGTGGCAGACCATCGACGTTGAAAACCGACGAAAACATTGATAAAGTAAAAGAAATGTTGGTCAATAACCGAAAATAAACCAACAGAGATATAGCGCAGAACATGAACATTGCCTATGGATCCGTCCAAGACATTTTGGAAAATGATTTGGGTTTCCGTCGTGTAGCACCAAAGTTGGTGCCAAAAGAGCCAATTCATCATTCATTACATTCATCAAAAGGATTATTGCTGAAGACAAGACCTGGGCTTATGAGTACGAAGGCAATCCAGATATCAGGCAAGAGAATGGCATTCACCAAATGAGCCGAGCCGAAGGCAATGCTCACGATTTTCATGGATTAAAACGATGTAATGCATGAATTTTTGCCAGAAAGCCAAACAGTAAAAGAGTATTATTTGGGCGTTATTAGATGTTTGAGAGAAGCATTTCGCCGAAGAGATCAGAATTTTTAGCAGAAAACTCGTGGATTTTGCACCATGATAACGCACCGTCGCACAGCCCAGAAAAATAATGCAAAAATCGCAGGAAACACTCATAGGCATATCGAAAACCGAATATAAAAATGCTTCTAAGATTGTATCAAGCGCTGGCATAGATGTGTTGCAGTCGATGGGGTTTAGTTTGAAGGGAACAATATAGATTTAGATGAATAAACTTGTATTTTTAATTTTCTAAATAAATTCCGGGAACTTTTTGATCAAGTTTTTATGTTACTTTCGTATTGCCTGCACTTTTTTATTAGGCTGCCAAGGAATACTATGTAAGGCAATAAAACGCTTTTCGTGCCCGCATAGACCAGTAAACCGACAGTTTTCACAAAAGATTTTAACGATATTTCAAAATTGATCGATATATTTAAATATAAGTAGATATACGAGTTGTATGTATATCTAAGCTATACCAGTACTAGTACCTTTGATTCTATGCGTATACTAATGATGGTATGAAATATAAAAATAAATTCAATATTTTTCTTACACCCACACAATTCTGCAGACTTTATATTTAAATATCGTCAAGCCTTTTATAAAAAAATTACAAAAAAAAAACATTTTTTCTAAATTTATTTTTATGCATGTGTGATTACAATCATGGAAAATAAGGACGAGACAACTTTTAATCAAGGCAAATTGAATTTCAAAAGTAATATAAAAACACATAAAATTGCTATATTTCTGAGAACTTGTTTTTTTTAATTTTTTCTTTTTTTACCTTCCAAAATAATTATAATTTTAAATTAATTTTTGCGGCATCATTATGTCATATGTTCAAGAAATTATTGCACCGGAAAGTAGGAAATGAAAAGAAATAAAAAATATTTAAAAAGTAGAAGAAATAAATAAAGATTAAATTCATGCATATACTCAGTCATTCATTCATTCGTTCATTCACATGTAATACACAGTCATGCATATAAAATGCTAAGCATTTGTTTAAAGAAAAAGGATGTGTTTCTGGGAGGAGGTAAAAAGTAAAAAAAAAAAAATCAGCTTAACAGCTTAACAAAATGCAAAAGTAAAAATACATTTGCAACAAAAAGAAAACCAAAAACTAAAAAGAAAAAAATTTTAATTCTAAATTTATTCGAATAAAAAAAAAATTCTTTAAGCGGCAACGCATTTATTAATTTTGTTTTTAGTCTTTCACCATGGATTACACATGTTGGCTTAAATTTGTTTCTTTTTTTTACGCAAACGAAAAATATGCAGGTTTTTGAAGAAATTATGCCCTACAGTATTTACAGTAGTAAGGCGTTTACGGCTTATGACGGCCGTGTTGTTTTGGTGACATCTGCCTAAACTTTACGACAAGCTATACACTTAAGCAGCAACTGCAAAAAATAAGGTTTAAAGACCAAAATAAGTATTTTTTAAGCATATGATGTTGGCCTTTTCAAATCCCCTCTAGCATTGGTGTCCAAATTCTTATCATTAATGAACGCTATATCGGTGGAGAACATAGCCCTATTGCAGTGAAAGTATGCAAAAATAGAACGGGTCAGTCAATTCTTCATAAGATGGAAGGAAGTCGTAGCCTCATTTAATCAAAGCACACATAGCGGATGGACAGCACCGATAAACCATTGATAAAAGGCTGGCCAAATGTGAAAAATCTACACCAAGCCAAGAGCTGCCATTGGCAAATGAAGTGGGCCACGCTCAATTCCTCTTAAATCAATCCACAATATCGACAAATATCATTCGCAGGTAAGCGCAGCCTCTCCACGTGCTACCCATTACACAATGACTTGTAAGAATAGATAGATTGAAGGAAAAGTCCCCATAATCCAGTTTAAGGAGTTGATGGGTATATTTCCCATCCAACCTAGGCAGGGTGATTCTAGCGGTTAAGCAAGATTTCTTCTCTGCCCAGGTTTTAGCAACGTCAGATATACAGTTTTGTCTAATAACGCTTAACCCAGGTTAGAATTATGGTGTGTGGCTGGATGACATGTAGAAGTGTGCCCGCCCTAGCAAGTTCAACAGCTGCACAACTAAGCGAAATATTTCTGTGACTAGAAACCCATATGCAGTGGACATAAAATTGCCACAAAAGTACCTCAAGAGAATTGCGACAGTACCTAGCCAGCATAGAGCTGAAAGTGGCACCCAAGAGGAGAAGAAGATATATAAGGCGGTAGTAGGAGCCATACTACTCTCGAATAACTTCGCAGCGTGATAAATAGCCAACTATTTCGGCCTAGAATATACTACAGTAGTCCCGGAGGCAGAGAGAGGCCTAAAGTTAAGCTCTTTGGAAAAAATTCCACTGCCTATCCATTTCTCATGCTTAAAGCTTTCTGTATAGGATTCCATCGGATCACCGAAGCCGAAGACAGAGGCCCTGTCGTCCCTAATAGGAATCTCAATGTGGAATTCCCTATTCAGGTCACTTCTGCCAGAGATGATTAAATAATTGAAAATGTCTGTTCGTGCAAAAAGTGTATTGCGTTGTACGCCGAATGGTCCCTTCTCTGAAATATTTAAGTAGTAAAAGTTATGCTTAAAGCAAAGGAAGCTGATCCGCGGTGAATAAGCGAAGTAGATTGGATGTTACAAACTATAATAGGTGTAACCCCGAAAACTGATACTCCCCGCGATGTGTTTTAATACGTAGGCGGCATAGGCGAATCATCTATGTTTTTAGCTTTGTTTCCGAGTGTACACGCATCTAGCGTAGTCTTGCTGGAACTATAAAAAAGTTCAAAATTTTAAAATGCAATAGTTTCGCTTGTTGACAGAATCATTGTTACAAAAATATAACCCACAGATGAGATGAGGACCTGCTCCACACTTGCCATTGAGTTCATCCCTCCCATTCTTCCATTGCATATTTCGAAGATGGAGGAGGTCTCTGAAAATTCTCTTAGATTCCCAGGTTTCACCAGCTTAAAGGCTGGCGACATTGTGGGGCACAAGACGATATTGCGCCAATTTGATGTTGAACAGAAATTTTAGGGTAGTTATCACAAGAGATATTTATGGTTAGGTAATGCGAAGCAACTACAATTTCCAAATGACTTTGCGTAAGAACAAATAATTTTTGATTTTCTAGGCGAAAGTTCACGCCATCCTTATTTGCGTGAGAGAGTGTATAAGAAGTAAATCGAAGAGTTTGAGTGCTTATATGATAAAAGACAGTCAGGCTGCGTTAAGGACTTTGTCATCCTGCCAGGCAAGGTCAAAGGTTTTTGCTGAACTTATTGCTGGCAACTGGCGTACGCTATATTCGGTCCCGTGCCATCATGACAACTCTGAAAGAGCTGAGTCTTTGGCGAACAGAAGAGTTAGACAGATATATATTGGGCCTGAGCCATTTTTCGGTGTTCCTGTGGAATACTCAAAGAGTAGGTTTGACTCCTATTTACTAGGCTCTGCACGCTATATATTAAGACATCTTAATTTGTATGTGCTTTGTGAGTGTCTACTATTTCGGCTCTGAGAATGAGGTTCTTGTGGATTGCTGTGGTAAGTCCGAAAAAAACATTCCATCTCTCACCAAGTAGGACAACTGGCCTTGATTCCTCAGTTTGTAGTACGTTCTGGTCTTGAATGAGATAGTGATGTTTTAACCCGTACTAACAAATTACTATTGAAACTAAATTCAGATCTTTTATCAAGCCAAATAATAAAGGCCTCACTTAAAGAGAGATTAAGTCTTCTCCATAGAAAGAGGAGGCCAAAGCATTCTAGATATTCTGCAAGCGCTGAAATTGGTTCACATGTGCTATGTCTTGCTCAGTGCCCATCTGTCTATCAATCCCGACAGCACAATCAGAGGGACATGTACGTCTCCCTACATGAGAGTCAGAGAGGACCACTTAGTAGGGCACTCATCTGCAATATTATTTCCTCGGATACCCGCATGAGCCGGAACCCACGTCAGTTCGACATGATACTACTCCAGTCGAGCCAGTGAGCGAATGCAGTTAAAAAGACATTTCGAGTTTATCACTGATTGCCGCCAGACTGGCGACATAGATCCTAATAAGCCTCGAGGTCCCGAGATCTAACTCACGGATACTCCTGGCGGATCTGTCTATAGTGTAAGCCTTCGCCAGAAAAACAGTGCAGTCATCGGGTAGTCTGAGAGACTCTAACGTCAAGATCATATGAGCAGAAACATTCCCCGTATTCGTTTACAATTTTGTGCCATCGGTATAGACAGAGACTGTGTTCTTCCGGAAGACCGATACCGTACACCACTCATTCCTAGGTGGTATCTTGTTGCCGTAAGCCCCATCGAAGTTTAAAGTAGGTACCGCTAAATCTGTCCTACGTTTCAGGATCGGCTCGTCCACTTTCTAAGAATGGTACCGTGTCCAATGCTAACCAGACCTCTTGGATCAGCTGGTATTAATTTTAACGCAAAAATTCTTGGAAAGCTTCAATACAGTTTCAATACTTTTGGCCATTCTGGGACGAACTAGTCGCTGCGCGTAATTTTTTGGTAATAAAGCTTAGTGATTTTTCAGCACTGACTAAGAAACAGACCAACTGATTTAATTTAAAAGAATATGGCAGTCATTAGATGCCTACATATAACCACGCCTTTTATAAGAAAGATAAATGTACATATAAGTATATATAACACAGATGTTCTCTTTTAATATTATTTATAAATAGATTTAATAACGCGTTTTTCAAGGACTAGATGTAAATATTTAGCTACGAAATAAGCGCATTATTTTCATGTACGAATATGAGGGTATGAGTGTTTTTTTTTTTATTTAAAACTTATGACAGCTGCTGATGACAGTTACATTTGCTAATTCTCATTATACCTTTTGTATATTTATACATATGTAAGTATAGGTAAGGATTGCAAATTTAAATAAAAAAATTTGTTCGTATGTATGTTATATGTGAGCTTCTCACCAACATGTGTTGAAAATTAAAAAAAAAAAAAATAATAATAAAATCGAGAATGAGTATTTAAATGAATATTATTTTAAACACACACACACACACTCTTACATAGACTACTCTTCCTTACATACATACATACATACATACATCCATATGCATGTTGTTTTTATGTTTAAAAATAATGGAAAATTATGAACAACTTTGATGTTGAGCTTCACGCTTCGAATGCATTTAAAAGTGGGAGAAAGAGAGAGAGAGAGAGAGAGAGGCAATAAAGATGACAATAAATTGAGACTAGACGGGAAGTTGCTCATCTAACAACGTTATAATGATGCTTATATTTCCGCCAAACAACAACATCCAACCAATTTACAACAATTCGAAATAAACTTTGTTCCGAAGAATACTAGACAAGCGAAAACCGTTTATAAGACATACTCGTCTATAGACGGGAATTTTTTTTTTTTTTTTAAATGAAAAAATACTTGAAAAGTTTAATTTTTTTTTTTTTTTTGTAGCACCTGACTGTTTCTATTTAAGGGTAATTCGTTTAACTGAAGTGTAGCATTTTTAATGAGTTAAGTACACAATGTATGTATTTCAAGGCCTATTTTGAGTGTGGAAATAAAAAAAAAATATTTGAAAAGTGGTAATAACAAGAGTCCATTGTGGTTTAAAGGCAAAGGAATTTTGAATTTTTATTACTTTTAGAAATTATAAGGAAATTAATTAACTTTTATATAGTACAGGGTTATTCATTTTTTGGTTTCAAAAGCAAAATTTTATAAAAGCTATGATTTCATTGAAGCTTACTTATTTCATTATAATATTTGGACCTTGCCATTATGTGCGAAATACAATGTTATTTAAATGACCTCCTCTGGCTTGGTTGCAGTAGACAATACTTTTGAGGTAGTTTTCAACCACTTTTTTTCACATTTCGGTGGGTGTCTTTTTCGCGATCGCAAAATTGTATGAGGCTCGCGGCTCGTGTTCTAAGACTCGTGGCACCGCTTGGATTAAACCACATATTTTGCAGTTCATAATATTCAATTGCAGGCCAAAAAAAGTCGGTTACCATACGGCCATACGTTGACGGTAACGGTTCTCTTAGTGTTATTTTCAAAAAATACATACCAATGACACCTCCAGCGATGTAATGGCTTATTTACAATCGCTTCTGGATTCTTCGAGCCCTATATGCAAAAATGTTGCTTGTTAACGTGACCAACGAATGAAAAAAGAGCTTTATCGCTGAAGAAACTTTTGTTCGAAAAATATCAAATCCGTGGATGCGCTTGAATCACCACTTTTGTGTTAAGTTTTAATTATTTTTACACGTTCTTCGGTTGTTAAACGATCCATACTAATAAATGACAACAATTTCACTAAATAAATGACACTTCAGATGACAAGTATTTAACAGCTCATAGCCTTGATTTTGTAATCATTAAATAGGCAACCCGACAAAAACCGATGTCAGTCCGATAAGTTTTTCTCAGATTGAATTACATTGATAAAGTTCAGCTATACATTGCCTTTTATTACTGTATCATATAGACTCTTCCAATAAGAGGTTTAATTTTCGCATGTAAAACAAAAACGGTGTTCTAATTGAATATAGAATGTTCAGTTAATTGTAAAGAGAACGGTATGTCACTAATAATGGAAAACAATATCACATCTTTTCATGAAATTGTCCATCGCCAATTTACACATTTGCGGCAGTATGTCCACAAGAACTTCATGATTTCGAGCATTGAGGCTTAGTTTGATTGTGGGCCATTGGAAAAGTTCTTATTTTGCACGTAGCCACAAAGAAAAAAGTCTAAAGGTGTTAAATCACCAGATTTTGGTGAACAATTGTGATCGCCACGTCGTGAAATCTCACGGCCAAGAAACTTTGGACGCAAAAAAGCTAAAGTATCGTTACTTGTGTGGCATGAAAATTAACATTGTCCACCTAAATATATTTCACTTCCTGGGAAGTGGGAAACACTGGGAACAAATAGTTGTAGCAAATGCACCAATATGACATAATTTGTATTCTGCTTCATTGCCGCAGAATATTAAAATTGTTCCAATTTATTTGGCGAAAATAAATTAAAAAATTTAAATATTCCTAAGTATTGTCTTCTTCGATTTTCGCGCAAGCACATAATAAATATTGGCGGATTTTTAACATTTTTGCTGCCGCATGATGCCAGCTTTACAGTTGTTTCAGCTTCATTTTAGAAAAAGTAAGCTCCAATGACTAAGTCAGACTAAAATATGTATAAAACAGTCACATGTTGAAGATGGAAAGGCCTTTCAACAATAATTCTTAGATTTTCTGTGCCCCATATGCGACAATTCTGCTTGATGATGTAGCCTCCGAGGTAGAGCTGCAAAACAATCGATAGTACTATCGGTAATATTGATAGTTTTGATTTTGGCTGAACATCGATAGTTTTTTTTTCACTATCGATACCGTCGTCAAATTTTAAGAGTAAATACGCAGGCCACTAAATGTAGTCAAAGTCGCATTTGCAAAAATTTATCTGACGCAGGTTGTTAGCCGTCTGTAAACTTTTATAGTTACATAGGGACATAGTTTAACAGTTTCTTAAATTTCTATTTATTAAACTCATATAAAGTATGAATTGTAACTAAGATATGTTCGTACATACGATTGTGTATGTGATTCAAGCAAATGAATCTTCGTTCCGTCAGACCATATAATGTTGTTCTAATTATAAGGGTGCAGTTGGTGCTTCCGTTTGCTGAAAAATTATACATTTCGAGGACTCTTACCATAAGTCTAGCTTCCATTAGCTTTTTTTTCTTATTGCGAGACTTGAGACAGGAGAATGAGTTAATTTTTGAGAAGATTTACCTTTGAAGTACGGATTAAACTGTGTTGTGTTGGTAGGAAAATATTTTTAAAACTTTATAATAAAAAGCATATGTAGAAAACTTGCATTTGGTGTGTTCCATATATATGCCCATATAAAATTTTTATTTATATGTCTATACCTTTAAAACGGTAATACCACAAATAACTTTGTGGTTAATACAAATCCTCAGTCAAAAGTTTGGGCGAATTGGGTAAGTGAGAGTAGAACCTCTCATACAAAGTAAATATTGGTTTTTGTATGTCCTTGGTACGGTTATATTGGAAAGTTCTGAATTTGATCTGAATAAATTACTTGTAAGTACACATCATCGGTCGAAATATGGGCAAAATTGAATAATTGGGTGTGGGATATCCCATACAAAATAAATATTAATTTTTGTATATCTAGAGAAAGATTAGAATGCAAGATTCTGAATTTGGTCTCAATGACTTCTTAGATAGTACAAACCATCAGTTAAAAAGTAAGCTTAATCGGATAAGTGGGCATGGTACCGCCCATACAAATGAAATTATGATTTTTGTATATCTTGAGAATGGTTAGAGTTGAAGTTTCTAAATTTGGTTTAAATAACTTGGCAAGCAGAACAAGCTATTATTAGAAAAAATTGAATTTTGCATGTGTAGAGAGTGGTAACAACTAAAGCTTGCTTTATCTATGCGCATCTGTCAAAAAGCTGGTACAATACAAAGGCTGCCAGCAACGCTGGAGGGATTACTCTAGTATATATGTATATCATGATGGTCAGGCCAATTGTAATCTATGGTTATAATGTATGAGTATGTAAGGCAAATTGACAGACAGCTCAGGCAAAATAAGGCAAAACAATGGCAATGAAAACCTGTCCCACGGCTGCCCTAGATTCTCTGTTAAACTTTAATTCTCTACAATAGTTTTTATTTCCCTCACTCCTCTAAAAAGCATCCATTACTTTGTTTCAGTGTCATTAATCAAGTTGATTTTCAGACTAAGAAGATGTTTATTCTACTTTAGCTCACCTCCATATATTTGTTTAGTGGTGAAGATCCTTGCTAAGTATTGATGGTCATCCTTACTTAAGCATTGTAATTTTTTTTACCAGTAGATGACGTTTGCTCCTGATCATTCGTCTGATGTTTGACGTCATCATCAGAGGTAAGCTGTGACTTCTTTTAGATGGAAACCGCAATTAAATTTTTCGTGTTGTTGTCTACTGGAGATTCGTATCTAAGCCGCTTGTTTTGTATGCGTGTGCTCTAACCAATAAACTTCCCCTTAAGTAATGAAGCCAAAAGTAATAGAGACCATGGTTAGGACATTGAATATACGTCAGACACGGAAATTTCCTGAGTCCATCACAACTATGACAACTCTCATTTACTGCTCATTTACAGGGTAAAAAGATCCATGACTTTGAGAAAAACTGAGTAATAAGAGTGATTCTTGCGGTTTGTAGGCTGCATACTCTTTGGGGAAACAGATCATTATGTTGTTCACGCACTTGTCAAATACTAAAGTTGGTACGCTAGTGTGGAAATTTAAACCTAGCTTAAAACATTCATAACCCATGGCAAAACTCGCAAGAATTTTCCAAGCGGAAGTTCAAGCCGTCAGAAGATGTGCACAATTCAACTTGGACAGGAAGTGCAAAATGCAGGACATAGACATTTTCTCAAAGTAAGTATGGGACTGTCTTTGTAAATTGAAACGACTGCGAAAGGACAATCAGATCAGCCTCTGCCGGATCCCAGATCATGTGGGAAGTCGGGGAATGAACAGGCTGATGAATTGGCCAGGATGGGAGCTTTCCTACCACGTATAGTACCAGTAATATTTCATGGAGTGGGGTTAGTGGTCTGCATGGGTCTGCATAACGAAAGATAGGAAAATGAGAGGCTTGTACTCTTTTCAAGCCAAACGGATTTGATTCAGCTCGAACTTTTGCTGGGTAGGTAGCTTATAGTGAAGGCGGGCAACTGAGCAAACCATTACGAGAAAAGATTTCAGAAGCAGTGTGAGGAGGAAGCTGAATCTTTAGGGTATAAACTTTGTGATTGTGGGACACTTGTACATTCTAGAAATAGGCACTTATGTTGGCAGGGTTATTTTAGGAAAATCTGATCTAGACAGAATCGTACAATGGACCAAAGGATCGCAGTATTTTAACACACCAGTTAACAATAATAATAATTATAAGAGATATTCTAGCAGAACAGCAGACCAAAAGATTGTGTTTGAAGAAGGGTTTGAGAAAACAGTGGCTTATTTTGTTATAAAAGAAGTTATTACTGGTTCTCTAAATACTAAATTCATTCATTTTCAGTTCAAATATATCGGGTGATTTTTTAAGATCTTTCGGATTTGATTAAAAAAACACATAATGCCTAGAGAAATGTATGTAATATATATATATATTTTTTTGAGTAGTATAATTCAATATTTAAAGATGATCTTATTTAAATAGTGACCGCGGCTGCTTCTCAAATCGTTCATACGCTCTGTCAAATTTTAGCATCAGCCAGTAATTCACGAATAAATTCATCATTATTGGCTTCTATGGGCATGAGCCGTAACATAGCCCCACAAAAAATAGTCTAAAGGTGTTAAATTAAACGATGTAGGTGGCCCATTGGCCGGCCCTAAAACTGAAACCACATGTCAGCCAAATACAGCTCTTTCATTTTGGGCAAAAAAAAAAAAACAAAAACTTTGTACAATAATCATCGCATGGTAGTGCTCGATATTTACAGTAACTTTCCTGTCTTTGAAAAAGTACGGTCCAATGATGCCACTGCCCCATAACCCACAGCAAACAGTACATTTTTCGGGATGCATTGGAAGGTCCTGCAATGCTTCTGGCTGCTCTTCACACCAAATATGCCAACGTGTCCATTCAACCAAAAATCAGCTTCGTCGCTGAACACAATTTTCCGATAAAAAAAGTTCTTAGCCGAGCATGAATTTTGATACTAAAATTCAATAATTTGCAAGGGTTATTCGTTTGTAAGGCGATTCATGGTTAATTTGTAGACCAAACTGATCATGTTTGATAATAAAACAATGTTGCCAAATGATAAGAAAATCACCCGATAGCATGCAAATACGCTTTATACAGTGTGAGCAAATTTGAGGTTAGGAAGTAAATTGGCGGTAAAATGATGAAATTTAAGAATTAAGCTGTCAATTTAGTAAAAAATTGTGAAATTTGAATTATAGAACGCTACACTTTTGAACAAAGAAATTTAATTGTGAAAATTTACTATCAAAATTCTACTGTATCATTTCGTAAAATTCGAGCAGCTTTACCTCGTAATCAGCCTCCCTCTGAGACCGCAGTGCGTAATTTAATCGCTAAATTCGAGACACACGGTACTGTTGCTGACAATAGATCAAAACAATAACTGCTGTTCAGCAAAGTGTTGAGAATGAGCCTGGAACATCAACTCGTTGACGTTCGCAACAATTGGGCATCATCAGAGAAACTTTCAATTAGGCGGTTACGTAATTAAACAAAATTGTCGCATATGAGGCTCACAAAGTCCACAAATAGTCCTCGAAAAACTATTACATCCAATCAAAGTGACTGTATGATGCGGGTTGTGGTTAGACGGCATCATCGGCTCATATTTTTCCTAAAATGAGCAAGGAAACGCCGTCACCATGAATTTTCTGACATATCAAATCATGATAACCGATTTTTTGAGGTCACAATTGGCTAAAGTTTACAACAGTGACCTTTGGTTTTAGCAGGAGCGTGCCACAAGCCACACAGCCAGCAAAAAAATTCATTTATAGCAAGAGAAATTTCTCGATTTGATGATATCAATTAGCCGTCTCGGGGCCATTTGAACGACCGGATTTACATAAACAAACCACAAGCAACTGACACTCTGAAAGATGAAATTCGGAGCTGTATTGACGAGATAGGCGAAGCTTTATTGCAAACTTTCGTTCAAAATTTTGTGAAACGAACGGACGTTTGCCGACGTGCTAGAGGTGTGCATCATATCATCATATTCCCTTATTAATTCCCATATTTCTATTTTATATTGGTATGAATAAAACTGAATTTTTAAGCTAATTTAAGTCCTAATATCAAATTTGTCCACACTTTGCTGGGAAAATGTTAGCTATTTACTAATTTCATTCAAAAAAAAAAAAAATAAAATAAATAAATATATTTGTACTCACATTTCTGCGTAAAAAAATAAACGTCTGTGGTTAATTAATCTTAAACTTAATCTTATATGTGATAAATGATTTCGAAGAATCTGGAATATATCATTGTTGCTTGTTTATTTGTTTGTTTCTTTATCTAAGTCTGCCCACACATCGCATTCAATTGTATTAGAATTCTATTGTAATGGAATAGCGATGATTTATATTGTCTTCAAATTCTGTTTGCTTTTTAGCACTTTTGCCACAAATTGACAAAATATTTATTGTTTTTCTTTCTTCGCTCGTATTATTAGCCTCTCTGAATGATGTAAACTTCCATTTAAATATTTCTCTTAAAATAATAGCTGCGGTTAAGGTTGCTTTAAAGGTGTAGGTTTGATGATTGTCAGTCAGTCACATCATTTTGTGGCTTTTGAATCGCACACTTAAGTAGTCACGTAATTTTGTTTGTTCAAAAAACAATCTCAAGTCATTTATTTATTTTTGTATTTGCTAACAACTAGAATTTTCTCTCTTATTTATTTATTTTTATTTGTACTCGTTTCTTTCCATATAAATTATGTACATAAATTTGTTAACGACGCATCTAGACAAATAACTTTACATCTTACATCCATTCGAATTTGTTATTTGCTTTTAGGAATATTATTTTGCTATTTTTCAGACGTTATTCATCACATTTTTAAATATTAAATATAATAAAGAAATTATAGTCGATCACACCTGATTTGTTTTTTTGATTTTTTATGCTTTTTTTGGGTTTTATTGGGTTCTATAGCTGCTCCCAAATTTCGTTCAAGTCGATAATAATTTTTGTTTGTTAATGCCATTAGGTTGTTTTACTATTTATTTATTTTATATTTAAGGGATCAAGGCGGTATTGTGTAATATGAGCTGCTAAGTCGCTCACCGCTGATCGGTGTAATTTGCAATTATTTCGCCTGAACCATACATTATGAGATAAATGGCTGGAATATAAAGGCAGACATGATTAAGCTATTGCTTTGCATGACAACGCCCGGCCTTACGTCGCAAAAGTTTCAAAATAATTATTAGAAACGATCAAATTCTACATCCGTCTTACAGAGCCTTGTCTAATAGACAAAAAACAAAAATTCAATCATAACGGATATTGATAAAATATATACTTTTTGAAAGCTAATAATCGGCTAAATATAATACTGAAAAAATGTTTTTCAGTTACTTTTCTAAATTGTTGCAAAAGGGCGCCAAACTTAACTAAATTTTAATAAAAAGTACTATGTGAAGAATTGAATTTTAGGTTTTTCAAAAAAGTAGCTAAAAAACCATATTTATTTAGAAACTTTTTGAAAGTTTTGTTTTTTTTTTTGACTTTATAATATCGTAAATAAAATAGATAAAAAATGTTAAATTTTGTTTATTGTTTTTACTCTTTTACTGCTTTGAAAAACGCACTTCTTTCAATAATAATTTTATACTTACCAAACTTTGAGGAGGACTAAAAAATATATTAAAAAATATGTATATATTTTTTATTTATAGTTTTGAAACTATATAATAAGTTCTGTCAAATAAAAAAAATAATAACCAAGTTTGTTCTACAACTTAAAAATTATTTACATTTAAAAAAGTATAATTTAGAGAATTTTTAAAAATTATACTGATTTTAAATAGTTTAAGTCAATTAAAAAATTGAAAATAATTTGGATTATCAATTTATATATGATATATTAATCCAGAAGTAATTATAAATTTTACTCAGATGCAAAATTTTAAGTACCGAATTGAATTTTCGCCAAATTGTAGTACATTATTATTTCTTTATAAATTTTTTTGCAAAACCCACAAAATTACATGCGTTAAAAACTTGTATATACATATCTGCATTTTGCCCTAACAATTTTCTGTTCGAAATTTCATTTATCACGATAACTCGTCCTATTTTTGTCCATTCGGTCTATGGGATCAATGCACTGTGCGCCGTATTCTCCGAACATTGATCTGTCTGACTATTGGCAGATACAATACACACATATCTTGTACGGCCTTTCTTTATACGGCAATTAGCTATAACGGCCTGTTTGAGTTATGGAATACATTCGCTTTACAGCGCAAATTACCTCATTCTACGGCAAAAAACCGTGGATTCACCGTTTTTTAACAAAAGTATAAGGGAAGCAAACGCAACACATGTTCATCTCGTTTTACGGCATTTTGATATACGGCCTAAATTTTCAGAGCGTATCAATGTCGTATCAGTTTATCTTTTAGCATGTCACCAAGTTACTTCCTTTGAAGATGTACAAAATCGACTTAGAAGACAAAAAGCTTCTCTGAGACCGGATTTCAAAATTGCCTTAGAGAGGGGGGGGGCGAAAGATGTAAGCAATGATTTGCTAAATTTGTTATTTCATTATAATTTGTTAGCTACAAAAACTGACCACATTAATTTGTAGTCACAATACGAAAATTATACTTTTTTGTTGTTGTAAATAACCTACGAAAACCTTTAAATAAAAAATCCCACTCGGGTCTGTTTAAATATAATGCCCAATTAAACCCACCCGGGTTACGGTGGGTTGGCAACCCTGCCTAAACACAAGCTGCTCACAAAAGAGCTTCACGGTGAAATACTTTCCTTAAACATTTAGAACCAAATATATATCTTTTTGTTTACATATATATTTTTTTCTTATTTTATTAAATTGAATCTTGAGTTTTAAAAATGAACAAACAATTTCTTTATCAAGACTTAAAAATAACATAACTAATATGAATTAGGTCGCGCCAGCGTGGGGCAAAATATTATAGTAACATTAGTTTTCTTTTGACATTATGCGCGCTCGGTTTCCTATTAGGTCAGCAGTATTTCTTCTTCTTCATCGAATATAACCAGTGCCATCAATTGCACGGGCTAGTAGGTTCGGGTGAGCTTCTAACTTCTTCACATGCTTTTCAGTCTATCTCTCATTTCTTCTCTAACCATGAAAACGTTTAGGTCTTAATGAATGTTAAAATTTGTTATGCACCAAATGGAATTTTTTATTTGTCTCAAAATATTATTTTGATACCTTTGAATCCGTTCATCTATTTCGGCTAAGGCAGTACCCAAAAGCTGTAATCCATAGCAACAGATTTGTTTCAAAATCGCATAATGAAGTATGAGCTTACAATCTCAGTTAACGACTGAGTTTCTGTTAATAAGCCTGTCTTCTGTATCGACTTTATTCTTATTTGGGTCAACCTATCGTCCATTTTAGCCCCCGGTCGAGATGTATGTCAACTTATTTAACTTTATGGGAGGCGTAGAAGACTTCCTACGCAATGCGAATGTCACGTAGTTACAGTTTTGTTCGTTAACCGCTATCTTCTATTGACTTAACCAGGCTTATAGCTGCGCTATATGATCTTGCAGGCCTTTATGGTTATAATAGCTATATCATCAGCAAATGCTGAGGCTTGGGTGCTACTGCATATTCATATAGGAGGTATACCATATATCAGATATAGAACGGGTCGCAAGATATTTCCTTGCGGTACATCGGCCATAATAGTCTGAGATTCGCTTACATAACCGACATTCTTAACCTTAAACTTTTGTTCAATTAAGTATTTCTCTAATAGGTTGTAGACATTTGGTGGTAAATTTTGTCTCAGCTTATTTATTAAACCTTCTTGCCACACTTTATCGAACGCTTGAGAAACGTCGATAAAAAGAGCGGAACAGTGTTTCTATTCCTCATGAGTCCTTCTTATGACACTCACCACTCTATGTGTTTATTCGATTGGCCTGTGCCCGCTTCTAAGTCCAAACTGATGATGTGGCATACGGTCTCCTAAGCTTAATATCGGAGTTAATACTTTTTCAAACGCGTTGAATATATTGGACAATAGGCTTTTTGGTCTGTATGACCGCATCCTTGTGTGATATTTTCCAGGTTTAGAGACCATGACGATTAATGATATTTCCCAAACAGAGGGATAATATGCTAGTAAAAAAATTGCACTAATAATAAAAGCCCAAACATAATATGCGTAGGCTAGCTTAAACGACTGTGCGAATAAATACAATCAAATGTGTATAAGCTAAATGCACTTTACGTACGTAAACAGGTGTATGTGTGTTATATGCGAAGCAATAACAAAAAAAAAAAAAAACACTTTGTGCAATGGATGCTCTTACTTTTATTCCTCACTGAAACAGCGACGATTGATCATGCGTAGCGGGTGTATGCAGTTTTTTTTTTTTTTTTTTGTAGTTAGACTGTGTCACTTTTCCTGATACAATAATACTTACATTTTTACACAAAATATTAAAATTTTTATATTTTTAATCAAAAATAAATTCATCCAGATCAAATAATGCTAATTACCCATTCAACTCAACTCTCAGATGGCATTTTTCATGTTCCCACTAAACAACTATTCCAAAACTACATTATAGCCGCCAAAAATTTTATTAAGCATTTGACAAACTTTTCGTCGTGTTTTTGACGGTAGCTTAAGTAAGCAATATATTATGCTTATGCCTTTAATCTTTTTGCCAAAAGGACGGCTCTAATATCACTCTATTGCTGATTTAATAAATTAAAGGTGCTTTCTTTGAGTTCAAATCGCTGATAACCACTCATCACAAATCTTAACGGTAAGGCCGCATTAAATCGTTGTACTAAAGATGTCAATTCTACATAGTCGTCTGAACTACTCGGATCAAAAAAGTTACCAACAAATAAATTTCCCTTTTCAAGATCATGTTTTGCCTATTCACTGTTTGACTTTCGTAACGGAGATCTGATAATAATAGGCCTTCTAAGGTTTCTATCTACGCGCTATAAGGAATAATTTGAATTCTTTGTCGCATATAGATTTTCAAGCTATTTATATATAAAAGCAGTACTTCGCGATACAAGTTGCTTTTTGAGTTTTTTAGTACACTCGTTCTTAAATCAGCTAAATTTAAATTGTTGACCTCTCGCCGTATTCTTTTCTTTTTAGCTAATAATCTGGTGGAGAAGTATAGAAGTGTTTGGTCGACATCTATCAGAGTTCTAGAACCAAATATGTTTTGATTAATCTATTATGTTGTATAAGTCATTATCCGGGGTGTTTTCTGCCACAAGATGATTTTGATAATAAGATTACGTCATATGAACACGTTATTGAAGGGTGACATATTAGGCTATATTTGTAGTAGGGAAGACAGATTTTAATTCAAGCCTCGCTTCAAAAGTTATATCGGTTAGAAAACAAGAGAAATTGGTATCTGTGTAGAGCTGCCGCGGCTGCTCTCACAGTACTCCATTCGAACTTTTTACAGTGTATGGGGTCGTACCTCGAAAACGGAATTAGGAAATTTGGCCTTCAAATGCTCAATTGTCTTTGGTTTGTCGGCATAACACTTTTCAGTAACGGCGTCCTACAGAAAATACTCCAAAGGTATTAAATCGCAGCTTCTTAGCGGCCAACTGACATACCCATTTGGGCTAATTAAACAGCCATCAAACGTTTGACGCAATAAATCGATTGTGGCGTAAGATGTGTGGCAAGTTGCACCAACCTGCTGAAACCAAACATCGTTCACATCAATACCATTAAGAGCGGGTACGAAAAAACTGGTTTTCTAGGCGCGATAAGTATCTCCATTGAATATAATGGTTGTGCTGCCCTCATCAAAGGTGTCACCACTCCAAAAGCCGCATCAAACAGTCACTCGTGATGGGTGTACTGGCTGATGTAAGACCACGTTTGGGTTTTCTGAGCCTCAAATGCGACTTTGATTTGATAGCATACCCATCAAGATGAAAATGAGCTTCACCTGAAATATGATTTTTTATTTTTTTAATCTTTTTGCAATTTCCGAACAATTGTCTTTGTTTTGGAAAAATTTTCAATTAAGCCTCGGCGTTCCTCAAGCGCAAATCGATTCATTTGCTTCAGTGGAGATAATCTACAGAATTTTGTGACAATAGAATGACTTAAGTATTGCAAGATTTGAAATAGCCCATGGTTAAATTTAAGCCGATAGATGACCCCCGGATATATCTTAAATACAAAAATATTTTTGTTGAAAAAATGCATGCAAAATTTGACAAAAAAAGAAGGAGACGGAAATCTTCGGAGAAGTTTTGTTTACTTTGTCCGCAGAGTAACGAAAAAATTATTTTTATTATTGATTGGAGCAATAAATTTTTTACTTTTAAAATTAGAAAAAGCATGAATAGATTTATTAAAAGATAGTAGGACTTCTAGACATAAAATTTCCAAATTAACTTACATACCAACTTAACATAAATGTACTCGTACTTTATTTGTTCGCTATTTTTGAAGTTTTCTTGATTGTAATTTTCTCATTGAAATTTGGTTAGAAAAATTAAAAGCTGTGGCAACTCTGATGATGAGCATCACATTAGGGTTGTTAACAGACTTGAGGTTATCAGTTACGCCGACTATAACGGATTACTTTCTCATACTTTTACGGACATGCACGCTAAGTTGGAACAAGTGAGAGAAGCAATCTACAGATTTGGTCTTAAGTATACCGAGCGCTCTCACATACAAGACCAATCAATCGAGAATGTTGACTCATTGTGCTACTTGGCAGCAAACAAAGTCTGTCAATCTTTCAGACTTCTGAATATTGTCTGGAAATCTTTAATTAATCACGGAGGATAAAGTTAAGCCTATTTAACTTAACGTGAAGACAACGTGCCATATGGATGCCAGCTTTAGAATGGCCAATATGCGAAATCATAAACAAATGCTTGCACAAGATCATATATATTTATAGGCTTAGGACAATAGCGAACAGACGATTGTGTTTTATGACGGGCCAACTGCCGATTGACATCCAAATACGGAAACGTAAATGGAAAACGGGAATGTAAAAAACTGAATGTAAAAATCATATGATAATCAATATCAACCAGGGTTTGCAACAATCTAAGGTTACCCAGTATTATATTTTAAAAAACCTGGGTGGGTTTTTTGTTTAAAGGCCTTCGTAGTTTATTTACAACTAAAATAAGTATTGAGAGTACATATTAATTTACTCCGTTTTTCAGATCAAAAAAGGAATTGAAATAACAAATTTATTAAATCACTGCTTACGTCTTTTACCCACCTCTGAGTCTTTTGAGGCGCTTCAACTTTAAGGCCGATTTTATATTTCTTGAGAAGAAGTGATTCGATGACATGCTAAAAGATATTGTATCCATCAAAACTGCCAATAGTCAGAAGGAGCAATCGTTTCTATCAATTGTTGGGACGTGAGGCCGAGCGTTGTCATGCAAAATAATAATTTAATCATGTCTCTTTCTATATTCCAGCCGTTATAATCATAATGTACAGTTCAAACGAAGTAATTGCAGTCTGCTTCGATCACTGAGTTTTATCAGCTTATTTATTTATTAATTTACATCAACTCGAACGTAATATATTTTTACGTTTTTACCTTTTAAAAACGTTTATTTATTAGTTCGTAGATTGCAGTTTAAATAAAATAAATTTTGTGTCTCATTTTTAACTAATATTTCTTTGTTAACGGAGCTTTGTGTCACAATGCTCGTAACCTTTTCACGAGCAATAATCATTTCTATTTTTAAATACTCTTTCTGCTTAAAACTTTGTAAACAATAACAATTACTTGACAAATTTTTCTAAAGTAAAGATCTTCCAACTCGATCGATGCTACAACTTAGGTTCATTCACAACCTTTTCAAACAGAGATTATCCCCACTTAACCAACTAAATTAGTTTTTACTTCATGTTTTTCTCCTCAAAACAAATTTAGGCAAAGGGCTTCTCTTCAGACGTACGTACGCACACGCATAGACAAAAAATAAGTAAAAATATACAAAGAGAAGTAAATAGAAAACAAGTGGAAAAATACAGTGCAAAGTGGCCTGAGTGAGAGACACTCAAATTGCTACCAAAATTGTAAAATGCACTGATTTCTGTTTGCCTGTTACTGCCTTAGAAACTCTCTTTACATCGAATTCAAATCAATAAACTCTACTCGCTGAATTTACTTTTCATAGACTACTGAATTTACGCCAATAAGCTCTCTCCACTCTGAGTTTACAGCACATAAACTAACTGCTGTCAGCATCGACGTGCTTTTTATGTGGCTCTTGAACCTCTCGATATTTCAGGTAGATTCCATTTCTTTCCTTTACTTTTTTTTTAGTTCTGATGAAGCCATGCATGTTGTTTGTTATTGTCTATTAGTGTTTTCTCTTCTGCCAGTTTTTGTTGTTGCCGTTTATTTTTGTTATTTACTACATTTCTGCTAATGTTGTTGTTGTCTATTTGTATAGTTGTTTTTGGGGCTTTTGTTTGTTATTTTTAGGAATGTAATAAACGACAGGGGTGTCCAACGTGATTACTGTAACAATATATAATTTGCTTACACCGTTGTAGGGTGTAAAAATCTCTACTTAAACGTAGGATTAACATTATTTATAATTATTTTAAGTATATGTGTGTGTGTGTGTTTGTGTGTGTATGTCTTTTGCTTGTAATATAAATTCTTATGGCTGCATGTGCTTAAACTTGTCTGCTTTGGTTTCTAACCATTAATCATATCAATCAATTTCATTTGTATTCCTGTAAATGGTAAATTAATGTTAATTATTTCGCATTAACAAAAGTATTTGAAAATCCAAAGGAGCTCATTATGTGTATAGACTTAGTCTTGCAAAAGTACAAACGTTTGTATTTATTTTCAATACTTGTTTGCCTCACTGTGTGTGTCTTTATTAATGTTGCCACCACAAACGCTATCCTAATCTGCATGCGTGTGTGTGTGTGTGGCAAATATAATTTAAATCATTTACAAGGTGGCACATTTAAACGATTTAATTTGTTGCCCCAATATACAATCATTTGCACTTAACAAATGACCAATTGATGCGAAATAATAACATTAACGTGGATATTGAAATGCCAAACTAATATTACAGTATGTGAATGACATGACAGTCAGTGCTGTTAGAAAAAAATTCTCATGTATTCTTTGGTGGAGTAACATGTAATTGCTATTATGTGGGCTCTTCAAGTCATTAAACGATCGAGAGAAGGGGGAAAGAAAGCGTTTTAATTAAGAGTATGTTAGGGAATCAATATAAGTTTGTTGTTTAATGTCATCACTGAACAGAAATGTTACTTTTGGAATGTTCAAGATTAATTTCACATATGCCTATTTACTGAATTGCAGGCAATAAAAGAAATTTTTATAAAAAATCCGTCCTTAGGATATATACTAATACGTTTTATCCTTTCTAAAACGTTTGAGTTCGTTTAAATTGCGTTAAAATATAATTAACGCCGCTTTATTTATTGTTTTACAGTTTTAATTATTTACTTCACTATAACTTTTATGCTGTTTGCCTTAATACAACAATTAACATTCGCTTATACAACACTTTTATATCCGCTTTAATAAAACTTTTTTATTGACAGCCAAACGATAACTAACTAACTTGTAGGTACAACAGCCCATTTATATACCTAATTGCCTACAGCTTGGAAGGTTCCGAAAAAATCGACCATCTTCTCTTTTCCTATCCGTTTATTCAAATGTAACTTAAAGATGGTCGATTTGGCAGTGCTGCAAAATTGACAGGGTGACACATATCTACCAAATATACCAAAATTTTGGCAAATTTTTTATTTTCGTAACAATATTTTTGCTGAAAATAAAACATCTGGTTGGAGCAGCCTATATAAACTGAAATGTGAGATTTCAAACAAGTTTTCGTTAGAGACAGCCGTATAAGTGTTGCCCGATATATGGGCAACAACAGCATCTATTGGCTACGAAGCAGATACTTTTCATAAGACCTAATACAATAATTTGGTTACACATGGTACGTTACCTTCCAGCAGCCTAATAATTGATTATAGTGGTTTGGGTTTTTATGGAAGTTAGGATGTAAGGCACCAGTGTTGCCATATTTTTTATAGGAAAACTGAGAATTCAGAAGAAAAAAACTGATTTTCAAATGAAAAATATTCACATACTTAAAAAAGTGAAAGAAATATAAATATACGCCAAATATTTTAAACTTTTGATAATCAAGGAAGTTATTTGAAAAGTAACTAAACCTTTCGACTCCAAAGATGCTTATGATTAACTTTATGTTTAATCCGTTTTGTTTTAAGCAAAAGGGGTCAACTTATAATATTACGCATTAAATAAGTTAGTTGTAGTTCCTAAAATAGGATAAGCAACAAAAAATAATAGTTATGATGCTATTGGCGTAATTAAGATGTTTTATTTAGTGTGAAGGAACGAAACGAAATTCGCGTTATAATTTTTTAGACCAAAAAAAAAATATTTAACATAAAATGATATATCTAGACACAAAAATACATTATCTGATTTATAAAAGCTTAAGTTTAAATAATAAATTAAAATATATTAAAAAGTTGTTTATAAGAAACCTTCAGCGACTATCGATCTAACGAGATCAGTAATTTTGAAATCTTCCAAAAATTTTTAATTTATATATAAACATCACAGGTGTAACTAAAAAAATATGTTTAAACGTTTGATAAAAAATCGTGGTCGAAAGAGTTAAGTGAGTTATTAAAAAAAAATTCATAATTTGTTCTGAGTTAAAAATTAAAGTAATTCGAAGTTCCATTCGATTTAAATTTCACAGAATACATTGAATAATTTATATCGTAGTATATTTTTTATTCAATCATAATACAAAATATTAAAATTGATGTACGTAAATGATGATATAATGACACTGTGCTCGAATTTTAAACTTTGTTTTCGACAAGTTTGCCGTCTGGCGGGTACACTGGTTTAAAGTACGCTGAATCTAGTGGTGCTAACCGCTTTTTTGGATTAGCTCTTGTTTTCAAGATATACCATTATTTCAAAATGGAGATGGTTGCACAACATACAGTACCGATCATAAAAAATACAACCCTGTATAATTCATATAATTTTCATTAATCAACCCGCAGCATTTTTCATTGTGGGTAGCTGATACATTGGTAAAAATTTCGTATTTAGTGGCCGACGAATATAATTTATCCCATCGGCGACGAATAATTTAAATTTGCGTTCATCGCCGCAAAGCACCTTAGCCAAATCCTCTTTTGTCCAGTTTAAGTGACGCTCTGCGAAGTCATGACTTTTACATGTAGGTCCAGAAAATAAGTTAACTTCCTTTAATCTTCGTCTAGCGGTATGTGCGCTAAATAGGGCGACCATTTGTGTTTCTGCGTAATTAGCAACATCTACTGCAGTCTTTCTTGGTTTAATTTCTATTGGCCTTAGTATTTCTCGGTGCTGACGAGCAGTATTAATTCATTGGCGATGACTTTCTGGTTTTCTGTCTACACTTCTAGAAGAGAGAAATTAAAAAAAAACAACTAACTGTTGATTTGTGTGCTCCGAATAGGACTCCAACTTCGCTCATCGCCATTCCTTCCTCCAAAGCTTTTATTATTGCTACTTTGCTATCGTTCGATAACTGTTTCTTGAAAAATACAAAAAACTTTCACAATAAAACGATTTGTTTAAAATAAATTATATGATTTGCTTACTCTAACAGAACAATGATTTTTTTTTGCTCACACAAGTTGTACACTTTTTATAGTTAATAGAATATTGTGATCAAATTAAAAGAGATAGTCAACTGATAACATCAGGTATGCTTCTTCTTCTAATAAAGAATAAAAAATGCGAAAGAGAGTTTCAATTTGATACTATTATTAGTGATAAAATGCAATTCCAGATAACACATGCTCGGTACTGTATATTTGCGTAACTCAAGAAAGGTTTTATTTATTAATAAAATAAAAAACGAAAATTCGCAACAAACTTTCCTTTAAAGCTAAAACTTTTTTTCATATTTAATCTTTTATTAGTGAAGCAGGTATATCGATCATACGTACGTACGTGCTTACGTAGTATGTAATGTTATCCCAGTGTTCTTTTGCCCCAAAAATTTATATTTCTTTAACGACTGCTCAGAAAAACGCAAAATTCTTAGACCTAAATGTGAGTGTCCCACACTATGTGAATTCTTTCTTTCTTTGTGATCAGTCGCCAAAAATTTTGTTAATCATATTGTCGTATTAAAAAGGTATGAATAAACCTCACCACAGTAATAATAAGAAAATGGGGTGAAATTTTTACTTCAGAAATAGTAGAGAAAATAAAGAAATTTAAAGTAAAAAACTCAAAAACTGCAAAATATGCACAATTTACAAAAAAAAAGAAATATATTTTTTAAACAAAAAACTTCAAAATAGAGGAAATGTGCACATTTAGAAACGCCGCCTTATGTCCAAATCCTATACAACAATAGTTTTATTAAATATTGCTTAGGAATCTATGCTTAACACTAAATAAACGTTTGTTTCCTAAAAAAAACAAACAGTCCTTGGTCGTAAGTCACGTTAGGGAAGTTTGGGTAAGTGGAGTGATTCACCACACTCCCACAGAGCTTCACCCTTGTTCCATCAGTCACGTTTACTCGTACTGTCGTTGTAGAAAGGTTCGATGTTTGGGTCACCACGGATATCCAAGTGGTGGTCAAGATATCTCGCTGCTGGGGTAGTCTCAGTCGCAGCGGTTTTCCACACTGCGACAGAAAGTATCCCTTGTGCACTCCGTCAACGTCGCATCCTGTTGTCGTTGTTGGGGAAAAGCTAAATATTAGGGTCACCATGGATGTCCCGATGGTGATCGAGACACTGCGACGGATAATCACAATTATCCCCGTTGTCCACGAGTTGATCTCAGGCATATGATTACTGGAGCCAGTAGTATTATTTACTTCAAAATTTATTGTTTAGTTTGGCTCAGAATACTACAAGCAAAACTAAATCTACGCTTTTGAAGCTGAACACCAACTGCCCTTCTGCTTCTATACTTACTTTACTTTACTTTATTCATCCAAATATTCCGTTCTTACATAGTTTATCTTAAATTAATTAATCATGTATATACTTATTCTATGTTCGCCCTTTTATACCCTTGACAATGGTATGAGATCGAACATGTTCGCACCGACAGTGATGTTTGCAACATCATCCAATATTGGCGGCTGCGAGAGTGAGAGCGAACATCCAACCAACACACAAACGGTCGCACCACAGTAGGATCAGGCGTTAATAGCGATATCCTAGTTAACTATCCAATTAAAAGAACAATCATATTGTAAATATTACTTAAAGCAACAAAAGGAAAAATTTCAAGGTTATAAAAAAAGTAAATAACAAAATAAAAAGAGTAATACAATAACATAATTCGTTACTACTTTATAAATTACTAGTAAGAAAACATAAATATTCGGCCTGGTGTAACTTGTGTACTCAAAAACGAAGCCGCGTTGACTTTTGTCGTCACAGTACACATTAATCAACTTAATTTAATATTAAAAAGTATTTTAGCAAAAATAAATACGAGTATATATGTAATAAGCAACAAGGTGTGAAAAAAACATACAAACCAAACAAATTTGAAAGAGAGAAAAAAAACATGTCAAAGAAAATATTGCAACTACAATATCCTGAAACTATTAACGTTGGTGTTACGCCGGGTAGCATGTACGTATGTAGAACTGCCATTCGGAAAACAAGTAATGATGCCGAGGAACTATAATATTTCTATTACGAGGTTACTAAACAAAACGTAGCCTGTCAAATAAATAGCTCGATTTCCGCTTGCTTATTATTCGATGCAAAAATAAAAGTACACGTACTTATATCCTTAGCCAGAAAATGAGATAATTTTAGATGCCAATGCTCGTTTCGAACATATGTTTACTATTTCAATTTTTATTTGGTTGTTAAAGGCTTAAAATCGTGGATTACCGGATGTTTGTTTAGAAAATGAAATCATGTGCTCAGATATGTCAAACATGCCGACAATGGCATACGATGAATAAAAGCTTTAACAACAACTATTGCAGGAACTTTCAAAAGATGAAAATAACATTAATCGTAATGATTATGATTCTTTAAGAAAAGCTGAATAGATGTCAATAACGCACTTAGCCTTAGGCGCTCTTTAATATTATAACGTTTTAACCTTGTAAATGGTTTGAGTTCTTTTAAAATGTGTTATATAAAATAAACGAAGCGAAATTGTGGTTTTTATAATCGTACAGTCTTAATTTTCAAATAAATTTTATACACAACGTCCAACTAATTTAACTTCTACTTAGTTTACAAATTTACTCAACACTTTGACTGGTTAATTATGACTGACTGACTAAGGAGAAAGTCACGACATATGTATTTCATTGCCATTCAATGGTCTAGTATATTCCACAATCTACTATTCAAATGTAAAGATTTACTTCATATTTAACTTGTGTTGGTAGCACTGTTCAAATAGATATAGCCGAGGCAGGGTAATCTGATTGATAAATTCTCCGTTGGAATTCTCTTAGCATTGACACCAACCAATAGAATAACTTCAATGGAAGTAATATATAGCTTTTACGTAACGTATGTTAGCGGTATTTTATAAGCGAATTAATTTTCGTAGAAATTTCAATAAAGTCTGAAAATCGATTTTGAATTTAAATTAAAAATTGTGGGAAGCAATACATAGTTTTCGCATCACGATAATGCAACTGTTTATTCTTTGTTGCTCGCGTTTCCTTCTTTTTGGCAAAACCGAGCGCCACAAATTTTGCCTAAGCCAAAATGTTGTTCCATTTAAATCTTTTCAAAACGTTTGAGTTCTTTTAAATTGCATCAAACAAAACAAATAACACGAATTTATTGTTTTACTTATATAGTTCTTTATTTATATTTGTACAGTATCCAATTTATTTATCTTGCACTTAATACAAAAATTTACTCAACACTTTTACTTACACTTTAGCATGACTTTACTTTTTGACTGTTAAATTACAACTGACTGACTAAGAACAGTGCGCTACAACTTTTTATTTATGTTCGTTAATTCAAAATGTAAGATTTTAATACACAAAAATTGTAACAGGCAACACTGTTAAGTACGCTATTGGGTAACATATAAATAACAGGGTGATCGTAGCCTTGATACAAACCAATAGAATAAATGTCATAATAAAGTTTATAGCTGTAAATGTACTTATTTTTATTTTCGTAACACTGCCACCCATTTAAGCCTGTTCGTCCCGTATAGGCTCTAGATCAGTCATGAGCTTTTCATAGAATAATCGTTCACGTTTAATTCATACATATATTATATTTAGTCGTCAATAAGACAGCGATTAATGCACATGAGTTGAGAATGTACGCAAATTTCTTTAGGCCCAAAAAGTTTCTTACGATCTTGCAATTTAGTTGTCAGTGAAGCAGTGACGAATACACATGTATGGCGGAGGCATTTTGATTTTTTTGTAATTTGTTTTTAATTAGATTTACTCTCTCTAAGAGATGAAACAGAATTGGGGCTTGACGAATTTTTCCATACAAAATGACATAAAAAATCATCGGGAAAAGCAGTTGTGAGATAGAATCTATTTTATTCTGACAGCGTACTTTCACTGCATTTTATGCATTTTTTAAACAAAAAACATATGTTTTTGATTTGGAGCGAAAAAAATAAAAAGAAAAAGAAAAACAAACATGAGAACAAAAAGGACAATAGACAGTATTTGCGGCTGTCGATTTTATTATGGGCTATCTTTTTTTGACAGCGTTTCTGCATGAAATTGCGGACGTGCTCGTATTCTGTTTCATTACTAAATGGGGCGATACATTGGAAAACATTTGTTTGCAAACATGGCAAAAGTAAGTTATACATGTATGCGATTGGCTATTTGCTATGTTTGCAAACAAATGTTTGCCAATGTATCACCCCCTTAAGAGAGTAATTTCCATGTTCTCAATAAAACAGCTACCCAGCGGTACAAAAGTTATTACAACTGAAATCCATCCGATTGTATACTATTCTGTCAATAGGAAAAATTAAAATACTATTTTTAAGCACATACTAACTAACATCGGATATGGATGATTCTCGTTCCCAATACATTGTAAAACTAAAAGTACATTAGAAGTAATAAGTCATCGCACTATCATCCAATTTGGATGGGCTTGTAATGCATTACATTTTAATTGTAGTTTCGATTATAAATTTTGTTTGTTTTTTGCTGCTATTTTTTCAATTGTTCTTTTTAAATCTTCCGAACTAAATGGAAAGAAAAGTGTTTTTAAAAGTGCAAGTGCACAAATCGTGTGTGTGGTGTATGGAGTAGTCTATATGAAAGCGATTATGGCCTATAAACTGGATTTTTATTATTGAATTGCGATGAATAAATAAAATGAAAAAAATAAATATTTGACAATTAAAAATTTTCCTACTTTCACATACAATGTCTGTAGCATTGGACTCGTTCAACCTTCACTTACAATGACTGTAGTATTGGACTCGTTCAACCTTCACTTACAATTTCTCTAGTATTGGACCCATTCAACGTTCACTTACAATGTCTGTATCGTTGGACCCATATGACCCTAAGCCAAGGCTTCGTAAATATAAATACGAATTGTATACAGGCATTGAATGGGTCCTACTTACATTGTATGTGCAATCTGATCGAAGATGTATGTGGTAAAAATTTTGCTGGATACATTTTTACGTATGCACATCGATGCTCTGTACAACTTTAATTTTTGATCGCCGGCTATTGTTCTTTTGTATCCTATAGACAACATCCTTTAGTCTTTTTATAACTTTGTAAGGTCCATTCCAGGTAGTTTGTAGTTCATGTTGTAGAGTAGAATCAGTTGTCCCTCATGAAAGCCCTCACTGTTTGTTCCACGATCATACCTGGCTTTCAAACTATCACGGGCCAGTTCAAGTCGTGTTTGCACCGATTCATGAAGTTCTTTAAGACTTTTCTATTTCTCGGCTTTACTGACAAGAGGAAGTCCATTTACGTCCACTGACTGGTGCTCTCGATTTATATTGCTGCAGCTGATTTCACCTTTAGTTAAAACACATTTGGTACTGTCATCCAACTAAATAACAACGCTATTTTAATTTTTCTGCTATCTTTCCCGCTCTAAGATGTCCTCCGTTAGGTTTCTTATGAGACTGATTTAAATTTCTTTCACGTTGGAGAAAGACAGCAGTATTAGATTGAAAGTTGTTTTGCAGTCTGCACTTTTACAGCTTTAAAACTGACATTGTGATCGTAGCCTTGACACAAACCAATAGAATAAACGCCATTATAAAATCTATAGCTCTTAGTGCACTAATGTTAGTGTATTTTTATTTTCGTAACAATATTTATTACATTGGGTCCGTTGTTTGTTTTTGAGTTTTTAAGTGTTTGACTCACTTAAAGATAAAGACAGAACTAATACTGAATCTATCTACCACTACTGAGTGTTATACTTTTATTTTAAAGTGTCAGGACTCAAGTCTACTATATCCTAACAAGCTACTATAGTACTTGGCATGATAAAAACTATAATAAGGAGAAAATACATCACGTTAAAAATATCCAAAAATAATAAGTTAAAAAGAACAAAAGCAAGATATTAAGGATATATGGTTGAACTAAAAAAAAGAAAAAAAAAACAAAGAATAATAAATGAATAAAATAAACAATAAAAATCCAGCAGCAACAATTGTTGGTACGTTATTAAAAAGAGACAAAAACCGATAGAAAGGGGAAATAACAAACCAAGTAAAAGACAGGAAAAATCTCATAAAATATATTCATTTTATGCCTAAAGCCGCAATTCAACTGATCAAATAACAACACAAAACAAATAACTGTACCGAGCGAACAAACAAACTACAAATAACAGCATAACGTAATGAGAACAACAACAATAACAATAATCATATTTAATGTAAAAATACGAGACCAACAACAGCATAACTTACATACATACATACATACATACATACATACATACAATACATTACATACATTATTTACATTCATACAACACACATACATGCTGCCACATGTATTTTTATTCATATTCCCATCTATCCGTTTAAAAACTTTTTGATTCATTTATGCTGCTTGACAGACGAGTTATAAAAAAATACATTTTTTACACAAACAAGAGCGGTAGTCATATGCACACGCACATAAAGTAATGCCTGCCTGCCTACCCAATAATATTCATACTTCTGATATTCATAGCCGGAGCACTGTTGTATGACATTTCTCTGTACGTGACACTGGCGTAAAAATTGATTCTTTTTTTTCCGGTATTTCTTGTTACAAAAAACATAACTATACATACGAGTACGGCTGCTTTGTTGTATTGGATAAAACGATAGAAATTCAAATATGACAAGGAAAAGTAAACAAATATACGGGTCATTCTGTGAAAGCATTGCAATAAAAATTTTTAGTATTTCGATTAGAGGACACTCCTATACTGTTTAGTTTAAGTGCAGTATATGTATGAAATATACCGGCAAGGAATGAGCGATTTTTGGTGAAAATAAAGCATTAATATGTAATAGGAAAGTAAAAAACATTTTATTCAAAGTATTGGCCATTGCTACACAGAGAGATTAATCACATTTTAAAATCGAGGTGGATCGTTGTTGAATTAAAAATCGTACAATTTGGATTTATTTAACGGCAATTCAACGTTGAACGACTTTGAAAGTATGTAAAACCACATAAAATTAACTCAGTCATCTTTAAAATAAAAATGTTTTTGTTAATTTGCAAATGTTCAATATTAAATTAAACATAAAAATGTTTGATTTCTGAATTAGTCTAATAACAAAGTCTACAACCGCAAGTTGAAAATATTTCAATGTTGATTTTTGAATACCAAAACATAAATTTAAAGGCGTACGTTTTTAAATTAAAAAAGTACATGCCATGTGAAAACACTTTTAAAATTATAATGCACGTTGTTGAATATATTTTAATAGTGAAACAACATTAAGTTAACGTTGATGTGACTTTGTGATACTTTAATTTGAAGTTATGCCAGCTTATAATAACATTAACATTTCAGACTAACACTAAAGCCAAAATAATAAAAATTTAAAGCCTTGAAATAAATATTTCATATTTTAGTGAAAAATGATTAAATAAGTGGAAAAATTTGAAGTAATCGATCACAATAAGTCCATAATAAAAAGTCCATAATAAAAAAATTTATAAATACGTCATATTTTGGCTCCACATTGTGGGTGAAAATGTAGGAAATAAGATGCAGAGTTGTAACGTTTCCCTCCAGAGTTTTTGCCCCACGTTGGAGTGGAACTTACTTACGTTGGGCGCCAAATATTGTTATTTTCATCATAGGCACCTTTACGGGTACCAAATATATCTTATGGTATGAATCAAATAGATATTCCACTGAAATGTGTAAACCTGAAAAGATGCTAAGAAATATCTCAAATTTTCTACTCTATTGGCGACTAGTGCTCTATTTTAGAAAATTGGGAACGAACGGGAGCCATTGAAAACCACCAGCGGTCAGTCGGTTGGGTGGGTTCGTGTTATCCATATTTTCTCTGGCCATAGATTCTATTTCGAACATAAAATATTATTTTTATAGACTCGCTAAGTCGACTAAATAATTAAATTATGAACCGGAAATTGATCTTTCACTAAAATATGTCAAAAGAACCCCATTAGACCAATTATAGTAACGGAAGCTAATACAAAGGCCAATCGTAAACTGAAATGTTCAAAATTTATAACAAGACGTATTCCTTCCCAGGTGGATTGGAAAGAGACACGTCTCTTTACCCTTCCAAACATGATTTTAGCGGCGTTAACGTTTAAGCTAAAATCCCACAGCTTCTTTAAGTTTGTTTGCTTATTCTTTTGTTTATGTTATGTTAAAGCTACTGTTGTAATATAGCTAGAAATGTAGATGTTGTTGTTGCTTTTTTTTCATTTCTTTTGGATTTTTGCTATTTTCTGCTACCTGAAGCTTTGCTTAATATTTGATTTAATACAGATTTTGTTTAATCGGTATATTAAATATTTTAAGTAATAATTTTGTACAGTGGTGGTTAAAGAAATTCAACCAAATGTTTAACGCAATGCAGTACAAGGCAATTACGATACAATTCCTATTAAAATAGCTTATAATTTATTTATCCATATTTAAAGGAAGTATTAAATTTAATTACCTTAACAAAATTATAATTACCTTTTCTATACAAATTTAATTTGTGTGTTTTTTCTCTCTACTGCCAGAAAGTCTGGGCTTATTATATTTGAAACTACTTTAATTACAAATGAAATACTCCAACTATAATTTTTTTTATATGCGAAATTTTCTTATTTTCTATATTTACCAAAACAATTTATATTTATTAAAAATTTCTATTTTATTTAAAATTTATTTATTTTTAATTAGAACTTTTATTAGATTTCAATTTAATCTTTCAAACACTTTTCAACAAATATAAATTTCAAGTTTTCCTTTAACTTATGTGGACGTTAACTTATCAACGGATCAGACAATATCAGTAATGGATGCAGAAGTAATTGACCTTTTATTAGTTTACCTCTTACCTAACGGTGTACTTTATTTGCTTGAATTGCATTCAAACAAACCTTACAAGCATAACAAACTTGTAGGCAGTTTAAAAGCAAAAGGTTTCTTTTTCTACTGCATGTATTGATCACCAATACATACATAAATCATATAACATATAAAAGCTAAACACGGCTCTAATATCCGCCTCAAAAAAAAAAAAAAAAAATAAAAAATTAGTTTAAATTTGTAAAATCTTTAAAGAATTTCAAATACCATATAAAAAAAATAATTTAAGCACTACCGCATGTAAACCACAATTTCCTACTTGGTGTTGATTTATCTTTTTGTTTCTATAATCTCAGCAGCAATCAACGAAGACACCAACCAATATTAGCAAATTAAACGTTTGTAATATGACAAATGTATCATAAATATTGTTGCTCGCATGCTATAAGTTTTCTTTCTATATAACATTGTGGCTAAGCAATAAAAATAATACAAAATCAAATGTAAACTACTTAGGAAAAAGTATCAAATAGCAAAAATTTAAATATCATATTGAGGAACTATTTATTATTTATTATTAATTCCCATAACATTCCATGAAGGAACATGGGGTCTTCTCTCAGTCAATGAGATGACCCGATTCTATTTTTAAACTCATTGAAAGAGACTTACAGTTTAATGCCGGCTCCGAACGGTAAATGCATTTAGAGAAGTTTTCAATAGTAGTGATACTTATAACCAGTTACTAGTTAATGTTATGAGGTGCTACCGCTGTCGAAAAACTTTTTCCTTTTTTTAAGATGATCTGGCCTGGTATTGAACCGATGAACTTCTGGTTGGTAGGCGGGTGTCTTACCTACCATACCACAGCGGCATTGTTGAACTCTATGTTTATCTATTTTTTTTTTTAAGTCCATTCTTTTTTCAGCAGCAGTAATCTCATTGGAAGACTGTACACATGTATACGCTGCCCTCTCTAGATGACATTTATGTATTTTATATTTATTTAATTGTCAATTATTTACTTTAAATAAAATTTCGACCAAAAATAATTGTATTTTAAGTTAAAAAGGTATAAGGCTTGAAAAGAAAATATGTATAAGGTAAACGACCCACTGTACTACTGCAGTAGTATTTGTAATTCAACGTTGAAAGTGCTCGATTCAAAGACGCTACATATCTAAAGTAAAGTTGTGCAATGTTGATTTAAATATTACAGCTTTAATTCTATTTTGAAATAATTTAGAACATTTTTAATTTAACAGTTTTTGAATTAAAAATTACAAATTTTTGATTTAAGATTGTCCAATGTAAAAACAAGTACGAGAAATTTTAAATCAAAGTTATTTCCACATTAATATTGATCTAAGTTTTGCTTCAGTTGAACGTTGTTGAGTTTACGATTTTCACCTTGGCTAGTTTTCATAGTTGTTTCTTATTGATTTAAGGTTGTTTTTGCTGAATTTCTGTTGTTTTTTCTATGGATGAAGCTACACAATTATCCCATTTTTCAGACAATTTGTAGATTCCATGCTATTAAAACTCTACGTCTTTTAAAGCAAGTCGATTAGTCACCCAGTTTTCGGCTTCCTTGTGGAAGTCGGTGTGTTGCTTAGCCAATGCGTGTCCCATCGATGAAAACAAACAGTAGTCGGCAGGAGCAAAGTCTCGTAAATATGGCGGTTGGGATAGCAGCACCCAGCTTAATGATTATATCCTGAACTGTTTTTTCTTTGTGTGCAGATGTATTGGCATGTTGCAAATTTAACTTGCCTTGTCTTGTGGCCCATTCTGGTAATTTGCCGATCAATGTGTAGTTCAAATTAATTATCTGTTGTCAGTAGCGATCTGTATTAACAGCTTCACCAGGTTTTAAAAGCTCGTGGTACATTACACCTTTCTAGTCACTTTTTTGTATTCTTCCACGTTGTTAATTTCTTCCATCAAAATCGTTATCTCTGAACCGTCGAAACCATCTTTACATGTTGTTTTTGATAGAGCATGATCACCATATGCCTTGACAAGCATTTGATGTGACCGTACTTTTCTTCAAATGAAAACAAAAAATTAAAACTTTCCGTAAATCATCCATTTCTGGTACAAAATTCGCCATCTTAATGTTTGACAGATGTCATAGCTAACACAAAAAAAGGTAAGGCTCGTTCATAATTGTTTCCTATGGAAACATTTGTATCTTGACTCTCACTTTATACTGGCACAGCTGGTATTACTCGGTTGCTGTGAGCAGTTAAAACAAGATTCATACATGTTGAGTCAAAAGTGGGTCTTGTCTCTAAAGACGTTCTTCATTATTTTTGTCTTAATTTTTGCCTTTAAATAGTTATTGGATAATTAAATTTAATGTAGCAGTTTCCTGTTACTTTTGCCGTCTCTAAGAGTGTGTTTAGCGCCCTTTATATCTACTGACCCGCTGATTCCATTCCGCCGCCCGTCTTGCATTATCATCTGTTGGATGTCTAAGACAACTTGTTCATACTTAGCTTGAATATCCGTTCCCAAGTCTTTCCTGCAGTTCTGTTGCTTCAAACATAACTTGGTTCAGGACGCAGTTAAACAAAAATGGCAATAATACACAATCCTGACGTATGCCAGCTCTTATGACTATTTTTTCGCTCAGAAGATTTCCATGGAGTATGCGACACGATGCGTTCGTGTATAGTCACCTCGAAAGGAACACCTTTACAGGTTATAGCATTTCATATGGCACTGTGGTTAAGTGAGTCGAATATTTCCTCAAAGGATATGCTTTTGAAATATAGACACTATCACCATTCGAAAGAATGTTTTACTATTAACCTAAGACTGTTTACATGGTCGATACAAAAGTTATGAGATTAGAATACGGTTTACGTATTTGAGCAATCACTTTGTTATCCATGTTCAGTAAGGTAAAGCCTCTCAAGTTCCTGTGGTTTGCCAAGTCGCCTTTCTTGATCATTAATTATCAAATACTTAAGCAACTTTTCTTTAGTGGAATGACCCATATACGATTATACAAGGCAAAACAAATAAATTTTAGATTCTTGTTTCAACAGCATTAAAATTGATGGAAGTTGACTTCTAACTTGTATGAGTATGTGAGCTTTTGGTCTTCCAAATCCTACAAATTTTTTAATAAAATTTTATTAAAATTGATGCGTACGAGTATTTTTGTTCAATTACTGAGGTTAATAATAAAAATACTGTAGCAGAGAAATATTAAAAATTAAAAAAACTATTAAGGCAGTGTATTAGAAATTATTTTGTATTATTGTTAAACAATAGGAATAAACAATATAGTCTGGTAGGTGCATAGTAAAATTAATTTAATTGAATCAAAAAGCAGACATTCTCTGGTATTTGCTTTTGCTTTTGCTTTTTCTTTTTATTTTCCTAACAAAACAAATAATATTTGTGTTGTTTTTCAACAGAATTATTTTCTATAGAAAGTTTATATTCAAATCTCTTGATTATGTTTTAAAAATAACATTTTTATTATTCAAAAAAAAAGCTTTAATTCATTCATTACTATCCAGAAAAATATTTACAAATGAAAATGAAAAAAAAAAAATTATTTTAGAAAACAACATGGGGGACATTCACATTTGTTTATTTCATGTTTTCAAGAAAACAAGAATATTTTGACAAAAAAAGGCAACAAATTTAAAGAAAGAAAATATAAATAAACACTGCTATCAAAATAATTTTTTAGAATCCTGTTTTAATAGAAAATGTGCAGAAAAAGATGTGCAACATAACATTTTAAGCAAATATATACTATATATGTAGTAAAATATATACGAGGGATGTAATTTCAGAGCATATAATTGGAAAACATAATTTTTAATATGTATGTACATATGGTGTATGAATCTGTTAAATGGTTTTTTAACCCTCTCAAACACCAAACTGTGTTAGGGCTATATTTTTTTTTACATTTGTTTTCAACTTTATTGTGGTCAAATAAGATAAAAAACGAATAAAAGTACAATTTACACTCGAAGAGTTGTTTTTAGAAAAAGTACACATATAACAACATGGCGCCTAAGTTGAGTAATAAAGTGATTTTTTTTATTGGAAGAAACTAATAGATTTATATGATTTTTAATAATATTTTATGTATATTTTTTTAACTTAAGGTCAGAACTTAGGGGATAATCCCTACTCATGCAGTGCGTTATGCTGGTATTAGGAAAATAGGTTGTGGGAAGGAGGATTATGGACGATCCATATAGTAAGTGACAGCAAAAACTTTCAGAACCGAACGGTGCGGCTAAAGAACGAATTCTCTCTATAATGCGTTGTGCGACTCATCGGACAACAAATTACAAAGGGATGTGCTCTACGGAAAAAACGAGTACTGCGTGAAAATATATGATTATGCGGAATCAATTCCTCTACTTCGTGGGAACACATTCCGTTATAGTACCGATAGAACAATGAAACACACGCCACATTGCGACGATGCTCTAAGGAATCAATAGAGTTGGCTACACTACCATAATTAATAAGAGCCTTCGCCCTCTCCTGTACTCGGTCTAAAAGCCACAAAATAGACTTTGAAGCGAGTTGTATCAATGAGAGTTGTATCAAATTTTGGGTCGGATATAGATCTTGTAAATATTGTGAAGATCAGATGGAGTGAAGTTTTTCTTGCACCGTCTTATAAAACCGAGGTACTTGAATGCTTCTTTCGACACATTGAAAATGTGATCGTTTCAACGTATATCGAAATGAATCCTCACGTCCAGAACATCAGGAGCATCAGAGTCCTCAATATCTACATTACCCATAGTTACAGACGATAGCCCACCACCACATTTGTGTGTCAGAAAACAACATTGGGTCTTGTGCGCATTAAATTCGACCCGATTCGCACGACCCCACTTGGAGATTTTCGCCAAGTCACTTGCGAGTGTGTCATTCATAATTCGCCTTTTCGCCCCAATCTCCAAAAGGCTCAGCCCACGATGAATATGAATGATAAACGTTGCTGTCATATGCGAAAGAGTAGATAGGACTGGAGGTGAGAAGAAGAAAGTCGTTAAGAAATATTAGAAATAGAGTTGGAGAAAAAACAGAGTCTTGCGGTACCCCTGAATTTATCCGGAACTTGTCGAATGAGATCCCATCTATAACCACTCTTATAGTGCGATTTCTGAGAAAGCTCGATATGAATCGAGAGAAGAGAATATCAACACCAAAAGCAGTAAGTTTCGATACTAGCGCCTCATGCCAAACTCTATCAAACGCTTTGTAGATATCTAAAGCTACAACTTTGTTCTTACCAAGACAATGAATGGATTTGTTCCTTTGTTCCACCTCTCGGAGAGTATCGTCAGCAGGTCGCCAGTTGGTACGGCCATTACGGAAGCCGCCTGATTCAGCATACTCTTCATTACCTTGGAGAGTGCCGAACAAACTGCTAGTTGGCAGTAGTTTTCAGTGTTGGAAGCCTCACCATTTTTAGAGATTGGAATTACTTTGGCAACCTTTCAGCAAGATGGATTTGTTTCTCCCAAATCACAGTAATCGATGATTGAATTTGATAAAATGTTTTAACGACTAAAACACGTTGGCTGACTGGATCTATAATAAATTTGCCACGTCTCTACTTTACGACTGCCAAATATGAACTGTCACGACTAATGTTTACCAAAATGGTAGCAAAACAAAGTAGTAGACCTTTCTGGCGGGCACCCTGTATTAAAAAAATAATAATAATAAAAATAAGTACAAACAAATGTATATTGTACTCCGAAATTGTAATTTCATCTGCCTGATTGCTTACATTACATTACATTGCAATAGACTACAATATATTGTTGCTAAGCAGTTTTTTTTTATAAATGTATTTGCTATTATTAAACCCTTTTTTACGTGTTTTTATATGGGAAAAATTCTTGTCTATCTTCGTTTTCATTTAAAATATACATTATTGTTATCAATCTGATCGTTGATCTTAATACATCTGCCTTCCTGCATTTTCCTTTTGTGAGAAAACTTAATTATTTAATTTGTTAAAAAATCAATTCGTTAAAAAAAAACTTAATAACTGAAATAAAACAATTTTGAATTTAAAACTTAATAAAAAAACCTCAATCTTAAATAAAACCAAAAGTTAATATTGAAAAGTACTCACAGGATTATTTCCGTCCTATAATTTTTCATTTTGGTAAGTGTTTTACCAAATTTATAAACAGAGTTACTCGTAGCATATCTATAATGGATTTTTTTTTTTAGATTAGAGTATGTCAAAGGCTTGGACTTACAAAAATTCTCCAGGCTTGTTTTGCTACATCTGTAAGAAATTAACTTTAAAATCTTAACGCCATACAATAACTTCGCAAATTAAGAAGGCTTATAAACATTACTTTGGATATGCTATCGATGAAAGAAACAAATATTGGCTGCAGAAATATGTTGCAATATATGTTGGTTTGACGGCAATAGTAAGATAATGCCATTTATTAAACCAATGCTATGAAGTGAACCACAAAATTACGAACATGATTGTTATTTTTGTATGACCGCTACGCGTGGACTTACGAGAAAATATCGGGTCCAGCTAACGTTTCTTTTTTACACTAATGCTTATTTCGTGCATGGTAACACTTAGCTCATGTATGATATGACAGATAATTAGTTTTATCCTTCCGCTGAACGTACATGGTTGTGTATACGCTTGAACAACGCTGGGAAATATTGCGACATTACTTTGCAAATCATGGTAATGTTGCAGAATGTGTGTCATCTTTTCAGATTAAGCTCATTTTGATCTTGGCGGGTATGTAAGCAAGCAAAATTGTCGCATTTGGGGCACAGAAAACCCGCAAGTATACATTGAAAAGTCGATACACCTAAGACGAGTCACTGTTTGGTGCGGATTTTGGTCCAGAGACATATTTGGGCCATTTTTCCTCGAAAATGAGCAAGGGGTGGCCGTTACAGTCAATGGCGATTGTTATCGGGCCAGCCGAAGCTGTTTTTAAAGATCGCATTATCAGCCGCAGAGCTGATGTCGTTTAGCCATCTCGGAGCTGCGATTTGAAACCGTTGGACTATTATTTGTGGGGTGTCGTCAAAGATAAGTGTTACGCCAACAAGCCAAAGACAATTGACGCTTTAAAGGGCCATATTCGTGAAGCCATTGGTGAAATGCAGCTGCACATAATCTATAACGTGCTTAAAAATTGGATCGATCGTGTAGGTTACTGCATGGTCCGCCGAGGCACCCATTTGAATGGGTTTATTTTTCATTATTAACCGGAAGGATTGTACTTTCAAATAAAAAAAGAAATTTGAGAAAATATTCAGTAGTTTTTTTTATAGCATTTTCAAAGGAAAAAGAAATTATTTGGCAGACCCTTTACAAGCACAAAATCGTATATCCGAACATTTCATCTACCCGACGACCAGTACTTTGAAATAATAATGTTTTTTTTACATATACATTCATGTGGGATTTGAATCGGTCTGAACCATTGTGCAAAGAATAATTTTTATTTTTAATAAATCCGTGCGTTATTTATAGAAACTTCTAGACGATTATGGTCTGATTTAGTCAGATAGACTTTTGTCCGTTTTGTATTTAAGAGTATGGGTTAGAGCGGGATGACTATATTACTACTGACGAGTAAACGACCTAGAACATTCGACGAAACAGACGAGTGACGAGTGGCAGTAAGTTTAAATAGATGGATCATTCGTCTATGGGATATAGTTGATAGTTGAGGAGTTGTGAAGTTCTTAAAATCAAAGTGAAGTGGTAGTGAAGTTGTGCAACATGTAATGTTGAGTTTAAGTGTAATCTAGCAACAATCAAATATAAAACAATCCAGCATAAGAGCTTAAATAACTTTAATAATAAATAGTTAAAATAACTACATAATTATATTACCCCTAGACCATAAGAACAAAACTTTTTGTAAATTTAAGTTTATATTTTAATATTAAATAAATTGGAAAAAAACTAACTAATATTGTGCGTTTGGACTTGAAGAAACTTGTATGTATTTTTTCTGCCAGAAATTTCCTTTCATTATTTTTGTGTGTTGCCTAATAGTGTATAACAGGTTTTTTGTCGAAGTTAGGTACCTGCCTTTATGGGTGATTTTACTTTCCACATATCCGGCTTTCATTTAAATATTTAAGATATAAAATTTATTTTCTAAAAATTTTTTCATAACTTTTTGGAAATAAAAAAAAATAAGAAATTCCACTTATTTTGCAAGTAAGAATTTGTTTGCTAATTTTGGTCAAAGTTAGGTACCTGCATTTAATGTTGAATAAAATCAGCAATAGCCAACCTATTTTCATGACTAATAGCTTATTTTATTCTCAACATTCAAACGTGTATAATTTTCATTTTGAAAAATTTATTATGACTTTTGGAAAAAAAAATGCTATAATTTCGCGAAAAAATTTATTTTTTTCGCAATTAAGTTATGAATAACTCCGAAACTGCTGAAAATAAAAAACATGTTATTCAAGTGATTTATAGGAAATTTTGTTGTTAAGCATTTGCCGGCACAATAAAATCGGCCAAGTCGTTTTCAAGTTATATTATATTGAAGTAACTACCAATTTTTTGGCGAAAAATTTGCCAGGCTCATAAGAAAAATTTGAGATGGATGGAAATGACAGATAGAAAAAGACTAAAAATGGATTTGAATTAAGCGCATCAAGATCATTATATTCCATATAGTTTTACTAAAAGGTTTCTTTTTTCCGTAAGCTAGATTATAATTTAGAACTATCCTCGTAATCTTTAATTTTTATAGAATTATTGTTCACGCGAAATTTATTTATTTAATACCTATTTTCTTTCCAGTTTTTAATTACAATTTACCTACAAAAACCAAAAAACAAAAAATAAACCCATCATGATGATGAACTACCAATACGGATTAGAAAGGTGCATATAAACGGCGTAATTTGTATAAGCAATTCAAATAGCGAACAACATATTTGCAGGTGCTGTGTGAACGTACTATAAGTCTGCTATTTGGCTTGGTGAGTAGACTACAGTAGACTAAAACAACTTACCAAATGAATCATATTTGTTAAAAAAAAAAAAAAAAAAATGCAAGCAGTTTATGTCTTTTTTGCAATAATTTTAACTTAAATATCTTTTTACGCACCTCGTTTCCTTCTAAACGTTTTCCTATATGAGCAATAATAATGAAACCGAGAAGAGAAAAAGAAAATATCATAAGCAAGTCTTTATTTATCATTTCCTGTGTATGTATTAGTAAGTGTAAAAATTGTGTATGCTTATGTGTATATATTTTTATGGACTGGTGCTATTAAAAGATATGAAATAGAAAAAAAAACGAAATGAAAAATAAGTAAAAGGAGTGAAGAGAAATAAGCAGCAGTAAGCAGAAGCACAAGAATATTGTTGTTGTAAAATAAATATGTGAAAAAGGAAACTGTGAGGTAAACAATATTTTTCAGTTCATTGAACGGAATAAGCTCATTCCGATAAGGAAAATAACCAACTACCGTCTTTACAACAAAAAAAAAAAGAGAAATAAAATTCATACAAACACCCAACCGTCATACGTTCGTTCATTGCTATATTGGCTGAATATAGCAGACAATTACATATACAAATACAGTTTCATACGAGTATAACTGTGTCAATACTAACACACACACACACACACACACACAAACACAAATACTCTCTAACAAAATCTATCCTTATTTTTTCACAGTATATTTTAAAAATAAATCTATGCCAAATGTGTTAACAAACACATACATGGACATAGCTATTTATATGTCTACATATTTATAGTACATGGTATGTGCTATGATATGCACTTGAAGTTTCCCTAAGATTTTCTCCCTTATTATATTGGTAAGCTATTGTACCCTTTTCTTTCGTGCCATTTTTCATATGACTGACTGTGTGCATTTCTATTTGTGCATTTGTGCTCGTGCTCCTGTATCAATCCAATACATGTTTATTCGTATTAGTGTTGTTCAACTGATATTATGAATGTATTAAAGATTCCCTTTATTCTGGCAGACTTAGGGTCAAATCTTAAACAAATTATTGTTTTTGTTAAACAATTTAAAGTCTTTGAAAGTTTCGGAATTACAGAGTAAGACAATCAAAACAGAAGATTTAGTTTTAATTTAAATCGGGCCATATTAAAAGTTTTCATAGTTTTTGTTAAGTTTTTGGCCAATCTGATTCCTTATTGAAAATCATAATTTTCAAAAGTCCGCCATTTTAACAGTTATCATGAGTTAACCAGGAACGATACAGGATATTGAAATTCACTATAAAATTGGTGAATATTTTGCGGTCATAAAGTATTTTTGATCCTTATGAAGAATCTTATCGGACTGCAATTGTAAAACTGGTAGAAAAATTGGAGCTATTTGGACAAATTAGTGATATAAAGAACAGAACTCGTGCACAAAGCTCAAGAATAATTGAAGATATTGCTATAGTAGGCTATAGTGTTGGGGAAAACCCACGTTTGTCCATATCTCGTCAATCTTTGGAAATTGGCTCTCCAAAAATGACATAACACCGTATTTGTATAATTGTATGTTGTGTCCTTATATTTCCGAAATATTAAGAAATATTTTTGTTTTTTCTAGCTCTGCATACACACATATTTTTAACTTAAATATATATATGTTCTATGTGTGTATTTATTTTGGCCAAAATGTATTTAAAATTTTCTTTCATTTTTTTTTTTAATCTGCAGCTGCCGTGGCTTAAGAAAAATCTTTTTGCCTTCATTTCGTGATTTATTCGTTTATGTTTCAGTAAATGTTTAAAAATTTTCTTTTTCCATACGTAGTTAGTCGTCTGCTTGTTTTCCTTTTTTGTGTTTTGCTTGGTGTGTCTCTATCCAATGTGTGTATTTAGTTGCCAAAAACTTTAAAGCATTTTTTTCTTGGTCAGGTTGTTTATTACATATTGGAGCGAAGTTTTTCGTTTTTTCGGGAGAGTTATTTTGGCGTATGTTTTGTATATTGTTTATATCAGAAACAATATGTTTAGAGCTTAACTAAATTTATGAACAAATAAAATACTTTGTTTTTTTCTTTTGTTTTGAGTAATTAATTGAATAAAAAAATTTTTTTCTTCGATCTTTTTATTAAAGAATGCAGTTGGAGCCAAATTTGAAACTAAATTTAAAAAAACACATGAAAACTAAAAACTGATTTTATCTAACGCTCCAGTTTTATTACTTGACAGATATTTTAAGCTTTCCTTACCATGAACTTTAATTATTAGAAAAAAGTTAACTCAGTTCTTTTGTGGCCGTACCACCAAAACTGAAGCCACCTATTCATGTTGTCGCTTCCGGAATGGTCTTTAAATGTAGGAGCCATGCTAAGCGATCGAAAAATTAAAGTGTGTGTTATGACTGAAGGAATACAGACATCTTAACTAAATAGGCAAATCACATACAAATTTTGATAAGAAAAGCTATCCGTATGATGGGTGCAGCAATTAATCACTTTTGACCAAATGACCACTTCAAAGGTATGATTTAGCTTTGTGTAGGCAGAATTTTTAAGAATTTTACTTCGGTTTTTTGATTTTGAAAACATGAAAGCAACACAATATACCTGAGAATAAAGAGCAATCAAAACAATGGGTTTTGTCGGCCAGTAGGGTCATGACAACTGTTTTTTCGGATGCTCAAAAAGTCTATCATATTGTTACGTTTTTACCTTTTTAAAAACGTGTATTTATGAGTTCGCAGATTGCAGTTAAAATAGAATTAATTTTGTGTTTGGTTTTAATTAAAGATCCTTTATTCAACACAGTTATGTGCACCACTGCTAGTAATCTTTTTACAGGAAATAAGAGTTTATTCTTTATAACTTTATTTTATTCTTAATAACTCTGTCTGTTTACAACTTTGTAAACAACAACAATTACTCGACAGATCTTTCTTCCTAAAGATCTTCCAACCCGATCGTAGTTATAACTTAAGTTCGATCACAACCATTTTAACCAGAGGTTATCCACACTTAACTCTCCTTACTGAGTTAGCTCCAACTAAACTGGTTTTTACTTCACTACTGGCTTCACGAGTTTACTCCTTATAAACTCTCTTCACACCAATAACATATTCGCTGAGTTAATTTTACTTAAAACTGATCGTTGTTCGCATTGATGTGCTTTGTATATGGCTGAGTAAACAATACATCGAAAGCTCTCGAACCTCTCGATGTTTCAGGTAGATTCCATTTTTTTTTAAATTTTTTTTAGTCTTTTTGTAGCCATGCGTATGTAAACATCTACCTCCTTCAGCTCTTAGTATTTGTTGTTACTTGCTTATTATCTGTTACTTATTTTCTTTGCTGCGAAGTATCAGACGCAGAAGTTCCCAATTTATTCAGTTATATAATTATTTTTATTTTTACTTTTGTATTTTATACGGCGTATTCAACTAAATGTACAAAATTACTCAACACTTTTATTTACGCTTTAGTACGACTTTACTTTACAACCCACAGCGGAAGATAGGATTATCTCCTAGGCTACAAACTAGCTAGGGTGGACCTTATGAAGCAGTCAAAATTTTAAATGATGTGGTGTACAGAATACAGGAAAATGAATGAAAGTGGTACAGCTAGAGCGATTGGCCAGCTAGGGAAGAAACATAATGAGCCAGTTCGGTTCGTCGGTGGCAGTGTTACGAAAATAGACAATGCATAAAGAAAAGATGTAAAATTATAATTCACAAAAAAGAATTGAATTGGCAAAACCGTTAATCACGCAAATGTTAGTACTGTTAATAGCACAGACAATGTGGTGTGGCAGCCTTGACACATACCGATAAAATAAGTGCCATCATAAGATTTTTTAGCTAATAGGGCATTTATACCTGAACGAAAGCTCGTCAATTAGATTTGAAATCTTGTACAAAAACTATAAATCATTTACATTAGACTTTTCTGAAGTTTAACAAGAAATAGAAGGGAAAATAATTGCATTTTCTAATTGTCTTCGATACCTACGGATAATAATAATATTCGTAAACTGTGATCCCAAAAATCAAAAATTCTTCAATAAACTTCGTAGTTCTAAAAAATATTCACCCTTATTTTATTTGGCGTCATCGACATCGTTGTAACTTTTCAGTCAACATCAACGTCGATATCACTTCAATAATAATTTGGTATTCCATAAGAGTATCAAGTCGACGACGATTGCTTATCGAAAATTTAAGAAAACACAACACACATATCAAATAGAAATTTAAATTTTAAAAATGCATTGAATACTTTTAAAATAAAGTGCCTTTGTTCCCAATTTACAAACTTTGGGTCGCACTAGCTTCATTATATGTAAGCCACAATAGATTTGTTATCCACTAATAACAAAAAAAAGGTTCTTTTCATTAAGTAAATAGTGACTATCTTAAGTGCGGCAACCCTATTTTAACAAATGACGGTCATGTATAAAGTATGTGTGTGATACTCCCAGCATCATCTCCTTACATGATCTACATCAGATTTTCTTGAACTTAATAATGTTTACAAAAAGAGCCATATGAAAATATTAAATGATTTTTTGGTGGCAAAGCCATCAACATCCTAATCTTTTTGTATAAAAGTTAAAGGTAATCTTAGCAAAGTCACTATTTTAGTCATTGATCAAACAACAAACCATTGGGCAAGAAAATTAATACTTCTGTTCCATTTTTTAAAAGTCTATTACTTAAAACGCGTCATCTAGGGTGGTGAATTTGCTTTTTTCTCGCCGACTTCAACCACTTATTTTTGAAATCGACTTCAATATTTTGTAGCAATTTCTTTTTCATTTAAAATTTAAAAACAAAAACAAATACACCAAAAATATGTAAGTCGTCACCAACATGTGTGTGGACAAAATGGGAGTCAATTGTAATCAATATCGTAGTTAATACCTTTTACAGAATACGAAAATTTTGTCGACAGTCATCGATACCTTTCAATATTCACAAATGGCATACCGATTTTAAAAAACGACGTCATCTTCTGTCGGCGACGCCATATAGAATAAGGGCGATTTTTTATTTCTTCTGAATGTCATTTTCTCTTGAACAGAGTTGTATTTTTAAGTATTTTTAGTACAAACAACAGAGTTGCATCCATAAATTTATTAAATTTCAACTAGATTTCCACAAAATTTCGTGACGAAGTAGATCTTGTTGTATGGGAAATTTAGTTGAAATCTACTAGATTTTGATCGAAATCTCGTAAGTAGTAGATTTCATTCAGGTGTAAATAGGCCATAAGACTACTACGGTACCAATTTAGTTTTCTTTAAGCATTGTTTATTTTCGTAACAATATGTTTAGGTAATACCGGTTTTACGCCGGAAACAGTTGATTAGATACTCGCAATGTTATTAGCCATCTAAGAATTTAAATATGTAAAATGGCTAAGTACAGGTGTTTAGTTTGTAAGCAACATGACATTTTAACGGTTGTCATGAGTCAACCTCAATCTACCTGACAGATCACGAGTTAAAACTACTTCATTACAAAAATTGAATGATATATGTTTGAACAACGCATTCAAATTATTCAAGTTCACTTTAAAAGTGGTGAATAGTTTGCAATCACAGTTTTCAAAACATCATATGTAATTGATGGAACAACTGAGAATATTGCTGTTGTAGCCTATGTTAAGGAAAACTCTGGCATTCAACAAACTACAGAACACCGGATTTTCAATAAAGACTTAGGTCTTAAGTTTTGAAAGTTCAGTTCACATAAGACGTCTCCACTCAACAACATTGCGTCTTTACTGTTTAGGTCTTCGACTGCATGAAAATGATCCGAAGTTTCATCGAAAAGTCATCTTCAGTGATAAGGTTCACTTTCGCCTCATAGGAATTGCTCTAATGAATGACGAATAATGATTTTGTATAGTCTGAGTCGGATATTGATGTGGACGATTTGTTCTGAACAAAACGTTGCTACGTGTCACACAAGTAACAATTTCAATTTTTTGCGCGCAAAGTTAAAGCAATTTTTCTTTTTCAAAAAATTATAAAAAATTTTTCAGAATGAAAATTGTACATGTTAAGCACTTAAATTAAAGTTTAAAATGTTGAGAATAAAATAAGCTTTGAATTCAGCGTATCAAAATCACTATATTGCATATAAAGGGTCCGCCATCTAACGTTTTTCTCAACTAGTGCATATTTCGTGAATGGTAACACTTAGATGAGCATGAGTCTGATTTGACAGATAATTAGTTTTATCCTTCCGCTGAACGAATATGGTTGTGTATACGCTTGAACAACACTGGGAATCTGGGCCTGCGATCGACTTACAGAAGATGCCGATTTTGCCAAAAAGAGCAGATGAAGCTCATTTTGATCTTGGCGGGTATGTAAACAAGCAAAGTTGTCGCATTTGGGGCAAGGAAAACCCGCACGCATACATTAAATAGCTGATACACCCAAGAAAAGTCACTGTTTGAAGCGGATTTTGGTCCAGGGGCATAATTGGGCCATTTTTCTTCGAAAATGAGCAAGGAGTGGCCGTTACAGTCAATGGCGATCGTTATCGGGCCATGTTGAACGAATTTTTGTTAACAAAAATGAAGAGAAGGATATTAGCAACATTTGGTTTCAACAGGACGGCGCTATGTGCCACACAGCCGAAGCTACACTCGATGTTTTGCGCCAAGTTTTTGATGATCGCATTATCAGCCGCAGAGCTGATGCAGTTTGGCCAATTCGGAGCGATTTGACACCGTTGGACTATTATTTGTGGGGTGCCGTTAAAGATATGTGTTACGCCAACAAGCCAGAGACAATTGACGCTTTAAAGGACAATATTTAAGCCATTGGTGAAATACAGCTGCACACAATCAATAATATGTTTAAAAATTGAACCGATCGTGTAGGCTACTGCATGACCAGCCGAGGCTGAATTTGAATGAAATTATTTTCCATTATTAATCGGAAGGATTGTACTTTCAAATAAAACAACAAATTTGAGAAAATATTCAGTATTTTTTTATAGCATTTTCAAAAAAAAAAATTTTTTTTCGCTGTAGACCAGTGTAATCGATTCAATACCTCAAAGATGAACCTTGTGAAATTATCGAAAATATACAGCCGCGAATGTCAGAGTTGGTAATGGAACATTTCATAAAAAGTATATGTCCGCAAGAATAACCGTGGAGGCTATATTGTATTACCATAAGCGTGTGAAAAGGCTATCCGCTGGATAACTGAAGCGATTGTTCGCAATTGGCTATAAGGACAATCGAGAGCTTACTTCAAATGAGTGTTCGGCGATCTTCTAACTTAAATGAGTTTTTAATCGCTTTGTTACTTTGATCTAATGAGGGATCCATTACACATGCAGCAGACACCAAGAATATATCAAAACATTGAGAATTTTCTAGTAAACTTACACTAAAGAAGCCTAAGAAAGGCCTATCGGCAAATTTAATCGTATCCACAGTTTTTTAGGATTACTTTAAAAAAAGTAAATGATCGGGATCTGCCTTATAAGGGTGCAATATGAGGATTTCAAATATAAAGTTCTCCGCAGCGACAAATATTGTGAAAGCTTTAGTTCAACGTCTGGTGTCTTTTGAATCGTGCATCTATTGGAGTAGGTCTAACGATCAACCGTACCAAGATAAAAACTATGTCTGTTCCACCGATAAGGTGGAACACCCAGTTCTGAACGAGAATGAAATCAAAGAACGCTCGAAAAGTTTCTGCTATTTGGGCAGCCTAATCACACCCGCAAGGCGAGCTACTGATGACAACCGTATTAACAACCGTAGACAATCGTGTTAACAAGGCTTAAGCTGCTTTTGCTCAATAGAGAATAGTGGAGAAATCAACAGCTTTATCCACGATCACAAAAGTGCGGATATTTAGATCAAATGTAAAGTCCATATTACTGTATGGCTTTGAAACCTGGCTGATGAATGGAAGATTTGTAAATAAACTGTAAGTGCTTATAAGCCGCTGTTTAAGACATACTACCTTGATCAAAAAGTTCCTGGAATAACCCCCGTGTGGCGGTCCCATCGTTTCGATTTGAGTTTTTTTTGTTAACTTGGTACATCTCTTGTTTATATTCCCACTAAATCTTGGCGTTATAGCTTGACATTTGCAAAAGCTACGTACACAAGAGTACATCTATCTCTATGTGTGTTGCCGATTTTTTACAATTTCATGCAAAAAAGAAACCGTGTTGAGGTCGCAAAAAACATGATTTGCGAGGCTGAATTCGATCCCACATTCATCAAAAATATCATTACTGGAGACGAGCCGTGGGTTTATGGGTACGACATGCAATCCAGACATCAGGCAAGTGAATGACACTCACCAAATGAGCAAAGACAAACAAAAATGCCGTTTTTAGTCAAAATGCTCACGGTCAGCACGGTTTTCATCGATTACAACCGTGTAGTGCATCATGAATTTTGGGCATTATGAGGCGTCTGCGAAATTCGCCGAAAAAGACCAGAATTGTAGGCAGAAAACTCGTAGATTTAACATCGTGATAACGCACCGTCGAAATTTTTTGACGAAAAATGCAACAAATACCATCCAACAGGTACCGAATTCACCTGATTTGGCTCCCTGTGACTTCTTTCTGTACAATCGAGTTAAAAAACCATTACGGCGAACGAGTTTCAGCAGCCGAGAGGAAGTAATGAAAAAATCGCAGGAAGCGCTGATGGACATACCGAATATAAAAAATGCTTCGAAGATTGGATCAAGCGCTAGCATAAGTGTGTTGCAGTCGATGAGTATTACTTTGAAGGGAACAATACATATTTAGATGAATAAAATTGTATAAATAAAAATTATAAATATAAATTTTTTGAATAAATTCCCAGAACTTTTGTATCAAGGTGGTATATTGAAAATATGGTGTCCAAAAATTACCTCAAACTCAGAGATTTTATGCAGGTACAATGGGGAGTTAGCGACAAACCAAATTAGGTGTCGAAAATGGAGATGGATTGATCACATGTTACGCAAACCAGAAGGTAGAAGAAAGGTGCGGGCGGCTATGGAGAACATGGCATCGGACAATAAATTCGGAAATTGCAGCTTTTGGCAAAAGCTGACTAAATTAAAAATCCATAAATTGGGCAACGTCTGTCAATCCAATCATTATACTTTACAGATTAAACCCCATGCGAATATATCCTTTTTCAATATTTGATGAAATGGGTGGGTGATAAGAGATTTGGCTTAAACAAACTCCTGTTTTGTGTATCTCTTTAGAGGTATAAAATAATGGAAAAATACAGGACTAGTATATCGAGTTGTCTTCACATAACCTTCATCTGTTGATGGTTTAAATTTTCAAGACATGAAAAAACCTTTCGAGTTTTTTTTTTCTAACTTACCTTTCCTAAAGTTCAAACTTTTTCCCATTTTATTTTATTTCCTCTTGATATTTATCACTTCTTTTCTTGTATTTATTCACATCATTTCGTTATGTTTTCTTCATTCCAATTATTAATAATAAATAAAAGGCAAGTGAATGTGTCTGGTTACTCGCATTTGAATTCAATTTATTCCATAATGATTTCAACAACAACAAGAATAACAACGAAAAAAAAAACAAATACAAGTTGTTGTCACATCATTATATTTAATACTCGCATCACTTTAACTCACACTTCTCTTGTGTGTCACCTTTCAACTCATTTTAATGCTCTTTAACTATTTGCTTGTTTGTGAGTGGTCATTGGTAGCGTGTGTGTGTGTGTGTGTTTGTAGGATATTTCAATATTTACTACAAAAACATCAGGAGTAGCAAAAACAAAAAACAAGAAACAAAATTGTAACGACACAACAACCTTGTCAATGGCTGGCTATTCGTGTTGGTGTTGATGTTTGTAGATTTATAACATTTTAGTAAAGTATACTTTACGGGTAACTTTTTTTTTTTGCAAATGTATGTGCATATATGCGTTAATGTTTTGTCCCTTTGACGCATACAAGTAATCTTGTTTAAGCCATAAATAACTCATGAAATGAAGTCCTTGTAATGGTTGGCAATATTTTCTTTTTTTTCTGTATTTCTTTCTTTGCCATTTTTGTTTTGTTTTTCTGTTTGAGTTTTATTGTGTATGAGTTGTGCGGTACATATAGTGATAGTGTGAATGTGTGTGTGTGTGTTTTACTTTACATCTAAAAAATATATAAACAAGAGATAAAAGCTCATTATCAATGACCAGTATTATAAAAAAATAAATTTTATATTTACGTTTCTCTTAGTTTTTCCATTTTTTTCAATCGTGCTCGTGTATAAGAAGAGTTTCATATTGAAATGAGTATAACATCAGCTGATAATGCGTAAATACGTATTTAAGGAGATGCGATCAATCAATTTTTATTTTTTACGAAAGATTCAATATAAAATTAAAATTGTTTAGCTTTAACATTATGAAAAAAATACAAAAATAATCCGCGATATGCACAACAGTTTAATAGTTCCGTGAAATTTTGTATTACTAATGTTTTCTTTCTCCGATAATCGTCCAGAGAGCATATTTGCTTTCCACAATTTCCACATTAATTGCCTTGTTTCTGTTTCATTAATGCAGTTGATTTTCAAACTAAGTAGATAAGAGTCTACTGTAGCTCGCCTCCATATGATTGTCTAGTTGTGGAGATCCTTGCTAAGTGATGGTGGTGATCCTTACTTAGCATTGTAATTTTTCCCTCTAGATGGAGTTTTCTCTTGACCATTTATCCTATACTTATCATCATCATCAGAGGTAAGCTGGGGCTTTTTAAATGGATTTGACTGGAGGGAGGTTGAAGTATCCTTATACACACTCGCAATTGCAGTTAAATTTGCATGTCCTCAGTTGTGGATTCGAACCTGAGCCACTTGTGTTGTATGCACGCACTCTAACCACTACACTACGCCACCTCACTATCACCAAAGTATCACTAAGGTAGTATATTTTATTCACAAGAGCGGTGTTATCTATTCCATTTGCTTGTTTTTTTGACTGTCGTTGAAAACTAAGAACCTTAATTATGTTGAACTCACTTTCTTCGGTGAGACTATAGCAATAGTTGATTTAATAATTTGGGTATTATTCTTGCTCGAAATCTTAAATGTTAATAGTGAAAATACATATCGTTATTGTGCACTATGTAGCAGAACCATAGGCTCAAAATAGGGACTAAGTCCTAGGATGACAAACTGGCCCTGTAAAACGTAGCTAGTCACATTCTAATCTAAGCAGTTATAGTCTGGTGGACTTCAGTGCACAGAAAATTCAAAAATAGATTATTTTAGGGGATTCAGATTTATTCGTAGAGGATAAAATGCGATTCGGATGTATTCAGATTAAAGAAGGTGAAACTGATGGAACCCGAAAACCGAAAAATGTTTGCGCTTTCCGGACCATAATACCAGCTTCCAGGCGGAAGTCAGGACTATCATGGACAGCGTCAATAGGATCAGAAAAAATGTAGAATCAGTGGAGGCTAATATATATACTGACGGACGGATATAATGATTGATGAGGCCATATCGAAGACAGTGCCACTCTGGTGTGAGTAACAAATTATGTAGCTAACAACCTCCCTATCAAAGGGAGCTTGTGGCTTGAATCCGGACAATGCGAAATAGCTGGAGGCAATAAAATTGGAATTCAGGCTATGAACTCATGTGGATAATAGTCGAATGAGAAAATTAACAGGAGCACAAGGACATTATGGGAAGACTATGCTATATAAGAGCATGATATTTTTAAGGCATAGGATGTTGAGACTTTCGAACACTTCCCTGCACATGGCTTCCCTGATATTGCTGGGATTAGAGCAGTACACTTCGGGCGCGGTCTGATAATGGACATGAACCTCCTCAATGGCATTGATAATCGTAAGATTTTATGTTGTAGTGACTGACTTTCTTGAAGGTGGGCGATAACGGGACACCATTATCTTGCTGTATGAGGTTTTTTCATTTTTACCGTGACATGGAAGCACACAATTCGTAATTTGTGGCTTTAGGGTTGCCAGATGGCCTTGATTTTGCTTGATTTACAATAATTTCAATAGCTTGTTAAGAATCAAGAAAAATTGTAGTTCGCCAAGATTTTTTAAGTTTTGTTTATTGAATTAATTATAAGTGTATTTGTTTCCTAGTTTATAATTATAATTAAATTTCTAAAATAGGTGTTCGATGAAGTTCATTTTAATTTTGACAAAAATTAAACGCTTACTTAGTTTTAAAACGAGCTCTTTAACCAAACCGTTTTGATAGAAATTTTGTTGCTACTTTTGCTGTAAAACCATTATTCCATCAGTGTAGAACTTCTCAGCGAAAAAAATCCTATTGTGTTCTTGATTCTTCTATGGAATTCAACTTTACACCATTAAAAGAGTTCTGTAAAAATTAAAGCTAATGATAATCTGAAGGTGCAAGGTCAGGGCTATGATAGATGTGTCAAAACTTCCCAACCAAGCTCTCTGTCGGGTCATTAAGGATATGTGTGGTCTGGTATTGCCATGATGGAACACAACACTTTTTCATCTGATCAGTACTGGATGTTTTAATTGAATTGTTTTCTTCAACCCCGTCAATGGTTGACATCTGAGATCGGAATCAATCGTTTGACTAAGTTGTAGAAGTCTTTTATATACTTCCAATTGCACTAGATACACAGCACTAACTTTCTTGGTGCCAATTCTGGCTTTACCACCGCCTTCGGATCTTCACCTTGCTTCGTTCATTATTGTCGTACATGTCGCACGTTTTATCGCTCGCAGTCATTCAGACGTATCAATTAAGCGACAGGTTGACTGATGCAATTAACATTACAGGAGATAACGCGAACGCCGATATATTTGGCCATCAAGATTTTTTCTCTAAAAGTCAATAATTTTGGAATGCTACATCTGGCATATGTGGTTTAGATGTTATAGAACTAGAGGGAACAATCTCGTCAAGGAGCTTTGTTCCCTATAGAAGAATAAGATTGAGGAGCAAAAAAAAAAAAAAAAAATACTTCAAAATGTGTCCTTTTCAACTGTATTTATTAACTTTTCTAACTTAAACAGCACCATATGAAAAAGATATGGGTTCCAGGCAATGGGTGTATCTGGAGGAATGGGATGCTGATGAATGAGGTGATATAGCGCGGGAAACATTCACATTCTGTTTGTTGCGTAAAGGCAAAACACAATTGGTATAATATTACTACTTGTAGAATATCCAAAATGCTGTGGACTATTCAGGTCAAGATAATGGCAAAGATTCTCTTGGTTCTTAGTAGAAATTTGGTTATGCTTCTCACGGGTATAATTACTGGGCTCAGTATGATTAAACCTACATACATATGCCACAACATATGGATTACCCACTAATGTAGAAGTTCAATCGTTACAAAATCGTGTATGGTGCAGATATCCTTCAAGATCTGTTCTCGGCGAAGTACCACATCCATTCGGATTAGGAAGGCCGGTTAGTTTGTAAAAGCTTGTATTCTAATCGTTCTAATCGCTCAAACTATATGAAATTACTGAACCGAGCATGTACAGCATATTTATGGGTTGATTTAACTTGAGCAAACACGCAATCGAGTGTCCACATATCATACAGGTTTAGTAATGCTTAGGCGCAATTTTAATATGTTTTTGTATCGTTTTGTTATTCTGAATGAAACATAAGACCGTCAAAAGAGTGCAGTGACTAAGGAAAAGATTTGAGATTTAACATTGATACGAAGCCAAAACATCCTCATCTAGTGAAGAAAAATGTGCTATTTCATTAAAACAAATGCATGCGTATTAAAGTGTGTAATCACTATGGAATCACTTCCTTAAACTCTTTTCCCATCAACTATTTTCTAAAGAATTAATTTCTTAAAACTGTTTCCTGTCTCCAGTTTAAAACAATATGCTAGTTTAGAGGAAAATGTAGGTCAGTACGAAACAGCCCCGATTTAATATGTTCCGATAATAAAAAAGGAAAAAAAGAAGATAAAGAATAAACTGTTAAATAAGTGTATCTAAATGGCTAAAATATATCTTCGTAATACACGTGTTAGAATGAGAGATGGCGGTTGTTTTTAGCATTTAAAGACAAGACAGCAACAACGCAAAGGTCGAGTTTTTGAAAAAAAAGAAATGCTTTCATAAGCAGAATATTATAAAAAATATTTATTTATGCTGGTTTTATGTTAAACACAACATTTACAAGGACTTGACAAAAAAAGAAAAAATAAAAAATAATGTTGACAGTTTTTTCCTTTTTCTTTTTAGTTGCTGGTATAGGCTTAAATTTAAAAATAGAATTTTTTCAATAGAACTTTAAGATATATTTCTTTTAATTAAAGCCTTAGCACAATTCTCTAGTTACTTTTAAAAAGAGTTTATTTCCACAGTTACCTCTCGGAGCTTAGAGTATCTACCAGAGGTTAGCAATGATACTGAAAACATGAGTACACCGAATCATGATTTATATTTTCTTATAATCAGACGCATTCATAATATTGCACACTAAAAATTGAAGTGCTCATTATACTGATACTTATCCACATTTATGACGCTTTTGATTCATACTCATCTGAACTCATTGTGTGTAGGCAATGCAATATGAGTATGATTGGAATACGAGATTGTGTGTTTGTTGCGGTACTTTTCATTTTTATTTTTGTTTTTCTTTTAAGCAATGTTGCTTGTTTTATTAATGAGTACTACTTTAATGAGTTGTATGATTCGAATCATTTATGAGTATTTTATGCGCAATTAATGAATGTTATGAGTATCAGTATGCTAAAAGTGTGTGTATAATGTTTAATTCATACTCAATGCTACGTATATTTATGAATCAACGTTATTGTGAGTATGAGTGAGTATGATGGCTTTAGGGTTGCCAGATGGCCTTGATTTTGCTTGATTTACAATAATTTCAATAGCTTGTTAAGAATCAAGAAAAATTGTAGTTCGCCAAGATTTTTTAAGTTTTGTTTATTGAATTAATTATAAGTGTATTTGTTTCCTAGTTTATAATTATAATTAAATTTCTAAAATAGGTGTTCGATGAAGTTCATTTTAATTTTGACAAAAATTAAACGCTTACTTAGTTTTAAAACGAGCTCTTTAACCAAACCGTTTTGATAGAAATTTTGTTGCTACTTTTGCTGTAAAACCATTATTCCATCAGTGTAGAACTTCTCAGCGAAAAAAATCCTATTGTGTTCTTGATTCTTCTATGGAATTCAACTTTACACCATTAAAAGAGTTCTGTAAAAATTAAAGCTAATGATAATCTGAAGGTGCAAGGTCAGGGCTATGATAGATGTGTCAAAACTTCCCAACCAAGCTCTCTGTCGGGTCATTAAGGATATGTGTGGTCTGGTATTGCCATGATGGAACACAACACTTTTTCATCTGATCAGTACTGGATGTTTTAATTGAATTGTTTTCTTCAACCCCGTCAATGGTTGACATCTGAGATCGGAATCAATCGTTTGACTAAGTTGTAGAAGTCTTTTATATACTTCCAATTGCACTAGATACACAGCACTAACTTTCTTGGTGCCAATTCTGGCTTTACCACCGCCTTCGGATCTTCACCTTGCTTCGTTCATTATTGTCGTACATGTCGCACGTTTTATCGCTCGCAGTCATTCAGACGTATCAATTAAGCGACAGGTTGACTGATGCAATTAACATTACAGGAGATAACGCGAACGCCGATATATTTGGCCATCAAGATTTTTTCTCTAAAAGTCAATAATTTTGGAATGCTACATCTGGCATATGTGGTTTAGATGTTATAGAACTAGAGGGAACAATCTCGTCAAGGAGCTTTGTTCCCTATAGAAGAATAAGATTGAGGAGCAAAAAAAAAAAAAAAAATACTTCAAAATGTGTCCTTTTCAACTGTATTTATTAACTTTTCTAACTTAAACAGCACCATATGAAAAAGATATGGGTTCCAGGCAATGGGTGTATCTGGAGGAATGGGATGCTGATGAATGAGGTGATATAGCGCGGGAAACATTCACATTCTGTTTGTTGCGTAAAGGCAAAACACAATTGGTATAATATTACTACTTGTAGAATATCCAAAATGCTGTGGACTATTCAGGTCAAGATAATGGCAAAGATTCTCTTGGTTCTTAGTAGAAATTTGGTTATGCTTCTCACGGGTATAATTACTGGGCTCAGTATGATTAAACCTACATACATATGCCACAACATATGGATTACCCACTAATGTAGAAGTTCAATCGTTACAAAATCGTGTATGGTGCAGATATCCTTCAAGATCTGTTCTCGGCGAAGTACCACATCCATTCGGATTAGGAAGGCCGGTTAGTTTGTAAAAGCTTGTATTCTAATCGTTCTAATCGCTCAAACTATATGAAATTACTGAACCGAGCATGTACAGCATATTTATGGGTTGATTTAACTTGAGCAAACACGCAATCGAGTGTCCACATATCATACAGGTTTAGTAATGCTTAGGCGCAATTTTAATATGTTTTTGTATCGTTTTGTTATTCTGAATGAAACATAAGACCGTCAAAAGAGTGCAGTGACTAAGGAAAAGATTTGAGATTTAACATTGATACGAAGCCAAAACATCCTCATCTAGTGAAGAAAAATGTGCTATTTCATTAAAACAAATGCATGCGTATTAAAGTGTGTAATCACTATGGAATCACTTCCTTAAACTCTTTTCCCATCAACTATTTTCTAAAGAATTAATTTCTTAAAACTGTTTCCTGTCTCCAGTTTAAAACAATATGCTAGTTTAGAGGAAAATGTAGGTCAGTACGAAACAGCCCCGATTTAATATGTTCCGATAATAAAAAAGGAAAAAAAGAAGATAAAGAATAAACTGTTAAATAAGTGTATCTAAATGGCTAAAATATATCTTCGTAATACACGTGTTGGAATGAGAGATGGCGGTTGTTTTTAGCATTTAAAGACAAGACAGCAACAACGCAAAGGTCGAGTTTTTGAAAAAAAAGAAATGCTTTCATAAGCAGAATATTATAAAAAATATTTATTTATGCTGGTTTTATGTTAAACACAACATTTACAAGGACTTGACAAAAAAAGAAAAAATAAAAAATAATGTTGACAGTTTTTTCCTTTTTCTTTTTAGTTGCTGGTATAGGCTTAAATTTAAAAATAGAATTTTTTCAATAGAACTTTAAGATATATTTCTTTTAATTAAAGCCTTAGCACAATTCTCTAGTTACTTTTAAAAAGAGTTTATTTCCACAGTTACCTCTCGGAGCTTAGAGTATCTACCAGAGGTTAGCAATGATACTGAAAACATGAGTACACCGAATCATGATTTATATTTTCTTATAATCAGACGCATTCATAATATTGCACACTAAAAATTGAAGTGCTCATTATACTGATACTTATCCACATTTATGACGCTTTTGATTCATACTCATCTGAACTCATTGTGTGTAGGCAATGCAATATGAGTATGATTGGAATACGAGATTGTGTGTTTGTTGCGGTACTTTTCATTTTTATTTTTGTTTTTCTTTTAAGCAATGTTGCTTGTTTTATTAATGAGTACTACTTTAATGAGTTGTATGATTCGAATCATTTATGAGTATTTTATGCGCAATTAATGAATGTTATGAGTATCAGTATGCTAAAAGTGTGTGTATAATGTTTAATTCATACTCAATGCTACGTATATTTATGAATCAACGTTATTGTGAGTATGAGTGAGTATGAGTAGTTGAATTTGAGTGATGTACACACACTTCCCGTTTGACCACGACATTCGATAATAACGTCACTTTCGAACGTTTGGCAAACATTTCTCTGATTAAACATTCGAAAACGACTATTGGAAGCAAAACGAAAAAGACTTAAAGAGTTCTCCTGTCGTTATGATTGTGTCATGTAATATCAACAGCAAACCTTTAGCAATATCTAAAGCGAATAACTTTAACGACATTATTAAATATTCGCTAATAATATTTGTAATTATTTAATTCTGATATCGCTAAACATTCGTTTTTAATAGTTTGACAATAGTTCGAGAATTAAGCCTTTGCTCTCTTCTGTTTTTGCCGTTATTTTGATTTTGCACTTTTTGTCGCCTCATAATGTTAAAAATGAGAGAAAATGAATAAAAAATAAAAAAGGATATATACCTTTAACTTTACCTTTAACTAGAAGTGATTTAAAAGAACACGATAGGTGCAACGCGCTCAACTAATATTATGGCAATAATATGTTCAATTATTGGTGGCATACCATAACGCCACAGCCGACCAATTTGTTTTTGGTTGTCTCGACTTTGGCGAGGGTTACGACGTTATGGTAAGTCATGTCTAACTGAATCTTAAAAGCAAGAGCATAAGGATACATGAACGCAAAGCGATTCGTTGCTGATCTTCCATTTACTTGTATGGTTAGACTATGTTTTTGTTTCTTGCCATGAAATGTTTAGTTTTTTGATCTCTCGTAAGATTGTTTGGCGATATGTGATTTTCGGTCGTCCACCTTTTCTGTTGTCTTGTGGATTTCGTTATTAGTCTTCTCTACATTTGTTTTTCGCCAAAGTTCTATGTTCGATATTGTACGCAAGAATAAATGTAGCTGTGTTTGGAGGGTTATTTTGGACGTTTGTCATATATTTATTCAGTCTTCCGAATGCCGATCTAGCTTTAACCATTTTGTAGAGTACATGTTGCACAATTCCCTCACTAGAAGACAATATGCAACCAGAAGACATATTGAATGCCTTAATCCTCTACCTTGAACTGCACTGATTTATTATTCTGTATAGACACACTATTTGTTTTGGATAGTTTCACCAGATAATTATGTTTGTCTTGCATGCCGCAGTGACCTTCTGATATCAGGCATATATCATCTGTGAAATATAGATTCTCGAGGTGTGTATGTTGACTCCAAATTATCTCTCCTTTTCTTATCCTGCTGACTGTTGTCATTATGTTGTCTCGGGTTACAGTGAAAAGTAGGGGTGATAGGAGACAGCCACGTTTTACCGCTCATGTGTTAATAAATGGCTTGCTATTCACTATATTGTGTCGCACTTGTTATACATGGATTTTAATACGTTTATGATTTTCGTCAGGACTCCTTTACCTCTCTGCGCTGGCCAATTCTCAATATGCCAAATATCTTATAATAATCTATGAAGATAAGACAGACCATTTTAGAATAAGGTGACTTTTCTTCTATGCCAATTATGACCATTGGGGACTAAGTGGTCCCTAATGTCAACTTCGACTGTATACAGTGGTATACGGATTGATTTAAAATGGATAGTGATGTGGGCACCGGAAATTTTCAAAGTATGAGACAAGTGCCTCTGCGTTTTCAAGGCAGGGATCCTGGCTATTTCCATCTGTGAGTGGATAAATATAGAGCGTGGGGCCAAGGGCACTTCTTTTAATATATATTCCTATATTCAAGCAGCACTAATGGCCTTTTTTGTAAAGTATACACTCGAGACTGGTACTCGAGTGCTATACGAAAGTCAACAAACTGACATTGGCGAACAAGGTAACGCTTTGTTGGGTCCCTGGACACACAGGTGTTATGGGAACGAGATCGTTGACAAGCTGGCAAAACAGGGCTCGGCCACTGGCCTCGTAGGACGAGAGTTGTACTGTGGTATTAGCTTGTCCACGAACAGAGGAAAAATCAATGAATGGGAGCATCAGCTCCGTTTGTCATATTGGGTAGAATGCTCGGGTCTAAGGTAGGAAAGGCGGCTAATGAGAACTTTTACCGACAGTAGGGAGTTGCGCTCCCTAAATAAAGCAACCATGAAAAGACTTATTCGCTTCGTTAAACGCTACTATTTACTATCTTAAATATCATCTCTTCAATCTCAAAGTGGTACTAGATTCGGAGTGCCACCTGTGCAGGGAGGAAGTGGAGACTACGGAGTATGTTCTCTATGAATGTGCTACTTTGGAAAATATTCAGAAAGGAACTTTTATGTGATAATGCTGTCTTCATATATAAGGTAGAGGATATTCTTCTGGAGATTGTTACGATTGCTGCTTTTGGACCAATCAAACAGTCATCCGCCCAGGAGTATTGATTCTATAGGATTTTTACTATCGCAGGCTATTGCACTGGCGGGTTCAATCTCGGAGTGTTTGGCACAATAGATAGTTGGGTCTCTCTGACCAGCATTTCAAGGCTTGCTCAATTATTATTCGTGCTGTGTTGGCTTGATAGCTTATGTGGCAACGTAAACCGGTTTGTTAGTACCACAAGAATTCCACCGCGAACTGCAGTCTAGTGTTTATGATGGTTGCTTTTATTTTATACAACGTGTACAGTAGGGTAATACCTCTTCAGTTATTGCTGTCGCCGAGGTTGCCTTTTTTCGGTAAGTTTATTATAGTATAGTACCCTTTAACCATTTATTTGGTAGTCTTTCATTTACCTATATCCCCACTAGGAAAAGGTGGATTATATCTACTGCAGTACTCTACAGGAAATCATCTAGATGTGCTTGACAGGTAGCAACTCCAACTTTAATTCTTTTTACGCACTGTCTTTTTAATATATATATAAATTTTTTAATAAATATAAGCTACGGTTGTATTTAATTTTTTTATTTTGTTTTCATATTTTTTATTTTTATGAAATGACAAGGGTTTTATTCATAACTTTAAGGCATAAATACTGTCTCACTCCATAGAAAAAAACAGCCAGAGGCAATGTCACAGACGTTAAGCTGCTTACAAAGAAAACCATTCAAACTAAAATTTTTACAATTTTTCCATGTGTGTATGTCACAAACTGTCAGGTATTAGGAAACACGTTCGAATTAAATATGAGTTACAAAAGGAGATCCAGGTAAGGTAAGGTATAGCCGTACATTAAAAGTTATTTCAAACTATCGTTATCATCAGTTAGAGAGAGAGAGTTATTAAATAAATATTTTATTTTAAACGAAGTAAAACTTTTGTGTAATATGCCAGAAATGGATTATCTTCCATCAATCAACGATAGCTGTAAGAGAGGCAAAGAAAAAGTAATAAAGTTTTGATAGGCGTTAAATAATGTAGAATTTATTAACTATTTTTTGAAGTACGTAAATGGTTTTTTTTTTTTATATAATATGAACAAAAATTTTTTTTAAGAAGCTTTGATATAATCGAAGAGAAATGAAAAACAATTTTCATTGTTTTTTTTTTTTTAAGAGTACATTAGAGAGTTTTTGGCGAGCATTAAAGCCGAGATTTTGCGTCGATTCGTAACCATGGATGAGAATTAGGTCGGCCACTTCATACTTGAGATAAAAGAACAACCAAATCAAAAGAATGGATAGGTGGCAAAGTATCCTAAGAAAACCAGGACAGCTGGCAGCGAAGTCATGGCGTCTGTTTTTTTTTATTAAGCCAAGTAATTTACTTCAACTTATCGCATTTACAAAAAATGTATATCATCATACAACCTAAGCGATTAAAATGTTTTAGTATTTGAACCTGAAGAAAGTATATAACTAGGATGTACCTTACGGGCCGAGACAGCCAGAAGAACATCAAAGAACAATAATGTGCTCGGCGCAGATATCATAACCTCCGAACTGCTGAAATTCATTTTTTCCGAAAACATTGATATTTTGCTAAAACTCTCCAATCACATATAAAGGGTTCGCCAAATAACATTTTTTTTTTGAAAATGCTAAAAAAAAACTACTGAATATTTTCACAAATTTCTCTTTTTATTTGAAAATACAATCCTTCCGCTTGATAATGGAAATAAATTTCATTCAAATGGCTGCCTCGGCTGGCCATGCAGTAGCCTACACAATCGGTACAATTTTTAAGCTCATTGTCGATTGTGTGCAGCTGTATTTCACCAATGGCTTCACGAATATTGTCCTTTAAAGCGTCAATTGTCTCTGGCTTGTTAGAGTAACACTTATCTTTGACGGCACCCCACAAATAATAGTCCAACGGTGTCAAATTGCAGCTCCGAGATGGCCAAACGACATCAGCTCTGCGGCTGATAATGCGATCTTCAATAACAGGGCGCAAAACATCGAGTGTAGCTTCAGCTGTGTGGCACGTAGCGCCGTCCTGTTGAAACCAAATGCTGCTAATATCCCTCTTCAATTTTTGTGAACAAAAATTTGTTCAACATGGCCCGATAACGATCGCCATTGACTGTAACGGCCACTCCTTGCTCATTTTGCCTCAGGACCAAAATCCGCACCAAACAGTGACTCGTCTTGGGTGTATCGGCTTTTCAATGTAAGCGTGCGGGTTTTCTGTGCCCCAAATGCGACAATTTTGCTTGTTTACATACCCGCCAAGATCAAAATGAGCTTCATCTGAACACATTGCACACATTCTGCAACATTACCATGATTTTCAAAGTAATGCCACAACGGAAGGATAAAACTAATTATCTGTCAAATTAGACATGAGCTAAGCGTTACCATTCACGAAATAAGCACTAGTTGAAAAAAAACGTTAGATGGCGGACCCATTATAACACAGGCCAGATTCCCCTAAAGTTGACCAATTCCACTTTTATTCCCAATGATTACGGCCACACCCTTAGTGTTTTTGTAAAAGTAATTCGGAATCGAATATATACAAAAAATTTTTATCATTCATTGTGAATTCACAATTCGGATTTAAAGATGGAATGGGAAACATAGAAGCTTGGTTCTGCATAAAAATCTTGATCCTAAAGAGATTAGATGTATTCAGAACTCGTATTGGAACCAAACCGCCGTAGTACATAAAGAAAATTCTGTAACTGATCAGATTAAAATACAACGTGGTGCGAGACAAGAAAGTGTGAATTCCCCATTGCTATTCAACATTTACTCACAGCATATTTTTGATAAAGCTTCAACAGATATAAAAAGAGGAATAAAAGTAAATGGCATGTACATCAACAACATCAGATATACGGATGACACCACTCTGCTATCGGATAGCATAGATGGTTTGCAAGTTAACAATTTTAGCCTTAGACTTAACGTTAAAAAAATCTAAATATGTGGATAGTAAATCACTAAATACATAACCGACAGCAAGCAGCAGGCAGCAAAATGTCAAAATTAGAATACATACGTTTCAAATAAACGTATAAACAATTTTTTTTAAGGCAGCACAGCAAAAGCCAGGACAACAACCTTTGCTGCTGTTGCTAGACATAAACTAATTTCAATTTTTTTAGGCAGTAAAACAAAAATTAGTAACACCAACACAATATAACATTTGAATTAAAAAACGCTAAATAATTTTCTTTTTATTTATCAGAAAACAACAGTATTAAATTAAAATATTGTATCCACCAACATTTATATTAATAATTCAAAAGTTTGGAACACATAATTTCATAAATTTTTATATTTTTGAGTAATATTTAAAAAAAAGTGATTTTATTTTGGTGGATTTGAAAAACTTGAGTGTCACCACTGAAAAGTATTTTCCTATAACAATTATTTTTATGAAAAATAAAACAGATGACAATGAAACCTAATTTTATTGCTGCTCCTGCTTTCAAAATATTTATGAAGTCGATATCATGGCAGCAAATAAAAAAGATGGCAATGAAACCTAATTTTATTGCTGCTCCTGCTTTCAAAATATTTATGAAGTCGATATCATGGCAGCAAATGCCGCCAACAACAACTTGCTGCTTGCTGTCGTCTATGTATTTAAAGCATAAGCCGTAGAAACATATACACCAACACTTTCTGACTAGTCAAGTGATACCAATTGAACGTATCACCCAATTTAAATAACTCGGATGTTGGTTTAGTGAAAGTTTCAATTTTCAAGGGTGTCGAGAGAAAACAAGAGTTTACATTGTACGTAGAACATGCCTCGTACAGTGTTATATTTTATCAGTGCTCCTTTACGATGTGCAAACATTGAAACTTAAGGCAACAAGCTTAGATAGATTTGAAGCCTTTGAAATGTGGGTTTACAGAAGAGTACTAAAAATTATATTTTTTATTATTCTATTTTATTCTGAATTTCTGCACAACAAGAACAAATCTTACAGTTAAAGCACAGGATGAATTAATAACAATAAAATACTTATGGAAAATTTAGAATTACAATACTTAATATAAATTATAAAAACTAAGAATTAAAAAGATGGAAAAGAAGATGAGAATTAGTAAAAAAGAATAAGCCAACAAAGATAACAATAATAATAATATATGTATATGTGTATAATAGCAGGATTTAGATTAAAGTTAATAATAAGAAATTTAAGTTAATTAGAAAAAAGAGATACAATTGTTTTTTTAAATGCGTTACATTGCTAGTCAGTTGTACGCCGTGAGGAAGTTGATTTCAAAGATGAACGGAGTAAATAAAGAACTGTCACTCAGAGACAAGGGTGTGATGTATAGGGCGTATTAGTTGTCTTCCCCTAAGTGATGTGGCAAACGTGATACCATCAAAAAAGATATTTGGGTTCCCTAGTATAAATAATTCTATGCAAAAGCAGAAGCACTCTTATCGTAATTTGATTACCGAACGATACTCCATATAAGTTCTTAGAAATGGAAGATCTAGGACTAAATCTACTTAAACCATTTTTTTTCCTCCGTCACTCCTCTAGGGAACATATTGGCTTTCCAAAAGCATCTAATGCTTTGTTTCAGTTTCTTTAATCAATTTGATATTTTAAGTTACGTAGATAATTTATCCGCTGTAGTTTCCTCCATATGATTATTATTATTTTTTGTGTAGTGGTAAAGATCCTTGCTAATTGGTGGTGATCTTTACTTTAGCATTGTAATTTTTTTTCCCAGTTGGTGGCGTGATTTTCCTGATCATTCATCTGATGTTTGTCATCATCGCCAGTGATGTGCGTGAAGGGTCAGGGGGGCTTTTTTCTTTTTAATTTTAGATGGAGTTGTCTGTATGGAAGTTGAAGCCTTTTTTATTATTAAGCATTCGAAACCACAACTAAATTTTTTCTTCGTCATGTCCTTTGCTGAGGCTTGAACCTAGGTCGTTTGTGTTGTTATGCGTGCGCTCTAGCCACTTCACCACGCCACTCCCACTTAAACCATAAACATATCTCATAGTGTTGTTAAAAGCAGCATTTAGTCGGCGCTTAGAGAACGAATCCGAGTTAGCAAAAATTAAAAATATAGACCTCTCATATAACAAACATAGAAGTGCTTCAAAGAATAAATTAGGATTGTCAACGATGTTCTTTCTTTTGTAAAAGTAAGAAGAACATATTGTAGCGTGGTCTGGCAGTCGTCAATGCCAACACAATATAATATGTTTTCATGGTCACACAACGTCTGTAAACAAAAGAGTATCTAATTGCACATTGTATGGGCAGCGACCACTTTACTGTTACTGCGGCGCATACCATACTAATATTACATATGTGCGGCGATCATTTAATACTTTATTCCTATGCCGACGATTGTTTTGATTTGCATCCAATGTGCATAATATATGTTGTTGTTGTATTGCACTGCTTATGATCATGTGTGGCTCTTTTCACATGTTACCGTGTGAATTCTGCCTTATGGGTAGAAGACAGACGCGTGTCATATAGCACCCACTTGTACCACAGTATACTGACACACAAACCTATATACTAACATAGAATTAAGGGCTGATTTGGAAATGCCAAATCATGTCCATTTTCCAAATATCGAATAAACCGGTTATTTTAACACGAATAACCGGTTAATTTAAATATGTATAATTTTTATGTTCTTGTATACTGTATATTACAACCTAGAACGTAGCACAAATAACGTGAAAACCTTGGTAGATCAAAAAAGATATGCACACTTGAGTAACAATAACTTTTTCCCATTTTCTGAAAATAAATATTAATTTTTTTATATATGGGGAATGATGATCACCTAGACTCATTGAAAGAGACCTACAAACGCAATCTCCGAACGGCAGATATTATAGTTAGTAAAGTTTTTCAAACCTAAATAGTCAAAACCAGACGCTAGAAATGTTGTGAGGTGGTACCGCTGTTGAAAATTATCAGATGGTGTGACCTGTAATTGAGCTAAGAACTTCCTGGTTGGTAGGCGCGTGTCCTACCTAGCATACCACACACTATTGAATACGTGATGCAGGCATTTATGTTTCTACACATGTCCTCTGAAGTGTGAAAATATTTGGATGGATGAAAATGATAAGTCTAGATATATAGATTGTCCTTAAATTCTAATCTGAAAAAGCTTTTTGATACCAGAAATAATTAACCACCTTAAATATGTTTACGAGATTGCTATCGTGCAGCAACGAAAACTTGTTTCTATACCACTTAGTCTGTAGGCGTTGGCAAGTAGAACTCTAAACACACTATAAAAAATGAGTCTCTGGATGAAATATTGGGACGTTGCGATATCGAGGAACAAACGTCCGTTAGAGTCATAAAAAAGTCGAACGTTGTTCTAGCATTCTTACTTACAAGAAACCACAACATGGACAAAAATTTATCAATTTCATTCGCTAATGCAACTTGAATTAAAAATAATTTTATTTAAATAACAGAACCGGTTAACCGGTTATTTGAAAATTTTATAACCGAAAACCGGGATTTTTTAATTCCAATTTTTCGAATTATTCGAAAAGCGGTTTTTGAGAAAAGTCGAGTAATCGATCTCCCTAGAAATAACGAATGTGTGTTTGAAGTCTATTCACAGCTAAACGGATGAACTGATTTTCTTGAAATGTTTACAGTATTTCTCTGTATGTATGGATGCAACTATAGGTTATTTACTTTTACCGTGGCTGGTCTTGGGAGCATACACCAAGATAAAAAACAACAACAAAAACAATGCTAAATCAACAAAAAACCACTATGAAAACTAGCCAAGGTGGGAAATAGTAAACTGAACAATATATTTGAAAAAGCAACTTAAATTCAAGATCAATGTGGAAAGAATTATGATTTAAAATTGTTTTACTTGTTTTAACATTGTCCAAACTCAAATCAAAAATTGTGCATTTTTAAACTGAACATGTTGTACATTATTTTAGAATAGAAATTTTCTTCAACAACGTACATTAAGGTGTCAAAGGTGTTTTCCCATTGGTTCGAAAATGTACTTCGTTAATTTAAAAACATACGCCTTTAAATATATTTTTTATATTTTTTATTAAAGTCGACTTGAAACATTTTCAACTTGCGGTTATCGTCTTTGATATGAAATCCAACTTTTTTATGTTGAATTTAATGTTGAACATTTTCAAATTAACAAAAACGTTTTTGTTTAAAAGATGAGTACATTAATGTAATGTCGTGTTACATAATCTCAAAGTTGAATTACGTTAAAAAAATCAAATTGTAACAGTCAACAACGACCCACTTCGATTTTAAAATGTGACTTTTCTCTCTGTGTATGGCTTCCGTCAAGCATTTGTATCTTAAACGGTTCACAGTAGTTGTTCTTGTTTTTTTTCATGTAAGATTATTTGGTCTTAGTTCTTGGATAATAGTGCGTCTCCAGGTGTTTCTTAATCGACCCCGACTTATTTCTTGAGCCTTGAGGATTCTACTCGAGTGACCGATTCATTCCCATTTTCTTTTCCTTATCTGTTTCAGTATGGGTTTCACATTAGACAAGTTTCGCAGTTCTGTGTTAATTATGGTGTTAGGCCAGATTATTCTGTATAGAATCCTGATGCACTTGCTGATGAATACTTGAAGTTTTTGCGTGATGTTATTCTTTATAATGCTGGTTTCACTGCCATTCTTAGTTTAGTATGTCTGAATATATGTGATCTTCTCTATACTGACAGCAGTCGTCCGAATGGCACTATCGCTTTATTGAGCCTGTTGTCTAGGTCTGTTTCTGAGCCACCATATGTAGTCATTGTACTTCCTAGATAGCAGAAGCTATCTACTTAATCCACTGATTTACCTGGTAGCATGATGTTTTCCGAGTTGGTATTGTTTATTCGCATGACCTTTGTTTTATTGATATTTATCTCAAGTCCAACATTGTGAGGCAATCTTTCTTAGTCCTCCAGTTTTCACTGCATATTGGAGATCTCATGCGAGAGTAGCCAAATGTCATCTGCTAGTATTAATCTTCGAGTTGGCGTGAAAGATTCCATGTTATTCCTCTTTTCTTTAAGTAGACTTTGGTCATTATTCCATCTAGCACGATCGTGTAGAGCTGAGGCTATAATTGGCATCCTTGTTTTACTCTAACATTGGTGTAAAATGGTTGTAATTATTCGAATTAACTTCTGGGTACTCCTTGCCTTTCAATGCCTTTCATAGAACAGTCCGTCTGATGGTATTAAATGCTTTTTTAAAATCGACCAACAGACCAACAGCCATGCTATAGATTGTATAAGATTATGCGTGGAGTGTTGGCCTGATCTACGCAGCTTCTATTTGGTCTGAAGCCTGCTTGTTCGTCTCACAATTGTTGCCTAATTTTCTTTGAATCCTTCTACGTTTTATGACTGTTAAGCAGAGTAATTTTCCTCCAGTTGTTAAAGTCTTTCAAGTAGCCACCTTTTTTTTAACATTTCCCTTCTTTTAAGTTAGAGACAGCCTTTCTTCCTCCCATACTGATGTTATGTGAGGCCGTAGCTTTTCAGCTGTGATTTGCATATTGACCCGTAGAATTTCCGCCGGTAATCCATCTTTACTTGCCGACTTATAATTTTTTTTAATTTTCCAATCGCTTCTTTTATCTCAGTCAGATTGGGAATTGATAGTCTTAAGTTGTTTTCTTTACTGCTGTTCTTTGTGACCTTACTAATTTCATTAAAATGTCCTCTCCATATCCGGGTCTGTACATTATTTTTCATTATTAGTGTACCATTGCCAGCCTTTCCAGGAACTTTCTTCTGTCTCTTCTTGCAGCTATTTTTAGCTGCTTCGCTAGCTGTTGCTATTCCTGCCTCGTAACATTGTTGTTGTTGTAGCTGCAACTTAAGTTCCCTTCTTCGAGAAATCAGGTTCCGGGTGTCATCCGATATCCAGTATCTTCTGTGCGGTTGCACTACACCCAGTGTATCTTCCGCGATTTCATTATATGCTACTGTGACATCTTCCCATGAGTGTAATTGTTCCTAAGTTGCTGTAGGTAGAGCGTGCCTCATTGTTCTTCTTTGACATTTCGTTTTAACTTATCTTCTATTTCTTATATCTGATAAAGTGATTTTCTATCTTCTGCTCACGCATATGTGATCTATCTGAGTGCGTGTTGTATGCCATTAATATTTGTGTGTGACTACTTGAAATGTCTGGCATATTTCTATTAATTACTCTCCGTTATTATTTCCTACTCCACAACCGTGCGTTCCGACGGTGGTGAAAATGTTGGTGTTGTCGCTACCTATCTTCACATTGATATCACGCATGAGTATGATGATATCACCTCTTCGAATCTCAGTGATCATGGATGTTAACTGTGCGCAGAACTCTACTATCTTAGTTTCTTCAGCGTCTTCCGTTGGGGCATAGCACTGCACAATTGTCACGTGTCTTACTCCACTTTTAAAGCGAGCGAGTATCACACGGTCCGATATTGCTTTCTATGTTTGACGTGATTTCTTCATTTTCTTTGATTTTATCATTCCAAATCCTCTTTTGCCGCCACTTATTCTTCCGCTATATGATATTTACTTAACTTATGGTTTTTTGTATAATTTTCTTAAGGGTTTGCTTTTTTATATTAAATTTTTAACAATATTTCAACAAATAATACGCTTTTTTAAATTTATTCATTAATGAGGTGTTATTTTAATTTTCATTTTAGAAAATAAATGTTTTTTTTTTTTAAGCACCGGAAATAATTAAAATGTCAGGAATTACTATATTACGGTAAACTAAAAAGTGAATATACTTATTGTTAAAGAAAATTGTTTTCAACAAATTGCTTATTTCCGGTTACCTTAAGGCTTTAGAAAAATTGAATGTCATGTACTTTAAACAGGCATACGACATGAGTATGTATGTATGCTTGTGTATGTGAAAACATTTTCTCTTTTAAGCAGAAAAAATTCATTTCCGTTTTGTTTCGACTATTTTTTATTTAGTAATAGTAATGTACTTAGTAATGTTTTTTTCTTTTTTGCTATATTTATACTCTGCCGGTGTTGTGATAATTTAATTTCCTTAAAATATTCGCAAAAAATAAAATACATTTTAACAAAAATTTAATTACAATCCCAAGTTAAAAAAGAAAAATATTTTCTGATAGATCATCTATGAAGAAAGTCAACTTAAGAAACCATACCACCAAAATACTAAGAATCATCATATGTTTTAACCTGCCTTTGACTTTTTGATATTAAAACGTTACCATACGTGGAACTGAGCTGCTTTAACTTTTCACTTTTTTGCCACAATGACAAATTGGTTTCAAATTCCAATCACGTTTAAGCTGAAATGTAAAAAAACAGAAAGAGAAAAAAACACACGAGAAATATAATATAAAAAATAATTTTATATATTCTTCACTACAATATTGTAAAATTTCACATACAAACGAGGGCAGTTAGAGAATATATTCAACGTAGTAACTTTGAAAGCAATACTGCTTTCTTTTGTGATTATCTTTTACAAGACAGCTATGCTGAGCATGTACCAGCTATAAAATTGTTTTTGACAGCCGTTAATAGCAAATAACCTCGTAACTAACATTCACCGAAACGAAGAAAAATATTTGTGATTCTGTTGTAATCCTATAGCGAAAATCATAGCAAGTGTTCAAGTCGCCTAAGGTCAAGGCTGCACAACGAGCATCCAAGCGTTAAGCATTAGAACATCATTTCTGTTATTAAAATGCCATAATCAATAAAGGTTTGTTAAAAGTTATTAAACAGAAAGCGCATTTGTATTTGTAAAAAGACAAAGCGCTTATGAAAAAATGATTTGGTGTTCATCCTCTAAGTCGAGCAAGGCTTCATTATGGGAAATGTAACCACTTATGAACAAATTTACGCAAATTTCCAGACAGATTTTGGCAATATGTCTGAAATCTTTTGAAATCTGTTGTAAAGACTTACAACCATACTGAAAAAACAGTGAATATTATATATTGGGTATACAAGTTAATAATGTCAATATTCCGCTTAAAAAGTGAATTTATTATAATAACAAAACGAAGTGATACATTACTAAAAGTATCGTTTATCGTTAGCCATTACTTTTTCCCATTTTTCTGGATTCCGCGCTAAAAGAACTGCTCCGGATTTGAGTTAAAGAAGGAATCAAGCTAAATTCAAGCCAGTAAGGATGTACTGCATCGATTGAAAAAAGTGATAGTCGAAGAGGTTAGGTCTGCGCTATAAGGCGGATGAGCCGAAACTTTCGAAATAGTTTTTGAATGACCGGTCTTGCAGCATGTGGCCGAGCGTTGTCATGATAAAGGATTATGGCCTCGTGTCTGGTCGAATTTTCTGGTCGTTTTTAGTTCATTGCTCTCTTCAAACGAACCAATTGGGTTCGGTACAGGTCCCCTGTGATCGTCTGATCCGATTTCAACAGCTCATTCTGATACCAAACACAGCGTATGACTTTTGTGTCATGGATATTCGGCTTTGACGTTGATTTGGCTGGTTGGCCAAGTTTTACATAAAAGTTTTTGCGCTTGGAGTTATCATAATGTATTCATTTTTCATCACCAGTAACAACACGATGCAAAAATGGCTTCTTTTTGTAGCGCTAAGCATCATTTTCGACATGCCAAATCGCCTTTCAACGTCTCTCAGCTTCAATTCATATAGGACCACATTTCCTTGCTTTTGCATGAGTTTCAATGCTTTTAAACGTAGGGAAAGAACTTGTTCTACCAATGATAGTGGAAGTTCTTCTTGCGTTTGATAGCAATCTTCGTCGAGTAATGCTTCCAGTTCCTCATCTTAAAACTTGCTCGGCTAACCTGGCCTCTCCTTGTCTTCTGTGTCGAAATCACCACTTTTGAATCGGGTAAACCATCGTTCACAATTTCTTTGCATTAGTGCATGTTGACCGTAAGGTTCTACCAACAATCTATAACTTTCAGCAGCCGTTTTCTTCAAAGGAAAGAAGGTTATCAGACTTCCCCGCAAAACATTTTTTTTAGGCACTAAATTCGGCACAATTATAGCGATTGGAAAAAATGTGTGTTTACACTTTGGCGTCTATTGAATACTGAATTATAATGAGAGATATTTAGCCTTCAAAATATCATATTTGTTATTGTTGACACAAGCCATATATGATAGTAATGCCATATTTTGTCCAAATCTACATTATTAATTTGTTAGCCCAATACAATGCTGAATAAGGATCACCACCACTTAGCAAGGATATTCACCACTACACACAAATAGATTACGGTAGATTAATGACTGAAACTGAATCAAAGTAATGCTTTGTGGTAAGCCAATATGATCCATAGAGGAGTGATGGAGAAAAAAAAAAAAAAAAAAAAAAAAAAAAAACAATGCAAGGCCACAAGATGATGAGTTGGGCTATTATTATGTTTTTATTTAATTTTATTTTTATTTATTATCTTTCTATTAATTAATGTAAGAGCTCCACATTCAATTTTGCATTTATATTTTTTGACGCTCAGATAAATTTTCTGGTAACTAAAAAATAGTACGAGCTTTATTTATAAGCAGCACCGCTTAGTCCCTTACGTGCCACTCACTGCGTGATCACTTCAATTGTAATTCATTTTCTTAAATTTATTGCAGCTCACCGTTCTATCGCTTACCACTTCAACGCTCATTGCGTGTCCTTAGTCTTATTTATTACACGTTAAAGTCTCTGCTTTTTGCCTTAAATCTATTACAGCATACAAATTTTCATGTTTCACTCTCTCATTCGTAATTTATGCCACAAACACTCCTAAAACAACATGATTAGTCATACAAAAATTGGAGAGCAAAACATCTCGTTTTAAATTGTTTCAGTATAAAACTCCTTCGGACACAAGAATAATTGGTGTCTTCTCTAATTTTTATCTGAACTGTCTATCAAAATAACAAATGTGAATAAATAAAAAATAACTAAATATTAAAATTCCTATTAAAAGAAGACACAAAATATAAAAAAATAAGTTTTAACAAAATTTTTAAAATTAAGAAGAATTTCTTCGACTTCAAATTTTTAATTGAGTCGAAGATGAATATCGAGGCTCATAAAATTCTGTGTATTCAGCATTTGCAGCTTTTAAAGACACTTCACTGCCTTAATCAAGTTTCGCTCTCTCGCAGTATTGTCAAATTAAGGCACGTAAATGACGCGTATAAGCTACGATTAGCAATTCTGATTAAGAGAGCGAAACAAGAAACATACTTTTAGAATAACATACTTTTAGAATAATTTTCGAAATATAATAACGACTACAAAAATCCCAAAAAGGCTGAATGTTGAAAGATCGAGTATATTGCATGAGTATTTGCCGAGATTACTTACACTTTACCGCAAACAACGTTAAACGTTTATTCACTTTAGATCAATCAAAAGAGAAATTATATTGTACTACCGGAAAAGTCATCAAACTACTCTCGTATATATAAAAATATTTAAGTGAATACATTTATACGTTATAATTAATTTTTCTTTTTGTGTACATTTATGATTTTAAGGTTTAATAATAATGGGTTTCTTAACAAGAACTTTGTTTTCCATTGATATATGGTATAACAATCTATTGAGGTATTTTTAGCATCTATTACGCTGTTTAAGTTTAGTATCCTATTTAACTTTAGACAAAGACAGTTTTATTGTAAATATTGTCGCTGGTCGCAGATTTTTCGGTTGATAACGTTCTTAAATTTCAACATTGGAGTTGCTGGCAGTGCTCCATAACTATGTACCGTAAGTCCATACAGATTTTTATATTGTTTAATAAAGTAAAACTTTGTTCTCCAAACTTAATTTCTAGTTACTATCCATCAACTAGTTCATTCGTTTTGATTTATTAAGGTATTCTTCTCTTGCTTTTATGTGATCTTTTTAAGTTGGTCGTCTTTCTAGGTGTATTCCAAGATATTTTACACAAATACATGTAGCTTTTTCTAAGTGCATATATTATATGAGATAATTTTTTCGATTAACACACACATATGTTAATAAGCCTCCGTAACTTTCTGGGGGCTTCTGTCAGATTAGTATTGCACGTAATTAGCGCTGCGTTATCTGCATACGTAGCGATAGATGTTTCCTCAGTTATTGACCCATCTGAGGTGTAAATAGTATAAAGCAAAGGACCACGTACGCTACCTTGAGGTATTCCCGTTTTAATATCATAACTTATAGAAATGTTGTCTATTGTAAAATTTAAGTAACGATCATTTGTACATGACTGAGTACAAAATTTTTGTACAGTAGACTCAGGAGTCATATTCGGTCAAAAGCTTGCTTAACACATAAAAATATCACTGAATAGTACTGTTTCATTCGAGAGCTAGTGTCCAGTGTTTTTGTCGAAAAGATGTTATTTAGTATTGAATATGATATAGTAAAATGTCTCCAGCGGTTTCGACAGGTGCCACGCTTCCGAAAGGTTTAATTTTCTATAACTCTGTTGCATAAATTATAATCAGTAAAAAGAGCGGACCTGCGTCATAGGTTTCATCTAGAAAAATGATCCCTCGAAATTAAGACGGAAACCAGCATGACAGCCCTATAAATCTGGCTATTAAGCTGATATCAAGGGTCGATAGTTCCGATAAACCATCGAGAAAGGGTGAGCCAAATGAGAAAAGTCTACGCCGAGCCGGAAATTGGCAAATGAAGTGGGCCACACTCTTCTCATCCTCAAACGATCCACAACCTCGCATGTCCACCAATTACTCAATACCTTCTGAGAATAGAAACAGTAAAGGAGCTTCTCCCACGGTCCACTACACTTCCTGTTCTATCCAGGCTAAGTAAGTCAAGCGATGAAGCAAGATTATTTCTTAGTCTAGTATTTGTCAGCGTCCAATATATACTTCTGACGCATGTGTGGATGGTTATTCTGTAGAAATGTGTCTACCTTAGCAAGCCTATTAGCAATACAATTACTTGGGATATCCCTGTGACCGCCAAAAGACCACCCCATACAAAAGAATTGGTTCAATAACCGTCGAGTCGATCGAGCGAATAATGTCAAAATAAGTAGTTGCCGTTCTAGAATTTTTTTTAGCCTGGTCGCCATCCAATCTAGCTTTTGGTCACGAATAAAATTCTTGTTGAAAATTCCTTTTTGAAAAGTAAAAATATTTTGGTAGGCATTAAGGTGATAGAAATTTTAAGGTGTTAAATATTTTATACAATTTATCATTCATTTTTCTTTATAACAAACGAATCACCGGTTTCTGAAAGAAACTAAACATGTGGTTAAAGATAAGAATCTAAAGTATTGTCTACTGCAAGTATACGTAAATTGTTTGGCAGTCAGAGGCCACTTTCGCCGCCTACCAATTTTAATAGATTTAAATTTGAAATTTGTTTAATAAAATATATACCACCCTAATGAATATTTTTTTATTGCAATAGAGTTTATGTGTGAATATATATCGGGTCCGCCATCTAACGTTTTTTTTCAACTAGTGCTTATTTCGTCAATGGTAACACTTAGCTCATGTCTGATTCCGCTGAACGAATATGGTTGTGTATACGCTTGAATAACGCTGGGAAATATTTCGACATTACTTTGAAAAAATGTATGCGATGTGTTCAGATGAAGCTTATTTTGATCTTGGCGGGTATGTAAACAAGCAAAATTGTCGCATTTGATGCACAGAAAACCATCACCATACATTGAAAAGCCGATACACCCAAGATGAGTCACTGTTTGGTGCGGATTTTGGTCCTGAAGCATAATTGGGCCATTTTCCTTCGAAAATGAGCAAGGAGTGGCCGTTACAGTCAATGGCGATCGTTATCGGGCCATGTTGAACGAATTTTTGTTCACAGAAATTGAAGAGGAGGATATTAGCAACATTTGGTTTCAACAGGACGGCGCTACGTGCCACACAGCCGAAGCTACACTCGTTGTTTTGCGCCCTGTTTTTGAAGATTGCATTATCAGCCGCAGAATTGATGTCGTTTGGCCACCTCGGAGCTGCAATTTGACACCGTTGGACTAGTATTTGTGGGGTGCCGTCAAAGATATGTGTTAGGCCAAGAAGCCAGAGACAATTGACGCTTTAAAGGACAATATTCGTTAAGCCATTGGTGAAATACAGCTGCACACAATCGATAATGTGCTTAAAAATTGGACCGATCTTGGGGGCTACTGCATAGCCAGCCGAGGCGGCCATTTGAATGAAATTATTTTCCATTATTAACCGGAAGGATTGTAGTTTCAAATAAAAAAAGAAATTTGAGAAAATATTCAGTAGTTTTTTTATAGCATTTTCAAAAAAAAAAAAAAATATTGGGCGGACCCTTTACAATATTTTGACACAAGCACACATACACACCAGCATCAGTCAACTTTCAGTTACAATAAAACAATAACAAAATTGAAATGTGAATATGATAGAAAAAGAGGGAGAAAAACGTATAAAAATCCCACCATATGTTTAAGCATCTTGAACAGCGAATGCTGTATTGGAATGTGTAAAGAAACACTTAAAGGATCCTAAGCACGCACTTAACGTGAAGAGACAAGTGCGTAACGTTAAGATATATTGGTGGCAATGTGTTTAAGGGTATAAGTGCTCATATATACGTGTGTGTGTTTAAATGTATATTTAACAGTACTGAGACGGAATTATTAGACTTTCATTGGGGTTTTAAAAAAAGTTTCAATGTCTTATTAAATTTTTGTGTTTTTTTGTTGTTGTCGCTGTTAAATATCAAATGGCGTATAAGGGTCTTAAACTACTTTTTTTTATTGCTGTAAGTTTCTATGAATGTAAAGGCATATATGCAGAAGAAGTTTGTGAACACACACAAGTACCTGCACATGGTTGAACTCTAAAGTGGCTGTGAAGTTTTTTGAAGACATTGAAATACATTTTTTGTAGGCCATAGAATGAATATGCTTCGTATGAAAAAGTTTATGAAATTATTTGAATTTAAATGGAAATAAAAAGTCATGTATTTAAATCTGTTGAAGAAAAGTTTTTACAAAATTTTTAAAATCAACAGGTATGATATGGAATACAAACGTTTAGTGTTTAAAAGAAATAAATGCTTAAATTAGCTGTAAAGGAGCTTGGAAGTTTTTCAAGAAAATTCTGTTAAAAAGATAATAAATTTTGCAGAAAAACTCATGATTTGTAGCTAAAAATACGTACGGGAGATATCGTGGGCGGCGATGTTGGTTCCAATTTAGTGGGTCTGTTGGCATTAAAGGCACCTGATGCAAGAGTATTAGATAAACAATCTATTTAGTGAACACAAAGTACTGTGTTCTAAATACTGTGCATTAATATGGTGACGAAAATAAAAATGCCTAAAAAAATACACCACATCAGGGACTGTATGGTGAGATCTTAGCTAAAAACATTATTGGTTTGTGTCAAAGTTCTGTGTCTGTTACTGCACTAATTGTTTGTGCTATTAAGAGTGCTATCACATGTTTAACAGCGTTGCCACTTCGATTTCTTTTTGTGTACATCTTTTGAATTTAACTTAGATGCATAGAATTTTGTTATGATTTCAAGAATATTCGAAATTTATAATGGATTGCTAAAAAAGGTGGCGCATTTCATTTGGTGAGGTTAGTTATCGTTTTGCAGTCATTAAATTAAAACGAGTTTAAGCGTAAATAAAAGTGTTCTATAAACGGATATTAAGTGCAAGATAATTAAGGAAAAGTGAGGAAATAAAAACTATAAAACAAAAACAGCGTGGTCTTTATTTTAGTTTGACGAAATTAAAAAGAACCTAAATGTTTTAAAAACGTTAAAACTTAACAATATAAAGCATATGCTAATGACTCCAGAGCCTCTACAATAGGAGACATCCGAACTGTAATATATATATTGGGACAACGAAAATAAAGAAGCGAGAAAAATTAGTTTATTGTCATCTGTATTTGATTTTCTAGATAGATTGTCTTTTAACATTTTATAGCATTTTCAAATTTATTTTTAAGTTTATATCAAATTGCATTATTACACCATGTAACAATCAGCAATACTTTTGATATTTAATATATATTTTTTGATGCGCTATGGTTGTCTAAGTTCAAAGATCATCAGCATTTCAGATTCTACGGAAAATTTTTTTTTTCGAATTTTTTTTCCTAAAATGTTTGATTTTTGAAGAGGCTGCTTTATACATCTTATGTTAACTCTGAAATGCCTTATTCGATTGTGTTAAGCGGTATGTTAAAAAATTCCAAACTATACCAGCTTTAAGCCATTTTCATATAATTTTTTAATATAAAAAATATATTTGGAGTTACTGAGAAACAAATTATAATTTTTTTTTTAATTATAAAATGTTTGATTTCTAAAAATTCACAGAAAAGAGAAAGCAGCAAATATTTACCAGTTTCACTATATATTCATTAAGCTGCATATAATAAAGTTATCATGAGCCTCTTAAAAAATTTCACATTTTACAAAAAAAAGCATATAGTGGTCATCCAAGGTCAGAAAATTTGTTTCCATTTGTTGCGTAGCGTAATTATAATATAATTTGTAATTGTATTCTAATTTATACAAATAAATAAATATATATTTGTTGTCCAATCTGTTCCACATATCTCAAGTGTACAGATGTTTTTGCACACATCATATATAGAAACCGAACTAAAGAGTGATTTGTTAGCAACTTTCTTTTTGGTTACACTGTTTTCCGCAGCTTCGCTGTTTTCGAGTAACATGTTACTGTCAAACATGTAGAGTTTGGTCTATAATTTAACCATGATGAATCGACTTACAAACGAACAACGCGTAGAGATTATTACATTTAATTATCAAAATTCATGCTCAGTTAAGAACTTTTTACTCTAAGCCAATATTGAAGAATTTGTTCGTGAGATACTGGCTGATATTTTGGTGAGTGTATGCCAGAATTGGACCGGCATATGAACTATTTTAGGTTTTACCACGGTCATCATTTACATGAATTTATTTTTAATCATTGAATTATATAGATCGTTCAATCGACTCAAATGAAAATTTCATATATTTCTCTATATTTGATGTGTTTTTTTAAATCAAATCCGAAAGCTCTTAAAAAACACTCGATATTTATGAATTTATTAAAGAAGTGTTTAGTTAGAAATAAAATACCACTTAGTTTTTAGAAATCTGTTGGCAATTGTAGGGTTCATTAGGCTTTTTAGGGAGCAACTCATAAAAATATCACACGATTTTTTTTCGATCCTTCAGATCCAATATATTAGGACAACAAAGATAACCAAGCAAGCAAAAATTAGTTTTATTTTCTTTTGTATTTGCGATAGATAGATAGATTGTCTTTTAACATTTTATAACATGCGTTAAGTTAAGTTAAGTTAAGTTAAGTTAAGTTAAGTATTTTCTCACTTTTTTATTTTCAAGGGGAAGGGGTGGGCCTTAGAGGAGTATATTTAGCTATTAACAACACCCACCTTAATAATAACTAATTTCCACAATAGCGCAAATGCAGTGAACAATGCTTTACGCTTTAATATTCTAACTAGAAGTATTTGTGGTCGTCATTTTCATTTAAGTAGAACCACCATGAAATGCTAAGATGTCGGCCTAAATGCTGGAAAAGGTAAGGTAAAATTGGAGCTCACGAATGGAGCACTTACGGCGTAGCCACAGGCAACATTTGCATGAAATAATCTTTAAAAAGTAAATGGCAGACATTCATTTATCACCACAAATTTTTTGTGTTCTTTTTAATTTCAAAACCTAAACCGTTTAAAAAATCACCCGTTGTTTCTAATCTTTCAAAAACTTTCAAAATCTAGCACGTTTTTTATCCATATTCTTACAAACCCATTTCGTATTCCTTTGCAATAAAATTAAGGTAATAAAACCAATTTACAATTTTTATTTTGCCTTTCTGTTGTTGTTCTTATTATTGCAAAATTTACGAGTTTCAAAACAAATAACGACTTGAGTAAATGGTTACGCAAGCAAATCAACATGAAATATTGTGATGCGATACGTTTAAATGTAATGTAATCGCTAGCAACACGTAAAATACCAATCAATCTAAAGCGAAAATGTTTCCAACAACCCCTCACCCAACACCTCCCTAAAAAACAATGTTAAGTCAAGTCTAGTCGAGAGTACAAAAAATAAAATAATAAAATATTTTTGTTTTGGAAGAAAAAACAGTTCTTAAAAACATTTGTTACAAACTGTAACTGAAGAAAAGAAAGGGGGAAAGATAGAAATCAAAATAAAATTTCAAAGAGAAAAATATAAAACAATTTTGAGTTGAAAATAATAACGAATATTGTTACAGATTGTTGCGAGTGTAATACAGAGACTAAAACAAACCATGGCATGTATGATTGTTAAGGTTCTTATCAAAGTTGGAAAAAGAAAAAGTTCGTAGAAACATGTACATATACACACACACACATACGTATACACATATTTATGAATTTTATAAAATTGTTGATTTTTGTAAAATTGCTAAAATTCTGTTGTTTTTTCTGAAGGTTATTTATTTGTCGTTTTAATATTTTTAACACGCACGCATAAGTAAGTTTACTCATATTAGGTTTACCCCTAAAAGTAGGCCATGAGTCATACGTTTTATGTGCTTATGCGGACTCGCGGTATTAAAACTATGACTTAATATAAATCATCATACGTCAGTGCCAAATTTTGAAATTATTTAGATAATTTCCGTCTTAGTTAAAACTTTTACGCTTCTATTGGTCTCTTTTATTTGAAAGGCCGAAGGCGTAACATTTTCAAAAGATGTTATCATTTTATACTAAAAACATGTACAATTAACCTATGGCGACTACGTTAAAACACATGCACTCTCTCAGCGGCACTGCCATCAGGTACTAACTCCTGGGGAGTGTTAGCCTCTAGTGCTCCCTGTATTATCTGTTTTGCATTGATTTCGCTGATTTACGAATTTCCTTCGATTCACAAAACATATATTTTATGACTCTTATATCGGGTTTTTTTTTTAAAGGTTTATAACTTTGTGTTGGCAACATTGCTTTCTATACGAATCGATTTAACAGCTGGTAGTTATTTTTGTTATGGGCTGAAGAAAAAATTGATACTGACTTTGAATTTCCATTCAAAATTTTGTTCTCCGATAAAGCCCATTTTTGGTTGAATGGTTAAGTAAATAAACAGAATTGTAGCATTGGGTATGAGAATAATCCACAAGCTTTTGTTAAAACACCATTACATCCACAGAAAATTACTCTTTGGTGCCCTTAATGGGCTAGCGAAGTCATTTTTCATATATCTTTAAAAACGATATTGGTCAAAATATTACTGTTAATGATGAACGGTATGGGATTATAATTGTTTCGTATCTTAATTAGCTGGTAGTTACCTTGCTGGCAAGTGGTTCCAACTGGGCTGAGCCACATGTCATACAGCGAGCGCTATAACTGATTTACTCAAAGAAACTTTTGATGAAAGAGTAATTTCATGTAATAGCCCAATTAATTGGCCACCAAAATCATGTGGTTTAACCACATTAGATTATTTTCTTTGGGGTTATGTGAAGCCACTTGTCTATGTCGATAAACCAGAGGCAATTGAACACCTGGAAGTCAACATTCGAAGAGTTATTAACGCATATGCTGCGAAAAGTTTGTAAAGATTAGTGTTCCAGGTTGAGCCCTGTACGCGCTAGGCGAAATCATATTTAAAGATGGCATAATATTTTCTATTCAACACAGCCCGTTTTATTGGTATTAAAAATATATATCATTGTTTTATTACGATTTGAACTTGAGTAGCTTTAAAAAAACACCTTGTATATATATTTAAAGCGACTAAGCTTAATTTAGACTCGAATTTTCCGTCTGGTGGACTTGGAGTCTTTAAAGCTATCCAGAAAACCACTTGTATGTTACTATGCCATGTTCTATATTTTCATCTTTCTCGGGACGTTTGGGCATCTTGAAGAATTCACGTGATTGAATCGGTATACTCTACTGATTTACGCATTCGGTTAAGAATATAATAAGAATATAAAAACTTTTAGCTTTAAGTTACGGCTACTGGAAAATGTTCCTTAAAGTGTTACATTATAGCCAAGTTGGTGGTGATAGAAATAAAAATCTGTTCAGATTTCGCTTAGGGTGGTGTGGTGTAGTGGTAAGAACGCTCGCGTAATAACACAAACGACCCAGGTTCGATTCCCAGCAGAGGACATGACGGAGAAAGATTTAATTGTGGTTTCGAATGTTTAATAAAGAGGCTTCAACTTCCCTCCAGATAACCCCATCTAAAAAATAACGAAGAAGCCCCTTGACCTTCCAACATACCTCTGGCAATAATGACAAACGTCAGACGAATGATCAGGAAAACACGCCATCTACTGGGAAAAAAATTACAATGCTAAAAATAAAGATCACCACCAATTAGCAAGCATCTTCACCACTCTGAAAAATCCAATGGAGGAAGCTACAGTGGATCAAGATCGAATTGATTAAAAAAACTGAAACAAAGCAATGTACGCTTTGTGGAAAATCAATATGCCACCTAGAGGAGTGACCGAGGAAAAAAAAGATTTCGGTTAATTCTCGAACGGTAGCATCCAAAAAAAGGCAAGCATGCTATATGAGATGAAAAGCATACAACAGGAGACAACATTTAACAGTTCCACCTTTACTGAAGACAAATAGTGTCAATGTGCACAACAAAGACAAAGCATACAAAAAAAAGTACACGTGGTTAACCAATAATGATCAGCAGAAACAAAAGTTATGGCAAAACAGAAGATTGCTAAGATGATAGAACGGAAAACGTCATATGGCTTCAACGATACTGTTCCATCTTTGTCTATTCGATGCTTCAGCTTTCAGCTCGCTTTACGATCGTTCAACTTACGCTGCCTCAAACTATAGTTGCCTTCGCTATGTATGACTTGGACGCCCTTTTCCATAACTTCCTTGTGGGTTACGCTAAGGGGGTTACTATCGTTTTGCAACAGGTATTTGTTCAGTTTAATCCCAAAGACGTTCATTACTTATCGTTCATGGTCAAAAATATCTTAGTATTCCGCGGACGGCTCGGCTGTATGTCTAGTCGAAAATAACTATAATTTTCCAACACTACAAATTTGTTAACAACCACATAATGTGTAAGCAAGGGTAAGGGTTCTCTAAAGTTGGTTATGTTTTTATTAGAGATATTGCCGATTTTAATATAGGGTGTGCAATTTAAAAGTTTAAATAAAATAAAACAAAAGCTTTTTGAAATTTTGCCAAATTTATTTTTTTTTTTGTGAAGTACAATTGTCCCGGTTAGATATGAAAAATTATTTCATTCATATGGCTGCTGAGGCTGGCCTTACAGTACTCCATTCAATCGGTCCAATTTTTTGGAGAACTTTTTCGAGTGTATGTAGTCGTATCTCGGCAATGGCATCACGAATGTTGGCCTTCAAATGCTCAAGTATTCTGGTTTGTCGGCATAACACTTGTTTTAACGGCGTCCCACAACAAATAGTCCAACGGTTTCAAATCGGAGCTTTTTGGCGGCTAATTGACAGCACAATTACGCCCAATTAAACGGCCATCAAACGTTTGACGCAATAAATCGATTGTGGCATGAGATGTGTAACAATCCTGTTGAAACCCACATCAATGCCATGAAGTGCGGTTGCCTCCGCTTCACAAGCCGTAGTGGGTGCATTGGCTTCTGTAAGACCATGTTTGGTTTCCTGAGACCCAAATACTGCAAATTTGCTTATTAACGAACCCACCAAATTGAAAATGAGCTTTTCTTTGTCTTTGTTTTGGAAATAAATTTTTAATAAATCCCAACGTTGCTCAAGCGTAAATCGATTCATTTCGTTCAGTGGAGATAATATACTGAATTTTGTGACAGAACAGAATGACATAAGTATTGCCAGATTCGAAATACCCGCTAGTTCAAGTTTAAGCCGATAGATGGCCCACCCAATAGTTACGACAAATTTCTATTTACGTTAAATTCAAAAGGCAATAAGATCATCATACACAAAAAGGAATCAAACTTGCAATACAGCTAAACATGCAACTGATAGCACTCTCTTAATAGCACAGTGACATATATATTAGAGTCTTGACACAAACCGGCAAATTCCATAGCTAAAACCAATTTTTTGTATTTTTCTTTAGGTATTTTGTTTTTTATTTTCATAACAATATATTTTTTTTAAATATTTATTTATACCTTTACATTGTTGTTTTTATTTCTCCATTATATTCGAGTGTAAAAAATTATAAAATAAAATACATAAAATACAACGCCACTCGAATTACCTTAAGTGTGCAGAGTTTGGACTGTTTAACGTGCTCGAATTTACTAGAGCGCATAAGTTAAGGGGTTAACGATACATACCAGAATTTATAGCCTGAATCTTAAAAATTAGGATCTTAATTAAAGTTAAACGTCTTACAGTTCGAATACAGGACTTCGATCTCTAAAAGCTATTTCAGTGTCAAATTTCTAAAATTATCAATACCAACTTTAATTCATACAACTGTCATTTTTAACATGTCTTTTTAAATTTTGCCTTGAACAGTTTTATATTCCACGCTTTAATAATCCACCCCAATACTTCTATATGTCACTACTGCCATAAAATTATAAAAATAACGATAAAATTCGCAGTTATATGAATATAAACACATGGCAGACACCTGTGTGCTGCTACCCTAGGGTATGCAAAGCTTTTTGTTTTATCCAATGTAAACATACTCACCAATACATTGTCATTTGAGAGCGTACAAGTGTTGGTGTGTGTGAGTGTGTGTTTTTAGGAAAAGTGTTTATATGCTGCTACAATTTAGGAGGATTAAATGTTTCGCAAAATTTTCGTTTTTTTTTTTTGGCTTGTTTGTTTATGTTATTGTTGGTGCTGTTGTCGACTTCAGAAAAATTTAGTTTTTTTGATTGTTGTTGTTGATATCATGTTAACCACTGTTTATGCATGTGTTGGTATAAATCAATATTTTAGTAAAATAATAGAAAATGTTTGTACGTGTGCATACATGTACAAACACAACCGTACACTTACATAATAACATTTAGTAGATTGTTTCTCTCTTATATTAATTTTTTTATATATGTGTGTCAAATTTTCTAATTTTCTAGCGCATCATTTGCAAAATGCACGAAACTCTTTGCTAACATATAAAAATATCGACTATTTAATACCCTATAGCAAAATTTAATTTTTTATACAAAAACCAATTAAATTAGTGATAGAAAAGGCCTATTTATATAAAGTTTGTTTCTTTTGAGTAATATGAGGTTTATATATAGAAATCAACAATCCGATTACCGGTAAGGTCCCTAGGCACCCCATAGATTTATGTAGAGAGTACTGGTTTCTTAATGTCTAATGTTGAGGAAAATATTAAATTTATTAAATTCAGGAGATTATCAGATAATCCAATATAGCAAATGCATATTATACTTACGTTGGAGATTCGATTCTTCATTGCACAAGCGGCAAGAGAATCGATTAGTAAGGGGAACCAACGTAAGTATCGCTCAACGGACTTGATACTTGACCAGCAAAAATCTATAGGATCCGCCATCTAACGTTTTTTTTCAACTAGTGCTTATTTCGTGAATGGGAATATTTAGCTCATCTCTGATTTGACAGATAATTAGTTTTATCCTTCCGCTGAACGAATATGGTTGTGTATACGCTTAGCTAAGTGGGCCTGCGATCGATTTACAGAAGATGCCGATTTTGCAAAAAAAAATCATCTTTTCAGATGAAGCTCATTTTGATCTTGGCGGTTATGTAAACAAGCGAAATTGTGGCATTGGGGGCACAGAAAACCCGCACGCATACATTGAAAAGCCGATACACCCAAGACGAGTCACTGTTTGGTGCGGATTTTGGTTCAGAGCCAGAATTGGGCCATTCTTCTTCGAAAATGAGCAAGGAGTGGCCGTTACAGACAATGGCGATCGTTATCGGACCATGTTGAATGAATTTTTGTTCACAAAAATTGAAGAGGAGGATATTAGCAACATATGGTTTCAACAGGACGGCGCTAAGTGGCACACTGCCGAAGTTACACTTGATGTGTTGCAGAGCTGATGTCGTTTGGCGACCTCGGAGCTGCGATTTGACACCGTTGGACTACTATTTGTGGGGTGCCGTCGAAGATAAGTGTTACGCTAACAAGCCAGAGACAATTGACGCTTTAATGGACAATATTCGTGAAGCCATTGGTGAAATACAGCTGCACACAATCGACAATGTGCTTAAAAATTGGACCGATCGTGTAGGCTACTGCATGGCCAGCCGAGCAGCCATTTGAATGAAATTATTTTTCATTATTAACCGGAAGGATGTACTTTCAAATAAAAAAAGAAATTTGAGAAAATATTCACTATTTTTTTTATAGCATTTACAAAAAAAAATTATTTGGCGGACCCTATATATATGCTATAAAATGTGGTATAATTGATGATCTCTACCGATTTTAATTTGTGAACAGTTTTTGTAAAATATGTTTATTGGTTTGCGAGTTATTGACATATTATTATTGATAGAATGAGCATCTTTGTATTGCATAAGTTTTACTTGAAAACGAAGTTTGTTACAGTTTTTAAATTTTGTGTGAGTAGCAGCTGCCATACAAATTAAATATTGGTTTTTGTATATCTAGAGAATGATTATAATGAAATATTCTGAGTTTGGTCTAAAGGACTTCTTAGATAGTACAAACCATAAGTTAAAAAGTGGGCGGAATCGGATTAATGGGCATGTACCTCCCACACCAATTAAATAATGAATTTTGTATATCTTGAAAGCAGGAAAGCAGGTACAACACAAAGCCTCCCAGCAACGCGGGAGGTATTACTGTAGTACAAATATATGATAAAAAAACATACATAAATATTAAGTTATTCATAATATCTTACCTCTATTCCAAATGCCTCCATAACCATGCGGCTTACAATACGAGTATTCTTAGACTGTTCTTCAATGTTGCCCATGACAAGTTTCCTAGATAATACAGGAAACCTGGATATATTGGATAAAACGCTATCGTTCTCAATATCGAAACAATTCTTCTTCTATAATAAGGGATACGTGTGGTACATAGGGCTTATCTAATAAATAAAGGGTGATCCAGCCATAATGCATGCTTTTAATTGTGAGTCGCACCTTAACGTCAAGTTTTTGCCCGATTAATTTGACATTTCGTTGTTTCAAAGTTCGACAAATTCTGTCATGAACTTAGCAGCGCGTTAAGATTACTCAAGCCTTTTACGAAAATAGGCGTTCAAAACAAAATGCATTTCGTGCATTTCGTGCAATTCGTGTATTTTTTTTTGTTCAGCATAATCGAACAAATGTGTCCACATTCAGCAAACCTTGTGTGTATAGTAAATGTGGAAACACCTGTGCATGTCCGTTCAGTTCGTTCTGCGTAAAACATTACTTTTGTTACGATAGTGGGACAGAGGAGCCATCAACCTCCCCCGACTCGTTGTCGTGCCCAATTATTGAACATCCCACGAACATCACTGATACGAATTTTGAATTAAGATTTGAGTTTATACGCTTGCAAGGTTCAACAGAATCAAGAGCGTTGAATGATAAGTTGAACAGACAGAAGCGAATGGTGACCTTACAAAGAAAATTATCTTCAGCGACGAGGCACACAATTCTCCCGATTGTGGACATATCTGGTCGATTATGTTAACCAAAAAAATAAAAAATAAAAAGAATCACGAAGTGCCTGAAATGCATTTTGATTTGAAGGCTCATTTTCATAGTAGGCTTCAACTATCTTTACCAGCTGCCTTTCCATGGTTGAATTTGTCAAACACTGAAACAAAGAAATGTTAAATTAAGTTGAGCAAAAAACTTAACGTTAAGGTAGTATTCACAATTAACATCTTGCATTATGGTTGCACCACCCCTTATTTTCATTTTTTGGTTCATCTATTGCCACTTACGCACTATTTAATGCGCTTTAAACTTCTAAGAACTTTATATAATTGTGAACGTAGTAATTGATGGCCGCAAACCAAGTTCACCAACGAGTTGTAACTGATTTGGGCTGCAATGGAAGGCCGCCAATTAATTAATAATAATTAAATAATTAACAAATATAATATTTGTAATTTCTTTGTTCGCAATGCAATATACGAGTATAAGCATTGCATGTATTGTGCGTTAGTTAAACACTTTTATAACTTTGGCAACTTTTACTACTCTGTACTTTTACAGGGCATCGTCTTTTCTAAAAAGCAATATCATGTTCAAAACTACAACCAATATCTTTAACGAATCGGCAAAAGGTTGTACAATTGTGGAGTGATCGATTTTATTTAATTAGGTATTTCGGCTTGACGGCTTCGTCACAATGTAGAATAAGGTTGAATAGAATTGGGTATATGCAATTTCATTCCTGTTAAGCGGTAATAAATTTAATTGACAGATAAAATAAAAAGTCTTGGTCAGAATTTTAAACAAAAGTGCTCTTTCGATACGAAAAAAAATTACGAAAACATGTTCTTAAAAGTGAAATGTGCAGGAAAATGCTGATTTTTAGCAAAATATGTAAAAATATGCACTAACAAGTTGATGCCAAAACTCATAAAAGTTCATGCAATGGACTTGATTGGTTGCATGAGTAAAAACATGCAATTGCATATTTGTGGTTTTCCTGTTTACGAGAATATATGATTCGTTATGAGCTATGACCTTTTATAGAAACTAAGGATTATAATTGAAATCACTAAACAGTGGAATAATACTTGAAATCAAAATTAAGCATTTTTAGAACAAACTTTGCTTATACACTTCTTATGCCATAATAAACCTAAAAAGTTGCTTAAGACGACCCAGTTTCTACGACTTTTCTTATGATGAATCGGTAAGGTATTAGACGTTCATAAGCATTTGATGAGCACGTTTAACGTCCACTTGGTGAACATTAAGCACAAAAGTCTTAAAAGTCTTATTTCGTGAATGGTAACACTTAGCTCATGTCTGATTTGACTGATAATTACTTTTATCCTTCCGCTGAACGAATATGTTTGTGTATACGCTTCGCTAAGTGGGACTGCGATCGACTTACAGAAGGTGCCGATTTTGCCAAAAAATCTTCTTTTCAGATGATGCTCATTTTGATCTTGACGGGTATGTAAACAAGCAAAATTGTCCCATTTGGGGCACGGAAAATCCGCACGCATACATTGAAAAGCCGATACACCCAAGACGAGTCACTGTTTAATGCGGATTTTGGTCCAGAGGCATAAATGGGCCATTTTTCTTCGAAAATGAGCAAGGATTGGCCGTTGCAGTCAATGGCGATATTTATCGGGCCATGTAGAACGAATTTTGTTCACAAAAATTGAAGAGGAGGATATTAGCAACATTTGGTTTCAACAGGACAGAGACAATTGACGCTTTAAAGGACAATATTCGTGAAGTCATTGGTGAAATACAGCTGCACACAATCGATAATGTGCTTAAAAATTGGACCGATCGTGTAGGCTACTGCATGGCCAACCGAGGCAGCCATTTCAATGAAATTATTTTCCATTATTAACCGGAAGGATTGTACTTTAAAATAAAACAAGAAATTTATTTGGTGGACCCTTTAGAATAGTATTAAAATTGTAGGAGAATGATCAGAGGATAAGTCAAAAGACAGTAATGCAGTTGTTTGCTTACTTTTTTATTTTTTACTATGGAAAGTATAGGAATTTTGTTTAAGTCAGATGGCGAAAACTATGGTGTTAAGAGAAGTGAGCTTTGAACCCCGAAATGTATGTTTAGCAATTTTTAACTACTAAAATTAATTTCTAAAGGTAATTGGATCTATACTAATATTGTGTTCGGATAGTAAGATATTGCTGATATAACAGAGTTTGATCCGGTTATTGTAAACTGAAATAACCTGTATGTGTCCGTTCTACGGGCATAAAGAAGCTTATATTTTATTGCGAACTATTATTGTCATACCACCACAAGCTCTTTCACTTGGATACTTAGTATTATATGTGGTATAGCTATACTCCAAACTAAGATACTGAGAATATGGGACTGCAAATGATGTCTTGTTCATCGGCAAGCATATGTATTGGGTGCCTATAGAGAGTATTGACGTCATTGTATATTTTTGAATAAAATTCGCAACTAAAAAAAGCTTGTGGACTTTAGCTTTATTGTTTACCAATATCAACTTATAGGGTATAATTACGTCTTTTATGACGATTTCGATTGTCATGCAAGTAAATATGTTTTTTTAGAAAAAGTCCACGTATGTATGAATGTACATATATATGTATATGTATATATATTTGTGTGTATATTTTTTAATAACAAAATACGACTACATTTAATGTGTTGTACTCTTGCATCCCCATTCATTGCATTGCATCCATCCATCCATCTAAAATCTCACATTTCATATTAAAATTTATTCTCTTTTTTGCTTTCATTGTTTAGCTGATATTTTATATAGATTTTTTTTTCGTATGAAAATGTATTTGAAATTCGTGCAAAAAATATTTCATTCGTTTCTTCTATTATTTTTTTCTTTCATTTTTAGTTGTGTAAATTATAAGTGGCTTTCGTATGATGATTTTAGATCGTGTTTTATTAGATTTTGTATTTTATTTGAGTGTTTGTTTGTATATTTCATTTGTTGTTGTTGTTGTTGTTTTTTTTTTTTTAAATAATTTATTTCAACAGGAGAGTCTGGCTATTAAATAATATGGAAATATGAGAAATTTATTTTGATTTGTCGTGCATATACATATGTACACATGCATGTAGGTTCAGTGGTGGACATTGGCTTAGCACATTTTTTAAGTGGTTATGAGTATTACTACTATTTAAAACTTTTCTAATTCATTTGCCGTTCACAGCCGGCGTTAAACTGTAGGTCCCTTTTAATGAGTCTAAAAATACAATCGGGTGCATCGTGGATTGTTGTTGGAATTAATATAAATAATACATATGTATGCGGATATGTTTTGTTAACCGAAATCAAGTTATTTTATGAAAATTATAAAATAATTGTCGCAATTAAGTTTTGTTTGTTTTGGAAAGTTCAATTAAATTTTCATCTTTATCGGTTTACGGAATTGACTTTGGACCACCGGCCCATACATGAGAGTTGTATTCCATTTTGGATCAGATATAGGTCATGTAATATTAAGGAGTTCAGATGGAGTGAAGTATTTTTTGCACCGTCTCAAAAAACCAAGGCACTTGAATGCTTCCTTCGACACTTCATTCCAACGAACGTCACAGTGAGTTCTCATGCCCAGAGTATCTGATTCCTCAATATCCACATTACCCATTGACACAGATGACAGCACACCACCATGTCTGTGTGTTAAAAAACAACATTGAGTCTTATGTGCATTAAAATTGACCCTTTTCGCGCGACCCCACTCAGAGACCTTCACCAGGTCACTTGTGAGTACGTCGTTCACATTCATCCATCTGGCTCCAACCCCTAAAAGGCAAATGTTGCTGTCATCCGCAAAAGAGTAGATAGGATTAGAACTGAGAAGAAGAACGTCGATAAGAAATATTATAAAAAGAGTAGGAGAAAGAACAGAGCCTTGCGGTACCCCTGAGTTTACACTGAACTCGCCGGATGAGACGCCATCTATAACCATTCTTATAGAGCGATCTCTGAGAAAACTCGACATAAATCGAGAGAAGTGACTACCGATACCAAAAGCATTAAGTTTCGAAATGAGAGCCTCGTGCCAAACTCTATCAAACGCCTTTGAGATATCCAGAGCCACAACTTTACTCTCGTCAAATCTATGAATAGACTTGTTCCACTTCTCCTAGAGCAACGTCAGAAGGCCACCAGTAGAACGGCCCTTTTCCTCTATGGATCAAACAGTCCTTCATTTTGCTGATGTTTAATCTTGAAATTAGTAAATAAAAAATGAAGATTACAATGTTATAGTTGGAAGAATTGGAGAATTTCTAACGGATGGGTATTAATATGTTCCTCAAAATTAATTTTTTACATTCCCATTTTAATTTATTTCCAGAAAACTTTGAAAATATGAGTGACACGTATGGTGAATAGTCTTATCAAGATATAAAATTCTTTGAGCGAAACTTTGAAGGTTTTTGGGACCAGCATATGCTAGGAGACTACTTTTGAAGTGTCCTAAAAGAAAATAATTCTAATTTTGTATAAAAAAGAAGCAAAACCCCTTTTTTTTCTAAACTGATTCCCTTTTTACGTTTTTTTAGTTTTTAATCATTATCTCAAAAGTTTGACGTCTAGGATTTTTTGTGGATTTTTCCCATAGTTATAGGGTCTCAATTAACACCCCGAAGCATGTTTTAACTCATGTACAAAAATCGGTTAAGTTAGTGTTATTATTTTTATAATTATTACTTACCAACATATTAAGCCATTCCTGCATAATGGAGTAAGCCCATATTGTTAAGCCCAATCAAGTTTGGGAACAACTGTTGTTTGTTACATCCCTAAAATAAATAAACAGAAGGTGCAAAATCAACTACATACTTGCTTACAAATAATAAAAAAAAAACGGCAACCACAACAAAAGCAGGCAGAAAAAACAAGTAAGAGACAATAACAAGCAACAACAAGAACTGAAAGTAGTAGCTGTTTACATTCGCATGGTTACATAAGAACTAAAAAGAAAGTGAAATAAAGATATGGAATTTACCTGAATAATCAAGAGGTTCGAGAGCTTTCGATGTGTTGTTTACTTAGCCATATTAAAAGCACATCGCTGTGAACAACAATCAGTTTATTGTAGTAAACTCAGCGATTTCGAACCTAAGTTGTAACAACGATCGGGTTGGAAGATCTTTAGGTAGAAATATCTGTCGAGTAATTGTTGCTGTTTTCAAAATTGTAAATAGATGGAGTAGTTACGAATAGAAATTGTTATTGCATGTGAAAAGGTTACAAGCGGTGAAACACAAAACTGTGTTTAATAAATGATAATAATTAAAAACCAAACACAAAATTTGTCTTATTTTAACTGCAATCTACGAATTCATAATTACACGTTTTTAAAAGGTAAAAACGTAGCAATATTATAGATTATGGCTTCAATTTAAGTTTTTATTTAGAAGTGTAGATTATTTAGGCCAGAAAAAATTTAAAGAAAACTTTTTTTTGCCTTTTTCATTTATTTTCCATAATGGTAAAACGGATTTTGTTTTTTCTATGATGAGAAATTTTCGGAAAAAGTGTTGCCAAATATAAATCAATGTGAAAAGCCAAAAACACGCGCTCGTTTTAGGTAAGTTTAGATATCTCCTCTATAAAAAAGTTTAAAGTGGTTTGTGAACACAACTGCTCGACACACGGTGTATAGAGAAAATAAGTACTTAAATGCCTAACTGTTTTTAAAGGTTTCCATATATAACTATTGTTATGAAAATGAACAATGCCAAGTTAGTACAGCAGTAGCACTAGCTATGACCTATATTATGGCATTTATTCTGTTTGTTTGTGTTAAGGCACTCATGGTATTTGGCACTGCTATAATTATCTTTGCTATTCACAGTGCTACCACTTGCACGTTTAACGATGTTGCCATTAGTTTTTAGTCATTGTGTAAAGTTGTAATTTAAAAGTCATAATGTAAAGTTCATAGTCTTCTACATTACAATTTAACATAACATATTTTGTTGTTGCAAAACTGTTCTTGGTAACACTATTGTCGGCTATGCAGTGTTTGTTTCGTCAAACGTATTAACACAGGGGATGCCTAACTTTAAAGGTTACAGAGATTTCAAGAACATAAGCACATATACATAAAACGAATAAACAAAATATCTTCTATAGTAAAACAAATAAATTAGGTTTTCTATTATAACCACCGTCCTTTGCACACATATAATTTCTTAGAGATGTTTTTTGCCGGCTGCTCACTAATGCAAGTTGCCAGTAATGTAGTGTTTGTTTTATCAAGTGTATTAATACAAGTTTGTTTTATGCATAATGTTGCCTTCCATGCTCAGTTTTAACCATGAGAATTTTTAAATAAACTAAATCCATCGGCTTACCACCACAAGAAATGATTTTAAAGAATAAGTGATGAAACAGAATATGTTCGCAACTTTAAGCAAAAACGTTGTCAAAACAAGATGACCCGTTATAAAATCGAAATACTGTCAATTGCCCTGTTTGTTTCTATGTTTGATTTCGTTTTTTTTTTAATTTTTTTCCGTTCCAAGCCAAAGATATGTGTTTTTCGTTTATAAATCATAAAATTCAGTGAAAGTACAGCAACATCATATACAGAATGTGAGCGCACAATTGAGAGAGTAAGAAAAATCACTGTCAAAATAAAATAGATTCTATCTCACGACTGCTTTTGCTGACGATTTTTTATGTTATTTTGTATGGAAGAAATCATCAAGCCACAATTTTGTTTCATCTCTAATGCAATTATAATGTTAATTAGAAACAGGGATTAATAAATTTTAGAAGATTAATCGCAACACACTTGGGTGACTGCATCATCACTGCAAGAATTATTCATTCTGATAAAACTGTACACCTTGTAATCTAACTGTCTTTTCCGGATGATAAAAAAAATTTCCTATAAAAGTTGCCTTCGCTGACTACTAACAAGGCATAAGGCTAAGCTCTTCAAAAGGCAGGATTGTATTTACCCGGTTTTCTTATGGAAATTTATATGAAGATTTTCACGAGTACGTGTATTTATAGGTATTTTTGTTTCTGTTAAAGATTCGTATGGGCAAAAAGGAAACGATAATCACATTATAATGTGATTGTTTTTCAAAAAATATTTAACAATTGTTTAGTAAGAAATATGTATTAATATCGTTTAAAAACGATTGACTTTGTGGCTATTTTTTATAATAAAATATATTGAAGTTATCAATATTGGCATTTTATATTTTCACTTTCTTGTGTTACAAAAATTAAAACTAGTTTGTCGAATTATTCGCACGGGTCATCTAGTAAATGAATAAAGAAAAGTGTGGAAATGAAAAACACTGTATAAAAAAACAGCAACGTGTTATTTATTTTATTTAACGCAATTAAAAAGAACTTAAACGTTTTAAAACGGTTAAATAATAACACAATTTTTCCAATTAAAAAAAACTATTTTAACGTAAATAAAAAGCGAGGGGTGGCGTAGTGTACTGGGTAGAGCGCACGCATAACAACACAAACGACCCAGGCTCGAGCCCCAGCAGAAGACATGACGAAGAAATAATTTAATTAAGGTTTCGAATGTTTAAAAATAAAAAAGGCTTCAACTTCCCTTCAGACAACTCCATCCAAAAAAGAAATAAAGTAAAAAGCTCCCCTGACCCTTCTCGCATACCACTGGCGATGATGACAAATATCAGACGAATGATCAGCAAAAACACGCCACCTACTGGGAGAAAATTACAATTCTAAAGTAAAGATCACAATCACAGCAATTAGCAATGATCTGCACCTCTACACAAAAAAAATCATATGGAGGAAGCTACAGTGGATTAATCATCTACTTAGCTTGAAATATCAAATTGATTAAAAAAACTGAAAAAAAGCAATAGATGCTTTGTGGAAAGCCAATATGCTCCCTAGAGGAGTGACAGAGAGAAAAAAATAAATAAATACATAAATAAATAAAAAGCGCATTGTTATTTATTTAATTAAAATTATGAATTATTTAGTTCTGGAAGCGTTGAGCTGGGTGCTCCAGCAGTTTACCTGGCACTTCAAACATCCGTCTTATATTTCGCCACCGCACTGAGGTCAACGATGACGAGTGAATAATTTATCCATTAAATGATCGATGCGATCGTACCTAAGCCTCATTTGGATACCGGAAGTCAAAATTTTCCTGGGATTTCGATGACTTGATTTCATCAATTTCGACTAACATACATCCCTACTTGGAAATTAAATTGCGTCATTTGGGATGTTTTCTCATATTTAAGACAAAAACAATCTTTTACTATAGCTGAGTTGAAAGCATTAATTAATAATGGCCAATACATGCCACTCGAATGTAGTAACTGTTCATGGTGTTGACGAAAATGTCAACACCTTTCATACGACGATTATAGTGTAACTTTATGACTGGGCTGACTTATGCCTTTTTCCTAACTGTAAGTGAGGACAGACCTGATAAATGTACCAGCGTATAGAATGATCAGGTAAAAGTAGCTTTTGTCAGACGCCAAACACCAGTACTTGCAACTAAACCTAATTGGCCTTACTTTGATTAACATTTTACACGAATGTCGGCCATAGTAAGCATTCATTGGCTACTCAATGGAAAGGCTGTAGGAAAAAACGCAAATTGAGGAAACTTGTCTGATTGTGTAACCCGTTTGAATCTATTGGAATACATTGTTTCATCATCGCACACCTCAGTGATTCTCTATTTGATCAATAATGTATTTTTGGCAAGGTATAGAACATGTAACATACTGCACAACAAAAAAATTTTTAATTTCGATATTTCTATACAATAAAAGCGCGGTTCGAGAAAATTTTCAGCGTTTTAACGGCCATAGAATATAAGCAGATATTAATTAATAAAGGATGTTCATATTTCAGTGGCTTGAAACTAAACTGGCTAATGTCAATACTTTGCTGTTTTAAATTATTCGTTGTATTAGGTTTCATTCTTACCCTCTTTTATTTTGCTGAAACAGCCAATGTTTAGCTTAGACCAGAACAGTTCCGTAAGTGGTTTTGTTAGCTATGATCTTATATATAAAAGTTAACTTCAATTGCTACTTTGTTAAAAGTGAAAATTTTGATATTGAGCCTTTTAGTTCAAAGTCATTGATATAAACTAAAATAAAAAAGTGAGGTATTAAAAGAAAGTTTCACATTAAAGCCTGTTGGGTATTTAAATACCCAAGTTCTACCCCGGTTATGTAAAGAGTTAAAAATTTTGTTTACTCCAAACAACTTCTACGGGCCGCGAAATATAACACACGAACAGATCTATGGTCAAGCATTAATGGAATAATAAAACAAAATATGCAGTTTAATTTAAAGGTATTCAAATAACCAAAAAACCTTGCTTTGAAGATAATGCCTGAAGGAAATAATAGGGAAGTTTTATAATTTTAAAAACAAAATAAGTTTTGAAAAAAATTAAAGTTAAGCCCTTATTTTATAACATTACGTGCTTGAAGCTCCTTCATTTTTATAACCTCTTGGCATTGCCAGTTTATTGGAAAAAACTTTCTGGGAAATAGAATATTGACTTTCTGAATTGTATTCTTTATTTCTTGCTAATCTTTAGATCGTTAACTCCCTTAATAGGCTTAAAGTCCCTCTATAACGGGTACTTGATTTTCCTGAAACTACGATTTTAAAGTTCTAGAGGAATGCTTACAACCTTTGTCGTGCATAAATTGCCCCCTAATAACCTTGTCGTAGGGAAATGTATTTTTTTTTCTGAATCCATTTATTGTGCTCCTTTCCAGCATTCTTTGTGTTACAAGAATGGACATTTGTGTTTGTGTTAAAAATACTAAGTTCAACAAGCTGCGAAAATGATGTTCAGTTCCACCAGAGAGGTCTAAGCTGGCCGGATGTTTGATGTTTTTTTTTTTTTTGGGTTACCTTATTCCTTTACACTAGAATTATTGTATAAATTCAGATGTATAGTCCACTTCACATCTTTCCAAACACCTTTGTTTCAAAGGAGTTACTCCTCTGCTTATTAAAGACGCTCATTCAAACATGCAACTTCTAGCAATGAAAGCAACTAGGAATATATCGGGTGAGCCATTTCAAAAATTAAATTCTAAAATACAATAAAACAAATAGGGTTTGAAATTATGCCAATTTTTGTTTGTTTTTTGTTGTAAAATACAATTGTTCCGGTTAGAAATGAAATATTATTTCACTCATATTGCTGCCTCCGCCGGCCTCACATTACCCAATTCGAACGGCCCAATTTTCGAGTGTATAGGGTCGTATCTCGGCAATGGCATCACGAATGTTGACCTTAAAATGCTTAATTGTCTCTGGTTTGTCGGCATGACACTTGTCTTTAACGGCGCCCCACACAAAATAGTCCAACTGGCATCACCACTTCGGCTAATTGAACGGTCATCAAACGTTTTATGCAATAAGTCGATTGTGGCATGAGATGTGTAGCAAGTTGCACCATCCTGTTGAAATCAGACATCGTTCACATCAATACCCTGAAGAACGGGCATAAAGAAATAGGTTATCATGATGCGATAAGTGTCTCCATTGACCGTTATAGTTGCGCCGTTCTCATTTTCAAAGAAATGTGGGCCAAGCCGCACCAAACAGAAACTCATAATGGGTGCATTGGCTTCTGTAACACCACGTTTGGGTTTTCTGAGCCCCCAATACGACGATTTCGTATTCACCAAGATGAAAATGGGCTTCAACCGAAAAGTTGATTTTTTTGGTGCAAAATCAACATCATCGTGCAGTTTCTCGTTGTCCTATCGAGTGAAGTGAATATGAAGTGAATGGTCATGCAGCTTCAACTCTTCTGAACTTTGTAAGATGTTATACCGAGATCTTTTCGCAAAATTCGACGTAAACTGATGTGTGAAATGTTCAATTCTTGAGAACGATGACAAATTGATGTTGATGGATTCTTACACACACTCTCAGCCACAGCTTCGAATTTTCGGATGTACACTGTACGAGCACGCTTACGTCTTGACGCATCAACAATTAAACCGGTTTCACGAACTTTACCAATAAACTTGCGTATACCGGGCACTGGTGGTTCTTTTCTGCGACGACATTTTCGTGTAATTTCCGACCAATTGTCTTTGTTTTGGAAATAAATTTCCAATAAATCACAACGTTACTTAAGCGTAAGTCGATTCATTTCGTTCATTAGAGATAATATACTGAATTTTGTGATAGAATAGAATGACATATGTATTGTTGAATTCGAAATAATTGCTGGTTCAAATTTAAACCGATAGATGGCCCACCCGATATTATTTTATAGGTAGGCACTTAGCAGGCTGAACTTAGTTCAGAAGATAGAAGTGCATCCACTTTTAAATATATGTCCAAATAGAAGTTAGGCTGAAAAGGTAGCACGAGGACGTGAAGCTTTACACGACCGAATTCTTGGGCAAATTCGGTGACTACTGATAGCAATTTCAATGTTTTCGACTGGAAGATATAATACAGGGGCATACTGCATTATATAAATACTGCGTTAGAACGCTTACTGAAAAGTACAAATATACATTAATATATAATGCAGTGTGTTCCTCAGGGGACAGAGACGATTTGCATTATAGTCTTTCAATAATTTCATATTGGATGCGGATTATTTTGTTTTTGGTGATAATGAACAGTTTTGTTTCTGGATTATTTTGTCCAATGATGCAAAAGAGTTAACATTCTAACTTCATCGAGTCTTTTATTTTTTAACTTACTTTTTATTACAGCTTTAGACTGTATTGGGTGTCGGTGGACTGTGACATTGTAGTGATTAAGACTGAAGATGAACTAACAATAGATAGCTCAGCGTGTCATAAGGATTTAGCAGATGGGTTTGTTAGATCAACGTTGTTTTTTTTTTTCTTTGTCAATTTGATTAATCTATGCATGATTTGAGTAGGTTTTCTGTCTGGGCATTGTGCTACGAGGTCAAAAACGAGGTTGCGGGATACAGGGTAACCTAAGACAATTGATCGTATTAGTACCTATGCCTTGAAGAGCTTTTTTATTGGCCTCAGTTGGGTTGCATCAACAACAATTTATATCAGAAATTAGTAGACTGGTGAGTGGACCTTTGGTGTAGGAAGAGCTTATTATTGTCCTTACTTACTTATTATTTTTCTTCTTTTCTTTTTCTTATTTATCCTCTTCTCTATCTTTTTTATTTTCCACCTTTTACTAGCTTTCCTTAATTGTTGGGTTCATCTTTCCTCTTCTCTGCCTTCTTTTCGCTTTCTATTGCAAGTATCTACAATGGAATTGAATTTTTTTTGGGATCTGGGTAGTGATGTGTGTGCACCGTCTTCGCGAACTAATCTAACCTATTCTTTATTTTTTCTTTTGATTCATTCAAACTAAACAAATCAGCATTATTCCAATTATCGTAAGCTATTACAACAATAAAAATAAAAATAAAAACAAAGTTTTTTTTAAATTTTTTCTTCGTTTTTAATCTCTTAAACCAAAGACATTGTCATCTAATGTGAGACCTCAAAAATGTGTGATGAATCGATATTGATGATGGATTTCTAGTGCTGTGAAGATTTTCTTTCCTTAACTAACAGTCGTCACGTTTGCTTAACAAAAGCAAACTAAAATAACAACAATAACAGGAGTAAACATGTAAAGGAATTAACTTTCTTGTCTCTTTCCAGCAAAACAACAAAACTACGATTAAAACAGTCACTCAGTGACTATCAAAAAATCAAAAATCGGTATAAAAAAAAGATTCTAACAATATGGTTGTTTGTGAATATGTTGCGTGTTATAAACCCATTCTGTCTTTTTTGTTTTTAGAAGAATGGACTCGTTCCTTGTTGGCATTTTTGACTACTGTTGGTTATATGTATTTGTTTTTGGTTATTTTTTGCTATCGTTCTAGCTGTTGTTTTTCCTATTTTTGTGGAACAATCCATTGAACATATTCGGTTGTTAACGAATCCGAGAGGCAGCATATTGTAGAGGGAAGATGGGGGTAAGAATGCAGTCAATCAATCTTTTTATATACAAAAGGATTCAATACACTACACACACACACATACACACACACACTTACACATATAAATTCTTACAAACAAATACTTACACACTCACATGCTTGCAAAAACATAAAAATGGCAATAAACCGAAAAAAAAAACTGTAAAAAGGATGAAAAAGAAGAAGAGTTATCGTCATGCATCAGTCTTTGTTTAGACATGAAAATAGAGTTTTTGTTAAAAAAAAGGATTTTGTTTTTGTTTTCGTTTTACTGCTGCTTGACAGTGGGATGATTGATTGTAAGAGAAAGAAGATCTGCAGAAAATTATGAAATGTGGATACTATATAGCGGAGTCCCCTCGACTCTACGGGAATATAAACGCGCAATAAAATACCACGGATACCAAGGATACTAGTAAGTTCTAACATATAATCTAGTTTTTTATAGCTTCTGTCCTTTACTTTATTTGCCATACATATGCTCCTCTGACTAACTACACTGAGTTAATAAGACTTCCTTAAAATAATGCAGCACGTTTGTCTATTCGCCAATGAGAATCTTTACTTTGTGGATTAACTTTATGAATGACGCATTACCGTAAGGATACCACTATATTACTGTAGTCTTAGTGTAGTACTAAACTCTACTACACCTTTGACAGTATTGAATGTATTACGTTTCAACATCGACTCTTAAGCTGCTCCCTGTAGTTAAGATCCAAGTTATAGTTGTCACGTGTACTTTGCTAATTAATAATCATGAACCTAAGTTCCTGGGGGTGTCTGTGCCTCTAGCACTTAAATTCAAACTCAATATGTAATAGCTAATAAAAAATGTATATTTTATCCGGAAGGAGATGTATTGTCCTTATTCATGTATGGTTAAAACTCTCCTGTAGTCGCGCAGTTTCTATCTTAACGGGGGCAATGATTCATACCCTTTTTCAAGTAAAAAATGTGTACCAGTATGAAATGAGCATTTTTTTGTGAAAGTAAATCACTAGTTTTTAAGGGGAAAGTAAAAAACATTTTATTCAAAGAATGGCAGGCAGATTATAGATTAGCCACCAAATTTTCGACTTCCTCGTAGTGCTGCTCAGCCAATGCGTGTTCCAACGATGAAAACAAATAGTAGTCGGAAGGAGCCAAGTTTGGTGAATACAGCGGGTGAGGTAGCAGCTCGCAGCCTAATGCTTTGATTGTATCCTGAACCAGTTATGATTTGTGTGCAGGCGTATTGTCCTGTTGCAAAATACTTTGCCGTGCCTTCTTGCCCATTTTGGTACTTTTTTGATTAATGAGCACTTGTTGTTGATAGCGATCTGTATTATTGTATGTTTTAGAAACTCGTTGTACACCACACCTTCCTGGCCACCACCATCTAAACAGCATTGTTTTCCTGTTGAATTCAAAGACAATGTTGAACAACAGTGGGAAGAAAACACAACCTTGTTCAACACCAGCCTCTAAATAAGGATTGGCCAACTGACGTTGCCATCATGAAGGATACGACAGCTCGCATTTAACGCATCCATTAGCGAAAATATATCTTCGAACCTTTATTAGCCCAACATTTGTGGTGTAGAGTTAAGTTCGATTACCAGTTGTCTGCGACACAGTTTAATTTCGTCCTTACATCTCTTGGGCACGTTCCGACAGCCACCCAGTCGATTTTATAAAAGCGTAAACTTTGTCCAAATTATCTGTTGCATGTCTGTTTTTATCATAAAATCTTATTTGACCAAACAAGAAAAGTCTTAAGTCGCCATATATCGGCTAATGACAAAAAACAAATAATTCGTTAGACCCGTTGGTTTTTGCAGAAAATATCATTTAGTAAACAAGCGGGGAGAACTATTAGGAGACTTTGCTGGAATACTAACTGGGAAAAGACAAAGTTTTTACCGAGCCTGAGTGCCATTTTGGGCATCCTAATGGGGCACTGAGGCTTACGGGCACACCAGGCTTTCATAGGCGTGACAGGTGGAATTTCACACCTTAAGGGTCTCGAATGAAAGAAACAAAGGGAATATGACAAAAGTACGGAGTACATCGCGAATGATAGGCTTTTTCTTTGTAGGATTTGTATTAGCGAGAGCACAACGGGCCAAACTCTGGCCTAAATGTATATTTGCGGACATGAGACTAAATTGTCTTCTTCTTCGTTTCAACAAAACCTGTGTTTACTCCATAGGAATTTTATGAAAATATCCCACAATATTTATAGCCGTTAAATCGTACTAGACTGCCTTTGGGTACCGGATCACTGTGACTTAGTGGGGAATGAAATGTCTAATGAATTAGCGCAAGATAGTTTGGAGTCAGCAGACCTACAAACTGAGAATAAAGTAGTGACGACGTTGTGCCACAATATTGGCGAACTCAAATAGTTCTTCCATAGGAGAGCTGGCCCACTATAAAAACTCTAATGCCAGCTTTTTCATGTTCTTTCGATATATTCTCATGGTGTAGGGTATACAAAATACACTTGTTAGGACTACAACTGCCTTATGAGTAAAATTTTAATTTCTAATAATTGACAAGAAATGCACCAACATTCCTAAGGTGGTTTAGAATTTTTTTTCTTTTCCAATACAAATCGAATTTAAATTAAAAAAAAACAATTTTTTTAAGTAAATTATGTTTTCGATAACAAACATCATTCCTTTCGGTAATCCCTCTGTATTATCGACTTGTTTAGTTTGTTGATGTTCTTTCTAGAGAAACAGAAACAATTTTTTGTCACTCATTCTCATAAATAACATTGAATGGCACTATGGATGAATGCTTTCACTAGTTATGGATGCACACGCACGCATACTATCAACACTTACACACACACATGCACATCAAATCATTTTTACTACTCCATATGGACAAAACAGGATGGTAAGCAACAGTAGTAGCATACGAATAAATAGAAGGCATATGTAGAAAAAAGGCCTACGAAAGTGTTGCTCAAAAATAATTTTTTTTTTGGTTTTCTTCTACTTGTTTTGGTTTTCTCTTTGTTTCCCTTTCTCAGTTTATATATAAATTTTTTTGTGTTTGCTTTGCTTTTGTTCTTATTATTGGCTCTACTGTATTACCCCCAATAGACGGTCGTCGTCCCGTATTGGTTGAAACATATTTTCATGTATTACGTTTCTATCACATATATGCGTGCAATTTTACATTCAAGAAGAATCTTATACCAAATGTACATATTGGGGGGAAAAACATGATTTTTGATTTCATTTTTCATATGGACTTCTTATGCTCAACTTAACATTTGATTGTGATTAGATTTTTGAAAAAAAAAAAACAAACACACACACACTATTAACAAAAAACGCATTTGAAGTATTTTTCTATTTATAAAGGAAAATTGAAAATTTTAGACACAGAGTGAATTGGGTGTTTAATGTACCAGGAAAATATTCACATGAATTTTTATTGGAAAATTCTTCTGATGATGCTACTCTACTTTAATGATAGGCATTGATTAATGACACTAATAAGGTTTTGTTAGCATGTGTGTTGTGTATCCATTTGTCGGCAAGTGGTATTTGGAAAGAAAAATAATTAAAAGCTATCTGTCAATTATAATTCTTTTCAATAATAAATCAAAAGTTATTGGCTAACATTCTATGGCAAAAATAGTTTAATAGACAATTTGAAAGAAATTCTGTGATTTCTACAAAATAAATTAATGTGTTGAAGTTTAAATGAAAATATTTATTATTGAAAAAATTTTATATTTCTTATTCTACATAGATTCTACAACACTATGGGCAACGATGGGTATACTGCTTCTGTGTTAAAGTTTGCAATACATTTTGAGAAAAAGGTGTTAATACATTTTCATTTTTCGATACCACACTATTAATATTTACTTTCTTTGTGCGTGTAAATTGACACACCTTGAAAGACATATAGGGGTTATTTGACCCAATTAATTTGAACATAACGCTACCTACGACGACCCGACGATTTGGTGTCGACTATGTAATGTGTGATGTGTGGTTAACATAATGTTACGAAAATAAGACTAGGAACTTCTGCGTTTATTACTTCGCTAAAATATATAAGCAAAAGTTGCAAGAACAATGCTTACAAATAGCCAGAACTACAAACATTATTAGCAGAGATAAAGTAAATAAAAATAACACAGCAGCAACAACAACAAACTAACAGAAAAGATAACAAGTAACAGACAATAAACAAGCAACAACAAATACTAAAAACTGAAAGAATTAGATGTTTACATACGCATGGCTACAAAAGAACTAAAAAGAAATTAAAAGAAAGAAATGGAATCTACCTGAAATATCGAGAGGTTCGAGGGCTTTCGATGTATTGTTTACCCAGTCATATAAAAAACACATCGATAGAAGTATAATCAGTTTTAAGTTAAGTGAGCTCAGCGAGTGCAGTTTGTGTGAAGAGAGTTTATAAGGAGTAAACTCGTGAAGTAAATCGTGAAGTAAAAAACCAGTTTAGGTAACTCAGTAAAGAGAGTTAAATGTGGATAACCTCTGGTTGAAAAGGTTGTGAACAAAAATTTGATAAAACGCGATTCTATATATCTATACAATAAGTATTCACAAACAAAGTATACTTAAGTACTTATCTATATTTTTGCGTGCTGTGTGTACCAATACATTAACAACATACAGATATAATTTCACTTCATACTTCTAGCAAATATGTCTGTACACAACCATCTTAAACAACTTAAACAACTTAAACAACATGTTTGTATCCATGTTATGCGCTCATACACATGCATTCAAAATATGTGTATCAATGGGAATGGAAAAATATTGAAAGTACATTAAGTACTCGTGTTTATAATAAGTAGTACTTATTACGTACTCATGTGCCACTGTGGTATGGTAGGTAAGATACCCACCTACCAACCAGAAGGTCGTCGGTTCAATACCAGGACAGACCATCTTAATAACATTATCTAGTAACTGGTTATGAGTATAAATACTATTGAAAACATCTCTAAATGCATTTGACGTTCAGAGCCGGCGTTAAACTGTAGGTCCCTTTCAATGAGTTTAAAAATAGTATCGGATGCAGCTCATTGACTGAGTTAAGTCCCCATGTTCCTTCACGGAATGATGTGGCAATTAATAATAAAAAAAATTAAGTACTCATATGATATGAGTATATGGACAAATAAGAGAAATTGTATGCCTTTACATCAATGTTTGTGTTTCTTCTTTGTTTTTTTTTATTTTTTTTGTGACAGGCCCAATAAATAATCCAAGACAGAAAAAATTGTATTCCTAGAATTTTGATATGGCACTTAAAAATTTAAATTTAAAAACCCGGTACTTCAGCATAAAAATATCAAAGACTTATTGCGTTAGTTATTGTATTTTTCATTTCCCATAGCAATGTTATTTTTTTTTGGGAAAACCCATTGAAGGATGCCACTTGCTATAAAAGTTATAAAAAACTTGGGCGAAATATTACAAACAATTTTTTCCTATTTCATGGAAAAACATTGTCGTACATAAAATATATGTCCAAAGGCACAAATACAAACGCTTAATAAGAATATTTGTGATCTTTCAGTTATGACAAATTTTCAAAAAAATGTCCACAAACAAAAGAAAAGGAATAAGACCAGACATATATATACATGATATGTGGAGCGATGATTTTATTCAGAGAAATTTCTTGTGTGTCAATTTACACTTCCAAGTGAATTTTGAATATTATGTCTAATACAGCCGTTAACATAAGAGAAAAAATAAGCAAGCTTTTTGAAGAATTTAATGTGACTGATATATCAAATGTGAGATCGCGGAAGATCACAAGATTAAACTGTTCGGTCCGTCTTTTTTCTAATGTCCTAACCAATCTAAAGATGAATTAAAAGGGATTACAAATGCTTGCAAAAAAATAGTAAAATACTTTAAAAAGGCCAATAAGCAGCACATGCTGGAAATAACTTTGAAGAGCAAATTTCCTACAATGTGGAATTCGAATTTCGCAATATTTGAGTCAATTTTTGACAGAGATCTTGCGGATGATGTTCATAAGCGAAGTATGTTAAATTTTAAATATTCTGTCCTCCAAAGTTTTGTAGAAATTTGCAAACTCCGTAATAATTTTCAAAATACTTCAAGCGAGTCTCTCTCCTACATTATGTTTCATTACTGCACCCCTTAATAAATTAAAAATGATTTGCCTAATGAAGAATCTGGAATCGCGGCTCTAAGGATTAATATAAAGCCGAACTTTGAGAAATGGAGTTCAAATTTAATTATTTTACATAAAGCAAATGAAATAAACAATATAAAAGAATTTTGCTTAAACAAATATTTATTCGAGAATATTTTTATCATATGAATTTTTAATGATATTAATTTTATCAAAATTTTCTATCAGTTTTTACTTTTTTATACAGAACAAGCAATTTAATTTTTTGAATAAAACCAGTTGAAAATATTTTAAAAATAGTCCATTTATATAGTCATATTAGCATTACTAAAATGTCAAATATAAAACACTTTTATTAGCTGTATCACAGTGATTTCAAAAGGTTTTATTTTGTAGAAATATGCCCTAAGTATACTCTATGTATACTCGAATAGAAATGTATACATACCCACTTTACATTTATAGGTACGGGTATGGCAGGCACTTCAAGCAACCCCTACTTGCAGTTATTTAAGTTGTGCTGGATTTGAATATGTTGTGTATGAGTATTGTTTTATTTCTAACTTTACTCACTCATACATGTTTGGCCACCAATACTTTAAAAGTTCATAAAACCATACTATTTTCATTCTCTGATACCGAAATTTTCGTGTAAAATGTTAAAAAGACTACATCTTATATCTTCAAAATGCCAGCTAGCTTGTGCACCTTCAGTTTGCCATCGCTCATAACAAATTTGTGTATTTTTTTGATGTTTTCTAGAATAACAGTCTCATTTGGGCGTCCACTGCACTTTGCATCATTTGTGATGGAACGACCACGTTTAAATTCAACAGTCAACTTTCTTATCATTTGTCTTAATGGAGCAGAGTTCGGATAATGTTCATCAAGCCATTGCTTGGTTTCCACTGTAGTTTTTTTTTCATCAAAAACTCGAAATGCACTTTTTTCCATTATTTTTCTATAACAAAAGTTGCTTCAAACAAAATCTATAACCCACGAACCAATAGTCAGATTGCTGTCAAATTTACACACGTATCGTTTAAATGTTAGTACTAAATAAAAATCATATGGACAAAATTCTAGTAACGCCATCTATGTGTCATCCTTTGGACTTTTTAAATAGACTGTTAACATCAGGCATTGACAACGCTACACAAGCATTTATCAATTGTTTTCTTTGAAGGATATTAAAAATATTTGGGCCAAATATCATCTCGCATACTGATCTGAGGGAACAGTCGAACCAACGTCCAATTTACATTTATATTCTCGATTGTGAATGGCGATTGATGGGTCCCACGTTTCAAAGACCACATAAAGATATAACAAGAACTCCTATACACTGAAATTCACAGTGATATACGTAGAGGTCGCATCTACTGCATACTTGGAGGTGACAAATTGAATTAAAAATCAACCAAACCGGGTGCAGCTGGAGAGAAATAAGACATATTGCACCAAAGAGGACATGATATACATACTCCTAAATACAGGTGTCTAATATATCGATTTAACGTCAATTTGCCGACTTTTGTTACTAAAAGTTTCAGACTTGTAATTGATAAAAGAAATATTTGCGGCTGCATATTCAGACTGGCCAAATGACCTCTAATCGAATTTTAGATTGTTATTGCTATGTGATGAACTATTGTCATTGTTTTCCTTTCATTTATTAGTCGAAGAAATCAACGGTGACGGCTATTCTTTATGTTACCACAATGGTAGAACATACTCTAAAAGCTTGAAAAATGGCCTTGTGTGCTTTTGTCGACATTCAGGCAGCCTTTGACAACACCTCCATGATATCATCTACACACAGAATGTAAAAACACGCGAGTAATACGTTTGGCGTTCTCACTTTCGACTGCGAACTGAACTGCACAGCACTTCTAAAATCGATTTTATTTTAAATTATAATTATATTACAAATTATATTATAACACGTTGCGACAAAGAAGAACGAAGTTGAAATACCTGTAATGTGATACTCGAATACAACAGTAATCTGTATTTGATTCTTTTGAAAAACCTTCAAAATCTTGAGTTATGTATAAAAAACCAGTTTCTAGTACCTTTATATCTATATTTATGAGCTAATAACTTAAATAGTTGATTACACTATGCAACAAGCAAAAATACCTTTGATATTTAATATATTTTTTTGATGTGCTGTGGTCGCTTCACTTCAAAAATCATCACCATTTCAGATTCTATGGATAAGTTTTAGTCTTGAAAAAAATTTTTTTTTACTTTAATTGCCGAAAATTTCACTGAGCATATGAGTGATATTTATGAATTTTGAAAAAATATAGCTTTTACGACACCAATTACATACATATTGGAAATAAAATAAGGAGTCCGCCAAATAAATTTTTTTTTTGAAAATGCTATAAAAAAAAACTACTGAATATTTTTTCAAATTTCTTTTTTTATTTGAAAGTACAATCCTTCCGGTTAATAATGGAAAACAATTTCATTCAAATGGCTGCCTCGACTGGCCATGCAGTAGCCTACACGATCGGTCCAATTTTTAAATACATAATTTGTATTTCACCAATAACTTCACGAATATTGTCCTTTAAAGCGTCAATTGTCTCTGGCTTGTTAGAGTAACACTTATCTTTGACGGCACCCCACAAATAATAGTCGAACGGTGTCAAATCGCAGCTCCGAGGAGGCCAACGACATCAGTTCTGCGGCTAATAATGCGATCTTCAAAAACAGGCCGCAAAACATCGAGTGTAGCTTCGGCTGTGTGGCACGTAGCGCCGTCCTGTTGAAACCAAATGTTGCTAATATCCTCCTCTTCAATTTTTTGTGAATAAAAATTCGTTCAACATGGGCCGATAACGATCGCCATTGACTGTAACGGCCACTCCTTGCTCATTTTCGAAGAAAAATGGCCCAATTATGCCTCTGTACCAAAATCCGCACCAAACAGTGACTCGTCTTGGGTGTATTGGCTTTTCAATGTATGCGTGCGGGTTTTTGTGCCCCAAATACGACAATTTTGCTTATTTACATACCCGCAAAGATCAAAATGAGCTTCACCTGAAAAGATAATTTTTTTTGGCAAAATCGGCATGTTCTGTAAGTCGATCGCAGGCCCACTTAGCGAAGCGTATACACAACAATATTCGTTCAGCGGAAAGATAAAGCAAATTATCTGTCAAACGAGACATGAGCTAAGTGTTACTATTCGCGAAATAAGCACTAGTTGAAAAAAAAAAATCGAGAGATGGCGGGTCCGATATGTATTTACTAGTCGATTTTCATGAACGATGGTTCTATTATATGCAATTTTATGAATAAGTAGTGAAACTGTTAAATGTTTGCTGATTAATATTTTTTGTGAATTTTTAGAAATCAAAAATATCGTAATTAAAAAAAAAAAAACGAAATTTATGATTTGTTTCTCAATAACTTCAAAAATATGGGTTACATTTAAAAATGATATTTAAAAATGATATTAAAATAACTTAAAGCTCGTATAATTTTACATATGGCTTAACGAAATAGAATAAGTCATTTCAAAGTTATCATAAGATGTATGAATCAGCGTCTTAAAAAATATCACATCTTAGAAAAAAAATCGAAAAAAAAACTCATCCATAGAATCTGAAATGCTGATGATTTTTGAAGTTAGGAGAACATAGCGCATCAAAAATGTATAGCGGTTATCTATGGTCAGAAATTTTTTTCCATTTGTTGCATAGTGTTATTAACCGACTTTGAGTGTTTTATTATTTTTCATGAGTTAATAACTTCTTCCAAATTTTACACATTTTTGAAATAAAAGCAGATTTTTATTCCCAACTAAACAAGGTTTTCGAATAAGTTCATAAATGATACGACTCCTATACAATATAGTGTACGAAAACAGCTCTAATATTGAAAAATATGAGAAAAATTTGATAGAAAATGTTTTTACCTAAGAAATACTCACCAATTTCGTAAGGTTATCAAACTAAAACGCTTATCATTCAAAAGCCACTTCCTTTCTTTCCAAATCAGCCGTGTTTCAAAAATTTTAAAAACTTGTTGTAATTAACAGCTACTATCAGAAAAATAGTATGCTCGGAGTAATGTAACAGACCAGAGTTTCTGGTGGTAATCGAACCCAAAACCCGCACGTTGCTAGCCTAGTTTACACCTTCTAGACGACCGAGCCACCCATGGATTTTAATAAAATTAGTCTATCAACGCTTCTGTGGTTTCAACTATAATTGCCACCCTTGTTGATTATTAGCTTAGAACTACCTAAATCGTCGCTATAACATTGAACTATAGGTCAAAAGACCACTTTTTCTATGCAAAATTAATGACGACTACAAAAACAATACTATTCAAATTAAAACCTGTAAGGATTTGTTAAGTAAGAATAAATGCAATTTGTTTACACCTTAGCGACCTTAGCGACCAGAAATTAACCCTCTATGAATATAAAATATTTATTTATAAAATTTAATTGCCTAAATTTATTTCATTTTGTAGAGTTAAATCAAGACGGTCCTTTTCACTGTCATTAATTTCATCGCCTTGGTCACTTAGATTATATTCTTCTGATGCTGAGGTGTGAACGATGCTTTATATTTTCTATAAATAAGAATCACACGTCATTTTTTTAAAGCATTTTTAATTAAAAAACATCAACAACAAAAGTAAAACGTCACTTTTGTTTTACCACGCTTGCACAGAAAAAGCAGTCATTTGATCTAAAGTGCATTGGCAGGAATAGACTGCCACGCAGCTGTGGTGTATGAAAAGTAATATTTTCTGAATCTTTATTCAAAACTCAGAAATAACATGGCGTAACCGGGACACTTGTAGGGTGGCTAAGTTAATGTGACTCCCTCTTAATGAAAAAGTACTATGCAACTTGTAATCCATAATAAATGGTGTCTCAAAATTAACGCAAGATTTGAATTCATCGCCATTTGTGCAGTAAAGTGTTGGCAACCCCCCGCCAAAAAAAAAAAACAATTCAGCAGCTGACAGTTTAGGGTCAGTAAAAATGTAGCGTTACACAATAGAACAACTTGTCTTCATTGTTGAGCAATAAGTTTGGCGACCGCAGTTCGAAAATTTCATACAAAATATGGTCGGAATAGTGTCTTAACTTCGTCAACTGTGAAGAGAGGCGCCAAACAGACTGATCGTCGAAAAACAAGACATTCAAATGCTGAAGTCAAAGAAGTGCTTGAGAGTTTCGGTGACAATCTAGGAACCTCAATTTGGTGTCGTGAACAAGAATTGCATATTTCAAAAAGTTCTCTTCTCACTAATGATCTGTGTCTCTATGCACAGTGAAGAGAGTTCGCAGAATGTATTACTGAACATCAGCAAATGAATGCTGATTTTTCGCGCAAAATCATCCTAAGCGATGAAGCATATTTTCACCTTGATAGCTCTGTTAATCGCCAAATTTGTCTCTTTTTGGGGTTCTGAGGAATGTATCCAAAATGTATTACTTTGGTGTGGACTTTAGGCTGTAGGCATATTTGGACCATACTTTTTTGAAAATGAGGCTGATAACACAGTTCTTTCTGTCGAAGTTGAATAATACTGATGTGACCAATATGTGGGTTCAACTAGACGGTGCCACAACCCATACTGCATAATTACTGCATGAGAAATTTCCAGGTCGTGTACTCTCTCGTTTTGGTGATCGGAATTGTCCCCCTAGATAGTGTGATTTAACACCATTAGATTAATTTTTAATTTTTATGGTTATGGTTATGGTTATGGCAATGCCCACGGTTGTCATGGATTACCACGGTGTAGTGCATCATGAATAATTGCAAGTAGGACAGACAGTAAACAAAGAGTATATTTGGGCGTTTTTAGATGTTTGCGTGAAGCAATTCGCCGAAAGAGACCAGGTTTGTAGGTAAAAAACTCGTGAATTTTACACCAAGTTAACGCACCGTCGCACAGTACCACCATTATTCGAAATTTTTGAACGAAAAATGCAACAAATACCATCTAACAGCCACCGAATTCAATTGATTTTGGCTCCCTGTGGCTTCTTTCAGTTTAATCGGCTTAAAAAATCATTACGGGGAACGCGTTTCAGCAGCCGAGAGGAAATCATTGAAAAATCGCAGGATGCACTGACGGATATACCGAAACCGAATATAAAAATGCTTTGAGGATTGGATCACGTTCTGGTATAAGTGTGTTGCAGTTGATGGCGATTACTTTAAAGGCGACTATATAGATTTAAATAAATAAACTTGTATTTTTTATTTTCTGAATAAATTCAGGGAACTATTTGAACGAGTGTGTAAATGCATGCAAATGAGTCATTCCATAAATAAGCCTATGTTATGTACTTTATGATTTTCTATTTAACTCAAATTTACCGATAATTTTGGGCACCCTTTAGAAGGTATTTATCGAAGTTGTTGGCAATAATAATTGTACATTGAGTACTATATACGCATGCGAGTCGATTTTAGATGATAAGAAAATGGGGGCACAGTCTTCCACCTTTCCATCGCTAGCTGTCAAATAGAACATATTCCTTGGCAACTGCATAAATTCAACGTTGGTGAGTTATCTGGTCTTAGATTTAATGATCTACTAAGTTTTCTCATGGTATACATTACATATTGGTATATACTCTAATGTAACCGACAAAACGTCTTACTTAGAGGGAGTCTTTTCGGCTCTATTTGAATGTTTGACCTCAGTAAAGTACCAGGTAAAGCAATAAACCAGCCAAACTTTTTTAATACAGACCAATTTTCAATCGTTAATATATTGTGATAGAATTGTAGAGCATCATATTATGACTCAGTTAATGAATTTTTAACAGTTTTTAGTCAGTACTTAATTTCTAAGGGGGTGGTGTGGTTTAGTGGATAGAACGCACACATAACAGCACAAGCGACGTGACGGAATTGAACTTCCGGCTTGCCTCTGTCGATGATGGTAAACATCAGACGAATCATCAGGTAAAAACACCATCTACTGTGGAAAAATCACAATGCTAAAGCAAAGATCATCACCAACTAGCATGAATATTCACCACTACGCTATTATATAGAGCTGGCTACAGTGGATTAATCATCTACTTGGCTTGAAAGGCCAAATTGAATATTGAAACTGAACAAATTCAATGGATGCTCTGTGGAAAGTTAATATGCTTTCTAAAGGAGTGACGGAAAAAATTAAATTATTTTCAAAGCTTTCAAAATAATAAAGAGAATCAAAAATATAAAATTAACCTGGGCAGTGCATACGAGAAACGAAGAATTTTTTTTGTGGTTTTATGGAGAAATTTTCTTTAATATGTATTAAAATAAAACACACCACGTTTTAGCCTAAAATTATAGCAATAAATAAAAATTTTCACTTCCGTTTAACTAGTGCTGAACAAAAAAACGTTTTCGTTTTATTTAAAATAAAGAAAAAATGCATATATTTTTCTTTTCTTGCACAATTTTATTGTTAATCACTAGAGTTTCGGGCCACCATTGAAATCAGCGAGACAATAGTATTGTTATCTGCAAACAATAATTTAATAAAAGTTCATTGCATATTTTTAGGCTGGCATTAAAATATTTTATTTACTGCATATTTTATGGCTATTTTTTTCGTTGCTTTAGTGTTAACGCCCTCCACCACAAGTCACATTACATTTGTTTTAATTCAGATCCTACACAAAGGCCAAAAGAATATGGAAGAAAAAAAATAAAAAAATGAAAATGGTCGAGAAAAAATATTGAAAAAATTGTATGGTTTGCTGGGTTTTAAATAACATTGAAATAAAAGTCATTCGAGGCTAAGAGACAAGGAAAAGCGCTGTTTTTAAAACGTGAAAAAACAAAATACAAAAATGGAAAATTATGCATGCGGAGATATGAATGCCTTCTGCATTCATACAAAGCAAAAAAATTTATAAAAATTTTCGTTTTTGCAAAAACAAAAAAAGAAAATACGGGCTCAACCTATAAAAATCAGAAATGCGACAAGGCTGTAAAAAAATTGAAAAAAAAAAAATAACTTCGCTTAGAAACAAGCTAAGAATTGCCTTTGAGAATTCTCTTAATATTGTAGTTTGTTTATTTCTGGGTTTTGGTGTAACACATTAAAACAAAATTTAGTAACAGCCAACCATGTAAGAACAAGGACACTGAGAGATGATAATAACGCCTTCACCAGCACTACTGCCGTAACAGCCTTGACTAAAAGCAGTGTAATGTCATTGCTTGTGCTGGTCGTGATGTCTCATAAAAATTATGTTATGAAATCGCTTTTTAATGGCATATGTTCCCATGGTTGTTTCTTCTGTCTTTCTCTCTCACCCCGATCTATTTAAGTTTATGTTAAATTGCATAATTTTAGCGTTTATCTAAGTACTCAAAGGACATCATATTTTTCATTTGTTTCTTCATGTTTTTCATGGTACACTCGTATATCTGTTGCTACTTTTCAATGGTTTCTGTTGTTACTTTAGTTTCAGTCTAAGTACTCAACTTAAAAGCATAAAATAGGCTTAATTTTCTCACACATACTCTTATCCCTTTGTACTCCCTATCTATTTTTCTCTCTTTTGCTTTGTGGTCCATAAACAGATGCAAAAGATATAAATTTGTGGTTGCCTACTTATGAGCGTATATGTGCGTATCTAAAGTATTTATGTTCCAAGCGTATGAGTGTATGCGTGTGAGCGTATATGTGTATGTAATATAATAACAGTCTAATACGACTGCAATAATACCAACAAAAATATATGTAGAACGAAATATAAAAATGTTCTTACTCTTCTCATATACTTTACTACTGCTTAGCTTATCAGACACATGTTTGTATTCTTTTGCTGGTATTTAATGTTTTTATTAGAGTGGTTCAAAGCTTGAATTGGTTTCTTTTCAAATAAATCGATTTTTTAACAAAACTTATTTGAGTAAAATTTAGATATTGATTGAAGCTAAGTAGCCAAGAAGTATAAAATATGAATCGATTTTTCGTACGATTTTAACAAAATTTGTAAAAATGTATCTGGCTTCTCGTAGAGTAGAGTACGGAGTAAAAAAAAAAAAATGATTCGTTAATTTTTACAACGATTTATCGATCACCTTTTATTAAAAAAAAAAAATTAAATTCTTACATACCCCAGATATAGCTTTAATCAGACCAATAATTTTCTATGGTACGAGAAGTACTATTTATATTTCGGAAACCCGCAACACTAATGTTAAAAGTTAAAATCTGGCAACACCATAATAAAGTTAGAAATGTTTTATAGTAAACGTACGCAGAACATTTTGTTGTACCAGTGCTACTTGTTTTGTTTACAGTGAGTTAAGAAAATCAATTTGGCCAAAAAATTGATATAAAACAGAAGGTTTTCGTTGGATTATTTTCCACAACTTTCGAAGTGAATTATTTCAACAAGAGTGTGTCGATGAACTCAGTTCTTTGTATGGCGATAAAGCACCATAAAAAACCACAGTATATCGCTAGTATAGTGAATTCAGTCGTGATCGTAGTTCGGGCGCCGACAAATTCTTTGAGGGTCATCCAAAATCGGTTGTTGTTTCACAAAACATCGATGCAGTGCTTGAACTGATAACGCAAGACCTCCGTGTGAAATATTGTGAGATAGAGGCATCCTTGCACATTAGATTCATTTCAATATATGCGATTTTTCATGAACACTTTATAAAAAAATTTGTTCTCGTTGGATACCTCATAATATATCAATCCCTCAAAAAAATGCTTGCGTCGATTGGTGAAAGAAAATTATTGGAAAGTTCGACCGTGGTACTGCAAAAGACGTGTATAAAATCGTGACTGCTGACGAATCATGGATATATGCGAATGAGATGAAAACAAAACAGCAATCGACCGTGTTGGTATTTCCCGACGAGCTAAATTCTACAAAAGTTCTTCGTGGAACAAGCACAGCGAAGCAAATGGTCGCATGTTTCTTCGGCCGAATGGGTCATGTGGCCCCTGTTCCGCTTGAGTAACGTATTATGGTTAATTCTGAGTGCTACGCAACAATTTTCTTGCCGGAAGTCATTGGAGAAATTCGTAACACCTCCCGAATCAAAACATCGAATTGATGTCTCGTCCGCCGTTCAGTCCCGATTTGGCACCAAATGACTTCTTCTTGTTCCCGAAAATCAAAGGTAATCTACATGCTCAACTATTTACAAGCGCCGAAGAAGCAGTTGAAGCGTTCAAAAACCATTTTTTGAAGGTGTCTCCAGAGGAATGGAAAATCTGCTTTGAGAAATGGTTTGTACGAATGCAAAAGTGTAAATAGTACCACTCGTATTGTATTTTGGTGGAAGCCTCTGCATAGGAAGTATCTGGTGGGCCACTTAAAAGTTTAAATTTAAAAATGCAATAAAACATAAACGGTTTAAAATTTTTCCAAATTTATATTTTTGTTGTGAAATACAATTGCTCCGGTTAGAAATGAAATATAATATCATTCATATGGCTGTCGCGGCTGGCCTCACAGTACCCCATTCGATCGAACCAATCCTGGATCACGAATGTAGGACTTCAAACGCACAATTGTCTCTGGTTTGTGGGTTTTAACGGCGTGCCACAGACAATAGTCCAACGGTGTCAATGACGGCCAACTGACATCACCATTTTAGCTAATTAAACGTTTGACGCAATAAATCGATTGTGGCATATGATGTAAGGAAAGTTGCACCATCCTGTTGAAATCAAACATCGTTCACATCAATACCCTGAAAGGCGGGCAAAAAAATCGTTTATTATGGTGCGATAGGTGTCTTCATTGATCGTAATGGTCGAGCCGTCCTCATTTTCTAAGAAATATTCGCCAATGATGCCTCGCTCAACAAGCCGCACCAAACAGTCATTCGTAATGGGTGCATTAGCTTATGTAAAACCATGTTGGGTTGCTCAAGTGTAAGCCGATTCGTTTCATTCAGTGGAGATAATATATTAAATTTTGTGACAGAATAGAATGACATTAGCATTGCCGAATTCGAAATAATCGCTGGTTCAAATTTAAACGGATAGATGAAAGTATAAAGGTTGGCTTAGATTGGTGTTAGTGTGTAGAATGCCAGGTATGGTGCTCAATGTCATTATAAATATCTGGACACCTGATATCATGACCGAATCGAATGCTTCATGTCTCTGCTGATAATCGAGGAATGTAGTCTCATATAATCGGAGTACTCCGCTGAGCTGCTGCATCGGATTCCCGTACCTATTACCAGTGACCAATCTGGATGGTGGAATAAGCTATGGCATCCATTCTCCTGATCTCAATATCGACAGGTCCTACAAGTTACAACGGTCAGAAATATCTGTATTTATTCAGTGTGCTATTAAGTCCTTAGGGGCTATGTTCACTGAAACCATGACCGTAAAGAAATGTATTGTATTATATGTATATATGTATTTCGATATTAATCTTATTTTGGTACCGGGTCACAGTGATATTTCAGGAAATTGTACAGCGGATGAGCTGGCTAGACAGTGCTTATGATTCTTTTGGCGTGGGTGAGGCTTAGTATACCAATCTTCACCTGCAGTCTACGTATAGGGCAGTGGACCGATAATATCTTTGATGAAAGATGGAAGAGGACTCCAACGTGTAGACTCTCTAGCGGAGAGCAGACAAGAAGAAGTCTAGGCAGCTCTTTAAATTGCCGAGAGGCAGGATATCTGCGATAATTATAAGCACTTACAGTTCATTGTCTAGTGGGGAGACACGCCCTTAGATTGGTCCATAGGGACTCTGCCTGTAGGTGCTGTTTGGAGGAAGATGAGGAGACCACAGAATATCTTCTTTTGGAATGCCCAGCGTAGGCTGGACTTAGGTTCAGGGTATTCGGTAGACATATAGTTAGTATTGGTGCTCTATGGGAAATTCCTGTAGGGCTGTTCGTATATTGCACGTAAAATAAAAATAAATTTTTGTTTAGATTTAATTCAATAAGTAAATAAAGGAAGCAAAGGCAATTTAACCCTTCTTAGTTAATCTCTTTGCTTACAACTTTGTACACAACAACAATTACTCGACAGATCGTTGTACTTAAAAATCTCCCAACCCGATCATTTTTACGACCAATAACTCGTTCGCTGAGTTTACACCAAACAAACTCTCTTCAAGCTGAGTTTACACTACATAAACTGACTGTTATCCGCATCGATCATAAATCAAATAACAACAGATTACGCTTCGCGCAGGTCCGTGAGATTTTCTATCTCGAGTTGCGAGTGTGCGTGAAGTAAGCATAGACCTTTTTGTTTGGTTTTTTAAGCAAAATAGTGTATTTTACACAAAAATATTAAATAAAATGATCAATAAATAATTATAAATAAAAAATGCAATAAAAATAATAAAATTAAATACTAAATTGAGTGTCGGCTATAAAATGTATAATAAAAAACTTAGTACAATAGTATACGCAATATTGCGCTTAAGCCGTATAAATTTATCTTAAAATTTTAAACTGATAGTTAATTCTTTTTAAATCTATTTGACGTATTTATGGCCTTTTTATAAAATAATTTTAAGTATTAAAAATATTAAAAAAAATATTTTTCATACATGCCGAGAACTTTTACAAATTATAAAAAAATTTTTTTTTTAATTGTAATCGAATTGTTTAACCGGGAGTAAATTCTGGAGGTGGTAACATGATAATGTGTGGATGTATGGGGATAGATAGGGTAGGCAAATGCATAAAATTTTGGGACATAAGTTTTGCCGAAATCATTTTTAAAGCTTTGACCCAGAGTAAGGGATTCGAAGTATTTGACTGGGCACCCCAATTTCCAGATATAAGCCTAATCAAACATATATAGGTTAAAGTAAAGCGTGCAATTTCTATTGCATTGTGGAAACTTCTGCAAAAACCTAGTGAAGTCCATACCAAAACGTATCCAGGTTATAATTAAACCAAAAAAGGGTCATAATAATAATAAATAATGAACGTGTTTTTAAGTCAAAAAACTTTTTTTGATTTTTTTAGTAATTTTTAAAAAGTAACCAATTTTTTCACAAAAATAAGCACTTACCATAACAAAAATATACGGACAATATTTGTTGACAGAATGTATATTTAATTTAAATTAGATTTAATGATATTATTTTAATTTAATCAAAAAAAAAAAAAAAAAAAAAAAAATCCCAGCCGTTGTGCGTTAATAAAACCTAACATGATTTTGACGTGTATTTATTTTAAATTTGTCATGCGAAAAAACAACAAATATATTTTATTTTCTAAAAATATGGATGTAATAATTTAAATTAATTCTTTTTAAATTCTTTATATGCTACATATGAGAAAAAATATAAGATTTTTTTTCTACAATTTTCCTTAAAATTTCATAAATTACAGGCAATTTTATTCGATTAGGACGTACATGCGCAGTAGAAAATTATTTTAAAAACGTGTCGGCGTCATCTTTGTTTAATGCTTCATACACAACGATGGTCTTTTTTATGGCTGAGTAAACAATACATCAAAAGCTCTCTAAACTCTAAATGTTTCAGGTAAATTTTATTTCTTTACTTTTCTTTCTTTTTTGTTCTTGTAAAGCGTTTCAATGGTAAACAACTTTGTTTTTTTTTCAGTGATTCTTGTGTTTTTGTTGTTTCTTATTTGTTTCATTATTTGTTATTTGTAAACAAGCACATAATTGTTTTTGAACCTCTTGTTTATTTATTTTATTGCGTACATTTGGTGGTCGATGGTATAGTTTATTAATCTTTTTAACATTTTATTAAATTACAGGGTGCGCAACTTAATTTTCTACCTATAACTTCTATCAAAGTTTATTTAATTAAGTTAAGTTAAATCGTTTAAGTCTTAAACAAAAAAAAAAAACCTAAAACCTTTTAAGCAGAGGTTGCCCACAATTCCACGTTTGATATTGTATTTGAACATTAGACTTTAGGGGTTTTTCTCAGGCTCTTGTTGCTAAATATTTGGAGTTTTACTTAAGTGCCTTTGTCATCAGCCAGGTGTCACACTTCTGCGGAATTATTTTTATAACGGCTGATATAGAGGATTACCTTCAAAGTTTCTGGAACTGCAAAAATGCAACATGAGCCTTAGCTTTTCTACTAAGGATATAGCTGGAAGCGCCGTCATCCATCTAGATTACACTACCAAGGTGGTTCAACTAGCTGACATTCTCAATATGTGGACACCGACTTCTAAATCTTCAGACCTTTCGTATTCATGGAGTTGATAGTTAAACCAAATGCATGCAATTCGATTACGATGTTGTCGATTAAGGTGTGCATATTGCAATGTCTTGATGATATTACACATCGCCACATGCCATAACCTCTAGGTGAGTTCCATGATATTCACGCTTTCAAACATTATCCCGTGGTAGAATACGGCTTTCAGGAATATTAAGGTGTGCAAGACAACCTTGACGTAAGGCAGCGATGGTTTTTAACTGGTCGGATAAATTACTATTGTAGATAATCCTGCAGATAAAACCGTTGAATTGGTCATTTATAAGTTCTATCAGCTTAGATATTTCCTCCGTCATAATGCATATAAAATGCAGCCTGTAGCTATAGTACCGATCATGGAATATGAAACGTTATATAATTTATATCATTTTCATTAATGAACGTCCAGCAGGTTTCTTTGTGGGTAGCTGATACCTGGGCAAAAATCTATTATTTAGTGGCCGGGAAATATAATTTAAGCCATTGGATCCGAATAAATTAAATTTGCGTTCATCGCTATAAAGCACCTTAGCCAAATCCTCTGTTGTGCAGTTTAAGTAGCAATCTGCAAAGTGAAGACGCCTGCTCTTATGCCTCTGCCTTTTTACAGTGCGATAACTGGGACACCCATTTATGTTTTTGCGTGATTGGCAACATCTAATTATCACCTTTCGTGGATCAATTTTTATTGACCTTATCTCGGTCCTGACGATCAGTATTAATTCGTTGGCGACGACATTCTGGTTTTTTGTCTACACTTCCAAAAGAGTGAAATTTTGACAAAATTCGACCAACAGTTGATTTTTGTGCTCCGAATAGGACTCAAAATTCGCCATTCCATCCTATAAAGCTTTTATTATTGCCACTTTGCTATCGTTTGATGACTGTTTATTGAAAAATACAAAAACAAAACGTTCACATTAAAACTACTTATTTGAAATAAATGATATGAAGGTGATAAGAAATGCAAAAAAGGATTTATATAGAATACCATTGTTAGTAATTGAATGCAATTTCAGATTATGAAACACAGAGTTGCATTTTTAATGCTCGCTACCGCATGTACTTAAATGCTGTTCTGTGGTTAATAAATATGAGTTGTAAAGCTGACTGCTCGATGATAATTCTCAATGTGTTTATTATGTGGTCAAGACAAGAGCGGCTCGTATGTTCGACACCAGTTTATCTATCATACGGTTATACGGAATTGTGACCAATATTAACTCTAACCATTCATTGAGCAATTATTTGGTCTACCATATTTTAGAGAAGACCAGGTATAATAGATGAACGGCAGCTCACGGACTGGCCTTCAGCTGATATGTTGTCATCTCCAAGGTATTTATTATTTTTCATGGCTTCTAAAGAACTCGCAATTTTGTCTATGTGTGCTGGTTGCGAAATTAGTAGTATCAGTATTCCATCTGGACATCTGTTAGCTTAAAGCGATTAAGGTTGTTCGGCGTTATTTAAGGTTTTCGAAAAATGCTTCTCTCTTTATTACGGATTTAAATTTAGGCTTAGTTTCGATACCTCCCTAATGTTTATGTGCAATTACACACTGGTTCATATTGTTCTTTAACTACTATTTTGCTTTAATATTTTCCCATTTCTCTCTCTCTCTCTCTCTCGTATAATCTTTCATTTCGTTCATTTATGAATTCTTTTGTACAAAAGATTAGAGAAATTATTACTTGCTTGGGAGAGTCTAATGAAAAACCATAATTAGTTTAGCAAAACGTTTTTCCTTTTTTCTATTTTTTTTTGTGGACTAATAAGATTACGACACTCCAATACCATTAAGTACAGAGTCAAAGTTGGATTAATTATTATCAAGAGACTTTTATGTATGGAAAATTTCAAATTTTTTACGAAAATATGACAATTGTAAAGCTGAACTAAAACGAAATAGTGGCTCAATTTTTGATTCTCAGTAGTCTTAAATATAATTTCCTTTTTTTGGTTGGATTTTGCAGGAAATTTTCAAAGGGAGTTGTAAGGTTTATTTTATTTTTTTCAAGCCTGCATTAAACATCTCTGCTTAATTAAAAATTTTGCAAGATTTTTCTGTGCCAAATCTTTACAAACAATTTTAGTTTTTAAAATAATATGTTTTAGGTTTATCTCCTGTTATTCGCTACTTAAATCTCAAGTATCTTACCTTTTGTTTTTGTAAACATATAACAAAATTTTATATACAGACATACATATTTTATCTAACACTAGCTGAGAAAATATTTTTCAAGTCTTTTTTTTGAGTTATTCTGACAGCTCTCCTATTACTCTACTTTTAATACTTAGCTATGCACTGTTCCCATGTCATTGTTTTCATTTTTTTTTTTTTTTTATGTGACACACTAATTCCACCTCAAATGCTTTACAATGACTTTGAAGTGGATCATGATTATCATCGTTAACATTAAAGAAATGGTAATAATGTTATCATTGTTTTTTCTATTGTTGATGTTGATATTTTAGCTGATGGTATACGATGACGAAAATACCATAAAGTGGTAGAATTAATTCGACAATATTTTTGTAATAGAATTAATCGAATATAAAATATTACAATAGAATAGGGTGTAGTTACTAATTAAAACTATTGAATAAATGTTTGGAAATTGGTAAACACTAACAATTTTTCCCTAATCCAATTTAGAAACTTTCCAGTTTGAAGATCTTTGACAATCACGATACGATTCAGTTGAGTGCTCTTTTAGGTTAGATAATCTTTAATTGGTGTGTGTGCCGCTGTGATGTGGTAGGTAAGATACACCACTATCATCCGAAAGTTCCTTGGTTTAATTCCAGGCCAAATTTTCAACAAAATTTTCTGCCGTTCGTAGCTGGCGTTAAACTGTAGGTACCTTTGAATGAATCTAAAAATAGAATCGAATACAGTTTATTGGAATATTGCGAGAATTATTTACATATTTACAAATAAGTAAAAGTCAACCTGCTTTTCTTCTAAAACTATTAATTATGATCCAATTAAAGGCCAGAAAAAATAACATTTTTAATATTAAGTTAAAGTGACGGTTTCGTCAAAAAAGTCAATGTATCCACTTTTGCCCTTTTAAGTTTTTATTATGTGGCAGCACAGTAAATAGGAAAATAACAGTTATTTTTTACGTTCTTTGAGTTTATTGTCAGATAAATTAAACAAATACGCCAGTAATAACTCTGTTTTTTTTTTAAAAATTTGAACTTTCACTATAAAACCGAAAGATTTCTGCTGTTTCGGCACACGAAATTGCATAGGCATTGGGAATTTGCCACCGAATAGTGCTTCGAGTAAGAAAAATAATATTAGTGGACAAGGCGTAAAAAATCGGGTCGAAGTTTCCTTACCGAGAGAGATGCTCGGGCCATGGAATATATATTGATAACGAAACAGAAAAAAACACCTTAAGAGACAGAAAATGCCACAAACAGTGAGTAAACAGCACTCAGGGCGCTTAAAAGAAGAGGTCTCATGTAAACTGCAAAGCAAAAAAAGCACTGTCGAAAACAATAGCACCTTTCTTATAAATCCCTTAGAAAACATTGGGTAAAAGAAACTGCCTGTTTTAATAAGTGGCACCTTGATCCGGTGGTAAAAATTGGGTAAATAATAAAAAAAGAAGATTACCTTCGTATCTTAAGTGCAAGAAGGAGTTGTTTTCAACCGGATTGGGATCCTAAACATACGCCCAAAGTCGTCAAATCAAAATTTTGTCAACACAGTTTTGCATTTTCAGCTGTCAAACCATAATTATCGATATCGATGGTACCCGTGCAGCTAAAAGAAATACCCTATTTAAACAGGTTTAAAGGGAGAACTCGAAGAACTTAACTTCCACCTTACGCAGGCTTTGAGAGCCATGGAATTTCGGAAATTACCAAATATTCAACATAAAGGAAATTTCCTACGATAACGTTGAACATATAATTCTCCAATATTAAACTTGGGAAAATAAAAGTATATTCACGCTTATCGTGAATAAAAGGCAAACAAAAACTTTCCGTAAATTTTACCCCATGAACAGAAAAATTTGAAAATTCTGCAAAATAGTACACACTTTAAAATTTCCGATCAGAATTTGGTGAAAAGGGAACAGGTTCTACATTAAATTTTTTTCACGACAAGGGTGAATTATATAGTGGAAACCCATGAAAAATGGTAGTATGACCAGGATTGATTGTACGCTGTCATTGCGTCCATAAGAACCAATAACTGCAACTCAAAAACAGAGCAAAGTGCTGCTTGCTTACTTACTTACTTACCTACGTGGCGCTACAACCGTCTGTCTGTTTTGGCCGAGTCCAAAAAACACGCCGGCTGGATCTATCCTGCGTGAGCTGGCGCCAGTTTGAGATTTCATAGGCCGTCAGAAAACGGCAATGGAGATTTGGTTTTCCTCTTCCGTGCTTTCCACTTTGGGGTACCGTATCAAAGGCCTGCTTTGCCGGAGTTTCCTTATACATATGAGCGACGGGGCCAAGCTACTGTTGTCGCTAGATCTTAATGCTCTTTACTATATCCACGTACCTGTATAGCTTGTACAGCTCGCTCTTCCAACTCATACTCGTAAAGGACAGAAGATATTCCAAAATATTTTCCTCTAGAACGCTCCTTAAATATTTTCGTCGCTGTTCGATAGCGTCCAATGATAAGCGCAATGATAAGCGTTTTGTAGAGCGCGAGTTTGGTTCGTCAAGGAAGTGCTTTGCTCCTCAGTTGTCTACTGAGCCCATAGCAGCATCTGTTGGCAAGAGTGATTCTCTGTTTAATCTCCAGGCTGACATCATTCACGTTGTTAATGCTGGTACCATGATAGACAAAATCCTTCACTACTTCAAAGTTGTGGTCGCTAACAGTGACGCTCTGTCCAAATCGCGTAGGAAAAAGATTCTTAGTTTTATCTTTATTCACCACGATACCCACTTTAGACGCTTCTCTATCTAGACTGGAGTACGCAGAAGATATGGCGCGTGTATTAAAGTTAACAATGTCGATGTCGTCGGCGTATGCCAGCAGCTTGAGGATCTTGTGGAAAATAGTGCCCTGGCGATTCAATCCGGTGGCAAGAATAATTTTCTCTTGTAAAAGGATAAAGAAGTCATTTCTCTAAGACCTCGTTTTGTATCGAATGACACGGACATGTCTTTTCTAATTCTAACGGAGCTCTCAATGGCACTCAACGTCGTGCTGCATAACCGTTTAAGGTTAGCTGGGATATCAAACTCAGAGATGGTGGTGTATAGGCAATTTATATCAGTGCTGTCGAAGGCGGTTTTCAAGTCAACGAATAAGTGGTATTTGTCGATGTTATTTTCACGGGTTTTCTCCAGAATTTGACGTATTGTAAAACTCTAGTCGATAGTGGAAAGCCTGAAGCCGCACTGATAGGGCCCGATGAGTTTATTGATGATGAGCTTCAGCCTCTCACACAATACGTTTGATAAGACCTTGTAAGCGATATTAATCAGATTAATTCCGCGGTAGATTGTGCAGATGGCAGGATCACCCGTCTTGTAAACTGGGCTATTCGCTTGGCACTCATTCATGTGACAATATTTTGCAAAGCAGCTGGTACATTCGATCTTTCAGCTTTTCGACGTCGGCCTTGAATAGCTCAGCCGACAGTCCTTCAACCACGATATACCACGATATACTTCACTACGATCACGTGGTCGTATAACAATTCCGTCATCATCGATTGGGGCTTCGGATTCTTCTTCTACTATATCCTGACTACTGCTTCCACCATTTAGTAACTGCAAGAACTGATTCCTTCAAAACTGGAAGACGTCACGTCCCCGAGCGAAGTGCTAACAGAATAAAGTCTCTAACCAGTTCTTAAGGATCTATTTTCTTTCTATGTATTTATTTACAACATCACTTAGTAATAAGTAGTCATCACCTAATCGAAAGCTCAACCTCAAGACATGATAGCTCACTGAAGGTGTATTTACCCTTGGTTGGCGTATGAATTTTTCGTGAAATATAACAACAATCAAAGATGGACCCTACCTGGTTAGGTAATTTTTTACCAGATTTTTGGGAATTCTTTAGAGAGCGATGGCAAGAGTCCTCTGATAGAAGATCCTAAAAGTATATGATTTTCTGTAGATTTCACTTTCTCTGTTTATCGTCTTACTGAGATTTAACTGAAAATAAATTCAAATTTAATTGTACAATCAACACAAAAGAGTAGAGAAATTTAAGAACTACTTCTATTAAGCATTTCAATATCCCATTCTATTTTATTTTTGCAAACCCTCGTAAAATTTTCTTCTTTTAATAAAAACAAAGTTGTAATGCCTTACCAGGCCATCCATGACATTCATTGCTTCATATATGTATGTATTACATATTTCTAATATTACAGTTTGCCATATTTACATGATGCCTTCAACAGCAACATGCTGGGAATCTTCGGTAATGCCATAATGTCATAGTAGAAAATATTACAAAAATTAAAAAAATAAAAGCTGAGTCATCGTCATTGAAAACACCGCTAAACTCGTACTTTCACATGTGAAATTTTACTTCGAGTATATGGAATATGGCTTGTGATGAAGTTGCTGCTTTTGTTACTGCTACTCTAACTGTTGTTAGTTAAATATGAAATGAAAAAGTAAACAATCCCGTCATAAAATATCATAAATTGAGATAAGCCCGACTATATGATACCCTCTATACTATAATGCTCAATTTGTATAAATTTGTTACAAATAAAGCAAATTTGTTTGCACATGAGTTACTCGATATTTTCTAAAATCTACAAAGTTCATGTCTCAAACATCACCACCCACATTTAATGTAAATTAGGATTCATATGTTTCACATTCTCACCTGCCTTTTTCTTACATATGCACCATAACAGCTCTAGGGAGTCACAGCCAAACAAAGAATAGATTACCAATCGCTTCGGTATCGTGGCTTCCTCTCCTTATGGTAATGCCAAGTTTTGAGAGCTTCTGTTCAAATTGCCGTGCAGTCTTGGCCGTCTCCTTCTGCGTCATCTATAGGGTTGATTATAGAAAGTTTTTTCACCGAAAATATTTTATCAAATGTATTGCGATGGCGATATACTCTTTCTACGCAGAACAAGACACATTTTTTTTAATTTTTCTCTCAAAATCTTTAAGTACCGCTTCATCTGAATCTTATAGAAAATTTTTTTGTTCTATTCACTCCTGCAATATAAAATGTTGGGGAGAAAATGAGGACTGAGAGCGAGGATGACTCACTGGATATACACCCTATTGAAGCCTTGTATGATGATAGTCCCTTTACAAGATGTTTAATCCTAGCCTACTAGAGCGGGTACAAAGGTAAGCTTGCATTATTATCACTACATCCACATCGGCGATGGAGGTAATCCTACATCTACTTCCACTGGATTTTTATTGTAGGGGATCAGCGGCAGGTACAAGTCAGCGTCTGCAGGCGACTGGGCAGTGGCGTGTTGCAAATGTGGGCCACTCAAAGATCCTGACAAGTTTATGAGTTTTTGGCACAATGCACAGCACCACAACATGACCTTTCAATGAAGTTGTGGCCAGGAAGGAATGAGCGAATGGTGTGACACACCTAAGTAAAGGTTCCCAGCAGATCTTCTTCACAAATGGAGCGGTGGGTGGGCACATCTTCTCGGAGTAGGCAGACATAGCTTATTCTAAGGTTACCGGACCACTGTAGCGTTTTTCAAGCAAACGAGCTGCTGTGATGATCGTTGGAAAGAGCAGCGTCACCAGGAGAGACACTAGCATACTGTTACGAAAATAAAAATGCCAGAATTTGTTATATTTGGTAATTATGTATCACCCTGTAAATGACTTATTTATTTGCGTATTTGACAGTACTGCTGAATCGTCCAACTTTACGTTACATGTGAATTAACGGATATAAAAATAGAAGATATGAGCCATTTCTGGAACCATCCAAACTGTAGGCAATTAGGTATATAAAATGGCTGCTTTACCTACAAGTCAGTTAGTTATGGTTTTGCTGTGTTTAAGGGGAAATAAAAGTGTTGTATAAGCGAATATTAATTTGTTGTAAACTGTTTTCAAGTTATTGTGTAGTAAATAAAATCATAACTGTAACAACAAAGTGGTGTTAGTTCTATTTTAACGCAATTTAAATTAACTCAAACGTTTTAAAAAGATTCAAACGTAAAAATACATTCGGAGAGCCAGGCGGCTGTAAAAACTCTGGGATCTCATGTGTTGACCTCAAAAACGGTTACATATTGCCGCAGATCTCTCAACAGAATCGCTAAGCAGCATAATAATCGTATTATAGGGGTAACGGGACACAGTGATATTCCAGGAAACTATATTGCTGATGAATCGGCCAGGCATGGCATTACTATCGGACTTACGAGCGTATTTTCTACATTGGGCATCTCATTGTGAAACTGCAAGCATATGATTTACAATGCCGTAGTAGACTTTATCAATGCCGCATGGCCAACTTCTAAGACGGGCAAGATAGCGCAGCAAATCTGGCCAAAGGTGGATCTCAAGCGCACAAAAGATCTGCTCAATATCCAAAAAAGCACATTCAGCGCAGTTGAAAGTGTCATTACTGGGCATTATATAATAGGCACTCATGCTAGGCGGCTTAGATTGGGTCATCTGGTCAATGATTTCTGCAGAAGCTACGAAGATAAGGAGGAGGAAAAAAACTATTCTTCATCTAATATGAAAATGCCCGGCGTTAAGTGGCAGGAGAAAGAGGCATCTTGGATTTTTCCAGACGACTGAGCTCACGGAGCTGTCAGGCACGGATATTAGAAAGCTTAGCGGTTTTATTTATTATTAAATGATTCCAGGTTTAGCGGGATGACAATCCATTGTGGTATCACAACGGGCTATTTCATGGCCTAGGTGTATGCAAAACTTTCTTTTGCCAAATGTTAAAGGAGTGATACGATACACTTTTTATTATTTTGTCTAATCCTCGTGTGGTAAGGGATAGATTTGAGGGGTCTTCGCCAATCTTAACGGTTGATATAGTTTTGTGAATAAATCTCTCAAAGATTGTATTTCCTTATTGCTTTTTTTTCGTACATCCAAAGACTTATACCTCTGCCGCGTACTTGACATTATATACAGGTCGTAGTACACTGAAGTTTCAATCATCCTCCAACCAAATTTTATTCATGAGTTAATGCTCATTATTAGCTCATCACCTCGGAATTGAAATCACTCAGCTGGCAATTCATCAGTAGCTAAGGGTTTGTCGTTCTTCAATCGGGCTACTACTACTTTTATCTCATTTTGGCTGGATGGTGATGCCATTATTTATGATTGAGATGTCTTGATCTTCAGATTCATAAGACACTAGCTTTTTCGAGAAATATTTGTTCCTCATCCTCAACAGATTAGCAGTATCAGTTTGTCTTACAGACGCAATGCCGAAGTCTTCTGTCTGGTATTTTATTTGCTGGTAATGTTTTCGAATTTGATTTCGACTCTTGTGCATCTCATCTACCGTCAAATAAGTTTAAAATCTCGTCGATTTTAATGTCGGGTATTAAGTCAATGAATCTGTCAATGCCTTCTATGTCTCTACTATAAGAGACATTGCTCTACATCGAGCTCAGATTACAGCTGGATCCCAGTTCTCATAGATCTAAGTAACCGTGTTATCAGAATATAGTCCCTCATTAGACTATTTGAACACCACAACTCTCGAGGTAGACTAAGTAGCCCTTATCTGTTAAGAAAGCTAAGCCCAAAGTTGTAATGGTCATAGTCGATGCTGGAATCGTAAGTTGCTACGGTTGTTAGTTCCCGTGGGAATGGGAGCTAAAAATGCGAACCCAGAGATCGAGATATTTTTCCGTCTCTCGAAAAATTACACCGACTTAAAGGCGAATGACAGTGCTATCACGGAAAAAATATAGAACTGATGAAAGTTAACTTATTTGCCTACAGCTATATGGCAATAAAAGCCTGATAAGGTCAAATTGAAGACAGTACTAGACCGTTAGAGGGCAATGGACGACTATTTGGCTAGTGCCGGGATACACATTATCGGGGTGTCGGATCACTCTAGGATAGTGTGTAATAAACGGGCTAAAAAACTTGCTGTTATAAGGAGAGAACTTGTTGAGGCAAAACTAGATAATGTGAACAACTCGAATAGGACAGTTGGGGAGACCATGACTGGAAGTAAGCCGAGTTCAGAAAGCTGGTGTGCATTTTGTCGGGATTTTATTTGGATTGGGAGCGCAGCTATATAGGATCGATTGTGTTGCGTCTGATAATTGTGTGGCATACGGTGATTTCGAGACTTTCGAACACTAACATCCTTTGCTTTTGCTTGGACTAGCACGCGCACTTTGTATGGCAACCAGATATAAACCTGTTCAATGTCATTGACTCTCTAAAGTCGTGTTGATAAGTGGCAAGCGAAAAATGCTCTTTCAGTGTTGGCAATCGAATGTCTATTCTATATGAGAGTCTATAGATGAGATAGACTTAATCCATTAAAAAAAACTCTTTCTTATCGGTTTTCGTGTTTTGTTTAATTTTTATTTCTTTGTTAGATTTTGTTTTTTTGTTTTTATTACATGCCAATTATTTCTTGAAATAATTTTGGAATATTTTGTTAATAAAAAAAGAGCACACGCCGCAGCTGCATGTATCGATCAGGAGGTTCTTAATGTTATTATCGTAAACAAAAAAATAACATAATGAATAAATGATAAACGACAACCGGTGACTACTTTCGGGCTAAATGTGAGTTTTTGGTTTTGTTTGTGACATGGTAGCGCACAATAGGCCTTTTTTTGCTTAGGTGTAAGTCTTTTTGACTTTGGACTTAAATATCGTAAAGTCTAGAAAGCCATATCCGAGTTTGAACAATCAATAAAAAATACTTCAGGATTCTACCGCCAGGTGTTCAAGTATCGCTTGTTCAAAAAGTGCCTCTGAAGAAAGAAAACAGGTTGAAAAGAAGTAGACTAAAGCACTTTAATGATGTAAATTGTGCTGTGCTGGGTTCAGGAATACTGTAATGTTGATGGAAACATGAGAGCCGATAGACCCTTAAAGGGGCAGTCATATCCCATTAGCAACATCCAGAGATAGTTATTAAGGCAGGGGATAATAGGATATGAAACAGCTTGACAACTTGTTCTACCGGGCAAACTTTACCACTGCTGAACAAAAACAAAACCGAAAGCCTAACGGGGCAAACAAGGAAAGGTATCTCAAAATCTGTGGCAGAGTCTAAATAAACTCGCCAAAAATCCCTCTCCAGGGACCGTGAAGAGGACAGAAGGAATCAGTTGAACATGTACAATGCGAGTGTCCAACGTTAGCAGGTGTAGACCAAACCGGCAAATATCATTAGTTTTGTGAAAGCACTTGGTTGGCTTTATCGATTTCTAAACTAAAACCAATATAATCATATCAGTCAGTGATAAGTTTCGACGATTTTCTTAAAATCAAAATGGCACCCTCAAGTATCGAAAACAATGAAACAACCAGCCAAATAAATTTGTTTGCTTAGTGTTACAAACCTAAGCATAAATATAACATACCCCTACACTACACACACATTTACTGATATAGGGAATAAAAAAATGTTTTTTATTGTCACTGTTGTTGCTGCTACAGTTACCTGTCGTTTTTAATATTTGTTTGTCCTGCGCTCAGATGACTATGGCTTAGTCATTACACATACACATATTGAAAAAAATATCTGGTAAATACTGAATAAATGTATGTATGAAATGTATGTCGACTGGTTTGTTTTCTTTTCATATAATTTTAGTTTCTATTTTATCTCTAATATCCTTGTCACATATTTTGAACTAATTCGTATATTTGCACACTTCATCTTACAGCATCAAGAGCGTTAAACACGTGATTTGCTTATTTAACGAAGTAAAACATACTCTATTATTACTACTCCACACTCAGACATATGTCTGTATGTATGTATAATATAAATGAATATGTACTATATGTAGAGCAGTATGATAATCGACTATATGTTGTAAAAAGGACATGAATGGAACATATAGAAGAAGTAACAAAAAGACAGTTACCGGTGTTAGCTCTCAAATAAATAAAAAATTGTTACATTATGAGTGTGTCTTTCCATACAACACAAGGATTATAGAAAAAAGTGTCCTTTTTTGGCGTGCCAGTTTGTATATTATTTTCATCTTTATCATCATCATCAACAACGTCATCGTTTGAGTTGTTGGAAGTGCATATGCTCAGATGTGACGGTAAAATATTTGTATAAGCAATTGGGTTTATTTGTTTTACTTTGAAGAATTTATTTATTATAGGATTTAACTAAAGTAGATTTTATTTTTACTTGCACCATAGGACACGATATATACACGCTCATAGCTGCTGGATAAGTTTGGCGATTTTGGTAAAAAAAAAAAAAAATTCACTAATGCATGATTTATGCAGTCTTGGCGGCCAAGTATGCAAATGGGTCAAATGACCGCTAACCATCTTTTTATGTAGTTGCGCACCTTAATAGTTTAAATTTGCTTTTAAATTACATTTGATGTAATTTTAAAAAACGTCACGAAATTTCGATGCCTTGTCTTTCTAGTGTTAAACAATTCTGTCCATCGTCTTATGGTTTAAACCTAGTAAATAAAATCCGATTATCTGAACAGAAGCTATGTAAGATTATCGCTGGCTATGTAGTTTAAGTTCTCACACAGTGTTGCCATATATATTTTTTTAACTGAAAATTTTGAAAAAAACTGATTTCAAAAGACTGCACATACTTAGAAAAGTATAAAAATATACATATATGCCAATTAGTTTAAACTTTTGAAAGGTAATTAAGTGAATTAATAATAAAATATCAGTAAAGAGCATTTTAAAGTTTCATTCGATTTAAATTACAATCGATTTCGATTTACAAAACTTTCTGGAAATTGTATTTCATAGTGCACTTTTTATACAGACAGAAAAACTTATTTTTTAAACAAGAAACTTCAAAACTGCTTAATGTTTAAAAAACTGCAAATACAGGTAAAGGTGGACTTATACGACATGTTTTTGCATGTGTTTTTTAAGTTTAAAATTCATAGGTTTTCCTTTGTATATGTCATAATTAGTCACACTAAATATGGTTTATAATTTTTACTCACAAACTACATATACGTTTGCAATTGCATATGTAAATATATATCAATAAATACCAACGTCATTCGTTTGCAAAATGGCCAAAAGCCGCCGCGAATAAAGTTTAAAGTTTTTTCTTGTCGAAATTACAATTAAAGTTAAAATTTTTAAAATTGTATTAAAAAATTAATATATTACTTGTCTTATGGTTATTATAAAGACAAAACTAAATAAAATTAATTTATTATTTCTATAAAATGTTTCTTTCTGCCGGGTAATGATACCAAACATAATCCAGCGCCGACAAACGTTAGTACACGGCATAGACATTTGATATCATATGCACATACGAAATCAGAGCATGCTCTAATTGAAATTTTGTCAAAAGGCCTTTGTTGTGTTTTTTACATAAGCAATGTTTGACGACATGTATGTGTTTACTCATGTAAAATTTGACATTTACTGTGTGAAAAACATTTGGCAACGCTGTTCTCACTGCAAAATCTATGTATTAATTGAGAGTAATAAATTTTGTTTTACTATAACCCACCATCGTCATGCCTCAGCTACCATATTCATTTGATTTGGTTTTCTGTGAATTAGTCCTGTTGCCAAAACAGAAGAGACCAATGTTAATAATAAGATGGCATATGTTAACCACAATGTTAACCGTATTGGCTGATGATGGCTTGAATGAAGATTTACAACACCAGCTAGGTTTAGTGAAATACAATTATTTCTTTATTGTCTACCTGTAAACAACCGAATCTTTAAATGCCTTAAATTATATACATAATCAGCTCTGTCACAACTTCCAATTTTTTATAACCATATTTCAGTAACAAAATAACCAAAAAATAAACAAAACTTTAAATAATAATTTTAATAAAAAACAGAAAATATCATTATCATCGCAAATATCATCAAAAACATTAAAATATCATTTTATATATGGAACTTATGGCAGTATTGACTAAATATAGACTGGTCTAAAAAACTTGGTACTACCATTGATGAGGCATTTTTTCCTATTGTTTTTCCTTATGTTCTAAACATTTCAACTCTGTATTAACAAACTTCGCACAACAGAAAAACAGAAAATATCATTCTCTCATATGTTTAGTTATTTGTGTATAATTTTAGCTCAATAGCCTTTACTAAATAGTTAGTTAGTTACGACGGGTAGCCATACACGTGATACCGATCAGTAATCCAGAAAATGGACAACCTATATGTCCGCGTCCCGGTGCGATCCGAACCAGCCAGGCGCATGTACAAAAGAAGAGATCCTGCCGATATCCATTGCCCAGTAATCACAGCCACAAGAGTTCGCAGCCTAAGTCGCGGCACCCCTATAATAGACTCCGAGCGAGCCCGATCATATAGGGACCAGATTTGCCTCGATACAGAGCACGTGGGTTCATCATCCCACCATAGCTGTGCCCTACCCAACATGTACCGCATGACCATAAGTCTGCAAGAGGAGAGTGGCATCCCCACTGAGTGGTCAATCTCCTAATTTCTGAGTGGAGAGCCAGCCCTCGCAAGTCCGTCCGCCACACAGTTCCCCGGGTGTCCGAGTGACTCCTTACCCAGATAATCTCCAGGTCTGAAAGTTTCGCCATTTCGTTGAGAGATAGCCGGCATTCACACACCAGTCGCGATGTCGAGTGGACACCGGAGAGCGCCCCGATCGCAGCCTGACTGTCCGTACAGATCCGGATATCACTGTCATAAATACTTTACTGAAATATTTCTGATATTTATTCTTACTTACAAAATAGTATAAACAACGAAGATTTATTGCTTTGATTGCTTACCAAAGCTTATGATGTATATGTACCACCAATCACAACGATTATTTATGCAGTTCAGAGGTAATGATTTTGACATGAAAAAGGAAGACCTCCCAGGTCAGACGAAAATGTTCGGAGATGAATTGAAGGCATTATTCTATGAAGATTATTTTCAAACTCAAAAAGCTACACAAGATTGAAAAAATTGTGGCGGCATCCAATCATTACTGGCGATGCAAAATAGATCTTTAAGGACAAAGCTAGACCAAATGTTCAAAAATTAATTGAAACTATTTTCAGCCGCCTTATTATTCAGACCTTGCCCACCAGACTATCATTTGTTTCGATCGGAGTACCTTTCACTTTAGATAAAAGTATAAGAAACTGGTTTCATTCGTTCTTGGCGTCAAAAATTTGCAGTACTTTGACACGAAATTCATACGTTACCAGAAAAATGGGAAAGGTCATAGCATTCTCACAACAAAAGGCCAAAGTTTTCCAAAAATCTAGTTTTTAAAGTGATACGCTCAATAAGAACCTGAATAATAAACAATAAAAGAAATCATTATCTTTATTTCTCTACTTCGAGAAAAAAGTAACCAAAATATAAAAAAGGTATACATCTACACATCACAGAAAAAAATAACCAATTTGGGTTAAAAATAACCAAAATGACAACACTGTATATAATTTAAATTACAATTTAAATAAAGTTTACAAATTTAATAGAAATACATACTTTTTGGTTCCAAACCACCAATAATGTTTTATAGAATTAGGCACGTGATGTGCAACTACTTAACTTAAATACAATTAAAGTTTTAATAAAACTAAGCATGTTGTGCAAACTACTGTACATATGCTCTTGCCTAACTTAAAAATTATAAAAAATTACCGATTAAATTTTTTGGTATACAATTTAATAATGTTGACTTATTTGCTTGAAAAATCATTTATTATAATACCAAAATGAATTGATATATTTTTCAAAGTATTGTCCATCGTTGGCCATTACTTTTACCCATCCACTCTTTTTTTGAGGTAAAGAATGAATCAAGCCAATTTATGATACCATGTTCTGCACCGATCGAAGCAAATGGTAGTCAGAAAGTGCAAAGTCTGGGCTATGAGGCGGGTGAGCCAAACTTCCTATCCACTGTTTTTCTTGCAACATGTGACCGAGCGTTATCATGATGAAAGAATATGGCCTCGTGTCTTGTCAAATATTCTGGTAGTTTTTCGTTAATTGCACTTTTCACACGAATCAATTGTGTTCGGTACAGGTCCCCTGTAATCGTCTGACCCGATTTTAACAGCTCATAAAACAAAACTCCATTCTGATTTCACAGAGCATTGACTTGGTGTCATGGATATTTGTCGTCGAGGTTGATTTGGCTGTTTGGCCAAGCTTTACATACGACTTTTTGCGCTTGGGTTATTGTATGTATCAATTTTTCATCACCATTAACAATACGAATAAAACGGACTTCCTTCATGCATTCGAGCATCATTTCCGACATGTAAAATCGCCTTTCAACGTCTCACGACTTCAATTCATACGGAACTCAATTTCCTTGCTTTGAATGAATTAAACGTAGGGAAATGGCTTGTTGTGTGATTCCCAATGATAATGCAAGTTCTTGTTGCATCGAGTAATGCTTTTAAATTCTCATCTTTAAACTTTTTCGGCTGGCCAGGGCTCTCCGTTTTCTTCAAAGGAAAGAAGGTTATCAGACTTCCCCGCAAAACATCTTCTTTAGGCACAAAATTCGACATTATTATAGCGATTGAACAAAATGTGTGCGTCTATGGAATACTGAATTTTAATGACAGATGTTTACCCTCCAAAATACCATATTTGTTATTATAGACACAAACCATATGTGATAGTTATGCCATATGTTGTTCAAATCGACATTACTCGAAAATCGGTTTTTGAAAAAGGTCGAATAATCCATCTCTCTAGTACACACATAACATTGAAATTCCGTAAGGAGCTATACCTACCTGTTCGAACAAACAGCCAAATAATCCCCCAGAGCCCTAAGGTTAAATTTTCGGGCATACATCTAGATCGCTAGCTAACATGGAAAAGCCACATTGATGCTTAATTGCTCAAAATTATATTGAAGAAGAAAGACACACATAAATATAGGATGGGCCCTATAAAAAATGCAATAAAACAAAAACGTTTTGAAATTTTTCCAAATTTCGTTTATTTTTTTGTTGTGAAGCACAATTGTTCCGGTTAGAATCGAAATATTATTTCATTCATATGGCTGCCGCGGCTGATATACAGTACCCTATTCGATTGAACCAATTTTCGAGAACTTTTTCGAGTGTATGGGGTCGTATCTCGGCAATGGCATCACGAATGTTGGCCTTCAAATGCTCAATTGTCTCTGGTTTGTCGGCACAACACTTGTTTTTAACGGTGCCCCACAGAAAATAGTAAAATGGTGTCAAATTGCAGCTTTTTGACGGCCAACTGACATCACCAATTCTGCTAATTAAACGGTCGTCAAACGTTTGACGCAATAAATCAATTGTGGCAAGTTGCACTATCCTGTTGAAACCAAACATTTTTCACATCAACACCATGAAGAGTGGACACAAAAAAAAAACAGTTATCATGGTGTGATAGGTGTCTCCATTGGGCTTAATGGTTGTGCCGTCCTCATTTTCAAAGAAATATGGCCCAATGATACCTCCGCTTTAAAGCGCACCAAACAGTGCACCCATTATGAGTGCATTGACTTCTGTAAAACTACGTTTGGTTTTTGTGAATCGCAAGAACGGCAATTTGGCTTACTAATGTACCCACCCAGGTGGCAATGAGCTTCATCCGAAATAATGATTTTAAATTATGATAAATTTCCTATAATTTATAACGTTACTCAAGCCTAAATCGATTCATTTCATTCAGTGGAGATAATATACTGAAATTTGTGATAGAATATAATGACATAAGTATTGCCAGATACGAACTAACAGCCGATTCAAATTTAAACCGATAGATGGCCCGCTCGATATATTGCCTTATAAGTAGAAACTTAATACTTAGCTTGAACTCCCTCTTGATAAAGCAATTGTGAAACCAATCTGGTGCTATGTTAGCTGACCTTGAAAAAAATAAGAAAATCTAAAATAAGTCAAATTTTAATATGTGGCGTATGAGTAACATTATCGCTTGTGTTACATATTATTCAGACGTTTTCAGTAAATGTACCATAAATTCTTTGTTTTATTTTGCCTTGAGGAACCAAAAAGGTAAGGGCTAGTACTTAGTTTAAGTATAACTTTATCTTCGTTTTTCGATTGGAAGACTATTTTTTCTTAGCTTTTAGTTTTTATTATATTTATCAGTTTAAGAAAAAATATTTTTTTTACTTCAAAACGTTGCAGTTAAATTTATAAGATTTAAAGTTATAACGAAAAAATATTTCCACACGATTTTCTTTCTCATTCAAGCAGAATAACTTAATTTAGATGGTATTCACAGTGCATTCAAAGCAGTTTAGTGTTAGTGCTTTATTTTATTCCTGATTTGATTTTTCTATCTTTTCGTTCAGCATTAAATATTGAATTTAAAATAATGAATTGAATTTTAAGATCCCAGTCTGCATATAAATTCAATGAAAGAAGAAAATTCACTTAAAAAAAAAAAAAAAAAAAAAAATAGGAAAATAAAAAAATCTTAACATTTTTTATTATGAAAAAAGAGTAACACGGAAAAATGGCATGTGTATAGGAAAAGTATTTTGCACTAAAAAATATATTAAAAAACAGCTCTTGTCATAATATTTGAAAACAAAAAATACGGGAAAAAATAGTCACACAGGTCTTCAACGGATGTTGTTCGCTTTCATTTCCATGTCCGTGAGTTGTTTCTTTCATGATTATTTTTTGCAGTTGTTGTGCAGTTTACGTTTCTTGTTTTTTTTTGTGTGTTCATGTTGATGGTTCGATGCCCTATATAAGGTATTTTCTTTATTTTTTTTAGATGACCAGTGTATGAAAAGAAAGCATTGGCATTATGGCTATAATTATAAGGAGAAACAAATTTTTTCAAGACGATATACGATTTTTAGATAAAAAAAACACTATTGCTTTTAGGCCTCTGAGCGGGTTTGTTTTTATTGTAGCTGGCTTTGAAGTCGTTATTCTGCTAGTTTTTTTTTCTTGTACTTAAACCAATTTTTTCTTTCAAATTTTCCTGTTTTTTAAAGCTAAACGAACTATTTTTTCACGATTTTATATTGAATAGGAAAATATGGGAGGAATTCAGTTGTTTTTTTTTAAATTTTTCTCAGTCGTTAGCACAACTAATGCAACATTTTTTTCACATACACTATGCATCGTTTAAGAAAGGACAAATGGTGAGTGTTGTTAAAAATATCCTATAGCGAAAAAGACATATATAGTTTATATATACATATATGGGTTAGGATTGAACTAACGAAAGATAAAAATGCTCTTATCATCTTAACAGATCGGGTACTTCTCATTTTGTATTAATAGTTAATTAACCGTTCATAAGCATAGCCGTGTGTTTATTTCAAATGAGTGCTTGGCAATGCTCTGGTACAATCAGAACAAGATCTTTTTTGCCATTTTGCAGTGTAAGTTATCGTATTGACTCGAGAGTATATGGCTCATTATGTTACCTCCAAAGGAACATTTTGAAACAAACTAGAAGTTAGATTTGGTCTTAGGAGAGCTACGGCGTTCTAAGTCAAAAAGATTTACACCTCCCGTCTCATAAACAAAACCAAAAATCCTATTCAGCGAGAAGAGAGTGTTGTAGGAACTTAGTTTCTACAATATAGTCCCTTAGAGGATTGGTGGCCTCTAATCCCGAATTAATTCCGGCAAAAACAGGATATGTGCAGAGGTAGCGTTTGATAATTCGATATCGTACCCGCATGTCCTACAATAATCAAACTCAACACAGCCCATTCTATATAGCTGTGTCCTTAAATCATATGAGTCCCTCTAGCCAACTGCATCAATTTCACCTTTATCGTGTCCATCGGCTTCGCACAGTCCAGATCTTATACAACAAGAACTTTCGCTCTAATAACCAATACCCTCTTACAGTCCACAAATGTCCTTATTTTGCCCTCATCGGTCACTATAGCTCTTACTCGACCAGGGATGCCACGATCGTGTATATCTACACATAGAGCCTAAAATATACTGATGACGTGAGCTGCAGCTCACTGTATTCAGTTTCACCAAGGTCATAAGGCTATCTATTCCAATAAGAGGATGTCAAAGCGATGAAAATAAGTGGGGCACTAGGAGTGCCAAATTGGAGTATTCAGAAAAAGCTTTGGTACTTTTACAAAGAGATACAAGTTATCATGTGACTTTTTTCTTTTATGGGTACTGCCATCAACTTTTCTAAGGAGGTTAGGTATCTAGCTGTTATTCTGGATAGGAGGCAAGGCGATAAGGGACCTTCGGGCAAGTCGCTCCTTCTACGAAAAGATTATAATATTTGGCACATTATCAGTTATGCGACGAAAGCTTGGTGAAGAAAGGCTGAGGAAGCTACCACCATTAATAAATTACACCAAATACAGAGACTCGCCTGTCTGACTGTATCAGTACTGGTGTTCATGGACGCAAACAAGACTTGTCGATATCACTGTGGAGATCGATGAGTATCTTCCAGACTGAGGTCATATTCATTACCATATTTGCGCAGATAAATCTAGACAGTGAACTCAAAGGCAAGACAATTAATATGTATATTCTCTAATAGCCAAGCTGCCTTAAAGACACTTGGCTCGATTAATCATTTATTTTATTTTTAATTTATTTATTTTTTTCCTTTACTCCTCTTGGGAGCATAGGGCTTCCACAAAGCATTTCCATCTTACACGATCTGGTGCTATTGTCTTTGCCTCTTCCCATTTAAGATTGTTTTGCCTTAGTTTTTGAATAATTGTGTGTCGCCAGATGTTTCTTGGTTGACCGCGGTTTCTTGATCCTTGAAGATTCCATTCAAGTGTCATCCTTGTAATACTATTGGGACTCTTCTTTAAGGTATAGCGATTCATCCCCTCTTTCTTTGCCTTATCTGCTTCAGTATGGGCTCTTCGTTTGTTAAATTCCATAGATCTATGTTGGTTATGGTGTTAGGCCAGAATATCTTGCATATGATTCTAAGGCACTTGTTGGTGAATACCTATAGTTTTTGCGTGATGGTGTTAGACACAAGCCAGTTTTCACTGTCGTACAACAGAATTGACTTTTCACATGCGTTGAATATTCTGGGCTGAGTTTGCCTGGATATGTATGAGCTATGCCGATCTTGCCTTATTGAACCTGTTGGTAGTGTCGAACTCTGCACCGCCGTGTATTGCCATTGGGCTTCCAAGATAGCAGAAGCTAACTGCATACTCTATTAGTTGGCCCTTGGTATGGTGTTTTCTGTGTTATTGTTATTAATTCTCATAGCTTTGGTTTTCTGGATATTTATCTCAAGTTCATTACGAGAAAGTTTTTCCAGGTTATTTATTTTGACTGCATGTTGGAGATCTTGTGTGAGAGAAGGCAAATATCATTCGCATAATCCAGGTTCTCGAGTTGTCGTAAGAGACTCCATGTTATACCTCTCCGTTGTGAACAGACTTCGCTCATGATCTCATCGAGTATGATGGTGAATAGTAGAGTTGAGAGTGGACATCCTTGCTTTACTGCAGCGTTAGTATGAATTGGTTGGACGGTGCTCCCGTTGTGAAGAACCAAGAGTTCTGCATTCTCGTACATTGCTCGTACTCTTTTTCTTTTCAATGCTTTCCATATAGCAGTCCTTTCGATGCTATCGAAGGCTTTCTTTAAATCGACGAACAGTAGGTGTACGCCATTCTAGAGGTGTACGAACAGTAGGTGTACGCTATTCTTGAGACTGTTCTATTATGATGCGTAGGGTGTTGGCCTGGTCTACACAGCTCCTATTTGGCCGGAAGCCTGCCTGTTCGTCACGCAATACGTTCTCTAGCTTGCTTTGAAGCCTTCCCTGTATTATGACTGCTAGTATCTTGTATATGGTGTTAAGCAGAGTAATTCCTCTCCAGTTATTGCAATCCTTCAAGTCACCACTTTTAGGTAGTTTCACAATGATGCCTTTCTTCCAAGTTAATGGCAGCCTCTTTTCCTCCCATGCGGATGTGTTATGAGGCCGTAGTAATTCAGCTGCAATTGTAATGTCCGCCCGTAAGATTTCAGCTTCGTTATTGCCTATTTTATCTCATTTAAACTAGGAGGGCTACATGCTAGGTTCAATGTACTTTGAGTAGGGCTGTTATGGTACATTTCGGTGTCTTGATCTGTGTGCATTATGTTGCTAATTTCCTCGAAATATTTCTTCCATACATTTGTGCTTTACTATTCGATACAATTGTGCCATTGCTAGCAGTAACTGCTTGGTTCCGTCTACATTTTCTATTTGTGAGATAGTCTATATTGTCTGGTGTAGTTTTCTCGTGTTATTCTGTCCAGCTGCTTCTCTGCTGTTCTAGCTAGATCTTCTAGGAATTTTCTTTTGTCTCTTCATGCAGCTTTTTTAACCTGTTTCGCCAGCTGTTGGTATTACTGCCTCGTTATATTGTTGTTGTTTAGCTGCAATTTAAGTTACCTCCTTTGAAAGATCAGGTTCCAAGTATCGTCTAATATCCATGTTCTTCTATGTATCTGCACTAGATCCAGTGTTTCTTCTGCGACTTGATTGTATATTGCTGTGATATTCTCCCATGTGTGATGCTGTCCTGTTGGTAACTGTTCACGTATTGCCATGATCAATGCGTTCCTGGTCGGTTATTCTGGAGTTGCTGTAGGCGGAGACGCTTTCATCTTGTACCTCCACTGTTTCGACAGTTAAATTTGAGCTTGATTTCGCCTGTGATAAGCTCGTGATCACTGCCGATGTCAACGCCAAAGAACTTCTCCATCTTTTACTCACGCATATGTGATAGATCTGATTGCGTGAGCTGCCGCTTGGCGATGTCCATGTATATTTATGAATTTCCTCATGCGGGAAGATGGAGCCACCTATGACAAGTTAGTATGTCTGGCATAGCTCTATTCGTCGCTCTCCATTGTTATTTTTAACTTCACAACAGTGCGTTTCCATGATTGAGTAGGTCTTGGTGTTGTCGCTTCCTATTTTCGTTTTGAAGAGAATGAGAATGATGATATCTCCCGTTCGAATACTACTGGGTGCTGATGTCATTTGTACGTAGAATTCATTCTTCTTAGCGTCTGCATCTTCTGTCGACACATAGCACTGTACTATTTTGATGTATCTTATTCTGCTTTTGAATCGAGCCATGTTCGGATATTGGTCTCCATGTCTGAGGGGAGTTCTTGATTTCCTTCGACATTATGATTCCGACTACGCTTTCGCCCCCATTTTTCTGTTCCGCTGTATAGCACAAGACTACCATTCGCCGTAGTAAGTTCACCATTACCATTCCATCTCATATCAGTTATACCCAAGGTGTCAATCTTATATGATTCTATCTGATGTTCGAGCTGCGCAAGCCGTGATGCTACACGAAGAGTCCATACATTCCATTGCACAATGCGTGTCCTATTTCGTGTTAAAAGCGTCATTACCGTATTATTCTGTCCATTGCTCTGCCTTGTTTCAGTTTCTCTAATCTCTATTTCTTCAAGCTAAGTAGATGATTGGTCCACTGTAGCCCATTCCAAGATGGTAGGGCTGCCATTTTATCGCCGTCTAGAAACGACGCCTCCATTGAATTGTATTGTGTAGTGGTGAGGATCTTTACTAAGTGTGTGTGTGATGATTCATATTTTAGCATTGTCGTTTTTTTTCCAGTAGGTAAGCTGGAATGTCAGGGAGGCTTATTTTGGATATTTTCGCCTGGATGGGTTGAAGTTTCTTAATTAAATATCCGAAAACCGCCATTAGTGTTGTTTCCTTAATGTCCTCTGCTGAGGCTCGAACCTGGGCTGTCAGAGTTGTACGCCGGTACTCTAACCACTACACCACACCACTGCCCGATTAATCTTTTATACTGGTTAAATATTGCCACGTCGCAGAGGCTTTCGCTTAGAAATAACGTCTAGTTGTTTTGGGTACCTCGATACTGTGAGATAGATGGTAATGAAGCAGCGGATACATTGGCTAGAAAAGGTTTCATGATATCTGTATTGGTCCGGATTTACTGTACAGCACCACTTAGTACTATCCTCAGTCTAATCAAGTTTTGGAAAATTGCCAGATTGGAACACTGGAATACTCAAACAGGACTTCTCCATTCAAGGGCGGCGATCAGTCCACAATTTGAGTGTCGGTATGTGGTTATCAACGGACTTAACTCCTAACGGAGTTTCTTACAGGCCACTATATACTAAGAGCGCATTTGAGAAGAATGGCGCTCACAGATGTGGACGTTTGTAGACTGTGCACACAGGCATCAGAGAAAGCGGAACACATATTGCGTGATTGCGAGGTTTTTGATGTCTGTTACAATGGAGTCACTGCGTGGCATTTCTGTGAGCAATGGCCAAGAATTTCGGGCAAAACGTACAAAAAAATCGTTTTGTTAAGCTACTTAATCTTTCCCTCTTCCAAAACCAAACGATTTTAAAACGACACAAAACTGGCTTTAAAAACAGTTTATCATTTCGAAGAATGGCTTTTTGACAACCTTGATCTGATTTCGTTGGATTACAAATTGTGAACAGTTTTGAATGCTATGGAAAATTTTCTAATAAATGAGGTCTCTGTAGCTATTGACGATTGTTCAGGTGAAGGGGAAATTTTTAACAATATTTGTATACATTGAGTTGGTGAATAAGTTCTTGGCCTATAGGAAGAATTAGGATCTTAAAACGATTCTAAATCATCAATGGCATTTGCCGAAATATCTGCAGCTTAGGTGCTTTATGAGCTCCACTAAAAACAACAAAGAAAAGATCGCCCTTAAATTGATTCTCAACATCTAGATTAACATGCCGTCACGAACAGCGCTTTTTTTATCGAAGCGTCATGGAAGATAAGAAATGGTCCCCATACATAAATGCCAAGCTAAGAAAGAGGTGAGTGCTTCAGTAGATACCCCAAAGCCGGGAATTTGGTGGGACTGAAAGGAATGCCACGATATATAGCCCAATTACACGGCTTCTAAAAGGCTATTCGATTATGGGACCCAAAAAAAAGGCCAAACCATACTCCTTCTTGACAACGACAAGGTCTATGTTGCACGAGTCATCAAAGCCGCACTCTAAAAGTTCGAGCTGAGCATCCCCGTATTCTCTGGACCTTGCACCCAAGAATTACCGTCTATTCTGCTGCCTGCCGAACCATATGAAGAGCGTTGCCTTCGACCAGGAAGATGGACCTCAAAAACTAGCTCATCAAATTCTATGATACCAGCTCGAGCGATTTTTGACGTTGTCGTAAGCAGCAATGGCAAATACATTGATTTATTATTAATATTATTAATTTTTGTTTAAATAATTCATTAATTTTTATACCCCAACCTAATATATTAATAATCTATGTATCGGGGGGGCCATATATAGGTTCAAATTTGAACCAGCAGTTATTTCGAATCTGGCAATACTTATATTCTGTCACAAAATTCGATATATTATCTCCAATGAACGAAATGAATTGATTAAAAGAGATCAAAAATTATCTTTTCGGATAAAGCTCATTTTCAGAAAACCCAAACGTGGTCTTACAGAAGCCCATGCACCCATTAAGAGTGACGGCTTGTGGGGCGAAGATATCATTGACCCATATTTCTTTGAAAATGAAGACGGCGTAACCATTACGGTCAATGGAGACACCTATCACACCATGATAACCGATTTTTGTGCGCCACCTCTTCATGGTATTGATGTGAACGATGTTTGGTTTAAACAGGATAGTGTAATTTCTCATATGTCTCATGCCACAATCTATTTATTACGTCAAACGTTTGATGGCCGTTTGATTAGCCGAAATGGTGATATCAGTTAGCCACTAAGAACCTGGGACTTGACACCGTTGGACTATTTTCTGTAGGGCGCCTTTAAAGACAAGTGTTATGCCGACAAACCAGAGACAATTGAGCATTCGAAGGCCAACATTCGTAATGCCATTGCCGAGATACGACCACATACACTCGAAAAAGTTCTCGAAAATTGGTCCGACCGAATGGGGTACTGCATAGCAGCCGCGGTAGCCATATGAATGAAATTAAATTTCATTTCTAACCGGAACTTGGCAATATTTCAAACTGATTTTATTTTATTGCATTTTTAAATGTAAACTTTTAAATGGCCCATCCTATATATAAAAATGGATTATGGTTTGTTCGGATGCTTGAAACTTCAAAACCACTCAACCAAGTTGGACACTTCCCTCTGCAATTTTTTTCGTAATTGCTATGCGAAGGCTTAGAAAAAATGAAAAGCCGAAAAATTGTCAACAGATTTCGCTGTAGGCGGTCAATCCTTTATCTCTGCTCCTGTTAAAAGTATTTTAATAAGATTTGGTACGTAGGATCAGTGCATATGTTCTAAGTTCTGTAGCAAATACAAACGGGCTTAGACAAGTGATAAAAGTACCTCTAATACAAAGTAAATATTGATTTTTGTATAACTTGAAAACAGCTAAAGCGGAAGATTCTAAATTTGTTCTAAATAACTTGGCAGCCATTACAATGTTCAGATGTGGGCGTGTCATCTCTCACACATAGTAAGAAGTCGTTGTTTTTTATTGAAGATTTTAATCAATAAATAATGACCCTGAGACAGAATACAAACAATTGTTGTGCCTAAATAGCTGGCCGCTGCTGTACGTATGTATATATTTTCCCTGTCAAAGCTGGGTGGGTAAAGTTAGTCGGCTAAATCGATTTTCTTGAAATTTTTACAGTATCTCTCTGTATGTCTGGAAGAAACTATAGGCTTTATAATTTTCAAAAATTCCAGTTGGGTGGCGCTACACCCATACAAATTAAATATGTATTTGTCTATATGTTCAAAACAGTAAGGGTGTCTAAATCTAGTTCAAATAGCTTCATAGTAAATAGAAATCATCGTGTTATGTCGTTTACAAATTAAATTTTGATTTTGTATATCTTAATAACGGTTAAAGTGTAAGTTTCTTAATTTGGTTTAAGTGATTTTGTAGTCAATAGAAGACATCAGGCGGAAATTGGGCAAAATTGATTAAGTGGGCGTGGCATCACCTATATTTAGTATACATAAGTTTTTGTATATCTTGAGAGCGGTGTTAGAAGAAGTTTCTAAATATGATTCAAACAACATCATCAGTCAATAACTGGACGAGATTGAATAAGTTGGTGTGGGCCCCTCCATTGATACTAAATATGGTTTTTTATGTGAAGAACAACACTTAGAGCTTCATTGTCTGTATACATTAGCCGAAAAGCGGCAAAGATTGTATAAACAGATATTGCTCAAAGCATGCCGGTTAAAAGTTATCTATGTATATACCACATACATATACTATATAAAAATTATTGTGTAATTAAAGACTCTATACAGGTTATAAAGACTATATTAAATGGTCTGATTTGGACTGGAAGCATATAGAATTAGAAAAAAGAGTACAAATTAGAACTAAGCTAATAGTGAAGATAATAATTAAGATAGAGGAAGCGAAGCACGCCGGGTTTTATTTAGTGAATAAATAAAAAACTGTGGTTCAAAAACTTTCAATGCTTACAATCTTTAAGCCTAAACTATGTATGTGTAAAAGTATTTACATATGTACTTACCCCAGCAAGTTTGTGCCGCTGTGTTATGGTAGGTGAGACACCCACCTACCATCCAGAAGGTCCTTGGTTCAATACCAGACCAAACCATCTGAAAAAGAAAAAGTTTTTTCAACAGTAGCATCACCTCATAATATTAGGCGTTAAACTGTAGATTCTTCCTAAAAATAGATTCGAGTGCAGCTCATTGACTGAGAGAAGTCCCCGTGTTCCTTTATAGAATGTTATGGGAGTTTATATATATAATATATCCCAACTAAGAATTTTCTGTTTTCAAATTTTGGGAAAGGGTTTGCTAAGAAATACCAGTAATTATCGGAACGAACACTCGTAGCTGTTGTTTTTAAAATTATGAAAATTATTGATTTTTTACCGCTTTAAGTCTTTTTCAGCAGCGAATTATCCAGATATTTTTCTCTCTGAGCTTACAATATAAGGCATTATTTGTAATCCTATTCTGTGCAATGTCGGATCAGTTGTTCGCCTTCAAAAAAATCCAACACAAATCTCTATTCAAATCATTTCAAATGTCTACAGACTTATACCCAAATATATATTGGTGTATGTATATGATTGAGCATGAATAAGTGAGTGCGTGTGTAGCCGCCGTACTTGCTTTCATTCATGCTCTTCTCAATTTTTGGTTTCAAAACAAATTTTCTCGTTAAGATTTTCGTATGCGTGTGTGTTAGTAAAATCTTTTTTTATATTGTTGTTGCTGCTGATGTTAATGTTTTTGTTATTCTCTTTAGATGACTCGTGCAAGTGTGTTTGAGCAAACAATGGCACGTTTGTGCTTTCGTTTCCAAATATTTTTAACAACAAATACAACTATAACAACTACAGCAACAGTGGAAGCAATAACAACAACATATAAACACTTTGACTATTTCTTTTTGCTATTGATGTTTTTGCTGTGACTACAGCTGCTGTTATATACTACATATGCATGTGGCTGTTGTATGTTTCGTACATAAACGAAAATACTGTGTGAACAAACGGTTTTTTGTTTGAGGGAAACATCTTCATTAGGAAATCTAGGAGAGAGAGAGAGAGAGCGAATGGTAAAGAGTTACATATACATACATACACACGAATTTTTTACTACATGCTTATCTGCATAAGCATTCTAACATGTTGTTTTTATTGTACATTTCTTTTGTGTGTATTATTTTTGAACATTTTCACGCTTGACGAAAGCAGAACTGCACATGCACATGCACATTGACTCCTCCAAGCTACACCAAAATGCTTTGAAAAAAATTTTGTGTGTGTGTGTGTGTCGGTTTTAAAGGGATAGAAACATTGTTGTTCCCTTTATTTTATTTTTTTGGGTAGAAAAATTGAAAAATGTATACAAATTGAGGAAACAAAATCCAGGATAAAAGGTCCTCGTTTTTCTTTCGTTTTTTGCGTTACAATTTTTCAAATGTTGTTTCGTTTGTTAGACGAATCCTTTTATAATTGTTGCTTTGGTGAAGGTGATAAATTTAAATGCGAATGGATTTATTTTCAGGTTTTTTTCTGAGCTTTTACTTTTCTCCCCTTTTTTTATTATTTCTTTGCCATTTTATTTTAGTTTCGTGTATGCTTTGTTATCATAAGTGCTGTTAAAGCATTTCTCAAATTTTAGTACAAATGTTCACTTAAAAGGTTAAATGCAATAAAATTTCTATAGTTTGTATGAAACAAACGTATTGTTTTGTCGTTAGTCTTCGTTTTGGGTAGAGAGGGACATTGAGAGAGAATAGTTGTAGTGCAACAGTACTTAATTTAACAATTCCTATTTTCCAACAGAACTTTATTTCTCAACTATAGTACACTAGTATAACGTAACGCTTTCGATAATTTACTTATTGTAATGTCAATAGTAAGAACTTTGTCAGTCATTGCAATGAACTTAACCCTCTAATGCATAATACCACTTTCTAACTGCCTTGGGTTTTTTAATTTGCTCCTAAATGTAATAACCCACATGTACCCGCTGAAGTAAACTTAGCATTGATATGTTAAACGAAAATTCATGATATCTTCGCTCAATATAAACACGATTAGAAATTGCACGAATAAATTTTAGTCGATTGGATCGCCGCTGCAAATATACCAACACCACTACGCGTTCGGCTGTTTGGTTCAAATAAGAACAGTGTTAGAGAAGATCCGAATTTATCTAAGCAATCAAGTCTATCAAATGTTGTCTTACAAGTTGCAACTGATTCATAAATCAAGCCGTCCTATTATTCATTTCTCTTATTTTTTTCCGTTGCTTTGTTTCTTAAATCAGTTCGATTTTTCAAGCTAGTAGATCGTTATTCTACTGTAGCTTCCTTCATATGATTTTGCGTGGTGGTGAAAATCGTTGCTAATTGATGTTGATATTTGCTTTTGCATTGTAAATTTTTCGTGGCGTGTTTTCCTGATAATTCGTCTACAGTTTGTCATCATCGCCAGAGGTATGCGGGAAGGTCAGGGGATTTTCTTATATATTTCTAGAGGGAAGTTGAAGCCTTTTTATTGAACATTCGAAACCACAATTAATTTTTTTCTTCATCATCTCCTCTGCTGCTATGGCAAATGTTTAACAACATTATCAATTAAACTTTTTTTCTCGCACTGTATATTTCTGTATATTTTGTTTTAATCCTCTCTTTATACTTTTTGCCTATGCGTGTGCATACGTACGTGTGAAAACGGAAGATAAAATTCGCTCAGAGCCATTTTTTGTCTTTCAATATTTTATACGCGTAAATTTCAAACAGTGTAAGATATCTTCCGAAAGTCTTATATTCGGTTAATAGTTATTGATTACAAGACTAAAATCTCTACTTAATACGATCTCTACTTTGCGATGAAAACTTTTCCTACTTATGATTCCAGTATTATAAACTGAATGAGGAATTACAATCGAAGTTTAATTATAAAGAGTGTCCAAGAATTAACGCAAGATTTGAATTTGTTACCATATGTACCGTAAAGTGTTGGCAACCCGAAAAAAACAATTCGAGAGCTGACAGCTGACAGCTTAGCGTAAGTAAGTATAAATGGAGCGTTACACGATAGATTTCAAAAATAATGAAAGCTTGGTGGCCGAAGTTCGAAAATTTCATACAAAATATGATCACTTGAGTGTTTTAACTTCGTCAAATTTCAAGAAGCTCTCTACAGCGTATACTCTCTTAATGTCTGTTTCTCCATGCTTACAAAATGCAATTAATACAACAACTGAAGCTTAATAACTATGCACAGTGAAGGGAGTTCGTTTGATTGATTATTGAACATCAACAAATGAATGCAGATTTTTTTAACAAAATCATCTTAATCGATAAGGCTTATTTTCACCTTGTGTTCTGAAGACATATATCTGGTTGTTGAAAAACAAATGCATCCACCACGTTCACTGTTCGGTGTGCATTTTTGGCTGGAGGCATAATTGGACCATAATTTTTGAAATTGAGGTTGCACAAGCAGTGATTCAATTCAATTACTGCATGAAACTCCAGGTCGTGATAAGATCCTAGATCCTTTGAAATCACAGGCCTATGTCAGTACACCCACAATCAACCATGCAGTAAAGAAGGAGATTCAGCCACATTTATGCAAAATTATTATGAAAAATTTAGGCGAATAAGTGCGTATGTGCATGCAAAGCCGTAGAGGCCATTTACCCGATGTGTTATTCCATAAATAATCCTATCCTATGATACTTTATGATTCAATAAAAGTTATAACAATCAAAAGAGTAAAAATTGTGTCTTCTGATTAATTAAAATAATGCGTTAATTATGGGACACCCTTTCCATATATTTGTTTACAAATTTATTTATTTGCTTGAAATAAAACGCAATTTCGGAACCTCAGAAGTGCAACAAAAAATAAATAAATAAATAAATAAATTAGAGGAATAGTACTATTTTTCTGATAGGTGCTATAGAGTATTTTACAATCCAGCCACTGTTTGTGAAATTTCCGATATACCTACAATATCTTAAATTACGAATAAAAAAAAAAAAAACAATTTAACGTACCCTCACGTATTTATAAGCTTGTAACTTTACAACATATTACCCGATTTTAAGTTTATCAGCGTATTCGGAAAAGAGTTAAATATACATTTAAATGGTATATAACTGGTCCGCCATCTAACATTTTTTTTAACTAGTGCTTATTTCGTGAATGGTAACACTTAGCTCATGCCTGATTCGACAGATATTAGTTTTATCCTTCCGCTGAACGAATATGGTTGAGTATACGCTTTTTTCGCTACGCTAAGTGGGCCTGCGATCGACTTACAGAAGATGCCGATTTTGCCAAAAAAATCATCTTTTCTGCTGAAGCTCAATTTGATCTTGGCGGGTATGTAAACAAGCAAAATTGTCGCATTTGGGACACAGAAAAACCCGCACATATACATTGAAAAGCCGATACACCCCAGACGAGTCACTGTTCGGTGCGGATTTTGGTCCAGAGGCATAATTGGGCCATTTTTCTTCGAAAATGAGCAAGGAGTGGCCGTTACAGTCAATGGCGATCGTAATCGGGCCATGTTGAACGAATTTTTGTTCATAAAAATTGAAGAGGAGGATATTAGCAACATTTGGTTTCAACAGGACGGCGCTACGTGCCACACAGCCGAAGCTACACTTGATGTTTTGCGCCCTGTTTTTGTAGATCGCATTATTAGCCGCAGAGCTGATGTCGTTTGGCCACCTCGGAGCTGCGATTTTACTATTATTTGTGGGTTGCCGTCAAAGATAAGTGTTAGTGTGGTCAAAAAGATGTGCCAAGACTTATATCAAAAAAGTTCAGGTTATACAAAATAAAAATTAAAAAATTATTTTCAATTTAGCGAGGCGGTATTCGACCAGCACATTACTTGAAGAATACAATCAAAATATGTTTATGGCTGTAACCAGTCAAATTACACAAAGCTTTGAAAATCGAAAGAGGTTTTCAAACTATCATCTAGTAAGAAATTTGTAATATCACCAACTTCCTCAACTTCATTATGAAGTTGACAAAGGGGTTGACATAAAAATTTTCTTCAAATTTCAGTAAGGTTTTTAATAAATTTTTTTTTTTTTCTTAAATGTAAATATACTTTTATACGTAATTTAAGTTCACTCTAAAATAAGTTTTTCATTTGTTGCAATACTTACTAGTAAAATCTCAAACTATGTAGTTATATAGGATATTTTTTATATTTTTAACTTGTAGTAATGATAGTAAATAAAGTAAAAAAAAATATCATTCAACTGCCACCGAATTCGCCTATTTTGGCTCCCTGTGACTTATTGCTGTTCAATCGAGTTAAGAAACTATTACGGGGAAGGCGTTTCAGCAGCCGAGAGGAAATAATGGAAAAATCACAGGAAGCTCTGATAGACATATCGAAACCAGAATATAACAAATGCTTCGAGGATTGGCATAAGTATTTTTCAGTCGATGGGGATTACTTAAAATGGGAAAATATAGATTTAGGTAAATAAACTTGGTGTAGATTTGAAAATTATAAATTTCTTCTTAGGGCGACAGGCAGGTTATGTTAAATACCCGTGTTTGTGGAACAGTCGCGATAAAAACAACTATTGGACCCAAAGTGTGTGGCCACTGAGTGAGTCAGCTATTGTTGGTAAGCAAAATGTAGTAAATCCACCTTTAGTTAATAAAAACTTGGTATTATAAAGCAATTTGCTAAAACCCTTAAAAAAAGATGTCCAATATTTTGCTTACCTGTCACAAAAGTTTCCTGGTCTGAGCAAAGAACAGTTTAATGCACACACCACATATTAGATAATTGATAAAAGTCCCAAATTTTGTCGAATCTAGGAATGAACTAGGAGAATAAACCTGACAATGTTTCGTTTCCGTAATTCAAAATGTTATTGGAAATCAGAAAGCTATTTACAATTAGTTAACGACATGTTGTCTAATTTAAAACATCTAGAGTGCAACATGAGTATTAAGGTACATTTTTTACATTCTCATTTAGATAGATTTCAGAAAACCTTGGAGATTACAGTGTAGGACAAGATGAAAGGTTTCAGCAGGATATTCGCACAATGCACTATAGTTCCAAATCGATTTTTGTGGCAAAAATTAAAAAAAAAATTATTTTTAAATTGTTAAAAGTGAATTTATTTTCATAATTTCAACACAGTTAGCAACAATACAAGTCTGCCGCCGATCTGCTAGGCTTTCAAAGTTGAAAGCTTAAACACGTGCTCTTAAATAAGTGTTAAAACAGTGTTACAATTGTATATGGAGCAAACCTTAAAAAATAAAGTTATAAGGTATTTAAAAAATGGAAAAGGTAGCCCAAAGTAAGTAGTTTCGTGGTATATTTTTCAGATTTATTTTTGTTGAGTCCTCGTCGTAATTCTTGCTATTGTGATTGTGTAGTTTTGTAGTTTCAACATTACCTATAAGTCGCGAGGACCAAAAGTTGTGTTTGGGCACGAATTTGCATGGAAGTTTAAGTGTGGAAGTGTTCGTCAAAGTGTGTATTTTGTGTGTATATTTATATCTTCAACAAACTCTCACAATTGTCATCTTATTTTAAAACAACTTCTGATTAACCATGTCGGTTTGGATAACAAACAGGCGCAAAGATGATGTGCCAATAGAGTGACTTTTTAAAAAAATCAATAAGAATTGGAATACTAACAAAAAAAAAAAAAAAAAAAAATAAAACAAAATGTAAGATACAATTTAACATATTCAATTTATTAAAAATTACGATTAAATTCGGCCACGCGATCTGACTCCAATTTTGTATACCAATACCCCGAACGTCAAGTTAACAGCAGACTCCGACTGAACCATGGTGATGTTGACTATCTAATAATTTTCTTTCACATATAAAAAATACTTATCAAAGCAAGTTACAAATTAGATTGTTTTCAGGAAGTGCAACAAAGTGTGATTCTCAATATTAAACAGTACTCAAGTTTAACCCTCTAAAACTGCACAGGACCCGACAAGCTTAGACAGTATCCGATAAACTCGAGTAGGTTGATCCTATTTGATTTCTCTACCATTATTATATCAAAAAAATCATTAATTGCAGTTGGGATATCTTCCTTTTTAGTGGACGTAGGGTGTTCGCGTTGTCCAATTGACTATTTTCCTTAATTTATTTATAATGCCATGGCCATTGATTCTTTTAATTTATGCGAAAAAAATCGATTTGAAACCTTAGAGTAATGGAAGAACGTTACCAAGGTATGTATGACATAAATATGATGGCTGATTACTGCTGGAATCTTTGTCGGGATCTTATGTAAACACCTCATTCAAGATAATCTTATAAAAAAGATTGTGACTGTTTTAAAATAAAGTTAGTAAAAGAATCATACTTTTGTAATAATTTTTAATTTACTTATATATTTCACACTAGAGCTGCTAGAAAAAAACTTGTGTTGTTTTCGTAATCAGCACAGTTAAATCAAGCTCATCAAATAAAAATATCCCGGGATATTTGTATGTGTTGACCAGTGTATTCTCCAAAAAAGTTTTTTTATAACCTAAATGTTTTAATGGTGACTAATATCTTAGAAAGCCTTTTTTACTTATCTAAAAAGCTTTTCATTGACAAAACTAATTTAATTGTAGTTTAACAGGAATTATTGCGCCTTTCGTTAAGTCATATTCGATTTTATTTTCGCTTAATTGTACTGAGCGGACAAATTTATCAAACAAGTTGCTAATGGGGTTCATGTCAGGTATCTGAGACGGAAAATAAAGCTGTTTGGGAACGTTGTCGAAGAAGCATTCGTTTACAATGCTTACTATCTTGCTTATTGTCTTATTCGAATAATCAGACCCATTTTGTTTACTCATTACCTCGAATCATGTTCGAGTAGGTCTTAAATGTCAACCCTAGTCACAGAAATGCAACGCCATACTATAAAAAAACTAATAAATACAATAATAAATACATACATGAAAAAATGTGCAACTTAAAAAAACCTTTTTTTGAGCCACCTTTTTTGTTGTCTAAAATGCCCATTTTGTACAACTTTTTGAAAAGTCCCAATGGTACTTCTTTATACCTCGTTTAAATTTTTACAATTATGACTTACTCGTTCATACACATTTTTGTCTAATGATTTTCAAAAAAACTTTGTAATTAAAAGCCTTCTACTACTAATTAGAACTTATTGAAAAATATTTAATTATTTAATGCAACATAGCATTCTGTTAGAAGTATATACGTACATATATGCTACATTTTACTCTCTTTATAAAAATTCTTACAATTAAAATATTATTAATAACAGGATAATTAAGAGAAATAAAAAAGTTGTTTACTTTTTCTCATCTTTACTTTGTTAAAACACCAGCCTCTGTATGAAACACAAAAAGACAGACATGTATAAAATATGTCACATGGAGTGTTATTATGTATGACATGCTTGTAAACACTGTAAACAATTTTTGTTTTTATTTTTAACTTTTTGTCGCTTTCTTACTTGGCAATTATTTATTATCTCTCCTTTTTCTAGGTTTTCTTTTTTTTTACAAACGATGCAAACACACATGTTTTCTATTTTCTTAACTCGTATTTGTTGGCATTTTGATTTCCGCTTAAAAGTTTGTTCATTTGTACCATTTTAATGAGCTTTAAGACGGATGATGTTTTTAGTAGTAAGTATACATGTACATATGTGTGAATATCGCCAGTTGTATGCTTTATCACAACGCTTTATATGTGTATCATTTTTTTTTTTAATTTTAATTTTGTTGTAAACTTAATTAATTGTGCAAAATGTTTTAATTTTAATAGAAAATGAGAAAACTGTGTTAAACTGTGTTATTGATGTAAGGATTTTCACAAGTATATTTAATAAGGTAGTGTTGCCAGTACAGAAAATAATTATTTTACAAAAAAACATATGAGTAAGTTTATATTGAATGTGAGGTAAGTCCATTTTTGAGAAAATAGCGGTAATTGAATCGGCTGGGCAATTTAAAAGTTGAAATTTTAAAAATGAAATAAAGCAAAAACGGTTTGAAATATTTCCAAAATTATTTTTTTGTTGTGAAGTACAATTGTTCCGATTATCAAGAATGTTGGCCTTAAAATGCTCAATTGTCTCTGGTTTGACGGCATAACACTTGCCTCTAACGGCGCCTCACACGGTGTGAAATCGCAGCTTCTTGACAGCCAACTGACATCACAATTTCGCCTCATTAAACGGTCATCAGACGTTTGATGCAATAAATCTATTGTGGCATGAGATGTGTGGCAAGTTGAACCATCCTGTTGAAACCAAACATAGTTCACATCAATACCCTGAAGAGCGGGCACAAAAAAATCAGTTATCAAGGTGCGATAGGTGTCTCTATTAACCGGAATTATTGCAACGTCCTCATTTTCAAAAAAAAAAAAAAATGAATTAATGATGTCTCCGCTTCAGAAGTCGCACCAAACAGTCACTTATAATGGGTGCTTTGGCCTCTGTAAGTACACCTTTGGGTTTTCTGAGCCCCAAATACGGCAATTTTGCTTATTAACATACCCACGAAGATGAAAATGAACACAATCCGAAAAAGTGATTTTTTCATCTAGCGAAGCTAAAACGAAGCGGTTGGTCATGCGGCTTCAACTCTTTAACCAATTGGACTTTGTAAGTTTTTATAACGAGATGTTTTCGCAAAATTCGACGTAAACTGGTGCGTAAAATGTTGAATTCTTGAGAACGATGACGAGTTGATATATTGATGGATTCTCCCGCACATTCTGTACGAGCACGCTTACGTCCAGGCGCATCAACCATGAAACCAGTTCACGAACTTTAGCAATAAACTTGCGTATACCGGGCTGCGTTGGTTCTTCTCGGCGGCCACATTTTGTACGAAATTTCGTGCATTTGTCTTTGTTTTGGAAATAAATTTCCAATAAATCCTAACGTTGCTCAAGCGTAAATCGATTAATTTCGTTCAGTGGAGATAATATACTGAATTATTGCCAGATTCGAAATAACCGCTGGTTTAAATTTAAGCTGATAGATGGCCCACTCGAGAGTTATAGGAATAACTTGTTATGATTTTCAATTTAGAGTAATAAAATCAGATTCTGGTATTTGGTAAATGAAAGTCAAATCAAAATCAAATTCAAGTTTTATTAATCCAATTAAAAATATTTTATTTTATATCTAGAGAATAATTGATAGCAAGAAGATTTATCTTAATAATAATTCAGCGAATAAGTTTAATTTAATTTTATATAAATAAATGCATATCTTTTTAGGTTAGTTATAGCTATTTAATTTTGTTTTATATTGGCACTAACCAACCGATTCTCATGGTTTATAGCTTATTTTATTCTCAACATTTTAAGCTTTAATTTAAGTGCTTACAGTATAAGATTTTTATTCTGAAAAATTTTTTATGACTTTTTGAAAAAAAAAAATCCTAATTTTGGACGAATTTTTTTTTTTTTATGAATAACTCCGAAACTGTTGCAAAAAACCAAAACAAATTTCTTCAAGTGATTTATTGGAAATTTTGTACCCAAGCATTTACTGGTACTTGTATAAAGATTGCTCAAGTCGTTTTCAAGTTATAATGAAATGTGTTGACATAACTACTATTTTTGGGAAGAAAAATTTGCCACGACCATAAAAAAGCTGACTCTGATGGAAAAAAGCTGAAAACGGATTTGAATTCAGCGCATCAAAATCATTATATTCCATATAATTTTATTTAAAGGCGAAAAATTTTTTGTTTTTTGTAGCCCAGTGTTATACAAATATGTATACCAGGTGTATCAGTATGAAAGTAAAAAATTGTATTCAAAGTATTGGTCATTGCTGTCTACATATTTTCTCCGTCTTTCAGGAAATTTGTGGATTCCACGTTAATATAACTGTTCGCCTTTTGAAGCCATCCAATTAGTCATCCAATTTTCAACTTCCTTGGAGGAATCGAAGTGCTACTCAACCAATGAAAACAAATAGTAGTCGGAAGGTGCAAGGTCTGTTGAATGCGGCGGGTGGGGTAGCAGCTCACAGCGAAATACTTTGATTCTATCCTGAACTGGTTTTGCTTTGTGTGCAGATGCATTGTCATGTTGAAAAATTACCTTGCCATGTCTTGTGGCCCATTCTGGTAGTTTTTCGATCAATGATCAACTTGACCATTTTACTAGGTTTTAGGAGCTCTTGGTACACCACACCTTTTTGGTTTCACCATACACACAGCATTGTCTTCCTGCCGAACCGATCTGGTGTTGCAGCCGAAGTTGATGGTTGTACCGGATTAACCCATGATTATTTCCGTTTAGAGCATGATCACCATATGCCTCGATATACGTTCGATGCCACTCTGCAGCACTTTTCTTTAAGTGAAAACAAAAAACCAATGCTTTCCGAAAATCATCATTTTCTGGTAACAAATCGCCATCTTTAACACGATAAAAAAATATAATGTTGTTTGATGTATACTGAATATGTTTGATAGATGCCAACACAAAAAAAAAAGAAAAAATTACGGCTCGTTCACAATAACTGTTCCCTATAGAGGCATTTGTATCTTGACGCTTACTTCATACCGGTACACCTGGTATCTATGTAGGGTTGCCAGGTGGGCTTGATTTCACTTGAATCAAAAGAATTTACAGCTTGTCAAGAATCAAGAAAAATATTTTTTGTCAAGATTTTACACAAAGTTGTAATATAATGTAAAGTATTTTAAGTGTATTTGTTTCTTAGTATACAAATTTCACCAAAAAGTTTTATTTGAAACGAGCTTTATTAAACTAAACGTGATCCGTTTTGATCTATAACTTTTCGCCATTTTCGCCATTTGCTATCAATGTAAATCTTCTGGGTTTTCCGAGCGAAAAGTTGATCGAATTGCATTTTAAGAAAGTTCTGCAATAAATATGCGAGGTATGGGCTTTACGGTGGATGCATCAAAACTTCCCAGCCAAGCTTTCTCAGATTCTGTCGGGCCATTAAAGATATGTGTGGCCTGGCGTTAACTTGATGGCATAATAATAACTTCATTGTTTATCAGTTCTGGCATTTTTAATTGAATTTCTTGCTTGTTGCCAGAATCGAATCGATCTTTTGACCAGGTTGTAGAATCTCAGGTTTTCAATCTTTGCTTTACCACCGTCAACGAAGCTTCGTCTTGCTTCATGCATTATGAGTTTTCCACATTGTTATTGTACGTGATTCACTTTTGATCGCACTTTTTATCGATCAAAAGTATATATATATATATATATATATATATATATATAGAATAGGTATAATACATACCATACATATAGGGTTACCAGATTCAACATTGCAAAATTCTTGACATTTATAGAAAAAATGTATATATATATTATAGTGATAGGTCCTAATGATAACTAGCAATAATAATATAATATATATATATATATATATATATATATATATATATATATATATATATATATATTATATTATTATTGCTAGTTATCATTAGGACCTATCACTATAATATATATATACATTTTTTCTATAAATGTCAAGAATTTTGCAATGTTGAATCTGGTAACCCTATATGTATGGTATGTATTATACCTATTCTACGATTGCGTGAAAATGATTATCATTTATTATTTTAACAAAATCTATGAATAACTTATATACTGTTCCTCAATCAAGTAGTGAAATAGGGTACCTCCAATGTAGATTATGCCTCATCGTAAGACATCTGTTTTGGACGATTTGGTGCTTTTTTAGATACCTTTTTGTAGCTCGATACCGAACTGCGGATGCAAAGGACATTATTGACTGATTAACACCTTTCTAAATGAGATTTTTATTTTTTATGATTAAAGTTGACTTTCTGTTTAAGGAAGGCCAAAGACCTGTGAAGGCTTTTAACGATTTTTGGCAGGATCATATGAAATGTGTGTTGAAATATGAATTTTTTGTCCAATGGTACTTGAAGTAAATTACTTCGTCTACAATATAAAATTTCAAATCCATTCCGGCATTATTGAATTCTAGGACAGCCGTGATTATTAAGCAAAACTCTCTTATAATATCCTGGAGAATTTTTTTCCAATTTTTTTTATCACATTCTCCCTCTAATTGACTTTCATACCTACTTTTTTCCTGGAGATATGTTTCCCATTTTAGAAGTTGTTCTGAATGCGGGCAAAGGTAAAAAGAGAAAAATTTCCCCAGGAGTATTTTTCCGAATAGAGAAACTAGGAACAGAGAAAAAATTCTCCGGGAAATGTTGTACCAAAGAAACTGGACCGGTATATTACTAAGCACGATAGACAAGGTGACTGCTCACAACCGAAATAAGGAAGCATCAGACGTGATCTTACCCAGGCTTACTAAATAGCAGGCAAGTTCTTAACTTATTTAAGTGAGAAGTTTTTATGTTTAACCATGAAATAACTAAGACAGTCTACAGATGGTTATCAAAAACCAAGTTTTCTGGTATGTTTTCTAAGTCGAAAACGATTGAAAATGTTAATCAGCAAACCTTGCATTATCATTAATGATCAACTGGTTGAAGTGCGTTAGAAAAGTGCTATTCAAAGTACAGGGTGCAAAGTACATAATGAATTTTAATGTTAAGTTTGGCAAAACTTTTATTTGAATCCAGAAGACGAACCTCTTTAGAATCGTTTTAAAAATCAAAACTTACATCTGAAAAACTCGAGAGCCCATTTGAAAACAAGTATTTTATGTGTCTTTACATTTTTGATCCATTATGAACCCTCGGTTGTTGACCACATCAATTACTATCATATATCATACGTTAATTTTCATACGTTACTTTTATTTACACAAAATCATTAGCAAAACTACATACACTTGTACGCACACACACGCACACACACAGACACTATTCAAGAGATCAATTAGTAATTATACGATGATTTTGTGAGGCCTGTAAACTTTTGACAATTTCCATATGCTGATTCAATAATCTCTTAACATTCTTTACACTGCGAGCAGTTTTGCGTAATAATTTAAATATTGACCTAAAATGTTGATGCATTTGCTTATGTTCTTGAAGTCGTTTCATTTCACGACTATGACGTCTATTTTGACGTCGATTACGGCTACGGCTACGACTGCGGCTAGTAACATAAGATGGTCTATTATTTGGAATTACAGCCATTTCATTAGTTATGTGTGGCTCCGGCCAATAGGGATGGGAGAAATCGTAATCGATGTTGGTTATATTTTCACCGCTGAAGTTTGTTCTTTCATCTTGTTCTTCAACGTTCGGGCTTTCGTAGTGTTCCAAGTGTTCTAAGCGATTCGCTACTTCTTGGTTCAAAGGAAATATTGCTTCTTCCGTTTCAAAATTTTCATTTATAGGACCAATTAAAGTAGATTCGTTTGTATTTAATATTTCCTGGCTCTCGTTGCGTTCAGTGGGATTTGGTTGACACATTTTGGAAATTTTGGAAATAAAAATTTTTTTTGATAGAAAAAAAAAATATTTGTTTTATTTGGATAAAAAAACCAAATTGAAGAAAAAAAATTATTTTGAAAATATAAAAAAAAACATTGAATTTATAGGCTACTTGCTTTTCATTATTTGGTTGCCTTTAAAACATTTTTCATTGTTATTGTTTGTGTATTTCTATGCTAATATTTTAGCCTCTAAGGAGGTATTTCGACTCCATAAACATTTTCATTCGCAATTTAGGTACTTAGTAGATGCATTGCAAAACACAGAGAGAGAGAAAGAGAGTGAGAGATTAAGAGAATGAGTTATATTTGTAGTGCATATGTTTCATTTGCTTAAAGCGATCATACAAAAGTAGAAATATCCACAAATGAAGCAAAAATTGTGAAAAGAAAAATATACCGCACAACTTGTAAAAGAAACGACTGTCATACAGTTAGGCAGGCATATAGTTTGCTAATGGTTATGGCAAATAAAATTTTAGCAGCAATGCCTTAACAACCCCACAATGTAAAAATCGTTGTCAGATTTTTGCTGTAATAATTTGCTTTTTCTTTGTTTAACAAGCACCCTTTTGGGTATTATTCATGATTAAAAAAAAAAAACTGCAAAATTTGTTTCTTGCTTATCTTCCTTCAGCTTAAACAATTTTTAAAAATTATGCACAGTGGTCTTAATGGTAAAACAAACTTTAAACTTAGGTACTTCAATTGAATCTTGCCCAAGATTATCGGGTGTTTTTTTATAGCTACACAATTACAAATCATAATAAAGGGTGGTCCAACCATAATGCACGTTGTTAATTGTGAGTCACACCTTAATGTCAAGTTATTTGCCCAAATTTAATTGACATTTCCTTGTTTCAATGCTTGACAAATTCAATCATGGAGAGGTACACAATTGAGCAGCCTGTTAAACCACAGATACATTGGCAAACACTTTTTTGCAAACATCATGTATGTATGCGTGAAAAGTAAAGAAATAGTCACACTCATACGTTGTGTGTGTGTCCTCCATGTATGAGATTGGCGAATTTTATATTTTTTTTTTTTTGTATGGGGCCGTATCTCGTCAATAACATCACGAATGTTGGCCTTAAATGCTTAATTATCTCTGGTTTGTCGGCATAATACTTGAAATAGTCCAACAGTGTCAAATCGCAGCTTCCTGGCGGCCAACTGACATCACCCTTTCGGCTAATTAAACAGCCACCAAACGTTTGACGTAATAAATCGATTGTGGCATGAGTACACAAAAAAATCGGTTATCATGGTATGATAGGTGTCTCCATTGACCGTAATGTTTGCGTCATTTTCATTTTCAAAGAAATATGGCCAATGATGCCCCCGCTCTACAAGCCGCACCAAACAGTCACTTGTAATGAGTGCATTGGCTTCTATAAGATAACGTTGGATTTTCTGAGCCCATAATATGGGGATTTTGCTCATTAACGGAACCACCAAGAAGAAAATAAGTTTCATCAGAAAATATGACTTTTTGGCAAAATCGCCATCGTCGTGCAGTTTCTCGTTGACCCGTCTAGTGAAGCGTATAGTCTTCAACTCTTGAACCAATTGAACTTTGTAAAGCGTCACACCGAGATCTTTACGCAAAATTCTTCGTAAGCTGGTGTGTGAAATATTCAATTCTTGAGAACGATGACAAGTTAATGTTGATGGATTCTCACGCACACTCTGTGCGAGCACGCTTATATCCTGGCGCATCAACAATGAAACCAATTTCACGAACTTTAGCAATAAACTTGCGTATACCGGCCACTGTTGGTCCTTCCCTGCGGCCAAATTTCGTACGAAATTTTCGTGCAATTTCCCAGCAATTGACTTTGTTTTCTAAATAAATTTTCAATAAATCCTAACATTGCTCAAGCGAATAATTTCGTTCAGTGGAAGGAATGTACGGAATTTTGTGTCAGAATAGAATGACATAAGTATTGCCATGTTCGGAATAACCGCTGGTTAAAATTAAAACCGATAGATGGCCTACGCGATATTTATTGCATTAGGATCAACTCTATTGGTTGTTTGAGAGATCCGAATGATAACGGGCTATGAAAGTAGTTACATATGAACGACGATAATGGACGAAAAATATCATGAAGAAAGCAAGCTGAAACTTCACAGGCGGTGCCAAAGCCAAGACTGATGCTACAAAAAGTAATGCTGTGTGCCTGGTGAAAACGTAAAGAAATCGTTCGTTATGATTTTCTACAAATTGGACAAACCATTGTCCATATTGTCCATAATTAATGAGATTGACGCAATAAGAACGGGATGAATTTATCAACAAAAGAGCTGTTGTACCCCACCATGACCACGCCAAACCACACATATCTTAATAACACGCAGAAACTATGAGAGGCTGACTGGGGAGTTTTGATGCATCCCGAAATCAAAATATTTTGATTTTACACTTTACATACATATTGTTATTAAAATGAAAATGTTAAAGACAAAATGCACCACGTCAGAGCTTATTATGAACTTTTAGCTAAAAAATTTATTGGCTTGTGTCAAGGCTTAAGAAATTCTAAAATTACCTGCACTGATTAAGAGTGCTACGAAGCACATAGATCGGCTACTTTTTGTGGTTATAAAGTTATTTTAGACCATTTTAAATTAACGTCGAAGAATCGAAGATTCGTGTCTAAACTAATAATGAAATACCCTAAAAGGCACCGAATTGCGGCTGTTGAGTTAGTTAGTTATCAATTGGCTGTCAAGAAGTAAAGTCTGTTTCAGGCGCAAATAAAAAGTGTTGTAAAAGCGAATTTGGTGTATTAAAACATAGTGTATTAAAGTATATAAGTATATGTATTAATAAGTATATGTATTAATAAAAAAGAGACAGATTGTAAAACAACTAAAACAAAAATAGTGTTTTATTTTATTTTAACTTAAAATAGACGAACTAAAACCTTTTAAAAAGGTTAAAACGTAACAATATTATATGTTTGTACATACATGTATATATTAGGATGTTTCATTTTTATCTAAGAGTGTTAAATGTTTACCATAGTCTCACTAAAATGTTCGTCATCTTTTTGCAAATCTTTGTGTAAAGAAACCTTATTTTTCTGATTCTTGAAAAACTATAAAAATTCTTGTAAAGTAAGCGAAATCAGGGCTATCTGGCAAGCCTATATAAGACAGACTAAAAAATTTTGACTATACCAACGACATTTGAATCCTTTCGCACTTTTTTTAGAAATGCAACTCAAATGCAAATCAAAATTAGTTTATTTCAGGAAACAGCTTCTTATCTTTGTCTAAAAATATACTTCAAGCAGACTAAAACCTTATGGCGTATTCTTACGGGAACGTTTTTTCGTAATTGGCTTTCTTTTTCTTAATTCAATCCTTAATTATGGAAGAATTACATAGATATGTATATTATTCTCCACATAAAATTTTAAGAGAGAATAACCTAATTTGTAAGCAATTCGGTTTCAATTAGCCTTTGGATTACTTAAAAATTAACGTGATATGTTATTGTATCGGGTGTTTCTTCACGCTAAATATTTTCACTTAATTTACTTAACCTTTTCTCCACATTTAAAATACAATTTGTTAACAAACAATAAATAAAAGTAACAATAAAGAAGAGGAGAATAAGGACCATAAAAGCGAATTGGAAAGGTTCCATGTGAACACGGTAATTCGTTTAAATAATTCTAACAGCGAATCAAATAACTGGAAGTGCCATGTGAACTTTATTACGTTTTGTTACTTGGGAAGCATAAAAACATAGGACCGATAGATCCAGAAATGAAATGAAACAGGCAGGCACTGAGACGGACAAATCTAAGCTTATCTAAATCCAACGTAAAATCTGTCCAAACATATGGATGTGAATCATGAAAAGCTGCATCACGAGATATCCAGAATATGCAATTTTTCATGAACAAATGCTTGAGCGAATGTCTGGTATACTCTGGTCCAGCAATCAATTAAGGTGAACTGTGCTTAAATCTATAAAACAGGCCGTAACAAATTAGTCCAGTGCACTCGATCTGCTGAAAGACATTTTATCTCATTAACCGATTTGAATTATGTTTTATCGCATTAATTGGTTTAATGGAGATTGAGTTGAAATTCAAGTTGCTGCTTTGACATGTGCGGTGGCTGACCTTCCTCATCTACTGCCTTGTGATTTCGAATCGATGACTAATTTTGCACTATATGTAGATTGTTTAAACATGTTAGCTTTATTTATGTTAAGTTTTCGGTCTTCAGTTTAGATTGGTTGCCTAAAAGTTTCTGACCAAAGCTGCATATAAGACTTTATTCTCGGCTAGTAAATGTTGAGAATCGCTCTTAAGCATTTAGTTACAAACACTTGCATTAGACTTAAGTAAGCCGGTGCTGCATTCCACGCCCCAGTTGCGATTATTCAGTATCGAGAATTTAATGCTTGAACTGAATATCGTAAACTATGTTCGTCTTACCACATTTATATGGCGAATTACAAACCGCGTTTAGTCAGCTAAAACTGAAATAACCGTAATTTTATCTTTATATTTAGCCTTTCGCTACACTGTGCATCATCGTAATAATAGTTAAAATTATGCTAATTTTCTTTAACAGTTATGCATACACATGCAGTATGACTACTTTAACTACACTGACACTGCTGCAACTGCCATAGCCATCATTGCAACAGTAGCGCCATTTTAAAACAAAAAGAGAACGACAGCGTGACAACAACAACAGCAGTAATAGCAATCACTTCAACAATATCGTTTCTTTTTATCTTTTCTCCCTCCCTTACCACCCTTCACCACTGCGTTAACACTTATTCTTTTCCTTTTCCATTTCGCTGTTCATACAATCGTTATGCTCTGCCTTGTGAAAGTAAGTGGGTGTAGAAGAGAAGTGTTTGCTTTTTGCCAGCATTATTGTAGGGGTCAGCTATTGTATTTAATTTTTTTTTTCATCCTCTACTCAAGTATCATGTTTCTATATATTTTTTTATTTTTTAGTTTTTATTTTTCGTAAATTATCTGTAGAGTGTGTACATTTTTCGTGAGTTTATTTTGTTTTCATTGAGTATAATTTCAGTTTTTTATGTGATTTTTTTTTGCTTTTTTTGGTATCGTTATGCTGTTGCATAAAATTTATAAGTATTTATGCCATAAATGGTATAAAATAGTCGTCGTTATATCACTGCCATAAGTGCACTTTGCGGCCTTAACATCATCTACAACAACCACGTAATCACTTTTGAGTAAAAACTAACAATTAGTAGAGGCGTTCAAACTCAATTTTTCAATTTAATAATTAAGTGCGATCAAAAAACAATAAAAAATAAATTTCATATAAAACACCAACAAGGTGAGAAAGCAAATAAGTTTTATTTAATTTTGATTCTTTGCTTGTTTCTCTACTGCTGGTTTTCATTAATATACTCAAGCTTTTCTAAAGTAATTGGCTTGTTAATGAAGAAAACACAAATTTTCTTGTTGGCATAGCTGTTGAGCAATTAATAATCCTTGATTTTTCCATCAATTTAGTTGGGTTGGAAAGTGTAAAAGCAATTTGGGATTTCCTGATTTTCTACATTTCAAGAGCAGCATTGCTACAAATAACTTTTGCTATATGTATTACTAAACTATTGTCGTATTTTGAAAAATCTGTCTTTTGATTTGCTTTCAACAGCTGTTGAAAACGATTAACTTATCTCTCTAACGGTCAAAAACTTAAATATGAACCGAGCAACTTAAGAATTTTTTTTCGAGTAATAATCTGTGTAGCAGTCATTTATATTATGTTTGCTTGTCTCGAATTGCGTTATTTGATAAATTAGGTAAGAAAAACAAGAGATCGCCCTCAGGGCATCCTTGATCATTGACGATAACAAAAACAACGAATATATTTCTAATTTATAGATTTTATTTAAAAAACTAAAGACTAAAAACTAAAAACTATTTCATAACAAAATTGAAAATGCAAAGAAAACTACATGAACCACAAAAAACACCATCATGCAGTAAAAAAAAGAAGATTTTAGCAAATGTGAATCGTTAATTAAAGAAGGAATATTTGCTGTCTTCCATAGGCAAAATGCTACAACTTTCTTTATCATTTTAAATCAATGCTACATTTTCAGCACGAATGTCAAAAACTACATAACTTGGATGTTCAAATTCACTAACGCTTCTATAATCAGAAGTTTCTTTATGAAAATTCATCGCAAATGCTCAAACGCTTCAAATACAGCTCGTCGTGTGTCTTGTGATGAATTCATAAATTGTTCATATTGCCCTAAAAGTCATCAAACACTCTCTTAAATTGCTTAAGTGTAAGCAATAATGTAATCCATTAATGGTAATTATCAAAAATACCATCCAGGCAATACTCCTCTTTAATGCATATACTCGTACATATCATGCAAAGTATTTTTTCTTAAACATCCTAAGTACAGCTTCACCTGCTTGTTAAAGTAGCCATGCTTTAGCTCAAGGGTGTTACTTTTGCCCGTCGTGAAAAGGCTTTATTTCTTCGTTTCTTTATCAAAAATTTTCTCAAGATTTTTAACTTTTTCCCTTTTCAGAGTCAGGTGAATTGATTGGGTGTTAAGAGAGTTGAATCAAGCAAAGACATCATATTATTGAAACAAGTGACTGCTTTGAGGCCTTCATAGTAAGCGCTATAATAACAGTATTGACTTAAAAGTCGCTTACATATATTGTGCACTACAGCCTCACGGAAATAAAAAACCGTTCTCGTATCTATGAAAATAAACAAATATTAAATATTCGCACTCCTTTCTTCATTCGAGTTTCCAAAATATTTCATATCGTATTGTTAACGACCCTAATATTTTTGCATAATAACATACCAAGTGCATATAATTTAATTTTTATTCTTTGTAGTTCCATAGATAGTAGATGAAACAAGACAACAACAGTTGACAAAATATAAGAAAACAACAGCAACAAACTATAAAAGAAACAATAATAACAAGTGCAGTAAAAACGCTGATAACACAACACCAGGGCCAGTAAGTAGTAAATGGTTGACTGTCACTGGAAAAAATTCAAGCAGAAAATTATTAAAAAAAATTAAAAATAAAAATAAACAAAAACGGTAAAAAGGGGAGATAAAAATAAGGTGAAACTGTTTGGTGGCAAACTTATATATTTTTAAAAAGTTTTTCCAAAAGTATTATTATCACCCTACTATTCACTTTATGTAACTCGTAAGTGATTTAAAAATAAAAAAAAAAATAAATAAAAATAAAAAATTAAGAAAAAAAACATTGTCTCTCGTTATAGGTGATAGGTGTACTATACCATGTTATTAGTATATGAGCACTTGTGCAACCATGTAAAGATATTTGTGGTCGTCGTTATTCGTTGTTGCTTTAACTCGCAATTGTTGTCTGTACTTTTAGTGCTGGTGGCTGCTAAATTTACCAGCAAGTTCCAGCAGTTGTTTTCGCTTTTTATGCTGGTTTTTATTTCGCTCTTCAACGTTTTAAATATTTTGAACTTTTCGGTTCAAAAGGTGTTCGGATGGTAGAGTGCTTAAAAACAAACAAGAACATGATAATAAATGTAGAAGTATTTAACCCGGTGACTGTAGATGAAAGGATGTAGATTTATTCTGAAATTTAATTTTTCAATATTTTTTTATATTTTTTTTTTTTTTTTTTTTTTTTTTTTTTTTATAAAGGGACAGGCAGCACCATTGGAAATTGAATCAATTGAAATTGAATCAAGAGAGTTAACATTTTTAAAGAACAGAACATTTTTTTTTAAATGAAATGGAAGTATTTAAATTAATCATGAAACACAAGAAAGCTTTAAGTTATTTTGTATCACACGACAGCAGCTTGACAACTTTGTGACTTATTGAATAAAACAAAAACGATCTTTTCTAACATAGTCTACGTTACGCTCATTATATCTAGTCTATCGTTATTCTAGTCTTTTTCATTTGCCTCAAAATAATAAGGTTAATCAATTAATGGATCTATCGGTAGATCAGGCCAACAACCTACACACCTTTATAGAAAAATTCATAGAATTATCTACTCCCCATTAGTAGATTTCAAGAAAGCCTTGGATAACATCAGACGGACTGCGATCTATAACCATTGAGAAAAAAAGGTGTATACTGTACTTTTAATTATCAGTGCTATATAGCAGGATGTTGAACTTTCAGTTCTTCGCAATGGAAATATTAGCCAAACATTTATACCAAAGCCGAAGTAAATCAAGGATGTCCAATATCATCTCAACTTTTCATTATCGTGCTGAATGACGTCATGAGCGAAGAAAGAAGAAAGAAGATAATATTCGTCTACTCTTGCACAAGATCTCCAACATGTTGGTCTTGAGGTAAATATCAATAAAACCAGTCATAAGAACAATGTTAACACAGATAACATCATGCTGCAAGGCCAACCGACCGAATACATAGATAGCACAGTAATAACAAATGGCGGCGCAGAAACCGCCTCAATAAAGCGAGAACAGCTCTCAGACGACTACAATCAGTATGGAAAGCTTTCATATATCTAGGCGAACCAAGTGTAGAATATTCAACGATTGCCACTAGAGTGGAATGGTCAGGGGGCCGTAGTCGTCTGAAACTATCTATCTGGCGACGCATGAAACGAAAACAAAAACAGAAAACCAAGTAGGATGAAAATACATTGTGGAAGCCATATGTTTTAATGAAGGGTAATGGAAAAAAATTAGTGGATTTAGAGAGAACAAAGTTGCGGCTCTAGGCGTTTCATAGGAGCGCATAAAGTGCTCATATAAAAACTTATTGCTTTTGGTGCCGGTACTCGCTTTTCTAGGCTTTTATCGAACTTTCTTAGAAATCGCACTATAAAAGTGGCTATTGGTACGATCTTAATCATGGGCAGTTTACACGATAATACTTTACTTATGTAAATTCAGACAAAAATTAATATAAAATTCCAGCCGTATTTTAAAACTGGGAGTATAAATTTTACGACAGATTTTTTTATGTTTACAAGATACGTAAAAAACCAAAACAAAGTAAAATTAAAACAGGTGTTTTAAAGAGGCCAATAGTGCGAGCGCAAAAATTTGTTCCTTTCTTTGTTTGTTATATTTGTTTACATAAAAATACCCCACTGATCTAATGAAGTGTGATGGTTTTGAAAAAATTTCAAAAGACAAAGAGAGCAGTGCGACTGCTAAATTTTCATCCGTATCTTATCTTAATGTCGCACGTCCTTATTAAATATTGAGTTTACACGATACAATCCGCTCTCTTCTATACAAAAACTTGACGTGTCGATAACACTGGTCATCGTGTAAACAGCCCTTCTATGATTTGTGAATTAATTCAGGGGACCCCACACTCACAAGTTAGGTGTGGAAAATCTTCATGTGAGTTTGTGGGAACTGATGTTTTTTGACACATAGACGAGGTAGTAATAATAGTTTTAAGTTATCTGTGACAACTTGTATTACACGTCAGAAATAGATCTAGCAGACATTGGTCATATGAGCATTGCAGGGATCCGTACGCATCGTATGAACGTATGTTCGATCACAGACTATAAGAATCCTAAGCTAGTTTTCGACCGGAGATTCGAAATTATGTACCCTGAGCGATCGGACTGGCTTTCTGGGCCTTGTGCTGAAACACAGAGGCCTGAAGTGGCATACAGATGAACTTAGCACTAACACGAGTGTAGGGGTGGGGTTTGTGGACCTAATACAAAAATCACTGTGCCTATGGGCAAATGGTTAAATGGATTTTAAGCTGAAACTCACGCAGTTGAAGTGTGCGCGGAGATAAACCTACAGAGAGGTGTGCCATAACTATATTTTCAGACAGTCAGGCAGCACTGACTTCATGTACGATAAAATCGCAGCTGGCCGAGGAGTGCTTTTACTATCTTCGACAAATTGGAGCGGTGAACAGGGTCGTGCTTTGGATCCCTGTTCAGTCTGGAGTCGCTCAGCGAGAGCAGAGCAGAGCCCTTTTGTAGGATTAACAGGGCAGAAAACACTCTCTCTGAGTCGCACATTAGGAGGGCGTCTAGACGTTGTGACAGGGCAAATGATTGGTATTACTTTTCTCCTAAGTAGAAGGGCTCACATTGGTAGTAGAGTGGCTTTTTCTATCGGGACACTTCTGCCTATCATCATCATAGATATCATCTCAACGGTTTAGGTCTACTGGAAAAGAATTAGTGCCGGCTCTATCTAGTGCGGGATGAAACCACAGGGCATACATTGTGAGACGGTGTTGCGCTAACTAGGACCAGTGTCAATTGGTCGATTGTGGTTAACTGCTAACATCTGTAAGTTTAGTATATCTTGAGAAGGGTTAAAGCTAAAGTTTCAGTATTTGGTCTGATTGATTTCATTGTCAATACCAATCATCAGGCTGAAAGTGGGCGTAATTAGACAATGGAGGAGTGCTACCTCACATACAAACTAGATATTAATTTCTGTATATTTCGAAAACTATTAAGTAAAAACTTTTGAATTTGGCCGGAATGATTTCGTAGTCAATAAAAATCGTAAGCGAAAAAGTGGGAGGGGCAATTCCAATACAATATTGAGTTTATTATATCTTGTGAACGGTTAAAGCTAAAGTTTTAGTATTTAGTCCGAATGACTTCGTAGTCAATGCAAATTATCAGTGGAAAAGTTGGAGGAATTGGAAAAGTGGGCGTGGTACCTCCCATACGAACTAAATATTGATTTCATTATATCTTTGTCTAGTTGATCGTAGTCAACACAAATCATCAGGAAAAAAATGGGCTGAATTAGACAAGTGAGCGTGGTACCTCTCATACAAAGTAAATATTAATTTTTGTATATCTTGAGAACAACGTACTGAATAATACACATCATCAATCAGTAATTGAAGTGGGCGTGGCTCCGTCCATTCATACTAAATATTAAATTTTTTATATGGGGAGAACAACAACTATTAAAGCTTCGTTAGCTATCCACATCGGTTAAAAAGCGGTATTTGCAGAAATCACACTGAAAATATTTATATATGTACGTATACTATATAAAAATGAATGTGTGTTTGTTTGAAGACTGTTTACAGCTAAAAAGCAGAACCTATGATGCCTTCTGGAAAGAACTAAAGATTGGTTTTTGTTTGGAAGGGGACAAAATGCAAAAAAAGTGTAAAAATTTTAACTAAGGTAGCATTTAAGATAATAATTAAGATGGAGGTAGCGAAGCACGCCGGGTTTTAGCTAGTATTCTTATAATTGACTATTCAGCGAATCACGCAATGCCTTACAGACAAAATTCAATTAAATGTCCGTGAACACTATCTTCCTCGCACCATCAATCATCATCATGAGTAGAGGTCATACCCTGAGTGTTGGACTCTAAAAAAAATTGGCAGATAAGTTTTCTCATAGTTCTTTAAATAGGAGTTTTTGTATGACTACATTTGATTTGATTCAGATAATGATTAGCCTCATTAGTTCCTATGACAAAAATCCATGCAGAAAACTACAAATTGCTAACCCTTCCAGCAAATTCTTCACATTTTAACCCTTGAGATTAGTTTCTTTCGTATGGAAATTTGAAATAATTAAAGAAAAGGCCGAGTGGTAAAAAATTTGGTCAAAGAAAATTAGTCATCAATTATTAAACTTCCCTCGAATATGCTTATATTGTTTTATATTTTCTTGATATGCTTACAAAAACAAACTACAAAGGTGCTGTTGCTTTTCTTCTTTATCAATTTCTGTGTCTCTATTACAAGTCCACATGTTCCTCAATCGATTCTGCACGAATATGGGTCATTATCTTATAGTTCAACAAATATTATTATTGTCAGTGTAACTTCTTAAAATAAAAACGAGTAGTTTTTGGTATGAGTTTTTTTGTTTGAAACTATAAAATGTTTATACACACTTATGTTTTTATCAAGAACGATAACTTATCTGTCTAGTCAAACACGAGTTTGCATTTGTTTATCTGTCTGCTGTATTTTGTGTTACAATTTTGTTTGCAACGTTTTCAAGTACTTATTTCCACAGGGCAGAGATAATACCACAAGCCGTTGTTGTACTTGAGACGGTCAATGACTGCATTTATTTGCAAGGCAGTCTCTCTGTTGCCAATGCAAAACAATTCTTTGCATTTTTATCATAATTTTACTGATTATTTCGATAGATATACCAAAAGGTTCTGGTTTATTCTAATAAATTAGATTCAACGAAAGGTGAATGCAGTTGTAAAAGTTTATCTATTGTTTTGATAAAATATAAAGATTTTAAAAATAAGAAAATCTTTAAATATTAAGGCAATAAAAAAGTCATTAAAATTATTTTTTTTTTTTTTTTATAAAATATTGACGATTTATTTTTCTTTGCTACAGTTGATGGTAAATTAAAACAACAGACATAATCTGTGTTCTAATTTAAATTTTTTACAAACTCCCGCTGGATTATAAACAAAACAAATAAAATTAGACTTTTTATAATAAAGCCATCATATAAATTATATTTTTTTATTAACATGTTTAATTATAATTATAATTCTCTTAAGAATTCGTATTAGTTTTGAAAATAATAACAAATCATTAGAATTAATGATATAAAACATGTTTAAATTGCCACATATGCAAATGTACTAGTACTTTGACTCAAAAACTGGCCAAAAAGGCAAAAAAGGATTTTAAGAAAATTTAAAAAACTGAGTACATAGCTCGATAGGTAACAAAATTTTGCATCATTATGTGATTTTGTTGAGATTTGTAATCATGAGACACTGTCAAAATTATGAAAGTGGAAAGAAATTGAATAAGTTTTTATTGAAATCTTTTTAAATTAAACATGATATCTGGTGGGCCGTCTATCGCTGAGTGGGCTATTTGAGGCTTAAGAGGGAATCAATTCGGGAAGCCTTTCTCTAGAACTAAATTTAATGGATTTCGATTCATTTAGAAATGTATAAATAAATAATTTATGTGCATACTTTAGTGGGAATTTTGAGTTTTATTCTCTTTTTTTATTCTTATTTTCTCAGTATATAAATTTATTTATACATTTACATTAATTTATTTAAACATTTGTCTCCATAGGCTGGATGTTTTCGCCTTGCGTGAAACCCAGGTTTCTGAAAATACCGATCCACAGGATTTGGAATAGGTGGAATAAATTTATTCATGGTTTTAGTGAGAGCAAAGTTGTGGGCCTAGATATTTCCAAGGCGTTTGATAGAGTTTGGCATGAGACGCTAGTATAGAAACTAAATGCCTTTGGTGTCGGTAGTCACTTCTCTTGATTTATATCGAGCTTTCTCAGAGATCGCTCTTTAAGAGTGGTTACAGATGTGATCTCATCCGACGAGTTCAGGATAATTTCAGGGGTACCGCAACGCTCTGTTCTTTCCTAACTCTATACCTAATATTTCTTAATGACTTTCTTTTTCTAACTTCCAATCCTATCAATTCTTTCGACATCGACACCGACATTTGTCATATTTTTTTGATCGTAATCCGAGCACTTTAGAAAATGGGGCGAAAAGGCGAAATATGAATAACACACTCGCGAGCGACTTGGCGAAAATCTCCGAGTGTGGTCGTGCGAATCGGGTCGATATTAATTCGCGCATGACTCAATATTGTTTTCTAACACACAGACGGGGTAATGTGTTGTCATCTGTATCTATTGGTGATGTAGATATTGAATAATCAGATGCTCTTGATGTTCTGGGCATGATAATTCACTTTTTTAATGTGTCGAAAGAAGCATTCAAGTTCCTCGGTTTTTTAAGACGGTGCAAGAAATACTTCACACCATCTGACTTTCTCAATATTTACAAGACCTATATCCGACCCAAAATGGAATACAACTCTCACGTATGGGCCGGTGCTTCAAAGTCTATTTTGTGGCTACTCGACCGCGTTCAGGAGAGGGTTAAGGCGCTTATTAATGACGGTAGTGTATCCAACTCTATCGATTCCTTAGAGCATCGTCGCAATGTGGCGTGTATTTCATTGTCCTGTCGGTACTATAACGGAATATGTTCTAACGAAATAACGGAATTGATTCCGCATAATCATATATTTTCACGCAATACTCGTTTTTCCCGTAGAGCTCATCCCTTTGTAGTTGATTGTCCGATGAATTGCACAACACATTGTGGAGAGAATTCGTTCTTTAGCTGCACCGTTCGTTTGTGAAACGATCTTCCAGAGACAGTTTTTCATGTCACTTATAATATGGATGGGTTCAAATCAAACGTCAATAAATACTATTCCGTCTATCCTCCTTCCCAAAGCCTATTTTCCTAGTACCTGTTCAATGCACTGCATAAGTAGGGGTTATCCCCTGAGTGCTGGCCTTAAGTTAAAAAAAAAGAAAAAAAGACTTAATTCAGTGTCAACGGACTTATGACTATCATTGCCATCAATATCATCAGCAACATCATTATTATCGTCGTCATTATCATCACTATATTGAAGATTTTCTGGATTTGGTTCAAATTTTATTAAGGAAATTAATTAAATATTAAATTAATGGAAATAATAGGATCGGAAGTCACTAGAAGTCTTAAAAATATATACTCATGAGATTTTTCTCTTGAACATTTTCGCGTAAAATTCTCTCGAATTTCTTGGGCCTCTTTTGACAACTGTCCTATCGGTAATAAGACATGTTTTATTGTTTCTGGTCCATGAATGAAATATTTGTGAACAGTTGGAGACATATTATACCAGAGATACATTTAGCGGTAAAGTGCAAACTCCCGAAAAATGTCAATATATATTTGAAAACCACTTGGAACAGTTACTATTATTACGTGCATTCGCTTTATTAAATTGATGTTAATGTTTCTTATTTGTGCCGAAATATTTGTATTTTGTAAGAAACGCCTTGCAGAGTTCCCGTCATTAGAATTTCTAAATCCGAGTTTTGGCTCATCAATAACCAGACGCCTAAATTCACTTTGGATGCGCGCTTTTTTAATTGAAAAAATTTTTCTTTCATCTAGTGTGCCGCTTCATTATCGTAAGTTTATACAACAAATGAATTTTTTTTGAATTAATTCCGACTTGCGGTATCAAGTACCCCAATGTGTATCGGCCTAAATTTAAACGAGTGGTTATTTCGAATCTGGCAATACTTATGTCATACTATTCTGACATTTTATTTTATCTCTACTAAACGAAACGAATCGATTTACGTTGGGATTTATTGGAAATTTATTTCCAAAACCAAGACAATTGGTTGGAAATTGAAAAAAAAAATTTTTAAATCAAAACAAATTTCATTTTGTTAGGTACGTTAACAAGCAAAATTGTCATATTTTAGCTTCAGAAAATCCAAACCAATGCACCCATTACGAGTGACTGTTTGGTTCGGCTTGTGGAGCGGAGGCATCACTGGCTCACATTTCTTTGAAAACCATAACGGTCAATGCAGACACCTATCGCACCATGATTACCATTTTTTTGTGCACGCTTCATGGTATTGATGTGAATAATGTTTGCTTTCAACAGGATAGTGGAACTCGCCACACATCTCATGCCACAATCGATTTATGTCGTCAAACGTTTAATGGGCGTTTAATTAGCCGAAATGGTGATGTCAATTGGACTATTTTCTGTGGGGTGCCGTCAAAAACAAGTGTTATGCCGAAAAACCAGAGACAATTGAGCATTTGAAGGCCAACATTCTTGAAGTCATTGCCGAGATACGACCACATACACTTGAAAAAGTTCTCGAAAATTGGTCCGATAAAATATGGCACTATGAGGCCAGACGCGGCAGCCATATGAATGAAAAAATATATCATTTCTAACCGGAGCAATTGAACTTCACAACAAAAAACTAAATTAAGCAAAATTTCAAACTGTTTTTGTTTTATTGCATTTTTAAATTATAATTTGTAAATGGCCCGCTCTATATATAAAAATGAATGGGTGTTTGTATGTGTGTATGTTTATATGTTTTTTGTTTGTGCCTTATAGCTAAACAGCTCACAGCTAAGCAGATGAACCGATTTCCTTGAAATTTTACACTACACATATGTCTGAATGAAACTAAGTATAGGCCATATAAATTTCAAAACTTCCAACTTGGCAGTGTCAAGCCCATATCTTCAAAATGGTAACCGTAAGAGAATTTTTAAAATTTATACAGCCTCTAGTACATTCCAGACATACAGAGAGACACTATAAAAGTTGAAAGAAAATCGGTTAAGCCGTTTAGCTGCCTATAAGGCACAAACAAATAAAAATGCATACACACATTCATTTTTATATATAAGATTAATATAACGCTAGAAGAAATACATTAATTGTTTGACACATTTAGATTATCAATACTTTTTAATATTTTAATTTTATATATTCAATTATGTTATCAAGCAAATTAGAAATTAGCTTAAGTAGGCTAGAGCAAAACAAGTAGTCGTGTGTTGCTGCCAAAATAATCGTATCAGGGCTGCTAAAGTTAGTAGAATTGTACTTTTTTTGGTAAACTTTCAGACTCGAAAGTACAATAGTACACCAATTACTTATTTGATACAATTTATAAACTTTCTCAGCTTATTTTGTTTAACTAAGGAAACTCCAGTTTAGGGTTTAACTGATTTGCAGTGCCAACTCATTTTTACTATCATTTCTTTGTGATTTAGTTTTTGACTTTGATTGTTTATTTTCAAACAAATGCAACCAACAAAAGATGGGAATGTTGGTAGAATTGTACGTTTATATAATAGCACTATTTTTATGTCAAAAGTACAGTAGCACCCCAATGACTGATTTAGCACTATTTCAAAATTCAACATACGTATCAAAATATAATAAAAGCCAAAGAAAGGAAGATACTGTTCCGACTGTCTCCAATCGTATCCAAGAGAGTCATCTAATTAGTGCTACTACAATTAAAAAAAGAGTAAACAAGCAAAAAGTGTATCATAAATGACATTCTTAGATTTAGTTCCCGTTAACTAATAAGGTGCACTTTAAAATGATAAGGTCACCTTAATATTTGCTCAATTCATCCAAACAATAAAATGCTACGTATGGTCACCTTATTAAAGAAAATTCGACGTTCAAATAAGTGAATAATAAGCTGGTTTTGTTTTTAGAGATGTACCATTATTATATTGTGTTTATTTAAATTTATATAAACAAGTGCAAAATTCAATGAGTCAAAATGATAAGGTCAGCAATTCGTTTATCCAAACTTCTATTTAAACTAAGCATTAATTAGTTGTTTGTAATTTATGCAGTTCCCATTTCCTTCTATTGTCTTAATAATACGGGATGGCATCGCAGTTACTAAATTTACCGTTCTGTTGCGTATTTCGCGCCAGCTGTTGCAGATTGCTACTTTTAATTCATCTTTTGACCGGTAGTGTATGTTGTCTACATAAACATTACGCACAAGCAGTCCCTACAAATTTTAGACGGGGCTTAAGTCGGGGGTCGTGCTGGCCAATCAAGTACTTTAATATTGCGCTCCTCAAACCATTATCTAGTTGACTTGCTGACATGAATTGCTGCGTTATCTTGCTGAGAGGTGAAAGTTTTGTCAGCATTTTGGACCAAATAAGGCAGAAAACGTTCAGACAGAATGTCCTGGTACTCTAAGCTATCCATTCGAGTGGAAGAAAAGTAGAGTTCCAGTGTACCACGTGAGCTAAAGCCTGCCTAAACCAGCAAACTGCCACCGCCGAAATTCCGTTTGGAAAAAAACAAGGGCTCCTTTTATAAATCTCGCCAATAGCAATTGAAACCATCTGGTCCATCCAGGTTCGAACCCAAAAATGTATGGAATATCTTATAACCTCTTTAAAAAATGTTTACCTGATGCCAATTAGTTGCCATGTTGTTTTTCGCAAAATCCTTACGCTAAATCTTATTATGCTTAGTCAGATAGGGAATTTTTTTTATTTAGATCGAATAAGGTTTGGCTGGGCGTTGATAGCTCTTAGAATTTTGCTTTTTGAAGCTTTTAATTTCTATTCCTCTTTTATTGTTACCGCACATTCCATGAAAAGTGCGAGGCCCTTCTTGAAAGTAGCCGAGTTTTACGGGCAGTTGGGACCTTTGCTTTTTAATTTTACATAATTTTCTCTATTTTTGAAAATATTTTGTACAACACACAAAGATCGTCCCAGATTTTTCGCCATTCCCTGCTCATGAAGTGCCACAATTTGTCCCTGTTCATAAGGTGACAAAGGTTTCCCGCAACCCATACCGCGCAGATATTATTGAAATTATAAATTATTACAAAAAAATAAAAAATGTGATACCTTCCGATTAGATTAATTGCTTATTAATCACTGACCCTATCATTTTGACGCATTGAATTTTGCACTTATTTACATAAATTTAAGTATACGTTATATAACGGTACGTCTCTAAAGATAAAATCGGCTTATCATTCACTTATTTGAATGTAGAATTTTTTGAAAAAGGTGGCCATACATAACATTTTATAGTTTGAATGAATAGAGCAAACAAACCTTATCATTTTGAAGCGCACCTTAGTCTTTTGTCTACCTTTTGAAATTTTTCATTAATTGTTAATTTATTTACAATATTTAATACAAATAAGCCAGTAGTGCCTTTTTGTTAAGTTTTATGCAGACATATGTATGTATGTATGTACGTATGTATAAAATAAAATAAAAAAAATAAAAATAAAAATAAAAAATTAGTACAATTGGACTGCTAAAAGTACACTTTTTTATGAAAGTAGGCTGAATTTGAAGATCTTATTTCTTATTCCTGAATCGTGTTCATATAAACGTGTGCAATTTTTTGTAATTTATAGTCAGTAGCCTGCTGTCATCTATGTTTTTAAAGCTTAATGCTATAAACACATTCCAGAATACAGACCAACGACTACTCGAGTACAAGAAACGCTGGCTACAAAAGTAACCAAGTGACCAGCTACGTAATTATTCTAACGACTACAGCTACAAAATAAATGTAAACAAATGAATTTATGATTATTCTTTTTCAGTGGTGCTACATATATTTTTTACTTTTTTAATGTATATTTTTGTATTGCGTTTTTAAAACGCCTATTTTATGCATTATATTGGCTTGACAGCACTAAACTGTTTGTTGTCGCCAAAAAATATAGAAATGAGCCGAATTCGGCTATTGGCTACAACGGTAGTCATGTAGTCGGTAACAGTGTTGCCGCTAAAATAATTATTCTTATATGCACATATGTGTTATATATTTGACAGCTTGTAGTCGATAGTCGATAGCCTTGAATGTGTTTTTAGCATAATAGTTTAATTAGTGCTTTCTCGAAGAGCTCGGATATATAACAAAACAGGCTCATTGAACAGACCTGTACAGATTTCCGAATTATAGATAAGCGAAATTTTCCATGCTCGTGAATTATATTGTAAGCAAAAAACAGCATTTAATATGAAGAGCATTAACCATTTGTGTCAAACGGAGCATCCTCTTAATAATTTTATTGTTGATTTTATCAACTCCGGGTATCTTCTTGAGGTTTAGATCGCTGATGACTCAAATCTCAATGGTGAGGCTCTACCAAATCGTTGTATTAAAGTTGGAAATTCTACGACGTCGTCTGCGATATCCGGGGTGAAGACCTGTTTCAAATGTTGCACAATTAAATTACCCTTTTCAAAATCATCTCTCGCTCAGTCTTCATTCGACTTTCGCAATGGAGGTCTGCTTATAACTTATAACTGGTCTTTTGTGGTTTCTCGCTGTAAGCTATACAGAATAATTTGAATCTGCAGTCAGGTCCAGATTTTCATGGTAATAGAATCAGTGCTTTTCGACATAATGGTAAAATGTTGTTAAAACGAGAAACAGACAAGAAATACTTGGCCAGGATTTATAAAATTTATAAATATATTTTTACATACATACACTATTGGACAAAATAAAGTGAAAATTACCTTTGTTGTATTTCATCACAGAAAAAAAGAGAGAAACCCTATATTATTGTTAAAAAATTAAATGAATTTATAAATTTCGCTTACATTTCAATATAAAAAACATAAAGACTTATATATTTCAATTAAACTTTTGCAGCAAAACAACATAAATTAAAATGATCCCTGCCAACGGTTGGACAATATAGAGAGCAAATGGAAAATCTTGGATGATAACCGTACAAATACGAAGGGATATTAGAATAATCAGAACTTAGTAGCTCTTCCTTTATTAAATATGTCCTCACAAAGTCTGTTAGGTATACTTGAAATCAAGTTTTTCAAAAATTTTTATAGGAATCTTTTTCAATTCGGCATGCATTTCTTTTCAAAATGTTTAGTGTTAGTCCGATATTGTATTGGAATATTGTTATCTAATTTGGTCCGCAGGTCTTCTACGGCGTTAAAAACGGTGCTCTGAGCCGGTAATTCCAGTTTTTCGGTAAAGTTTTCTTAAAAGTAGTTCTTTGCGACCTTGCAAAGTAAAGTAAAGTACAACAAACCCATGACCATATCACTACTCTTAAAACATTGCTCATCAGCCATTTTTATTTCAATTCTGACTATTCGACCCATTCCCAAGAAGGAGAACCAACCTTACAGTATAAGACCTTCTCTCACTTGTTTTGTGCTTAGATTAGAATTAAGTTTTCGAGAGCTCACACCGTACTCTTTTTACATGTTTTGAATTTTATTAGTTTATATTTCATCTCATCTGGCCAAATCACTCGAATCAAATATGATTCTGGCACAGCTACACACATTTGGCAAAAGACGAAGGCTTTCTTATATTTGCGTGTAGTAGACTGCTCTGGCTAAGCCTTCTTCGTTTTGTACGTGATGGAATACTTAAATTTAGTTCTTTCTAAATCTCCCTACAAGAAGAAAATGGTTATTATTTTTACGCTTTGTAGTCTTAAGTTTTCTCTCAAATATTTTTAAAATTTCAATTGATTTTCGAAGCCTGAAGAGCTCAAGGCCTATTTTTGGCTCTGATATTGAATATGTTTTTTTGGGCAATTTCTTGTATTTAATTTTTCACTTACAGATTCCTAACAGTTTTTGACAATGCCTTCAGTTTGATATCCTGTGGAGAAGTCTGAGAAAATGGATTTTTTTTTTGCAATTTCGTCAAAGACTAAAAGCCTAAAATATTTAATGAGGTCATAATTAATAAGAAGGGAGTGACTAAGTAAACGGTTATGTCATCAATGCCAGCAGTGCATCGCGACGATTCATCATACCTACCGTCATCGGTTGATGAAGATGTGGATAAAAGCAATGGTTCACAATACTTTCTGTGTACGATTGTTTTGACTTTGCCTTGATGTGGGACAGATTTGGTGTGCCTGATTGAGTAGCATCAGCCTTGGAAACCGCTCTTTTGTAAGATTTCGAAATAAAAGATCGGCATGGCGAACCTCTCATCATACATAAATCGAAAGTTCGCAGAGCAAAAGACAAATGTAGACAAGAAGTGCTTCGTAAACGGTTAGACGATACTAATTTGTTAGCGTTTCCATTCGATGGTAGAAAATTTGATACTGTAACGAGAGATAAAATTGATGGGAAGTACCATACTAGGATAGTAAAACAAATGCATTTTGTTATTTTGAGAGAACCAAATTCTCAATTGATTGCTTACGTAAGACTGGAACATGAAACGGCTGAATACAAAACAACCAAATTAAATGATTTTTTCAACGATATAAATATGTCACTGAATGCATTAATTGGTATATGTACTGATGGTGAGCTAACAAACACTGGACCACACGGTGGAATTATACGACGCCGTTAAAAATACCATTGCATTGATTCGTTTGCCTTCTACACTTCAACGAACTTCCGTTTCGGCATTTGTTTCAAGCTTTGGATAAATCAATCAGCACTTGACCAAGATCAGCAATCGGAAAACTGAGTATTCAAATCGAAACCTGTGACATTCTTTCAGTAAGTAATTGCTATCACTCATTTATTATAATTTTCAACCGTTTTTTATTATTTGGCTACTTTATTTATTTTCAGATGGTGGACGGCTTTGAGAAAAATGCGTTGAAAAATATGCCCCCTGCTTCAGAAAAAATTGAATTTTACACCGATTCGAAGTACTTATACGACATTGCCTATGCAATTTCTAGCGGCGTGGTTTCGGTGGATGTGGATAACATCAAACCATGGTAAATTGTACATTCTCGCTGGCTCACCAAGGCCGCTAGATTATTACGATTATATGTGACAACGGAAAACCGTCCGAAAATTTACGGATTCAGGTTGCATTTATAATTAATTGTTAAGTGCCAGTGTACTTCAATATGAAGTATTACAGCTCTGTCGTGTACGGTAGTGTATTATTTTTCAAGGACATTAGTTGGTCACAGTTTCTACAACCTTCTTTACGCAGTATTGTCAATCAAGTAATTATAATTCATATGGTGCGCATTCAGAAAATATCTTGCTATCAAATTTGTATGACAATAGAAAAGAAAAGCGAGACTGTGCTATTAAAAAATTTTACGCTATCGAACCGATGTTGAACATCCTACGGAACTTAGAGCTTATAAAATAAACCAGATATAAACTTTCATTGCACAAATTACACTGAAATGATCAATTTGAATGATTTAAATAACGTGTTTGAACCATCATTCACGGGAAGCATTCCGTACGATATATTGAAAGAATACTAAAAACTAGATGATCCACCATTTAATGATCTAAGCATTCTGGCTCATATATAAGGAACGGAACAACGTGTTCAATTGCTAGCTAGCGTCTCCAAACGAATTATACCAGAAAATGTAGACGATGTTATGGCGACAACATCAGAGAGCCGTGCGAAATTGCCCAGACTTGAGATCAAAAAATATTTCAAACAATAATTTTTTTAATTTCTTTTCTATTATTAAGTTGTATTAAAAAAAATAAACTCAAAAACAAAAGAAACATAGCCATTTCACTGATTGTTTCATGTAAAGTGCCAAAAATAGTAATTTTTGAAATTTTTGTATGGGGACCCCCCAAGGAGGTTCCATGGGGTGTGCCACTAGCATGGATTGGTCGGCCCTCCAAAGTTAGTGGGGGTCAGTCATACATTTAGACTCGATTGGGGCACTGTAAATGGGTCTAAATGGGATTTTTCAAAATTTGACATTTGTGTCAATATAAGGAACGGCAGAATTCATTTTAGAGGTATGGTTCCTTAGATAAAGTTTCTTATTTTGATCCCTTGTCACATGGGCGATTTTTAAGTCGACCGTCCTAGTGTACATACATATTGTAGCATGTATGTATGTATGTATGTGCAATATTTTACTGCTCATTTAAGTAGCATTGTTGGGAAAAATTGAATTACAATTCCAACCAACGAAAAAATAAATGTTTTAAGCCTATTGTAATACTTCCAATGTCTCAACTTTTCTACCTCTCACTTACGCTAAATTGCGCACTAAAAATTGTAAAACGATAAAGGAGGAGAAAAAGACAAAAATATAAAATATCAGGGATTAAAAATGTGTCCCTTAATTTAACCACAAAATGGATGTTTTTGTTAAAAGTTATCGCTTTTCAACTTGACATTCAACGTAAATGGAGCGAAACTTGCAATGAACCAAATAAGAAAGGAAAATAAAAAGAAAAGAAAATATTTGTATGAAGACAATAAATAAGAAAGAAAATGAAATAAGGGAATAGAAAAAATAGTACAACAAAATATATTTTTCGTTCTTCAAAGAATACAATGGGATTAAGACACAGATAGTGTTGCATACATGGACTCAGAAAGAAAAAGGAACGAAAAGTATAAGAAAAGAATAAATAAAAAAGAAAAAACAGACAGACAGCCAGAAAAACAAAATATGGAATTAAAATAAAACGTTACATAGCTCAAAGCAAAAATGCAGGAAGAAAACTTCAGAAATCCAGATTGTAAATAAAGATGGAAAGAAACAAAATTATAAAAAAATACAATAAAAGAAAATACATACAACCAGTTGATGAAATGAAGCAAAACGAAATGTACATCAACTGATTGAATGTTTTTTTATGACAAAAGAAAACATTACTTTAAAAGTGTTTGTTTTTTTTTTTTGACAAAAGAAAACATTACTTTAAGAAATGAACGGAAGAGAAAAAATGAAAATAAAAACATTCAAAGAATGTCTCACATAAACATTAAACAAGAGGAAAAAGAACTGGGCAATATCTATAGCTTAACATAAGATGTTAAAAATGCTTACACTTCTCTGGTTTTAAAGAGAATTCTTTGAAAACGGAAATAAAAATCAAAGAGGGCAGGCTCATTGCTGTCAAATATTGCCTCCAAGTTCCAAAGCATCGCTTTATATAAATAATAGGAAAAATGATTATGTTATACATATTCAATTTATTTTCCTTCTTGATATCGTTATAACGGAGTAAATAATATGTCGTTGGCTTAAATCCTGAGTCACCAAGCAATCGACCTCTAAATTCATTATTTTATTTTAAATTTTTAATGCGAAATTAGTGCATATTACCCTCTATCTTGCCACTACATCTTATGTTGGTCACCGCAAACCAACTACATAACTAAAGAAATAAAATTTGAATTTGCGAATAAAATCCCTTTCTCCTTTTGTATAATATTTCCCTTGGTCGCTTCCAGATTTCTTATTTTAACATATGTTCCATTTATAGAGTCAGGCATACCATAAAAGTTTCTAATTACCATTAAAGATGAGGACTCGAACAGATATTCAAATAAAAATAAATATATTAAATATGAACATTTTAGTTCTGGCATGAGGTTACATTTGTACGACAAAATGTTAAAAATACATATTAAAATTAAATATTAAATATTTATATTTGAGAAAAAATTAAGTAGCACTAGTGTCAGTGAAAAAATTAAAACTATCGAGCCTAAGGATATGAAGATATAAGCAAATATATAATCCAGAGATACGTTACAAAAAATACGTTACTTGACTTGTATCACAAAAGTGCATAAATAAATTCATAAATTGGCAAGATTCTTTTCCTATTAAAACCCTTTTAATAGGATTTGAATTAATATAAATGCACTTTCCAAATTACGAAGTTTAAAAATCTTTCCTCTTTTTTGTTATTATCCTTAATGTCTGACGTGACGTTATATGGCGTTATGTTACTTAAATTTTCATTTGATATTTTTTTTATTAAAGGTCTATTCTGGCAAAGGAAACGACTAAAAGTTTTTTTGCCCTTGTTAGAGATTCGATTACACTTCTAGTGGGCATAAATACTATGTACTGTTGTTAATTCAAAATATGCAAGAACAAATGAGTTAAACATATTATGAATAACGAAGAGAAAAGTGGTCTCTAAGACAAATCGCTACTACTGCGCGGAGAATACAAAAAATTACAAACGTCGTCATAGTCTAAAGTTATCTATATGAGTGAAATTTAATTGTGCTGTAGGCTTGTGCTGTAGACTGCAATTTTGTTTTGTGTTTCTCCGTATCACATCACAAATGCTATTGGATTTACTAAAATGTGTTTCACAATTTTTATTACAAATATAGAATACACGTTTATAAAACAAGAAATACTTGAATTAAATCTTTCACTGAAATCTACTTTAACTCGGAAGAGGTTGCATTGGAAAAAATCCAATATACTCGTGTGGACTATAGAATTGTTGAAGTGTTACTGAACCTGTTTTTTGATTAAATACGTAATAAATTAAAAAAACAGATGATTTATTACTCTAAATACTTTTAGTTAATATTGTAACAAATTCATATTGTGATTAAAAAACAAAAATTTTTAAACTATTAAGCCATTGAAAAATATACGCTAAAATTATATGGCCAATCGATGATTATAAAAGATAAGAAATTTTCTTTCTGTTGGCCTGATAACATTTTAATTTAATAAACTTACGTTATGACGTATAAGAAAAAAAATTAACTTATCTTTAAAATAAAATGAAAATGTTTTTTTTTTATCAGTCCAATACTATGTAATAAATTAGATCCACTTTTAAAATTAGAAGTATCATTTTATAAAAATATTGAAAATAAAAAAAAACGTAGTGCTGCATCTTTAAAAACAGAAATAAAAATAAAAAATAAAAACGTACTGTTTTAAATAAAAAGGCCATTCATTTCAAATTTTTTTATTTTTATTTCTTAATTGATGTGAACGGTAAAATCTGTTTTTTTGTTGTTTTTTTTTTTAAGTGTTAGAATTTCGATCGAAAAAAATTTTTTTATTACTTATTTTATTATTTTCAGTGTCCGCCCATTTTTTTACAAAGTATTCTTTTCTTAACTATGTACATTAGGGTGCGCCTTACCTGTCGAAAACCTTACCTGGCCAAAATTTTTTGCATGCTTCGGAGAAAATTGTTCGCATCGCATATCGCGAAGGCGTGGCTCATTCGCCGTTAAATTATTGATTTATGCCCAATATTAAAAAAATCATTACAAATGGTATTTATGTGCAAAACCTTCCAAATAAGTGTATCTTTTTTTAAGTGGAGTACAGTTAACCACTGGATTTTAAAACAAAGTCCCTAAGAACTTGTCACACTACAATATTTTCAAAACAATTCTGCAAAAATTCATTAATCGCCCAAGTTTGAACATTTTTACAAAAAATTAAAACGTTCAATTTAATATAAAAAAATAAAAGGTTTTTATTAATAATTGAATCCAATTTTTGTTATTAAAATTTTATTTTTTTTTTTGATACGTTTTCAAAAATAAGTTTGGAAAAATATACTTATAAAATTTGTTTACAATTAATTAGATTTTTGTTGTATACTTATATATTCGTACATTTACCGTATTAATTGTTTAGGGTAGATTTGGTCGAATGAGAGTATATTTTCTATAATCTGCAACTGTTCGCTATATTATTTGCTTTTCTTCCTCGTCACGTGACAACACTTGATTAAATTCCTCCATCAGCTTTACCGCCCGTTCTGCAGTGTCAACAACTTCAAGGTTACTTAGAATATCTAAGCCTGCATTGTAACCACTGTCGGTATGCCATTCTTCTGGTTCTTTCTTTAAAAAATCCGTTGAAATAGAAAATCTTTTGAAGAAATTTAAAGCCTTTTCTGTAACAAAATCCTCAATATTTTTACACATGAACTGTCTTTATGTTATAAATTTTTTGAAGTCAGTTTTATCAGGCTTTTGTAAAGTAGCCCCCATAAATTTTCTTGCTTTATTAGATATTTGTTGATCGAAATAGGCCAAACTTACAGCTTCTGGTGATAAGTATCACAAATGGTTGCAAAGTCTCTGTAATAATTTTTTACTTATATTTTCATCCACCAGATCATAAACATATAAATTTTTTAATAAATTTAAATCTTGATTAGGGGCTTCAGTAGCAATTGGCGCTTTTATGCAAGCTTTTAAATATATTTTCACCATAGAAATACATATGTCTCTAACGTTATACGTTTCAGAATAACTGAAAGTAAAGTGTTCTCTAATTAAAAATGTTTTTAATGTATAAATGGCTTTAGGCATCCAACGCGCATGGTGAAAGGCACCTGGCATTCAGAAGGTAAACTTTGGAACCGACTCTCCAAGGAAAACTAAAGCCAGCTGGAGAAGTTCTTTGTATCGTTCCGGGGTTGCCTTTCTTTTAGGGTACAGAAAGCAAATTCAACTATATCTTCCATATCGCCTAGTATGTTTTTTACATGCGCGTCTTTCATTCCAGATTTAAAGGACTGATTTATTTCTGCCCACTCTTCTTCAAATTTGTTAAATATTTTTTCATTTTGTAATCAAAAACGCTCTTCAAAAGAATTTCAAAGATATGATGACTGTAAGGGAAATACAGAAGTTATTTTTCCAATATTTGCTCCAAATAAATGCGTGTACCTTGCTTATGTCCTAAGTTCGATATGTAGTATCGCAGCATAGAGCCTGAGCCTTTTCCTCTACACCTTTTCAGTAAATTGGAAATAGCTGTGGCCTGTTCTTTTCCCGTGCCTGTAGAAATTGCTGGAATCCTAAGTAACTGATCATTTCCACTAAATGAGATTACTACTGATAAACTGCCGACTTTTTCTCTAATATTGATGGCGAAATTTTACCATCCCAATGAACAGTTAATGTTGATATTTGTTTGTTTTTAAATACATCACGAATTTCTTGATATTTTTGGTACCGATTCTTTTTACAACTTCGGCGGATAGACGTTGTGTTAATCACTAAATCGCTAACGTGTTATGTTTCAAAGCTTGGGCGTTTGCTATAAAAACTCGCCTGTTTTACATTTGTCCAAAACTGACATTAGTTTCGGTGTTATAAAGTGATATTCACCTCGTTTTTTTTGCAGCTGGCTCATCTTTCGATTCTTGCGTTCTATCTGAATCATTATCGTCGAGTTCTTCCTTATCACTTGATTCAAAATCCGGAATTTCGTACTCACCTATAACAAAAAGTTAACGGTCAGTTTTAAGAACACAATGCTTTGACAAATTCGCACATTTTAAATCCACTCGAAAGCCAGAACATTCATGATAATAACACTTTTACATACTTACCTTCTAAAACGGATTCATGTTTCTCTTTAAAGTTTGCTTTTTCTCTTCCCGAAGACGTTTCCTTTCTTTTCTTCTTTTTTGCTAAAACCCGGTCACTGCCCAACATTAAACCAGATCTTCCTTTTTTTCTTTAATTCATCTAAAATAATTTGTCTTCTCGCTTTATTCCACAAAATTTCTATTTCTCTTACCACAAGAGATGCACTTGTTCGCAAATCTAATTTTACTTTGCGCATATTATAGACTAATACTCGCAAAACTTGCGCATTGGAGGGTAATTTGGCACCGATAATCTGGCTCGCATCATGACTAAGAAGATATAACTTTTCTTGTCTTCTTGTATTCATTTTGCTTTAATTTAAACTCTTTTGCTAGTTAGCCACAAACAACGGAGATAATTCAAATTTGTTCTTTAAACTTTAACTTTAATACAACTTCGAAAGTAATATTTACTTTCAAAATCATTTTTCGCAATATACGTATGTATTTCGATTTAGTACCTTTGTGGTTAAATAATAAAAATGTTGCGACAGTATCTACGAGTAAGCGAATAACTCAATATTTAGAGTATTCTTTAAACAATTATAAAAGTTTACCTTTTGGTACGACGGGTAAATAAATAGTCCCCCCTTTTGGGCCGTCTCTGATCCATTTGACTAGTTCGGATGCCTATTATGATATATTTTGGGAAAATAAAGCGTATTACTTTAGTTTAACTTGAAATAAACACATGTGAAAATTAAATATACATTGTCATTTCATCGCAACTTAAGGACGGTGATCAGCCTAGTTTTTCATGAAACATAGTTTTTTTGATGGGAGGAAAATTTCTAGGGGCAGTTACGGTACAATTTCGCAAGTTGAAAATGTACATTCATATGTAACTAATTTTTAATGTTTTATTTTCGATTTAAAAATGGCGGTTAAGCTAAAATCATGCATGAAATGTCATAAAAGTTGTAAAATTCAAGGTAATGTGAAAAAAGATGTAAAATTTTGTACTTTGTAGTAAAACTTTACTATTTCTGTAACAATGGCAACATCATTTCGTTTGACGTTTATAGTGGAGAATTCCAACTTTTTACCCTTATTTTATTACACTTGGTATAGGTATGATAAAAATGCATTTTTCATGACAATTATCTTTTTTGTGGTTGTTGTAAAAAATTGTTGTAAAAATATGCAAAAAAAATCTGAAATGAATATTCTTAAAGAAATACTGCTTTAATTACACAAAAAATATTTTCTTTTTTAATTACCACTTTTGTTTGTCCACGTATACGTCACAGGTTTATAATATATGTACAAGTATTTACTTTTCACCTGCATACTGTATTATAAATAGTATTACTTAAGTAATTGGTATCGTGTACACTCGAATATGAATCGAGTTTTTGATACAAAGAATACTGAAAATTAGTTATCTAATGCTTTGAGAGATGTACTCTTTGTTGTTAAGCCAAATATACTTTGCTGATTTAAAAATATTTTAATCAATAATACTTAGTTTTGTAATTGTATTAAATTAAATTTTGTTCATTCAATAAAATGCGTGTAAAGTTAATCCAAATCGGTTTTTTTGCGGTAAATGTTGTTTATGCCAAGCAAGCATTCCCGATTACAAAAACTGTTCAAAATACTAACTTTCATTATTTTGGTCTTTCGGTGCCGCATCTAGCTAAAAGGTGGGTTCCTCATGTGATGCGCACAAAATGTATGCTGATCCTTAGCTCCTGTTCTTCCGGTAAAAATAAATCTCTAAAGTTTAGTAAGCCAATATTCTGGAGAGAAACTACTAACCGCTGAAGTGATTGTTACTTCTGCTTGACCGAAACTTTTGTATTTATTACAAAATATAAAATAAAATTAAATATACCAACGTAAACAAAAATATCTCAACCAATGCCCATTCAAACGATTTGTCTGTCCCTAAACCACTTAATGACGTGAAGAAATTAAAAGTTGTATGGATTCATTGTAAAGTATTCCACTAGAGTAGGGTGGTGACAGTGTATATCCGTATCTTTCTAAATTTAAATTAAAATTTTAACGATTCGAAATTTGAGAGTCTCTTACTCAGGTATGTATGAATGGGCTGCTTGAAACTCTTTTAAACTTGTTGTTCACCAATTGTTAGGAAATAAAAAAATAAATATTACCACGTTACTGTTGCTGATTTATTGACGAATTTTGAATAGATGGGAATTTTTTACATTCTCATTTGGATTTTTTCCAGAAATCCTTAGAAATATGAATGGCGAGCATGAGGAACGGTTTAACCAAGATATAAAATTCTTTGAAGCAAACTGTCAAGGTGTTTGAGACCAGCATATGGTACGCTAAGAGACTACTGTTTGAGATTTGAATTTAGAAAAACAAATTTAAATTTATATTAAAAAAAAAAATAATAATAAAACTCTTCATTTTTAATTTTTTGCTTCTAAACTGGTGTTATTTTTCGTTAAACAAAAAATTCTCAGAATTTTATTGTGCTGGGACTAGACAGCCTAAACTAACAACCCCATTTTAGCTTATAAGCAAAACCCTTGTAAACTAATGTTATTTAATAGGTTCGGTTAATTTAAAAAATAAAATAATTGCATAAATATATATTTTATAATTTTTACTGCTGTAACGTGTGTTTTCTTTTTCTAATTCAAATATATCAACTTTTGAGTTTTGTAATTTATTATTGCTTTTATTGGCAATACAGTCTTTGAAAAGTATGCGAAGTAAGTCTTTGTTATTCGTTTACCTCGACTGTATATTGACGTATCTTTTCGCCTGCCAACGCATGTTAAGGTATCTAAGTGTAAACCCAGTAAACTTGTTTAATTTCAATCTCTCAAATAGTTAACGGCCCCTAACAGCAGTTAGGGGATTAAGAAAAAATCAAAGTTAGTTTTTTAGTGACAAACTATAGTGAATATTATAAAGATTAAATATTTTTGTGCATATTTTAAAGATAAATATCTATTAACTGTTATTATTAGTTACTATGATTTCAACAAAGAAAGTAATTTTTATAGAAAGCCTAAAGCTACATAGGCAAATTATTGTCCACTAGAGGTTACTTTTGATTATTAGCCACCAATACACCATAGAAGAGGACAAAACTTAATTTAATATATTGTGCCGATTTTATTTTAAAAAAAAGGAAAGATAATTTTTGTGGCCAGAAAATCTGTGAGAAAAAAGAAAAATCATTAAATTTGCGATTTCAAAGTGGTGGACTCATTTAGTGAGCCACTACTGTACGTTTGTTTTTTCTCGGTATCAAAAGATACGATTGATATCAGAAGATAACAAAACAAACGGAGAAGAAGAAAAGCAAAAAAAATGAAAATAATCTATTAAGTGCATTGCTAAAAATTGAACAAAATTGCTATTTGATTGAGGACAGACCTAAAATATTAAAACATTAAATTACAACTGAGGGAAAAAAAGATCTAAAAAGCATATATCAAACAGGCAGAGCCGAATGAATTCAATAAATAAGAAGATATCCTTTATTAATATTTAAAAATTTTTTTTTTGTTTGGCTTAAATAAATATTAAGAATAATCTGAAATACATTAATCTTAAGGAACAAAATAGGATACATTATATATAATATATAATAAATATTATGAATAAATGAAAGATAAAGAATTTGTTAAGCAAATATGTGCGGTTAAACTAGATTTCGTTTGGTTTTGGGGATCTTCATTATCTTGTGTCGCCAGAAGATCCATGGTAGGGCGGGTTAAGAGGCGTAGTTCCTATGACACCTAGGAACTTAAAAATAGTTAGTAATTGGATTATTTAGGATTGATCCCGTTTAGATTGCATAGTTGATTATATATTGGGGTACGCAATGGCGTATTAGAAATCAACTACCGGTCCACTTTATTTTCATGTTTATTTTAGTTTATTAGGGAGTTTATAATAACTGTTTATGAATGACACATTTCTTGGGCTAAGAGAACTGATATTATAAGTATTTGGGTTTAAATGCGGGAGAAAAGAAAATAAATTGAGGATTAACTTGCTTTTTTATTATTTATATTTTTTAATCTTGTTTATGAGAATTCAGGGTACCAATGATTTTTCAACTTATTTCCTAATTCATTAATTCATTCTTATTTTCTATGTATGTACGTTTTGTATATAAAGTAATTTAATTTTAAGTAATTTAGGTTTTAAGTAGTTCGATTATCAAGTAGTTTAAATATTAACTATTTTAATTAAATAAATTTTTAATTGTACTTTAAGTATATTTAAATGATATATGGTAACTCAATTTATAATACGGTGCGACGAAGTTGAAATACCTAAAATATAATACTACTTATCTAAAAGACGCCGTCGAGTTAAACAAGGATATCTTTTTGGAATTATCGAAAAACCTCAAAAATCTCAACTTACGAAGAAAAAAAAAACGGTTTCATGCACTTATAAGCTAACTTAATTGAATATTACCTGACACTAAGTTTCTTTTCAGATATGGTAAAGCTTTTTCGTAATGCAACTCATGTTCGGCAGCGCTTTCAAAAAATAGTATCACTGCCAGGTATTTTTTTCTTTTTTTTGTGGCACCGTGTAATCTTAGTAGATTCATAGTTTTATTTATTTTTTATTTTTTATTTATAATTTTAAGTAAATTCAGATATAATTTATGGTAAATTGTATAAAAGAAAATACAGTTTATGGGGTAAGTCCTCGTTTATACAAGGAAACAATTTGATAAGAAACATTTAGTTTGGCAGCAAATTACGGGTAGGGAAGAGAGAATCGTTTTTGTCTTCGGTACTCGGCGATACGCTTTGTGGTCATATTTGCATTGTTGATATTTATTAGCTTTACTTCTTTACAATAACAATAGTAATGGAATGTTGACGACAAAATGTTCGTCTGTGTGAACGCGAATGGAAAGCATTATGGGTGATCTAAACCTGAAGATGGCAGATGGGTTGATAAAATTAGCAATAACTGAAATGATCAAAACGATGATCCATTTGAGAAAAAGGTTATTTGTTTTCATATTCAATGCTGTTTTGCGCTTAGAATATTATCCACCAGCATGGTAAAACCCTGAAAAGTACCACACAAATAAATCATATATGCCAATAACCCTGCTATCTAATATACTCAAGCTATTCGAGAAAGCACTACCTGAAAAGATACATTCTGTTCAAAGTGAAGTCGATTGTATTCCAAATTATTAATTTGAACTTAGAAGCGAGCACACAACAATCGATCAGACACACAACTACTGAGTACCATAAAAAAGGCTTTTGAGGGAAAAAAATCGCTCCGCTCTCTATATCAATGTTTCGCATGCCATAAAGTATGTTATAAAAGCTTGAGACATAAACTGACAGAAAATTTAACACCAAATGTCTGGAATCATTTATGAGAATATCTAACTGAACTAAAGTTTAAGCTTTTAAGGCCATTACTTAAACGAATTTTAGACTACTGAGTTCATAGTAATCGAAAGAAGTATTTTGGGAGCTATGCTATATCTGATATACCAACAGACAGTCGTACCCATACCTCAACATTAACCGATATTACAGCTATCTCAGGCATCCACCAAGACTCGCAGGAAGCAACTAGGTATTTTTAAGATCATAACAGCACAACTGGAGGCATAGTTGAAGCAATAGACAATTGCGAGTTAAAATGTACTAATGTAACATTCATCCTGCGTAGGGAGTCATGCCAACCTGTTCCAATAAACAGCCAAATTATTTCCCAGAGCTCTGAGGTTAAACATATGGGAATACATCTTGATCGTTGGCTAAGATGAAAAAGCCACATAGATGCTAACTTGATGAATATGAAATTGAAGGCAATATAAATAAATTGGCTTATTAATAGAAATTCGGTCCTTAGCTTTGATTGCAAGCTACTTCTTTATAATGCAATTTTAAAACCAATCTGACGCTAAAGACTACAACTATGTGATACTACCCCAACATCAAACATTGGACGAATTCTAAGGCTCCAAAATAAAATATTGGGACTGATATCAAATGCTCCATGATATATAAGAAATTCGAGCATGCATAAAGATCTGGGGGAAAGTCACCGCATTCAAACTCGAGTATCTGCTCTAAGTAATCTCTTATCGAAAACAAATAAACATTGAAAAAGCGTTGCTTTTGTTACGAATATTTCTTATTGTAGTAGCAAATTTCGACTCATCCTCCGATTCCGACGATAATGAATATAAAAAACATTAGCATCCATTTATTTAAGTTTTTTACTTATTTTTAGAGTTTAGCAACTTATCACGAATGTATTTGTTTTGCCATTTTGATTTGCTTATCATATGTACGCCTACAGCAATATAAAAAATTGTAGAGGAAATATATATAACAATCGAATACCGTGATCTCAGAAAATGAGAACACGTGCATTCGATTTCGAATGAGGTGATTTGTCCCCAGAACTGTCCAATGGCTAAATAGGAAATCACGAGGTATGCTAAGACGTATTTGAAGAAGTTACAATTCGATCCGAACCCATTAGCGTGTGCAATTTTAAGACACCGCGAACCGCGCACGAAGAAGAGTCAAAACAATGTCAAATTAATTCTATGAACCAATCATGGCAGGACTAAGTTAGTTTAATAGTAGAATTAGTATAGGTTTTAGAGTTTGTATACAAATTGTTAGCTTACATTACAGCTGGGATTCAATTTATTTTAATTAAAAACAAAAATGTGTTCATTTTAGATAATGAACCTTTATTAAAAGCCATTTACAACCGAATCTGCGGATCTGACAATTACTATTATCAAAACTAAATCTCATTAAGCACAAAAATTTGTTCACCATACGCGGCAGACCTCTAAGACATGCAGTAAGTACAAGTGTTTGTACAAGTGTTGTAATGTTTGGGAAGAATTCTACAAATCTCCTGACCAATGGTTATTTCTAACAACAGACTGTAGGTGAAATCCAAAAAGCACCCGATGGCCACAGAAATTAAAAGACGAATATTGCGCTGGATAAAACACACTATTAGAAGACCTCGGTTTCATATTTCGAGAAATGGGGAAGCACAAGTAAGAACGAAACAAGCAACACAACTTAAATAATAAAAATGACAGTGAAAATAATAACAATTAGCAAAATCTTGGAGGCAGAAGACGATAGCACAAGACAGAATCATATGCATGCAATGTATTAAAACCCTATGCTTCCTATAGGATCGATTGGAATACGCATATATATATTGACAGAAGAGGACAGTTCAATAACCTATTAAATCAAATTCGAATGAAACGATTTACAAAAAGTTTGACAAAGACCAACCCTTATATTCATAACTCTTATATTAATTCGATTTATGAAGGGTTTATAAAAAAATTTTTCTAAAAATTATTTTTGTAATTTTATATAATTTTTTTTCGTAATTTTTTTTATTAAATTATTATTTTTATGATATTATATTATGTTATTTTTTATTAAAAAATTTTTTTTTAATTGTTTTATAAATCGAAAATATTTTTATGAATATGTAGGTACGTGCTTAACATACCTTAACACTTAAGGCATACAAGCAATTTTCAAAATGCTATTGATTGTCTATTTTTTTTTTTAATTTCAAGAATAACGCTTCAAGTTTCAATTTCAGAATCAAAGTTCAGGTGTTTTATTATCGAAAATGAACAAAAACGAAGATATACTTGTGTTTAATTTGTAAAATAAATTGAAATGAAGTAAATAACACGTTTAATTGATTTTAAATAGATTTAAAGATAAACAGAAATAATAAATTGTTAGATTTCTTTTAATCCAAAAATTAAAACAATATTATGTTATATATAAAAATGTATGTGTGTTTGTATGTATGTTTGTATATATTTTGCTTCTGTGTGCCTTATAGACAACTAAATGGCTTATTTTATTTTCTTGAAATTTTTACAATATTTCTCCATATACCTGTAAGGAAATATAGGTAAATATTTATTTACCTATGTTTTCAAAATAATAAAATTAATTTAGTCCAAATAGCTTCATAGTTAATACAAATCATCAATCAAAAACCGGGCGGAATCGAAGAAGTGGGCATGGCACCTCCCATACAAAGTAATTATTGATTTTTGTCTATCTTGAGAACGGTTAAAGCTAAAGCTTCAGAATTTGGTCTGAATGACTTTATAGTCAATGCATGTAATCAGTCAAAAGGTGGCTGATTTGGAACCAAATATTGATTTTTATGAATCTTTAGAACGTTTAAAGTGTAAGTTTCTGAATTTGGTCTTAATGGCATTAGACGAAAAATGTGCGAGATTGGGTAAATGGGCGTGGCACTTTCCTTTCATTAGTAAATATTGAATTTTTATATTAAGAGAACAGCAATTAAAGTTTCGCTATCTTTACACATCAGCCAAAAACCAGGAAAGTTTAGATAAACCGGTGATAAACAAAGCTTTCTATATTCCATATACATACTATATGCATACCAGAAATATTAATGTGTACTTATTTGACTTAAATAACAGTGTCTTTCTGGAAGGAAGGCTATCTTAAATGTCTGGATTTGAACCGAAAAGGAATAAATTGGCGAGATGGGAGATTAAGATATTAATTAATATAGTGGTAGCGTAGCACTCCGAGTTTCGCCTAATTGTATTATAAATAAATTTTTAAGATTATACAAGGGTTTTTGTCAATTTCGTAACATTTTGGTTAAAGGATATTATTTTTCGGCAAAAAATCGTTGTATTTCTGGATATAGTTTCCTTTATTTTTAAAACATTTGTTTCAGCATTTTTTAACTTCTCCCTTCAAATAATAATCAAATAATAATTCCTAAAATCCTCATAACAGGCGTTTATTACAGTGATGACATCTTTGCTTGAACAAATCTTTTACCATGAAGCCACCGAGTAGCCACTAATAGTTTTATGTTAAAAATAAGCATGAAGCACAATATTTTAATTTACTAAGAACGCATATAACAATAGATGATGATGGCAAAACTAATAAAAACACCCGTAACTTTTACTAGTAAAATACGGCGGTTGGTTCGTTGCAGATATATAGCATCAGGAATTATAATAACAGTACAATCTAACAAAAACATAGGTTCTCAGCAAATTTCTTCATCAACCCTCTATTCTGTGCCAGTACCTTCTCTTTACTCCGACTATTTTTGCTCCTATTTATTTCGGTATCAATCTGTCATCCCCTTGTGTAAGCAGAACTGCTTCTTCCACTGTTCTCTTGTGTGCTCTAGTCTATCTGCAATTAAAATACGAATAATAAACGCAAGTGCCAAGTATGGACTTTTTTTGGATGAACAAACTGCAAACTTTCATCAACTGAAGCTTGGTTTTAAAATTGGGTTTGTAATGCACAGCTTTACACGTATTATCTTCTAGTGCTACAATGCCGTTGGATTAAGCAAAAATTTCGGAAATCGACTGGAGAGACTTGGCAAAGATGCCAGTTAAATACAATTAAAGTCTGTTGATCGTTAAAGATCGTAGTAAATTAAAGAAATTTAGTTTAAGCAGCGCCATAGTGATAGCGCCATGCAGAACTTGTGAATTATATTCGCCGGTAATACTTATACGCTTTTCAAGGTTATTGACGCGACTGACACCATGTATCGGGTGTTTTTTATAGGTTCATAACTTTAAGTTGACAATACTTCTCTATTAAATAACTGATTTAACAGCTGATAGTTGCTATTTGTTTAGTTTGGTTTGACATTTCATGCACCAGATCAACGTTTTTTTCAATTGTTGACAGTTTTGAATTGAATTTTTATTCAAGATTTTGTTCTTCGATTAATCGCATATTTGGCTTAATGGGTACTTACGAGTGAATAAGCAGAATTGCCGCATTTGAACTGAGGATAATCCACAAGTCATTGCATCATCAGAAAATTACTGTTTCGTGCGCCTAATGGGCTGGCGGAGTCCATATGTATTCTAAACTATGATGGTCAGAATGTTCTTGTCAATGGTGAACGGTGTAGGGACATGATTAGAAATTTTTCCGTACCTTGATTTGTCGACAAGTGGTTAGAGCAGAACGGAGCCGCATGCCACACAGAGCGTGCTACAATTGATTTCCTTTAAGAAACTATTGTTGAGAGAGTAATTTAACATAATTTTCTAGTTAATTAGCGACCAAGATCGTGTGATTAAACCCCATTGATTTATTTTCTTTCAATTGAACACCTGGAAGTCAACATTCGAAGAGTTATTGGCGAAATACGGCCGCATATACTGAGAAAAGTTTGTGGAAATTAGTGGTGGCTACACGGCCGAAATCATATTTGAACACTAATGCCATAAGACTTTTTTTCCAACAAAGCCTGACTCATTGATATTAAAATTATATTTTTTTTTAATTGTAAAAAATACGATACAACACCCGATACAACGGCAAAATGATTTTGGTTCTGTTGACCAAACAAGCCGATCTTAAATTTCTTTCATGGGCATCCACCAGAAGAAACCTGCTGTTTGGGCTCTAGTGGGTTGTAATGCACGTTCATTTTTGAGCCACTTTTTCTAATAATACTGGCCGTATACCACGAATAACACGAACAGTTTTGACTTCCAATAAGTCAATTTTTGCTAGCTTATCAACATTAACTAGTGACTTCACATGGTCGCACGGAAAATATCCAGGACTACTTCTCGAAATCAAATTATCGTTAAGTTTTGATTTCAATTTTTCCACGTACCACCATTCCGTCGAAATCACATCTTTCTCGGTTCAATGTCATCCATATTTTCAATAAAAAATCATTGATCATGGTTTGATAACGATTTCGATTAACCGTAATTCGAGCTTCGGCTATATTTTTGAATAAATAAGGTCCAATGATGTCACCATCGCTTAAGCCGAACCAAATGGTGAATTTTTTTTATTTTATTATTATTATTATTATTATTATTTTTTTTTTTTTTTGATGTAATGGAATGAACTGTAGATTGTTATCATTTCATATGTGGCAAATTTGTTTATTAACAAATCCGTTAAGTCTAAAATGACCCTTATCGCTGATCAAAATTTTGTCGTCGACATGTTGCTCGAATTGATGACTGATTTTCAAAGTAAATCTAATTCATCTGGTTGCGTTGTTCAAGCATCAATCTATTCATAATGTTTTGCCAGAATATACTCTGACATAAAATTCCTCTAATTACGAGGAAACATTTTGAAGAGAAATATTTTGAATTCTCTTTTGTTTGTACCAGTCGCATCCACACAGGCGAACATTTTGTCGGCAATATTATAGTACTGTTGTTATTGTAAAGAAGTAAAGCTAATAAATATCAATAATGTAAATATGACCACAAAGCGTATCGCCCAGTACCGAAGACAAAAACGATTCTCTCCACCCCACCCTTAATTTTCTGCCAAACTAAATAAAATTGTTTTCTCGTATAAACGAGGACAAAGTGACCGCAGTATCGCAGATTGTTTGACAGTTAGCCCTCCCGTAAGTTCTTAAAGAACACCTATGTTTACAAATATTTGTATATATATATATATATATATATATATATATATATATATATATATATATATATATATATATATATATAAAATATAAAATATAAATACTTAGCTTTGTATATATATATATATATATATATATATATATATATATATATATATATATATATATATTTAAATATATAAAGGGTCCGCCAAATATTTTTTTTTTTTAAATGCTATAAAAAAAACTACGGAATATTTTCTAAAATTTCTTTTTTTATTTGAAAGTACAATCCTTCCGGTTAATAATGGAAAATAATCTGATTCAAATGGCTGCCTCGGCTGGCCATGCAGTAGCCTACACGATAGGTACAATTTTTAAGCACATTATCGATTGTGTGCAGCTGTATTTCACCAATGGCGAATATTGTCGTTTATAGCGTCAATTGTCTCTGGCTTGTTAGCGTAACACTTACCTTTGACGGCACCCCACAAATAATAGTCCAATAATAGTCCAACAGTATCAAATTGCAGCTCCGAGGTGGCCAAACGACATCAGTTCTGCGGCTGATAATGCGATCTTAAAAAACAGGGCGCAAAACAACGAGTGTAGCTTCGGCTGTGTGGCACGTAGCGCCGTCCTCTTGAAACCAAATGTTGCTAATATCCTCCTTTTTAATTTTTGTGAACAAAAATTCATTCAACATGGTCCGATAACGATCACCATTGACTGTAACGGCCACTCCTTGCTCATTTTCGAAGAAAAATGGCCCAATTATGCCTCTGGACCAAAATCCGCACCAAACAGTGTCTCGTCTGGGGTGTATCGGCAATTTTGCTTGTTTACATACCCGCCAAGATCAAAATGAGCTTCATCTGACAAGATGATTTTTTTTGGCAAAATCGGCATCTTCTGTAAGTCGATCGTAGGTCCAGATTCCCAGCGTTGCTCAAGCGTATACACAACCATATTCGTTCAGCGGAAGGATAAAAATTATTATCTCTCAAATCAGACATGAGCTTAGTGTTACCATTCACCAAATAAGCACTAGTTGAAAAAAGACGTTAGATGGCGGACCCTTTATGTTGACAAATATTTAGCCTTTGTATAGTTGAGGTATATTATATTTATATTTTTATAATATATATTTTGCTTTCAGTGGCTGCCACCAACAAACTGAAAAACTTGAATTACTCAAAACCTCTCAATACTTCTGTAATATTTGCAGATAACAGTCTAGAGAAGCAGTATTGCATTGCAGATTACTGTGCTTGAAATACCAAAAATCATCAAACTGTCTTCGTATTCGTACTAAAAAAAAGAAAGCTTTTAGACCAAAAAACGTTAAACGAGTGCCATTAATATCAATTTAAAAAAAATAAACGTCTTCAGCAAATTTACACAAATTAATTATTAGTTTTTAAGTGCTTGGTTTATACGCTAATTAATCTGATATTAAAATTAACATTTTTTATTGAGAATTATAAATGCTTTATATGTACGTCTTTTAGTAACCTACTACTTAACCAATGGCACATGCAAAGCTTCTCGCAAATAGGTAATTTTCCTCTTTTTTTGGAAGAGGGCTTTGCATAAGTCCGGTAGTAGATTATTGACAAATCGAATATATCGAATTATAGAGATATCGGTAAGCTGAGTTCTTAAACTAATAGAAAAGCTTGTGTCTGTTTATCTCTCTTTTCAGACGAAATCCTTAATGTCACCGATTTAGCATGGTTTCTTAAAGGGTTCAGCATCCCGGTCACATTTTTCTGTCTCCCTGCTTCATTGGACCTATAGAGAACGAACTATGCGAATTCGTTTCTTCTACGTAGACTTAAAAATTCGGCGCTGCATTGACGAGATAAGCGAAGCTTTGTTGAAAAATATAGTTTAAAATTTTGTGAGAAAAGTGGACGTCTGCCGACGTGCTAAAGGTAAACATATGCCCGACATCATATTCCATTATTAATTCCCATATTTCTATTTTATATTGGTATGAATAAAACTGAATTTGTAAAAAAAATGTGTTTTTAAGCCAATTTACTCTCTAACCTCAAATTTGCCCACCCTTTGCAATGATATCAACAACTTACATTATGAGATTATTGACTTTAACTTTGACGTCAGAAATATTAAATGTAGTTTGCTTTTTAGTATTAAAATGTAAACTTATGTATACCTATTTATCTTTTTAAAAGTATAGTCTTTTTGTAAAAAGTGGTTCAGACATAATGCACGGTGTTAATTGCTCAACTCAATTTGACATTTCTTTATTTCAATGTTTGACAAATTCAACCAAGGAGAGGTACACAATTGAGCAGCGTGTTAAGATTGTGGGAGCTTATTATGAAAATAGGCGTTCAAATCAAAATGCATTTTATGCACTCAGTGATATTTTTGGTCAACATAATCGACCAAATGTATTTACAAACGGGTCTATAAGAAATGTGGAAACAGCTGTGCTTGCTCGCCCAGTTCATTATTGGCTGTTGCCGTCATCGGGCCGTACTTTTTTGAAAATGAATTCGGCCAAGCAGTTACCGTGAATGAAAGAAGAAATTAAGAATATGGACCTGAAAGATATGCAGCTCCAACACGATGGTGCCACTTGGCACATAGCTAACGAAACAATAGCCGCCTTATCTCATGCGATTTGGCACCGATGGACTACTTTCTTCGTGGATATTTAAAAGAAAAAGTGTAAGGCAATAAGCAAAGAACAATTCCAGAGCTAATCTCAATTATATCTTAGAGTCATTGAAAAATGGACCGACGCATAGAGATATGCCAACGAAGCCGGGCCGAGAACTTAGCCGATATTTTATTTCACACATAATTGTCATACATTCCTCTATCATAATAAAAAAATATTTTTATTATTCTCCGAAAACTTTTTGTTTTATTTACAATGAACATCGTGCGTTTTGGTTGGACTACCCTTAAGTCTGGTTATATTGTTACATTTTAACCTTTTTAAAAGTTCTTTTTAACTGCTTCAAAATAAAATAAACACCAAGTTGTTGTTGTTTTACAGTTTTTATTTCCCCACTTTATCTTTATACAGTTTATCTTAATACGGCAAAGTATACAGGGTATTTCAAAATGACACCCGCCTACCAACCAAGGGTCCTTGTTGTAATTCGAGTCCAGACCACCTGCAGGTTACAACAGCGGTATCACCTCGTAACATTATTTATCTAGTGGTTAGGAGTATTTACGCTATGAAAAAAATCCTCTAAATAATACATCTGCCTTTCGGAACCATCATTAAACCGCAGGTCCATTTCAATGAGTCTAAAAGTAGAATCCAGAGCAGCTTATTGATTGAGAGAAGTCCATGCTTCTTTCACATGGAACGTCGCGGGAATTATGTATGTATTTAAAAACTAAATTTAATTTCAACTGTGGATGTGATAATAAAAAGATGTGAAAAAAATTGTTTTGGAAAGTTTTTTATTTTTTATTTCGATAAAAGAAATGATTCATATGGCCCAAATCGCAAAACTCTGGCGGTGTGAATTAATAAGACGTAACGTATCTATTTCGTGTTACCACATTATCACTATGTTTTTTGTTGGTTTTTGTTTTTTTTTCTAAAGCGTTAATTGTCTGATTTTTATAGACCGACTGGAAGACGTAATCAATTTTATTGGAGTCTGTTTTTATTTTGTGTTTATGGCGTTTAACAAGTTGATAAAAAATTTTATTGAGTTAAAAGCAAAAAAAGAAATTAGCTTGGTTACAATCACAAATTTAACTGCTTAAAACAGAAAATAAAATACATTTTAACTATTAGTCACTATTACAATTTACAATTTAAAAAATTGTTTATACATTAAGATAAGTTAACATTTCAAGTTGCCTGTAAGGGCTGTACTAGCCCTATCGAAAACCATTTTTGTTTTCCTTCACCTTTTATTTTATGAATAGCACACTTTTCTTCCCTCTTTTGGAACTAATATCGTCTGATTAGAGTTATTATCGCCATGTTTTTTTAATGGCTTTTAAATAAAAGCAAAATCGTCAACTAAAATTGGCAGCTGGTTTCTTATCATTGACGTTATATTTAATTTTAAAGATTTGTTACTGACTTCTATACTCTCGCAGCGTTCAGAAGAAGTTCAGACCGTATCGCATACGGTACGGTAGCAAAAATTGACTCTTGCGAATTTTAAATTTTAAACTGCCATTCGAAAAAAATAAAAATAATAATAAAAGAGTTTATAATAAAAAAAAACAACAAAAAATAAGGGAAACGTAAAAAAAAATTAATAAAAATAAGAAACACAGTGAATAACTCATATACAAAAGCTTTTTTGTACTTTGTTAAAATAAAAGGTGAATTTAAAATTTAAAAAAAAAAAAATATTCAAAACCATATTTTTAAATTTATAAGACTAAATACAAAAAAAAAGAAATTAAATAATATATAATAAAAAAATGTAACAATAAAACAAACAAATGAAAATAAAATTTATTAAAAAAAAACTTTGACAATACATACTAAAATTTAGTTTTGAATTAAAAGAAAATAATTATTTCGCTTTAAAGGATATATAAAAATTTATTATTATAACATCTTCCTTACATCTTGCTATAAAACGCAAAACTTTTAAAGTGTGATTCTTTGATGCCATTTTTATTTAAAACCCTTGATCATCAATAATACCATAAAATAAAGAACTTATATCCAATAAATTTTTCAGGTAATATTATTATATAATATTTGCATACTTTAAGGCTGTGTGTTGGATTGTGATTAAGGATCGAATTAGCACTGATCATGTGTTATAATGATAACTATGGCATTTTTTCGATTTTCAAGTAATGATTTGTATGACGGCCACTATAAATTGTGTGTCGATTTTTAACAAATTCATTTTAACTGTTTAGTGTAAAAATTTTTATTACTTTTTGTAGTGAAATTTATTACTCAATCATAGATGGATGCTTATTAGCATTTTTTTAAGTGCGTCACTCCTCTAAAGCATCCATTGCTTTGTTGCAGTTTCATTAATAAAGTTGATTTTTCAAGCTAATGATAAATCAACTGTAAGCCCCCTCCATATAATTCTGTAGTGGTGAAGATCCTTGCTAAGTGGTGGTGGTGATCTTTACTTAGCGTTGTAGTTATTAACACTAGGTGGCGTTTTGTTAGGACGAAATCCATTTAAAAATCAACAAGATTTGATTTTGAAAAGTTAGGAGTCAAACCATATTGTTTCCTTAGATTATGTTTGAAATTTTAATTTTAATATAACAAAATCTGGTCTATGCAGAGTGCCTAAAGTGATCTAATCTTCTTAGAAACGATTGCCTCTAAAACTATTACTTTTTTAGCATTTCAATCCTTACCACAAACACTTTATATAACTATCACCAATAGTTGTCTTCAGTATAAACTACATACATATTTATATATTACTTATCATCTATTAAAACGCAAAATCAATCCAACCTTCGATATATTTTTTTACCTTCAAATTCACTGCATTTGCTTTTGTTATTTTAACCGTCTAAATAAGTAATATTAAACTATTTTATTGGTGACTTTTTAGCTGATAAAACAGTTGCCAAATAAATATTTAAGTATTATTGTGGTAAACATATGTATTACAGGACTGATAATGTCAATTTGATAAGCATTTTATAACGCTTTAAAAAATTTTAAATTGAATCTTTCGTTAAATACCGTCTGATTATAATTTTATGTTTTTTAAAATAATATATGATGAAAAAAGAAAAAAAAAAAGCCAACTATGCTGGAAAATACTGTCTGAAAATAAGTTTATCAAAAATACATTTATTCGACATTATTCACTAACATTCCCATTAGACATGATTTTTTGATTCAGAAAGCAGTGAGTCATCTGATACAGTAAATGGCGATTACATCTAATTTGATCATAATGAAATATACTATGAAACTTAAATCTGTTTACAAAGGAAATTAGTTATTTTCGTGCTAAAGTTTTTCATGACAAAATCATATGTACTCCCTCTTTCCTTTTTCTAACAACTAACAACTTCCTAGTATTAGCGATGTGTGAAGTATAAATAGGGATTATCTCCTGAGTGTCACACTTTGTATATAAAAAAATTCACTATCCAGCTGTAATCTATTGGTAGTTCAAAAGTTTCGAATTACATTCGTTATACGTTAAAAATTGTTTTAGACTAGGCATGAGCTTTTCATAGAACAATTGTTTACGTTCAATTCACACGTATTTTTACACTCTTGCTTTTAGTCGTCAATGAGACAGCGGTGAATGCACATGTGTAGAGAATGTACGCAAATTTTTTTACGTATAGAAAATAAGTTAAAAAGTTTCTTACGATCTTGCTTTTAGTTGTCACTGAAACAGCGACAAATGCAGATGTGTGGCGAATGCAAGTTGATTTTTGTTGTATTTTTTTTAACATCAACTTTATTCTCTCTGAGAGAGGAATTTCCATGTTATCACTTACGCAACTACACTTTTACTTTTGCACATCATTGTTTTAGAGCTATGCTGCAATTTATCATATAAAACAAATAAATATGTTTTCGTATTAGAGAACAGTTTGAATGCATAATTTTATTGTATTGAATACTATCACAAAAAATAAATACGTTGTTGTCAATTCACACTATTTTGTTTAACCTCCGATTACCGATATGGTCCCTAGGTACCTTTTAACATTTTCAAATGAGCAGAACTTTTGCATTATTTCGAAGATTTATTTGATATTCCATGAGTTTTGAAGTAGTTAAAGAGGTTTTTAGATAATTTTCACACATATTTTAAAACTACTAAAGCATAAAAGACATTTATTTCGAGGATAATCGGCAAGGTTAAAACATTGAAAAATTGATGATAATCAAAGGGTTAAGCAATACAAGATAATACATGAAAAAAGTTAACGTAACGAATGTATTTTTATGCACTGCATTGCTTGTCTTTTCTTAAAGTCATCTACACTACATCATCTACATCTAAAAAGCATCGAATACCTCACAAATGATATGAATGGTTGGCATGTCAGATTTTATAAAATTATATACTATAATAGTTTTCTTTGTATGGGATGTACCATGCGCACTTACCGAATTCGTTCACTCTTGGTTCATGATTTTTATTGATCACTAAATTATTCGTACCAGAAGCTGCATGTAAATCTAAGTATATTTATATGCAAGACAAAACGAAAAATAATTTGGACATCCGCTAACCCATTCATGAAAATAAATCGATAAATCGAAATTTAAAAGGTCACTTTATTTATTGAACAAACCTCATATTCATAATGCTTTTTATGTTGAATTAATTAAAAAGCATATAAATAGAGGTGTAAACAACAGCAATAAATTAAGGTGTTAATTATCGATGTTGAACTAAAAATTATTATCTTTTGATAAGACATAATTAATTATTGAAAAAGCAAATTCATAACATACAACTAAATCTTTATATAAATATTTAATATTTTAAATGCTTATTATTATTAAGTTCTTTTATTAAAAGGAGAAAAAAAAAACAGAATGAAATTTAGCAGAAATGTAAATATTTATTTTCGTGAATTAAATATTTAATATTTTACAGTAGCAGGTATCTACCTATCTATTTTATTAATAATTTGATTTAAAATCAATCTCTCATTATTTTTCAATGATTTATAATTTAAAAAATTTTTTCAAAACAACAAGCACATTTTTGGGTACATTTTATGAATAATAATTTTTGTCTAAGCTACTGGATTAAGGTTTTATAAGATACTAGCAAAAACTAGCATGCCTTGCTACCCTAAATTATTACTTTAAATGCTATAAAATATGTAAATTGTTATACTTTTCCTCATTTCATCCCTTTCCTATGAAATCATTTGTGTCTTCCAGAAAGACACTGCATATTCTGCTTTTCAGCTGTATACAGTCTTCAAACAATCACACATTCAAGATATATATAAATGAATATATAGTTTGCATATGAGGTACCACGCCCACTTGTTCAATTCCGTCCACTGTTTTCCTGATGATTTTGATTGACCACAAATTCGTTCAGATCAAGCTCTGAAAGTGCAGCTGTAACCATTCTCAAAATATTTTTAAATCAATATTCACTTTCTATGGGAGGTAACATGCCCATTTTTCTAATTACATCTACTTTTTGACTGATAATTTGCCACGACTGTGTAGCCAAATTTGTCTTTTGAAGATATAGGAAAATTGTATGGGCGTGGTACCGCCCAGTTGAAGTTTTTGAAATTTGCATAGCCTTTAGTTCCTTTCAAACATAAAGAGAGATACTGTAAAAATTTAAAAAGAATCGGTTCAGCCGTTTAGCTATGCATATTATATATTTTTGTCTGTTTTTTCTTTTATTTTCAGGGCAGCTATTAATTATTCGTTCACATTTAAACAACCATAAATGAGTATTATTCTTCCTGTAAACATTTTTGTATAAGAACACAGTCAAACCAAAAAAAAAAAAAAAAAAAAAATATTTAGAAGAAAGTGTGCTTTTAATATAGAAAAAAGTTTTAAAATACCGAACAATCATTACAAAAAATTTTTGATGAGTATTTTATTAACAATAAATTGATCTAAACGCAAAATTGGCCAATCAAGCATGATTTTGTACGATTTGCAACTAAACTTAATGGAGGGCACGCTTAATAGTAAAAATTTTATAAAAAAAACTACTGAATATTTTCTCAAATTTCTTTTTTTATTTGAAAGTACAATCCTTCCGGTTAATAATGGAAAATAATTTCATTCAAATGGCTATCCTGTTGAAACCAAATGTTGCTTATATCCACCTCTTCAATTTTTGTGAACAAAGATTCGTTCAACATGGCCCGATAACGATCGCTATTGACTGTAACGGCTACTCCTTGCTCACTTTCGAAGAAAATGGCCCAATTATGCCTCTGGACAGAAATCTGCACCAAATAGTGACTCGCCTTGTGTGTATCGGCTTTTCAATGTATGCATGCGGGTTTTCTGTGGCCCAAATGCGACAATTTTGCTTGTTTACATACCCGCCAAGATCAAAATGAGCTTCATTTGGAAAGATGATTTTTTTTTGGCAAAATTGGCATCTTCTGTAAGTCGAACGTAGGCCCAGATTCCCAGCGTTGTTCAAGCGTAAACACAACCATGTTCGTTCAGCGGAAGGATAAAACTAATTATCTGTCAAATCAGACATGAGCTAAGTGTTACCATTCACGAAATAAACACTAGTTGAAAAAAAACGTTAGATGGCGGACCCTATACATAAGTAAAATATGTCTTCCAGAAGGAATAATTTAGGCAATTTTTCAGATGGACAAATAATTGACTCCAGCAATTGTTTTAATTGATAATGCTCAAATAAGGGATACATTGTTTATTCCTTCTTAAATTAACGATTCATATTTGCCAAAATCTTTTTTATTTTAGCAAATGTTGGCTTTTTTAATGGTTCAGGTAGTTTTTTGTGTTTTCATTATAATTTTACTGTGAAATTTGCCTTATCTTCCTTCAAATAACATCTATAAAATAAAAATATTTTGATTGTTTTTGTTACCGTAAACGTTCAAGGATGCCCTCAGGCCGCCTTTTGTTTTTCTTGTCTGTTGTAACAAATAACACAAGTCTAGACAAAAAGAAACATAAAATAAATATTCTTGCATAGATAATTACGCGAAAACAAATTCCTATGATGCTAGAATCAAATTTAAGCTTTTGATCGTTAGAGGGTTAATTGTTAAAACGGTTTAATTTAAATTGAAAAATGCTTAACTATATTTGAATAAAGTTTCGTTTATTTTGAAAAAGGTTTCGTTTAGTTTGAAAAAGGTTTAATTTAAATTCAAAATGCTATATATAAAAAAACTCTTTTAGATACATTCACTAATTCCTTCCATGGTAAATCATTCGGTTATGATCCAATGTGAAAAAACGAATATTAAAAATGATTTGTTATGAAAAAACATCCAGATGTGTATACACAATTCAATAACCGATGTGCTTTGTCATATATTTTGCTAAGTAATCGCTAAGGTACATATGCTTCAGTTGGCTCAGATGGCCCAGATGAACTACAACTCAGATTCTCTAAACTGAAGATGAGTAATATTATTGCTAATAGTAGGTTCGGAGTTCATGGGCTGGTCACTCTTAAATCGTTCTTCATATCCAACGAGGACGACAAGTACTTTCATATATGACTCATGTGTGTTTTGTAATGGCTTTTGTCTTAGAGTCTACTATATGCCTTTGACAGGAACTAAATACTCAATTTTTTTGCTTATGCAATACTTTCCTAGGTATAACTGTATAGTACAAAAAAAAAAAAAGAAAAAAAACATAATTTATCTTGTTTCGGTTTCTTTTAAACAAAATAAATCCTTTTAGATATGTTTCCTCAATTATCTTTTAAACTCCAGTTTACGAATACTGGTATTCAATATTAATATCAATTGAATATGCAATTTCGAAAAGGGCATATGTCTGAACATTTAAAGTTTACAGGAAATGAAAAAAACTAATTATTTTATAATGAAGTATTACAGTTAAAAAAATTTTATACGGATTATATTTTGGGGCTAATTTGTAACCGAAAATTACAGAAGTATTTGGATATTGACTTTATTGTATATAATTGTTTATATATTTAACATTAATGAGATAAAATTTATAATATCGAGTATATAAAACTTAACGAAAAAAGCATATTAATTTGCAGAAAATTTGATTTTAGGTATAACAAAATTAAAGGCAATACTGCTACTAAAAATAAATAATATACGTTTATCAAAAATGTTCTTCAGGAAGCTCTTTTTCATTTGTAATTGGCCATTGCAGTATTTCGTTATAAAATTCTGTAAATTCTGCAAGTATATATTGCTTGAATTTTACAATATCTGCAATTGTCAGGTAATTAATAGGTACTTTGTTTCTATAAGTTCGATAAGGAAGAAGAAGAAAAAACGGCTTTGCGCGATAAAAACAAGCGGTGCTGCATAGCTTTTTCTTGTATTCTTTGTTTAAGCAATAATTTCGAAAAAGGCACAGCTCTTAGAGTTGTGACCTATCTGCCATGACGTCTAAAGTAGAGATAATGCTAGGGAGGATAGTTTTTCAAGCGTAGTAGCTGCAGGGAATCATCTGGGACACATTGATACAAAAAAACGCGTTTACCAAAATGTGCAAGATGTGCTCTTTTCGAAATTGCCTATTCATTTATAGTTATTATAAATACATTTATTTTTATTTTTGTTTTTCTTAAAATATTCAACCATAAATCATGTTTTGTATTTTTTTTTCTCCGTCACTCCTCTATGGAGCATATTGGCGTTGCACAAAGCATCTATTGCTTTGTTTCAAGCTAAGTAGATGAATTATCCGCTGTAGTTTCCCCCACATGGTTTTTTTTATGTAGTGGTATAGACCCTTGCTAATTGGTGGTGATCTTTACTTTAGCATTGTAATTTTTCCCAGTAGGTGGCGTGTTTTTCCTGATCATTCGTCTTATGTCTGTCATCATCGCCAGAGGTATGCGAGAAGGGTCAGGGGGATTTTTTCTTTATTTTTTTAAGATGGAGTTGTCTGGAGGGAAGAAGTTGAAGCCTTTTTTATTATTAAACATTCGAAACAACAATTAAATTTTTTCTTCGTCATGGGTCGTTTGTGTTGTTATGCGTCCGCTCTAGCCACTACACCACTTAATCTAAAAAATCTATATATGAAAATCGTGTGACTCGCTTTATTGCTCAATAATACTAATAATAGCCTTTTAACATTTTAATTTTATTTTATTCAGAAAAAGAAATAATATTTAATTTAGAGATCTAAATCTAATACTAAACACAAATGAGATTATAATTTAAACCAAAAATATAATTAAATTGTATTTGTACGAGTATGTTAAATATACATTAGCGAAATTAAAATAAACAACAATTATGCGATATAAAGTTTATTAAGTTTAAATATTAAAAAATAGTTTCAAAAATAATCTTTATGATTCGCAAATATTTATTGTCAAGTCAAGAATTATGATCATAATAAAAATAAAAAAAGAAATATTATCGCAAGAAATTTATGGACTAGAAAGGGATCTCGACTAATAATTTGCGTTTTAATTTTTGTTTGAATACACCTACAATATCATGTATGTTTGAGTTAATGTTTGTAACACTAGAAACTAAAAGTCGTATATATATAACTCATATCGATTTGGCAACATTTTGTAATCAACAAAAATTAAGGATTTTCCTTTGAACTTAATTTCATCACAAATCATTCTGTTTACTTTATCAATTTCTATTTTTAGTTAGAAATGTACTTGGCAAATAATTTATTTAACCAATAAAATTAAAAATTTTATTATAGAAGAGTATTTAAGAAATAAATGTTAAATTATAAATATGAATATGGCACACGTACCTTTTATTGCCAATATAAAAAAGTTTCATAAAAGAATATTTGCACACAAGAGATTTTGGAATTTTATTTAAGAATACCATAAACCCAAACGAGAGTAATAGAGAAACCTTAATTTGTGTCCATATAAAGTGAATTCGTAGAAGAAGAACTCCAGCCGAAACTAGTTAATGCTCTTGATAAAACAGTTATTAATTACCAGTATTAATATTTGAATACGGACTTGGCGTATAATCTTGATTAAGCAAACCGCGTAGAATTATGCTTGATTATAACTATGTGGGCGGGAGACTTCGAATCATTTCGCTCTGCAGAGTCGTCGGTTTACATACATATTTCAGAAAAGTAATGCCAGTCTATGCATAAATACATGTTTGATGTGTGTAGAATTTTTCAATGCACCTAGCGCAACAGTACTATGCTGGCAGATGCCTTTTTCTGGAAGATATCGCATTTACTTAGAATTTGAAATTTTAATACACTAGCTAAGCTTCTATTTCCTTTTAAAACCATTTTCATATTTGGTAATTGAATTCTCTTAAAAATCATATTCAAATATTACGAAGTCTATTATGATAATGTAAGATCTTTACAAGCGCCATTTTAGAACAAAACCGTTCTTCTGAAATTACTCTCGCGCCACAAATGGTCATAAACAGTGCTTTTTATAACGAATCATCATGTGAGTAGACATCGACAAATTGTTCGAGAGGTGGAGGACATCGTAAATAGAAAAAGGGGATACATAATTGACTAATTGTTATTGATTTTTGGTTAAATAAAAGTCATAGACTGAAACATACATATTTCTTAACCTAATAGATCGGAGTTTTCAACTCCTAGAGCTGCTAAGAAACTGCGGGTATCCATAATGACAACATGAGGAATTTTCCTTAAGAATTTGATTTTTTGAGCCTAATAGGTTGCATGCATTGAGGCCAGCTGATCTCTTGTCACTGATTTCATTCAAAAATAATTAGATGATTACACTATGCAACAAGCATACATACCTTTGAAATTTAATATATTTTTTGATGCGCTAGTTAGGCGAACAAAAATCATTTTTCCCAAAAATGTGAGATTTTTGAAGAGGCTGCTTAGTACATCTTATGATAGCTTTAAAACGACTTATTCGATTTTGTTAAGCCATATGTTAAAAAAACTAATTTGGAGTCCAACTTTAAGTTATTCTAATATCATTTTTGAATATAACCCATATTTTTTGAGTTATTGAGAACCAAATTACAATTTATTTTATTTTTAAATGGTGATATTTTTGGTTTCTAAAAATTCACAACAAAATTTTAACAAAATATAAAGTAGTAAATTTACCAGTTTCACTTTTTATTCACAAACTTCTATATAATAGAAATAAAACAAACCATAATTCATGAAAATCGATTGTTAAATACATATGTATTTTATTCCCAATAAAGTGAAAGTAACTAGTTTTGAAAAAAATAATAATAATTACTGATGAAGACAGCAATGGGGCTCAATAAAGAGCTCCAGATACTCAATTAGCAAAATCAAAGTACGATTGTTGAAAATCCTTTGAACACTGAACGTCTTATTTATTTATTTATATATCGGTAAGAGGCATTCAAACTTTCGCTTCTAAGTACTAGTGAATTTTCTATGGGTTTCGAATATTTTATTTCCACTTCTAAACAATTTTCGGTTTTTGATCCATCCGTGAATCACATAATGGTCCATTCCATAGAGAGTATGCAGCCTCCAGATTCACACTTATTAAGTTTCGTCACAAAACGCTTCAAAGAGTTATAGAGTTATCTTCTTCTATACAAGGGACAGTCAATGAGAGAGTTGTTAAACTCTCGGCACGTCAAGTTGCGATTTCGCTACCTGATTCCCGTATTTGATTAATTAATATGGCATTATGTTTACCATAGTTTACATAGTTTGTTCTTCAATGTCAAATACAATAATCCTAAATTAACAGGGACTCCAGCGTACCCATGGGACAGGTAATGAGAATCAGTTATGCCAACGTTTGCCAATTTCTGTATTTTGTATAACTTTGCTTGGGTTGTCTTCAAATCTGCTTTATCAGTTTATTGGCCTGACCATAACGATATACATTCTTTATGGTGCGCTATGTGAACTTTTAACGTTGTTGTTTTTCTGTTTCTTTACTTTTCGGGTAAAGTTCGGACACATGAGAGTAAACAATAATTTCACTCAATAAGAGAGAAAAATCTCCAAAAGTACGGGAACTCAAAAAACCAAATATTTTATTCAAAACATTGTTTGATATTATGTCTGAAATTTTATAAAATTCTAAAAATAAAAATTTTTGTAGTAAAGAAAAATACTAAAATAAAAAACACGAATATGTATGTACGTATGTACACAATTTAATTATTTTTTTGGTTGTATAGCACAAATTTTTGAGACAATCCTTAAGCAACTGATTTTTAATGATATGGATTCAGAAGTTTGTTGATTTAAGTAATTCCTCACTGCTTTTATCACTGAAAGAAAATATTCGCAACAACAATATTGCAATATCAAAGCTAACGGTAAACTGTAATGTCTTAAGTTTTACTCTAGACTGAAAGCCAAGGACACTGATGATTTAAAGTTTATTTTTAATGGTGAAAGATTTATGGCATATGTATGTATATTTTATAAAATGTTTAGGAAATACTTTGGATTTGAAGCTAGACTTCGGATATGTATTCAACCTATTCCAGCTATATAATACCATAGGTTTGTTCCATCTAAATCATACCTACATATGTATAGGACTGCCTCAGGCTCGGTTAAGTAAAAAAAAATTGATATGGAAATAAATAAAAAAACTTGGCCTGGAACAGACCAAACAAGTTGTAGTAGTAGCTGAAGCTAACGACGCAATCAGTAGTATAGCTAGAAAATTGCGAACATAACATTGAAGTCTGCTTTATGGTTGCCAAATAACCTCTTCAAATGCTTGGAGAAATATGCAAGAATAATATGTGAATTTTTAAACTAAATATGTTTCAAATTGTTTAATAAATAAATATGAAACTTCACATTTTTCTGCATTAACATTAAATTCGTGGTTTAACATATTTAATATAAAACTTTACTCAAAAGCATAGCAACCATAGTTAACATGTATTAATGGGTACAATTGTTTTAAATTTTGTTTTTAAATAGATAGAAATAAAAAGTTTAAAAAATATAAATAAATTCAATTCAATAAAATTTTGAAAAAGTTTATTGTCGCGCTACAAAATTCAAATTTTCGAATTTTGGGCTTCAGCTTCTACTAAAGCCTCTACTATATACAACTACATATTCTGTTCGCACTACGTTAATAGCACTACGTAACTATTAACAGATTCTAGCGCTACTCCTTATGTTGTACTACAGCTATTTATTTTTGTGTATGAGAACGCTTTTCGGTAAAATTGGAATCCCGAGGGTTCTCAATGTAGAGTAAAGAAACGGACCTATTAATTCGTTTTTATTTTAAATAAATAATATAAAATTCTTATATATTTTTAGAATTTCATCATAGTTGTTACTGATTAAGCCGCTTAAGAGAATGGTGAACTTGTGGAATGCTTTGACACGCCGCAAAACTGAAGATGTCGTCGAGTGTGAATCAAAATTGGCACGCGTTCTAAATGTTTTCGATTTAACCGCTTTGGGTGTAGGCAGTACATTGGGTTTGGGTGTCTACGTATTAGCTGGTTCAGTGGCCTACAATATAGCTGGCCCTGCGGTAACAATTTCGTTTCTAATAGCTGCTGTAGCTTCGGCATTTGCCGGTATATGTTATGCTGAATTTGCGGCACGCGTACCAAAAGCCGGTAGTGCTTATGTATACAGTTATGTGACTATAGGAGAATTCGTAGCCTTTACCATTGGATGGAATATGATATTGGAATATGTTATAGGTAATGATGTCATGTTTTAAGTTGTAAGAAATTTGATTATTTTTAAAATTTAATTTTATTGTTCTGATTTTAGGTACCGCTTCAGTGGCTAGAGGTTTCAGTGGTTATTTTGACTCTTTAATTGATCGTAATATGTCGAAAACCTTATCGGAGGCTGTGCCCATACATGTGGAGTTTTTGGGTGATTATCCGGACTTTTTGGCTTTTGGTCTGATTTTTGTTTTAACCGCCTTGCTGGCTTTTGGTGTTAAGGAATCAAGTTTTCTTAACAATATATTTACTACCGTTAATATATTGACCATATTGATTGTCATAATAGCGGGTAGTTTTTATGGTGAGTTGGCATTGAAATTTCTATGAAAAAGTAACGTTCGGCTTAATTTTTATTTTTAATTTTACTCCTTTAGCTGACTCTTCCAACTGGTCTATACCTAAAGAAGAAGTGCCTGCTGGTTTTGGTAGTGGTGGTTTTATGCCATTTGGTATTACTGGTGTTATGGCTGGTGCTGCCAAATGCTTTTTCGGTTTTGTGGGCTTCGATGGCATTGCTACCACCGGTGAGGAGGCCATTAATCCTAAACGTAATATTCCCTTGGCCATTATTATTTCACTGATCATTGTTTTCTTGGCATATTTTGGCGTTTCTACTGTTCTAACCTTAATGGTACCCTATTTTCTACAAGATCGTAACGCCCCCTTTCCGGCTGCATTTGAAGCTGTAGGGTTGACTGCTGTTAAATGGATTGTTACTGGAGGTGCCATATTTGCTTTGTGTACTTGCCTGCTGGGTGCTATGTTTCCTTTGCCTCGTGTTTTATATGCCATGGGTACGGATGGCATTCTCTTTAAGGGGTTATCCAATGTCAATGATTACACACATACACCTTTATTGGCCACTATAATATCCGGCATATTTGCATCTACCATGGCCTTGATATTCAATTTGGATCAATTGATTGATATGATGTCCATAGGCACTTTATTGGCCTATAGTATTGTGGCCATTTGTGTTTTAGTGTTACGATATGAGGAGGAGGGCATGGAAAAAGAAGTCACCGTAACAGTGCCCATAGTTTTTAAGCAGTTATTTAATGGCAACTCATTTCGCGAACCTAATATTTTGAGTTCGGTCATAACAAAAGTGGGTATTGTTATGTTCGGTGTGGTCTGTATATTTTGGTGCACCCTAGACAAAGTTTTTACATTTGGCTCTAATGGCAGCATAGTTGCCTTAAGCATTTTGGGTGTCGTTCTTATAATAATTTTAATCATCATAGGCATGCAGCCAGCCTCTAAAGCAGAATTGTCTTTTAAGGTACCATTTGTGCCTTTGATACCCTGTTTAAGTGTGTTTGCCAATCTCTATCTAATGTTTCAATTAGATTTTAATACCTGGATAAGATTCCTTATCTGGTTGGCCATAGGCTATGTTATCTATTTTGTCTATGGTATACGCCACTCTACACAGATAACCAGAAATAGGAATCATGCTGAGGCTGCCAAACGGTTGCTCTTCACCAACTTTGCCTTCGAACCAGACTGGAAAGTAGAAAATGATAAACTGGAAAACTTATGAGAGTAGAGTTACAAGGATTTTAAAACATTACAAAATTCTTTGCTTTAAGGGCAAGTCTTAAGTACTTAATCTCCAAATATTCTCATAGGTTTTCATTAACGCTCGATAGTTTATTTCGTAAGATTAAGTTGTTTTAAGTTTAGTTTTAAGTTTTTTACAAAAAAAAAAAAAAAAAACGTTGTACCTAAATAAGTTTTATTTTTGCGTAAAACAAAATAATTTCGGGGAAGGATTACCCAAATTTTAAATAATTTTTTTTGAAAGCAATTTTAGCTGAGAAATATTTTGGTTTATTATCTTAAATCACTTTTCTTTTGTATATTTTATTATATTTTTTAATTGTTTATAATTTGCATCTGCCATTAGCTTAAAAAGTATTTGAAATACTAACTTATTAAGAATATTTCTTTGAGAAGTTTTATGTAAAAGAATTCTTTAATTACTGTGATTTAAGCAACATCAAGACAATTTTATATTCGAAAGAAAAGTGATCAAGATTTGAAAAGTAATTTTAAATTTAATTTAAATGTGATAATTCATAAGTAAATTTAAAGGAATAGAGTTAAACATACTTTTCTGTTGAGAAATAGAAAGATCGAAAACATCTTTGTGATTATTGCTAAGTATTTATGTACATACATATGCTCTTTTTAATATTTTGCCTTAATATCACTGTAAGAAATATTTTCTAAATATAAACTTCATAATTTTGTCCCATATTTGGATATTATCCTTTCCTTTAAATCTGTCTTTCATAGAGCTACATAATCAAAAATTTTAACTAAAAAATATATATTTTTTATATAATAACTTTTAAGTGTAATAAAAAGAATTTAATTTACGAACTTAATGTAAATAAAGTTTATTTAAAAAAAGTTTTAATTTTATCTCAAAGCCCATTATGCTCGTACAACCAAAAAGGTTAATAAAATATTAGTATAAAAGATTTTATTTTATTTTCGAGATCCCAATTATAATCTTCTTTCAAGTCTGTTAGCATCGAAATCTTTCGCCACCCAGCCATTTTTTAAATTTAGAAACATCAAACAATCGCTGGGACATAAATAGCACAGTGTGCTTAATAGGGTTAAAAATTCATAACACTTGAGTATCTGGTGAATACAGTGCTGACATCCTAAGCAGAGAGAGCTAATCCTACTGGAACTCATATGATTATATCCACACATTTCATTCACCAGGAAAAATAATATTCCTAACTAGTGTTTAAAATCTACGCTTTTATATGGCTGCGTGTCTTGGAACGCTGCAGTAAAGTTAGTCAATTTTATACTAAGTTCCAAGAATAAAAGAGACTGTGAGAAGGAAATAGAGATCGCCCCGTTACAGCCCGCTGACGATATAGCGAAGGTAGCGATGGAATGCAATCCATAGGGAAGGCGATGAATTTGAAGACCGCGAATGACTTTGGTTACGTTTCTGTAGCCTATAGATCATTAAAAGAAATTAGTATTATTGGATCTATCGGCAAATAGATAGGTAGGTGGCACTTAGCATTCTCTAGTTTATGGTAACGCTAAACAAGTAAATGTTTTAATTATTTAATTTATTTTATCTAATTTCTACAATTACAAACTTAATATTCCAATTTTTCTTTTTCAACAAGAACGTTTTATAGTTTTTCTCCACCAGCAGTCAAACTCTATACATAAGTGTATGGCGTTGATCAATGAATTGTCATTTTTTGGGCAATTTTATATATATTATAGCATCAATTTTATATATTATAGCATCAATAAAATCGGAGAGCGAAAATTTTTTATCAATTTTTTGGAATTTTTTGGCATAATTATGCCAAAAATTCAAAAGGAAAAGCAAATTATTGAGTTGTTAGAAGTTTATCGCTCTGACTGCGCTTTGCGATGTAAAATGTGATGATTACAGTAAAAAAGTTATTAAGGACCAGAGGTACGAAGTTTTAGACTTGACAAAAAATAAATACTGTTACGTTTTAACCTTTTTAAAATGTTTAAGTTCGTTTAAATTGCGTTCAAATAAAATAAACGCCACTTTATTTATTGTTTTACAGTTTCTTTTTTTACTTCACTATAACTTTTATACTTTTATTTCCGCTTTGACACAACTTTTCTTATTGACAGCCAAACGATAACTAAACTAAGTGGGCAAAGCAGTCTCCTTATATACCTAATTGCCTACAGTTTGGAATGTTCCAGAAAAGCCTCAAATGATCTCATATCCTCTATCCGTTAATTTTAAACATGTAAGATTGTGTTACCTAGGGATGATTTAATTGGCAGTGCTGCCAGATACACATATATGTATGGTTTTGACAGGGTGACACAAAATATACCAAAATCCGACAATTTAGGCGTTTTTATTATCGTAACAATACATAACGCACAAACAACAGACGGGAGTTGAAAAGCAAAAGGGATATGGAAAAAGGAGGTGGTAATTTTTTTTTAAGCACACAGCGAAAATTGCAATTAATTTTCGTCTGACAACGACATAGTTCTTCACTTCACAAAAACTACAAAAAAATGAATGCTTGAATACTGCATTGACTAGTGTGTGCTAAAAACATAAATCAATATTACTACAATGCAGCTTCCATCTGATTGATAGTGTATTTCCACCTTAACAGAATAAAAGAAAAATTTGTTGTTGCTCAAATGGGCATCTCTTATTCGTTCTACCGTGATTTTGTCATTTTCTGTGAGACGAGCAAGGTTGCTAAAAAAGGACGTTCTATTTTAAATTTAGAATATTACTTAATACTTACTTACATATATGGCGCTTCCATCTTGTGCGTTTCTTCTGCAGTTACTCACTCATGCGCGAGATTGTTGCACATAGATGCGCATAAGCAAATCGATGTCGGGATATTGTTGATACAGTTCAGAGTTCCTAGGATATCGATACTCATTATTTAGGACAAAAGGTTCACATATTCTGCCAAGAGTCTTTCTCTTGAAAACCCCTAGAATCGCCACATCAGTTTGTGTCATAACTAACGATTCGACACCATACAGCAAAATAGGTAAAATTAAAGTTCTAATCACGAAAATTCTTACTAAGTCAGTAATGCCATCTGTTGGCAAGCATAGAAAGGAGAATCTTTTTATTTCCAGGCGGACATTATCGTTGTTGTATATAGCGGAACCGAAATAAAAGGAGTTATCAACGACTTATTTATGCCTCATTATAGTTCAAGGCGCATGGACTGCTAGTCCATGAAGACCATTAACTTGGTCTTGCCCTCATTCACCACCAAACCGGCTTTAGCTGACTCTCTCTCAATTCTGGAAAATACTGACGTGATATCTCGTAAATCCCGCTTCATTATGTCTATGTCATTGGAAAATGCGAGAAGCATGTGGCTCTTATTGAAAGTTGTGTCACTGGTATTCACCGCAGCATCTCTTACTATTTTCTCTATTCAATGTTGAAGAGACAGCCAGATAGACTGTCTTCCTGCCTAAGTTCTCTTTTATTAACAAACGTCTCCGAGAGATCCTTGCCTATTTTCACTGATGGCTTTGTATCTGTGTGTTATCCTACACAGTCGTACAAGTTTGGCAGGTATTTCGAACTCAGACATATACAATTTGCTTCGTAGAGTACTATCAAGGGCAGCTTTATAACCTACAAAGAGATGGTATGTATACTTTTTCTGTTTACAGTAACCCTACAAGAAAAAATCTGCTGCACATAGATATAGAGGCCAGTAGTGCGAGTCAGTAACTTTTAACGATATAAAAATCGCAAAAAAAGTCGATATTTTTTGTCGTTTGCAGTAACGACTCACTACGTATACTCTAGTGATAGTAGACAACTCTCTTTCGACTGGCGACTCTTTCAAAAAAGTGTTAAGCCCAAAAAATAGTTGAAAAAAAATAATTTGGGGTATGGAAGAATGTTCTAGCAATTGTGAACAAGATACATTGAGTAAAATGTTTATTTCTTAATTCTATTTATATATACAATTTCTTTTATTATTCATTACGACTACCAAAAAAGCAGCGCCGCAGCCGAAGAACAAAATTAACTTTACGACAAATTTTACGATTTTTCGATAGAAACTTTCCGTGTGAAGTAAGAGTACGTATTTAAGTTTTTGTTATCATACAAAAGTTCATTCTAAAGTATATTTTCTATGTTATGTAGTTGATGTTCAAGCTTATAAAGCATTTCCAATCATATACAGTTGGCAACATAAGGGATAAAGTAATTTTAAAAGAACTTCATGAACTTATAAGTCCACCTCTACATCTTTTCACAATTAATAATGTAATTAAGAAAATTTAAATTTACAATTTATATGTACGTTAAATTTATAAACAATTTATGAATAAAAACAATTTGATTTTTTATTGAACTAGAAATAATTTCAAATTAACATGTTATTTTAGTATGTTCGGCTTGTTAATTTTAAACGATTCATAATTAATTAAACGTTAATTTCCTACGGATTCAACATGAAACTCATGTTATTTTAAATTTTTGCAATTTTGAATCAATAAGGATCTCACATTATTTCAGGGTGGTTATCACTTTAATTCAACTAGAAATTATATTAATTGAATATGATAGTTCTTGTTTTAAAATAAAAAATATTATTTCTGTGCTGTTCTAAAACCATGTTGAATCAACATGAAACGATAATGAAGCAAAACCATTATTACAAAAAGTTGAATAAACTTTGTTTTAATTGATTTTACAATGATTTTTTTCTGTATGTACACGTATTTACGCAAGGCTATAGCCGTTTATGGTTGATTGTGAATCACACAATGCACTTATAGAGAGAATTCATTTTATAGTCGCACTTTTTATTTGTGGAGTAATTTTCCAGTGAAACATTTCCCCGCCATTCTCAAATCTAATGTTTATAAAGACTACTCTCTCTTTTCTATCTTCCACAACCTCTTTCACTAGCACCAGCGCAATACACTGCATAAAAAGCGATAATCCTCTTAGTGTTGGCCTCAGGATGACGGAAAAACAAATATATTTTTAAAAAATTGAAATGCTTATAGCTTCAGCTTCAATATCGGTCATCCATTCGATCATTATCATTCTCAGAAATTCATCGATACTTCTTTTGGTCGACCTTAATGCTAAACGTTATTTATGGTGGTACTACCGTTAAGGAACTCATTAAATGACATTTTAACCATTGAAAATGATAGTCTAGAATTTCCATAGTACTTAGCACTTAGTTTTTTGATGGTTTCGGTAATTGGTTTTCTATGTAAAAAATTAAATCAATTTTAATCCTTTTTTATATAATTTACATGTTTGCTTTATTTCTATGGCTATCCAATGGAATTTCCTCAATCTTTTGACAAAAAATTCAATAAAAGTTGGGTAAGAGTTTTGTAGAAAATCGAGGAATTATTAAAATGTCCTTTTAATGAAAAGGTTAAGTAAGTACAGAGGTAAACAAAAAAAAAGGTTTTTTTTTTAATATTGCAGTTAATTTTCATCGAACTCAATTCCTTGTCATTTTGCCTCTAATACTCTAATTTTTAACTGTTTGTGTTTTGCTTAATTAACTAAAAATTTTTCTTCTTTTCACTTTTCATTTAAATCTTAAATGCTTTTATTTATTTTTTTTACTCTTCTAAATGACATTTTTTGTTGATCTTCGGTCTTATTTTATTAACATTTTCTTGCACATTTTGTTTTTAGCTTTAATCTGTTTTTTATTTAATTTTTTAAAATTTTCTTTCTGATTCTGTTCTCATTTTAAACCCGCATGTCAATTTAATTTGCATAACATTTGGTTTTTGGTTTTTATTTTTTTCTACTCAATCCCATGACTAAATATGCATACTTTTTTCACAGAATCGTATATAAATACGTACTCGTTTAATCTTTATTTTAAATTCCATTTAAAAATACACATATTCTGTTGACTTTAAGTCTCTTTTTTTTTTGTTAAGCTTCTTCTTGTTCTAGTTATGTGTTTTATATATCCTTCTATAACAATTTATATTCATTCTTACGATTGGAATGCTTATTTCAGTTCCTTTGTGTATTTTTTCGTAATGTTAAGTTAGATTGTTTCCTTAGAAGAATCTTAACTTAAGTCGTTTTTCTATGACTATAAATCATTTAAGTAAAAAGGCTAAATATTTTGTCTCAATGTTTGCATATGGAGTACACTTACGCTTCAGAGAAATTTTATCAGTTTTTATCTTCCCAATAATGACTAATATTTAAAATTCAGCGATCATGGTATTGATGCTGTAGAAAAAATTGAACAAAATTGTTAGACAATGAGCAGTTGCAAAAGTCATCTCTCTCTCCACCTTAAACCCTGCTGTTAGGTTTGGATCATTTTGGTCATTTATTTTTTTGCTTAACTACGTGACGGTTCAAAATATCAACTTAAACATTAGCTGAGGTGGTCTTTTTATATTTTAATACTTATAAAAAATTGTTAGTGTTCTATGATGCGAAGGAAGATAACAAATTAAAAAATTATAAATCTCATGCGCATATTTTTGGTAGACCGCTCGTAGACGCTGCACAATTAAACTAAAGAAGTAATTCCATTGATAGCAAATACTAATGTTTATAAAGCAACTTTTTTGAAAATAATCCTATTGATACAACAAGTGTTTTATTTTTAAACGGTATCGATGTATGTCAGCTTCTATTCGACAAGCTTTTTTGCTAATTCAAAAGATGAATAAAATTTTCAGAATTATAAGTCAAGTTCTTGATGTATATATTTACCTGTCTTTGATAGGTCAGGTATACCGTCTGAGGTTCTAATATAAGAATTTTTTGTTTCTGTCTAGTTGTCGTATCTTCTCTATATTCAGGGGTTACAAGATTCTGCGATGCAACTCTAACATATTGTATTTTGTGCATACATATAGTATATCGTACTTCGATTTAAGTACAAATCACAATTATTTCAATAATCGAGTGTTATTTTTGTGCAGTTATACAAGTTTAAATCATAATAAAATAAAGAAGTATATTTTTTATATCAATGGAACGGGCTATGTTGGATAGAAAACTTGATGACATTAATTTTTAAATATGGTTACGGCCAAGTAGTTGCCATGGCTGGCGCCAATTTTCTTAAAATTCTCACAGTATAGGCGGCCGTATTTCGTCAATAACTTTTCAAATGTTGATTTCTAGGTCTTCAATTGTCTCTTTTTTATCAGCGTAGACAAGTGACTTTACATAACCCAAAGATAGTAATCCAAGGAGGTCACACAGTCCTGGTGGCCAATTAATTAGACCATTATTTGATATTAATTTTTCATCAAAAGTTTCTTTGAGTAAATCATTTGTAACACGTACTTTATAGCACATGGCTCCATCCTGTTGGAACCATTACTCTATACTGTTCATCATTGACAGTAATATTCAACAAAACTTTTGAATACATATGGACCAATGACTCCAATAGCCCATAAAGCGCACCGAACAGTAATTTTCTGTGAGTGTGATGATGTTTCGGATTATCTTCACTCGAAATGCGACAATTCTGTTTATTTACGTATCCATTCAACCAAAAATTTGCTTTATCGGAGAACAAAAATTTGAATTGAAATCAAATATCAATATAAATCTATAACTTCAACAATTTGCAAGCACTGTAACTACAAGCTGGTTAATCGGTTGTCCAAAAAAGTAGTATCGCCAACTAAAAGCAGTGAACCTATAATAAAAGTAGTGAAGTATAATGTCTCTGTTAAGACCTCGAATTTTCTTTTTGTATCTCGCTTCTGCATTTACATACTTATCTTGTTGGTTCCCCTTTTTCTTTTATCTCCCTTACTTTCCACTTTGGATTTTCACAATCATCCACTGCCTTCTTTCAGTTTCTTTAATCGATTCGATCTTTCAAGCTAAATAGATGATTAATCCACTGTAGCTTCCTCCATAAGAATTTGCGCAGTGTTGAAGATCCTTGCTAACTAGTGGCGATCTTATTTTGTCATTGTAATCTTTACCCAGTAGGTAGCGTGTTTTCCTGATAATTCGTCTGAAATTTTTCATTATCGCCAGAGGTATGCGGAAAGGTCAGGAAGGGCTTCTTCTTTATTTTTTGGATGAATTTGTCTGGGGGCAAGTTGAAGCCTCTTTATTAAACATTCGAAACCACAATTAAATTTTTTCATCGTCATGTCCTCTTCTAGGGCTCGAACCTAGGTCCTGTGTGTTGGTTTGCGTGCGCGCTAACCACTACACCACGTCACCCCTAAAATAGGTAAACTCAAAATTTGTCAAAACCAAAATACCGCAATCGTCTGCCCGCCAGAGTCGGACATTCGCAGAGAAAGTGAAAGTGCTTCTGCATTGAAGGTTGAAGGTCAAATCTCCCATGTACACCGCAATAAACCTGTAACGACACGTTTTCCGCTCGGATACTGGGTAGGTCAGCGGGGTCCAGTGTCGGACAGAAAATGAATTAAAAGACTATTATTTATAATTATAAATCTATGCTTAACACTAAACAAACGTTTGTTTCCTAGGAGAGAGGCCGAAAAACTAAGCCAGTCTGTGGTCGTAAGTCGCGTTAGGGAAACTAGATCATCCCGTATACCCAATGTTGATCGGATTACTTGGCCGCTAGGTGACGGATCGGTCGGAGTGGTTCACCCTTGTTCCCTCAGCCACGTCTACTCATACTGTCGTTGTGGAAAGGTTCGATGTCTGGGTCACCACGGATATCCCAGTGGTGGTCAAGACATCTCGCGGCTGGGGTAGTATCAGTCGCAGCGGTTTACCACAATGTGACGGAAAGTAGCCCTTGTCCACTCCGTCAACGTCGAGTCCTGTTGTCGTTGTTGGGGAAGAGCTAAATATCTGGGTCACCATGGATATCCCAATGGTGATGGAGATATCTCGCCCCCTGGGAGACACGCCCTGGTCCCCGTTGTCCATGAGTTGATGTTAGGCATAATATGACTGAAGTATTATTTACTTCAAAATTGATTTGTTAGTTTGGTTCGGAATATCACAAGCAAAACTAAACTTACCATTTTAAAGCTGAACACCAACCGTCCTTTTATTTGCTATAATAAACATGGTACCGTAGGCCACTCCACTCTATCCACAATTAAAAATTTTATTTTATATTAATATTACGTTTTTTGTCTTTATGTCTAATATATCCCAGTATCATAATGAAGTGTAAGTCCTTTTCAATTCAATATAAAAATAAATGAAGTAGTCGATGTATGTATTTGTATGTGTATTTGCTTTCAACATTTGATTTAAATTATCCGGAAATGGTGTAAATATGTATGAGTCAAACTTATTCCTTTAAATAGGATGAGAATATCCATCTGTAAGGGTATGGTTTTAGGTATGTCACTGTGTAGTATAATATAGAGTGCAAAGAGTGTAGTTTACTAATTAAAATGCTTATTTTGCTAATTTAAATGCTGGCATTTCTACTTGACTTAAGCAGCAATTACTGCATGTCGTTACAAATTAAATAGTTTTTCTTTCCCTTCCTTTTATTTCGACTCGTACTTCTTCCACACCAGCATTTGATATATCCCATCGCCTTGGTTTTTTTTAAATATGTTTAAAATGTTTTTGTGTGTGTTTATTTCTGTATATGAATGCGAGTGATTGTAAAGAATCCTTACATTTATATATAGGAAAAGTAAAACCAGCTCTTCTGGTTATACGAGTACTTTCTTTGCTCTTTGCGTTTCATTTTTTTAATTCCTTTACATGTTTCGTCATTTTTTTTGCCTTGTCATTATGTGCATGACTTTTAGTTTTTCTTGATATCTGCTCGTGTTGCCTTTTTATTTTCTCTATTACTTTTACTGGAAAAGTTAGTATTCTAATATTTTTAATTTTTTTTTCTAATTTTACTCTTTTTTGTTTGTTATGTAGTTAGTAGTTCATGACAAATACATAGTATTACTTTAGTATTTCATTCTTTTAATGCTTTTGTAGTCATCTTACCTTTTATTCTAAATTTAATAAAAAAACGCTATTAAATTATGTATTACGTGTAGTTTTATTATCTTTTAAATCTGTAATTCAACGTTGCCGTTTCGATCCGATCGGACCAAAATTGGTAGTTTTTCATTGTTTAAAACGACATTGCTAGTTTGGTTGGTTTGTTGCAATTTTATTACATTTTTGGTAGATTTTTGCCCTCAGAAGCCATATACATAATTAAAAAAGTTATCCTTAATTTGAATAAACATTTCACTAATGCTAAAGCTACGGTAACATAACATAGTCATAATGTGCATTAAATTTTCCATCATATTTTCAAGCTTTTCTACACGAGCATTGTAATTGAGATCTAATGCTTCAGAGTATGATAATTTGTATTTTTTATACTGAGGTTCACTACTCCGAAAGCCCATTTGAGGGTATTTACTAGGGAGAACGATTGTTCGATTTTTTTCAAAAACCATTTTTCGAATAATTCGAAAAGTAGCACTTTTTAGAAAACCGGTTTATGGTTAATAATAATTAAAATAACCGGTCAACCAGTTCTTTTATTTAAATAAAATTGTTCCTAATTCTTGAAGCGCAGAGTTGGACTACGTGGTGTTAAAAATAAGCAGCAGCTTATAAAGAGCTTAAAATTAAAGTGGCAATCAATACTAACAATAATTCTAACAAATCTCATAAAAACTATGCCAAAACGGTGTGCGGAGGCCATAAAAAAAAGTGTATCACTTAAAATACTGAAAAATACTTAAGATTCGAACAGCTATTCAAGGAGCTAATTTGGTTTTTGTTGTATCACTTGGTATAAATTAGAATTAAAATTTTGTTATTGTAAGTTGGGCAAGAAACTTGACGTTTAGGTATGACTCACAACCGATATCATGCACTATGGTTGGACCAATAGAGACCAATAATAACTGTTATTAAATTTGAATAATTTGTATGTTCCTAAATAAGAGTTATTCCGAAGAATACAAAAAAATCTAAAACAAAAATTATAAGCAACGAAAAAAACAAAATTTATTTTAAAAATAACTAATTAGGCAACGTAAAAATAAAAAAATCTAAAATAAAAGTTATGAGCGACGAAAAGAAAATCTATTACGGATAACCCTTATAGAAAAGAACAACTCATTTTCATTGAAAATAGCTATTAGTTGAAGGAATAAAATTTAATTTCTTCGGTACAACAATTATGACTAACTTTTGGATAATTCTTACAACTGTTATGTCTCTGTGAACCACCCTTTATTTGCTGAATGTTAAGCTCTTTACATTTTAATAACTTTTTCTAGTCGGGGATTTGTTAAGCACACATGATAGACAAAGATGTCTACATTTCTTGATTTCTGATTTATGGGATCTTAGATCTGTTTTTATATTATTCAGAACACATAAGATCTAAGTTTGATAATTGCGACTGTCATTCGACTACGTATACAAAACCTTTTTGCAATCAAGCTTTTATATTTCTAGCAGAGTGCATATGATCATTGTTCTGTATAACCTCCCACCTAACTGCCATTCTATTTGAAAGAAGTTCAAACATTTTGGTTTGCATACTTCTTTAGATACTGAAAGAACAAGAAAAAGCTCCTTAACATGTTAATAATTTAAGCAAAATAAAAAGGTCCCAAAAGAGATAAAATATGTTCAAAGAAGAAAAAGAAGAGTGTTGGAATGATCACACGAATCCGCAACAATATATTAAGGATTATAAAGCAATCAAGATAGTAGATTTTCAAAAGTACATGCTTTAAAGGAGGTATAGTGATTATTTCATAGATATATAGCTTAAGTGGAGTTTTAAGCAAACCAGGTCTTTACTTCATAATATTAAAACGAATCCCAGTGAACAGCTTGATCGTAATTGTTGTCACTCTTTCAAAATAATTGGGTCGTGGTATTTTATAGCCCGTGAACAGTTAATTAGAGCCTAAAAGACTCCGTTTTGGAAAGATCCACAGCTGTCGCGAAACGCACTGCAAATTACAGCATAATGCGTATCAAAGTGAAATTGGTTCTTGCCAGTAGCCGAGAAATATATATATCGGTAGGTTATTTAGTCTGAGCCAAGGTAACTTATCAATGTTGGAAGATATGTAGCTAGCAAGGAGTCTGGTTTTCTTAAAAGCTAGAACCAGGCAATTGTAGATAAGACTGTTTAGCCAATACTACTATAAAACTCAGTATCTGCCATAGTACATTTCTCATCGAAAGAAGTCCACATAAACTTTGGCACACACGACAAGTATGCACACTAATTCATTTAATCTCAGCATTCTGAAATAAAAGTCTTTAGGTTATACTTTTGGTAATATCTAGCCGAACTACAGCTGAAACCGCGTTAGATATTTCTTAGGCAGATCCCGTTCTAGTAGCCAACTCATCTGCCCGTTCATTATCATAGTAATCCCTATGTACAGGTACCCAAACTAAAGTCCGACAGGTGATCCACCTTTATAGCTCCTTCTTAGACGGTCTGATCAATAAAGGTCTAGAAGTGTACGAATTCAATGAGAGAAGCGTCCAATCCAATATTGTCACGATATTTCTTACATACAAAGTCCTACAGTCTGCCATTACCTTGCGAATAACGTAGGATTATTAAAAACAAATTTCCCTTTATATATATTAAGGAAATATATATTTTCCAATTCATGGATAAATTTATTCAATTTATTTTCAAATTCAATTTTAAATTTTATTTTTATTTAAAAGGTATGCACTCCTCTTTATATAGTTGAAATATAAATAATTTTTAACCTTAAAATAAAATAAATGAAAAGTTGTTTCCTTAGAGAATAATTAGAAGATATTTTCAAATTTAGAGAAAATTAATTTTTTTTTTCGTTAAATAATTTTCCAATATTTTTGGCACAATAAATTACTTTGCCAATATAGCGTATGTGATTATCATTTAGAAATAAAACGTACATTCTCGAATCATTCGTATATATCCTGGTGTCATATTCGTCCTCCAAGTTGACTTTTAATGCTCTAGACCTATCAACCATCTTCAGACTCTTTTTTCAGAAGGCTGAGAATAGATGGCGTAATTTGGGCAATTAATGTTTTGTTGAGAAAATCACTTTCTGGCTTTAGCATTGTTTTTCTTCTTTTTAAGTAAAATATCATCAATTATGTTTATGAAATTTGTTAAGTATTAAAGAACAAGAAGGAGCATACGTTTTATTTTTTTTATCTCTTTGTTCTTCTTTCTTAAAACACTAAAATTAATACCTAATTAAAATTGAATATAATATTTTTTGATACATTTCACCGTTAATTTTGAATTTATATATTGTATTTAAATTTGATCAGCACTTTTGAATTCCGTATGGTTGATAAAATAGAAAAAAGCGTGAAGAAAAATAACAGTATTTTTTTTTGTTAAATTTACTTTGAAAATTATACATTTAAATGCTTAAATTATCGAAATTTCATACTCTTTGTAACCTATATTGATAATATTAGTATGTCTTTTAGTTTTAAAGATATGTCTTATTTAAATAAATAAATTAGATAATTGAAATGAATTGGTAAATAAATTTCTTTAGTTTTCTGTATGGAATAATTCGATAGGGTGATAGAATGTGGGATTCTACGAGAAAATTATTGTCAGTAGAATCATGGTTAGCGCGGGTGTAGAGACACAGTTTTCCAATACATCCGGAAAACCGTTTTCAAATGATCCAGCTGATCAGTATCTTTGCTTTTCAATACACATGTTATGGCTTGGTAGGTGTTTGTTTTCATTTTTGAAAACTAAACTATTTTGGTCCACTTAACAATTACGTAGAGAGCATAATATTTGACTTTCGGGAGTCTTTATAATATACTAACAGAGGTAGAAATAGATGAGTCATGAACCCTCCACCCGGCTGTTTGCTAGCACATTATAGGCTCCCATCGACTCTATCTAATCTTGACCTTCCGCTGATGATACTCTAGTTTGTTGTGCTTGTACACAATGGAAGAGAGACCAATTATACCGCATTTTTAGTATTGTTCGTTGTCCTTTTATCTACTGAGTCGCTTCTCTCTCTTTTTCTTTACGGTATCAGTACAGTAGATATTTACATTTTACTTTTAGAATACATATTACAATTATTAGACCAAATTATTAACCGTTTTTTTTTTGTTTTACTGAATACGGTGTTTCAAAATATCAATTTTTGGAATACCGAATAAGCCCGTTATCTTAACACGAATAACCGGTTATTTAATAATTTTTATAGATTTTCTTTATTTTTTTTTTAGCAAATCTGCTTATGATTAAGGTGTTTTTCCAAGTTCAATATATAAAATGTTATTTTTAGATAGGTATGTTTATGAAACCTGGAACGAATTCCAAAGAACGTTCAAAAAATGGTATTAAGTTTAAGATACGCACACTTGAGCAACAATAAATTTGAATCATTTTCTGTAAATGGTTATTCATTTTTTATGCATGGAACATGAAGATTAGCTTTAGAATTCGCCCTTGGAACCTTTTAAATAAACCTTTTAGATAAATAATTGCAATTGAAAAGGTAAAGTGTGAAAATATTCCGAGGGTGGTGGAAAGGATTAGTCTAGTTGTATTAATTGTCCTAAAATACCAATTTAATATCCTGATATCAGTAAAGATAGCAACATTTTTGTAAACTATAGGTTCATGATAATTACTCCGTAAACGAGGCTAAAAATTATTTTGTTCAATTAAATAACACAGGCGCGAAAATCTTGCGCTCCACCTAGAGACCAAAGGAGATTAATTTGGGATACCTTAAGTTGAGAGATAACAGAAATAAGCAAATGTGATCATTAATAACGAAAACAAGAAATGGATTAAAAGAAATAAGTAAAATAAGACAAAAGAACAAAAATGGCTAAGGAACGGTAGGATAAATGCCAAAACTTTCCTTACACCGGGAGTCCCTTCACCAGCTAACTAATGAACAACAAAAATCCCTCCAGATCAAAGATTCTGATACAAACAACCTCACTAAAGCCACCGAAAAAGTATCGTCCCAATAGCCTTAGACCGAGTTTCCAAAAACCATGGCAAAGGTTTGCCCGTGTGTCACAGCCAAGTTTTTACCCTTAATACACATAAAGCAGCCTACTAGAATTCTGAGAGACTCCGTCCTAGATTCAGAGTCCATTTTGTCCTCGAATAGATCATATTAAGGCTCTGTGACACTAAGACTTATTAACCACCTTAAATCCATAAGTTTGATATAAATGTGCAGCAAGAAAAACTTTTTCTATGCCAAGTAGTTCAGAAGCGCCTATAGCAAATAGCACTCTTGAAAAAAATTAACCAGTGGGTGAAATATAAGCACGTTATATATTAGGACAGAATGGGCCTTAAAGTTTAAAAAAGGCGGAATGTTGTACTAGCATATCTACTAGCTAGAAACTAAAACATGGGATTATTTGATTAATTCATAACCGTAAATCGGTTTTTTAAAAATTGTTACTTTTCGAATTATTTAGAAACCGGTTTTTGAAAAAAATCGAATAATCGATCCCCCTAGTAAACGCATACAAAATTGAGACAGACGGAAAGAAATGGTGGTTTTCGATCTCCACGGGGCTTATAGATGCTTCTCAACAAAACGCTTGAATTTTGCCCTTAAAGCAGGAGGAAATTTGTGATCGGAATTTTAAGTTTTATGAAAGCGAAAGGCCATCGTCGTGTAGCTAAAGATCAAAATGAGTCCTCATACAGATATGATGGTCTGAACCATTTTATTGCAGATAAATAGAAAAAAGCGGCCTCTCTGTGCAGGTTTCAATCTTCACACACATCAGACTTCAATGTGTAAAACGTTCCACGTTTGAATTTGCATCAATTGTTTTGAGAAGTACTATTTTTACGAACAACGACAACAAATTTTATAATATTTTTCTCTTTTAGCTGAAATTTTAAATTTTTTAAGTTAAGTGACTAATTTTAACTTAAGAAATTTGGTATTTTTGTTTTTTTTTTGGATAAATAAGAAGTTTTTCCAAATTTTTTGTTCTGAAATTTGTAAATTTTACTTAGAGTACTGAGGGCCAAAGAGTTTTGGAGACAGCATACTTTTATATACATGTAATAGCTTCTAAAACTCGTTCCAGCCCAAAAACAAAACGTTTTTTAATATTATTGTCACGTATTTTTATTAAACCTACTGTTTCAAATTTCACACCTTTATCTTATCTAGATCGCTATGGATTGGATAATTTTAAATGTGTTTCAGTAAGCCAATGAGTGTTTTAATTCTGACTAAAAGGAAACAATATATAAAAAGTAAGCTGTTATCATAATCGCCTCATGTTCAGGTCTCAGAGGATAAGAGGGTAATACTATAAGGACTTTTGACACTAGGTACGCATGCGAGTCAACTCACCTTCGAAAACTTTTGTTGCAGTTGCAATGACAGTAAGAAGAAGGAAATAGTCTTCAATCTTCTTTACGGATGACCGAACCTAGCTGTAAAGCTGCTAACTGCCCAGCTCTGGTGAGTTATCCTGCAGGATGAATTTCGTACCAAATTGGAATACATTACTTTGTAGTTGGCAGTACATCAAAGAAGTGGTGTGGTCTTGTCAAAACGGAGTTCTTTCGACGCTACATAACTGTTTGCAATCAGTGAATTATAACGGAAATAAACCAACCATTACACCAAATTGTAACACTGAAAGTATTAAATACTTAAAATATAAAATTGTTAACATTTCACTTTAACAATTTGCAGTAAATATATGCAATATTTTATTATTGGTATTAAGACTCATTTAATTTCAAAGTTTTCTATTTGTACTATACATACGTTTAATTGCAATGTATGTATGTATGTATGTAAGCTTTTAGAAATATTTCATGCAATTCTCTTGCTGTTTATGTAAGATATTCAATTTTAAGCAAAGTATTCTATATCACCTGGCAGATAAGCAATGCAAGAATGAAAAACCAGTAAAAGCTGCAGCCAGATTTTACTTCTGTGTTTTGGTTTATTTTATCGATTTAAGTGCGAAGTAGACAAGTTGTTTTAACATGTATAGACACTGTGATATTTAAGTCATACTATTAATTCTACCACTTCAGTGTTAGTGTCGGAATGTTCCTTTGCAGTTTTGTAAAATACTATGGGTTTGTAAGCGTATTACTTAAGTATAGAAAATGCATACATTTGCAAATATATTTTGCTCTTATACCTAATATGTACATGTTTTAATACAAATATTTCCTTATATTTCCTTATACGTTTTTGGCAAATTATATTTGTGTAAGATGATGTAAATTATTTGTTTTACATCTTACTAGAGTATATCCTTTATATTTTGTACATGCCTTCTTATTATCACAACATTATTATGTAGAATACAAGTTGATGTTATAAGAATAAGAAGGATTTCAATTTTTGTATGGAAAGTGTTTTGGCATTTAATGATCAAAATGCTTATTTATTTGTATTCAAAAATTATAAGAGTTTAGCAAAAGTAAAATAGAATACTGGACCTTAAAAGAGAGTGTCGATTTAAAATACGTAGTTTCTAGCATTAGAAAACTACGTAGGCGGTTTGATAATTCCTTGCTATATGTTTTTCAGAGCAGTAACTTTAAATATACTCGACTACTGCTTAGTTTTCAGCAATTTATATCCATTAATTCGTCTTTAAAGCCATGAACAAACTTCTCAATTTTAACTAAAATGGAAAATATATTACAAACAGTGCACATTTTTCCAAAAGCCTTGACAAAAACACAAGGATTTCATAATAAAATTTTTGAAATAAATGAATAGATTATGTAAAAACTTGTCATTGATCATAATCAAAAATTCTTCATATTATTGATCACGATAGACAAAAGAGTTTCGTTGTTTTTGATATCATATCTTCCGTTGGGATCCAATATTTTCCTGCGGAAAAGTAAGAATTTAAGCACGCAGGCGCTGCTCATATAGAGCCTTAATGCGTCTAAGCACTGTGGCACACGAAGATCTCGCCTGTCTGCGCAGTGAATTAGTATGATCGCATTTATTATTCAATTTTGCGCGTTTGATTAAACCAAGATTTATTTCTTAATTCAATTGGAAGCTTTCTGGATAGCATGAATTGCCCGTAGAAATAGTTAAGTTCAGTTTAGAGAGCTGTCACGTAATTGAAAACCAAACGCTTCGTAGCCGTATGTAAAGCGTTGTGAAGAGTAGGTAAAGTCGAATTTTCCAGACACACAAGAACCTCAACTACATACTTTTCAGGATGTGCAGTGAAAAAAGTTCGAGGGCGTTATCTTGGTGCCCATCTACATACGATATATGAGTAGGCTCACTAACTAGTTGCGGAAGGTTATAGTGCGCAGCAAATACCTCCATGTACTGGCCTTCTGGAGTTGTGCGACCTGAATGGCGTAGCCAAGACGAATTATAAACATTACAATCACCAACATAAAAATATTACTGTCTTGTTAGTTCGCAAATATACTCGATATGGAGTCGCAAAGAGACATAATAGTCAGATGCGGAAAGAGACATATTAGTCAGAAAGAGAAACGCACCTTCCTGCTGTGCATAATTTTGAATTTAATCCAAAGACAGTTAAATTCTGCATCATACATGCCAAGTGGTTGCTGGCACTGCTACACAATTTCAACGCGAATGTATCGGGTGGGCCATCTATCGGCTTAAATTTGAACCAGCGACTATTTTGGCAATACTTATGTATTCTAACCTTTCACAAAATTCAATATATTATCTCGATTGAACGAAATGAATTGATTTACACTTGAGCAAAGTTGGGATTTATTTTAAATTTATTTCTAAAACAAAGAAAATTGGTCAGAAGTTGCACGAAAATATCGTACAAAAATTGGCTGCAGAGGTGGACTAACAGTGCCAAGTATACGCAAGTATATTGCTAAAGTTCGTGAAACTGGTAAGGACGTAAGCTTGCTCGTACAGAGTGTGCGTGAGTATCCATCAACATCAACTCGTCATCGTTCATCAAGAATTGAACATTTCATGTACCAGCTTACGTAGAACTTTGGGAAAAGGTCTTGGTGTGACGCCTTACAAAGGCACGATGATGTCGAATAAATCATATTTTCGGATGAAGCTTATTTTCTTCTTGATGAAACTCAAAAAACCCAAACGTGATCTTACAGAAAACAATTCATCCATTACGAGTGACTGTTTGGTGCAGCTTGTGGAGCGGAGGCATCATTGGCCCATATTTCTTTGAAAATTAGGAAGCAAGCTTTACGGTCAATGGAGCCACCTGTCGCACCAAAATAACCGATTTTTTGTGCCCGCTCTTCATGTTATTGATCTGAACGGTATTTGGTTTCAAAAGGATGATGCAACCTGCCACACATCTCATGCCACAATCGTTTTATTGCGTCAAACGTTTGATGGCCATTTTATTAGCCGAAATGGTGATGTCAGTTGGCCGCCAAGAATGCTCGATTTGACACCGTTGGTATATTTTCTGTGGGACTCGAAAAAGTTCTTGAAAGTTTGTCCGATTGAATGGGGTACTACGTGGGCAGTCACGGCAGCCATATGACTGAAATAATATTTTATTTCTAACCGGAACAATTGTACTTCACAACAAAAAAATAAATTTGGCAAAATTTCAAACAGTTTTTGTTTAATTGCCTTTTTAAAATTAAACTTTAAAATAGCTCACCCTATACATTGCAAAGCACCTATGAAAATTAAAAAGCGATGAGAAGACAAATAGACAAGTGTGCACATATACGGAAAAGAAGTTTGCCCCTAGCCTGTGCACATTGCAGAAATCTATCCGAGAACGTCCTGACATTACGTAAATAAAAAAAGAATAAAAACTAAAATAAATAATAAATGAAACACCACAAGAAATCAAAAATCGAACAACCGTCCTTCGGATGTGGATTTTTTACGACTTGGGTAGCATCATATCAGCTAACGGAATAATAGATGCGGATGTAATGGATAGAAATAACAAAGCCAGAACAACTTATGCGAGACTGTGGAAAACTTGTACGCAAATTACCGGGGACACCAAAATGAAAATATTAAATTCTTGTGTAAAATCAACTCTTCTTAATGTAAACAATTCATGGTTCTTTACAGATGCGATTGGAAAAAAAACTTTAAATCTTTATAAATAAATGCTTACAAAACAAAATGTAGGTGCACAATCAGTAACAAAAGCCTGAAGTGTCAGAAACTATAACGGTATTGGTCTGAAATTCTAAAGGAAGCAAAGACCGGAATGCTCGAAAAAGTAAAATAGCTAATGACCTTAATACCAAATCGTGGCAGGTTATTAAAAAGATTGCACATAATAAACGTTACAATAAATGTTTTGTTGCTGATCAGTGCTCCCCCTAGAAATAATTAGTGGAAAAAAAATGCCGAATACAGTTTTCAGAAAGGTCACGAAATTATCAAATTACTCTCGCACTTCCTTCATTGTTTTTGTTTTTGTTTTATTTTAACCATATATTGAGGTACAAACACTTTAAAATTTTCTTTGCCTTATCAAAACCTAAAAGTTTTGGAATCCTTTGGATAAAAAAAATTATTGTTTTTTTTGGCACCTGCATAAGAAAATCTAAAGTTGCCACTAAGTATGCTTTTATCTCCCTATTTTGTTGTCAACTTATCTTGCCACAATGATGTTGCCTTCTTTATGCTTTTTTTAGTCGTTTTTTACTCCCCTTAGCCAGTTTGATTGGTGTCCTTTGGGGTATTCCGACAATCTTTTCATTCTCAGCAAATACATCATCCTTTTGTTCAACAATAAAATGCATTTTCAATCATTCATTTATAACAAAGTTCACTTAAATTTCATGTAAATGTATATGTAATTTTATGCATTTGTGTGTATGTGTGTGTGTGTGAAGAATAAATGTGTTAATATACGAACACACTTACCAATTCATTCATCTCCACCACCTTAAGTAAGATATTCAAGTTATTTCTTCGTTCTTCTGCTTCGTTCGTTGCTCACGTCTTTGTCATCACCATCCTTGTCATTGTCATCTTTGCTGTTATTATTATTACTCTTGCTTGTATAGCATAATGCAAAATAGTGTTGGTGTTGCACGTGCTGCAACTGTTGTTGTTGTTGTTGTTGCTATAGTACTGCCATATATTAACATTGTTGTGCATTTGTGATTTGTTGGTGGCATCCATTGTTACTTTCGCAAAAACCATCGCTCTGTAATAATAAAATACTTTGCAACACAGAGGGAGCACAATTTCTTCAAAGACACATTGTAAGCCCTTTGCTGTCAACCTAACGTTTCCCTCTATACAAATGAAGACTTAAGGAATATTGTTATGCAAATAGTTGCTGGGAACAAGGCTATTTTATGAGAAAGTTCCTCTATTTCTAAATAGTAATGAATAAAAGTAAATGGGAGAATAAATAATGAATTGGATTTAAATGTGAGCGGTGTTTGAAAGGCATACAATTTATGAGATATAATAAAGGCTGGGGATAAATGAAAATTAAAATTGGAATAGCGTTTAAGTTGAAAAAATAAAACATATAGAAAACGCTGGAGAATTAAGTTCAAATTTATTTAAATATTTGCTTAAAGTTTTAGAGAAAATTTAATATAAAGTTTAAAGGTATTGCGTTGGGCTCAGATTACTTATTGTGTTGGGTAATAAGTTTCTCAAAGCACATTTGAAGGAGAAGATCGCTGAATAAGTTGCAACTTGGCCCAAAAAAAAAAACTGCTATCATCAGACAGTTTTCAATAATTTTTGTTCTGAAAAATTGTAAGCCTGGATGATTCACTTCAGCGTTGCCAGAGACTTTGGAAAAAAAATCATATTTTGGCAAAAAAATTAATAATTTTTTATGCCAAAATTTTGATTCAAAATCATAAAAGTAAAATTAATTAATTTACAAAAAAAGCAGATGTCATATAGAAACCGGTGATTTTTTGTACCCTTTGGGTTTTAAAAATGCAAAAAGAAAAGTTAGCAAAAGTTAAGGAAATATTTATTTGGAGCGGTAAAGGAATGCCTGCTATTTACTCGAAGATAATTTAATGTAAAAGTTGCTCTCGGTAAAGTCGTAGGTGGTCCATCAAAAATGTATAGTGGGGTCAAATCGTACAATCTTGCCAACTAATGGACTTTTCCAGGACTTGAGATTAATTCCTCACCAAACGCTCCTCTCAATTGGTTTATGGAATCGCATGCCGTGTGGCCTGTGGCACCGTCTTTTAGAAACCACATGTCAGCCAACACCAATTCTCTACGAGAATATTGAGCAAAAAAAAAAATTTTTAAATATCATAAGGTACCTAGTTGCGATTTTCATAAATCTTGATGAAGCATGGTTCAATGATGACGCCACACCAAACAGTGCATATTTCAGAGTACACCATCATTAGCATCAATCGTTTTTAACTTTTGATCAACGATTATCTAGAGTTGAAAAGACAAAGTTATTTTATCTCAAAATATAAATCTTGAATATCTTTCTTATCTATTAATTTGGAGAAGTTTTATATACATTTTTTATTACGTTTTCGTACGCCATCATGTATTTTAGTTTTTAAATTTATAAACCTTCATAAAAATTTTTTCTTACTACAATAAATTTCTTCAAAATTCCTATTTAAGTTAATTTTTTATGCGCAGAAACAATGATACATAAATGGATCAGCTATAACATAATTAGATCTACATATTTGAACACATAAAAGTTTATAATCAAGTGGATATCGACAAGGAACATTAAATTTAACAGATTCTAAAAGAAACTCACCACAAATATTGCGACAACTTTTAAGAGTAGGCAGTTTAATTAAAGACAGTCTGCAAGAAGAAGGCAGTTCCAAATATTTCCAACCCAACTGACGCAAACAGAACAATAAAAATTGCTTCTGAACAGATTCAATGCGGGTTATATGAATATTATAATAAGGATCCCATACGACTAATCTTTTTTTTAATTCAGCTCCTGCATGTTGTTTTTACACCATTAAAAAATGTTATTTAGTCATTTTAAAGATAGACGTGATTAACAGAATTGTTAAAAGAAAGAAATATTTATACGTCATCAGATTACATGAATATATTGACAAACTAGATAAGGTTGGGAAGATCATTACAGAAAATAGGAAAAGCCTAAGATGACTGCTCTGGGCAACACCCGAAGGAACACAAATGTATTTGGATGTACTATTGTACGCTCGTACTCTCTGCTTCTATCCCATCAAACACGATTCAAGCCAGTTTAGGCTAATCTTAGAAACACCCAACAAATCCAATTAAGTCAGCAGAAGTCTATGATTCACTTTATCAAAAGCTTTACTATAAATAACATCAGTTTGTTTTCCTTGATTAAATGCAGCGTTAATTAATGATGTTAAGTGCAGAACATTAGTTGTTGTTGAGCAGCCTTTTTTAAACCATGTTGATAAGATAAAATTATCGTTGAAGTGTTATGACAGAGAAAATCAACAATTAATTTTTCAAATATTTTCCGAATAGCACTCACTTTAGCAATGCCTCTATAATATGTTACGTCGGACTAATTACCAGACTTAAAAAGCGGTAAGATATATGAATCCTTTCAAAGTAAGCGGTGTATGATTTCGCACATCGATATAAAATGCAACTCGGATCCTCATCAGGACCGGAACTACAGAATACCTTCAGCTTTCTTAGGTGTCTCAAAATGTCACTCTCATTCAAAGTAGGAAAGGACATTATTTGGTTCAATGTAAGCGAATAAGAGTACTTATTTTCATCATTATAAGCAGCAACAGAATAAGTATTTGCAAAAAAATCGGCAAACATATCACATATGACATCAACATTACAGATTCTTTATTATTAAATTTCATAACAGGTGGTAATCCACTGGATTTACTCTTCGAATTAGCAAATGCATAGAAGTATTTAGGATCCCGTACGAAATTGGTTTTTATTTTATTTTAATAGTTTTTATATAAAGCATAGTTAAGCGGATTATAATCTGACCGAGTACGGAGTACTTACCATAATCAGTAATCGAGTCAGACCTTTTATATTGTCATAAATTAAAAAATAATATGTTATTATTTGAGAGAAAAAAATCATCAAATCATATTTTGGTAAAAATCATCATTTTGGTAAATCATCAGAAATATGATAAGATCATTATTCCGGCAACTCTCTTTCATTTGGCTTGTAAGATAGAAAAGTTGAAATATCTCGGAAGATGGATAGGAATCATTTGACCCAACTAATTTTAAATTAATTTGAATTAAAAAAATTTTAATTATTACCATTATCATCTTTCTGACTAGGCACTGTTGCAGGACAATGCGACGCATGGGATATATCGTGTAACTACCGTTCTATAGTTTGTACCGTTCTATAGTTTGAAACCATAATGATAGACTTGTCACATATCATCCATACAATACATGTTTCGCTGGCTCTAATATCTGTGAAAACAGTCTACATATATCATCATCTGTGACCTCCATCCTCTTCAGGTTCGCACTAAGTCCACAATGGCCGGTAAGAAATTTCGTTTTGAGTTTCAAGAGTTTCATACTTGAAAACCTCATAGTGACGCACAGTGTAATGATTTCATATAACGATTGGCACGCTTACTTGAATTGATAGTTTGACAAAATTCGGAACAAGGATTCTGTCCTTACCATTTATACAGAAAATTTAAAAAAAATCAATATTTATGAAATTTTGTACGATAGTTTCCTGCACATTTTTAACGTTCTGACCAAATTTGGATGAATTCGATGCAAGGACACTACAGGATCAAAAATGTTTTTTTCAAAAATTAAACAAATTTTACAAAGACTTGAATTTTCATAATAAAGTTTTGTGAATGAAATACTTATAACATCCCCAATATATCAATAAAGTGTTGTTTCCGAATGGAAGCAAGGATATAGCCCGACTTATTTACTTACACAAATGGCTTAACCTCCATATAAAATAAAGTTTTTTACTTTATAAATTTAATAAGTTGTATTAAATTTAAAAAAATTTAACAATAATATCAAAAGTTTTAAGAAGTATAATTTTCATCAGTATAATTTTTAATAGAAAAGTTAGTTTATTTTACACACACACAGGAAGATATTTTATTCATTATCACTAATATTATCACTTTCGGTTCCTTCTAGGAATTCATTACTAGACATTACTACTATTTCATTTATATACACCTTTAAATCTTGTAGATCATAATATTTTAAGAGCTGTTTTTGACTGTACATCGAAATCTCTAGATCTGATTTCAGAATCGAATAAACTATTAGGTCCTTATTAGAATCAATCCTAATTATTTTTCTCACATACTTTTTTGACTTGTTTCTTTGACCTCCTCGAATAACATTTCAATGGATATACTAGAACGCTTAATATTGTTACGAAAATAAGGGTAGGCACCCCTATCGTTTAACACATCGCTAAAATTGATAAACAAAAGCAGCATAAATAACTATACGTGCTGTTTACAATTAACTAAATCGACAACAACGAACATCGGCAGGAATAAAATACATAAAAGTAGAGCGGCAACAACAAAAACTACCAGCAAGGAAAACAAGTAACAGACAATAGCAAGTAACAACAAATATTAAGAGCTGAAAGTGGTAGACGTTTACATTCGCATGGCTACATAAGAACTAAAAGGAAAAGAAAGAAATCAAATCTAACTGAATATCGAGCTATTCGAGAGCTTTCGAAGTGTTGTTTACTCAGCCATATAAAAAGCACATAGGTGCGAACAACAACCAGTTTATGTGTCGTAAACAGGGCTGCCAGCTAAAATTTGCAGAAAAACGTAATTTAAAAAATATCGCCATTTCAGTTTCGGAAAATCGTCAATGAAATCGTACCAAAAAACAAGCAAGTTTTTAATATTTTCAATTCTTTGTACAATAACTGTAAAGTATATGTACAAAATTACATATTTTTAATGCGTTTTTAAAGCTGTTTACGAATGAATACTTAGTTTGTCAAATCGAGTAAGAGAAATTTTCGAATTTTATTAGATAGTAATGTCAAAACACCGTATTGACTCAAAATTATATTATAATTAAAACAAATTTCTCTAATAGTAAGTTTTAATAATAGTAAGCGACAAAATTATTTATAATTTTAGCAATTGTTAAAACTGGTTTGTAATTTTTTAACTGATTTCTTTAGAATTCATTTAATTCGCTTCCAATTCTTTTCCCCAATCTTTTTTATATATAGAGATGTGCAAAATAATAGGAACGCTAATGTGGTATTTGAGATTTGATAAGAAAGTACGTAAAATAAGACGATTGCTGATAAATATTGTTCTTTTTTAGTTAATTAACTACAGAATCAAGTTTCCTTACATTTATATTAAATTATTGCTTGTATTTCAAAATCAACATGTGAAGAAAAATTAGAACACTTCAAGGAATTTTGACAACAGTTATAAAAAACATATAATAAATTTACACTAATTTCAGTTCTAATATTGTTCTAAAATGGTTAATGTTTTGTCGAGGCTGCGTAGTTATTTAAAAATGCCAGACATCGACTGTGTACAGAATCAACAAAGTTTTGACCTACTGAAGCCGATATATACCATTCGGCCATAATTAATTACTTACTAAAGCTCATAATAAGAGACACCTTGTCTGGTTGATGTTTTTACTACATTCTACAAATTGCCTATCGCATTTAATCTGGATCCCATGGGTTCCAGTCTAATGCAGTGATATTACTATCTTCGAAGCTTTTTAAGACACCTTGCAGTGGAACACCTATTATATTGGCGTATTCTCTTATTTTTAGCTTAAACAATTTATGCGCATATTTCTTTATCTTTAGCTACATAGTTGTCTCAACTACAAAGAGTTACAAATACTTCTAGAGCTGCCAATTGTCCATATAACAAAAAATTTCATTTTAGAGGCAAAAAACGTCAATCGTCATTTTGCCAAAATGTTGTTAAAATATCGTCTAATGGCAATTAATCATCAAGTCTGGCAGCTATAGTTGTAAACTCAGCGAGTACAGTTTGTTCGTTTGAACTCAAGATTTAACGACCAGTTTAGTTGGATCGAAAGAGAGTTAAGAGAGCATGGATAACCTCTGGTTGTAAAAGTTGTGATCGAACTTAAGTCATAACAACAATCGGGTTGGAAGATCTTTAGGTATAAAGATCTGTGGAGTAATTGATGTTGCTAAAAAATTGTAAACAGAAAGACTAACTAAGACTAGAAATCGTGATCGTTTATGAAAATATTACGAACAGTGGAAAACAAAACTGCGTTAAATATAGGATGATAAGATTTATTTTATTTTAACTGCAATCTACGAACTCTAAATAAACTTTTTTTAAAAAGGTTAAAACGTAACAACATAATCAATACCGTGAATTAAAATCTTATGCACTGTTGCTGGCATATAATACCAAGGATACAACTTTATGAATAAGAGTGCGGTTTCTTTTAAAAGCATTTTCAAATTTGCCACTTTAATATGAAATCCGTATAAAAGGGTGCTTAAAATAATAGAAAAGTTCTTAATTAACATTTTATTCACACCTCAGAATACAAACTAACCCTTTGCAAACGGTTTTATATATATATATATATTTAATTTTATTCATCACAATGATTGTCTTATCTGATTTTATCGCTATCAGTGGATGAAAATATCACGAATGTGAAGAGATGTTGACACTAAAAAACATTCACCAAAAAAATTGTTGCAGGTAGGGGCAGCTGAAATTTATATAATACATACTTGTGGCAATAACATGTTATATAAAAAAATTGGAAAATTAATTAATTCGATATATATATATTTTTTTTAATTCACTTCTGAAGTTTGTCTAAATAAAAAAGATTTGAAATTGAAAAATTTTAATTTGTATTACAATTGCCTTTTAGCTAACAGTACCATATATATGATCAATACTTGTAAACAATACCAGCGATTCAATTTTGATAAGATATCAGACTTATATTTTCAATAATTTTTTAGCGAACGTTAGAAAAAACATTTAAATTTTAAAAACATAACTAAATGTAAAAATTCCATGCTATTCTTTAAATTTACAACGTTGCATACAGTAAATGTTACAGTTTTCATTAAAATTTCGAATATAATCTATTTGAAGTGCTTTCTGTTTAAATATAAAAAAAATTTAATCTGTGCAGAAGTTTTAATCATTTTTAGCCAAGCTCAAAACACTGTGCGACGCTCAAATTGCGAACTGATCGCCGATCTTGAGTTTCGAAGTCACATAATCAAATTGCGAAAACGGTCAGAAACAAATGCCAAGTTTATTTGACAAATGCAGTCCAACTCTATTTAATTCAGTTCTTCATGCTATTCTTGGCAATGCTACAAAAATCAACAGGGGCATATGATAGGGACTTTACTAACACTTGGAAAGCTTGGTATATGACTATGATATTCGCCTCTGAGCACATAGCTATTGTCACGTGTCTGCTAAACATAAATCTTTGGAAAGCGAAACTGTAAAAGCGTTGTCAAAGGCTCAAGATTAATAGATGTAAGGTAACACCACCAACAATACTAAATTCAGACCAAAGCCAGTCAACCTTTCGTTATTTTACGAACTATGTGGAAATCGACTGCTATCTTCAACTGGACTAATCTCAACATATTTAATTCCAGCGTAAAATCGGTCCTCCTCTGTGGATGTGAGTTCTGGAATATAAATTTGTAAGTCATATTCTACAAAGGATATTGGAAATATTGTGGCCAAACACCATGTCGAATATCAACCTGTGGGGACAATAGAACCAACATTCAGTTCACATGTAGGTTCTCGATCGCAATTGCTGCTGGATTGGTCACACGCTTAGAAGACCACGTGAAGACATTGGATTAAAACAGGATTTTATTTATTTATTTATTAATTCATTTAATTAAGCTTCATTTATTTATAGCTTTGAACAAACAATACGCAAAAATCATTACAGGTAAACTATCAAATTTATTTTCTCTTTTTTTTGACAATAGTATTGGTAGAAATTCGAATTAAGATATAGTAGTAGCGCTGGGTTCATATGAAAGTCAGTAAAGTTGTAGAATTCATTAAACCCCATGCAAATAATTCGGATAGGATCAAAGTTGTTGAATTTGGTGTTTTAAATAAATCAGTTCTTAAGTTCTAAGTTGCCTGTTAAGAACGCTAATACATATTTTTCCCAAAAGATAGGTGGAATTAATATTACCCTGCATTAGACTTAAAAAGAAAGCCAAATTGGAAGCAGATCTACGGCTTTTTAGACTGTGTAAGTTTATAAGCGCTAGGCGGCTACGATACGACGAAAGATTTATGTTGGTTTTCCAACTAATGTTGCGAGGGCAAAAAACTCTTTCGCCCAACGCTTTATAAAACATAAGACACCATTAGCTTTACTAATAGTTAAAAGCACATGCGAATTAGAACTCAGTTTTTTATCGAAAAGAACTCAAAAATCCAGAAACGAGTCTTCAATTTTTAATGCCATGTAATTGATGGGATAAATATTGTGTGAATATGAATGTCTAACGAAGGTCACCATTTACATTTACTTAGATTTAGCACCATAAGATTATATGAGCACCAGTTGTAGAAGTGATTCAAGTCCTCTAGATCTTGAATTGTTGAAGATAACGCATTTCTTATGATTCATCAAATAGGTTTCAATCCATTTTATAAAATTATTAGTGAATACAATAGCATCAAGCTTCAATAAAAGTAAATCATAATTGAACTTGTCAAAGGCCTTGCTAAAATCAATATAAATAACATAAGTTTGGAGGCCATTACAAAATCCTGAGTTTATATAGGATCTTAATTCCACAAGGTTTGTGGTTGTAGATCTTCCACGGCAAAAACCATGCTGAGATAAAATTGATTACAATTTATGCGATAACATATCTGTTAATATTTTTTCAAGCAGCTTTGGAATGGCGCTAAGTTTAGTTATTACCCTGTAATTTGTAGCGTGTCCGCGGCTATCGGACTTATGAATGGGATTAAAACGAGTTCTTCCAGCAATCTGGAACCAAACCAAATGTCAGGGAACAATTATAAATGTGACGGATATGTATAACTAACGAGTCTGCACAGTTTTTTAAAATGCAGCCGGGCACGCCGTCAGGACCAGGGCTATACGAACTTTCACACACCTTTGGCTTGTTAAGACTGTCGAGATATCTAAGCTAGACATATCAATTGATGTTATCGTTAAAATATAACAGGATAAAATGAAAAATCAGCAAAAACATCAGCAATTTCCGCATTATTGGAATATGTAGCACCATTTCTTCTCATTGTTATTGGATCTGATGAAACTTTCCCTTTTGAATTTACAAAATTAAAATATATTTGAGCATCCTTGATTTTTGATTTCATTTTTTATATATCTTGAATAGATCTTTTGTTCTCTAAGTTATAATGGCTTCCAGCTGAAAGGTAATGAACATAATCGATTGGATTACTACTCTTTTTAAATTTTTTTGAAACCGATTTTTGCGGTTTTTTAATCATGACAATATATTAGTAAACCAAGGAGGATGATTAGATTTTATAGATTTATTTATTGGAGTACATTCTGACAAACAGTTAAGGAGAACTGCATAACACTTTCGACTACTTGCTCCAAATTACTAGAATTTCTAACCGATTAATATTGGATAACAATTGATTTAACAGTCGACAGATAGTTCGTTCACTTAAAACAACGTGATTTAGAGACATTATTTTAAATGAAGGACGTTGAGGAAATGGCGGAGAAATTAATAAAGTCGGATGATGTCGATCCTCTGGCGTACATAACGGAGAACTCCTTCGTATATTAGAAAGTGAAGGCTTGTTAACAAACACCAGATCCAGCAATCTATTGTTAGTATTCACAACAATATTTAATTAAAAAGCATTAGCAAACGAAGATAAAAAATCCTCAGACCAATCATGGGAAGTGATGGGTACTAAGAAATTAGACTCATCCACGGAGATCCAGTTGGCTGCGTGAATGTTAAAATCACCCAGCACAATTAAATAATCGATTAATCTGAGCTTAACTGCAACCGATCTAATAAGGGAAAAATGCAATGAATTAATTTGCTGACTAGAGTTAGCGGGAATATATGAGCAGGTTATATATAGAGACACGTTATAAATGTGAATAACAACTGCCAAGAATTCCATATCACACGTGTTTTAAACAGTTAATATTTCAGCAGGATACAAAGTCGACACTGCTATCAGAACACCACCACCGCGTTGGCCAACTCGATCACGTCTAAAAATTTGGTATTCACCGCACAAGATATTACTGTTAAGCCATGTTTCCGTTAAGGCAGCAACATGAAATTCAGAACCGTAACTATTAAAGAAAGTATCCGTTAGCTTAGATTTCATTCCCCTAACATTCTGGTAAATTATGTTGAGGGTAGAGGAAGATACTAGCTTTATGGAGCATTGACACTGCAATCAGGAATGTGAGCCACGTTTTCTTCTTTTCGGTAAATAAATTCACGAACTATCGTATATTTAGGCCAGAATTTGGGATCCACTATTCGTTCGAAGTACTCCAACGGTACAGATATCACTTAAATTTCATTTTTGTTGCTTATCATATTCTTGCAGTTAGAGCTCAATATGACCCTATGTCTTGTTGTACGGAATATGTATCAAATAAATTATTAAATAAATAATAAATAAAATAAATATTTCTGCTAAAATGTCTTTCACCAATCTATAAAATAAATAAATATATTTCAGGAATTCTTTCCTTTTATTCCGTCTACATATCATATCATATGTTAAGCAAACACACTTGTTTCAATTACGAAAGGCCTAAGAGAATAAACTTTTCAAGTACTCACTGACGAGGATAACTTGAACGATAGATGACATATTTGTCTCTTACCATGGCAATGAGTTGCGAAAAGAAAATAAAAAAACAAAAACAATAAAGAATCTTTAAAAAAAATATCGAAAATATAAATGTCTGCGAAATGTCAAAATATCCTCAAGATTGAAAATTGTTTTAGAGTGAAAAAAAACAAAGAAAAGCTAAAAATAAATATATGATAAAACTATTGACTGTCTACTCGTATGGCATTAAATTTTATGATGCTTTGTTTTCATGACAAATTTTGTAGAAAATTAAATTCTTTTTAGCATTTGATTATTTTTATTACATTTTAAAACTAACATTACCATTTGGTATTCACGCAATACATTTGTTGTTCTTGGAAAATAGAAAAAAAGAATGGGAGCCAGAGAGAATGAAATCAATATTTAAATGCCAGTATATTGGTATTAAAATAAATATCAATAACCATCACTTGGTATTATGATGAATGGACGGAATTATAGTGTTTGTCTGCCAGCCTTTTCTGTTTGTCTGTATGTAATTATCGATTTCTATGCATGTATTTTTAAAAAATTCATATATGATTTGTTATCGGAAACAATGATAGAAAAAAGGGGAATTTTATTAAAAATGTACGACACAAATGTATAATAGCAATATAATGTAAATGTGATACAGTGGGGCAATAAAAACAAAATGCCAATTTAAAAAAAAGTAGAATTTAAATTTTAGTCATAATAAACATGGGAAACTGGACAAATAAGACAAATAAGTATGGATGCCAGTTTCTAAATAGGTGAAAAAAGTATATTAAGAAGAAAAAAGAGTAAATTTTTTAGAATTTTCATTTTCTGCAGTATCACAATACTGAAAAACTTTACAATCGATTAATATTCCATTATGGGCATCTGAACAAATTTTACTTCCAGTTAAGGAAATTAATCGTTATATAAAAATCAGAGACCAATAATAACTCTTAAAAGCAAAATAAAAATATAAAAATTGAAAATAAAAATTATGAGCAACGAAAAGAAAATCTATTATGAATAACACATACAAAAGCATAACTTTTTTCATTGAAAATAACTATTTAGAGGAAAAAAATTTTATTTGTTCAATATAACATTTATGATAAATTTTGTTAGGTATTCCTTATAACTGTTAGTCTCTGATAAAGATGAATGTGTGTTTGTATATATGTTTGTTTGTTGGTTTGCTTGTGTCTTATAGACAGCTAAACGGCTTAACCGATTTTCTTGGAATTGCTGAAGTGATCGCGGTAAAGTAAGTATTGATTTTTGTCTATCTTGGGAACGGTTAAAGCTAAAGTTTCTGCATTTGGTATAAATGACATCGTAGTCAGTAAAAATCATTGGACGAAATATGGAATAGAAAAATTTGGCGTGGTATCTCCCATACAAACTAACTTTTGATTTCTGTATATCTAGAGAACGGTTAAAGCTAAAGTTTAATAATTTGGTCTGATTGACTTCACGGTCATTGTAATTAATCAGTCAAAAACTGAGCGGAAATTGACTTGTTAGCGTGGTACCTCCCATACGAACTAAATATTGATTTTTGTATATCTTAAGAACGGTTAAAGCAAAAGCTCCTAAATTTGATCTGAATGAATCAAAAAGTGGCCGGAATTGTGTGGTACCTCCCATTCAAAGTAAAATTTTTATTTTTGTATATTTTTGAAACGGTAATAATAGAAGTTTCTAAATTAGGTTCAAACAAAGTCGTAAATAGTACAGATCATCAATCAGTAACTGGGCAAATTGGATAAGTGGATGTGGCGTATTTCATTCCATATTATGTGGAGAACGGCAACAAATAAAGTTTCGGTTGCTATCTATAAATGTATTTTATATATAAAAATTAATGTGTGTTTGTTTGAAGACTGTATACAGCTAAACTACAGTGTCTTTCTTGAATAAACTAAAAGCTATCTCAGATGTTTGGATTTGGACCAGAATGGGATAAAGAATAAAAAATGTAACTAAAGTAGCATTAAGGACAATAATTGAGATAGGGGTAGCGAAGCACGCCGGGTTTTAGCTAGTATGTATATAAACAACAGTTCTTTTAAATATTCTTTAATATTTTTAGAGTAAATTTTGAAAAGCAGAGTACGTGTATCCTACAGTTAAGGATATCTAATATCGAAAAATATCTAATAAGGAGATCAGACGGTTATTATTCGACCGGTTTTAACCGGTTTTCTCAAAATGTGTTTTTAGAATACCGAATAAGCTGGTTATTTTAACACGAATAACCGGTTATTTAAAAAGTATATTTTTTTATTTTTTTATTGGAAATGTGCTCATAATTAAAGAATTCTTCCAAGCTTAATACATAAAGTCTTATTTTTATATACATGAAAACCTCGAATGAATGACAAAAAACGTCAAAACCATGGCAGACCGATTAATATACGCACACTTGATCAAAGAATAACTTTTATTAATTTTCTGTACATGGCTATTAACTTCTATGTTTGGAGAATGCTAATCAACTGTGAAATTTTGCTTTGGAACCGTTTAAATAAATTTAAGCAATTGCAATTAAAAAAGTAAAGTTTGAAAATAATTCGAACGTGATGGAAAGGATTGTCCAGATGCATTAACACATCCTAAAATACTAATTTTACATCTCTATTTCAATAACAAAACTTTAAAACTCCTAACGAACTGTAGATTCATGGTAATAACTTCGGAAATAAGACTCAAACGCATTCTGTTCAATTAAATACCACTAGGGCGAAATTGGTGTACTCCACCCAGAGACCAAAAGAGGTTCATTTGGGATACCTTCAGTAGATAGATACGAAAAAAAAGAAATAACCACGAAAACAAGAAATGGAAGAAAATAACTTAGAAAAATACGACAAGTGATCAAAGGTGGGAAAGAAAGGGCAAGATAAATGTAAAGAATCTCCCCTTCAGCTAACTAACGGTTAAAAAAAATCTGCCATTATAGAATATTTTCGTAGACGCAACCTCACTAATGTTACTAAAAGGTCTCCACACAATAGTTTGAGTTTGCATTTCCAATGACTATGGCAAAGGTTTTCGCGTATCTCACAGCCTGTTTTTTGCCCTTAACGCATAATACACAGAAAGTCTGGTATAATTCTCATAGACTTCTTCCTATATTTACGACCATACAAAGGCTTTTCGAAAGTAGGACTTATTAACCACCTTAAATATGTTCATAAGATTGACGTAATTGTGCAGCAAGGAAAACTGTCTTCTATACTAGGTAGTTCAGAGGTACCATCCAATAACACTCTTGCAAAAATTAGTCACTGAGTGAATATTAGCACGTTGTGTTGTCGGTGTGTGCCCTAAAAAGCGGAATGTTTTTCTAGCATATTTACTAGCTAGAAATTACAACATGTGACAAAAAATATCAATTTTATTTAATAAAAAGACATGAATTCGGTTAACCGGTTACTAAATTAATTTTTATCCGTAAACCGGTTTCTTAAAAATTGTTACTTTTAGAATTATTCGAAAACCGGTTTTTGAAAAAGTCGGATATTCGATCTTCCTAGTATCTAAACTCGAAATGTAACGTAATGCTAGATTAATTTCTGCTTATACCTTAACATCATTTGGGTTTTCTATTATATTTTTTTACTGAATCTAGTGCTACTTAATTGTTTTATTTAGTAAAAAATAATGTATCCTAATGTCTGACATGACAAGAAAACTCGGAGTGCTGAGGAGATCAACCCTAATGTTCGAAAGATTTTGACATTGATATAGAAAATGCTCACCCTCTTCCTTATGCGGACAACATCTACCATAGTCATAAGAGGTTGGACCAAAGATTTTTTATGTAGCGAGCACAACCTTCCACATCATCATCGGACCACTCCATGTCTTTCTCTGGAGGAGTGTCAGACAATACGAAAAAGCGAGAAGTGTCTGCCCAGTAATATGACGACTAACATACGTAGCCCATGGCGCGGCATACCATAATGGACTTCGATCGAGCCCCAGCATAGAGGGGCCATATTTGCCTTATGGTAGAATAAGTGGGTTCATTTTTCCACCACTAGTATTAGCCTTCCTAACAATTTCCCTTTTTTTGAGACACAATTGCAACTACAATTTGACAATCTTTTTAATTTTAGCAAGGGTCTGATACTGGAGAGTATTCTGGAGAGGTTAGTAGTGATAAGACCCATGTTTATTCTTACATTGTGTTGTTAGAGCATAATTATATTTTTATCTCGTTTGCGACTGCTACTAAATGTCTTGAAGTATACAATCTTCCTCTCACTAAAACCGTACACCGTATACCACTTTGATCAAAAAGTTCCTGGAATTTATACAGAAAATTAAAAATACAAGTTTATTCACTTAAATCTATATTGTCCCCTTCAAAGTAATCTCCATCGATGCAACATATGCAACATATCTTTGCCAGCGCTTGATCCAATCCTCGAAGCATATTTTATATTTGGTTTTCGGTGCTTCCTGCGATTTTTCCATTATTTCCTGTAAGCTGCTGAAACGCTTTCCCCGTAATGGTTTTTTAACTCGATTAAATACAAAGAAGTCACATTTTTCGTCAAAAAATTTCGAATGATCATAACACTGTACGACGGTCCGTTATCATGGTGCAAAATCCACAAGTTTTCTGCCCACAATTCTTGTCACTTTCGGCGAATTGCTTCACGCAAACGTCTCATAACGCGCAAGTAATACTCTTTGTTTATTGTCTGGCCTTCTGACAAAAATTTATGATGTAGTACATCATTGTAATACATGCAAACCGTAAGCGTGGCTTTCTTTTTTTTTGGCATCGGCTCATTTTGTGAACGCCATTCATTTGTCTGATGTCTGGATTGCGTTTCGTACTCATAAATCCACGTCTCGTCTCCAGTAATGATCCTTTTGATGAATGTGGAATCGAATTCAGCCTTGTAAATCATGTCTCTTGCGACCTCAAGACCGTGTATTATTTGCATGAAATTGAGGTCTTTTGGCAACAACTTTGCTGCTACACGACGGAAACTAAAATCATTAACCAAAATGTCTTGGAAGGATCAATAGGAAATGTTCAAGTCCTCCGCTATCTCTCTGATGGTTAGTTTGCGGTTGTTGTCCAACATTTATTTTACTTTATCAAGGTTTTCGTCGGTTTTCGATGTCGATGATCTGTCACTGCGTTCATCATCTTCGATTGACTCACAACCACTTTTTAACCGCTCGTGCCACTGGCGAACGACCGTTTTCCTTAGAGATTCGTTTTCGAAACACTTTTCCATCATTTCCAACGTTAGTGCACCATTAAACCCGTTTTTTACGCAAAATTTAGTTCAAGTACTTTGGTGCAAATTTATACCATTTTTAAAATTGTAGAAAATCGCCAGCACCTCTATGTGTGCTGGCTACGTAGCTTCTGCAGATGTCAAGCTATGACGCTAAAATTTAGCAGGAATATCAACAACAGATGTACCAACGATGGGAACACCATACGAAGGTTATTCCTAAAACTTTTTGATCAAGGTGGTATTCTACTTTTTGGAAACAACGCTAGCCGTCCAGCAGTAAAATGATTCTTGTGTTTGCTTAACAAATCTTTGGACCTTAAATAAGTGGTGTTCGTTCATATTACCAAGCTAACAAAAATTTTCGTATACTTATTTATTCTCTTCGCTAATATTATAGCCTGAGTTGCTAAAAGAAAAAAATTATACTCAAAAGCTTCAGGAACTGTACCAAAACCAGCCTATCTTTATCACATTATCTTTTAATTAAAATATCGTACTGTATTTACTGTTACTGCTATTATAGTTCTTGGAAAGCTGTTTTACATATTTCTATCGAAAAATTAAGAAATTATAAAAACAAAACACTAAAAAAACATTAAAAAAAATTTATACTCTTTGTTTTCATAATGTCAAACGGCTACCATACGAGTATTAACAATAAAAAAAAGTGTGTGCAAATAAATTTCATTCAGTAACTTGTTAGCTTTCAGCAGAGTGGTGGTATAGCGGACTTGCTCAGACACTCAGAAGTGCCGATAAGAAACTACATAAGCTTATGTATATTTAAATTTCGCATAAATACCTATTTTTTATTCCTCTAATATTCCACTTAAGAGCATAGGACTTCATCAAGAATTTTCCATATTAATCTATTCTGAGAACAAATTTTAATTTCCAACGATGATTTATTACTATTTGAAAGCTCTTGGAGTATTGTTCGGTGCCATTTACTCGCCGAATGTCCTCTCCGGTGTCTACCTTGAGGGTTCAATTCCAGTGCTTTTCTATGCCAAGGATCTATGCCAAGGGGTATGTCCTACCCAATTTAATTCTCTCCTCGATAGTTGTCAAGAATTGGTTCTTCGTTAGCTAGTTTAAATAAGCTGGCACTCGTGATGGCCAAAAAACATAATATTTCACAGGTATTTATTAATAAAGACTTGTTGCTTTCGAGTAGATAAGTTCGATATTAATCAGATCTCACATCCATGGAGTGATGTTGATTTCACACATGCATTGAAAATTAGCATTTTAGTTTTACTCGATATCTGATTTAATCGTCAGCAATCCGAAAGAATATCTTGCCTTACCTAGTCTGTGATACTCGTCTATGTTGCCGCTTGCCGACATTATGCAGCACAGGTAACAAAAGCTGATAACGTATTATATGCTTTGAACACGGTTTGTTGTTGTCATTGCGAATTGCCTGTGTTTGCTTGATATTAATTAAGTGATTGTCAGACTATGTGACATGAGGCAATCTAGATTGATTAGGTGACGGTGGACGGTCAACTTCTTTCTTCTTCTTGCTATAGCATGACCTTATCAAGGGCTATAGCAAATGGAATAAAGAACATAGATAAAGGATAAGTAAATGGCTCGCTTGTCATCCCAGGATTGAAGTACTCGTATGACATTCCTTTGTTATCTAAATCCTTCCATATTGCAGTTGATCGAGATTTGATCGAAGATTTTTTAAAGCCAAAAGTGGGTTGTTTCATTCAACATATTATTACGAAAAGAAAGTTGGGCACCCCTGTCATATGTTAGATTGTTAAAAATAAATAAATAAAAGGCACAAAAACAGCTACGTGCAAGCAACAACAAATAACAAAACCTAAAGAAGTAGATGCAATGTTTAATGTCGTGTAGCGGCTCAGTTTCCATACTTACGGTGCTTACTTCCTTGAAGTGATCTCTCCACATGTTAGCTCACTTGGCGCCTCTGTACCCAATTGAGTAAACCCAGAAAATGGAAGGCAGCTATTAGACTATAGAAGTAATAATTATTTTTTGCCTATTAATATAAAAGTGACAAATGTAGCATTTAAAAAAGAAAAAAAAATTAACATTATTGATGACAAATGTACTACAATAATATCTGAATGTACAGTATATTTGAGTAGCAAATATGTACGTCTTTTTATCATTTCTTAATTTTTTCGCAAACCCTTTTTTATTTTATATATGTTTTTCAACAGTGTACATTCCCCTTTATAAAATAAATTTTTAATAAATTGATTCCAGTTTATAACCACAAATTTTTATTTGGAATACCACTCTACTCAGTTAGATACAGCGGCGGAATCCAAATAAAATGTGTAGGAATATTTTCGTTGTTCTAATATTACCTCAAAAAGGCACAAGTCACTAGCCTTAAAAGCTCTAGAAACCAATAAGAAATGTAGTATGTCTAGCAAGAATTCAATGGCAATGTAAAAAATGCTTAAAAACATTATATGTAGAAAAACCATATCTTTAAAATTTTCTCTTGTAAGACGCCGCTGTATCCAACTGAGTATACATAGTTTTTATTTTGCCTAATAAATTTGTTTAAATTTTTTTCTCTTACCTACCTTCATTTGGTTTCCAAGGAATAGAAAAATTAACGTTTCACAATAATATAACGGCTGGTTTCATTTTGGCGGTTAATGGGTTAAGCTGATGATCAATTGTCTTTTCTTTACGGTAATTTAATTTCAGTGCATATTCCCATTTAAAGTACGTTATTCTTTGTGACTCGTTTGGGTGGTGACTAAACATTGCTTAATATTCCTTTAGGGTGGTCATACATTACCTTTGGTCTTGTGTACTCGCTGCAAGTTCTGCTCTACCCTTACATTTATTCAGAGCTTTTTTAATTATATAAAATATTATTTTTTAATAATATAAATTATTTATTTATTTAATTAAAAAAATATATACTCGCATTTTCTAAATACATTCCCTCTTTTAAATCACTGTGTAGTAATATTTAGAAATTTATATGCGAAGTAAGAGGCATCGATATAGAATTTTAACTGAATAAATAAACAAATGCATACCATTAAGGGCAATAAAAAAACAATTTACCAATACACACACAAATACATATGTACATAATGTTATAATAATAGAATTTTATTTTGCTTACCACATATATTCATACCCACATATACAGATATATTGTAACAAAAACATAAACACTACACTTGTATGCAACCCCACACAAACACATACAACCCTATACATATATGGAAGTATAATTTATACAAAGCAATCCCACAACACACACACACAAACATACATTCACTCTTTAAAATATTCGTTGAAAAGTTTCCTCTAGAGAAATAAAAGTGTTGGTGAATTTGTTTAAATGTTATATGAAGTCATAAAATTTGTTTCAACTTAAGAATATTTGGAAATTCTGTTACAAAAAACAGGGATGGGATATGAGACAATAACAATTTCCATTTAAAGATGAAGAAAAACTAGGAAGTATTTTTATTAACCTACTTAAAGCTACCACTTGAAGTAATTTATTCATTACCATATGCGAGAGTAGAATAATAAGTTATCAACAGAAAAGTAGAATACAAAAATTATTTTAAGGATGAAAACAAATTAAGTCGACATGAACATAATGTGAGCTATTGAAAAATAAATCTAGAGCTTTAAGAGTATGAAGGCCACTTACAATCTACAAACATATCGTGTAGTTTTCTACTACAAAATAAAACGTAGTTGTTAATGCTACAAGTTCCTTAAGTTAATGCTAAAGTCCATAGATATCAGGATTGTGTTATATTTAGAAAATAGTACCTTAGATATTTCAAGAGTATCGATTTAATACATATCTAGCCAAATTGGAGCTTGCACTGTTCACCTTAAATCACTGTATCTATGCAAAACCTAAGTTTGCTTTTTTATACATGAATAGATCGATGCGTACAAACAGTCAAGTAGAGTCGAATGAACTCCGTTTTGATAAGACCTTACCACTCGCAATATATGCCGTTATGTATACCAATGTGACGTTAGAGACGGTCCGTAGTCTTAAAATATTTCGGTAAGCCATTAAATGTAAACTTATTCTCACTAAAGCTTGATATTAAATAGCTGCCAAAGAATCTGTTTTTCTTGACAGCTAGTGCTGGGCATTACTAGAGAAAAAAAGGCTGCTTCATAATTTTTTCTAGTTAAAGAGGAGTTCAATTCGAGCCAGTTATTACTGCCAGCAACCTCAATATGTCACACCAATTATTAACCATAAGCTGCAGACTTCGCCATTAGATATCTGCTTTCTTGAGAAAGAATGTGAAGATACTACGTTTGATAAATGCCAGCGGAGGTGCAACTGAAACCGCGTTAGAAATATTCAAATTAGATCTCACTCTGGCTAACTCGTATGCCCGTTTATTATTTATTAGTGGTTCCTTTGCGCAGAGATTCACACTTAAGTAATGTCTGACAGATTAACTAGCCTTGATAGCTGATTCTCACATAGTCGGACCAATAGATGTAGTAGTGTACAAAGTCAATGAGAGAAGCACCTCTTGGCTGTTAACAAAAATTCCAATATTGTCACGAACATTGTGGTCATATAGTACCTATAAGTTGCCATTACTGCTAATATCTCAGGCTGAAAAACACTACCTATCACAAGATAGTTGCAAAAAACACCAGATTCAATGCCACAGTTCATTTTTGAAACGTCAGTATATATACCGGTGTCATGTTCGTCTAAAAAGTTATCCCTACACCACTTGCTCCTGGGGGATTTTGACTTTAATTACTCTATTAAATTGTTGGCCGAAATTTGGAACAGGCTCCAAATCTTAGCTTGTCTATATGTTCTTGATCTGTAACATCTAGATGTATTAAGCTTTAATGCGCTGTATTATATGAAGGTCATTAGAAATAAGGTGCAGTATAATGTTCAATGCCTCTAAAGGGCTAGTTCTTCACATAAGTAGTATCAACCTGTTCAAAAATACCAAAAATGTAAGAATTGTTCTGGAAAAAAGTTACTTTGGGGGATAATATACGATAAGGAACGATTAAGAGGAAAAGATGAGTGATACGGGATCGGTTCCACCATAAACCAGCTACAGTGACGTGCAAAAGTGTAACATCATTTAATATTTTCCAGACAATAAATTATACTGGTGGCTTCATAATAGTTTAGTGTTGCATTTTGAAAAGTGGTGCAGATCCATTAGTACGCACAGATGGTACCATGCGTAAGGAACAGTACTTGTCGATTCTGCGACATAATCTGTCAAGTGTAGTGAAAAAAGTGGTTCTTGCTACTGAAAAATTAATGACCCAAAACAGACCGTACATATTGTTGAAAACCGGCTTTAGAAAAAGACAGTGATATTTTATATGAAATGACCTCCACAATTCCTGGATATGAATCCGATTGAGAATTTTCGGATTCATATCAAATCACTGCTCGCTAAGTATCCAAGTCCGACCAAGGGAATGAACGAGCTGTAGAAGCTTACAAAACAAAAAAACAAAAAAGTCTGGTAAGATATACCAGTAGAATGAAAAACATATACATGCAGTATCCCTAAACGCATCCAGGCTGAAAAAAAACAAAACAATTTTAGACATCCTATCGATCTTAATACTTATTTTTTTTCATATGAAACCAGCACCCAAGGGATGGTCACTACTCATGCATTGAATTGTGATGGTACTAGGAAAATAGCTTGTGGGAAGGAGGACAGAGGGAGTAGTGTTTATGGACGTTAGATTTAAATTTACTCATGTCGTAAGTGGCAGGTAATACTTTAGCTGGAAGATTATTCCACAACCGAACAGTGCGACCAAAGAATGAATTCTCCCTATAATGCGTTGTGCGATTTATTAGACAATCAACTACAAAGGGATGCGCTCTACGAGAAATACGAGTACTACGTAAAAATATATGATTTTTAGGAATTAATTCCTTAATTTCGTTAGAACGCATTCCGTTATAGTACCGATAGAACAATGAAACACACGCCAAATCGCGACGGTGCTCTAATGAATCGATAGAGTTGGCTGATCTACCATCATCAATGAGCATCTTCGCCCTCTCCTGTACGCGGTAGAGAGGCTCCAAAATATAATTCGAAGCACCGGCCCATACATGAGAGTTGCATTCCATTTTGGGTCGGATATATGTCTTCTAAATAATAAGGAGATCAGATGGAGTGAAGTATTTCATGCACCGTCTTAAAAAACCAAGGCTCTTGAATGCTTCTTTCGACACTTGAAATATGTGATCATTCCAAGAAATTCTCATGTGCAGAACATCAAGAGCATCTGATTCCCTAATATCCACATTATCCATTGACACAGATGACAGCACACCACCACGTCTATGTGCTGAAAAACAACACTGAGTCTTGCGTGCATTAAAATTGACCCTGTTCGCACGATCTCACTCGGAGATTTTCACCAGGTCACTTGTGAGTGTGTCGTTCATATTCATCCTTCTCGTCACAATTTCCAAAAGGTTTGGTCTATGATCAAAAGAATATGATTGACAAATGTTGCTGTCATCTGAAAAAGAGTAGAAGAATAGGATTAGAAGAAGAAGAATAAATTCGTTAAGAAATATTATTAAAAGAGTAGGAGAAAGGCCAGAGCCTTGCGGTACCCCCGAGTTTATCCTGAACTTGTCGGATTAGACGAGAGAACTCGATAAAGTCGATATATGACTACCGACACAAAAAGCATTAATTTTCGAAATGAGGGCTTCGTGCAAAACTTTATCAAACGCTTTTGAAATATCCAGAGCGACAACCTTGCCTTGTTCCACTTCTCCTAGACCAACGCCAGCAGGTCACCAGTAGAACGGCCTTTTCGGAAACCGTACTGATAATCCCTAAGCAAACCTTTGGACTCCAGATATCTTATAAGGTGCTGATTAATCATACTCTCCATAATCTTGAAGAGTGCGGAACAAACTGCTATTGGACGGTAGTTCTCAGTGTTACTAGACTGGCCCTTTTGGTGATTGGCGTTACATCAGCAACCTTATAGCAAGATGGAAAATTACCGGCGCGATATAACGTACTGAAAATGTGAGCTAAGCGTCGAAGAGCACTGTTTCAGGGCTTCAGGACCAGTGCGGGTATGCCATCTGGTCCAGAAAACTTGTTAACGTTGAGATTTGCAATTATGATGTAACATTTGTTTTTATTTACACTTTACACTTTTACACTTTTTTTACTACTATTGTCTGTGTTGTTGTATTAGCATCAAACTAGTTTTGGGGGAAGAGAATATGTGTACCTATAACGCCATAGAACAAAAATCCTTAGTTCACTTAACTTAAAAACCAACAGAGTGTTGTAATGGAAAGCATTAAATCATGTTTCACTTTTGCACGTCACTGTAATATGAGTACATTATTAAAAATCTCTAGGAACAAATGTGCTATTTATGTACATTTTCAAATTGACAGATTTTATTGCTTATTTGATGCATAAATACGTAAAATGATTTTTGCATACTGTGAAGTATAAATGAACATTTCATTAGAAAAAAAAAAAAAATAAAATAATCGACCGTTTTATTTTTCGCTATCATTACTCATAGCAACCTAAAAACTAAACAATCTTTTTTCTATAATTATTGGGTTAGTATTGCCATTGATTATAAAAATTTGTTTAATTTTCAAGAAAATCATTTTTAAACATTTGGGACACCGGAGTCCCATAAGCGCCAAGGGGTTAATTGCTTTCGGATTTGATTTAAAAAACACACATAAAATTTATAAAAATGTATGAAATCTTTATTTGAGTCAATAGAACGGTCTATATAATTCAATGTTTAAAGATGATTTCCTGTAAATGTTGCCCGCGGCTACGCCTTATATGGTTCATACGTTGGGTCTAATAGGCTCTCTCCAACATATCGGCCGGTATCTCACGAATAAATTCTTCAATATTGGCCTTCAAAGCGTCAACTGTTGCGAGCTTGTCCCTATACACATGAGCCTTGACATAACCCCACTAAAAAATCTAACGGCGTTAAATTACACGATCTAGGCCCCAAACTAAAATAAACTATGCACCGAACTCGCCTCTCAATATGGCCATGGTTCCCGTTCTGTGTGACATGTAGTACCGTAACGTTCCTGCTTTCGTTGTCTTTGAAAAAGTATGGTCCAATGATGCCACTAGCTCATAATACGCACCAAACGGTGCATTTTTGGGGATGTATTGGCAGTTCTTGCAATGCTTCTGGCTGTTCTTCACACCAAATACGGCAATTTTGCTTGTTCAGACATTCATTCAGCCAGAAATTAGTTGACCATAAAAGGGAAGAAGTGTACTATGCACTTTTTTAATTCTAGGATGTCCATTAAACACTTTATAATTAAGTGTCTGTAGTCTGGCCAGATCAAGAGGAAAAAATGTTTAAATTAAATCTGTGAATTTTGTTTATTCTTATATACAAATATAAAATATCTACAACTACATCAAACGTTGCCATAGCATTTCTGATGTGTGGATAACGGAATACTATATAAAAGCATTAGATGCACGAAATCCCATATGTGGCCGTACTACCTAATTTGATAATTCACCAAAAAGCGAGGCAACGATCCACTTACTTTGTTCTTACCATCTCTTCATAAATAATAAATACAACCAATACTGATATGTTCAGCATATTGAAAAACATAGAAAAAGGCCAACGTTTAGTTTCACACTTGCAGATAAATTCAATACCATTTGATCCGTTTTATCTACTTCTGCTTGATTCTTGTAGTCGATAATTTGATTAGATATTTTGACAATGGTTGGTTCGTTGCTCTATCTGGTTCATCTTCTGCAGTTATATACTCTACAATTGTATTTAAATAAATAACTGTAATACAGCCTTTTTTTGGGATGTAGGAGTACCATTCTCATAATACTAAAAGAAGGCTTCATAATAAATCAAGTGAAGCTGATTTTCTAAATTAAAATGGCACAAATGTCTGTTAGCGAGACCTGTACCAACAAGAGCAAGGGGAACTTCCATCAAATTTTTTAAAAGAGTTAATCTAGTAAAGATATTGTCACAGTGTATACTACGTCACGTATGAAAGTACTTTTGAGCCAAGTTCATTACAACTTTTTCCTCTTAATTTAACTCGCTTTCACCATTAGAGCTCTTACATGTATAAACTTGATCTCTTAATTACCATAATTTATTCATTAGTGACATCGTACATTTATACCATATTTGACCGAGTATATCGAAAAAATTGAGTATATCGAGAAAGAGAGGAATTTCAACCCCTTCGATTCAGAACAATCCATGGTCTTGATATTTAGCTTTAAAGTCAAAAATGGTCTAGCCATTCCAAGTAAGTTATCCTGGGTTAACCGAGCATGAATTTTGATAATAGAATTCAATGATCTGCAATGGTGTTAATGAGTGACGAGGCACATTTTCATTTGAATGGTTTGTGAATAACCATTCTAAGTCTGGGCAATAGAAAACCCTCAAATTATTCATCAGTCACTTTTGTGTCCATTAAAAGTGACAGTCTGGTGTGCAATTTGGTCAGAAGAAATCATTGGACCTTACTTCTATGAAACTGAAAACGACGTAACGGTAACTGTTAATGGGGAGCGATATGATTGAAAACTTTTTAACGCCACAACTGCATGCTTTGGGCTTGATTAACATGTGGTTTCAACAAGACGGTGCTACATCGCATATAGCAATGATTACAATGGAATTACTGCGAGGCCTCTTTCCACAAAAAATTATATCAAGGAATGGTGATGTTGATTGGTCTTCACGGTCGCCTGATTTGACTGCTCCGGACTTCTTTTTGTGGGGATATCTGAAAAGCAAGGCTTATGCAAACAAACCTGAAATGCTGGAGCAACTGAAACAAAACATTCGTGATGAAATTAATGAAATACCGCGTGAAATGTGTGAGAATGTAATGAAAAATATGCTCAAAAGGGCTCGCATATGTGTGGCTAATAGAGGCGGGCATTTATCAGATATTGTGTTACATACATAATTGTCAAATTATATAAAACATTTATCAATATAATCAATATATTTATCAATATAAGTATACCTTCCCGGCGGACACCCTGTATATACGTTATGGATAGCGTCAATCCCTGAGAACATTGATCAATTGACGAATCACCATTATAGTAGAGTTTGGTTTGGGCGTACACAGTTTTCACGAACTATATACGGTCAGAGTGTGCGATTTCAACAGAAGACCTGCGGAATTTGCCGATAGGGCCCAATGGCCACTCGATTTTCACGTATGATTAGAAGTCAGAAGAAGGCACAGAAGCAGTGGTCTATTTACTGAATAGTGGTTTAGAGCATCTTATATTCTTCCAGCCAGAGGCCTTTGCTCTTCACTATGGCACAGACTTGACCACAAGAGAACGAAATAGGGCCTGATTCTCTACTCTGACCACGATAACCAGGTTATGGTACGCAGTTGCATCTGATTTCTGTAGAGTGTGTGACAACGAAGGAGGGTCTGGTGCAGTGGAACACATCCTGTGCCTTTGCTCTGCACTTTTGAGATGCACGCTCAAGTTGCTAAGCAAGGCTTTTTAGTTTCTTTAGCGAGGATGCGTCTACCAGGGTTTTTTACCTGGAGGGCTTTATATCAGACACCAGGTGGTCGCTGAGTTGATTTTCGGTGTCAGGAGAGTTCGATTTTATTTCTTCTATATATTTTCTTTGTTTTTCTCTCTTCTTTTGTTTTCTTGACTCTCCTTCTGTTTTCATGTATTTTCGGCTTCCACAATGGACCTATTTCTGATCTCACCTAACCTCGTATATCGCTCCTTAAAAATGTTGATTTAGTGAATTAAATGTATCCATCTAATATATTTCAAATACACTTGTAATTTTATATTCTAATTTTCTTTCGTTTACTTTTTTCTTAAAATAAAAAAAAATATTTTTTTGAGCGTAAGAATGATTTTATACGGTATATTTGTGTTTGTGTTTATAACTGTGTTATTACTACAGTGTTTGTGTTTCAAATGTAAATGTCCTATAAAAATTACATTCAAATATTTCTTTTGTTTTATTTTATTGGTTTTTTGTTGTTATTGATTTTTCCATTTTTTGTTTATTTTGACACTTCAGCATCACTGCATTAACAAATAAAATGTCAGTTTCTATTTATTTAACTATTTAACACAAAGACAAAGAATCATATAGAAATTGATGTGAAAGACTAATATATTAAACAGTGCATACATACATATTTTCCCAACTACCATTTGGAAGATCGTTTTTGAAAAAGCACTTTGCTAAGTCTTCTTCAAATAATTTTGGTGATCAAAAAACGATTAATCACTTACACGATTAAAAATGATATGCGCTAATGGTTAAAAAGAGTTTATTTACAAATACAATAACAAATTGCACAGCAATTGCAATTAATCCTCTAGAAGTTTAAAATGTGAGTGTTATACCCGTTATTTATGACCATATTTCATGCACCTGGAAAATTAATATATGCTTGATCGAAAACAGATAATGTAGGCGTTTAGAAAGATAGATGATTAGAGACTGCTTGTTATGCTGCTTTTTTTAACATAATGGAAAAATTTTTGCGAATTTTTGAGTAAATGCCAAAAAGTTAAATACTTGTGTATTTATAGAAGTTACACTGCGTGTCCCCCTTTTATTGACAATTGATGTTAAATATTATCTGAACTAAGATCATATATCAAAATTAGCTCTATCCTACTATGGCCCCTGTAAGTTTTAGTTTTAAAATAACGTCTGAATGCTTAGAACTACAATAGCGTTTCGACAACGATTTTCTACTTATTTGGGAATCTTGCTAAACTTATTTGGAAATCTAAAATATATCAATTCATACAGTCCGATCCGTTAAATCGTAGATTTAGAGCCAAAAACCTGACGCCTATTAACGGCCACCTTATTCACCAGGCCTAAATGTAAACAAAAACGTATGGAGATGGGTGGCTAGGAAAGTGTGGGAGTTCGGAAAGCAATACAACACAAAAATGGAATTAATGGAAGGAATCATACACAGTTGGTCCACCATTTCGTTGAATTATATTGAAAAAATTTACAATTCAATTTCCAATCGAATTTTCGAGGATATTTCAGACAAAGGCGGTCGCATGCATTACTAATTATCCTTAATACTGTTTAAAATATAGTATATAAGAATTAAAATGCTATATAGTTGCATAAAATACTAATTAATTTGAAATTATATTGGGTCCGCCATCTAACGTTTTTTTTTTCAACTAGCGCTTATTGCGTGAATGGTAAGACTTAGCTCATGTCTGATTTGACAGATAATTAGTTTTATCCTTCCGCTGAACCAATATGGTTGGGTATACGCTTTTTTCGCTTCGCTAAGTGTGCCTGCGATTGACTTACAGACGATGCCGATTTTGCCAAAAAAAATCATATTTTCAGATGAAGTTCATTTTGATCTTGGCGGGTATGTAAACAAGAAAAATTGTCATATTTGGGGCACAGAAAACCCACACGCATACATTGAAAAGCCGATACACCCAAGACGAGTCACTGCTTGGTGCGGATTTTGGCCCAGAGGCATAATTCCAAACTGAGGAAGGAGTGGCCGTTACAGTCAATGGCGACCGTTACCGGGTCATGTTGAACGCATTTTTGTTCACAAAAATTGAAGAGGAGGATATTAGCAACATTTGGTTTTAACAGGACGGCGCTATGTGCCACACAACCGAAGCTACACTCGATGTTTTGCGCCCTGTTTAAAAAAAAAAAAAATAAAAAATTATTTGGCGGACTCTCAATATCCTTAATTTTTTCACTACGTTTTTAGTATAATTTTTATTAAAAAAAATAATAATTAAAATACTATCTTAAATGGTATAGCAGTCATTGTTGTATTATTTTAAATGGAATAGAAAGAAGTCTACTACATATTTCATCTGGTTAAGATAATATATAACATAAACCACCTGTAAAAGGGGGGAGGGGAGAGGGGCTATCCTGATGACGCGCAGTGTACATCGTGGTGTAAAAGTCATTTTGAAAGTGAAATATAAAATATAATTAAAAAGTGTGACTTGATTTAGTACATAATATTCTGTTTGACATCGTGAAAAACTAATTGGCTTTGATTATTATCATTAAAAAGAGAGTTTCTTATTTTTTTAAATATTTTTGATAATTCAATTTCATCTTGGTGTTAGCTAACAAATAACAGCAAAAAAGAAAAACAAAACAATAAAAATTAATTGAAAACTAAGACAAAAAAAAAAATATATATTCCAGAAAATTTTTTACTTACTAGCATATTATTAATAAATGGGATGAAAATATTGAGTCGCAAGATAATCAATATTTTGCATGGCCTTTTCAGGGAAGAAATAAATTTTTGCTCACATTGAGATGGAATTTTTTCCCATTCTTCCGCAATTACAGCCCCTAATTCTTCTTGATTTTTGAGACACATCTTGGCAGTACTTCTTTGAAGATAACTCTATAAATTTTACCTAATTTGTTTAGCACGTTTACATTTACTTAATGCCACCTTAATATGTCCAGGTATTAATTTCCCATCAATATTGTTCTCAATGAAACAAATTTCTCTTACTCCCTTAGTAGATATGTACCATTACTAAAAATTCTTCACAGTTTACATTTTGAGTTTTGTTTCGAATTTTCAACACTTTTAAGGGTTTTTTCCATACTTCATTAGGGCCGTCTTTATAAAGAAAAACTTTTATGGTCTTGTCACAAAATATAATTTGATCTCGATAGGGCAAAAGATACTCGCCTTGCTTTGTGTTGAATTGTAAGCAGTGGTTTTTTTAGCGTTACTCTATAAAAAACATTCGTTTTTTTAAGATTTGCCTTTCTGTTTCGTGGAAAACTGTTACGCAACATTCTTCTCTGAACTTAACAGAAAGTACTCTTGTGGATATGTCCACTTTTCTTCGGAACACGCTGTTTTCTGTTTTCTTCTAATTATTACGTAGAAACTATGGTGTATGTATTAATGTTAGCCTGTTTTCGTTTCTAGCAAGTTTTAAACTTTTTATATAGATTATCTTCTTGTTAGGAACAATTCAGATATTACTTGACCGGTTTACATCCGAGACTGTTCTATTGTGAGGCATTTTAAGGTCTCATATATTCAGTATTTATTTGATAATAAAATAAAAACTTTAATTTAAACATTTCAATAGCTACTTGATTGATAAAACAAAACAATAAATAAAATATTTGGACAGCAAAACCAACCAGATTAAAAAAAATAACCACAAATTGTAAAAACATTTTCTTGACGACAAAATTTTGGACTTTCTTTTATTTTTTATCTTATTTCCTTATGCAAATTTTTCATTTTTGTATTATTTTGCTGTTATTTGCTAGTTAGTAACACTGGTTTACAAAATACAAAAAATTTTCTCGCCTTTAAATAAAACTAAATGAAATATAATGATTTTGATACGCTGAATTCAAATCCGTTTTCAGTTTTTTCCATCGGGATCGAAGTTTTTTTTTATGGGCGTGGTAAGTTTTTTGCCCAAAATATGCTAGTTATGTCAATATATTTCATCATAACGTTTTAAACGTTTAGGAACAAAATTTTCTATAAATCACCTGAACAACATTTTTTTTTTTTTGTATTTCCAACAGTTCCGTAGTTATTCACAACTTACTCGTAGATGAGAAAAAAACAATTTTTTTTGCAAGAAATTTTTTTCTTTTTTTCAAAGGGTCGTAAAAAATTTTTCAGGAAGAAAATTTTAGATGTTACTCGTAAGCTTAAAATGCTTAGAATAAAATAAGCTTTATATTATGAAAATCGGTTGGCTATTGCTGATTTTATTCAGAATTGAATGCAGGTACCTAACTTTGGCCAAAATAAGCGAAAAAATGTTTTCTTGCTAAATAAGAGAATTTTTTCTTTTATTTCCAAAAAGTTATACAAAAATTCTTAGAATATAAATATTACATTTTAAGCATTTTAATGAATGCCAGGTGTGGGTTGAAAGTAAAACAACCCATAAAGGCAGGTGCCTAACTTTGACAAAAGTTAAATATTCAAAATATTCTAAGAATAACCTTTTTATTATTGTGGTAAAAAACCCAGGACACAAATCACTTTTAAGAAAGATTGTTATTTTTATTGTTAACACAATTTTTTTCATCATTCAACACTTGTTTGCGAAACCGAAATGACAAATCCTATCCGATATTTGATTTTATCAAAACTATAATTTAATATTGAAAACTACTCTAAGGACTATTTCCGTTTTATAAATATTTTTTTATTATGGTAAGTGTTATACAAAATTTACACAAAGAGTAAGGTTGTTTATGATGGATTTTTGTTCTAGATTAGTATGTCAATGGCTTGGACTTGCAAAAGTTCTCCAGATTTGTTTTGCTTTATCTGTGGGGAATTAACTTTCCAATCACAACAATAACTTCCCAAATTAAGAATGCTTATAAATATTACTTTGGATTTCCTATCGATGAAAGGAACACATATTTGCTGCCAAAAATATATTGTAATACCTGTGCAAGAGCTTTAAGAGGTTGTCTTGATGGCGATAGTAAGGTCATGTCATTTATGAACGAACATGATTGTTATTTCTGCATGGCCGCTACACATGACTTACGAGAAAAATAAGAACAAAATCATATATCCGAATATTTCAGTTCTTCGAAACAATAATGTTTCTTTACCTCTAATGCCTTCTAGGCGTCACGAAGTGGTTAATGAAGAAGATGTTGTTTCTGTTCGGAGTAAAACCAGTTATTGTAGGTACTACTTCATCTGCCAATAGAAGTCCATCGAGAAAACCTCATTTTATAAACCAGTCTAACCTGAATGATCTTGTGCGAGACTTAGAACTCTCAAAATCAAAGTCAGTACGTCTTGCGTCAAGATTACAGCATTGGAATTTGTTAGATAAGGACCCGAAAGTTTCATATTTTCGATATAAACAAGAAGATTTTCTCTCTAATTTTAGCAAAGATGGCGATTTAGTATTTTGTGATGATGCGGACTATTACGAAAGCTGGGTTTCCATGAAAAGTCTGAGGAATGGCGACACTTTATTGATTCATCAAAGAAAAACATACATATGTATATGCGTATGTATTGTTTCCTACCAGACATTTCCTTTCATTATGTTTGTGTTGCCTAATAATGTATTACAAATTTTTTGTCGAAGTTAGGTATCTCCCTTTATAAGTTACGTATTTATTAGGATTTAATTTAAATGCATAAATGTAAAAATTATATTGAAATAATTTTTGTATAAATTTTTGGAAATAAAAGAAAAAAAAATGCATCTAATTTTGCAAGAAAACATTTTTTCGCAGATTTTGGTCAAAGTTAGGTAATTTTGAATAAAATCAGCAATAGCCAATCGATTTTAATGATTTAAAGCTAATTTCATTCTTAACGTTTTAAGCTTTAATTTAAGTGCGAAAGAGTTTTTGAAAAAAAAAATTTCTAACAATTTTATTTCGATCAAAAAAGAAAAATAATAAATCCGAAAAATAAATCGAAGGAAATATCAAGCTAATAAATGAAAATAGTGTGGATAATGACAGTTAATGATTTAAGTAATGTAAGTGGGAGTGAAAAAAATGAATTTAATTTGTGAGAAGGACTGGCAAAGTGGGCAATTATATTTCAAGTGAGATCTGTTGCAATTAATGCACCTTTATTTTTGTTGTTTAAATGCAATATGAATATTCCAGAACTCTTTTAAAAATGCCATGTTCTATTGATCAGCGAAGGGTTGGTGAAAAAATATTTATTTACTACGGATTAAAAGCGGATTAACCAATTTCTTGGTATGAAATGATTGAAAATTGTTGGATATTGTTCTAGATTTTAACATTGGTGGCATGTCGCTATTTAAAAGCAGCTTCAAATAAGCTTGGTTTAGTTCAGAAACAAGAAAACCGACCTTAAAACACTCTGAAACAGACTGATATATTATTACTCAAAAAAGACTAGTAAGCGACTAAAAAAATGAATGGAAGACGAATCGAAAATGAGCTTAAATAAGATAAAGCAATGGCTAGCAAGTGACTTAAATAAGACTATAAATTTTTCAAGAAAATATGTCTTAAATGGCTCTTAACTCACAAGAAAAGCATCATTTTTCTCCCATCAAAGGTAACTTTTATTTTCAGAAAGTGGACACATATTCTACCTTTTTAAACACGCAGAAGAGACAAAAAAGATTCGAATTTGATTAAAAGTTCCTAAAAACGCTGCCTGGGATATGTGTATGTAGTTGTATTAAAAATAACATAAAATTTACATTACAAATACTAATGCATTTACATATTTTTCTGTGTGACTTGTGATACATTTACTTCGTATTAAAAAAGGCAATAAAAACACAAAAACCTTTTTTGTTTTTTATCAATATTGTCTTTCGAAATGTAAATTATTTTTTTTTCTTTTATGAGGAAGACAAATAAGTCAGAAAAAGACATAAATTTTCAATATCCAATTTATTACATGTTTTATGTATAATTGTGTTTATACTTATATATATACATACATATGTAAAGGGTGCATCATATTTCAAAGAATAACTCAAGATTTGGATGGTCTTTTGAAAAATAGGCTCAGTTTCAGCGATTAATTTATTATTGGACTTAAATTTCTTTTCAGCAAGCATTCTCTTGAGATCTGAAAAGAGGAAAAGTCTCTGGGGTTTAAATCTGCAGAATACGGTGGGTGTGTAAGCAAATCGAAGTCCAATTTATTAAATTTTGCCTTCGTTTTTCATTGCTGTTTTTGGTTGACTGTGAGCTTACGCTACACACACTTTGTACAGAGCTTTCGCATACCCAAATGTTCGTGCAAAATGTTAAAAACACTACCAACTAATGTCTTTATAATATCAGCTTGCTCGTGCAACTTCAATTTTTGATCGTTTATAACCAATTTGTGGATTTTTTTAATGTTTTCTAGGATAACACCCTCATTTAGGCAACCACTGCGCTCTGCATCATTTGTGCCAGTACGATCACGTTTAAATTCAGCAAACAACTTCTCTACCATTTATTTCGATGGAACAGAGTTCGGATAATGTTTATTAAGCCCTCGTTTGGTTCCAAATTAGTTTTTTTTCATCAAAAAGCAATGCTCACCTTTTTCCACTCTTTTTTCAATAACAAAAGTTGCTTCACGAATCAATAATCAGGTTAATTAAAAATTATATGGAAAAATTTTTAGTAATGCCATCTATGTATCATCCTATGGACATACTGAATGATCTGTTAATTCAAAAACAGATTATCGCGGCTATCAGAAAAATAGTATCACTTCCTAAGATTTTAAACCTCACAGCATCGTGTTATACACTAATGTTGACTTTCATTATTTGTTTCAACTTCTCTAAAGGCAAATAGTTTAATAACGTTTAAGTTTGCACAAACGCCAATCCAAATTGTCAATCTTCATTTATGCCTTGATGTATAATGGATCTTGTATAGACTCTTCGTCGTCTGAGTGCGGTAATTCGAAATGTTAACAAGGCTAGCAAGTGTTGGTTGGACTTGTCTATTTGTCCCTATATTCACATACCTAGGAAGCATAGGGCTTCTACAATATAATTCTACTTATACCTATCATTACCATTCATGAATAGTTCTATTTTATTAATTCCATTTGCGTTATTCATTTTGATGTTATTCTTGGTCGCCCACGCTTTGCACTTCCCTTAGTTTCCATTCCAATGCAGCTCTGCATATGATTTGGATTGGTTTGCGGAGGTTGTGCCATATCCGTATCCATTTTCTTCTTCTTATTTGAGTAAGAATTTACGTATTGTTGGTTTTGTTAAAAAGATGCACATTCGAGATAATATTAATCCAAAATACTCGACGTATAACACGATGGAACTTGTTTGTTTGAGTTTGCATCTTCTGTATTGTCTTGTTACATTGTAAACCATGTTTCACTTCCGTACACATATAAAGTAGCGAGAATTTTACAATACCATTAAAAAATTATATATGTATGACGATATAATTGCGTTGATCGCCATAAACTATGTACTAATCACCTAAATGCGAAACGATCTTTACTATTCTGCCAGTAACTTTCATTATACATCCCAGATAACTGAAAGAGTTTAAATATTCTATTTGCAGTTAATTTATCAATAATTGGTTAAAGTAGTAGTTGTTGTTGATACAAATTGCCTTGATCTTACCGATGTTCACTGTTAAGCCAATTGCTTTAGATATGGTTACAAGCCCGTTTATTTTGTTCTACATATGACAGTGTCTGTGGGACATAAGGCATACATCATCCGCAAACTCGAGATCTTCGAGTTGACTATGTAGACTACAAATTACTCCTTGTTTTTATGATGATGTCTTATGTGGCCATGAAGAATCTTACATGAGTAATGAACATTTCATTATGTTGTTCTTGCTTCGGCAGAAGATATGCTAAAAAACTTTTCTTTACAAGGACTCCCTTCCTTTTCAGTGCCTTCCATATTATACTGCGTTTAATGGAGTCAGAAGTCCTCTGGAAATGTTCGAGGCTTAAAATCAATCAGTTGATACATTTTCATACCGACATAAGTGATAGTACACCCTGTATATAAATATAAACGTTGTAACTGTTATTACTATTGAAAGTTACATAGTTATTCCTTTAAATAATATCGTTTAAAGTTTTTACTTTATCTTACATGTTAAAATATAAAAAAAATATACATTAAGATTAAAGAAATATTAAGTAAATTATAAGAATACCATATATCACTCTAGTATACTGGTACTCTCATTGTTGATTTTTCATATATGACTTGATAAAATGTTACAATTTGCATATGTGCACTTATCTCTGTGTCAATAAGATTGAAATTTCTGTTAATATAGCTTAAGATTATGTGCATTTTTTAAACTTTAAAAAATTAAAAAGTTATGAAATTGCAAAAAAAAAAAAATATATATTAAATACTAGAGGATCCACGTAGACAAAATGTTGAACGTAAGCTTTTATCACGAATTTCATTCAAGTTTAATATCTCCTATCTCTATGGATTCCTTTATTTTTTCAATTTACGAAAAAAACAATTAAAATCCTTTAAACATCAACATTGATTTTCGAAAATTGAAAGATGAAGGCTTTAATTTTGTACATTACTAGCTAAAACCCGGCGTGCTTCGCCATCTTAAATTAATTATTATCTTAACCATTTCATAGTTATAATATTTTACTGGTTTTCGTCATTTTATCTTCTTCCGGTCTAAACCTAAGCATTTAAGATCAGTGCTGCCAACTTTTTATGACCAAAACGCGCAGACCTCTTACACAAGTGGCGCTCAAAAGCGCTAAATTATAAATTATGTAATTAATTGTTATCAAAACGCGCTGCAAAAAAGCGTTAGTAATATTTAAACACTGAAAAATATACTGAAATATTAAAAATAAATTTTATTATTCAAAATTGTATTTTTATAAAGATATTTAAATAACTTGAACGGTTGCTTAAAAAATCACATTATAAACGACTTAGAGCAAAATAACAAATTTAAAACATTTTAGTCTTTTTTGGGTTCAGTTGGAAATACCTATCAGAGCTGTTGTTAGGCAAGGTTGTATTCCTTCTCCACTGCTTTTTAATTTTGTCTTCGATTGTATGTTGCAACGTGGTATAGTCTAGGGACTTAACACAAAATTAGAAGACCTGGATTACGAAGACGACATATATACTCTGGCTCACAGATATTGCGCTATGTAAGAAAGGCTGGATTCTATACAGTCAGAAGCACACAGAGTGGGCTTGCGGATAATCATCTCCGAAAACTAAATTTATCAAATCAACGCTAATTACAACAGTCTTTAGAATTCTGAAACAGAAATATGGGAGATGTCTAGTCTATTTGCTATCTCGGCAGTATCCTCACAACATCCGGCGGTTTCAGTGCTGATATTCGGAACAGATCGAAGTTTTTGTCGACTGAATGCTATACGAAGTTCTCCACAATTAAAAGCTTTAACTCGTGCGTTAAGTCTATTTTTGAATGCTTGCGAGATGTGCAATACGGCTGTGGTTAATGTTAATTCCATTCAGGCATTTATAAACCGCTGGCTACGGCGCATTTTGAAAATAGAAAAATTGAAAGACAAGCCCATAACTAGAGAAAACAAATTGAATGAATCTGCTTCCCACAGAATGACTTGGAGACAGATTAGATTATTGGCTTTAAATAGGTGTAGATAGAAAGAATTTGTTATGGCCCTATGATGCCCTTGTGATCTTTAAGGGGTCAACAACAATGTTTAGTATTGCAATTAAATAAATACAATTTTAGCTTTTTTCTTAAAAATATTTAATTTTTTTTTTATTTTATTTAAGATAATTTATAAGTCTTGAAAAATGAACCTTTTGATTTGAGACACGTTTCAAAAAAATTATTTTTATTGATTTTAGTACAAATACTGTTTGAAATAAAGTAATTTTCTTAACATAAAACATTTTAGTTTCATAGTGTATATGAATAAATAAGTTTATTAAACTTAGTAACTTTCTGTTCTTAAAAAATTTCAAATAGAAAAGCGCTAACGTAGCGCGTTTTTTGAAAAAAGCGCTTAAGAGAAAAAAATTTCAATTTTTAGTATTTAAAACGGGTTAAATATAGCACGAATGGCTCTAAGTTGGCAACACTGTTTAAGATAGTCTATAGGTTCCGTTTTTTAGCACATTGTGTGCTTTGTGTAATACTCGTTTATTCAACTGATCTGGATAGGTAAGAAAGTTTCAATTATTGCCGTTCTCCACATATAAAATTTCTATATTTAGTATGAATGGAAGATGTCACTGTAAAAATTGCAAGAACATCGTTTCAGCCATATTGCGGTCTATAAAATACAAATATCTTTAATATTAAAATGAATATATACATTAGTTGGTTTGTTTGTGCCTTATGGACAGCTAAGCGGCTGAACTGATTGTTTTGAAATTTTAAAGTATCTCTTTACATGTCGGGAAGGAATTATAAGCTATATAAGTTTAAATAATTCGAACTGGGCGGTGCCACGCACACACAAAGTGTATATTTATTTGTCTGTATCTTCAAAAAGCTAACGGAAAGATTCTCTGAATTTGGCCTAACTGGATTCATAGTTAAAGCAGATCAGCAGTCAGTAACTAGGCGAGATTGAATTAGTAGGCGTAGCACCTTCTATTTATACTAAATATTGGATTTTGTATATGTGGAGAACGACAATTATTAGAGCTTCGTTATCTCTTCGCATCAGCCACAAAGAGAAATTGCAGAAATCACACTGAATAAAAGCTGTCTATATAAGAATTTTATATATAAAAATGAATGTGTTTGTTTGTAGATTGTACACAGCTTAAAAGCAGAACCTTTTTTCTGGAAGGAAGAAATGATTGGGTTTCGCCTAGAAGGGAACCAAATGAGGAGAAATGTTATAAAATGTAACGAAGATAGTATGTAAGATAATATTTAATATGGGGGTAGTGAAGCACGCCGTGGTTTAACTAGTAGTTAATAATATTAAACGATTGCTTAATTTAAGTGCGCGCGTTGGATAAGTTTAAAGCATAGCTGTTAAGTAGCGATTAGTAATCGTAATATTTACTAGTTAGATAACTTTTTCTTGAAGAGTAAAGAAATGATTACGATTACGATTATTATTGGTTTTGGTGATTACTAATTAATTACGATTACAAGTAATTACAAAATAAAAAGTAATTCAATTATTTTCAACGACTATTTTTGACTTTTTTTTATTATTTTGAACAATTTTGTATTCTTCAGTACTCAAAATTTTTTACAAACAGTTGACTGAGTTTTAAATCGCCTAAATTAGTCGGTGGGAATATACCCAGCTTGGTCTTGGATACATATTACAGTCTGAACGCTTAAAATTTAATTAAAAATAATATCGACTGTCTCTGATTTTCCGTCTGGCTTGATGGAACACTAAAGGATGCCAGAGCCACTACAAATGTTGCATTTAGTGCAGATGGAGATGTACTTTAACTGGATCTACATATCGTGCCCTGTTGGCCAAATTAATGTTAAGCCCTCTTTATTGACAGAGGTTAGAATTCTTTTGTATTGATCCGCATGGTCTTGGTCTTGGACTGTATTCAGCAGCTTTTGTAGTTTGAGATGTACGTCTAGGTGGTTATTTGCCAGAAGACGGATATCAGTCGCATAATCTAAGTCCTATAAACATCCATTTAGAATCCGAAATATCCTATTTTTCGAATATGACACGTTTCATTAAGTCGTCATTGACTATACAGAGCATCTCCGTCTATTTTCGATCTAAATGCCAATTTGTTGGCTTAATATTCTCTCATCTGCAATGTGGCTATTGGTGTTGTCATAAAGGGCTTGGAGAGGAGTAATTATTCGGTTCGTATATGTATCTTTACCAGGGAGATCGGACGGTTATTCTTCGACCGGTTTTAAACGTTTTTTTTTTTGTTTTGTTAAATACAGTTTTTTCAAAATCTTCGTTTTTCGAATACCGAATAAACCGGTTAATTTAACACGAATAACCGGTTAATTTAAATATGTATAATTTTTATACGTTTGTATATTTTTTATTGAAAATATGCTCATCGTTCAACTATTTGTATAAATATAGTTATTTTGCATATATGACAATCTTAAACGTCTCACAATGAACGTGAAAACCAAGGTAGATCGAAAAAGATATGCGCTCTTGAGCGAAAATAAACTTTTCTCATCTGTAAATATATATTGATTTTTATATATGAAGAATGATCAACTAGGCTCATTGAAAGCCAACCAACCCAAACGCCGGTTCCAAATAGCGGATATATAGTGAAGTTTTCCACAGCGTAAATACACATAACTAGTCGTTAGTAATGTTGTGAGGTGATATCGCTGTTGAAAATTGTCAGACGGTGTGGCCTGGGATTGAACCGATGACTTCTTGGTTGGAAGGTGAGTTCTTATCCAACATACTGTGACACACACAATATTAAATACGTGGTGCATAAATTTACATACAGTGCTGCTCGAAATCTAAGCAAATTTACTTATCGAGGCAATTAAGGACTCATATATTACTAATAAATTTATTCAAAGTAAAACATTTAATTTTTGTTATCATAGGCACCTAAATTATAACTATAATAACAAACCTTTAAGTCCATTCTCTACCAAATAATATAGGGTCCGCCATCTAACGTTTTTTCTCAACTAGTGCTTATTTCGTGAATGGTAACGCTTAGCTCATGCGTGATTTGACAGATAATTAGTTTTATCCTTCTGATGAACGAATCTGTTTGTGTATACGGACCCTATACAACAAAAACGAAATTAGCTCCTTGAATAGCTGTTCGAAACTTAAGCATTTTTCAGTACTTTGTGTAATAAAGTCTGTTTTTTGTGGTCTCCGCACATTGATTTGGCAGAGTCTTTAATTTTAAGCTCTCCATCGGCCTCTGCTTATTTTTAAAACGACGTGGTCCAGTTTTGTGCATCAAGAATTAAGAACAATTTTATTTAAATGAAATCAATGAAATCAATCATATCGCATAAATATTTTACCACTGCTCACATCATATTTGTTGTATTTTTTACATTGACACTCAGAGTTTCTCGTTTTCTCTTTCTATTGATTAGCACCAATTTTTGACCTGCTCTGCGTTTAAAGAATTAAGAATTTTATTTAAATAAAAGAACCGGTTAACCATTTGTTCGAATTATTTGTAACCGAAAACCGGTTTTTTAAAAGGTGCTACTTTTCGGTTTTTGAAAAAAGTCGAATAATCAATCTCCCTAATCTTTACACTTGAGACCATACGATATCGCTGTCTACTTTATAGTGTTGATTACTTTTCGAAAACGACGAATGTTAAATTAAAAGCCAAGCGCATTAGTAAATAAAATTAAATTAAGTTGACTTTGTTAAACAACATCTTTTATCAATAAAGTGAAAAGTGAATTATGTGCCTCTGAATTAATACAGATCTTGTGATTCATGTGATATCTTTTTGATTTCAGTTTGCTTATCTTATATCCTGAAGAAGTATGGAGTAGATGCGTATGCGTTTTTCTTGTCTGTAAATTAAAAGTTATATATTACATTTTTTTTAAGATTCTCTTTATCTTTTATATTTTTTTACTTCAAACTGTACATACTTGTAAACAAATGTGTTTAATTTGCAAATCAATTGACATGTGTTTTAATAAAAAATTTAATACAATAAAATATTTACATATGAATAAGAGAAAAAAAAATTAAAGAAACAGGAATTCTTATATATTTAAATAGTTCAACTTGCAATTGCATTAAGTAGTTGGAATTTCAATTTTCTTTCTTTTATCTGTTTTAATATAACAATGGAATTCAATGCTGTTATCAAGTATACAATACAAGGGTTTTGTAGTCTTGAGCTCTTCTTAGATCAGTTTATTCACTTTACAAATAGGTCTCATGGAGAAATGTTAGACACATTTCTATACATTTGAAGTATGTTGATATTTTTTTAATGTTTTCTGAAATTTTAAGGCTTCACAAACTTATCCATTCTTACAGGCTTTGTAAGCCATATAATTATACCCATATTATTATACCCTACAATAGGTTGCTGGCTAATATACATTACGCTAATAGCCTAACATTTATTTTGATTTTAAAACGCCATTTTAAATTCAGCATAAATTTGCTTAAAGATTAAGAATATCATTCTAGGGAATGAAGTAAATATTATCCATTCATAAGTTAATGCTCAGTTTAACTTCTTAGTAAATAGGTGCTTACTGTTAGTGATAGTACCTTTGTAATAAATATGCTGCAGCATGATCTGCATATCATATCAATAACGTATTCAATTTAGCTCCGAAGTAGCCAAAAAAAATTCATAAAAATTATAATATATTTTGAGGCTACTTGTGAGTGGGAATGGATGCATTTGGACTGTTATTTCGCCCATTGTTGGCCTGAAGCATCTTTGCCATGACCCTCAAGTTCGACTGTAGCTTTGCGTTGCAGTCGAATGCTAATTTTGCGATATTCTGTGTCGGCTTCGGCAATGTGCGCTCTAGCCAGCAACAAGTGTTTGTGTGCATCTTTTGTGAAGTTATGCGTTTGAAATCCAGTTGTGTGGCTAAAATATGGACAGAATATTTCTCAGCCATCCGTTGATAAAATCATGGAGTTTGCACTTTAGTTCAACTGATACGAGTCATGCTATGCTCTCGTAAATAAGGACAGACCTTACATTTGCATCGAATATTCACAGATGATAGCTGGCGGCACCGCCTTACTTTTCGAAGGCTTGCAAAAGCCCCATTCCGATTTGGCACCGCCTTCTGCTATAATTGGCCACCAAGGCAAGTAAAAATTTATGTCCATCATCAACAAAGATGCGATCAGTGCGTGAGTTTATCCTATTGGTATTGTTTCGAAATCGGTATATTCAAGCAAATATTTAGTATCCGAACGGCATAAATTTTAAAACTATGATCACTAAAAGATTCCGAAAGTTCGCCTTGTGCCCAATATTTAAGTGCATCTTTTCGGTGAGTAGAGGTGAAGGTGGTGGTTTCAAGCTCAATGGCATAAGACTCTTCTATACCCGTTTTTGAGTTTCATTGCTGCCAATGTTGCATGGTCTGTAGGTTCATCTTCCGTTTGTGTTAGTGGACCACTTTTTTACAGATTTCTTAAGTTTTCGATCGTTTCTCAGACTTGCTAACGACGGATATGTATAAAAAACATGTCTGCCGGAATCATTTCTCTTGTGATGAATTCCGCTTCACTAGATACTGTTTTGTGAAAACTCTTTACGCTGTTAATCTATATACTGGGTTTGGATTACAGATTTTACTGCTTCTACTATTATCAATCTTCGAAGTTATTTAAGATCTCTTGAGTTTGGCATTATCCTACAAAAAGAAAGTTTCTAAGAAAGATTCAAGTTTCTTCTCCCTGAAAATTTTTATAGCCAAACAGAAAAAATCAATCTTTTTAAGTATAGTTGGAGCTCATATTCTGGTACCATGTTCATTGAAAACTTTCAGTAATTTAGTTCAGTTCAGTCAGTTATGGTTTCAAACTTTACAGTAGATTCGTTGTGGAGTTTAGCACTTAGTGAAGATTTAAATTGCAATACGAATATCTTAGGCGGTAAAGACTTCTGAGGTGTTGGCACACATTTTGCATTAATACAATAGCATCATGCTATTGGGTTTTTGGGAGACATTAAGTCAGTGGTTTAACGTGAGTACCTGCCCTAGGACGTTACTCACGGTGCCAAAGCACGAGTGAATACAATGCGTCCACCAACGCCCCCACCTATGATTAAAATCATCAGTGAGTACCAATTTAAAGCCATGTTATTTGGACATGACCTCACACCTTTGTAAGGTGCCGGAGACTATCTAAACTCCTGCCGATCTATGGGTCACGGCACCCGGTTAAAAATGTAACTCCACACCGAGCCAGCATAGCTCTCCCCGCGATTTGGGTTTAAACCACAGCCACCACGTTGCTCCCACAAAGGGGCCTCACCATAGTCGGGCAGGAACCGAGATTCCTGGGGCTCCCGACACCCGTGGCACCAGAATTAAGCCTCCAGTCAGGCCTCGTAGCATAAATGCTACTACCAGTGTAAGTTCCAAACGACTTCGGACTGGTGACCAAGATGGTGATTACAACAAACAAGAAACACTCAAACAACACAACAATAAACGGAGCCACCCTCACGGGAGAACTCAAAGTGACATCGTGCGCCACGGACACAATACACAAAAACAAGAACACAACCAGTCAAAAACAGACCAGTACAAAAACACAACACCCAAAACTGCAGCCACAAATCAAGCCACAAACAGCAGGCCGGGAAACAGCAAACAGCAGACAATCACAGCAAGCAGCATAACACATCAACCGTCAGCACCCCAGCGGGACGCCAAGCTAGAAAAAGGCTAGCCAGGAGACCGCAAAGATGGTGATGCAGGTTCAACCTCCGCTAATAGTGCCGTCTTTCTACGCCTAAATACCTCAAGGGCAAAAACGCCCAGCCTACCATAAGTACGATCGTCCAACAATACCCTACTGAAATCCCACACCCCCCCAGTATGAGTAATACCCATACTATCTAAATCCCTAACGTCATCATAGTCCGGGAACGAAGTCAGTACATGCCTCCAGTCCTCAATTCCCCTCCCACACCGACAGTCCGCTGATTCAGTCTGGCCAATTCGATGCAAAAATGCATTGAAAGAGCCATGTCCCGTCAGTATGAACCCCAGACTCAAGCCAAAGCCAAAGTCAGGGTGCTCCCGTACGAACGTAACGTCCGGAATAAATCCATAAGTCACCCTTCTCTTGTCGCTGTTCGTCCATCTCGTCTGCCACCTATCTACGAGGCACCCCTGCAAAAGGGCCTTATACCTATCTCTGGGAAACAGAAGAACATGTTTAATATATGACTTACCACTGAAATCTCAGGTGAACTATCTAACATGGATTTTAATTTCAGTGGTTATCTATCGCCGGGTAATATACTATTCGCAAATTATAAATAAGTAAAGACACCACAATTCCTGAGCAAAAAGTGATTGCTTAACGAACATTAGAGAACTAAACTGCAACTTAGATGTCTTTTATTGTCTCAGAAGTGTTGGTAAATGCAGTGCTTAAGCAGAGCAGAGATGAGGTTTTGCATAAGTGACATGCTGAAGTGTAGAATAATATGAATTCGTTAACGAAAGATTATGTAAACCAGGGCTTGTTAAAAGCACTACGCGGTGTAAATTTATTCTCTCTCTCTCTCTCACATTTACGTGTGGTCACACATGGAACAAAGATAACTAAAAACTATCAGTCTCTCAAAAGAACATTCAGCGAAATGTTGGATTAAATGTTTTTTTGGTAAACCTAAGTGTTTAGTTTTGGTCATGCTGTAATACATATGACGTAACAAGATATTTTAACTCATTTATAATTAATATAAAAATTTATTTCATTTTTATTTGTAAAAAAATGTTTGAATTTTTACAAAATATATTTCAATACTTTAAAAATATATTCCTGTTTATACGTCTTTTTAGTATAAATTTCTCAAAGGGCATTGAGTATCAAAAAATTCACACACAAACCAAATGACAATGTATGTGTTGACAATCCCTGATGTAAACTTAGCGAGTAGAGTTTATTGAATATAATCCAGTAACAGGCAAACTAATATCAGTGCATTTTACAATTGTGGTACCAATGTGAGCGTCTCTCACTTATGCGTGTGAAAACACAAGAGAGGAGCAGCTCTCTGCCTAAATCTGGTATAAGCTCAGCATGCAGAGAGTTTATTGGCAAACTCAGAGTAACGTTTAATTAGAGTAAACTCAGTGTGAAGAGAGTTTAGTGTGGATAAACTCTGGCAGAAAAGGTCTTGATCGAACCTAAGAATTAGGGCTTGGCGATTTTTTCAATACAAAATGACGTAAAAAATCTTCGGCAATAGCAGTCGTGAGATAGAATCTATTATATTTTGACAGCGTTTTTTCTTACTCTCGCAATCTGTATGTGGTGTTGTCGAATTTTGTGCATTTTGCAAACAAAAAACATATGGTTTTGTTTTGGAGCGAAAAAAATAAAAACAAGAAGCAAAGCAAACAATATAAATCAAATGGCCAATTGACAGTATTTGAAGTTGCGGCCGCCGATTTTATTATGGTTAACATTTTTTACAGCGTTTTTGTTTGAAGTTGCGGATATATTTCATTTCATCACTAAATTGTAGCAACGATCGGGTTGGAAGATTTTAAGGTAAAATGGTCTGTCTAGTAATTGTTGTTGTTTACAAAGTAGTAAACAAAGAGATTAACTAAAAATATTTCAATTGTTGCTGCTTGTGAAAAGTTTACAAACAGTGAAATGCAAAACTTTGTCAATAAAGAATTTTTTAATTAAAACCAATTGTAAGCTACGAACACATTTAATAAGCGTTTCTAAAAGGTAAAAACGTAACAATATGTTTAACTTGGTGACTTCGAATCTTAATTTAGTTGACCACGCTATGGCATGATCCTCTTTGGAGACTACGCATAATTTTATCATTTATCCCTTATATCAAAACGACTTCCATTCCCTGTGTTTGCGGTGTAAAATTGTTTGCATTCGCCGTATCACTGCTATCATTGCCTTGGTCTTTAAAATGTACATTTTAATGTCTTATGCTGTAATCTACCTCAGTACTTATTTTAGTGAGTTTTAACTGAATGTCATCTAATTTGTATAGACATATGTCGTCTGCATAATCTAGGTTTTGGAGATGGTCATTCTGACACCTTACAGTGCCTTTTCTTGTTAGTGCTTTTTGCGATACAACTTCTATACTTACATACATATGTGGGACTGTTTATAGCATCCTCATATAGCATTCGTATATAGGACCTCAATGAGAGATTTGATCGTTTAGGGTGTCATATAGTCAGGATTGATGACTTTACTACATTTCTTGTTTTACTTAAGGTTTGAAATTGAAACGGAAATAAAATTTTATGGAAATAAAATATTCACATTCCTACTTAAATTTACATGCAAATGATTACTTTTTATCTGTGTGGTGGTTTTTAAAAATTCTTGATGAAAAATTGCTCTACAATAGTGTGTCAATTATTGGTTACATGAGTGTTTTTTTTTTGTTTTTTTTTATTTTTTTGTTTTTTTGTATGCATAAAACCAACTTTTTTAATACTTTTTATTTAAATGACACACGAACATACCACAACAGATAGATAGCGATAGTAAGCATATTTCCATAGGTCTGTCTCTGTGTCTCTTTATGCATTTGTCAAGCCTCTTATTTGCCAGATACTTACAAATGTGTAATCATGTCTACCACTTCACACATAAAATGTATTTGAAAAATCTTCATATATGAAGTATCTGAGTATTTGGTACGTATTGTATTTGTCTTGAAATGTCAGACAATTTATTGTGATATGTACAGATTGTGGTTCAAATTCTGCATTTAATTTGTTTGCAAGTATTTTATTTTTATTTTGAAGTTCTCTTATATTTTTTAAGGTTTTATAGTATCGATATATTTTTTATATATTTAATTTCTTCTGTGGTTTGTAATTTTTTACTTTTTTTTAAGATGAACAATTTTGTTTTATTTTGTTTTAGAATTTCCGTAGGCATTTCTTAAATTTAACAATTTGTTTTATCTTTTTATTAAATTTATTATATTTTGCTAAATTTAAATATTTTTGGTTTTATTAAAAGTATGGTAACAAAAGAAATAATGCGAAACTTGTAATCAAATTACAGGCAGAAAATTGCAAAATGGTTCTTAAATGTTTGGGTTTCTTCATGCATACATAGTAGAGAATTTTTAATGTCACATTATATCGCAAATAAATTTTTAAAATAGTTCGCGAAATGAGAAAAATGTAGTAAACAGCGGTTTATAATTGAACTTAGCTTAGATTAGCCGACTAGTTATTTTAAAACACCATTAACAACAATTAGCACTAGATTTAGCACTAGAGTTGTGAAGCCATATCAAGATCACAGATGATGAACTATTGGGTATACAAGTGGATAATGTAAATTTTTTTTACTTAAAAAAGTCACATATTATAATAAGAATATGAATTGATATCTTATTTAAAGTATTGCCCTTCGTTAGCCACTACTCTATCCCATCTTTCTAGTAGCATATGGATTCCGCGCCAAAAGAACTGCTCCGGTTTTGAGGTATAGAATGAAAAAAAACAAATTTCTGGTACGCTGTACTGAAGTGAAGTGTATTCCGTTCTGTATCAATTGAAATAAATGGTAGTCAGAAGGGGAAAGGCCTAGACTTCCCATCCACTGTTTTCCAAATAGTTTTTGACCGTTCTTGCAACATGTGTCCGAGCGTTGTCATGATGGAAGATTATATCATCGTGTTTGGTCGAATATTCTATTCGTTTCTCTCTTCGAACGAATCATTTGTGTTTAGTACAGGTCTCTTGTGATTGTGTGACCAAAGTTCAACATCACATAAAACAAAATACCCTTCTGATCTCACAAAATACAGAGCTTTACCTTGGCGTCATTGACATTCGGCTTCGGGGTTGATTTGGCTGGTTGGCCGGGCTTTAGATTTGACTTTTTGCACTTAGGGTTATAATAATGTATCCATTTTTCATCAACAGTAACAATACGCTACAAAAATTATTTCTTTTTGTAACGTTCAAGCATTATTATTATATGCAAAATCGCCTTTCAACGTCTTTCGGCTTCAGTTCATAAGGGACTCAATTTTCTTGCTCTTGAATGAATATCAATGCTTTTAAGCGTAAGGAAATGGTTTGTTGTGTGACTCACAACGATAATGCGAGTTCTTCTTTCGTTTGACAACAATCTACGTCGAGTAATGCTTCCAATCGTCATCTTCACACTTTTTCGGCTGACCAGACCTCTCCTTATTTTCTCTGTCGAAATCACCACTTTTGATTTGCGAAAACCATCGCTCACAATTTTTTTGAGTTGACCGTAAGCTTCCACTAACAATCGATAATTTTCAGCAGCCGTTTTCTTAAAATGAAAGAAGATTATTAGACTTCCCGGAAAACATCTTTTTTAGGTACAAAATTCGACGTTATAATAGCGATTGAAAAAATATGTGCGTCTATGGAGTACGGAATTATAATGACAGATGTTTACCCTCCAAAATACCATATTTGTTATTATTGACAAAAACCATATGTGATAGTTGTGCCATATGTTGTCCAAATCAACATTATTAACTTGTATACACAATACCTAATATGAAATTATTGAAAAGCCCGAATTTCAGCCACCCTAAGCTGTCTGTAAAATGGACAATGTGAACCAAACAAAGTTAACCAAAAAACGTTAATCATTTGACCGCCAGACCCGGACCCTCACAAAGCAAAGTGAATGATTATCTTCCTCACAGAATTATTACTAAGGCCACAGAGTCCTCGAAATAAAACAGGGGCAGATAGTACTCCACCAGTTCTTTGTGCTCCTACGACTGTTATAGAATAGCGTAGGAGGTGACTTAATTCACACACATCGAGACCATCCTAGAAAGATCTTCAGCTGATGTCGTTTGAGAAAATATTCAGTAGTTTTTTTATGGCATTTAAAAAAAAAATAAATTATTTAGCGGGCCCTTTATAATCCCTCAGTTTATTTGTGGTTTAAACAAAACAATATTATTATGATGAATGACATATCAAAGAAACTCTGGAACACTTTGAAAAAGTTATTCTTTTCTATAGAAATTAGCTTAAATTGAAAAAGATGTTTTCAAATTATTTTCTTTGTCTCTTGCTTAAGTAAGATCGATAGGAGAATCCAGCAATGCTGTCTCAGGACAATAGGCCTGTTGTGCTCTCCCGGATCATGGACAAAATAAGGGATGATTCTCCAATCAGCGAAAAAGCTGAGTCCTGTTATCGCTCACCCTTAAGAAACCAAATACCCACAACAATAATCGAACCTTTAATCTTTAGAATTAATTTTTTAATTTAAAAAATATTTTTATTTTGAATTGTATCGATTTGTCCCTCTCTCTTTCTCTCTCTCTGTCTCTTTTTGTGTGTAACCAAATGCGTTATGAATGTCACAGTCATTGTTGCAATATTTTCTGAATTAAAAAGAGAACATTTTTTGCTGTTAGACATTCTTTTAAAAGCCACTATAAAACACAGGAATTTTCAATACCCTACACAACGATTGAGAGTTTTGAGAAAATTTTGGTAGTGGTGATGTTTGTAACACAAACAACTGAAACTTCGGTTAAACGATGTTAATTGTGAGTCACATCTTAAAGCAGCGTTCGGCAAACTAATATTAATGCATTTTACAATGTGGTAATAATCTGAGAGCCTCTCACTCAAGCCAATTTACACAGTATTTTTCCACCTGTTTTCTCTTTACTTCTGTTTGTTTATTTTTTGCCTATGCGTGTGACTACGTATGTGTGAAAATAAAAGAGAATCTGCCTTAAAATCAATTTTTTTCCCAACATAATTTGACATTTCTTTTTTTGAGTGTTTGACAAAATTAACCATAGAGTGGTACATAATTGAGCTGCGCGCTAATATTGCTGAAGCCCTTTATGAAAATGGGCGTTCAAATCACATAACATTGCTGTTTTTCGCAATATAGTGGCAGAAGAGACGTCAACCTCGACTGCTCGACGTGCCCACCAATTAAATATCTCACGAACATGGCTGATGCGTATTTTGAATAAAGATTTGAATTTACGCGCTTACAAGGTTCAACTGACTCAAGAGCTGAAGCCTACTGACCATTTCAAGCATCGTCAATACGCCGAATGGTTAGTTAAACAGACAGAAGTGAATGGTGACTATACAAAGAAAATTCGTTAACGAGCAAAATTTCTGCATTTGGGCAAATAAGAATCTACTAATGGTTGTTGATCCGGTCGCACTTCTTTGAAAATGAAGTCGGCTAAGCAGTTACCGTGAGTGGTATTCGCTATCGCGGGATGATAACGGAATTCTTGTGGCCAGAAATTACGGATATGGACCTGGACTATATGTGTTTCAAATACGATGGTGCCACTTGCCAGACAGCCAACGAAACAATCGTTCGTTTTAGATAGAAATTCAATTATCTCATGTCGTGGCGATGTTATTTGGCCACCGCGATCAGGTGATTTGATACCATTGGACTTCTTTCTTTGGCGATATTTATAAGAAAAAGTGTACGTCAATAAGCCGCGAAAAATTCTAGAGCAAAAGTATGAGATAATTTGGCACATTAACGACATTGAACCTCAATTATGTCCCAGAGTCATTGAAAATATTGACCGACGAATAGAGGTATGCCACCGAAGCCGTGGCGAACATTTGGACGATATTTTGTTTCACCCATAATTGTCATAGGCAACTATTTGTTTTGTTTACAATTAACATCGTGCGTTTTCTTTAGACTATCCTTTATAATAGGCTTATTGGACAGTATAACTCCACCTTTGTGTGGTCCTTTTTAGGTTTCGGGATCACAGAGATAAACGACTTTTTCATCTCTCGTCCAGACTCTATTCGACATCCGTAACGTAGGTCTGCTTATGCAAGGTCTTTATAGTTTTCTGACTGCTTACAATAAAGAAGCAGATTATTGAGCTTTCATATACAGTCTTTAAATTCGTTATTATGCTTATTATGCTCCTCCACACATCAATTCTTATTGATTATATTTTATTTAAGAAACGTGTAAACATACAGCCGTGTTGTTATACTATATTATAAAAAAACTTGGTCCAGGCCGGATTTTTTTTTAAGTCGATTCATATGTAATCCCTGGCGATATTCTTTGACAAATACCATGGGTAAGTCAATTCGAAACATATATTGTAAAAGTTGAATGAAAATAAATCTGGAATTGACCACAGACGTTGGAAAATTGTGTATTTTTAAACATCAATTCAACTTGTGATGTTGGCTATTAAATAGTTGGGTTAGAACGTTTTTACCCGCTTTAGTTATGGCATTGTTCTTCCACATTTTGTTATTTTTTTAACAATTTTCTGCTCTGTTTCTCTATACGAAACATTTGGACAGAACTCTACATCATCTATATATATATATATATATATATATATATACATTGTATACTACATGTATGTGTCTGTATATGTATGAAGTATATGGATTTATTAAAAAAACATTTATATTCATAATGCATACAAAAGAAGAAATATAACATGTCTTTCAATAGGGACTTCCTAACTTTGACAGTTGTTAGACGAATTTTGCTGAAGTTACGGAGAAAATTATTTTATCAAAAGCAGTGTCAGTCTACATGATATCCAACAGGGTTCGGTAAATTTTGGCTGGCGGGCGGCATCAGTCCATATTTCCTTAAAAACGACGTTGATCAGGCCATTACCATCAATGGCAAACGCAAAAGATCGATGGTTACAAATTCCTTTGGCCTGAGCAGTCTGTATCGTGCGTTCATTGTGAAAGGTTGTATTGCTTTCATTTGGGTGTTTTTTGTTTTGTTGTGTTGGTGTGAGTTTCGCTGTATTGAAATATCATGTGTATACGAAGTATTGCGGTGGGATACTTGTAAATTAACACGTCTCAATTTTGTGTAATTGCGCGGGTTTTTCCCTTGTTGCAATAACATTATGCGGAATTAACGAAGATTTTTCTGTGGAAATTTTATTAACGTTTGTATGTGTAATATATGTCTGTGGGGAATTTCCTTGTGAGAGTAAAGGTGCAGTGAGGGAGAATGAAAGAGCGGGAATAGGTGGAAAGAGAGTGTGAGAAAGGGAGATCACAAAGAGAGCGGTTCTTCATGTCGCTGTTCTGTGATTGGTAGTACTTTTGTTTATCGCATTGTGGTGTGCTGTTTTGTGTGTGGGGTGTTTTGCTAAGTTGTGTTGTTAGTCGGTTTGTTTGCTTTTTGGTTTATGTTGTTATATTGGCCACCAGTCCGCAGTCGTTAAGAATTACACTAGTAGTAGCATTTATGTTACGCAGCCTGAGTGGATGATTAACTCTGGTATCATGGAGACCCCGGCAACCTTTGTTCCTGCCTAAATATGGTCAGGCCACCTTGTGGGAGTACATGGTAGTTGTGGTTTATACTCAAATCACGGGGAGAGTTTCAGCACGTTGTGGTGTTACAATCTTGACCGAGTGCCGTGACCTATAGATCAGCAAGAGTTTAGAAAATCTTCGACACTTTACTATGGTGTAAGCATGGTGTCCAAACAACACGTCTTTGTATTTGGTACTCACTGATGATTTTCTTTATAGATGGGGCTTTGGTGGACGTATTGTAAACACTCGTGCCAGCGTGGCGACACTCACGTAAAAATATGACTTAACTGCCTTTAGCCTGATATAAATGAAATGGATACCTACGATATGTGTTCTTAACAGGACGGCGATTGTACGATGTAGTGTAAATCAGCTACCGAAATTGTGCGACTTGATCCCGTTAGACTTTTTCTTGTGAGGTTTTATTTGGGCGAAGGTCTTTGCGAATAAGACATACACCACAGCTGCCCTAAAAGTCAAAATAACATGATTTATACGCCAGTGTCATAGAAACTTGGAAATTCCACCCAACAACTGTGCACGACGTAATATTCCATATATGCTCGAAGATCGATGTAGGCAATGGGGCGGGTATCTACTTCTTAGAACGACAGGTCAGGATCTTTGTGGTGGTGGATGCAAATGTTGGGGAAAATTTTGAGTTTAGGCGGTCCTTTTGGCATTGCTAGGACCCTATATCAGGTCTAGGCAGGTATTTGAGTGGAAAAAGGAATTTATTAGGCTAATGGATATCAACAATACAACACTATGCTAGCAATCTGGACAGAAATAATCATGCCTGGAAGAGTAAATTGAACTGTGAGTCATCTTGGGCATTATGGCCTAGTTTGAGACTGGGAGATTCTAATTATCTTCTGTGTTTGATTTTGTAACTGTGCGCATAGTCACTGGTCACTTCTCCATAAGGAGGATAATGCAGATTTTTTCAGGTTGTGCGTGGTTGTAGAAAAGGTAGAGACAGTGAAGCACAAACTTCGCCATTGTAGAAGGCTGAGTTGAATTGGATGTCATTCACTGAACTAGCAAAGCAACACTGAAAAGGACAAAAGGGTCGCCAGTAAAGGATTCATAATAGAAATTTGTTGGATTAAGGGCAATCACTCACTTTATTTTTCTTTTCTTTTTTCTTTTGCTTTCAATATGTGAAGAGAGCCACAATGAGCCGACTGGCTTCCGAGGCCAACTTATCACGCTACCTTTTTAAACCTTACCTCACCTACATTCCATATATTAATAATGACATCGATAGATCTTACAAACGAATAACTTGTTTAATTTAAATTTAAAAATAAGCGCTAAGTGAAAGACCCTTTACATACATACATAATATATTAGGGGGTATTGTTTCTGAATTTTTGTTATTGTATACCCAACTGTTGATTTATGAGCTTTACAAAGGCCTTTTTATATGAAGAATAAATATAACGAGAATATCAGTGAATTCATATAAATGTTTGTAATGTGTACGAATACGATACATATGGAATGTGTATATATGTAGGTATATATGATTTTCCCTTACAATAAACATACATATCTTACTTACAAACACAGTATATTGCATTTAAAGATATCAGTGATGGGTTAGTCTACTTCTTCAAATGAATATGCACCACAGAAGTCTAAGGTAGGTCTTACGGCCAATAACTTTAAAATTTAATTTTTTTGATATGTTCGCGGTATTGCATTTATTAATCTATATATACAAAATAGGGCAATAAAATGCATTGTAATTGATGTTCTCTGAAATTCGCCAACCGATTTTATTTTTTAAGACCTTAAATGAAAGGTGAAGTCAATACCTTTACCCTTTGCATTGCATAAGTTTTACTTGAAAACGAAATTTTTTACGGCATTTAAGCTTTGTGTGAATTATAGAATACTTTTAAGACTGTGTATATGTAGAAGATTTTATTTGGTATGTGGCTTCACTATTGTTCAACTGGGAGGTGCCACGCCCATATAAAATTTGTATTTATATGTCTATATCTTTAAAACGGTAATAGTAAGAAACTCCATATTTGGCTTAAATACCTTTGTGGTCTATAGAATTCATCAGTTAAAACTTGGGCTGAATTGGATAAGTGGGAGTAGCATCTTTTATACAAAGTAAATATTGATTTTTGTACATCTTTTCAGTGAGTGGTTATAGTTTCTTTCATACAAATTAAATACTGATTTTGTATATCTATAGAACGATTGTAATGGTCCAAATGATTTCTTAGATAATACAAACCATGCGTAGTATCTCCCATACAAATGAAATAATTATTTGTGTTTATCTTGAGAATGGTTAGAGCTGAAGTTTCTAAATTTGGTTTAAATAACTTGGCAGTCAATGCCATCCATCACCTGAAAAAAATATGGAAGTTTGCATATGTAGAGAACAGTAACAGCTAAAGCTTTCTTTATCTGTCCACATCAGTTAAAAAGCAGGTACAACACAAAGGCGTCCAGCAACACGCAATGGATTACTCTAGTTATCTGAATAAAAGTTAACCAATTACAAAATACAATTAAGGGCCTCTCTATCGGATGTAATATTATTTAGAAGAGTAATTGGTACCCCTCTCTCAAAACAAATAACACATGAATCTCTAGAGTTATATTTTTTGCGTCTATTTTCTGCTTTGAATAGAACTGTAAACCTTATAAAATAATACTTCGTTACTTCAATTATGGACGATGCGAATTTGTAGAATGTATTGAGTGAACCTGCAGCAACATAGGGACAAATTTGCCTTTACACTCTTAAGACCAATTTCATGTTCACCGTACTAACTGATTGGGTCTGAGTGTGAACTCAACAAAGACAAATGTTTTTCTTTTTACGACGCAGATGAAGAGTTCTAATTATGTGGGACGTCGTTTCATAGGATGGACTATAGCAGTAGTAGACTGGATTAAATACTTGGATATTATTCTTAATAGAAAACTGAATTGGAGATATTCACAGGGCAAATCGTCGTTGGTACTATGTTGGAGAACCAAAGGCTCAAAATGAGGCCTAGGCCCTAACCCACAGTTAAACCTATTCTAACCTACGCAGCTATAGTCTGCAATTATTTTGTGTGGATCAAATGTAACAATAGCTTGCTACAGGGGGTTTAAAGGAATAGTTGTCTGGGAAAAAGGTGGCAATGAGGACTACTTCGACCAGAGTCTTTTAAACCCTGTCTAACAGACGTGTTCCAAGCGAACATTCACGTTAAATGCAAAACTGCAAACTGGACTCTTTAAGTAGATTTAAACGATTTGTCTCAGGTACATTGTCGGACTCCATACCTAAGACAAATCTGTCGGCCAACTGGGAGATACCGGTCCTAAATCGACGATAGAGGTTTACTGTACGAATAACCGTGCTGGTAAATTGCTCTAATTTGAGGGAGGGAGGGAGGAAACAGGACGACTGTGGTCTATCAAGTGTGACCAAGAAGAGAAATTAGTGGTATAGTAGTGTTAGTGAATTTTTGCTGTGTGCTTTGAAGAGAAAAACGAAAAGGTAAAGAAAAACACAACGCTCACGTTGACATCTATTCCACAGCTAAATAATATTTGTTGCTTTATTTATTATCTTGTTATTATCTGCTCATTTTCGTTCGGTTGTATACATATACGCTATAGATAATTCTTAGCCAGATAAGGCTCAAAGAAACTTATCATCTGTTCAATATAGTCTATATTGAGAAATTTTTTCATCTTCCAGATCATAATACTGGCTTCAAGGCGAAAGTCGGGGTTGTCACGGAGTGCATCGAGAATGTGGCACTGGTGGAATATGGCTAACATACTTACCAACAGTTTGATGGAAATCAGGCCTATAGTATCCGACGAGGTCATTTTGAAGACAGTGGTAACTTTAAGAGTGAATTGATTAACTAGTGCCGGGGTATGCATTACCTGGCTACCGGACCGCTCTGGTATAGTAGATATTGAACGCGAGAAGATCTTAGATAACAGAAAGAGGAAGATTTTTGAGTCAAATCTTAACAATGTAGATGACAGAAATAGAGTTTAAGCAATGGATTAGAGAGACTTATGTGGCTCTTTGATTGAACGATACAATGAGCAGATATAAGTGTTTAGAAGGGTGGACACTTGGGATTGTGTTAATGCTGATAATTGTAGCGCATGCGGCAGCAATGTCGAGACCTTTAAATACTTAATCTGCAAACGCTGCGCTTTTTAGGAGATTAGCGCGACCTGGATCTAATCAACAGTATTGATTGAAGAATATTGAGAAATTACGTTCTAGAAACTGAGTTTCTTAATGATAAGCGACAACGGGACACCGCTTTTTCCCTGAATGGGATTTTTTTCCTTTGTCCCTGATATAGGAGCGCACAACAAAACTATTGTGACTTAGGTGTAAGTCCCTTTGACTTGTAATAGGGTGGCTGGATCCTCCTGTCTGCCTAATCTAACCTGCTGAAGAAACCGACATTTTAAATCGAATAATAAGAAATTTGATTGTGACCGCATTGAGTAACAGGCTAGCTTAGCTTACGTGGATCGCTCGCAATCGACGCGCTCACTCGGACACCCTATGGCCCATTGTGGTACCCCTTAAAGGATAGATTTATGAAAGAGGCCGAAAAATCAGGCATGAAAAATCTAGCTTATGAGTCCTTAACATGAGCCAAACGGTACCACTGACGAAGCTGATAAAAATTCGACAGTAATATACCCCTCAATCAAAGTGACATGCACCGCGATGGCTTAGGCTATGCTCCCATAAAATGGGGCAGCCACAGAGACGGTATTGCACCGATTCCTCTTCCTCCACATCATGACAGCTTCTGCAGTAGACCGTGATGCCTCAAGGTATAGAATAATATTTGGACATAGGCCAGATGGTTGTTTTTTTTACTCAGTTCATATCCAAAAAAGCGTAATCCTTATAGTTATATCTTGAGATTTTGAATTTGTTTCTTCCCATACCGGTAATAAGATTCAAATCAGTCCACCGATAGGCTCAGCTAACTATATCCAAATAAAATAACCCTTACAATACATATATAGCACATATACATATGTATTACTTTGTATATGTGTAAATATATCTAAAAAATTGCATGAGTGTCCTTTTATTTGATTGTTTGTTAAAATATTTGTCCTTGTATTAGTGTATGTATGTATGGATATGTATGAGTTTAAATATATCTCCGATTTAAAACTGTAGTGGAAGAAAAGTATTTTTTTCAATAAAATTGAATACATTTAACAACGTGAAATATAAAAGAAAAAATAGGGGTAAAACAGAGAGAGAAAAATAAAAATAATATTAAAAGAAATTTACTCGAATAAAGGTTAAGTTATATTTAAACGGAAATGAAAAGAATCTCATTATGAGTTATTGGAATTTTTTAATAAACACAAAATAATAAAGAATAAAATAAAATAAAGTAAAATAAATAAAGCTGGTGGATTATGTATAAATGCAGACATGGGTATATATAGTGTTAAATAAAATTGCAATAATTTGAAAAAGAAAAGTTAAAAATTGTAACAACGAATGCCAAATATTGATGCTCCTAGAAAAAAAATTTGTAAGCAAATTTCTGCCTAAGCACCATCGAGCACCTTGACATTCGCTATCGAACAACGCACACGATACGTTGTTATTCGATAAGTTAACTTCTTTTATCACGTACGGCGGTCAGACCGCCTGGAGATGGGTGGCGATGGGTGGAGCATAGCAACATCATGTCCCAAATTATTTCGGATCCTCCATTCATAAATGATCGCCATGATATCGAAGACTCTGTTAAGAATTTGACAAAGAATTTCAATAGGACGACGGGCGAGATATGCCGACCAAGGGTCTGAAGTGGTAGGAAGTAACCACCATGTTGGGATTTCGATCACTCGTAAGAAGTGTGGCCGGCTTTAATAAGGCTACGAGAGAGGGTAACTGGTCCGATTGTAGATCCTTATGGAATAGATTCAACAACCGGCTAGTAACGCTAAACGCATGTTTTGGAGATCCTTCTACAGTGGTGTGGAAGGACACTCCGAGACGAGTCGAAAAATATTGGTATTGTCACCGGCGCTACCCGGCTTCATTCAGAAGCTATGAGGAAGCTAGACCAAAAGCTGATAGGAGACTTTAAATATCTTGCTTTCCTGAGCAGTTTTCCAATGGGGTAGCGTTCATCGGGCAACTCATACGTTCGCACTGAGTGCAGTCTTCACCTCACGGAAATGGAGCTAAGATTAGCGTTAGGTAGCATTGCTTCATATAAATCCCCCGGCCTGGATGGCATTATTCCTGCTGATCTTCAGAATAATGCTGACATTGTAATTCCCTTGTTATTTATAGGGCATGTTAAGCATAGTCTTATATACCTGAGCTTTGGACCATGTGTAGGGTAGTATTCAGACTTCAGACACATCAGCCTGTCTTCATTTCTCTTAAATACTTTGGAAAGGTTGATCGACATGCATCTTCGCAGCAAGATAGAACCCGACTTATTATCTTCACCGTCTTTGGGGTGGTCGTAAGGAGCACCCGTTATTATTTTGTGCGTGAGTCTTGATTCTATGAGACTCAAGACTGTAGCGTATGCGATGTTATTGCTGTGGCTGTGTCGGGTAAATTTCTGGACACTATGTCGCAGCACCTTCAGACATCTCTGGGCCATTTTAGTCGGTGGAGCACTAACAGTGGGCTGAACATTAACCAGGGAAGACGAAAACTGGTGCTGGTTACGCGTAGGTATAAAATTCTGTCATTTTCATTACCGTGCTTGCATGGGGTGGAACTGGGGCTGTCGGACAGTAATTTTTGAGTACAAGTTGTAGAATACACGGACGAGAGCGAACGTATCGTCAATCCAAGGAATTCCAATTGCATTTTTGACACGGTGGTTAGGCCCAGACTCATGTATGGTGGCTTTAGCAGTTTAAGTAAAGTAAACTCAGTGAACGTGTTCTTGGCTTGAACTCAGTAAAGAGAGTTAAGTGTGGATAACATCTGGTTGAAAAGGTAATGATCGAACCTAAGTTATAACTACGATCGGGTTGGAAGATCTTAAAGTAGAAAGATCTGTCGAGTAATTGTTGTTGTTTACAAACTTGTAGACAGACGGAATAATTAATAATAGAAAATTGTAATTGCATGTAAAAAGAGTTACAGGCAGTGGTGCGCAAAATTGGGTTGAATAAAGGATTTATTTTATTTTAACTACAATCGACGAACTCATACATACATTTTTTTAAAAAGGTAAAAACATAACAATATAAACACTTTTCAATAGAAAGGAAAACATTTCTATGGGATTATTGCAAAAAGTCAAGTCAAAGGGCATCCCAAATTTCAGAAGCATCTGCTTTCGACCACACATAAAATTAGCATTTATTCTTCGCTTGCTAACGACTGGCAGCTACAGCAAACTTTTGTATGAAATAGTTTCGTTTACAAGAATGCTTTGGCGTGCAGAATAATTGTAATATATGAGGAATAGATAAGAATGATAGAAGAAAATAAAAGAAGATGAAAATAAAAATAAGCATGTATTTTTTGAACCAACCAGATTTTCTGCCATTATTGGGTGCATGGACGGTACTCATATACGTATAAAATCTCCAGGAAACGATCGAAAACACCTCTTTTACATTATAAAAAATTTTACAGCATTACTGCTACGGTGATAAGTTTTGAGAATCAATTGTGTTTTACATTTCCAAAATTTATTTTATTTTAGTGTTTTGTTTTAAGATTTCTGATCAAAAAATGTTAATTATGTATGCCGATGCTAGGCATCCTGGTGCTAACCATAATGCTTTTGTAAAAGAATACACTGTTAGTAATAGACATTTGCAGGAAAGTTTTGTAAATGATAAAAGAAATAATTGGATTCTTGGTATGCTAATTAAATCATAAAATATATCAGATTAAACACCTTTTTCTTATCGATATTTATAGGTGACGCTGGTTACAAGCTAAGTAACAGGAAAGATTTAATAACAAAAACGTGCAAGCCAACGAGGTATTATAGAACGATGCCTTGAGGTTTTGAAAAACAGATTCAGGTGCATCATTGGATCACGAGGTGTTCAGTGTGGTCCAGAAAAGGCAAAAAAAAATAAATGTGTATTGTAATCATTACAACAGGTGTATATTTTACGAATATGCTGAACTAGAAAATTTTTTTCATATAGGGTGGCTGATGAAAGGCGCTAAAACGAAAATGTAGAAGAAGGCGGTCGTACTGTACCAGTAACTGCATATCGTTATTTCAAAATATTGCAAGAATTTTTCTTTTCTGAAATATTTAAAAAGATAATTCCTTTCAGTTTTGTGTGTTTCCTTAATGGCAGAGTTACAGCGAAAATTTTAAAACACAATTATTTTAAAAACATGACAATTCTGTGGCCTATCTTGTCTTTACATCTTAGTACAGCTGATTTTTTTAAGTGAGTGGATTACTGTGAACAGAAAGCATATTAATCGAATCCAAAAAATTTATAGCCTGACTCACGATGTCCAAAGAAAATTGATTCGAACGAAATGTAATTTCACAAATAAATCGCTAAAAAGCATTTAAATGTAGAAATTTTACAATGAAAAATGTAACTGAAATTTGTCAAGAAAAAAATTTAAACAACTAAAATACAGTATTAAAAATCTATATTCGTACAAACTTAAAAATGTATTGAGTTGAATTTCGTTATTATTTAAAAAAATTATGAATTAAACGACGTCTTCTATTTGTTTTAAGAAATAACGCCTCTTGTATTTTAAATAGCGTATAAAATCTTACTTTTAATTATAAAAAATCATAATATGGAAAACGAAGGGCATTTTGTTGATATTTGTGTAGGAATATATAGAAAAATCTAAATGCCATATCTCCGGAGCCACTGAGCCGATTTCGTGCAAGCTCCACATAAACAATATACAGACTATTCCCAACATACCGAGAAATTATGTTTGAAATCGGTCGTACCGTTTCCGTAGTTAGTGGTGACATCAAAGTATACACTTGTTTTTATATATATATACACGCATTATGCAAATCGACATTATTAACTTGAATACCCAATAATACTGTGCTCGAATTTGGTAATTGTTCTCGACAAGCGTGGCAGCCGCTGGGTAAACTGAATTCAGTGGTGCTAACCGTTTTTTACTCTTAGCTTTTGTTTTCGAGATATACGGTTATTTCGAAAATGATAGAGGTTGCACAACATATATTGGCGTAGCTCAAAAACGCTTTAGTTTATTAAATAAACTATTGTAACAAAAAAACGAACATCCGTCAAGGTTGGATCACATTACTACGTAGATACAAAAGTATGTACGTATGAATGATATTTTATTAGTGAAACAGATATATAACTCATACGTACGTACTCACTTAGTATATAATGTGATCCCAATGCTTTTTCCAAAAAAAAATGTATATTTCGCGTGTATAATTTACAGAAAAACTTATTTTCTAAACAAAAAACTTCTAAACTGCTTAACGCTTAAAAAAACTGCAAAATACGGATAAATTTCCACATTTGGCAACTCTGCCTAGCACCAAATGTCCAGTTATCATTGCCAGTAACTTCGTTGTGTCCTGGTCATAAGGGGTCACAAATTGCAAAGTGCGTTTCTCATCAAAAGATGGCAGCATTCACTTCGCTTTTATTTCAATTTGTTTTTAAAAACAAAATCCTTGTTAGGAAACCCCATATATTTGAACTACTGTCCCTTTGGGTCTAATTTGCTTTGATTAGATTTTTTTTTTTAAAGAAATTGAAGCAGACAACTTGATTAATTTAAATGAAAATGGGAAAAAGTTTTATTTAGTCTGCCGGTTAAACAAATTTTTTAGGTAAGAAAACAATCACTAAAAACAAATGACACAAATGATGGCAAAACCTTGCCAAAATTTGTATCAGGCGATTGAAGCTTAAAAGCTTGAGGTGACTGAGAAAGGAGGTATCTGAGTCAAGCTAGTACAACACAGCAGTATTTAACTTACGAAAAACCCGTGCTTAAGCAAAAAAGATTAAGGAAATATAGGTGGAGTATAATAGCCTTAAAGTATAATCCTCCGCAAAGTCTTTATACTTCACCATCCAGTACAGGGCAATCTCCCTTTTTAAGGCGCGAAAATAACAGCAGCTAACATAGTAATTTAAAGATGATGCGGAAGCCTAATACTTTCCGTAGGGGTTATGGAAAAAAAAACTTTTTGTTCAGAAATTTTCAACTTTTTATGCCAAAAAGTGTAGAGCATCGCATGATAAGTTTTAAATGCCAGTAATATTTTTTTATATTTAGCAAATTTAAAAGCCAAATTTGTACAGGAAATAAATAGAATTTTTTTAAAAATAAAACAAGGAAACAAGAAACATAAAGAAAAAAACAAAAATAAAATAAAAATTTAACATTCACTACTAAAACTTTAACTCCAATATGTGAGTTTATTCTTTTTTTTAGATTTACTATTTCATTTTTGTTTTTTACTTCTTTCATATGTAAATATATTTCAACAATAGTTTTTATGTACATTTCCTTGAACGTCTGCAAGCTGGTAGAGTAGAGAACACAACATTGCCATCGGATTGACATGACAATAAAACTCAAACGGCTATGGATCTAAGCGAGTATGTAAAGAAGAAATAAAAACATTTTTATTTTTCAATACAAAAAAGAACGAGTAGAATGTCTATTTGTTGAACTACAAATATGGCATGTGGAATATTTATAACATTCTAAATAAAATACATTTATATTTCAGCAAAAACAGAAAATAATATAAAGTAGAGTTGTATTGTAAAATCTCATGCTGTGTTTGGTGGGGGGATATTCAGTAAAGAGTAATATAAAAAAAATTTAACTTAAATTTATATTTAGTAAAGTAAGTGAACCAAAAATTATTCGGAAAGCAAGAAGAAATGGTTATAGTCGGCCAAATGCCAGGAAATGATACCGTAAACCATAAGTTATATATTGTAATGATTAGGGAAACCAGAAATAAGCAATTTTATATTTGTAGTCATTCAACCAATCAAGCCGGAAATAAGTTATTTTTATCAGTTTCATGAATTTTTATGAATTATGGCATAACATGTTAGTGCATATTTTGGAATATTTTGCTCATAATAGCATATTTATGCATATTTCGGTTTTAAGATCATTGTTTTGACATATGTTTTTCCTATTGAAGAAGCATTTTAAGTTTTTATTGGGCATATTTGGATTTTTTTGGTCTAAAATATTTTTATAGCGAAAAAAAATTGTGTTTTAAATTGCGATCAAATCATGATTTTTTGACAATTATCTATCAATTGAAATTTATTTTGCCATCTAGATCTTAATTAAATTTATTGCCGCTTACCAGGATCTTAAAAAAACAGTTGGAAGAAAAAACGAACTATAAATGTGATCAGAAAGCGCTTAACGTTTAAAATACTGTAACGTATTAACCTTTTTAAAGGGTTTAAGTTTTAAATTGTCTTTAATAAAATAAATAATAAGTAGTTTTGTTTTGTTACAGTCTTTTTATTTATATTTGTACAGTATCCAATCTATTTATCTTGCACTGAATACACTAATTTACTCAACATTTTTAGCTACGCCTTAACACATGTTTACTTATTGACTGTTAAATTACAACTAACTGACGAAGGCAAAGCAGCGTATGTTTTCATATGCACCACTATGTTCTATTCATACAATACCGTTAAACACGCAATTGGATATACAAATAATTACGGCCTTGCCAGGATGATACATTGACCGTCTTGGCACATACCAATAGAATAGATGCCATTATAAAGTTTATAACTCTAAATATATTAATGTTAATGTATCTTTTCTTTAGGCATTTTTTTTTTCATATGTGAAAAATATGTACAAAAATGCATAAAAAATTAACTTCATGGATTTTATTAAATGGAACCACTGTTGCCATTGTAAAATATATCGCAAATTTGATTGTAGGTGTAACAAAGTAGTTTCCAGCCACAAATTCTTAATTAACACAGTTGTTTTGACAACATTAATCACTTCACAACTTTCTAACGATTCGTTTAAAATTTAAGGCAAAAATTTAAATAAAAAACTTGATTTCGGTATTTGTGAGAGTCGCTGCGCCGTATACAAAGAGTTGTCCAATCATAATGGACGATGTTAACTGTGAGTCACACCCTAACGTCAAGTTTTTTGCCCAACTTAATTAGACATTTCTTTGTTTCAGTGTATGACCAATTCAACCATGCAAAAGGTACACAATTGAGCAGCGCTTTAAGATTGTTGAAGCCTTTTACGAAAACGGGCGTTCAAATCAGAATACATTTGGTGCACTTCGTGATTATTTTGCTCAGCATAATCAACCAAATGTGTCCACAATCAGGAGAATTTTGCGCAAATTTATGCAAACCGGGCCTGTAGGAAATATGGAAATATCTTTTTTTTGCTCGCCCAGTTCGTTCCGCGTGGCAAAAGAGCCGTCGACTTCGATTCGTCGTCGTGCCCACCAATTAACATCTCACGAACATCACTGAATAAAGATAGAAAACAGCATACATTAACCAGTTTCACTATTTATTCGTAAAGTTACATATAATAAAATCAAAATAAACCATAATTCATGAAAATCGATTGGTAAACACATATTTTATTCCCATTAAAGTGAAAGTACCTAGTTTTGAAAATAAAATTCTTTGTGGTAATGTAATGGGTGTCGTGTAAGCGATACTTTTTATTCTCAAAATTCATAAACATCACCATACGCTCTGCAAAATTTTCTTCAATTACGGCAAAAATGTTTTTTTTTTCACAACGAAGTACTTTTACTTTATTGGGAATAAAGTGTATATTTACCAATCGATTTTCATGATTTTTGGTTTATATTATTTCTATCAACTTTATGAATAAATAATGAAACTGGTAAATATATCTATTTTTTGTGAATTTTTAGAAATGAAAAATGTCATTAAAAAAAAAAATATGTATATAATTTGTTTCTCAATATCATCAAAAATATTGGTTATATGAAAAAATTATATTAGAATAACTTAAAACTGGTATAATTTGGAATTTTGTTATATATGGCTTAACGAAATCGAATAAAAAATTTTAAAATTACCATAAGATATATGAAGCAGCCTGTTCAAATATCTCAAATTTTTGAGAAAAAAAAAAATCAAATAAAAAATTTAAAAAAAACTTATCCATAGAATCTGAAATGCTGATGATTTTGAAGTTAGGCGAGAATAGCGCATAGTCATAGTTGTATTACTGCTCTGGTGGACGTTAGTGAGAATGCCAGGCAGGCCTTGATGAATTGCGATGTACATTTTTAATTCTTTTAAATCATTCGAAAGCTATCGATACGGTCGATCACAATATGCTTATTCGTAAGCTTATATTTTTATTCAGATTTTCAAATATGTCTGCTAAACTTATACATCGTATCCTTTTTGATTGGCAAATGATCGGACTCTCTAGCTCTGCCTCAAGGTTCAATTATTGGGCCACATGTTTCCCTCTGTAGGTCAATGATTTACCCGAACATCTATTTAATTGCAAAATCCACTTATATGCAGATGATATGCAACTTTGCTTAAATAGTCCAGCGGACAATATGTCACTGGCTGTTGTTTGTTTAGATGGGGAACCTGCGAAAACCTACCTATGGGCAACTGCTAATGGTCTATGTTTACACCCCGGGAAAACAAAGTGTATTGTATTGCATAAGAGAAGCGTTGTGCCTACATTTTTCGAGGATATTATGATAAGTAGTAAGAAAATCGAAATAGTTCATGCGACGAAGAAGTTTGGGATCATTTTTAACACCAATTTGACATGGAATGATCATATAAACTCATTGGTATGGCAGACGTATATTAAGTACACTATGGTCCACGCGATTTGTCATACCTTTGAAAACTACAATTCTAATTGCAAAAATTTATTTGATTCCCTGCCTACTGTATGGATGCGAGTTGTTTGCTAGTTGTGATTCTAGCAGCAAACGTAAATTGAATGTTTTATTTAATAATAAATATTGCAAGATATGTTTACAATTTAAGAAGATGTGATCACATTTCTGCAGCATCTAAGAGCCTTTAAGATGTGACTTTTGAAAATTTATTAAATATACGTGTTATTTTATTTTTGCATCGATAAATAAACAAGAGTTATGTATTTTACAGGCTACTTTTTGTTCAGTCACTTCGTAGTTGGAATATAATAAATCCGCGACATCGTTACTTATTTTCCGAATGGCAGCTCTATTTACATGCTATTCGATTTTCGAGCATTCTTTCACAACATCAGGAACGCAACACCAACGCTAATAGCTTCAGGATATTTTTGTTTCAATATCTTCGATGATATATTTTTATTTTGTTTTTTTTCCCTTTCGAATTTATTTTATTTGTATGTTATTTATATATATTTATCAATTTTTCATTTTAGTTAAAATATTTTTATTACTAATTTATTTATTCATTTACTAAATTAAGTCGATAATTGTGTACACATTACGTTCCTGTAGTCTAAATATAGGATCTTGTCTAGTTGTACAGAATTTGGGCATGAATTTTATCAATAAATAAATAAAATAAATAAATAAATAAAAAAATATTGTGGTATCCGTGGTATTTAGGCTTGTTGCATAGTGTAGTTTGTACTTGATGGCGCTAAAAGTTTTGTGAAAATGTATTCTTGGTATAATATATCTCCAACTTGTTCACAAATATTTAATTCATGAACTAGAAATAAGAAATCATGCCTTATTACCGATAGAGCAGTTGTCTGAAGAGGCCTAACAAGCTCGAAATAGAGACTTGAAAAATTTTAAAGAGAATTTTCCGCGAAAATTTTCAAAAGACTTCTAGTGATTTCCGATCTCATTATTTTTAATATGTGAAAAAAAAGGTAATAATTTTCCACAAGAAGTGCTAAGCATATTAATATTTGAACAAAATCTATAAAATCATCATTATAATGATGATGATGACCACGATAATGACGATATTGATAGTAATGATAGTCATGAGTCTGATGATACTGAATAAAGTCTTTTTCCTATACCATGATTATTTTTATTATGAGCAAAAAAAAACTTGAGGAAATATAAACAAAAAGAGGGAATGAAACTAAAAATGTCCGCTAAAATATGCATAAAAACTAAGTATTTATTTATAAAATTCTGACCAAAATGGATCGAAACCCATTGAAATTGGCTCTCGAGAAAGGCTTCCCGAATTGATACCCACTTTAAGCATCAAACACCCCACAGTACATCGGTACAGTTCGGAAAAATAAGACATTTATTCACTTAATATGGTTATTTTCAAAAACTTCGTTTATACACATCAGCATTGACTTTCAATGAAACTGCTACGTTAGTTTCATCGTTCAGCATCTAAAAACAGTCTGTCCAAAATGTCATCTGCTAGAAAAATAAAGAACATCCAGCAATTTTATGTGCAAAATAAAGCGTTTAATAATTTGGCAATCATGTACTGATAAAACTTGAATTTTTTAACTCGTTCGGTAAACCTTATTCATAAAAATCAATTCGTAAACGTAAACGGGCCAAAATGGTCTCCATTTAATTGTTCTTCTTCCTTTTGCATCATAGATAATTAAATATTTCGTAGGTGTAATAAGAACTAAAAAAACCGCATGAGTTAAATTTTTAAGGTGATGTGTTGAGTCGTTCTGTAGTGACAGCCAAAAGAAAAAAAATTTGATCAAAATGATCCAAACCTAACAGCAGGGTTAAAATTTTTTTTTTATATAATTTTATAAACATTAAACTTTTACATAATTCTGCAATGAATATGGTTCTGTCGTTTATGCCGTCAATACCTGTTTCTGATGTCCGTCCATAATTTTTCAGAGTCATTTCTTATTTATTTATTTTTTTTTTTAAATTAAATTACCAACAATAAAAATAAAAATTAAAAAAATAAAACAGAACAACAAAAATTCAAGAACACAGGTGAAGACAAAAAAAAAATCAACAGAAATCAGCCAAATACACATAACACTTGACAGAAAATCAAGATTTTAAATTTCATAACAACAACATAATTTAAGAGAATTTTATTAAAAATACACAGAAAAACATAACAATAATTGCCACAACTGTTGACGAAACAATTCGTAATAGAGAATTGAGGAACAACAAAAAATAAAAAGTACAACAATAAAGTGAGCAGCTCTCGTACCGAAAAAAAAAAACAAATACAAATAACAAATCAAACCACAAAACCGGAGAAAAGAATGAAACAGAAATATTACAATATCAATATTAAAACAAATAACAAAAAGTCAAGCAAACGGGATAAACACTAATGCAGAAAATTAAACATACACTTGACACCTAAAAAATTAAAACGGCAATGAAAGATGGTTATATCCTACCATCAGTGTTTTTGTTTTCCCAACTTCTCTCTTATTCCCTACTAATCTTTTAGATGCGAAACGCTTGGAGGAGTTTTTGTTAGGTTATTCAGTAGCGAGGGTATAACACTGGCTACTAAATAATCAACTAGCAGCAACCCAGTTCCTTGCTGTCCGCAACCGGAGGTTAGTTGTTCGATTTTCGGTTACTTATAATTCCTTTTTGGCATTGATATTATATTTTAACTTTGTTTTATTTGCGTAATGGCAGGACGTATTCGGATAGATTTCTGCAATGTGCGCGGATTTCGGGCGAACTTCTTCTCCGTGTATGCGCACATTTGTCTCTATAAGCCGGATGTTTTTGCCTTATGTGAGACCCAGGTTTCTAAAATTGCTGATCCACAGGATTTTCATATCTAAGGGTATCACCTTCTATCCCTCTTTAATTTTCATAGATAGGCACTAAAATAGCACGCTCGACCTTTTCCTCACTACACACCCTGAAAACTATGTAGTTGAGGTCCTTGCACCTCTCGCAAATTCGGATCACTGTACTATTTCTGCCTCTTTCCCGTTCTCCACTCTTCGCAACGCTTCACATACAGCTACGAAGCGCGTAATAACAAATGCGATCATACTGATTCACTACGCAAACAGGTGAAATTTTCGTGTGCCACAGTACTTAGGCACGAAAAGTCTCCATAGGAACAGCGCCTACGTGGGGAAGTAAGAGCTTTTTGTCATTTATTAAAACGCTTGAAAACAGCGCTAGTTTGGTTCCAGTACTTATGAAGCATGACCAAACATTCACTAACACGGTTGATAAGGCAAACCTACTAGTTGAAATGTTTGCAGGTAATTCGAACTTGCCAGAGAGCGTTCAAATACTGCCCGAATTTGAAAGAGTATCAGTGACTATGCCTAGTATATTTTTTCGAGCCCGTGCAGTTAAAAAGGTTCTTGCAAATCTCGACGTTAATAAGTCTTCTGGGCTGGATGGAATTCCAGCGCTGGTACTGAAACAGTGCTCTTCGACGCTTGCGCGTTCATTGGCTAATTTTTTCAGTGCGTCTTATCGTGCGGGTATTTTCCATCTTGCTGGAAGATTGCCAATGTAACACCAATCCCTTAAAAGGGTGAGGCTAGTAACCCTTAAAAGTACCGTCCAATAGCAGTTTGTTCGGCACTTTCCAAACTTATGGAGAATATGATTAATCATCGCCTTGTGAAAACTTTAGAATCCAACAATTTGCTGAGCGATCGCAAATATGGTTTCCGTAAAGGTCGCTCTACAGGTGATCTGCTGGTTCTACTCTCTGAAGGGTGGAACAGGTCTATTCACGGATTTGGTGAGCGTAAGGTTGTGGCCCTGGATATTTCTAAGGCGTTTGACAGAGTCTGGCACAAGGCTCTCATATCCAAACTTATTGCCTTTGGTTTCGGTAGCCACTTCTCTCGATTCATATCGAGCTTTCTCAGAAATCGCACTATAAGAGTGGTTATAGACGGAATTTCATCCGTCCGAATTATTCGAATTTAAGATAAATTCAGGGGTACCGCAAGGCACTGTTCTTTCTCCAACTCTATTTCTAATATTTCTTAATGACTTTCTTTTTCTCACTTCTAATCCTATCTACTCTTTTGCAGATGACAGCAACATTTGTCATTCATATTCTTTTGATCGCAGTCCGAGCCTTTTGGAAATTGAGGCAAAAAGGCGGAATATGAACGACAAACTTACAAACGACCCGTGAAAATCTCTGCGTAGGGTCGCGCGAACAGGGTCGACTTTAATGTGCGCAAGACCCAATGTTGCTTTCTGACACGCAGACGTGGTTTGTGTTGTCATTTGTATCTATGGATAATTTAGATATTGAGGAATCAGATGCTCTTGATGTTCTGGGTATGAGAATTCATTGTGACGTTCGTTGGAACGAGCACATTTTTCGAGTGTCGAAAGAAGCATTCAAGTGTTTCGGCTTCTTAAGACGGTGTAAGAATTAGGTCACTCCATCTGATCTCTTTAATATTTACAAAACCTATATCCGACCCAAATTGGAATACAACACTCATGTATGGGCCGGTTCTTCAAAGTCTATTTTGGAGTTTCTCGTCAGCGTACAGGAGAGAGCGTAGGTTCTTATAAATGACGGAAGGATAGCCAATTCTATCGACTCATTAGAGCACCGTCGAAATGTGGCGTGTGTTTCTGACGAAATTAAGGAACTCTTGTTTCTCGTAGTGCTCATCACTTTGTAGTTGATTGTCCGGTTAATCGCACAAAGCATTATAGGGAGAATTCGTTCTTTGGTCGCACTATTCGTTTGTGGAACAATCTTCCTGCGAATGTTTCTCCTGCCACTTACGACATGAGCAAATTTAAATCGAACGTCAACCGACACTACTCTATCTTCCTTCCCACAACCTATTTTCCTAGTAACAGCACAATGCACTGTATGAGTAGGTGTTATCCCCTGAGTGCTGGCCTTATTGAAAAAAAAATCAAATCATTTAATCAAATTTCATCATAAAATTCTGAGTAAATTTTGCTATAAAACTTTAATAAAAAATTATTAAATTTTTATTATTAAATTCCATATCCACATGCATTTTTATTTAGCAAATTTTCAATTTTTCGCAAATACTATAGAAATTTAAAATCTTTTTCTATTTTGTTTAGCGTTGGAATGTTTGGCACAAATTTTGAAATATTTTGTTTTAGCTCTTCAACGTTTTCATAAAATTTTTCATTTATTTGTTTATATTTCAGGGTTTTATGAAAAAATGAAAGCTGAAAATAAAACTAAAAAAATAAGAAAAAAGACGGTTACGGTTTACTCCTCTTTTCATACGCTTGAGTAAGTTTTCGCTTGACTAGATAAAGGCCTTCAATGAACGGTGTATAAGCACACATGATTTCTCACATGTTTATAGGAGTATGAAAATATGCTTAAATATGATACAATAACATAAAACGAATATAAATAGTGCCTCTTTTTTAATGTTTTCTTCTACTTTCATGTTTATTTCTTGTAATTTATGTATTTAATTTATTAACCATACGAATAAGTTTCTTAAAATGGCTTATTTGGGTAGATTAGTTGATTTAAAAAGGAAATTTTGGTTTTATCAATATTTTAGGTAAAAAACGAACACATGGGCTAAAAAGTCCTAGGCCTAAGGCATATGTAGATGGCGCTAGTTTTATTGCATTCAGCTCTTTTTCAGTTAGTGCTATCGTTCAAAAGAAAGCTGTTAGAATCTCATGATTTCCATAAATTCGTTTGTGAGTTATTGTGCTAAGAGTGATGCTACTTTTGTTATTTTCAGAACAAAGGATCATAAGCAGTTTCGTGTTTTAATTCTACACTGCTTCTGGATGGGAAAAAATACCGTTCAAGTGAAGCAATAGGACTCCACTCTATCAGAAAGAATAACAAAACTTTGGCTTGCTGACTTCAAACGTGTTCGTAGAGACACTGATGATGCAGAACTCAACGGACTTCCAAATAACACCAGAAAACATAAACAAAAATCAACGAAATCGTTTTGTATGATCGAAAAGTAAAGTTGCGTAAGTTAGCTGAGATCGTAAAGATATTTAACGTTTGTTCACTATTAATCAAAACTAAGAACGTGTTGATGATTCTGAAGCAATGGCAAAACTTCATGAATTGAATTTCGAATTGCACCCACATCCACCGTATTCGCCAGGTTTGGCCCCCAGCGTACTCAAAAACTGTTTGCCGGTAAGAACATTCGCCAAAATGAAAGGCAAAAGATAAATCCTTCTTCAAAAGTGGTATTGAACTGTTAGAGCTCTTGATGAAGATTACGTTGATGAATAAAGCTAACTTCGAACAAAAGAATTTGTTTACTTTGTTAGGTCTGGGACTTTTCATCCCATGTGATATATATAGTAAAATATGTGTATATATTATTTTATTTTTTTATTATATTTAGATATTAAATATTATTCAGTACTGTTGACAAATAGCAATAATTAATTTATGGTCGTTACTTGTTTGCACAAAAAAAAAAAAATTAAATTTTGTTATTATTAATTTGCATAAACGGATATTAACGTAATCGTTTTATTTTTTTGCGTTATAAAATAAATAATTAACTTGTTCAAACAAATTTATTGAAAACAACGAGGGCAGTTTAAATATTCTATGATTTTTATTTTTTTTAATGATTAAGAGAGTATAATAATACCAAAACCAATAACTGCCAGGTCTGGCTCTCTAAAGCTAATTTCTTTTTCTTCCGATCCAAGTCGATCTATGGGAAGTAACTTTTCACCTCAAACAGTTCCTTTAATATGGGCTGATCTGTCAATTCTTCGGCTTCCCTGTGAATTCCATTTTATGGCCAATCCATCTCCATTACCTTTGCATAATTTACTTTGTCATTTGAAATTGTTATAATCCTTGCCATAAGGAATAAAGTCAGTCGCTTTACGTGAGTACCTGCCCTTTACCGCACGGTGCCAAAGCACGAGTGAATACAACGCGTCCACCAACGCCCCTACTTATGATTAAAATCACCATTGAGTACCAATTCGAAGCCATGTTATTTGGTCATGACCTTCACCTTGGTGAGGTGTTGAAAATTATCTAAACTCGTAAGGAACTATATATGGATCACGGCACTCGCGCTTTGCGTACAAACCACAACCACCACGTGGCTTCCACATGAAGCACTCGTCAAAGTCAGGCAGGGATCTACCTCCATGGGACTTTTGACACCAGTGATACCAGAATAAAGCCTCCTAACATATTTCATAGCACAAATGCTACTACTTGTGTAAGTCCCAAACGACTTCAGACTGGTGTCCAATAACACAATAACAATAAACGGAGTCACTCTCTCGTACGCCACGGACACAATACACAAGAAGAAAAAACATAACCAGTCAACACCACATCATGATCGGCTGCAAATCCTGAAGCAGCAAGCTATCAGCACACCTTCGGTGAACGAGCTGAAAAGGCTGGCCAGGAAACCACTAAGATAGCGCTGTGAGTTAAACCTCTGCTAAAAGTGCTGTACTTCTACACCTAAATACTTTCAGTGCAAAAGCGGCCAACCTACCAAACATATGGTCGTCTAAATAGGCACTACTGAAATCCCACACTTCTCAGTATAAGAAATACCCATACCATCTTAATTTTTAATGTCATCATAGTCCGGGTATGCAGTCAGTATGTCAGTACGTGCCTCCAGTCCTCAATTCCGATCCCACTGACAGTCTGCTGATTCAGTCCAACCAATTCGATGCAAAAATGCATTGAACGAGCCGTATTGTAATTGGTTAACTGACGCTGACTCAGGTAGGATACGACAGCTCGAATTTGTGTACTGTGTTTATGATTTTCCCAGCAGACTCTCTGCAGACCAATGCGATCAAAATAAGAAGAAGTATAAGGGTATCAAATGCCTTTTTGAAAACAATAAAGTCAAGGTAAAGTGGTGAGCACCACTCAATTGACAGCAAAATAGCGCTTTTCTTTCTTCAACCGATCTACGACAATGTTCTTTAAGTTTTGATCATGATTATCTTCATAGTAATGGAGCAGTTGGCAATTCGTTAAAAGGTTAAGAAACAGCGCTAGTTCGGTTTCTGTCCTTATAAAAAATGACCAAACATTCACGAACGCGGAAGAAGAGGCAAGCCTTTGAGCTGAAATGTTTTCAAGAAATTCTCACACTGCCCGAACTTAAAAGAGTAACAGTAACTATGCCTAGTATATCCTTTCGAGTCCATGGGCTCTTGCAAATCTCAACGTTTACAAATAATCTGGTTCCATCGGCATCCTCATATTGGTCCTGAAGTAGCTCACTTTTTCAGTGCGTAATATCGCGCCGGTATATTTTAATCTTGCTGGATAATTGCTAATGTAACACCAACCCGAAAAAAGGGCCAGGTTAGAAACTCTGAGAACTACCGCCCAATATCAGATTGTTTCGTACTCTCTAATGCATGATTAATCACTACCTTCTGATGTATGTGTTTGAAGTCCAACGATTTGCTAAGCGATCGCCAATACGGTTTCCCCAAGGGTTGTTCTATTGGTGACCTGCCGGCGTTGATTTGTTAGAAATGAAACAGATTCATTCATGGAGAGAAATGTTTATGGTTTTTGATATTTCCAAAACTTTTTGATCAGAGATTGTTATAGATGGGTTTTCAGCCGACGAGTTCAGGATAAATACAAAGGTACTGGTAGGCTCTGTTCTTTCTCCCAATCTATTTCTGATAATTTTTAACGACATTTTTTTCGCTTCACTTCCAATCCTATCTTCACTTTCGCAGATGACAGTAACATTTGCCATTCAAATTCTCTACTCTTCGGGCAACCCTCTGGGAAAGGTCGTAGGTACTCATTAATAATGGGAGGGTAGCCAACTTTATCGATTCATGAGACAATAGTCGCGTTGTTTCGTGTGTTTCATTGTTCTATCGGTACTATGAAGGAATATGTTCTGACGAAATTAAGGAAATAATTCCTAAAAATGTTATGTTCTTACGTAGTACTCATATTTATCGTAGAGCGTATCCTTTGTAGCTGATCGCTCAGTGAATCACATAATGTATTATGTATTACAAGGAGAATTCGTTCTTTAGTTGCATTGTTCGTTTCTGTAACAATCTTCGAATGTCCATAAACTCTCCTTCCTAAAACCCATTTTCTTTATACCATCAGAATGCACTGCAAGAAAAGGGTCTACCCTCCAGATGCTCGTTTAAGAAGAGAAAAAAAACAAAAACAAGTTCTGGGAGTTTCCTCTACATGTGGATCTATAACACGACATTTATACATATATTTCACTATGGAGTCATTGTATGGAGGAGATCGTTGGAAAAGGGTTATGTGCTGAGAAACTTAAAAAAGTTTCAACCATCAGCGCAGGTTGGGGCCTTACGGACAAAGCCAATCGAAGCCCTCTATATTCTTCAATTCCTGGCCGCCATATATTACGGCGAAGAATCGAGACATTTGTCCCACCCTGAAACCATAGGAAACAATATATATATATATATGGACTCTGCTGCTAAGCTAAAGGTAAGGGGATTCCGTTTTGGTATTTTGAAGAATTGTTCCGTTGACAAAAACTGAAAGTGCTTAACTCGTTGAATCCTATTTTATGAAGCTCGAGTCATATCCAAGTCCATTAGCATGTAACATCCTTAATAATACTTAGAGGTCACATCCGATTGAGAAGAAAGATATGATACCACAGACATGATTCAAAGACGAGATGAAAGTGAGAGCGTTTAACCTACGGAAGTGAAAAAATTATAGACGACAATACTCTGGCTGGACTCAATGAAACTGCTTTTATAGTTTTAAGGTTTTAAAAATTATTCTTAGTTTATTTCCAATAAATAATGAGTTAAGAAAAAAAAAAATAAAATAAATAAATTTAGAGCAAGTGGATATAATCACGAGTAGAACGGATTATTACACCTAATCTCCATTGGCAGTTACTACATACAAGGCGCATATCCACAAAAGGAGAACATGGCAGAATTTGCTGGAAGGAGATATGACGAGTTTAAGATTATTCACTGATGCTTATAAGATGGACGGTAGATTGGGGTATGGTATTTTCTCTCCGGAACTTAACACTAGGGACTCTCATAGTCTACTTGATGGTGATAGCGGAATATTTCTCTATTAGGCTCATAGGTGTACCGGGAGACAGCCATTATCCAGATGGCAGATGAACTGCCTAGAAGGCGCACGTAGGCTCCGGTTCTTTGGACATAATAAAGTATTAGTATGCTCATCTCTACATGTCTTATTTTAAGTGTTGGATCAGGAATATGTTCTCAAGAAGCTGTGGACAAATTTATTTCTGTAAATAGGCGCGGAAAGCTGCGACCGGTCGTTGATCGGAGGAGAACTGGTCAAATAGAGTACCTTTTAAGATGGGGAGTTTTGGCTGTGTTAAGTATGCTCTCTGGCCATTAATATGTGGTGCGTGTTAATTATAACAGAGCAATGTTTTGCAGTTATTGCCGTGAGAAAGAAATAGCAACTGTAAGAGGCTTGCTCATGGAATGTCCAGCACTATCGAAGCTGGGATTGAAGGTCCTGACAAGGCACCTTGTGGACCTGAATTGTTGCTGGAAGTCCAGGTAAGTTGTATTGCTCACTTCATGAGCACGAAGTACTGATTTTTAATCTTGGGTCAATGCTCTATGTTGATCAATATTCTTATATAATCTCTAATTGATGCAGTTACGCTCTTTTGCAATTGGACACATTTTTAAAAAGGTTTCTTATGTCTAAAGTGAAAGGCACAGATCACGTTATTTATGTTAGTATTTTTTTACTCAAGCAACTGGAAATAGGCAATTGTTTGTTGTGTGACTTAAATCGTCTAACATATCATATAATTTAGCAAGAGAAAAAGTCTTAATTTAGACAGGAAAGTGAATAGGTATGGTAGTTCGTGCAGCTGTGGATTGTCTGATATACGTCCACCTTAACAAATCTATTGTCATCGGTGTATTCAGTTTTCCAACAATACCAAAAATCAATCGAATTGGTAATACTGTACAGTAGTGCAGCGTTTTGTGCAGCTCTCAAGCTATGCATTTTGTTAAGAACTTTCTATTGGTTGATGTTGTTTAAAATTGTCAGTTTTTAATGATCTCAAAAACGAATTAAGGGTCATAAATTACTTAAAATTCATTAGTATCTCAATAATATATAATTAGTGTTGAATTAAATTTTATTGCGTTTTCAATTTGCTCTCCTTTTAAATATAAGTTCAAATTTAAAATTATTTTTGAAAAAGCCGTTCATATTTAAAATTGATCGGCATTTGTGAATTATTTTTGCCGCAAACATTTTTCCACTATAAACAACATCCGTAATAAAATTAAAGTTTATAAAAAATAGCAATCGTATAAAAAGTAAACACATTAATAATGTTAAATTTTAATAAAAAAATATAAAATAAGTTTAATTGAAATAATATTACTCACCACATTGATGGGGGCTAGATATTGTTCAAAGAAACCGACTATTTTATATACAAAATTTTATTAACATGTCTATACAAATATCGGAATACCGAACGAAAATGGGCAAAAACACAAAAATATAAAGGATATATTACAACATCGATTTTCTGAAGAACTTAGTGGTAGCTACCTATTCTTTGCTTGACAGCCGCCTAGTATCTATTTTCAAAAAAATGTATAAGTGCCTGATGTACTCTGGTGATTTACTTTTATTTTCACAGAATCTGTACACTGGATTAGAGACTACTCCAATTCTATAAAAATGCTCATTAAGTCTGCAACATCGGATTAAAAGAGCGGTTAGAATTCACAGGCTGCTTTTGGATGGCCTAATATGAAATTCAAATTTTATCTTTCATAGTTGCCTAGCAAAAGTTTGGGCTGTGCTGCCTTACACCTATCCTCTCGTTGTTTCCTCTTTCACTGTAAAACCCAACTTCCCACCTCACAGAAGGATTCCAGCATCACAAGTGGCGTGGAAGCTCTCTTCTTGGCAAGCTCATTTGCCTGCTGACCATATTTTCCCTCCACCTAGTCGATTAAATTTACTTAGAGAATCCCTAACTAACTTTGAATTAATTTAAGTGATCAAATAGTATGCGCCGCTGTGCGTTTGCTGTTTGGAGCCGGCGTTAAACTGTAGGTCCATTTCAATGAGTCTAAAAATAGAATCGGATGCAGCTCATTGACTGGGAGAAGTCCCCATTTTCTTCAATGGAATGTTATGGGAATTAATATTACATATATAATTTTTTTATGTAAATTTTGTTTTTTTATTGAAAAGTAATTTAATTTTATTTAAAAGAATATACATTTATTTCATTTAATTACGAAAATTAATTTTAAAAAATATTAATGATATTATGAGATTTTGGTTATAAAATACAAAAAAAAAAAAAAAAAATTAAAAGAGGATTAAATATCAATATAATATTTTTAATTGCCTTGTCGTATGGTGGACAGCCCTTGAAAGTCGGAGGAGGCCTCTAAATAAGGTACATAGGTGTGTTGCATTGTGCAGGAGTACCCTGGCGTCGCTCTTGGATGTGTGCAGCGTTAAACTGTGCTGGGTTCCGGGGCATGCCGGCGTAAGTGGCAACGAGATTGCAGATGAAATAGCTAGAGCGAGCGCAGCTTGGGGTGTAGAACAGGCAGATGAGTCGTTGAAACCACCGCTTAGTTTCTTTGGAAGCTTAATTGATTGCTGGGCCCGTCGTAGAATGGAGAAGTCGTGGAGGAGCAAAAGAGACTGTAGGGTCTCCAGGTTGCTGTAGCCGCGACCTGACCGCTCTAGGACGGTATGGGTTTTCTCAATCTGAGGAGGGAATCTCTTATGGTTCTGATAGGCTTTGTGACTGGGCATTGAGCTCTGAGGGTGAGGATTGGGATTTGGGAAGCAGGCTTCCCTATATTCTGCCGAGTTTGCGGCGATACAGGGGGCCGGAGACTGTGAAACACATCCTCTGTCACTGCCCGGCTCTTTATGGGCGCAGGCTCAAGCTGTTTGCCGGGGCTCTTTTGACGGCCTTGGTGACTTTACGTCGGCCAGGATATGCGACCTGGAGGGCTTGCTGTCAGGTCTCAGCTGGCTCCTTAGGTGATGCCTGGTCCACCTTGGGCATCCGTCTCTTTTTTCTGTATACCTCTTCTGACCCTCTTCTTCCTCTTCCTCTTCTTCTTCTTCTTTTTCCTTCTCTGTTCTTCCTCTCTCCTTGTTTTCTGACTTCTTCTCTTCATTCTTCTTCTTATCAGTTGAAAGGTTCTTTCCACAATGGACCACTGTGGTCTCTGGATACCGTCTTTTTTGCCTACCTACCTACCTTCTCTTTGCATTATCATCTTTTACTTTATAGGTATAAAAGAAAACAGTCAAATAGAACAAGGAATCGCAGTACTGTAATAGCTCTTAACGAATGTAAAAATCGTTTGACTTTTACCTTTTTCTCTAAAAATAAAAAAGATTTAAAAATGTATCGTTAATTTGCAATTTCTATCCTAAATAAGTTCTTCATCTAAAATACATACAGAAACAAAGTTTGAATATTATTTTCATTTGAGAATTCCAACAACAAATTTTTAACATATTTATTTCTTTCATACACATTCCGTTACTGTGCCTATTAAGGACTTCGAGACGTCAAAATAGATTCACATACTATAACGCTAACTACAAAAAAGGACCGTTACCTGATTTCTTTGCGTTAAAATAAATATTGTTACGTTGTAATCTTTTTAAAATGTTTAGTTTGTTTAAATTGCGTTAAAATAGAATAAACACCACTTTGTTGCTGTTTAAATTTTTTTGTTTGCTACGCTATAACTTTTATGCAGTTTATCTTGACACGCTGGCTTAACATATGTTTATACAACACTTTTACTTCCGCTTAAACACGACTTTAGTTGATGAGAGCAAAATGATAACTGATTGAAGTGTAGGTAAAGCAGCTTCTTTATATACCTAATTGCCTACAGTTTGGAAAGTTTTTGAAATATCTCCTATACTCTATTTTATATCCGTTAATTCAAATGTAACGTAAAGATGGTCGAATTGCTGCCATATAATGCAAATAAGTACAGCATTGACAGGGTGACACATAACTATCAAATGTACCAAATTTTAGGCATTTTTATTTTCACAATAATATTTGAAAAATAACAAATTATTGTAATTTCTTGTAATTTTGTTCTTTTATGAAAAAATAGGGTTTTTTCTTAATATTATCGTATGTTATTACATAGCGTTCAGCAATAAAAATTGGTTAAACGTGACTCTTTTTTTTATATGGAAATATTTCGGTGACACGAGTCTCTAACGATTAGGGGATACCCTTTGTTTTTAAGGTAAATCAGCTAAAAAATTTCCTGTTTGATTTGCAGGGTTGTGTACAAGGTCATATCACGCGCTAAGAGCTTATTAATAAAATTATCAAATGAAATAAGATTTTAACACTATTTCTGCTTTGAAAACATTTAGCTTACAAACTGTATGTGTATTCTTAGGTAAATGACAAAAGATAAATAAAAAAGTATGAATCTAATCAATTGAGGAGCACTACGTAAAAATTTGTAAATTTATTTTTGTAGGTGTCTCTATGACACCTCTGGTTTTATGATTAATTTTTCTGCAGTTTTTCAAGCTTTTTAGTGCAATTTTATTAATATCACAATAATTTTATTATTTAAGAGTTTCTGTGCATATTTGTGTAAATGATACAAATACTATAAAATGTTTGTTTTAAATAATTTGCATTTTTATTAAAAAAAATATGCGTATTCACAATAAAGTGTAAATTATACAATAAGTGACAAACGGTTCTATAAGTCATATTGGTTATTTTATAAGTAAACACTAAAAAGTGGGTTTTTTATATGATACTCACTGTAATGACAACCTTATTAAAGAGTAATTTTTCTATTTTTTTTATTTCATAATATAAATTTCCATATTAATATGATGTAATTAATAGCTACCGTTTTCCGTTGCCTTTTATGCTATTCCTGCGTTATTTTTATTTTATATTTAATTTTTTTACATTTTTTCGATAATAAGAAAGTGGAGACGATGTTGCTGGTGGTATTACAAATATTAAATAGCATTTCATGATTTCATACGCATATGTAACCAAATGTTGAATTGATTTTGAAATTTAAAAACCTTTTTTATTCGAACTGGAGGATCCGAATTCTAGTCCTAATTGATCACTAAATTTTACATTTAAATAAGCAAATTTTTATTCTAAGTGAATAGATAATTGATTTTCCAATAATTTATACAAGAATATTGACATCCATGAAGGAATATGCTACAACAACACCAGCAGAACCGAACATATTTTCGACTCCAGCTAATGAAGTCATCATCAGAGTTCTTGGAACATCAACTAACATTTCTCAGAAATTTCGTACTGAAATTATCAATTTCTATATAGCCAATGAGTTAATCGAAGTTCTAATATCAAGTTCTTTCAATATCATTCGCTCTTTATCATTGCCTTGTTCTGCAATTAACATCCTCTGATAGATACAAGAACATTATGTTAACTCCACTCCATATAGTGCCATCACATAGTCGACATCAAATGGTGCACATATATTATAGCTGAGGTAGCTCACTGTAGCTAGCGTTATATATTGTTGTTTCATATTCTTTCACGATCGTCAATTTCTGAATCTGCTGTACGTGTTAGTCCACCTGCTGCCAACAGACCCCATACATAATGTACACGTGCGCCAGCGCTTTTCGATTGAGTTATGCTAGTAAATGGCGTCGAAGGTTTTATGGCCAGTAAAATATTCACTCTAGTTTGCAATTCCCTTATACCCTCAAAGAGGTGGAGGATAACAATTGCAACAAAAGGGAAAGTGCAAATAGTGCAGAAATTCTTTTTTTGCGATACAGATGGCCGCAAAAGAGGTAATACAATTTTTATTGGCAAAGAGGCGGCGATTCGGACCTTGACATCGAGACTGACTAACTCAAGGCTTGTCGAGACGTACAGGGAGAAACTAAGATACCATACATAAACAGTCACGTTTTCTCCTCTAAGTTTCTGGACATAATGATATTGAGGGAAACGAGGTGGCCGACATGCTGGCTCGGGAGGACACTAGTTTATTCTACCTTCAACAAGCATAAGTTCTCACCTAACAAAGTAGAATGTAGATGTGATAACTTTTCTCTGATTGTGGCAGTAGATACCAGGCACTGTCCATTGTGAAAACATGCTAGATATCACGTAATATATAGAAGCTGATGCGAGGACGACACTGGCTCATCTACTATGTAAAAACTCGGCTCTCTGCAAAAGCAAGCTTAACATAATGGCCATTTCAAACTTTGCGGCCGTCAATAGTATGCACATCTGCATCCAGCCACAGGGCATATTCGTCCTTTCATCTTCATTAGATAATACTAGGCGACCGCTAGAGCTTTAAACATTATTTGATCTTTTGCAGATGACAGCAAAAAGGTGAACAGGTGAAATATTAATGACACACGCAAAAGTGATCTAATGAAAGTCTCCGAGTGGGTCGTGCGAACAGACACAATTTCAATACCAGGAAGACTCATAGTTGGTTTTTGATACATAGACCTGATTTTCATACTGTTGTCATGTTATCTATGTCAATGCCTAATGTAAAAATTTTGGAGCCGAATGCGAATGCGATGTCTATCGAAAGAAGCATTCAAGTGCTTTGGTTTTTTAAAACGATGCAAGAAATACCTTACTTCGTCTGAAAAGACCTTGTTGTTTACCAGTATGGTATTACTGGCTTGGTATGGTATGGTATTACTGGTGAGTTTTAGCCCTTACCTTTATAACATTCTACTTACAAAGCAACTGGAATACAATTCTCACCTTTGGGCCGATGTCCATTAATGATGGATAAGTATCCCACTCTCTTTGTGTCTTACATCGATAGCAAAATGTGTTCAGATGAAATCGATTCTTATTAATCACATATGGTATTTTTACGGAGTACTCGTTTGTCCATAAAAACTAGCCCTTTTTACTTCTGTCCATTACTTATTTTTCTAGTAAAAGCATAATCTTTTGCATGAGTAGTGGCCATAGAGCATACTATGTTAACAAATTAGCTTCATATTTCATATGCATTTGTTGTATGTCATTACGTATGAGTAATAATTAATATTAGTCATATGCTCAGTAAGATTTTAAGTTATATTGCCTATAATATTGCACACAAATGTTATAGAAGTTGATCTATAAATTTAATATATTGCTTCATATAAATTGTATTTATCCCAATATTTCTGTCAATAATTTTTGGATTCTATGAAACTAAAAATGCTTGAAAGATGACATTTCAGGTGACATTTATGATGTTTTAATTCGCTGATCGCGAAAAAATTAGTAAAATATTTAAGAGAGTATGGACTTTGAAGCTTTTCCACTATAAAGGAAAAACTGCAGCAAAAATATGCCGAAAATTTGTAAGTGTACAGTGAGAATGTTGTGAATGAATGACGTACCCTGGTGAAGTTTGACGGATATCTCTCCGAACATTTGGTTCTGAAAAATGTAACTCGCTCAGCTTGGCCAACTACTTGAAGCAATTATGTAACCGATGATGCCAGATCGGTTTTCAAGCTGTCAGTGCTTTTTAACCGCATGATGCTCTTGAATTATTAAAAAAAAACATGGTTGGTAAAGAAAGTAAGGTATATGTCTAAATTCCAGATAAATTCGTCCAAAGAAATTTGATTGACCAAACAGTAAATTATTGAAAGGGAACATAACGAGGACAAAAAGTGGGTTTAATACAAAGGTGTTCAACAAGCAAAACATTATGATCAATGGTTGGTCCCTTTAAGAATTACTTTAAGGAGGACTGATTGCAAACACGGTTATGTGAATTATTTTGAATTGAAAAGGAAGAAAATTATCTGTTATGAGCTTCAATAACTTGTCGAAAAAATCGAAATAAAACTCGGCCATTGTAGAAACAACGTATAGAAAGTATTGAATTTCACTACAAAAATGGTCAACATTTCGCGGCCATAGTTCGTAAAATAAAAGCATTTTTAAGCATTTGAGAATATTGTTGGTGTAGCTCATAATGTTTATAATTAACCAATTTCTAGTCGCTCATTAAAATTAGTCATTCCGCAAGCGATATTACACTGTATTTTAAATAGGGACTTAAATTTTAAGGCTTTTATACTAAAGTTATCACAAAAGTTAACGTCTACGGACAACACTAATAGCGTTGTATCTATGCTGATATGGCCGGAATTTCAATAAATATTTATCTTCATTGATGAGGCCAATTTCATTTCAGAGGCAGAAATGTCACATTTTAAGCTTAAACACCCAAGAGTTTTTATTGAAAAGCCTCTTCATTTTTAACAAGTGATTGTTTGATGCGGTTTTTAGTTTGGTGTGAGCATTGGATCTTACTTTTTCAAAAATGACGCTAGAATATCCAGCCAACCAGCAAAATCAACGCCGAAGCCGAATATCCATGAAGACGTGTTAACACCAGACTCTAATGCTAAAATTCTAGCATTAAAGTTTGAGTCAGTAGGAGTGTAGTGTGACGCATGTGTGAACTTTATTTAGATTCCTCGTTATATTGCTTACATTTGCATATGTATGTAGGAAATTATTTAAACCAGTATGCCCTTTGGATTATTTTTTTAATCTGCTTTATTTGTTTTTAATATATAATTAAATTCCTTAACCACTTTATATGTAAATATTCTCGCCTGGGTGCTGTTAAAAATTGTTTGTAACACTATTGGTTAAAATGTCAATTATTATGATACAAAAAGCAAATTAAATGAAAATATATATTGCATTGAGAAAAAAATATGCTTTTAAATATTTATAACATTTTGCAGAAATTTATGCAGAAATATTTGTTTTTTTTTTACTATAAATTATATATAATTTTTTTATAAATTCTCTTTTAGTGCCTGGTGTTTTATAGATTTTCTTTTTAAAAACGTTTTGAGAAAAAAAAATTAAAAAGGAAAACATTTTTTATACGGAATCTGATGCAAACTTTAAACAAGTTATTAAAGTTTATTGGTGTTAAGTCAAGTGAAGGGCGTATTTTTTTTTCTTATTTCCTTACGAGTTTTGTCCATTTGAAAAAGTTGGCTATAAGACTGTGTTTAAAACAAGTTCCAGTAGAAAGTTATTGGCAAATGCATTTCTTTACTTAAAACAAAAGTTTTTATTTTGTTTTTTTTTTGGTTTTCTACGAAAAAGATGGAAACACTAGGAACTACAAAGAAAGCAAAATAAGTATGAAGAAAACAAACATTAAACAATTAAATTTATGCTGCATTTTTATAACAAAAATTATAAAGCTTTCATAGTTTGCTGCTTTAGCAATGTGGAAACTGCAGGAGTAACGAAAAGATTTTTATTATGAACAAAACAAGCTTTTTGATGGACCCTTTTTTAATTATTTTAATTAGTTTTAAAAAAAGTCCAGCGTGAAGAAGAGAAGATTTTTGAATTATTAATATCAAAACATACATAAGAACTTAAAAATTTTTCTTATTTATTTATTTTTTTACTTTTTTTTGAATAATTTAGTATGGTCATCTTAGTTGTTTATTTAACTTTCGTAGCGAAGGAATAAGAAAGCATGGAAACGACAAAAAGTAAAAAAAATAAATTAAATAAAAAATATAAAATAACTTGAACTACGAGGGCAATGCAGAGCAGTAGCTTTCTTCGAAATCACAATACAGGGAATTTACATAATCTACTGGGTAGGGGCATAAGTTCGTAGGATAGGGATAAGGAAAATGCTTGCCAAATAATTCGTGAATAAGTCGAAAATATGAACTGCTATTATAAAAATTTCTCAATCACTTATACACTGCGCGTCGTAAGAATAGCGTCCCACCAATTAAGATATGGCCTTAAAAGTCCTAAGTAGTAGACTACTGTCAACTTCCTTTAAAATAAAACAACAATGATTTCTGTTCCATTTAAGATAGTATTTTAAATATTTTTTTATAAATATTATACTAGAATCGTATCAAAAAATAGGTCATCAGGATTAGTATTTTAAAGGGACCGCCATCTAACGCTTTTTTTAAACTAGTGCTTATTTCGTTAATGGTAACAATTAGCTCGTGTCTGATTTGAGAGATAATTAGTTTTATCCTTCCGCTGGACGAATATGGTTGTGTATGCGCTTGAATAACGCTGGGAAATATTGCGACATTACTTTGAAAATCATGGTAATGTTGCAGATCAAGCTCATTTTGATCTTGGCGGGTATGTAAACAAGCAAAACTGTCGCATTTGGAGCACAGAAAACCCGTACGCATACAGTGAAAAGCCGATACACCCAAGACGAGTCACCGTTTGGTGCGCATTTTGGTCCAGAGCCATAATTGGGCCTTTTTTTTTGAAAATGAGCAACGAGTGGCCGCTAAAGTCAATGGCGATCGTTATCGGCAACATTGGTTTCAACAGGACGGCGCTACGTGCTACACAGCCGAAGCTACACCCGATGTTTTGCGCTTTTTTGAAGATCGTATTATCAGCCGCAGAGCTGATGTCGTTTTGCCACCTCGTAGCTGCGATTTGACACCGTTGGACTATTATTTGTGGGGTGCCGTCAAAAAGATGTGTTACGCCAACAAGCCAGAGACAATTGACGCTTTAAAGGACAATATTCGGGAAGCCATTGGTGAAATACAGCTGCACACAATCGATAATGTGTTTTTAAAAATTGGACCGATCGTGTAGACTACTGCATGGCCAATTGAGGCAGCCATTTGAATGAAATTATTTTCCATTATTAACCGGAAAGATTGTACTTTCAAATAAAAAAGAGATTTGAGAAAATATCCAGCAGTTTTTTGTTTATAGCATTTTCAAAAAAAATATATATATATACGGTGGACCGTATATAGCATTTTAATTCTTAAATATTATGTTTTAAATAGTATGAAAAATAATTAGTAATGCGTAGGTCTACCTTTGTCTGAAATATCCTCGAAAAATCGATTGTAAATTGAATTGTAAAGTTTTTCAATATAATTCTACGAAATGGTGGACCAAGCGTGTATGACTTCTTCCATTAAATTCCTTTCTATATTGTATTGTCTTTCCTAGCCACCCATCTCTATACCTTTAAGTAGAAATGTCGTTTTCGAAACGCTATTGAATTTCTCTGCATTCATACGCTATGGTGAAAACTGTATATCACAGGCGTCATAGTAGCATATTGCTTTCCACTCTCTCACAGCCCTTCTATCTTCTATTGCATTTTAATTTCTTGTGGGAGAGATTACACATAATGACTCCGGAAAGATATGAAAACGTAATAAAAGATGGTTTGCAGTATAATTAAACTGTGTTGTCGGGCCACACTTCTTTTAAAAAGGCAGACGCATTGTAACAGTAACTGCTTATCGTTATTTATAGATGTTGCAGGAAGTTTTCGTTTTTGAAATGTTTAAGAAGATAATTCCTTTCAGATTTGTGTGATTTCAGCAAGTGTGTGTGGAGCAAGTTCTCTACTTGCCAGGCCCATTATGGCAGAGTTGCACCAAAAATTTTCAAATAAAATTATTTTAAAAAACATAATAATTCTGTGGTTTTTCTGATCTCTACATCTTAGTACAACAGATTTTTTCTTGTGAATTACTATAAATAGAAACCATATTAATCGAAACCAATAAATTTAATTCATTAAAAACAGTTAATTCAATCAGTAACTGAAGCAACACATGCGAATCTATCTATCAAATAAAATAAAATCCATCAAGCAGTAATATATATTAATTAAAAAAAAATATATATATGAGTTTCAAAAATGAAGGAAGAATCAGTTTTGAATCATACAACATAGAAAAAATTTAATTTTTAATGATTTTTTAAAATTAAAGTATAATTCACATGCATCAATTGAAAGTATTAAAATCAAACATATTGTTACGTTTTTACCTCTTTACGTGTTTTTATGAGTTCGTAGATTGTAGCTAAAATATAATAAATTTTGTTTTTGGTTTTAATTAAAAATACTTGTTCAACAGAATTATGTGCACCACTGCTTGTAATCTTTTTATCCACACTTAACTCTCTTTACTGAGTTAGCTCCAACAAAACCTGTTTTTAACTTTACTACTTGCTTCACGAGTTCTTCTCCTTATAAACTCTCTTTACACCAATAACATATTCGCTGAGTTAACTTTTCTTAAAACTGCACTCGCTGAGTTTACGACACATAAACTGATTGTTGTTCGCATCGATGTGATTTTTATATGGCTGAGTAAACAATACATCAAAAGCTCTCGAACCTCTCAATATTTCAGATAAATTCCATTTCTTTCTTTTAATTTTTTTTTAGTTCTTTCAGCTCTTAGTATTTCTTGTTGCTTGTTATTTTCATTTACTTTTTCTCTTCTAATGTTTGTTTTTGTCGATTTGTTTATATGTAAACAGAACGTATAGTTGTTCTCGCAGCTTTTGTTTATTTATTTTAGCGATGTAATAAATGCAGTGGTGCCCAACCTTATTTTTGTAATAATATTAAATGAAATTAATTTCAACAAAAAACTGTAAATCCTCAAAATTTATATCGTGTGTTCTTTTTATTTTCAATGACAGCTCGAAGTCATTTAAGCATAATTTTGAAAAACTTGTCTACAGCTTTTAAGGAATCCTATGTCCTTAGTACTATTTTTTAAAGAAATTTTAATATCTAGAACTGGTGACACTTTATCAACGGGGATCAAATTTGAAAATTGAAACAAACATTCCCATATTTGGAAAAAACTGATCTGCAATGCATACATATTGCGTACTCATTTTCGCAGCCATGTTAGAAGAGAGTCGATCCTAATTTCTTTTTTTCCATAGATTTCTTAAAATTTTTCCAAATTTTACCAAACACATTAGCTGCGATGTTTCTATCGACTCTTACTAAATAACAGTCTCTTCTTTTTGAGAAACAGACCTAAGCCATAATACTCTCTCCAATCTGCCGTGTTCTCAACATAGAAACTCAAGTGAAAATTAAAATGAGTGTACTTTTTTTGAAGTGAATTTTGTAAAATGAGACGCACTTATCATTCTCGTTAACTTTATGAGCCACAACTACTCTAATTTCTTTTTAAATATATTTATATTTAAGCATTTTTCGGGAAAAACACAGTTTTTTAAGCCTTTTGAACCATAAGATATTATGAAAAACAAATTTGCTTGCATTTATTATTTATTTTATAAATAGTGCAAAATTAGAAAAAATCCCTACATTTTGGCGAACATTATTTTAGTAGCAAAAAAGCCTACATGTAGAGATTTTCCCCTACTTCTGGCGACACTACTCACTAGCTTGAAATGGGAATAAAAACAACAAAGAAAATCGCCTTCAAACTGTTTATCAACATTACGCCCACAATCGCATGAATACTGTTACGTTTTTACTTTCTAAAAACGTTAACCCTCTGGAACTGATGTGGTTTAATTGAAACTATCATAGTGACGTGGTGGAATACCAGACAGCTTTTCAACACTCTACATTATTTAAGTTCCCCTTTTTTCAAACTGACAAAATTATTTTTATTTCTAGCTTAAGTCCCTACCTTGTTATTTACTATGATATTTCTTTGAACTCAGAACAACAATTTATATCAAGTTTTCTTACTTACATTGCATAATCCTAAATCATTTTTTAACCTTTCAATTCCACACGACGTGTTGCTAACTTCCCTAAGTACTTGAAATTGGGTTCCTGTATTGCTGATTATGACCTAAAGATTAATTAAATTTTCGTTGATTTCTTTGCTACTACTTACTCAAATAATACACACGAGAATAATTCTTCGTATCCTAATGAGACATTTCACTTATTGGATGTGAACACTTCCTTCATAAGTAGTTATATAGTCTTCTCGAATTTAAATCTGCTCCTGATTGAATACCCAGTAGCATCCTAAAGAATTGTGCAGAAACTCTGTGCCATCCGCTTACTAGAATATTTAAAAAATCTTTAGAATTATGTTGCTTACCACTCATATTGAAGAGTTCATTTTTATTATTACATTTTTTAAATTGGAATTAAAGTATATCAAACTATAGAAAAATTCCTAAGCTAAATGCTATTCCGAAACTACTTGAAAAGATTATAACTTATAGCCTGTCATTTCAATCGTCTTCACTTTTATCTCCATATCAGTACGGCTTTTGTAAATCTCGCTACACCACAACTAATTTTCTGGTACTAACTACTATGGTGAATGATGCCTTCTTCAATTGTAAACAAACAGGCATTGTTTATAAAGACTTTATCAATGCTTTTGGTAAAGTAAATCATAGTCTAATGCACAAATTATCGCACATGAGATTTAGTACGATAACTTTAAAATGGCTGAGCTCGTATCTATATAATAGAATGCAATTCCGAAATGTTTTTTCGAAAAACATTGTTATGTTCCTCAAGGATTTCATCCACATTCTTTAGTGTTAATTTTATTTATAAATAATTTATCCTCGACTATTATACATTCCAAATTTTTAATGTATGCTAATGATGTTAAAGTTTTTATGGCTTGAAAAAATTTAATGATTATATTCTACTGCAAACAGATATTGATAAGCTTTTCTATTGGTGTCGAATAAGTTTAATAGAATTGAATTTAAAAACATATGTTTACATGTCTTTCTTTAGAGTATCAAATTGTATTCCGGTTATTATGTTAACGGAACAACGCTTGTTAAAGTCGACAATATTACTGATCTTTGAAATGCGTTGAACTGTAAAGTTAATTTTCGCGATCACATTACACTTACTACTGATATACCTGGTTTTATAAAACGCTTGACCAAAGAATTTTTCTATCCCTATATCACTAAACAACTTTACACTTTATTAGTTCGCCCTCTACTTGAATATGAATCTACTATATTGAATATGAATCCCTATAAACAGAATTTAATTCATTCATTTTTCATTAATCTGCTTACGCGGCTTTCGATGGAATTCATATGTTCTGCTGTCGTACACTAACTGGCTCATTAAATTACTTACTTCGGGAAGTCCGCGAGTAATGTTCAGTGTCACTATTCTTTTGGCAGTTATTTACGATGATGTTGATTCTAAGTTTCTGCTTCAACTCACCATTATTAACCTATAAATATACAATATCATCAATCTGTTTACGCCAATGAATTCCATTTGAATTCTTAATTATGATTTAAATTCTGTATTATTACTTCAGTCTGTTAGGTTACACTGCCCACTAAAGGTGTTATTATTTTGATGGCCTGATTTAAAAGTCTTTTGATTTCAGTTCCCCGGGCAGATTTTAATGCCTTTTATTAAAAAAGTATAAGAGTAAAATTTTAAGCGAAGCTGATAACCTTTAGTGGACCCAGAAATGACTTTAATATATCTTTTTACAAATTAATAGATTGAAATAGTTATAATTTTTTTAATAATACTATTTTTTTAGTGATTTGAATTAACATAACAACAACATTGAAAAAAGAATTGTTTTTTGGATCTTTATTTCTTAAAATTATGGATTTAACATTAGATATGATTTTTTATACGGAAAATATTTCTGTCGATAAACTTCAACAACATGAGACAACAAGTGTTGAATAAATTTAACGCCTCTTTCAGCAGTATCTTTAACAGCAAATAAGTATTTAATCGTATTTCGAACGGGAGCAAGGATTTATAGCCTTTTAAACTGGTATTTTGGTAATGAAAGCATAGAAATCGTTTAGAAAATACTTTAAAAATAAATTGGCTGCTTCAAAATTGGCAATCCACTCAATATGTTCGATGTATATTAATCACCCATATATTTCAAAAAATTAAAAATCGTAGATCTTTCGTGCTGCTGCTCGTTCAATCATGTTTAAATCTGCGCAAGATTGGAAAAAACGTTATATTTACTATCTACGACGCCTTTTTGCTTAGAATCTGGCTTAAGCTCTTTATAGTGTTCTACTTTGAAACTGCGCTTTAACTACATGAACAAAGTTTTAAATATGAATCGTGACAGATTACCACGCATTCTTGCGGAGGCAGTCATAGTTCAAGACGTCTACTGGGCAGATGACTGGACCAATCTTTGCCAACGTCTTCAACTACTCCCCCTAATACTAATGCTCCACTTTGCAAACATTGGAAATTAATAGTTAAATTACTTGAAATAAAAGAACAAGAGGAAAATGTAACTCGCGCACTAAATTCTTAAAACCATGATCTTTACTGACTATTAAATTATAATGTTACTCCGCTGTTCACCTTAAATTTTTCATCCCGCATTACTAGTCTTTTAATTAAAGCCAGGGGCGGTTTAGTCGAATCAAATGCCAAACCCTTTATAAATAATCCAATAGTAAAGTGCATTATCCGCAATTTAGATGAATCGGAAAACACATCTCACTTTATTGTTGTCTGTCCCATCTATAAGGAAATCAGGCTAAAATGGTTCGGACAGTATCAGTTGAGTTTTAATGGATTTGGATTTTGAACTGATCTAACTTTTTAGCCTTACATAAATACCTAGAATCATCTATTAAGTATCGCAAACTTATAATAAATGAATTTGAGTTGTAGTCTCCCTATTAAAAAAAAAAATAATAATTAAATATCTATTTATATCTTCTTCTTTCTTTTGTTAAATATTTATCATTTTTTTAACTACCATTGAATTAATTAATTTATATATGCATGCATACCTTTAATAATTTAAAAAAAATAGAATTAAATGAATACTTAGAAATTTGCCAATCTGGCTCATAAAATTCGTGTTGTACCGAATACAGATAGCCAATAAGAAAATTATAAATTGTGAATTGATGAATATTTGCTTGCATACAATTTGAATATCTATTAATAAATAAAAATAATAATGCCTTCCTTAAGTTCAAATGATGTTTCCCAAATTAAAGGCTCAAACTCTAGAAATTTCATTTATATACTAAACCGAAGTACTTAGTTTTTTCATAAATACTTGGTTTTTGAAGAGGGTTCGCCAACTAACCGAACTTAAGTAAAGTCTTGGTACGTTTGACTAATAACTGATCATTAGTTCATATGATTTTAGTTGGTTTTCGTAAAATCTTGAATTAACAGCATATCCTTCCATTAAACATCGGTAATTCCTTTGAAATTTTTTAAATATTTAAAATATAAATATACATACAGTGATCGAACAAATAATAGGGACGCAGCTTAACATTTTATTGCATTTTTTCCTACAAAACTCAAATAAAGTGTGAATTGTAACGAAAATATGTTCGTACATACGATTTTACATCTGACACAAAGAAATTAATCTTCGTTTCGTCAGACCATAGCGTGTTATTCTAATTATTACGGTGTAGATGTTGTTTTCGTTTACTGAGAAAAGATACATTTGAAGGACTCTTAAGCATAAGTCTAGCCTCCACAAGCTTTGTTCTTATTTCTTATTGGCGCCTTGAAACTGGTGCATTTTTCAGGCTTTTTGATGACTATATATCCAAGCCGATAGTTAGTTCACTCTTTCTTTCCTTATCCTCTGCAGATTTTTTTCTTCATTGGATTGAATTAAATACTTTAGTTTTGGAGCTCTTCATAGTCTTAATAAATTCCCATCAACAAAACCTCAATACATGATATATTATAGGAAAAAGGGAAAATGTTCTTTTTATTTCTTTCAACGCTGTATATTTGAATTGTTTTTCTAAAGTTTTTTTATTAATTTGTTTTGTTTTACAACATACAATAATACGACAGAGGTTTTGAATTCGACTAATATCTTACAACTTTTAGGACAAGAGTCCTTTGCCCAAATCTCTCTCTCCCTCTTCAAAATTATTTAATTAATTCGTAATGATTTCCTTTAACATTTGTGGCAATTGTGTGGTTTTTCGTTAAAAGGAATTCACTGTTACTGTTGGTGGTGGTTGTAGCAATTGATAACAGTGTTTGAAATCTAATTAATCATTAAATGGAATTGTCGTCAACATTAAGCGGTACATTAATCATTAAACGGATCAAATAGACATACAATATTCCGTTATACTTACATACAAGTATATCCATACAAAAACGTATAAATACATTTATAAAATGACAAAAACAAAGAATTTAGAAATAACAGAATTAAACATAGACGGAGACGGAAGTAAACAAATGATTACTTTGTTACTTTTTGACAAATAAATGATTTCTCTTTATAAAACAAAAAAAGTTTGTTGAGTAAATAGATATTAGGGCGGAAAATACTGCAAAAGAAATTAAATAAAAATAAATTAGAAACATAAAAAAAAATACCATACAATCAGGTGGCTTTCCTTGTGCCTGATTTGTCTCCACCATTGTTTATATATACCTTCTTTAAGCTTTCACACCTTTGGTATGAGCTTTCACAGTAGAGACGATCTTTATACTTCTCGGTGGCTTGGTTCACAAGTAAGTACAAAACATAATGACGTCACCGCTATTGCCAGGTTGCACAAAGCCCTTTAAAAAGAAGCTGTGATTCCGATAGGCGTACTCAGGACACCGGATGGTGAATATATCAATGCTTTTTATGAGATAGTAGAGTTTTATTTTAGGAATCACTTTCTGGACGGCAGGCTATGCTCATCGTGTAGTGACATACAGGAGCGAAGACTTGCATTCGACAGAGTACAACGAATCGAACTATCAAAAGGATAGTAACCTTTGATAAGGTAGAACCCGCTAAAAATTGTATTAAATTATCGGGACCAGATGGTACAATTTTCCCGAAAATTTTCAACTGACACAGCACTACACAAACTAATTTCGGATATCGAAAAAAGTCTGTAAGTTTTTGGGAAATATCTCGCTGTAAATTTATGAGCACTGAGAGTGCCTTCGACAATTTGAACTTTCTGGTAATGGAAATGACGCTCTTAAAAAGAGGAGGCAATCCGGGAATAGTCAAATAGGTCAGCAGCATACTAAATCAACGGTCGATTAGTGCCTCTCTCGGTTCTACAAGCGTCAGTGTCACTGCGGTGGAGAAATGCGCTCAAATGGGAGGGTCAATTATATTCTGTCCTAGTTAACAACCTAATTAGGATCATTAAGAGGAAGGTATACAAAACTATGGCTACGCGATGGACATCTCTTTGATAATCAAAGGAAATCATCTTGGGACGACTGGTGAACTGATACAAGTCGGTCTGTCCGCAACATGTAAATGATGCAGAGAGTTCCGCTTTAAGTCAGTAATAAAAAAGCCTACAACGAGCCTTTGAACTACGAAACAACTACTTGGTACGTACTGAGGTCTGAGCCATAGAATGCCCTACTGAATATATATATCCAAAAGGTAAGGCCTACGATACTATATGGCGCTCAAATATGATCTCGGGGCTATGTGATAGGTAGAGTATTACCTGTTTATGTCTATTCAACGTGTACTAATTTAATACCTCGTCCAAGACCGTCCTCACACAACGTACTCTAGTATTTCCCACGAATAACCAATTTACTGACACACCTATGAGCCTACATGGTGAGAAAGCCATCAACTACTACCGGTTATAACAATGAAGAAAGTACTTCATCCTGAGGGCACCCTTTTGACGCCATAACAGTGGATTCCTTCTTATCAAAACACGAGCTGATGATCCTGTTCCTAAGCACGGAACTGATCGAAGCTATAATTGACTTGGCTAGCAATAGAGTCAAGGCCTGTATTTTCAAAAAGTCCCTGAATATCTAAGAAAGCACAAAGATCCACTACCCTAACACGGAATGTTTTTTCAATACTGTCCATAAGAGACAAAACCTGAAAAGGCTTAACATGGCTAAACAAGCAATCTCAGTTCATATGAAGAAACAACTTAAGGCAGGCAATCTTATTTGTGATCTACCGATTTTGAGGGGTATCGTGGGCATACTTTACATGTCTAGGCAAGTGTTCACATGGATCTTGTGCACAACTTCGCCCGGAAGTACAAGGTGATTTTTGCGACAAATTAAGAGCGGATCGCAGAACTAAAGTGCTCACAAGATGACTAACAAAAGTGTTACACGGATGGATCTAAAACGCTCCACGATGTGGAAGCATGAATAGTGGAGCCCAGAGAATGCAATCAAGACCCTTAGCAATTTTACATTTACGTCCAGGACAGTACACAGCAACACGCTTAACAGCCCAGCTACTAAGAATCAGATTACACTGGACTGGGCGACAGGACATGAGTGTAAACAAGTGGGCTGAGAAGACTTTTAAAGTGCGTGACATTCATTATGAGCTAACTTGGAACAATACCACTTACCTCAATCATTCCCAAAAGGTTTCGGAGCTTCGACAACAAAAGAACGAAGTTTCCACTGAAAATTGTTATGAACTCATCGGTCAATAGAACCTAAACAGAATTGGCATATCCAACACTGGCGCCTGAAGTTGGAGCATTACTGATCAAATAATCCAACTTCATATGGTGTGTTGCTTTCGTCACAGGAAACACACGGTGATATACGCTGGGTTAGCACTCCCATTTGTTGGCACTTCCTTTGAGGGAGCTAGTCTGGTTTGTTGCCATATGAAACCTGTGAATATAATTGCCGGCACAGTAGGTCAACGATATTTACTGTTAAAAAAGCTCACTCAACCTTAATTACATTACATCAAAAGTAAAAAAGGATCTAAGAGGTCTTATAAGAAATTTAATTCTGTTGCAAAGGTTAACAGAAACTCACATTCTGTAGATCACAGAGAATAACTATTAAATAGATCGCAATAAATGCTGCTAATAGAGCAAGTTGTATAAGTTCTAATCTCGTTAGCCTCGTTAATTAATTTAAATTTGAACCACCCTAACTAAGAATAGTCATGAACAGCAAAAAGCCCTAAACACAAAGTCATTGCAAACAAATAAACAATAAAGACAGGCTAGAGAACGTCATGAGCACAAAACAAAAGCCCACCTATAAAGCGAAAAAGGAGAAAATGCTGGAAAATGGGTTCACCATTAAACGATTGTAGCAATAATAAGTTAAGCAAACAATGACATTTGAAAAAAAAAACGGTCCATTATGTCATGAGAATCACAAATTCAATTCAAAAGGAAAAAGAAAATTATTTTCTGCCTTGACAAGAACACGCTCACGCATACATAACTCGCGTCATTGTTGGCAGAAAAGCTTTGATACAAATGATTATACAAATGGAACAATGAAATCAAATAAACAACAATTAAAAAGCAAACAATTTTCTATACATACGCACACAAACACATAAGTAAGTGAATGAGTGCATGATGCGTATGCATCCGTTTCCGTTAATCTTAAACACATACTACTGCCGTCGTTATAATAGTCGCTTTATACTACTCGTACTTGCATCATTTACTACGAATTGTTAACGTTTTTATGTCAACAATTGTCATTGATATTGCTGCTGCTACTGTTCAATGGAACAGCTCGCCTTCATCACATACTTTATACTTTTGTGCATCAATCTTTTATTTTTCTCGCTAATACTCTTACAGTTGTTTTCCGAAGTGTTAAATAGGCTTCTGCTATGTTCCATCAATGAAATGAGCTCAAGTGTTGGTTTGTTAAGTTTCTTTGGATCAATGCAAGCAAATGCATCAGCATCGCTATCATGCCTCATCATGTTGTTGTTGATGACACAAACCATATTACTGCCATCGGTCTTATTGATGCTGATGTTGATTAGTAGTAGCATTTTTATTGCACTTACATTTGGACAAGATAGACTTAAAAGAGTACTAAATATAGTCAGCACAATTCTTGGTTAGAGATGTTTGATACTGCAGGCTTTTAATGAAGTAAATTAAATCAAAAAATGACAGCGAAATAAGTGACTTTTAACATAAAATGTTTGTTTTGAATATAGAGTTTTTCAATAAGAATGCCCAAGCTTATGGTAAACAAAGCCAAAGCTTATACTTTGCCGCAGGAATCTCATTCTGTGCGCAAAGTACGTACTCAAATCTATTGACATACATCGAACAAAATCTACACTGATCATCTCCAACATTCCGTAAGATATATTGATACTGCCACATACCTTTCAACAAGGCACAGAAATGATTAAAATTCATTTTAAAAAAATGGTGAAAATTTCGTAGTCATAGTTAGCAAAATTAAAGAATTTTTTTTTTCTTAAGACCAGCATTCATGTAATAACCTCTACTCAAGCAGTTCATTGGTACTAAGAATGTAGGTTGTGAAAAGGAGACCAGAGAGTACTGTTTATGGACGTTCGTTTTAAATGTACTCATGTCGTAAATGACAGCGAGGACTTTCGGAGAAGATTGTTCAACAAACGAACGGCGCGACTAAGGCACGAATCCTTCCTATAGCGTTGTGAATTTCACTAGACAATCAAATACAAGCAACGTTGGGATTTATTGGAAATTTATTTCCAAAAAAAGACAGTTGGTTGGATTTTGCAAAAAAAAAAAAAACAAAAAAAAGAAATCGCTTGGGATGAAGCTCATTTTCATCTTGGTGGGAACGTTAATAAGCAAAATTGCCGTATTTGGGGCTCAAGAAAAAAAAACCCAAATGTGGTCTAACAGAAGCCAATGCTCTCATTACGATTGACTCTTTGGTGCGGTTTTTGGAGTGAAGGCATCATTGGCCCATATTTCTGTGAAAATGAGGGTGGCGTAACCATTACGGTCAACGTAGGCACCTATCGCCCCATGATAACCGACTTTTTGTGCCCACTCTTCATGGTATTGATGTGAACGATGTTTGGTTTCAACAGGATCGTGCAACTGGCCCTACATCTCATGCCACAATCGATTTATTGTGTCAAACGCTTGATGGCCTTTTAATTAGCTAAAATGGCGATGTCAGTTGGCCGCCAAGAAGCTGAGATTTGACACCGTTGGACTATTTTCTGTGGGACGCCGTTAAAGACAAGTGTTATGCCGACAAACCAGAGATGATTGAGCATTTTAAGGCCAAATTTCGTGAAGCCATTGCCGAGATACGACACCATACATTCGAAAAAGTTCTCAGAAATTGGTCTGTTCGAATTGGGTACTGTGAGGCAAAAAAAAATATTTCAAATCATTTTTGTTTTATGTCATTTTAAATTTAAGCTTTTACATGGCTCACCCTATAAAAATACGTGTACCACGTAAAATATGTATAATTATTAGTAATTAATTCCTTAATTTTTTCGGAATATATTCCATTATAGCACATACGCCACATTGCGACGATGCTCTAATGAATCAATAGAGTTGGCTACCTTAGTGGCATTAATGAGTACCTTCATCCTCTCCTGTACGCTGCCGAGAAGCTCCTAAATAGTCTTTGATGCACTGGCACGTACATGAAAGCATCTGATAGATATATGTCTCTTTGTTAAAAGACAACACTGTGTCTTGCGTGCATTAAAATCGACCCTGTATGTAGGGTCGTAGAATCTCATCATATCGTTTGTGACTGTATCATTCATATTCATCTTTTTCGCCACAATCTCCAAAGAATTCAAAGGAATATGAATAACAAATGTTGCTGTTATCTGCGAAAGAATAGATCGGATTGGAAGTGAGAAGAAGAATGTCGTTAATAAATATTAAGAATAGAATTAGAGAGAGAACAGAGCCTTGCGGTACCCCTGAGTATAATCTAAACTCGCTGGATGTGACCCCATATATAGCCATTCTTATAGAGCGATTTCTGTCACAACTCGATATAAATCGAGAGAAGTAACTACCGACACCAAAAGCAATAAGATTCGAAATGAGAGACTTATGCCAAACTCTATCAAACGCCTTAGATATATATAGAGCCAGAACATTACTTTCTCCAAAAACATAAACGGTCCTTGCGAAAACCATACTGTCGATAGCTTAGCAAATTTTTTTGCTCCAAGTACATCACAAGATTATGATTAATCATACTCTCTTTCCTTTTAAAAATCTTTGATGTTTCTTAATATTCGACAAACGAAGTGCAACATTTTTTGTCAGAAAAGAAAACGCCATTAGATAGTGTGGAACAAACTGCTGTTAAGCGCTTGTTCTCATAGTTATTAGCCTAGCTTTTCTTGAGGATTGGAGTTATATTAGTAACCTTCCAGCAAGATTAAAAAATATCGGTGCGATATGACGCACTGCAATGGTTAGTTAATAGACGCAAAAAGTCAATATTTTTGACTACCGACTATCAAAAACCTTGTGTCTTTGATAACTAGGTCCTTGAAATGATTAAACTGACCCGGAATTTTATCGAAAAATCATCTAGAGTGGTGAGGCCCACTCGTAGACTAGGCTAATAAGCAGTATTGTCGTATTTGGTGGCCGGCGAATTAAAGAATTTTGTTGAGAAGCCTCTCCATTGTCAGCATGACTATTTGATGCGAAGCAGTTGTTACGGTGAATGCGCAATCGAAAGATTGTTAAAGATTATGGAGTTGGAAAATATTGATGCTGACGACATTCATTGCCAACACAATTAACGATACCATCACTTTTTTTCTTTGCGTGAAAAGTTTCTTGATCGTGTAATTTCTACAAGGGCAATCACAATTTACCGCCGAGATAAGCTCCATGCCATTAGTTTACAAAAGATTCAAGTACTCAAAGTTGGAAGTTAAGCGAATTGGTAATGAAAGATATAATAAATAGAATATGGTCCTTCAAACACTGCTCTAACAGTCATTTGGCTGACATAATCTTCATCATTATAGGCATACTTTCCTCCTTACATCTAAATAAACGTCCAATGATGTCGCTCAAAAACACTTGTTTTCTTTTTACATATCGAAAAGAACCCCATTATTGGAGACCCTGTTTTTGACTTTAACTAGTTAGCAACAGGGGCAACGGACTTATGATTCAACTAATGCATACAAATACATACAAATTATACATCGGGTGAGCCCTTTAAAAATTTAAATTTAAGAATGCAGTAAAACAAAAACAGTTTAATATTTTTCTTTATTTATTTTGTTGTTGTGAAGAACAATTGTTCTGGTTAGAAATGAAATATTTTTCATTATACGGCTGCCGCAGCTCGCCTCACAATACCACATCCGATTGTACCAATTTTCGAGAACTCTTTCGAGTGTATGGGTTCGTATTTATTGACATTACGAATGTTGGCCTTCAGAAGCTCAATTGTCTCTGGTTTGTCAGCAGAGCACTTGTCCTTAACGGCGCCACACAGAAAATAGTTCAGCGGTATCAAATCATTGTGCCGCTGTGGTATGGTAAGTAAGACATCCGTCTACGAACCAAGAGGTCCCCGGTTCAGCACCAGACCAGACCAAACCATCAGATGATTTTCAACAGCGACATTATCTCATAGCACTGCTAGAGACTGTTTATGAGCATTTAGGCTATGAAAAACTTCTCTAACTAATGCATATACCGTTCGAAGCTAACGTTAAATTGCAGATCCCTTTCAATCAGTCTAAAAATAGCAGCTCATTAATTGAGAGAAGTCCCACTTGTCCCATTTGGGTTGTCGCGGGAATTATGTGTATTTGTTGTGTCAAATCGCAGCATCTTGGCGGCAAACTGACATCACGCTTTGATATTTTCGGGTGAACGCAGAGTACGAGTACGCTTATGGCGCATCTACAGTTTCATGAACTTTAGCAATAAGCTTGCGTATACCGTGTACTGTTGCTCCTTCTCCGCGATCAAATTTTTTACGACATTTTCGCGCAGTTGCCAAACAATTGTCTCTGTGTTGAAAATAAGGTTCAAATAAATCTCAACGTTGCTCAAACGTAAATCGACTCATTTCATTCAGTGGAGATATTGGGTAAACAAGTTAATAATGTCGATTTGGAAAAGATATGACATGTATTAATAAGAACAAATATGGTATTTTGGAAGGTAAACATCTGTCATTATAATTAAGAATTCGATAGACACCAAAGTGTAAACACACATTTTTTCAATCGCTATAATAATGTCGAATTTTGTGCCTAAAAAAATGTTTTGCGGGGAAGTCTGATAACCTTCATTTTCATTTGAAAAAAACGTCTGCTAAAAGTTATCGAAGCAGTAGAAGCTTACGGTCGACGTGCACCAACTCAAAAACTTGTGAAGAATGGTTTGCGCGATCCAAAAGTAGTGATTCCTGCACAAAAGACGAGGAGAGGCCTGGTCAGCCGAAGAAGTTGAAGATGAGGAATTGGAAGCATTACTCGACGAAAATTGTTGTCAATCGCAAGAAGAACCTGCATTATCATGGGCAGTCACACAACAAACAATTTCCCTACGTTTAAAAGCATTGTGATTCATTTAGAAGACGATTTTGCATGTCGGAAATGATGCTTGAACGCTACAAAAAGAAATCATTTATGCATCGTCTTATTACTGGATGCATTACGATAATCCTAAGTACAAAAAGTCATATGTAAAGCCCTGCAAACTAGTCAAATCAACGCCGAAACCGAATATTCATGACATTAAGGTAATTCTCTATATTTGGTAGGATCGGAAGGGTGTTTTGTATTATAAACTGTTGAAATCAGGTCAGACGATCACAGGGGACCTGTACTGAACACAATTGATTCATTTTAAAAGAGCAGTCAACGAACAACGACCAGAATATTCAACCAGACACGAGGCAACAGTCTTCCATCATGACAACGCTCGGCCACATGTTGCAAGACCGGTCAAAACCTATTTGGATGGGAAGTTTTGACTCACCCGCCTAATTGCCGAGACGATGCTTCTTCTGACTAACATTTGTTTCGATCGATGCAGAACACCTTTATTGGAATATGAACTACTTCAGAACAGGGTATCCGAAATTAGCTTGATTCACTCTTTACCTCAAAACTGGAGCATTTATTTGGAGCGGAATCCATGTGCTACTAGAAAGATGGGACAATATTTTGAAAAATGTATCAACTCATTTTGTTACAAAATGCATTTTTTAAGCAAAAAAATCGACAATATTAGCTTGTATTATCACTAATATAATATTTCATTTTATGACAATAAAATGACATAGGTATTGCCAGATTCGAAATAATCGCTGCTTCAAATTTAAACCGATAGATGGCCCACCCGATATATATTTTGTCTTTCTTTTAAAACTTAATTGCCTTAAATATTTTGAAATTCTAAATAATTAATATCTAGAATTTCACATAAAAAGGCAAGTCAAAGTTGAGACAACGAGTTAATTATTTATCCTGTAAAGTGCTATTTCTGTTACCTTGAAAACTAATTTCTGCTCTTCAATCTCAAGTGTTAGGATGTCACTGGGGGACAATGAGAATTACATTTTCAAGCAAATAGCGTGGATTACTTAGAACAATTGTTACTCAAACAAAAACCAACACTTTTTTTAATATAATGAAGTCGACGACATGGATAAGGTATAAATGACAAAGTAGTTTTTACTGACACTTAATGACATCTAAAAATGTTGTCATTATTTTCCATTGTAGTCGACATTGACAACGACATCGTCATCGTCATCGTCGTAGTCATCATCATTATCATTAACGTTAAATGTAATACAAGTCAATTCTAATATAAAAAAACAACAACAACAACAAAAACAATGTCGACTATCAGTCATCAGTTAAATGTCGTTAACAATAATATAACATCTACAACAACAATAATCTAAGCGACTACAATAGTACAAGTAATTTTAGTAAAAACAAAATCACTTAAATCGCAGGGCTTAGAGACGCAGGGTATACACATACCAAAAATTGTGTCTGAAACAATAATGGTTGACAGACAATCACTATTTCAGAGTTTCAATTGTTTGTCTTTATTATTCCCTTTTACTTTATTCGCTTATTCACTCATTCATTCATTCATTCATTGTTTAGATTGTGTCTTTATTTGAGGAAAAAAAAATTAAATAAAAAAGGAAAGCAAACAAGCCATGCCGTTAAATGGAAGGAAAATCTAAACATTTTATATCTGCTGCTCATTAATGTAGAGCGGGGGGTATTTTTAAGCATTTAGAGCGAGAGTTCATTAATGTTTTGCTAAAATAAAATCAAAGTCAACCATTATGACCAATTCGAATACAACAAACACGACTGTTGACCATTTAATGGGTTTGCATACGAAATAACAAACAAACGATTGACCGTAGAGTCTCTGCCATCATTTAATTTCCAACAATATATTTTCAACTTTGATATTCTCTTTTTTTGTTGATAATTCCATTAATTGTCATCGTTATTTTTGTTTGTGCTAACAAAACACAGATATGAAGCGAATTTTAAGGCAGTTTAATGAGAGTAGTTCCGCGATTTCCTAGGTCGGGTTAGTTGAAGTTATGTTAGTTGCTTGAAAAATGGTGTGTTCATTCAAAGGCTTCCAGCGGCTATTTCTGTTAAATTTAACCAGATCAGAGATGCATTTTCCATTCCAGATCTCTTATTCATAAGAGAAACCTGTAAAAGGAAGCACTAGACAGTAAAAGTGTAAGATTTCTTTGATAAAGTTTGATCCAACCATACTGCAGGATGTTAATTGTTAGTCACACCTTATCATCAAGTTTTTTGCCAAACTTAATTTACCATTTCTTTTGACAAATTCTACTATGGACAGGTACACAATTGAGCAGCGCGTAAAGATTGTTGAAGCCGTTTACGAAAATCGGCGTTCAAATCAAAACGAATTTCGTGCAATTCGTGACTTTCTGGTCAGCATATCAAACAAATCTGTCTACAATCGGGAGAATTGTGAGCAAATTTCAGTATGCCGGGTCTGTGGAAAATGTGAAAGCACCTGTGCATGCTCAGCCAGTTCGTTCTGCGCAAAACATTGCTGATTTACGCGATAGTGTGGAAGAAGACTCGACTCCTCGACTCGTCGTCGTGCCAAACAATATTGTAAACATCTCACGAAGACCATTGAAGCGAAATTTGAATAAAGATTTGAATTTTCCTACGTACAAAATTCAATTGGCTCAAGAGCTTAAGCCTACTGACTATTTCAAGCTTCATCAATACGCCGAAAGTTTAGTTAAAGAGACAAAAGTGAATGGTGACTTTACAAAGAAAATTATTTTCAGCGACGAGGCACACTTTCACCTCAATGGATTAGTTAACAACAAAATTGCTGAATTTGGGTAAATAACGATGGATGATTATAAAGAAGCTAATGCATCCAGAAAGAGTAACTGTTTGGTGCGGTTTATGGGCTGTCGGCGTCATTTGGCGATCCTCGAAAATGAGGTCGGCCAAGCAGTTACGGTAAATGGTGAGCGCTATCGCGAGATGATAACTTCGGACGGAATTCTTATGGACAGAAATTGGGGATATAGACTTGGGCGATATGTGGTTCCAAGGTATAGTGCCACTTGCCACACAGCCAACGAAATAATGGCTCTTTGGCGCTAGAAATTCACGGGCTGTGCTATCTCATGTCGTGGCAATGTTAATTGTGATCATGTGAGTTGACACCGATGAACAGAAGAAAAAGTGTACCTTAATAAGCCAAGAACAATTTAAGAGCTAAAGAATGAGATAATTCGGCACATTAACAACATTGAACCTCAACTATGTCTCAGAGTCATTGAAAAATGAACCGACGGATAAAGGTATGCCGCTGAATTCGTGGCGTGCATTTGGCCGATATTTTGTAATGCGTGAATTATTAACATAGATCCTTCTATCTTAATAAAAAATATTAAGAAGCATTCTATCGTCACGTACAGACAAATTCAACTGTTTCGAACCCTTTAAAAATGATTAGTTTTTAAAAAAGCAGTGCATCAGAACTAAATTTTAGCTCCGAACCAAGCTCGCTGCTGGCAGAAAAAAATTTTAATAAAACACATATTTCTTCCTAAAAATAAGTTTCTATTCTGCCACGTGGGGGACACATTGCCTCACGTGGAGAACATTTTTGAATTTATATCTATTAGATAAACAAAATTATTAATATTCGGATACAGTTTTCTTTGCGGAAAATATAGCTTTTTTCTGTTTTACACTACTCGTTTAGGCTCATAATTTTTTCTAAAAGTAATCTTGTCATATTACCGCCATCCATCCATCAATAACAATTTTTTTGATGTGACAAAATATTTGCAAAAAGGTCGTTTTGTACTTTTCACTCAGTATTGATTTTAGTTTTACCATATAACGGTTATAAAAGACTTTCACAATCTGTTAAGGTGTATCGTTACCTGTCGTACTTGCACTTGAAGTTTCGGCTACAGCCAGCGCTGCCAACTGTGCAGATTTATTGAAAATTGAAAATTGTATGATAGTAATAATATCTGTTTATATAATTAGAAGATGTCAGATATTTTATCTTTAGTGCCACCTATAGAGACTTTTACCACCAAAAATCAACTATTAGTAAAGCGTCTATGTAAAAAGCTTTTTCATCAGCGCTAAAACCAGTAAAAGCTAGCGGTAAAAAAATAAATTAATTTTTTTAGTTCACATTTTTACAATTAAATTTAAATAAAGCATCACGTGGGGGACATATGAAGTTACCCATGAATTATAACTAATTTCTCGTTAACGAAACACTTTACGAAAAAAAAAACTTTAATTAAGAATAGTACTCACCAGTTATTTGAACTTGAAAGAAAAAAATTAAATAGTGACAGAAACATTTCAACACCTGGTATGGGTTCAAATAAAAAGTCTAATTGTTGGTACTCTCAAAAAAATAACCGTATTTTATAAGAACGTTACTCGTTCATTAAAATTTATAAAAATTATTTTAGATGAGTATGTACTCTCAGTATGTAGATGTAAAGTAAAATAAGAAACTAATGTTTGCAAAATTGTTTAGAGTTTCACTTTTTCATAAAATGCTTTTTAAGATAATACTCTGAAAACTTCTTGTCTTATTTGCAATGAACATCGTTCGTTTTGGTCACACCACCATTTATTTTCAGCAAATCCTGTTTATTATTATAGTAATCCACATATGCAGAGTTTCAAGCTAAAACAATGTCAGCAAGCGAACCAGCATTGCCAACTCGTTCTTAAACTTTTTCTTTGCTAAATGATTTCATTTCTGCTTCAAATATTACTTTTGTCTTAATAATATTAACGGATAATCGCCATACACTTTTCAAGATATTCGTTGTAAATTACAACTCATACATCCCATAAAACTTTAGCCATGGAATTGTTAGAAAAAATTAAGTTTTTTAAGTACATATTCACCCGAAGAAATCCAGAGTTTCGATTTTTCTTTGGTCTCTGATGTCTATCAGTAAATCTAAGTTAGGTCTCCGGAAAGAAAACTTATTAGAAATTTCTACCTTTGTCGCTAAATGGTTTTGATATTCATATAACACGCAACACTTTTGATCAATTTCTCTCTAAAAAAAAGTAGATGACATCTTGTATCTTATGAAGCATAATCCTGCAGACAAGCTGTCTAATAATAGCGAAGAATCTCGACATCAACCAAACGCAATATCGGAATCATTTAAGAAAGCTTGGCAATTCAAAGAAAATCGAAAACAAATTAATAAAAACATATTTTTGATCGATTTACCTTCAGTAAAACGCTACCAAAATACTACAACAGTTAACCCGTTTTGAAAAGAACTGTTGATGATGTTAATACCTGGTTTTATGGCAAACAATGTTATGTTGAGTGTTTGGTTTGATTGTAAGGAAATAATTCACTATAAGCCGCTACAATCTGCCCAAACGATTAATTATGAACTTTGTTACTCATAATTTGATCATTTTAAAGAAACTAGAATGAGTCACCAACAAAAAGTTGTTGTGCTAGTATTACGACAATATAAGGCGATACATAATTTTGAAGACCCGCGAGATTAAGGCGTGTGCACAGTTTAGCCCAAACGTTGCTGCGTTTGAAAGATTCGAAAACTTAATTTTACTACTGACACTCGGACAACAACATGTTGTACAAAATGAGATCCGTGCGAAAATAAAAGGGATATGCTAAATTGGGAAAATACGGGTGCAACAACCGAAACCTGCCTTAGTGGAACAGGCATGGTGAATATTATACATATGCCAGGACATCATGAGAATGAACTGGCGATTAGAGTGCCAACGGTGAACTTGTAGAGTCTTAAGATACGAATAGTTTATTCAGCACTTGAAATTGTATTTTGTTTTCTAATTTTCGAGAAAATTGATGAAGTTATTTGCTTTGGTGGTTTTCAGCAACAAACTTGCAGACGCAGCAGAGTTAAAATTCAACAGTTAACTAGTAATTGATAATGTAAGTTACCGAAAGCAGTATCATTGAGTTCATGGAAGTTTAGACTTTATATAAGAAACTTCAAGAATTTTAAATAAGTTAAGTAAGTAGCATTCCAAAAATTTACAGGAGAAGTAAAAAACTTTCTAAAATTGAAGTTAAACCATTTAGGTTAAGCTTAGAATACTGTTGATATTGTTACGTTTTAACCCTTTTAAAACGCTTGCGTTCTTTTAAATTGCGTAGAATAAAATATATGCAGCGAATTTAAAGATTTACTTTATACAGTCGTGTATTTACACAATTATAACTATACGGTCTCTAACTTATTTAATATCCGCTTAATACACCAATTTACTCAATACTCAACTCTTAGTACGACACACTATGACTGCTAAACTATAACTGACTGACTAAGCATAATGCGCCGCCTCTTATTAAAAAATTGGTTATAATTTTAAATAGTCATATATGTACTACAATTTTCTATTCATGTTCGTTAATTCAAAATTAAAATTCAATATTGTTCAATAGGCAATTGGTAACACTTTTCAAAGCACAAATAATTACAGCATTGACAGTGTGATACATTGACAGTCTTGACAAAAACCAATAGACTAAAATCCCTCAATAATGTTTTATAGCTCCAGACATTTTTACTTTCGTAACAACATAAACGTTGTTTTTAATTGTGGAATTGTAAAAATTCATGGGAACATGTATTTCGAAAGGGTGCATTATAATCAATCGAAGAATAGATTTTGAAATATATTTAACTTAGGGCTTTTTGGATTTTATATGACGATGCATACATATACCGCTTTCGAATACTCTAAAATAAAATAAAATAAAATAAAATAAAAAAAATACAAAACATGAGCAAATAAATTTCTCCCTTTTTACTTATAGCCGTTCATTTTGACAATATTTCTTTTTTTTTCTTTCTTTAACGGCAATGGCAGCAATTGCATGTTCATCCCAGAGACACCATGATTTACAAATTTTTTTTCTCGAACAAACAATTTTATTTCCCAAATGGCTTTCAATGAATTGATCCACATTAAACTGCACATTGATGAAGAGAAATAAAACGAAAATGAAAAAAATGACTCGTTGCTGTAGCTTCTGTTGTTGCTATTGCTGTTGTATTTTATTGGCAACCAATATGACATTGGAAAATGTTGCTGCCATACTGAAATTTGCTGTTATTGCTGACACGAGGGTATCGAATTTAAAACAATCAAACAAATAAACTTTTAACGAGGAAGCAAGAAAAAAAAAGAACAATTGTAGCACTGGCGGAAAGAAATAACCATATACTGTGTAGGGTTGTTAGCAATTTTATGGTCACCACTAGAGTAGCCTTATGTAGGAAAAGTGAACATGCAAGTAAAAAGAAAGAGAAGTGATGTAGAAGGATATTAAATAAGTCATACAAGGAAACTTTGTTTATAAATTAAATATGTGAGACCAAGTGAGATTAATCCTTTATTAGCTAGGAGGTTTCTTGAAGGAAAAGAGATAAGTTTCGATTTTTTTTCATTTTAAATTCGGATGCTCTTGAAATTTCTCAAAGAACCACTAAATAATTGATGCGTTATTAGGATTTTAGTGGTCATCGGTAAAAGTGATGCCAGCGGTTATTCTCATTCAGCTCTTTGGAAAAATTAGAGTCCTCCATCACAAAAAGATAGTGATTTCAGCAAATATTGTACTATGCGTAAAACATTCTGATAACGCGTTTACAAAATCAGCACGTAAACAAACAGAGAAAGTCGATTATCTCGATCCGATATTTAAAATATGTTGACAATATTCTAATATTCAGATGAAAATATAAGAGTGCACAAACAGTTATTTCCATTTAGAGGTCAAACAAGTTTTACTGAATATATTACTTGTTTTGTGTAAAACAGCAAAACAAGGCATATATTCCAAGTCAGCTACGGCTAAGTCCAATGGATGATAAGATTTTAATAAAACCAGAATTCTGTTGTCTGACATGTCCATGAAGATGAAGAGTGCGTATTTTCCACCAAAAATGCATTGAACTTGAGCAGATCCACTTTTTAATAATAGAAGAGAGGAGGTAAATGACGAAAAGTGGAGTAGATGTAATAGACTTGGTGGTGTACAGCACCAAACGCAAAACAAATAGATGGTCATTGGCACTGACGTGGCTACATTGGGTGCATTTTGTGTAAGCAAAATCGAACCTCGAGCAATATTGCAATCATTTGGCATAGAGTTGACGTCTAACAAAAAAATTAACAAAAGAACCAATCTTAGTCGGATAAGAAGATATGTTAACGACCGGGTAGTTCTAGAGCGACAAAAAAAACTATCTTTTAAGGTGGATTATGCACTATCAATCAGATGGAATCTGCATTTTAGTAGTTTTGGTGAGTGTTTATTTATGCTTAGAATTCAACTGTAATCTGATTGGTAGTGTATTTTCACCTTTAAGAATGCATGTCTCGATTGCCCAAAACTGTGCATAAGCTTCTTTTACAGATCTTTTGGTAGCTTCATAATTCCATGCCAGTATAACTTATGTGGCTTATAATTTTTACTGTAAAGAAAGATCGTACAATAGTCAGGCAATGAAAGACCCATACTATTAAGCAAGTGCATCCAAATTTTTGAACGTGGTATAGTCAAATATTTATGGGTCAATCAAAATGTAAGTGATCTTGCATTACTATGATTCAAACACAACATCATTCCTAGCTGATAGATCTGATAAATTTTTTGATTGCTATGTTCAAATATACGAGTTGTCAAAGATCACAATTGATAGTTTTGCTAGGTTATAAATCTCTTAATGGATAATTAACTGCCAATTTCATTCATTCTCAACATTACTTAGCTTACCATTAATCCAGGTTTTAACATTAGTTGTGAAGGGCCACTGTTTTTTGACAATAATTTTGTTCGTTTGATATTCTCTTAATAAATTCATTTTCCGTTCATAATACGTCTTAAAAATAGTTCGATGTTGTTGCGTTTAACAACGTTTTGCTATTGGTGATTCGTTCAATTAAAGTTTTGTACATAAATTTATTTGACACCCAAATATTGAACTTTTTAAGTTGCCAATCTTTTTTTAGTGATTTTAAACCATCATCTGTCTGATGTTTAGGGCATTTGCTATTAGTTTTCACTAGGGAGCTCCATTATTCGACTTTTTTCAAAAACCGGTTTTCAAATAATTCGAAAAATAACAATTTAAAAAAACCAGCCTTCGAGTAATAGTTTATAAAATAACCGGTTAACCAGTTCTTTTATTAAAATAAACTTCTTCCCAATTTTCGTTGCATTTGCAAATAAAGTTGATAAATTTGTATCTCATGTTATAGTTTCTAGCAAGTAAGTATGCTGAAACAACGTTCGGCTTTTTAGGGCCTTAACGAACATTTAATCCATGACAGTGCAACTTCCTAATATTTCATTCAGTGATTCATTTTTGCGGCGTATTTCCAGTGCCTAGAGACTAGTTGGTGTAGAATCAATTTTCCTTGCTGCACAATAGCGTCAATCTTACAGATATATTTAAGGTGGTATATAATTCTTGGTGTCTATGGGCCTTTTCAGCTTACTATTTAAGGACACGCAATATATCTAGACTTAAAATTTCTATCGATTTCAAAATATTTTCACAATTCAGAGGACATTTGTAGAAACATAAATGCATGCTCCACGTAGTTAATAGTGTGTGCCACTGTAGTATGTTAGATAAGACACACGCCTAACCACCAAGAAGTCTTCGGTTCAATCCTAGACCACAACATCTAACAATTTTCAACAGCGGTATTAGCTCACAACCTTGCTAGCGACTGCTTATAAGTATTTACGCTGTGAAAAACTTCACTAACTAAATATAAAAAATTAATAATTATTTAGAGTAAATGAGAAAAGGTAATTTTTCCTCAAGTGTGCATATCTTTATCGACCTGCCATGGTTTTCACGTTCTTTGTGAGACGTTCAAGTTTGTCATATATAAAAAAAATATGACGTTATATATTATCGTTTAGAAAAATGCTAAAACGATATTTGCAATAACTTATATAGAAGAACGTAGAAAAATTATACATATTTAAATTAGCCAGTTATTTATTAATTGTGGTTATTCGGTATTCGAAAAATTACATTTTAAAAAAACCGTATTCGACAAAACCAAATAAACCAGCTTAAGCCGGCCGAATAATAACCCATCGATCTCCCTACTTTTCACGCTAGTATTACTCACCAAGTTGCAAATTGATATCAATTTATTTAATGGCCGGCGAAGAGTGATACTTTCAGAACTAGGTTGTTCAATAATCTCCTGAATAATTTTTTCACAAACAGTATTATCAGTGTACATCTTACAAATTTTCCTGCATATTTTCACTCACTTGCAAACCAATATAATACTTGCCTGAACTGTAACCTTACAAAAAGTGTTCGTTTGAGTAATACCGTAGACAGACGACAGCGTTAATGTACCGTAAAAACTCACTAATGAAAATTAAAATTTTATTCTGACAGACAACAGTTTTTGCATTAAGTAAGCAGCTGTTTCTTTGTTAACTATTTTTTTGGCATTTATACCCAGTTTAAATGGAAAGAAGACAAAAACAACGATTAGCAGCTATGCTGTTGGTCAGAAACTACTATTTGTTTAAAGAAAAGGCTGAAATTACTTTTTCTGAAACTGTTCCATAATCCATTTCAACACATTTTAATTTTAGCGAATAAACATTCATTCACAATTTGTTTGATTATCCACAGTATTGCCATATTGAAAATACTTAATGCAGTTTAAATAGAGTTTGGTTTTGTGCATTTACATCAAAATTAATACACATTAAGAAGGGGATAACTCACAAATTAGTTTGTATTAAGGCTGTTAATGCAGACTAACGCTGTTGTCTGTCTACGCTATAAGTGTTGCCCCTTAATATTCATATAACACTGTCTGGGAACATAAAACCTCGATTATTTTTTATATGACCATATATGTGATTCTTATACATTCCACTTTTATGACATTTTTGTATACGGACATCCAGCGTTGTCGACTAAATTTTCGCGTTAGTGCTTAGTACTTCCTTTTTTATAATTTTAGTGCTTTTTTCCCTTTTTGGTCGCACCAAAATATTATTTTAAATGGTAATAAAGGCTTTTACAAAAGAGTAACAACGCAGTAGAAAAGCCTTGACTGTACAAACAAACTAAATAAGTCATCTGGGTTGGATGACATACCAGCACTGGTCCTGAAGCAGTGCTATTCAGTGCTTGTAGGTTACCTTTTCAGTGCATCATATCGCGCTGGTATTTTCCCATCTTGCTGGAAGGTTGCTAATGTATCGCCAATCTCTAAAAAGCTCGAGGTTAGTTAGCCTCAGAACTAACACACAGTAGCAGTCTATCGTACGGTTTTCGAAAGGGCCGTTCTATTCGTGACCTGCTGGCGTTGCTCTTGGAGAAGTGGAGCAGCTGCATTCATAGTTTTGGCTAAAGTGAAGTTGTGGCTCTGGATGTTTTCAAAGCGTTTGATACAATTTAGAGGAAGGCTTTCATTACGAATCTATTGGTTTCGGTGTCGGTAGCCACTTCTCTCGATGTGTATCAAGCCTTCTCAGAGATCGTTCTAAAAGAACGATATAGGATAAACTCAGGGGAACCGCAAAGCCATGTTCTTTCTCCCCTTTTTGTTTTTAATTTTTCATAATGACTTTCTTCTTTCCAATTCCAATCCTATCTACTCTTTTGCAGCTGACAGCAGTATTTGTCATTCATATTCTTTTGATCGTTGGCCGAGCTTCTTGGAGATCAAGGTACAAAGGATGAATATGAACGAAATACTCGTGAGTGATCTGATGAAAATCTTCTAGTGGGATCATGCGAACAGGGACCATTTTAATCAGGGTTAATCAGGGTATAATTTATTTATTGGCAGCTGAAATGATTTCGGTCCGTTTTTTTAGCTTCAAAAAGATAATGAATTAACAAATTGATCAAAATAAAAATTTATCAAACCCCTGCTCCCCCTCTTTTTCCCGCTTCTGAGACAATTTCTAACAATATTCCGTCTTGGCAAAACTTATTGTCTTTTGAGGCGATTCAACTCTGAAGCCGGTTCAATATTTTTTCAAAGAAGTGATTTTGTTACATGGCAAAAGATATTGTATAAACGTAACAATTGTCGAAACAGCCAATAGTCAGAAGAAGAACTGTTCTGAGAATACGGCGAGTGTGACAATATATTTAATTTCATCGTTTTAAACAATTGTTTGGCAATTTTACAACGTGCGGTCACACACAGAAAAAAAATGTTTGTAAAATAATTAAAATAAGATTGATTCAATTTTTTTTTTAATAATGATTTTTCTATCTTTAACAAAAATGTTGAAATCAAAAACGATACACATACATACATATATGTGCGCAAAAAATGTACGGCATACTTCGATTAAACAATTATTATTTCAAAAACAAAATGTTGTTTAAAAATTTCTACGACTTAAAATTAACGATTTTTCATGTTGATTTAAATTTTTTTCTGTCAAGCAAAAAATGACTTGTTATGTCTGTCTTTTTATTCCGGCCGTTTTTTTTTTCGTAATTTACGGTTGAAATAGAGTAAAAACTGGTCCGATCACCGAGTTTTGGCAGCTCGTAATACAAAATTCTTTCTTGATCACCCCAAATTGCACTATAAATACTAAAATAACGTGATTGTACTATCAAATAAAATATATTGTCTACTTGAACGAAATTAGGAAGCAGTTATAATACCCCATAAAACCAAAAAAACCCATAAAAAAACCGATTAAAACCCAGTGGGTCAGGTTTTTTTGCTAACCCTAATTTTAATGCAGACAAGACCAAAGGTTGATTTTTAACAGGGACGTGGTATTGTGTGATATAACACAGACGTTGTGGTGTACTCTCATCTGTGTCTATGAAAATGTAGATATTTCAAGTGACATTCAAGTGCTTCGGTTTCGTAAGATGGTGCGAGTAATACTTCACTTCATCTGATCTCCTTCTAAATTACAAGACCTGTATCCGACCCAAAATGACTTACAACTCTAATATATGGGCCGGTGCTTCAAATTCTATTTCGGAGCTTGTCGACCGCGTACAGAAGAGGGCGAAGGTATCCATTGATGACAGTGGGTTTGCCAACTCTACTGATTCATTAGAGCATCGTCGCTATGTTGTGTTTGTTTCAGTGTTCTATCGGTACTATAACGGAATCTGTTCTGGTGAAATCAAGAAAGTAATTCTTAGAAATCATATCAAATCTTACGTAGTACTCGTATTTCTTGTAGAGCACATCCTTTTGTAATTGATTGTTAAGTAAATCGCACAACACATTATAGGAAAAATTCATTCTTTAGTCGCACTCTTCGGTGATAGAACAATCTTCCAGTGAGAATCTTCCCTGCTGTTTATGACATGAGAAAATTCAAAACGAACGTTCATAAACACTACTATCTCTATCCTCCTTCCCACAACCTATTTTCTTGGCACCAACACAATGCAAGGGGCTATCACCTAGATGCTGGCCTTAAAAAAAACAAAAAAAAATGAGAATGAATGCTTAAGTTCCATAGTACTTAATATGTCAGTATAGTATCAGCAAAAAGACACAACTCCAAATTTTAGTTTCAAATCTCAAGGCTTTCAGCGTGTATTAGCAAATTCGTCATTTATGCCTCAACAAGTAAAGAATTCAGCTTGCCCTGCATGTCCTTAAGATTCTATTGCCTTTGGAAATATCGAGGTTTTCCAGCCTTGTTTTAAGTTTTAGTTTATTTTGACCTTCGGCGTTTTGTAACACATATTCGAAGGCAACGCTGAGGAGAAAGTTAACACAGCTTTTTCTAACGCCAGTTGAGGAATGATGTATTAATTGCGTACAGCGGATCAACAATATTGATGATTTTCCTAAGACATCTCGGTGTATAAAGACTTTTCGAAATGTATAAAAGCAATATCAATTAGTGAACACCGCTTAACGGTTTGCTCTGCTTATTCGTTACGTAGTGCTATACAAGCGTGTGCATTTTTCAAACCTAAAGGTGTTTATTTTGCGTATTTTGAGAACGGTAATAGTGGAAGTTTTAAAATTTGGTCTAAGTGACTTCACTGGCAATATATAACATCAGTCAAAAAGAATGCGGCATTGGAAAGCACCTCGCATTTTTGTGTCAAATGTGTATTTGAATTATTATTAAAAATAATTGAATAAAAATAGCTCAGATTTATCAAACTTTACGCGTTTTTTTTTCTGGACTTTAGTGCTTTTTCAAATTTAAAAGTTGACAACGCTGTGACCAACATACTTTAACATATTACTGAACGTGTGGTATGATTAATATTAATTATTACTCATACGGAACGGTTGGTATTGCAAAAAATAATAAAACACTCGCATATATAATCGTAAATTAGTTGAAATATCCGCAAAATTTAAACGGAAACAATTGACATACATACAGTTGTAATAAATCACGAAATTTTGCAGAAAAGGAAATGATTAATTGATAATTAAAATTAAATAAAGTTATTAGTTTGCCCACAAACCAAAACTAATTTATTAAGTAAATAAATTGCGTAATTGAAAAAAACAAAATAAATTAACATAAAATATCGTGAAACCCTCCCAGTTTGAATAAGATAAAAGAGTCCATAAGGTAACTGAGAGCCAATAAATCAGCGAGCAAGGATTGAATACCTGCTCAAATTCTTCAGATTGACATCAGACCCCAAACCACATCAACTTAAGAAAAGGAAAGAGTGCCTCCAAAGTGGAAAAAGTTACCGAACCGAGAAGTGTGGACTTGAAAGAAGATTGTAACAACTGGAGTAGAATTACTATGCTTAAGATCATATATGCAAAATACTAGCAGCTATAATACAAGAAAGAGTCCAAAGCAAAAACCAACATTTTGTTTCTTGAGCCATCACAAAAGAAGAAGAATATGAAAAATTTTTTAGCAAAATTATCTTCACCGGTGAAGCCTATTTCCAGCTCAATGACTACGTCAACTAGAGTTGACGCATTTGAGGTAAAGAGTTATCTTAGAGCAGCCATAACATATACAAAAAGTTACAGTTTGGAGTTGTTTGTTGTTCGGGAGGATCATCGAACCATTTTTTTCTAAAACGATAATGGAAATGCGATAACGGTCAATTTAAATCGCTACAGGGTGATAATCGAAACCTTTTTGGGGAGGAAAATTAATGATTTAGACGTAGAGAACATGTGGTTCAACAAGATGGTATCACTGGTCACTGGTCACACTGCAAGAGAAATAATGCATCTTTTGAATGAAAAGTTCAAAAATCGCATTGTTTCTAGTAGGGGAGGAATAAATTGGCCACCAAGATCGTTAAATTTGATAATTTAGATTATTTTGTGGGGTTTTTTAAAGTCGAACAAATATCAGCCATTCATAATAGTTAATTGGAAAACGTTAATGACAATGCCATGCCAGCAGGTTGCCTTTGACCGACATCATTTTCCAGTTTTAAACTGAACCACTTTGCAATAAACTGAAATAAAAATATTTTCAGTTTTTGTAAAAAAGTCTTTTTTTTTATGAAAATTAAAATGATACCTCAATTTTGGATACCCTTTACTATTCGTAGATTTAAAGCAGGCGTTCGAAACAACCAGACGGGTTGCCATATAGGTATATCCCAAAATATAATTGGAAGTAAAAGGATTTTGAACTAACAGTTCTTTACAACGGAAACATTAGTCAACCATTTTATACCAACGTTTAAGTTAAACAACGATGCCCTGTATTAACATGATCTCCCAAAGAAGAGAATTTAAACTGGAGTTAAAGAACAGCAATATTACGAGGCAGCAGTACCAACAGCTTGCAAAACAGGCAAAGAAAGCCGAAAGAAGAGACGAAATAAATTCCTGGAAGGGCAAGCAAAAACATCAGAAAGCTATTGGATAGAATAATATAAGGAAACTGCACTAGACGATAGACTATCTCACAAATAGGAAGTGTAACAGGAACCAAGCAGTTACTGATCGTAGTGGCACATTAATATCGAATAGTGAGGAACAGGTATAAAGATGGAGGGAATATTTCAAGGAAATGAGTAACGTCATAGACACCGCTGCAGACATCGAAATATACCATAACAGTCCTATAGAAAGTACATTGAACATAACATGTAGGCCTTGCAGTTTGAATGGAATAAAAAAGGCCATAGTAAAGTTGAAGTATAATAAATCAGCAGGCGAAGACTGGCGGAAATCTTACGATTTGACTGCACAACCACAGCTGAATTTCTATGGCCTCATAACACATCAGCACGGGAGCAAAAAGGCATCATTGTGACTCAGGAATCACTCTGCTATATAAAAGATACTAGCACTCATAATACAAGGAAGGCTTCAGAGAAAAATAGAGAACATGTTACGAGACGAAAAGTAATGCATCCGGCCAAATAGAAGCTATTTAAAACAGGCCAACATTCTGCGCACTATAATAGAGCAGTCTCTAGAATGGCGTACTCCCTGTTTCCACTGTTCGTTGACTTCAAGAAAACCTTCCATACTTCAGAGGTGACATTATGCGGACGTTATGTTCGTACGGGAACACGCAGACTTTGGCTTTGGCTTAAACCTGCGGTTCATACTAAGGGGATACGGCTCTTTCAATTCATTGGTTGTACTTTTTGTTATAGTGTATTGTGTCCGTGGCGCATGCTGTCACTTTTAGTTCCCCCGTGAGGGTGGTTCCGTTTATTGTTCTGTTATTGAGGGTTGAGCAATATGGTGGTTGTGGTTTAGACCCAAATCGCGGGGAGAGTTATGATGGGTTGGTTTGAAGTTATCTTCTTAGCCGAATGCTGTGACCCACGGATCGATAGGAGTCTGAATAGTCTCCGATGCCTCGCCAAGGTGCTAGTCATGTTCAAATAACATGACTTCTCTTGTACGGCAGTTAAACCTGACTTGTGTCTAACATCATCACGAAGTCTCTTTAGAGATAAAGGGAATTACATGTAGTCTTTCACGCATAATGGATGATTTGGATTATGCGACTAATATTTATCTACTCCCGCACAAGATCTTTGAAAAGCAAGTTAAACTTGAAAATGTTGAGAAATAAGCCTAGATGTTGGTCGAGAAATCCAAAGCCATAAAAACTAACAACTGGACGAATTCGTAGATAGTTTCTGCTATCTGGAATCATAGTGACAGCGAATGGCTCAATTAAGCGTGAGTAGTATTCGGACAATTACAATCAGTATGGAGAAGCTCGCAAATATCCGGACGAGTCAAGTTTAGAATATTCAACGAAAGTTTAAAGTTAATGTAGAACACCATTACGTGTAAGCAACAGGTATTCTTTAATGAGTGCCTCAGAATCATATGCATGGTTTTCTGCAAGTTCACTACAATACAGGAACCCATACTTAAACAAATAAAACCTAGAAAATGGAGGTGGATCGGCTGTACCACCAGAAATAAGCAAAACAACATCACAAGAATGGCATTAGAATGGAATCCTCACGGCTCACTATGGAGCGGTCGTCCAAAAAAACATCTGGAGATATACTTTACTCCAAAGTCTAGGTCAAGGTGTGTAAATGTGCTTACTTTAAAAAAATACAAAATTTTAATTTTTCAGTTTTTAAAGGGTTAATTTTGTTATAGAAACTTTACACCTTACTGAAAAAGGCTACAACAAACAACAAAAAACTAATATAAGGTAATTTTAAATGAATTTAGAAAACACAACTTAACCTGGTTAAATTCAATTAAAAACTCAAGGCAAAGCATTTTAGTTTTTGTTTGAAAACTTTTGCTTAAGCCAAAATTAAAAACAAATTATTTTAAATTAAAAAAAATATGCAGAATATTATAAAAAAAGAGATTTTAGGAAAAATATAATAATTTTTTTTTTAAGTTTTAAAAATTGGTTTAAAATTTTTTAATACTCAAACAAAAGAGAAACAAAAATAATTTTCTTAAATCAAACCTCAAATCAATAGACTTAAATTTTATTAAATCTTTTATTTTTTCAATAAATTATTTTTCATACTCCTTTACTCGTTGGCCAATTTCTAATGCCCTCGGTTTTTTTTATCCAAAGTTACCAAATTGATTTGCTCAACTCTTTCGCCAACTTTAAAATTTTAGCAGTTCGAATAGTTTTATTTTTTTTTTCATTTCTCATTGGCTTTGTGTCTGATTTTAATGGAAAATTTCGTTAGGGCAGAAACTTTTACGATATCAATCCATTCAATATGCAACAAACAAGCTGGTATAGGCTGTAAAGTACAAAACACCTTTATTGTTTTTATATTGTATTCCATACACACATTAACCTGCTACTGTTACCAATACCAATAGTCAGGCGGCTGCTCTAAAAATAAACCGTTTTTATACAAAACGTTATTAAAAGGCAGTACAATCCCGGCTGCAATGTGTGTGCATGTATAAATGACTCTTGCATTAGTACGTTTACAATTCAAGTCACAGATGGTAGGGTTGCGTACACTGTACACTACATACGTTGGTAGAAAAAAAATTTATGGACGACCAGAGCTTCTCAATGAGTGAAAAGCTATTAAATGTAGAAAAAATTAGTCAAGTCTTTTTTGTCCTATAAGCTGTGATTTAGAGTGTCCTGTTTGCCATCAAATACTCGTAAGACTCCGGTCAGAAAGAAATCGACCAATTTACACGTTTATTTCATTCTTTCTTAAAAGAAATTCGATTGGAAATTTGTGCTATTTTTGACGTATAGGATGGTTTAAGAAGTAAATGCAGTTGTCAGAGATGGTGTTATCTGAATTAAAGGCAGAGGCTGGAAATTTTTGGGCGTTTGTTATGTAAGACTGGTTCCATATACATTATTTTAAAAAACTGGCTATCACTTACCATGAACTTTTTCCATATTTCTGGCAACATAAATATTTCGAGCCAAAAAAAGTTAAAGCGCTCTTCATCAAATAGACGATTAAAATTCTGGACTATGAGGCAAGTGAAATAAAAGCGAAACACTACATTCTTAATAGTTTATAGTTGGTTTTAAACCATTATTTCATTTAAATGGCTGCCGCGACTGGCTTCACAGTACCAATTCAATCGGATCAATTTTCGAGAACTTTTTCGACTGTATGGGGTCGTATATCGGCGTGTCCTTCAAATGTTCAAAAGTCCTTCAAATGCTCAAAAGTTTCTGGTTTGTCGGCATAACACTTGTCTTTAACGACGGCGCTCCACATAAAATAGTCCAACGGTGTCATATCGCAGCTTGTTGGCGGCCAACTGACATCACCATTTGGCTAACTAAACGGCCCTCAAACGTTCGACGCAATAAATCCATTTTGGCATGAGATGTGTGGCAAGTTGCACCATCCTGTTGAAGCCAAATATATTTCATATCAATATCATTCAGTCACTCGCAAGAGATGCATTGACTTCTGCAAGACCACGTTTGAGTTTTCTGAGGCCAAAATACGGCAATTTCGCTTATTAGCGTACGAATCAAGATGAAAAGGAGCTTCATTCGAAAATATGGATTTTTTGGCATCTATCGGAGTGAAAACGAAGCGGATGGTTATGCAGCTTCAACTCTTGAACCAAAGGAACTTTGTAAGGTGTCATACCGAGATCTTTTCGCAAAAATGGACTTAAACTGGTGCGTGAAATGCTAAATGCTTGGGAATGATGATGAGTTGATGTTGATGGATTCTCACGCACATTCTCAGCCACAGCTTCGGTATTTTAACTGTACAAGGATGCCTACGTCTTGGTGCATCATCATGTGGGACTAGTTTCCTTCTCCGATACCAAATTTTGTGCGAATTTTTCTTGCAAAGCAAGAACGGTACGATGCTTCAATCACTACAACACCTAGCGATAGACCAAATATAATTCGATTCCTTTGAGGAAAATACAGAAGCTTTGGTTTAGTAGCAAATGGAAGCTCAGTAATTACTAAATCACCGTTTCCAGTGATTTTTTTGTATAGATCGAACAATCTCAAGATCGCCTGAGGTAGTACCTTATTGAAAGCTCCCTCGATGTCCAGGAGAATCTCAAGAGTATATACTCCTCTCCAGTTTTCAAATGTACTCACTAAAGAATAGTGAGCCATCTGCACTGACCTCCCCTTGATATAGGCATGTTCAGCATTCGATAGTAATTCCCTAGAGACAATAATCCGTATGTGAATCTCCAGCAGCCTCTCCAATCTTTTAAGTGCAGATGATGATGGACTGATTGCTCTAAAATCCTTTGACTTCATATGCGAGCATTTACCCGCCTTCGGGAAAAAAATTATTCTGATCCTTCGCCAGATATGAGGAATAACCTTCGGCGCAAGACATTCCCGAAAATAGTCTCCAGCCAATTACAGGTCAAATGTAAGTCCTCCTGTAGTTGAGCTAGGATAATATCATCCGGTCCAGCCACCTTAAAGTGTTCGAAGAATCTGATAACCCATAACAGAATTCTTCTGCTCACCACCGAGCGAACAATATCCAAGTCCAGTGGACCGCTAACTGACTCCCGCAATCGAGTAGTATCAGATTTATTCCCAGGAATACCAACAGAATGCCAAGAGACTCTTTGGATAAAAAATCCCACGTTCCATCTTCTTTCATCAAATATTCCATACAAGGCAAGTCTTTAGAGCAGATTCCTAAAGCGCGCATTATGACTAATGACACCCATGACCATGGCCCTATTAAAAAGTCTCTTAGTGGCAGATCTTAGATCTTAAAGTTCCCCATTCCGCCGTTTCGGCCTTCATCTGCCCCTGCATGTACTCCTGCAGGACTCCTCAAGTGAAGTCCTACACGTATTCGTGAATTTATTGAACACTTCCCAACTCATATTCACTAGTCGATGGTCTAATCGCTCCCCAATGAGCCTACGATATACACCCCAGTTCGTTTTTCTATAGTTCCTAAAAACTACTTTTTCAGTGGTTCAAAATCAATACAAAATTGCAGATATCTATGATCAGAGAAAGAGTGCTCAGACAATACCCTTCAATCAGAAACAGTAACGTTACCGCTAATAAGAAATAGAGTCAGGTCCAAAACCTCCTTTCTATTCGAAGATAGGAAGGTAGGCTCTTCACCCCTATTACAAATTATTACAACCTCGTTAGAAATGAATCCAAAAAGTGACTCACCTCAGTAATTTATATTTGTATAATATGGTATGCGCTAGCATCCGCAACTATAATGCCTTGTTTCTTGCCTCCGTTACAATTTCCCTGACGCACTTTGGAGGTGGTTCTGGGTGATCGTGCGCTATGTATGAAGAAACCATCCAAAGATCCAGCTGCTCCTTTCTTAGCGAGAGGATGATGGATATCACTAAACCTGTGAAGTAAAGAAGCATTAAACTTTTCTTTAATGGGTGTGCTAGATCTGAGTCTATCTGACGTTTAAGGAACAAAGTTCCTGTATCCATGGGTCCTGATACTACATATACGATTAAAAACCGTGGTTCCTATATCAGAACCACATCATGTCACGATTGAGAGGAATGTTCATCGAGTGGCACCTCAGGAGGGAGTCTTATTTCCACTATTGTGGTTGACCTCGGTGAATGTACTGCTTCTGGAATTGGAGCAGGCTAGATGTAAGGAGAATAATTTATTCCGATGAGCGCGCACCTGGCGCGTTTACGGGGTTTAGTGTCGAGCTGGGCCGCCAATTGCGGTCTGTCTTTGAACCCACTTAAGTCAGAGCTTATACTGTTTTCTCGCAAGTATAGGATACTGATATTCAAACCACCGTCTATTGACGGGGTGCGAGTTCATGTACTTGGAGATCATTCTCGACAGAAAGCTGTCGTGGAAATAAAAGGTGGAGGAGAGAGTAAGAAAGGCGTCGGTTGCTTTATACTGTTGCAAAGGGGCTATTGGTCGGCAATAATTAGTGTTGGTGAAGCACTGCGTACAGCGCCAGGATATTATGAACCTGGACACCTGATATCGTGGCCGAATCGACTGCTTCCATGGCTCTGTTGAGAATCAGGATATGTGATCTCAGATTATCTGAGAATTCCGCTGAACTGCTGCATGTAATGGGTTGGTCTACTGTTAGGATGGACTACTGTATCCCGTTCCTATTACCAGCGACTAATCTCAGAACATCTATTCCTAATAGGAATACCTGGAAAAAGTCGTTGGAGGGAGATACGAGAATTATCCGATTCTTCACGTACGAGTCAAAGCTGAATGGTGGAGAAGATTATGGCATCCATTCCCCTGATCTCAGTGTAAATAGGTCATAGATGCTGCCGGAATATTGCAATGTTTTTTAGGCGGAGTTGGCAGCTATCTGTGAGGTTATTGACCTACTAAGGGATAGTGTTTCAACGATTGGAAGGTCTGTATTTATACGGACAGTCAGTCTGCTATGAGATCCCTAGGGATGACTATGTATACTAAGTCTCTGACGGTGAGGAAATGTCACTCATTATTGGGAATGATGTCTGAGTACTTTTAGATCGATCACATCTAGTTACGGGGTCATAGTGATATTCCGGGCAACTGTGTAGCGGATGAGCTGGCTAGACAGGGAACTATGGCTAGTATTCTTTTGGCGACGAAGGAATTTGTTATACCGATATCGACCTGCCGTCTACGTTTAGAGCAATGCGCAGACGATATATTTTATGAGAGGTGGAGTAGAGTACCCTCTGGCAGAAGGTGAACCAGAAGAGGTCTTGGCAACTGTAAAACTTGCCGCAAGACAATATATCTGCTGTAATAGGGATACTTACGGGTCACTGTTTAGTGGGAGAGTGTCCTTAGACAGGGTCAGTGTGACTCTTTTCTATGTAAGTGCTGTTTAGAGGAGGAGAAATCAGAACATCTGCTCTTGGAATGTCCGGCGTTGTCGGGACTTAGGTACAGTATAGTCGGTGGCACTTTGTTGGCATTAGGGTTCTACTAGAGACTCTTATATGGCTGATTAGCAAATTTATTGAGGGGGTGAAGTAGTCAGATAACTGATCAAGCGGTCAGAGGGAAGTTTATAGGTATCACAAACGGCTCTGTCGGGCTTAAGAGTGCTAAACGTTTGTCTGGCAGCCAATTTTAAATTAACATAACCTAACGTAGGTATTACTTGTTTATTTATTTACTTATTTACTTATTTACTTATTTACTTATTTACTTATTTACTTATTTACTTATTTACTTATTTACTTATTTACTTATTTACTTATTTACTTATATAATTATTTACTTATATATTTACTTACTTATTAATAATACATACATACATAGTTCCCCCTACATCCCAAAGCGGAAGAAAGGGCGCTGCTCTTAATCAATGAGCCGCATCCGATTATAAGTCTACACTCATTAAAAGGGACCTGTAATATAACGCCGGCTCTGAATGGCAGCGGCATTAGTTAGAGAAGTCTTTCGTAGCTCAAATACTCATAATATTAATGCTATGAGGTGATACCGCCCATGAAAATTGCCAGGTGGTCTGTCCTAGGAATGAATCGAGGAACTCTTGGTAGATGTGTGTCTTACATGGCATACCACAGCCGCACTCTATTTACTTACTTATTTTTATACTTTCTTACTTATATACTTATATGGAATACTTACTTTTTGTACTTACCTTCCTAAAAAATAACCACCAATTACTCGTATTTCGGTCTTGTGTGATCTTTCGTTAGTTTAAAATATCACGGATTTTCGCAACTTCTTCCGTACACCGTAAAATGTATCATCTAACGGTTTTCTAGCTGCAACGCTCTCTAGCAAGCACAATCTGTCTTTATTACGTTTGTACCGAAATGTAGCTCATCCATTCATGCGATATAACGTTCTAGCCGGAACGTTTACTGTGTATGTGAATTTGAAAATTATAGTTGGGCAGAACTGTTGTAGAACTGTAAACCTTATTATGAACAGAACATACCTTTATTGGCTACATGAAAGCGTAGGGTATTTTAAGGAAAAAATTAGGTTTGCATTAGTAAAGTGTTTCCCAAAATAGTTTTGGTTTTTTTTTGGTTGCTCTTTTTTATAATTTTTCTATTTTTAATTCCATTTTTTTTTAAACATATCCAAGCATACTTCCCAATTTTAAGACCGTAAAATCAAAGCTCTACATCCGTTTCCCTTCACAAACAACAATTGCAATTGCAGCAGTAGCAACAACAACAACAATAATAGCACAAAGAATTACTCAAAACAAAACAAAGCGAAGTAGAAAAAAAATGAAGGAAAAAAAGGAAACTGTTATTGGCTGTAACATTTAAAAAGGCCTCCATTCATTCATTCATTCATTTATTCATTTGAAATGTTACAACAACAAAACAACAAGAAAACCCTACAAAAAGCTAAGCATTTCCATATACAAGCACAAGCCAATAGGCAATAGCGGCAGTAGAATAGTTCAGTAACATTTAGGAACTGTAACTAAAAATTATAGACAGAGTTTTTAGCTTTCCCCTCTCTCCTCTACCACACGAAAAATTTCCAAAAATTAGAAAAAATAGACGAAATAAAAGGGTTGTGGAGGGAGAATAAAAATTTTACGAATTTGTTTACATTTTTCCCCCAATTGAAAATGACAAAAGGAAACATTTTTGTTTTTAATACTTGGCATTGCTGTTTTTGTTGTTGTTGCTGCTCTTATACATTAAATTTGTCCATGTATTAGAGTGTTTGTTAAAAATGCACACAGAGATATATACAACGAGAGAGACAGACAACAGTGCATATACATACTCTCAGATAGAAAACAAAATATTCAACAAAACCTCATAAAAAAATTAAAGTTTGCTTGTGTATGTGCTAAGTGTTTACATACATATGTATGTACAACAATGAAGGAGAGTTAGTATAAGTGCCTACATGTACATGTGTATGTGTCTGTATTAATATGGTATGTATAATTATTGTTACTGCTGTTGTTGTTGTGCTTGCTCTTTTCCATTATAGTTTTACAGTTTGTTTTAAAAAGTTTGTCCACTTTAATGTTGTTTTTGTTGTTCTTTGGCCGTCATCAACAATGCTGTTGATGCTGTTGTTGTTATAGTAGTTCGGTAATTGTGCTCATATTGTGGTTTGTTGCAGAAAATTTGCTCTTTTTCTTCTTTTTTATTTGCTTGTATGTGTTCATGTTTCGTTGTTGTTGTTTTCGATGGCTATTTGGTTTGCGTGTGTTTTGTTAGTCAAAGAGAAGTACTCGCCCTTGTGTGTTGTAGTGTGTGCATAGCGATGAGCCCATAAATAGCGCACCTTACGTGTTAAAAACATTATTTTTCATTTTAATTCAAAATTAATTCGCTTGAAATTTCATATCATCTTGTCTATGGAAACAGCAAGTAACATAAAGCTACAACTAGCTAATGTGCTGCTAATGTTACGGAATTACTGAAATTATAAGTTTTTGTTCAAACAACTACACACAAAGACACTAGTCCAGGTAGTCTTTTCTACCTTCATATCAAATTTGGATTTATTCAAAAGTTTTAAAATAATAAAGATCGTCCAACCAAACGGAACGATGTTAATTGTGAATGAATCAAAAAGTTTCAAAGTATTTATATTGTGTATTATGATAGAGGGATCTATGACAATTATGAGTGAAACAAAATATCGGACAAATGCTCGCCAGTGCTTTGGTGGCATACCTCTATCCGTCAGTCCATATTTTCAATAACTCTGAGACATTATTGGGGTTTACTGTTGTTCAATGTCGCGGTCGCCAATTAGTATCGCCACAAAATTGAATTCCTCGCGCAAAAGAGCCATTGTTTTGTTGGCTGTGTGGCAAGTGACACCGCCCTGTTGGAACCATATATCGTTCAGGTCCATATCTTCAATTTCTGACTATTATCTCGCGAGAGCGAACACCATTTACGGCTTAGCAGACATCATTTTCGAAGTAGTATGGTCTGATGACGCCACCGGCCCAGAAGAGGCACCAAACAGACACTCTTTATGGATGCATTGGGTTTTTAATCATCACTCGTGGATTCTCATTTGGCCAAATGCGTCAATTCTGCTTGTTAACGAATCCACTGAGGTGAAAGTATGCCTCGTTGCTGAAGCTGATTATCTTTGTAAAATCACCATACACATTACCATACATTCTATTCAACTAAGCATTCGGCCTATCGACGACGCTTAAAGTGGTCAATAGGTTTCAGCTCTAGAATTAATTGAACCTTGTAAGCGTGTAAACTCAAATCTTTACTTAAAATTCGTATCAGTGATGTTCGTGAGATGCGTAATTGTTGGGCAGAACGACTAGTCGGGTTGACGGCTCTTCTGGCACGCTATCGCAAATAATAGCAATAATTTCCGTAGAACGAACTGGACGAGCATGCACAGGTGTTTCCGTCAGACCCGATTAGCTGAAATTTACGCACTATTCTCCCGACTGTGGACACATTTGGTCGACTATGTTGAAATAGATTTTGATTTGAACGGCCATTTTCGTAAAAGGCTTCAACAAACTTATCGCGCTGCTTAATTGTTTACCTCACCATGGTTGAATTTATCAAACACTGAAGCTAAGAAATGTCTAATTAAATTGGACAAAATATTTGATATTAAGGTGTAACTCACAATTAACATCGACCATTATGGTTGGACTAAATAGCAGTCTTACACTTTTCTGATTATTTAATGTGAATGACACCACATACATCCAAAAAACTATGGTAATGAACTTATTGGTCAACAAACAGAAGTCCAGTTCTCTTGGAAGCGTTAAGCTGAGGGTCAAATAAGAAAGGCATCCCAAGGATCTCAAGAAATTCAAACACTATTTGAGCTTTGGTGTTCCACATTTTATGTGGAGGCTTAACAACGTCACCAAAGTGATGAGGCGTTTGTCTACCGAGTACAGGACTATCGCAAAGAATGTGCTTCAAGTTTTCAGTGTCACTTTCACAAGGTCGATTGACATTGCGGTGGCCCGTAATGTAACCTGGCGAAAGATTTAAATCTGCTCTGCTTAGCGAAAGCAGCTTATCTGAGATTCGACTTTTGGAAATTAGTAACCGTTTGGCTTGATGAATTAATGAAAGGTTTAAATTTACCACAATTTCTGAAGTAAATTGTTGGTACCTATGAAAAAAGAAACATTTGACAGCTGAGTTTTTAAGGTTAGTAAAAATGGAGCGTTATACGATACAAAAACATTTTGTCATTATTGAACAATATTTCATAAATAAAAAAAAGTTTGGCGGTCGAAGTTCGAAAATTTTATCAAAATATGGTCAAAATAGAGCGACATAATAACACAGTTAATTTTGACGAAATTGAATGCTATTGCTGTAGTCAATGAAATTATATCTGCATGTCCTGGTCGTGTACTTTATCAAGAGAGGAGGTAAAGAATCTTCCATTATCGAAGGAAGGTGCGCTCTACAAGCCGCACCAAACAGTCACTCGTGATGGGTGCATTGGCTCCTGTAAGATCACGTTTAGGTTTTCTGGGACCCAAATACGACAATTCTGCTTACTAACATACCAACTAAAATGAAAATGTTTTTTTGTCTTTCTTTTGGAAATAATTTTCCAATAAATCCGAAGGTTGCTCAGGCGTAGCATGATTCATTTCGTTCAGTGGAGACAATATATAAAATTATATAATTTTGTGACAGAATAGAATGACGTAAGTATTGCCAGATTCGAAATAACCGCTGGTTAAAATTTAAGCCGGAAGATGAGTCATCCGTTATATGCCAGCAGAGCACTGGGTCCCATTTTTTCGATATCTTATTCAAGAAGCAACCGTATATTACAAACTTTACTATTCATTAAAAATCATAACAATCTTAAACCTTAAAAATGTTTTTTCTACGAGTACTTGTGTTAACCCTTTAGTTTATATAAAATTTTTTAGGAGTATTTCAACAATTGAAACACAATCTAAAATAAAATTGGCCTCAGGTTCTCAGTTCTAACGGTCAAAGTTTGCTCCTGATTATCGCCATGCTACCACGCAATTTAATGTTAATGCAAAATGTGATGTAGCAGCTCAGTTGAGATGCTCAGTTAATTAATTTTCTAACGTAACATCCTTTTTTAAGCGACCTGAACGTTTGGCCTCATTTGTGTTGGAACGACCACAATACAACTGAGTAAAACACACATCATTAGAAGAGGCTTGTTTAATATTAAACGGTAGTAGGATAATAAAAAAATAGTAAATTAATAATCTTTTATACTTAAATGGAAACATGTGCTACTTATATGTCCAGCGATGTATATATGACTCTGTTTGGCATGGAATGTTTGCTAAAGAGTAACAATGAAATAAGAAAAAATCCATTACAAAACGACCAAGAAAAAAGAAACAAGAAAAAGAAAAAGGAATAGGAAAGTGGGCATTTGAAATTGTTAATGTGAAGAAAAACGTTTGAAAATTGTTCAGTTTACTTAAGATTACAAAGTGATTTAAGAATATGGACCTATTTCTCTTGTATCTATATGTACATACATACTTGTATTAAAAGCCAAAATAGTTTTAACCCACAAAGAATTTTAATTTTCTGTTATTTTTTGTGTCTCGTAATTTAGTATTTTTTTAGTCAAAGTACAAAAATGTTAATTTTTTGTTTTTTTGGTTAATTTAAAATTCTGTTGACTAATGAAATTGGCAAAATAGCTTTGTAGTAGTATTTGTTTAATATCAACCAACATTACTACTAAACATTTAAACGAGACAATTGAATATCAAAAATTGTTTTGATTTTAAATTAAAGTGAGGTTTTAAGACTTGGTGTACTACCAGTTTTATCGGTAAGAAATTAGTTTTTTGTGAAAATAAAACACTAATTTTTAATGGGAAAATACAATTTTTTTTTTCAAAGTATTGGACATTGCTTGCTACACATTTTTCCCATCATTGAGCAATTTGTGGAAAAAAAAATTAATTGAAATGAATGCGTGTATCTTCGATAAAAACAAATAGTAGGAGTAGGGAGCTAAGTATGGTGAATACGGCGGGTGAGGTAGTAGGTCACAGCCTAATTCTTTGATTAATTCTGAATCGGTTTTTCCTTGAGTGCAGGTACATTGTAATGTTGCCAAATTACCTTGCCGTGTCCTGTGGCCCATTCAGGTCGTTTTTCGATCAAATTAAAATTTTACATTTAATGTGGGTAACGATCTGTATTAATGATTTCACCAGATATTAGGAGCTAGTGGTACACCTCACATTTCTAGTCCCATCGTGACACACAGCATTATCTTCCCGCCGGATCGATCTAGTTTTGCAGACGAAGCTTAGAGCGACTCTGGAGCACTTTTCTTGAAATGAAAACTACGAATTAATGCTATCCGCAAATCATCATTTTCTGTTACAAAATCCACCATCTTGAACACGATGAAAAATATGATGTTGTTTGTTCATTGATTTGATGTATACTGAATATGTTTGACAGATGTCATTGCCAACAAAAAAAGGCTCGTTCACAATAAATGTTTGTATCTTGACGCTCACTTCATACCAGCACACTTTATGAATGTATGTAAGTTTGAAGTCTTTAGATAGTGAACGGCTGAACCGATTTTCTTCAAATCTTAGAGTATCTCTCTGTATGTCTGGAAGGATATAGGCTATACGAATTTTAAAAATTCCAACTGGGCGGTGCCGCGCCCATACAAAGAAAATATTTATGTTTCCGTCTTTTTAAAATGGTAACAGAAAAAGTTTCTTAATTTGGCCCAAATAGCTTCATAGTCAATATAAATTAGCAGTCAAAAACTGGGCGGAATTGGAGATGTGGGAGTGGTACCTGCGACACTAAGTAAATATTGCTTTTAATGTATCTTGAGAACGGCAATAGAAGTTTCTAAATTTGGGTTCAAACAAAGTCGTGAACAATACACATCATCAGCCAGTAACTCGGTGAATTAATTAAGTGGGTGTGCGCCATCCATTCATATTTAATATTGAATTTTGAAGATACCCGTATATGTGGAAAACGGAGAAAATTAAAACAACGTTATTTATCTACATTAGTCAAACCGCGGGTATTTCAAAAACCACGCTGTATAAAAGCTATCTATTACACAGTGCGACAAAAATAAAAGAAGTTGAAATACCTGGGAAGTGATACTATTTTTCTGATAGGCGCTCTCGACAAATCAAGTGGAGCGGGTCGTTATGTTTCTCACCGAAGGCTTGGAAGATCAAAGTATCACTTCTGATAACTTTATTTCATCTTTTGGATTAGAAAAGAGTATATTGAATGGAAGCTGACATATCTCGGTACACTTCGAAAAAATAAAACATTTATTTCATTCAATATAAGTATTTTCAAAAAAGTTCTTTTATAAACATTAGTATTTGCTTTCAATGGAATTGCTATATTGGTTTTATTGTGCAAGATCTACAAGCGGTGTATCAAAAATATCATCTGTTAGAAAACTCGGGACATGCAGTTGCTACAGATATAAGTGCGGTAGAAAGAGCATCAGATGTAGCAAATTTCTATGTATAATACAACGAAAACTAATTTACTCTTCATTTATTTAGAAAACTGTTCTGTAAACCTAATACATAAAAATAAATCAATAAACATGAATGGACCAAAATGTGACCCACAGTTTGTAATTTTATTTTATCTCCCTTTACGTCATATATGGTATGACTAAAAATTTCGTGAAAGTCAAAAAATATGAAAATACCATCTGAGCCAACGTTTTAAGTTTATATGTTGGACCGTTAAGTAGTTAAAGCAAAAAGAAAAATTTAATTGACCAAAATGGCTCAGACCTAAAACCAGAGTTAAAGACGGATATGCATCATTTGATTTCGGGTCAGCCATTTGAAAGTATAAATTTCAAAATGCAATAAAGCAAAAGCGGTTTGAAATTTTACCAAATTTATTTTGTTGTTATGAAGTACAAATGTTCTGGTTCGAAATGACGTATTATTTCATGCAGCTTGTCTCACACTACACCACTAGATCGGACCAAGTTTCGAGAACTTTTTCGAGTGTATGAGGTCATATCTCATCAAGAAAACATGTGGACTAAATTAAATATTTCCTTCTGTGACTTTCTTCCTAATTGTCACGCGGGTGTTTATGAAAAGGAAAACTAGACGCTGTTGGCAGCCCTTCCTTTATCCCTCCTCCTGTTAAAGGTATTTGAATAAAATTTGGTCTGTCGATTCAGTACATATATTCTAAATTCTTTAGCAAATATGAACGGTGGAACGGGATAAGTGCGAGTGGCACCTCCCATACTCAGTCAATACTGATTTTTGTATATCTTTGGAACAGTAATGGTGGAAGTTTCTGAATTTGATCTAATTAACTTCGTAGTCAATCCGCAACATCAGTCGACATATGGGTGAAATTAAATAAATGGGTGTGGCACGTATCATACAAAGTAAATATCGAATATTGGATACGTGGGAGTAATAATTCCCCTACAAACTAAATATTGATATTTTATACCTTTGGAACGGTAATAGTGAAAGGTTCTAAATAAGCAACTTCGTATTCAATATACAACATCAGTCGAAATATGGGCGACATTGAATAAGTGGGTGTGGCACCTTCAATACCAAGTAAATATAGATTTTGTATATCTAGAGAATGGTTAGAACGGCAGTTTCTGAGCTTGGTCTATATGACTCGGTAGTCAATACATATCATTCTTTTAAATATTTCTTATGAGAAATACATTTTACAGGTATACAACACAAAGGCTCCCAAAAACGCGGAAAGTTTACTCTAGAACCTATATGTAAATCATAATAATTTGGATCAGGCCGAAAATATATGTAATATGTCTAATCGAATTCCTACCAAGCATTCTGGATATTCCAATCATCCCTAACTATTGCTAACATTTTCCTCTTATTTCAGTTTGTATTTGTCCGCCTAAGTTCGGCTTGAACTTGTCGTCTTCAAGTTTAAACGGGTTTGCTTTTGCGTTGAATGCCATTTGGGTTACATTCAAAGGATTTGTTGGCAATATTGCCCACCTTGTATGACTGATCAATAACAAATTTCTACTTTTAATCTCGCTATAAATTAGCATTGTGTTGCACGAAAGACGAAACCTTCTCCTGAGACATCTGTTCAGCTGTAATCTGCCAATGACTTTTGCAAATATATTTTACATTTTGCATCCATAAAGTAACACAAATTTTAATTTTTTTAATATTTTCTTATATTTTTCTTTTCATTAAATGCATCCATAAATACTCAACACTGACCTACTTGGCTGACCTACAATTTAAAATTCAATGCTCTTGTCAGCATATATTTTACACTTTTTTAAACAACGAAACATTGGACATTCGCTGTCCGCTATGCGTTTTCGTTTTATTCAACCATTTCTTTCTTTTTATTATCAATTATCATGGACTGTATATAGCATTCGAAATACTTTAGTGTTTTTGTTGGTTTTTATATTCATTCTTTATTTAATTTTTACAATCATCTACCAACAGTAGCAAAAAACAAAAATAAATTTTGTATGGCCATTTAATTATTTGCTGCAAAGGTAGGCAGGCAGGCAACAATTCTTTTGTTTCTTATAATTAAAATCGTTTCATTGTAATCATTCACCTGATTTTTTTCTCTTTCAGCTGCTTCTCCTGTTTTTATGCCTTTATGAAGCTTCTTATTTTACCTACAGTTTTTAATACAGCAGTTCTGTGCTTCATATACTGATGCTGTTTTGTTACCGTACTTAAGCCAACAATTGTAGTAGCAATGGAAAAACCTGCAACAGCAGCAGTTGCTTATATACATACATACATATTTTTGCACGAATAAATTTGTATGCCAATTTAAAAGAATCTCAATCATCAACGCCTGTATGTACTAGAGAAAGAAAGTAGCGAAAGGGGGTTATGGCTTAACGTGGGTGGTGTACATTTATAGCTGCAGGTTACTGTAAGTATTTTTGTATGTTTTCTTTCTTTTTTTAATGCAGCATGCAGCACACAAACGTATATAACGCCACAATCAAGTGTATTTTACCGCTGCCACGAACAAGTTTTATGTGCCACTGGTATGAATACAACACATTCTATTTTGATAATGCCACTCTTACTCGCTCACCTTTATTTTGTGTTTATCTGCGTGCATGGCAGAAGAAAAAGGCAAGACACAATAATGCTTCCGGTTGGGTCGAATAAAGTATGAGAGCTACAGATAGACAAAGACTATGTGTTGGCGAACTTGAATTTTCGTAAGAATTTAAACTGACAACGGTTGTTATGGCTTATTATCAAGCTAGATCGCTATCTGGCGATATTGTCAATGATCTCCTGTAACTTTACGAGTACACATCAAGATTTTTAGTTCTAGGTGTCTTTCAGGTTGTCTTCCTTACAAATTGTTAGAGAAAGGTTCTCGATCTGTTAACAGAGACTTAATTCTGGTGCAAGGGACATCTGGAATTCAAGTAACTAACGAGTGTGCATATGATGTCCGTTTTTTCGAATTAAAATCAAAGAGAAGTAATTCTTAGCCCCAAAACTAAAACTGAGGAATATACCTAGACTATGTATTACGTTACGCCCTGAGTTTGAAACACAGAATAAGTGAGAACATAATACGCATGACATATTATAAACGTCGATAGCTTTTGCATGTTTAGTTAGTTGCACCTATTGACAAATTATGAAAAGTTTATCCTGTTTTCATAGCAAAACAAAAAAAGGTAAATAAATAGGCTTGAGTTCTTCCTATTGTGTGCTCTCTATTGTTCAGTTCCCCATACTTCATACTTCAAATACCTACGATCCGAAATGTCTGAAATCGTGTCTATTCCGAAGATTTGCACACAAATATGGCAAAAGACTGTGGCTATAGAATTGTGCGAGGATTTCATCGCCGCCACTTCAAGCCTTATATATCAGGGTTGGCAACCCACTGACTAACCCAATTAATGCTACCCGGTTTTTATTGGGTTTTACATATCAAAAACTCAGAGGAATTTTTTTATTTAAAGGTTCTCATAACTTATTTACAACAAAAATAATTATAATTTACGTATTAGGAGTACAAATTAATTCGGTTCGTTTTTTAACTCAAAAAAGACAATGAATGAACAAATTTATCGAAATAAAAATTTAACGAATCATTGCTTATCTTTTCCCACCTACGAAACCGACCTCAGAAAAACTTCTCGTCCTTTGAGGCTGACTTTATATTAAAGAAAGTAATTCGGTGAGATGCCAAAAGATATTGAGTCCGTCGAAATAGCTAGTAGTCAGAAGGAACCATGTTTGGAGAATACGACGAGTGAGACAAAATTTTTCATTTGATCGTTTCTAACGATTGTTTGGCAAGTTTTGCTATGTTAGATCGATCCACATTGGGATATTTAATACCGAATTAGTAAATTAAAAAAAAAAAATAGAAAAATATACACGTTAAAGCAGATAAAATTCTACATCACTAGGCCTAAAAATATTTTTGGTATCATTTTCCGTTATGCTGCTCTGTTGTTCCAAAGCAAATGTTTTTTTGTTTATTTATTTTTTTAATAAAAGTAAAAACACAGATTTTTTCAATTTTCAAAGTGAAATTCCCATAGTTTTTACTGATAATGTAAAAAGTAGTAATGGAACCATTAACTTCAGGCTACTGAGATAATTTTTGCGTCTTTTATTTGTATGTTTAGTCAACGTACACATTTTCTTATGTTGTTTTGAAACAGAGGCTACAAATCAGCCATTGAGAAATATGTGGACTTAAAGTTTTTCCCAAAAACTAAGACATTCCGTCAACTACTGGTGAAAAAAATCTTGTTCATATTTGCTGATTTTAAAAATAAATTGATTTATGTTTATAGATGCATGAAATACATACGTATTAAAACTACATGCTGTATATAACAGAACCACGTACACATTTGGAACCTTTTCTAAATAACTAAAATATAATTTTGAGTCAGTAAATACCCGATCTTTCAATACTTCATGGATGGATTCGATTACTGTGATACTGTGATCCGTTGCACCAAGTTGGTTTCAAAATCAATTTATAAAAAAGAATCGTGCAGTCCCAGCTGTGGACCGCTTTTTTATGTTAGCCGGCGGTCAAGGTGTATTTCGAAATATTTAAACTGAGAAGTCTAAAGGATATACTAGTTGTGTATTCGAACAGGTGGGCGTGACTTCCTGCACACAATAAATGTTACGTGAGTACATTTTGCTCCTTAAACTTTATTCTCCATTGCTTAAGCCAGCTGTATTTTATGATCTTGCAAATAGTTGCTTCCTTGGGGTCTGTCTGGATGCTAAAGATAGCTGTCATGTCGGCATATCAGAGGTATATAGCAGATAGCATACGCCTCAAGACTCTTGTGGTATTCCGGCCTCAATAGTCTGAGGTTGCAGGCATGTGGTGGTAAGTTTTGTGTCAGTTTATGTATTAAGTCCTCATGCCATACTTAATCGAACGCCGGTGAAACTTCAATAAAGAGAGCGATGCAATTTTTTTGTTTCAAAGGTCCTTCTTACGGCACTCAGCAGTATATGTGTTTATTCGATTCTGCAACTAATAGGTGAAATTTCCAAACTGTCAAGTTGAAAAATTTGATATCCCAATATTGTTTACCTGGCACTCATCTCATTTAGATGGGTTGGGTTATACGGTGGATCTGTAAATAGAGAAATATGTAGTAATCCTTTAGACATAAGATCTTCGATCTTCCCTTGTTGCATCCATCAATCAATATGCATTGAACCGCGAAATAATAGCGCTACTATCAACCAATTGCAAATAATCCTAATAATTTTTAATAACAGCCTGGTGGTAATTAAGGCTTGTTCCTAGAAAGATGGATATTTTAAAATAATTAAGCATGGCAGAAGTTTACATGTACGCTTATAAGCTTGATAGGGCTAATATAAGAAAATCGAAGTCAACATCAACGAAGGTACGAGGGTCGAATCAGATCCGCTTATTTCAAGCATTTAAAATTGTAGAAATTAACGGAAAGTTCTAAGATAATCTAAGCATAAGTTGATGCCAAATTGCTCAACACGTAAGGCTTCAAATAATATTGTTTGCATTTTTGTTTTTGTGTATTTTTATTGCAATTTGGACTTTGCTTTGAGGTTCTTAAGTATAGCAGGTCGGAGTTGAATGGTCAATGTGAACTAAGGGTGCATTTGAAGAGGATACACACATAGGTCTCGCGACATCCCAAGTGGTGCAAGGTGGACTTCTCTCAATCAATGAGCTGCACCCAATTCTATTTTTTAAGACTCATTGAAAGGGACCTACAATTTAAAGCCGGCTCCGAACGGCATATGCATTAGTTAGAGAAGTTTTTCATAACGTAAAAACTCATAACCAGTCACTAGCAGTGCTAAGAGGTGATACCGCTCTCAAAAATTATCTGATGGTGTGGTCTGATCTGGTATTGAGCCGAGGACTTCTTGGTTGGTAGGCTGGTGTCTTACCTACCATCTGAAGATGTGTGGATGTTTGTAGATTATGCTAACAGGCATCAGAGACTACGGAACACATGTTGTGTGAATGTGGGGTTCTTTATAGATTTAAGTGGAGTTATTTAGGTGAACATAGGGTCTCACTGGGTGACATATCCGCAATTATGACCTCAGATATGATTTTTCTGAACAAACTATATATCGGAACGGGCGCAATATATCCCATGGGTCGCAGTGCCCGCAACAGTTCCTAATCGGGGATAACAATGATTATAATGGCGATTGGGTGTTCATTCACTTTTGACTTTTATCTTACTTCAGCTCTAATGCAATCAGTTGTCTGTTTTACAAACCTTTAGACAAACCCATTATACTTTTTAATGTCATGCATGGTGTTTATGCAGAACAACGTATTGCGTTTGTTATATTGAAACCCTAGCAACTCGACTGCAACAACATTTCTTTGTTTTTTTTTTTTCTTTTTTGTTACTTTGCACTCCGCTATTTTGTGTTATTGCTCTTCCAACTCAGGTGACTGTCGACATCGCCCAAAATGAAAATAGTGGTTTTTGACTTTTTCCCGCTGTTGTAGTATTATTTTCGCCATGTTCACTGTTTAGCTCTTGATTCAGGTTGAATGTTTTTTTTTTTTGTTTTGTTTTTTATTCCGTTTTTCAATCATGGTCTTAACGATGACGTTTTGCACGCATTTTTCATGTATTCACGAGTGAACATGTGAAAACAGTGAAATGCAATATTGAAATTGAAATGGATTCTTCTTAAACGGTTGGCATTGTACGTTGACTAACGATTACCTTTAATAGTTATTTGATATATATTTTTGCCACAATTGAATGTTAAGCTCAAGTGTGAAAAGAAAACGATTTAAAAAGAATTTCTTAAGAAAATCTACGATACATGTGAAGACATCAGTTAGAAAGAAGAATTACAAAAAATAGAAAATCTAATACTGATTTAGTCTTTAAAGGAAACTTTGTTAAAATAATTAATTTTAAACTCAGTATAGAGAATTTAGTTTGCCTTTAAGACTAATGAACAAATTCTTGCTCTGGTAGCAAGGTATCTTATTGACTTTCAAAAGGACTCTTTAACAGGCAACTGAGTGTAAGAGTATAAGAGAAAATATTATTTAGATTTTATAACGTGTATTTATGTTTGTGTTATAACATAAGAATTTCAGTGAAAACTATAAAATATTCTTATCAAAATTATTCGACCTTGAAGAGAATATACAGTGTGCGACAAAACGTATGCACGAACTACTTAATACAAAACCGCACAACTCCAGAAGGACAATAGGTGGAGCTATTTTCCGCGCATAACCATCTTGCGTAATTAGTGAATGAATCTACTCACATATCGCGTGTAAATGGGCAACAAAATAACACCTTCGACCTTTTCCTCTCTACACACCCTAAAAGTATACAGGTGTGGCCCTTTCACCTCTCGCAAACTCGGACCATTGTACCATTTCTGCCTCTTTCCCGTTCTCCAATCTTCACAACGCTTTAAATACAGCTACGAAGGGCTTGGTATTCAATAACCTTAACGATTTCTTCGGTCATTTCAATTGGAAACTTTGTTTCCTTGATTCTAATGTGAATGCTATGGCCGAAATGGTCGCTAATATAATAAAGATAGGGATGAATAATTTCATCCCATCCAGAAATCTTCCGATCAAATCAAAAAATAAATCTTGGTTTAATCATCTGTATCTATGAGTAATGTAGATATTGAGGAATCAGATGCTCTTGATGTTCTGGACATAAGAATTACTGTGACGATATTTGGGACGAGCATATATTTTGAGTGTCGAAAGAAGCATTAAAGTGCCTCGGTTTTTAAGGCGGTGTAAGAATTACTTCACTCCATCTGATCTCCATAATATTTACAAGACCTATATCCGACTGGAATACAAATCTCATGTATGAGCCAGTGCTTCAAAGTATATTTTGGAGCTTCTTAAGCGTCTTCAGGAAAGGGCAAAGGTGCTTACTAATAGCGGCAATGTAGCCACCATGTTCGAACTTTCAATCATTTCCTTACACCAGTCGACGGGATCATTACTTTGATTGATAAATTGTGGAGTTTCCGATGAGAACAAATTTGTTTACAAGTAAGTGTTCATGCAAAATCGTATGTAATGAAGTATAAATAATATGCCATTATGCCTCTACCTCAAAATATGTTACATGACGATCTTGTATTATCAGCTCACACACTGCATCGATGTTTTGTGGCACAACAACCGATCTTGGACGACCTTCACGGAATTCGTCGGCGACCGAACTACGACCACGATTGAATTCACTATACCAGCGAAATACTTCAGTTTTTGATGGGGCTTTAAAGCCATACAAAGAACTGTGTTCATCGACACATTCTTGATGAAATAAATCACTTTGAAAGCAGTGAAAAATAATCTAACGAAAAATTTGTCTTAAAATTTATATTTTTTGGCCAAATTGATTTTCTTAACTCACTGTAAACAAAACAAATAGCACTTGTACATCAAAACGTGTTGAGTATGTTTATGCAAAAAAAGGTCAAATATTATTATAGTGTTGCCAGAATTTAGCTATTGAAATTAGTGTTGCCAGTTTTCTCGTACAGTCACTGTACTAGAAATATAAAAAAGTAAATGGTTTTTCATATTGATTTTGTACCATTTCGATCAAGGCCTCTTTAAAAAAGTAAAAGGCTATTGAAAGAAAGTAAATTGTCTTTAATATGTTTAACTTTAAAATCTCTTACGATTAGGGTTGTCTGATTTAAGCTATTAAAAGTACAGCAATTATATTATACAGAAATATTCTATCTTCTCACTTTGTTTATATGTTAGTTTTTCACTATTTCTTATGGTCATTTATATATTTCTTTATTACAACTAATTCTTAGACCCATTAAAAGAGTGGAAAATATTTTTATAGCTTTAATAGTGTATTATCCTTTCTTAAAAAAAATCACACACACGATTTATATTTTTTTTAACAGAAAAGTAAAGACCAACACCCACAAAAAGGATATGAAAAGAATTTATAAATGGAACAGAAATAAAGGGAAAACAGTGGCATCAATTGTTATTTAAAAAGTTATCATTTTTTTATTTATAAAAATAGACGCAAGAAACGCACATTTCAACACAAAAAACCGATATAGAAAAACTTCATATAATAAAACAAAAGAGTAGCCACATTGTACACATAAATAGCCATACTCAAGCATACATATATATAAACATGTATATAACATAGCCAACTTTTGATAATAAAATAAAGTCATTTTCTTATCCCTTCCATTGTTCTGGCATTCATTTAATACTCCTTTTCCTTTTCTGTGTGAGCAAAGAGAAGGACAATGAATTTCAATTGTCTCAATTTGTGCCATAAACTGAAGGTCATTGTAAGTTAATAAGTGAGTGTATTTGTGCGTGTAAGTATAAAAATGTCCTGTTATGTGTGTTTTTTATTGTGTGTGTTTTTTTTGGGTGCGGGTAAGGTCTATACGGATAGATATCGCAGTGCATAAAAAGACTAAAGTTTTAAATATTTATTAGCAAATAAAATTCAGAAGTGAATAGAAATTAAAAAAATACAAATCCAAATATTCATAGGAAAAGAAAGAAGAGAAAATCTGAATCTGAAAATTTTCTTGAATAAAATATATTTATGGTGTATGTATATTGGCTGGAAACCATTTTTTTTATTTATTTATTTATTCCATCACTTTTTTATTAGATTTCAATTTATCACTGCTTCTATCTCAAGCTGTGTACATTAATTTGTACCTTTTATTTTAGATAATATTCCAAAAACTGAATTATCATATGTTCTTATTTTCAGGATGAAAGGATTAGTTATCAAATAACTCTGCTAAGACAATCATTGTATCATTTATCAGGGAAAGGGATGTAGAGTTCCACCTACTGAGGATAAACGAAATTGAGGTTTCTCGCAGGAAGGAAGTAAAATATTTGGGCATCATCTTGGATAAAAAACTTACTTGGGACTTACACCAGCGTTTACAAAAACCCGGGTTTTTTTAATAAAACCCAACCTACCGGGTTTTATTGGGTGTTATGATGGGTTTTTTGGGTTTTATAACTGCTTCCCAATTTCGTTCAATTTTTTATTTTTTAGTAAACTATAATGCAATTTCGTAATCTTGGTCGGATCAAGGATATTATGAGAAAAAAGGCCGGAATACAAAGCTAGACATGATAAAGTTATTATTTTGCATGACAACGCCCGCAAACGCTCATACTCTCTGAATATTGGTCCCCATGACTATTGGCTCTTTCGACGAATACAATATCTTTTATTATGTCGCTGAATCGCTTCTTTTCAAGAAATAACAAATCGGCTTCAAATTTGGATCGCCTCAAAAGATGAGAAGTTTTTCTGAAACGTGATTTAGAAATTGGCTCGGAGGTAGGAAAAAGATGTAAGCAGTGATTTCGTAGATTTCTATTTTGATATCTTTGTTAATTCATCATAATTTTTTTTTTGAGCTAAAAGTAAGGACCGAATTTATTTGTACTCCCAATACATAAATTATATTTATTTTTGTTGTAAATAAACTACGATGTACTTTAAATAAAAAACCCACCGGGGTTTATTAAATATAATAAATAAAACGCGGGTGGGTTTAATTGGGTTACCAAGTGGGCTGCAACCCTGAGTTACACACTAAGTCAGTTATTAAAAAGACTACAAAGAGTCTCTCGACTACGAAACAACTACTTGATATGCACTATGTTCTGAGCTTTAGAATAATATCTACCCAATGGCCAGATCTATAAATTTATATGGCACTCTAGTATGTTGATCGAAGATACGATACACAATGACTATCTCGAGGCAATGTAGAGTATAGAGACCTGCCTGAATATAATACGGACTATGAAATATACACAAACGATGGGTATGAAAGTGTTTTTGAATATGGAATCGCTCAAATCGAGGAGGTTGCTATGCAAGCCCCATGTATAGGAAGGAAAAACTTAATTGGTTATTTTACGATCTAGAGGTGGATCAGGAACGCACTTTTTTTGTCCAAGATGAACGATCAAATGGATCCTCGATTGAAAGTACAGAGTGATGTTTCCTAGGTGGTTACAATATGACCCACAAAAGTGGCACACGGATAGGTCCAAAACGTTACACGGAGTGGGAGAAGGAATAGTGGTACTCAGAGTAAACAGATTAATAACTTTGAGTGATGACACCACAATTTTCCAGGCTGAACTTTGCGCAATATTTAAAGCTGTGGGCATCCTATAGGAATACTGGAATAACGATCAATATAATCTCAGATATTCAATCGGCCATCAAGGTCATTAGTATCGTACATTTACGTCTATGGCAATACTGAAATGTTACAACGCGTTTAACAACCTGGTTACTTAGAATTAAACTAGCCTGGCCTGGTTGGTAGGACACATGTTGCACAAGCGAAATTATATGGCGGGCATCTATGCCTAAATGGTGGCTGAGGAGACTTTTATTGAACCCACTCTTTGCTTTGGTTAAATAAAAGTCTTCTGAAAAAGAAGTTGATGAAATGGTCAACTTCCATTTTGAAGAAATATTGGAACAACAATAGTGGCCTCGAACTCTTCATTTTACAATTTTTTATTTTATTTCATTGTTTTCTTTGAGATAAATACCAAGTTTTCTTCCAAATGAACAGAAAATTGATTTATCCAATGATTTTATTTTTAGAGAATATTCAAAATTTTTGTGAACTTCGACTCTAGAAAGGTGGAGTTTGCTCTGAAAATGGAAACCTTATGACACTTTTGGAGGCACTCACAATTCACTACACCTATAATATACTCCTGTAGAGAATGAAAACTTGCAGATTCTGGAGTGAGGAAGAGGTATCAATGAAGCACTTGATCGTTAACTATGTAACACTGAGACATAGAAGATATAGGCAACTACAAGCATACACGCTAGATAATCAAAACTTATGAACACTTCCATTGAAGGAGCTGGTCCGGTTCTTTGACGTATTAAGCTAGTCAATCACAAGGGGAGGCATAATAGATCAACAATAGTCCCAGTGCAAAAAGCCATCCTGGGCCTGACACTACATTCATTTTATTACATTACTCAAATTTTTTACTTAGATTAAGTTGGTTAAGTTTGGGTTAAAGAAATGGCACAAAAAAAAAAAAAAAAATGCAGACAGAGGCCTACTTTTTTATTACAATTGTGTATAGAAAAAACCTATAAAATTATTTTCTGATAAACTCCATAAAATATTACGAAATTTACGAAATGTACTTTTCAGCATTTTTGTAGTGAATTTATTTTAAGATTACCACTCTTGGGAGCATACGGCATCTATAAAGTACCACCATCTTAATAGATTTAACAACGTTCTGTTTGCGCCTGTGGATTATGCGGATGATATATGTACATATCTCACAAAAGATCTTTAACATCAAAGCTAAATTTTAAAATCTAGATACTCGTATGTTATCCCACAGTGTTAGTCTGGAGAAAAATATCAATTAAGATCAAAATCATTAAAGTTAACAACGTTAGTACAGAAAACATTATGCTAAAGGGCCAAACGATGAAATCGTAAATATTTTCCGCGGTTTAGGCAGTATAGTGACAATAATAAATGGCGCCGAAAAAAGTATAAATAATAGGTTTAATAAAATGAGATCATCGTACGGACAACTACAGTTTGTATGGAGAAGATCTAAAATATCCATACGATTCAATCTTAGGAAATTAAACACAACAGCAAGCAGTCAGATTAAGTAAAGTAAACTCAGTGTGAAGACAACTTCAGAGGAGTAGACTAGTGAAGTGAGTCATTATAGTACCAAACTTGCCAAATGTGCAGATTTATCTGTATTTTGCATTTGCTAAGCATTTAAGCATTGGGCAGTTTTGAAGATTTTTGTCTAAAAAATAAATTTTTCTGAAAATTTTGCAGATTTAGCAGTTTTAAGCATTTTTGTTTTTCTTTCAATTTTGTTATTTTAATTACAATTTCTGAAGTAAGAATTTCAACTCATTTGTTTAATACAGCTATGGTGAAGTCAGTGTTGCCAGAAGTAGGGAAAATCTTACATGTAGGTTTTTTTTGCTACTAAAATGGAAGCGTAGGTAAAATCGGACGAATTTTCCATATTCGCCAAAGTGAGTGAATTTTTTTCTCTTTTTGCATTATTTATGAAATAAATTGTTCAAAACGCTTAAAAAACTAAAAAATCACTTAAATATGTATAATTATAATACCAAAAGAAAGCAGAGTAGTTGTGGTTTATACAGATAATATAAGTATATAAGTACATACATATAAGTATAAGTACATACCATTTTATAAGATTCAGTTAAAAAAAACCAACTAAACTAATTAAAATTCAGTTCAAAAAATTAAGTTTAATAACGCATTGAGTTTCCACGGGACCGCGGCAGACTTAATTTCGTTTAGCATACTGTAAAGCATAATAGAGGGAGTATTATAGCTCAGGTGTGTTTCTCAAAATGATGAGTCTGTTACTTAGTAAAAATCTATCGAAAGATTGCAGCTAATATGTTTGATAAAATACTTCAGAAAAATTGTGAGAAATTTGCCCAGAAATGAAATTATGATTGGTTTTCTTCTAACATTACAACGATCCTGAATACACATTACGCATTGCAAACTTATGTTTTTTTTAATTAAAAACTAAATATGGTAATGTTTGCCTCAATCACTATATGCAACAAATGGAGAAGAATTTTCTAACCTTGCATAACCACTATATTTTTTTGATGCGCTATGGTCACTTAACTTCAAAATAATCAGAATTAAAAATTCTATGGATAAGTTTTTTTGGAATTTTTTTTTTTCTAAAATGCTTCATACATTTTATGATAACATTCAAATGACTTATTCGATTTCGTTACTTCATATGTTAAAAAATTTCAAATTATACCAGCTTTAAGTCAATCTAATATTAGTTTTTAATATAACTAATATTTATGGAGTTATTGAGAGCAAATAAAAAAAAAAATAAAAAAAAATTTTTCTTTAAATTATGAAATTTTTGATTTCCAAAAATTCGCAAAAATATAAAGCAACAAATATTTACTAGTCTCATTATTTATTTATAAAGTTGCATATAATAGAAATGAAATAAACCATAATTCATGAAAATCGATTGGTAAATACTTATTTTATTCCCAATAAAGTGAAATTACCCAGTTTTGGAAAAATATTGCTTGTTGCTGTAATTGCCGTAAATTCAAACAACAGCTCATCTGTGTAGCATGCTATAGATATCTTTTAAAAAACTAAATTAACAAATATTTTAATTTTTTACTAAGAAGGTTAACAGAGAATGATCTAAAAATGATTTCCACTTTTTTTTTTTCTATGATTTTCTCAGTTTGATGCTCTTATAAGAAACCAAATAAAACCTCCCACCATGTTTTCATTCCATAATCCCTTATAACGGTGACCCATGTTCTTAAGTTGTTGATGAGCAAGGATTCCTTCAGAAACAATGGACATGTTGGTAAAAAAAATACCGAAACGACTCGGAACTCTTATTGAAAATAAAAGGGACAAAAAAAAAACAAATAATAAATAAATAATTAATGAATTTTATATAAAAATTAAATATGTATAAATTAAAATGTTTGATACTTAGTTTGTAAAAAATCCCTTAACATTTTTTAATTTTTTTCTAATTAGATTTAATTGTGGCCTAAAGTAGGCGATACGATCGACAAGCAAGGATGGCGAATACACCAAGTTGTGGCAGAAATTGAAAGCCGATATAGACGATTTTGGGAGGAGGACATGATGGGTACAAAACATAAAATAGATTCTAAACGTTACAAACGATTCAGCCAGACTACACATTTTTTCTATTATTTTTACTTTTTATTAAATAGAACTGACATTAACTGTTAAACATTATAAACAAATTATTTTATGCAATATCACGAAAACTAGAACTAATAGGTAAAAATATAGTACATATTTGAATTTAGCGGCCCAAGTCTCCTAAGAATTAACTTTTACTTGGTAAAATAAACGCTTTTATCCATAAAATTAATGTGTTTTACCAAATTTGAATTTGAAACCCAAAAGAAAATATTTCTATGGATACGACTGTTGTTTTTTTAAATTCAATTGACGTAAGGGGAATATTTTTAACGAGTAGTATGTGTAGATATTTCTCAAAAAAATTACTGGAAACACTGGGTGAGCTTTATTCGTACCATTTTTAATCCTGCAATATAATTATCCCTTGGGATAATTTCTGATCACAAAGAAAGAGATAATTCACACAACGTGTGATACTCATATGTAGGTCTATGAAAGTTGAGTTTTTCTACGCAGTCACGTTTTTTTTTTTAGCAAAGGAACAAAATATATCTACTTCAATAATAAAATATCACTCACACATACGTACTTACGTAATAAAGTGATGCCACTGTTTTTCAAAAAAAAAGTTTATATATCTAAAACAAGTGCGCAGATTAAAAAAGTTGAAGCCTTACTTAATGGTAATTTTATTGCGAAATTTCGGTTTTTAGAGTTTTCAATAAACTAAGCCGTTTTAGGGTTAAGCGAATATACGTTGTGCAACCTCCTCCATTTTGGAAATAAAGGTATATCTCGAAAACCAGAACTGACCTAAAAAGCGGATATATTAGCGCATATAAGTTTTACTTATTTTTCAATATTTCATCGATTTCAATTGGACTCGTTTTCAGTTTACAGAACATACCCATACATATATATATATATATATATATATATATATATATATATAAAATATATATATTATATATATATATAAACATATATAAATATATTATATATATATATATATATATATATTATATATTATTATATATATAATATATATATATATATATATATATATATATATGTATATATAATTTTATATTATATATATATATATATATATATATATAATTTTATATTATATATATATATATATATATATATATATTTTATATGAATGTATATATATATATATATATATATATATTTATATATATATATATATATATATATATATTCAGTTTTTCTACAAAAAAAAAAAAAAAAAACTATGGCGACACAACAACGTACTTATGTTTTAAAGACCAGTTTGCTTAGAGCTTACTTAGCGTAAAGGGAGTTAATTTTGGCTAAACTCTGGTTGAACAGGCTGTGATTGAACCTAAATTTAAAAAACGATCGGATTGGAAGCTCTTAACGTGAAAAGATCTGTGTATTAACTATTGTTGTTCATAAAGTTGAGAGAGAATAATAAGGAGTATTTGTTGTTACTAGTGAAGGAGTTATAAGTAGTAGTATTGAGTTAAATGAAGAATTATTGAAAAAAAAATAAGCACAAATTTATTTTTATTTTAACTGCGATCTACAAACTCATAAAAAAACATAAAGACATAAAAACATACAGTATTTTTAGACTTAACAACATCAGCCACATGAATCTCTGGAATTTTTAGTATTTTATTGTGACTTTCAGGTAAAATTGAATTTATTATAAGAATTACTGAAGCTTCTTCTGAAGACATGTCGACAAATAAAGTGAACAAGCTATCATAATATTCTAATAAGCACCTGTTGCATAAAAATTAATTTTCTTTATAAACAAATTTACCTAAAATTGTAATTGTATTGAAAATCTTACAGAATGTTAAAAAACAGAAAGCTAATATAGTGAAAATTTCGTACTATACTATACAAATTAAATTTTTAAATTGTAATCTTAAAAAAACTTCACTTAAGTGCTTTTATATATCATAGTTTTTCTTTGTCTTTCATAGCTTATATTCTAAATAAATAAAAACAAATAGTTCGAGACTTTACAGTCATACCAATCAGTATCTCTCTAAACTCTAATAGAAACCATAAAATATATATAAAATAGGTTTTACAACCACATATACACATGTGTGGAAATATATGTATGTAAGGTGAAATACGAAAAAATAGAATAAAATTTATAAACATTTTAAATGAATTTTTTGTAAAAGAAAAACTCTTTCGCTTTAGCTTTTATTTCTATTTTTTTGACAAATTACTCTCACTCTAGTTGTTGAAATAAATGTTTCTAACAAATCATAAAAAGACCTTTAGGTTAGCAGCTTTAAAAAAAGAAAAAGAGAAAAAGATTTGAAATCTTTTTTTCCATTTTTGGTTTAGGACTCACACTTGTTTTTTGCAAATTTCACACACACATATAATGTTTTCGTCCATTTAAAGAAATAGTATTAATGTTCGGTTGTTAGTTAGTGAGCAATAAGAGAAACGATGAAAAAAAGAAAAAACAAATAGTTTTTATTGCATTCCTATATTAAAAACGTTGCCGTATTTTATAATATCCTACTGCCACATTTTGTTGTTGTTGTTTTTTTATTTGGCTTGCTCTTGGTGTTAATATCGGTAGTATTTTGGAAGCGAATATATGAGAATTTCGCAGCAATTTCGCACGAATATAGCCAGACAAACATCGAATTGTAGTTTTTAGCTAAAAGGGAAATAAATATACGTTTTTTTACATTTTTTTTGTAAAGTTTAAAAATATATTTAAAATTTTTTTTTGAATAGTTTAAAAGGCAGGGAGTGTTTTGTTAAGAGAGCTTAATTAAAAAGTGCAAAAGATGCCTGAAACGAATTGTGTCTTTAATTTTATGCGAATTTGATAATTGGTTTTGGTTATAAAAAGATAACAAAAATATTTTACAGACTTTGCCTAATTGATATATTAACAAATACAGTAATATTTTAGATATCTAACAAATCTTCTTCTTTAGACAATTCCTGAATTGTCTTTTTCGTACTTTAGTATAAGGAAAAAAATTACTTTCGATATCTGACCAGAGGTTTATAGCAATATGTATTTGAATATATAATTATCTAAAACCCGGCGTTTTGACTGATGATTTTCTTTGACCGCCAAGTTATTTGGGTGAAATTTAAACACTACTCTTATTTCCGCTTTTAAGAAATACAAAAATCAATATTTGCTATGTATGAAATATACCACGCCCACTTATCTAATATTGCCATTTTTTTAATAATAATGTGTATGGACAATGAAGTCATTAAGACGGAATTTAAAAACTCCACTACCGTTCTGAAGATATACGTCACGCCAACTGGCTCAATTCCTTCCACTTTTTGATTGTTGTTTTATATTGACCACGAATTTTTTTGGGCTAAGTTTAGAAACACTTACTGTTACCATTTTTAGGATATAGATAAGTAAATATTTACTTTACACGTGAGTCGCACCGTTTAGTTGGATGTCTGTTTACGAACATACAATAAGTCTTGCCAGACATATGGTTCAGCCTTTAATCTGTTTTTGGACTGCACATGAATATTCACATTCAAATGTATATGTATAGAACCACGAACTTCCGAGATTAGAAAACTTTTATTTCCATTATATGATAGAGTACATCATTCAGGAAGTACGTGTGATGACAGTATAGCAGCTGTAGATTTTATAGATACATAAATTATATTATAAATTATATTATATATTATATATAAATTAAAATCAATGCTAACTTTGGTAGTTCTTAATCCTCGAAAAGTATGGAACTCACATAAATTGGATAAATTTAATTTACAACTCGCATTTCTCTAATATGCGCTTTGACTTTATAGCCGACACTAAAAATGCCGTGGTATTTGCAATTAAAAGTGTAAAATATATGACGCATATCTTTATTTTACCTGATCTCACAGGTAGAAAGATCAGTGAAATTGTCTAGCACTGCGAACTATTAATCCGGACCTTTCTTTATTATACTGCAGCATAACTTTATTGTTTGTATATTTTAGTTTATTTAGTATATTTAACACTTATTTATTTATTGGTGTAAATTCTTTCAGCTCAATTCATCTCCATAAAATATGAAGCCTTTATTAGCCAAAAGAAAAAAAAACACTTTAATTTTTTTCAGATAGTGCTTATTTCGTGAATGGTAACACTTAGCTCATGCCTGATTTAGTTTATTATTAATTAGCTTTATCCTTCGGCTGAACGAATATGGTTGTGTATACGCTTGAATAACGCTGAGAAATATCGCGACATTACTTTGAAAATTTTGCCAAAGAAATCATCTTTTCAGATGAAGCTCATTTTGATCTTGGCGGGTATGTAAACAAGCAAAATTGTCGCATTTGGGGCAGAGAAAACCCGCACGCATACATTGAAAAGCCGGTACACCCAAGACGAGCCACTGTTTGTTGCGGATTTTGGTCCAGAGGCATAACTGGGCCATTTTTCTTCGAAAATGAGCAAGTAGTGACCGTTACAGTCAATGGCGATCGTTATCGGGCCATGTTGAACGAAGTTTTGTTCACAAAAATTGAAGAGGAGGATAGTAGCAACACTTGGTTTCAACAGGACGGCACTAAGTATCACACAGCCGAAGTTACACTCGATGTTTTGCGCCCTGCTTCTACGGAATCTTAATTTATACCATTAACATTTATGTGTGTGACAGGATATCCTGGTACCTTTTCGTATTTTACGAACTTGAAAAATTCCGAAAACTCCTCACGTTTGTTTATGTTATGTTTTTTATATATACGACATTTGAGTCTCAGCTTGGGAGGAAGTGGTAAATCAGTTTAAATTTTACACTCTCTTAGCAGGGTGAGAGCGTACTAGGGTACCACTATAGAAAATATATGAAAAAATGTGTTTTTATGTGTTTTAATTCAGCTTTATAGTTTTACAAAAATAAATAATTTTGCTAATTCTTACCTATCTTTATAAGGCAGCATATTTGATGGCAAAAATATTCAGTTTTCTTCTTACTGTTCGCACCAGTGTAAGGTTCCATGAACTCAACGTATGAGCAAGTAGCAGAGAAATCAAAAAAACTATCTGTAGTTATTTCTGCCAGAGCTTCCGTATAGACTGAGTAGATCTAAGACTACTTTTTCGTCTGCATTTCTCATCATCAGCTGATTTTCTGTATAAATTTGGCTTTTGAGAGGGTACGAATTCGTCGAGTCACACGTCGCGAAAGGTTTTAATGCCACACTTTTCTGGCTTCGATGGCATATATTGTGTACCTCGCCTGGACGGTAACTTTTAAAAAAATTCTCATGAAACATGGTCTAAATGTCTCTAGTGTCAGCTCATTTATCAATTTCCAAGTTTCTAGTATATTTCTAGTATATTCTATTATATTATAAATATTTTTTCATTTTCTATTACTTTCGAGAAATTATATCACACATCACCTTGGATAAGATACTTTTAAGTACATCTTTATTTATATATATATTTAAGCCAGGCGTAGCACCACAAAGTTGGCGTGAAATATTTCTACTTAAGGTCTTGGATTCTAGATATGGTTTAAGGTGTCAACGCGTTTCACCTTTACCACGTAGTTAATTGTTGAATTCATGCTCTTCATGGTCATCACAATCGTATGAGTCCTCATCAGATCTGTACATAACTTTTTCTCTGCAGCAGGTGCTTATGATGCAACATCTCTAGTTATTGAATTTCCTTATTCGAATTTGTATTACGCTAAACAAAAACAATATGCAAGAGAATGCTGTTATGAGCAATATATGCAAAAATATGCGCTAATAAATCGATGGTATAATTCATTAAAATTAATGAAACGCATAAATATCTTACATTCGATTTGATTGGTTGTATGAGAAAAAACATGCAATTGCATATATCTGGTTTCGCTATTTATTTATTATATAAAAATATCGGTGTATTTTTCGTACGCTTTTAAATCAATTTTTTGCTGAAAATTAATTTTAATGTAATATTATATACTATATTATTATCGTAGATAAAATTTATTTATTTATCTGTTCCGTTTGTTATATTATTACAAAATAAATGATGTCAGACGGTGCATGGTTCAGGCTAAATGTTCAAGGCATTGAAACTTCCCAGCCAAATGCAGTCAATTTTACGTGGAACACAGCACCTTTTCTCTTGGCCAATTCTTGTTTAACTCATTAAAACGTAGGTAGAGTTGAGAACTGTATAGATCAATATGGATTGTTTAGTCAGGTTGCAGTAGCTCATAATAGATATTCCTCCTTCACTCCCAACAAACACTTATCATAACCTGGTTCGTCGTCAAACCAGACTTTGAAACTGACTGCGGTGGGTCAACAGCATGATTTTTGTTATTTAACACACTGAGTTGTTTTTCTTGATAGTAATTCGGTCAGTAAAATTTCCTTGCGTTGATTCATTCATATCACACCTAAATAATGAGCTGAATTAAAAAAAAAACTGGATACTAAAGTATTTTATTTAATTTTATTGTATTTTATTTTATTTTATTTTATTTTATTTTATTTTATTTTATTTTATTTTATTTTATTTTATTTTATTTTATTTTATTTTATTTTATTTTATTTTATTTTATTTTATTTTATTTTATTTTATTTTATTTTATTTTTGTCATGTGATTGATATTTAGTACTGTCGCCTCTAATAAAACCTGGCGTGCTAGTCTTCAACCATCAGTTGTAAAATTTCAAATTCTATTTCAGTGGCTGTCCGAACATACCGAAATATTTATAACGCCATCGAAAAATCACATCCAGGCCAGGAAACCTGGACGTATATTTTAAAAATTTTGTTTTGCAAGTTTTTGCAGTGTTTTTTCGTTCTTAAAAGCAAAAAAGGCAGGCCAAGTTCCTCATTATAAACCCTCAAAAAGATGCGCGCTTGAACTCATTATAGTTAATGCCTTAGAGCTCACTTTTTGATCAAAACTGTCTGCATAAAATATTTAAAATTTCGAGCATATGTTCGTTTAGTGCAGCCTGTTATGTGGGCACATCAACACCAAAACGCTGGTACTTTGCTTATGTACGGTATCTGGATTTTGCTAAATTCGGCTGTTTAGTCAATGAGGAAAAAATTAACTTCAGATCTGGATAAGTGCGTTTGTGCTAAGTTTGAAATATGTCTTAGGAGACTTTATAGTCATGACTGCACTGACTTTAATTTTTATAGTTTTAAAAAGTTCAAGGATGTGTGTCATTCTGTTTTTCATTATCTTTTGCTTGGCTGTTGAAATTCCTTAAAAGCTTAAAATCATTGTTTTGGTCGTAAATTCGTTACAGTTCTCAGTGATTGTGACAGATTTTTGTTGTGCTTATTGGTTAAATTTTTTTTTTACAACATTTTCTCATTTTATATTCATCCTACTTTTATGTATATCAGCAAAAAAAGGACACATCAAGTTTAAGCCTGTTTTCCAGGAAATTTGTAGCCTGTAGATTGAGATTTTTTGTTTCATTTCTCTTTGCTGTGATATATTTATGCAGGTAATAAATGAAATAGAAATATATAATTTCAAGAAGAAAAAGCCGTTTTTTTTTGTTGCTGAAAGAACACAAAATTTAAAAAAAATATTACTGCAGTGTAAATGGTTCTTTTTTTTCTATTTCACACACAGGTACATATACAACATTCCTTCTGAAGTACTCATAATTTTGAGAAATAATAATTAATTAATGCATTTTAATTAGACTTAAGATCACAAAGAAATTTTTTTCTAAAAACGCCAGCCACAGCGGGAGCACCTTAGCATTTCGGCTGAACACACACTCATGAGTTGGTGTCGACTGTATAGCATTAGATGATGATAGAAAAGAGATTAAAAAACGATACAGAGTCTTTTCATAATGTTTTTCATTTAGATATAAAAGAATCAAGTAGTTCTAAGCGAAATCATTGAATGTTTATTTAATATACTGTTACGAAAATGAAAATTCACCACGTCAGAGCTTATTATTATTTAGCTAAAAAATGTATTGGCTTGTGTCAAGGCTTAAAAAACTTCAAAAATTATCTGTACTAATTAAAAGTGCTGCAAATGCATGGATCGGTTACTTTTTGCTATTTTAGGACAGTTTGAATTAACGTCGAAAGATCTAAGATTCGTGTCCATACTAGAACACTCTAAACTAAGATAAAATACTATAAAACCGGCGAATTGCGGCTGGTGAGTTAGTTTTGAATTAGCTGTCAATAAGTAAATCTATTTAAGGCGCAAATAAAAAGTGTTCTAAACGCGAATTTAGTGTATTAAAGTACAATGGTTTAAATAAAGAGACAGATTATAATACAACTAAAATCAAAAAAGTGTTTTATTTTATTTTAACGCAATAAAAACGAACTCAAAAGTTTTAAAAAGGTTAAAACGTAACAATACATATACTTTCACTTTTTGTAATCGATCAAATGGAATATCTATTAATAGCTGCTAATTTTGCTACAGTAGTGTAAAAGCTTTCTTTAATCGAAAATAAATTTTATATAGGCTGGCTATTTTGTTATTTTTGCTAACTCTTTCTCAAAGCTACATTAGTTCGCTAGTACTGTGTCATTTACATGAGATAATACTTGCACATAAGCAACAACTAACAGTATTATTAGGTTTCTTCTATTTGGTATACAAGTTAATAATGTCGCTTTTGACAACATATGGCATAACTATCAAATATGGTTTGTGTCAATAATTACAAATATGGTATTTTGGAGGGTAAACATTTGTCATTTTAATTTTGTATTCGATAGATGCCAAAATGTAAACACACAATTTTTTTCAATCGCTATAATAATGTCGGGTTTTGTGCCTAAAAAATATATTTTGTGGGGAAATCCTTCATTTGAAGAAAACGCCTGCTGAAAATTATCGATTGTTGATAGAAGCTTAGAGGCCAACATGCATCAACTCAAAAAACTGGTGGATGATGGTTTGCGCGATACAAAAGTGGTGATTTCGATATAGAAGATAAGGAGAGGGCTGGTCAGCCGAAAAAGTTTGAAGATTTAAAATTGGAAGCAGTAATCGACGAAGTTTGTTGTCACATGCAAGAAAAACTTTCATTTTCATTTTGAGTTACACATCGAGCCACTTCCATACATTTAAAAAAAAATTGGGATTCATTCAAAAGCAAGGAAATTTGGTCCCATATGAATTGAAGCCGAGAGATATTGAAAGTCGATTTTACATATCGAAAATGATACTTGAACGCTACAAAAAGAGGCCGTTTTTGCATCGCATTACATTACGATAAACCTAAGCGCAAAAAGCCATATGTAAAGCCCGGCCAATCAACCAAATCAACGTCGAATATCCATGACAACAAGGTCATGCTCTGTGTTTGGTGGGATCAGAATGGTGTTTCGTATTATGAGCTGTTGAAATCGGGTCACGCGATGACAGAGGACTTGTACCGAACCCAATTGATTATTTGAAGAGAGCAATTAATGAAAAACGAACATAATATTCGACCAGACGCGAGACCATTATCTTTCATCATGACAACGCTCGATCACATGTTGCAAGACCGGTCAAAAACTATTTGAAAAACGGTGGATAAGAACTTTTGGCTTACCTGCTTATAGTTCAGAATTTGCCCCTTCTGACTACCATTTTTTTCGATCGATACAGGACGCCCTGAAGTGAAAGGTATTCCAGGTTTCACTTCAGAATGGGGTATCAGAAATGGGCTTGATTAATTCTTTACCCCAAAGCCGAAGCAGTTCTTTTGGAGCGGAATCCATATGCTACCAAAAAGATGGGAAATGTAGTGGCTAATGATGGACAATACTTTTAAATTCCTTGTGTTATTATAATAAATAACTTGTATATACAGTAATAAAATTTTCAGATAATCTAAAACTAATCTATTTTTATCTTTTGGAGGTGGGGCTGGAAATTTCAACAACTGAATTACCGGAATGGGATTTCTCTGAAGAAACTCTACCATTCACTAAAAAATAATTGATTGTGATCACTAGGCCAATGGATCTTGAACTTTTTCAATTATTAAAAAGAAACTAAGCTTTGGATAATAAGAAGCAACGTTTTTTTTCCCTAAATTCAAACTAAATTTATATTTTATTTCAATAAACAAAATTTTACAATTTAATCATCATCCTAAATATTTTAGTAATTTTTTTTTTATTTTTTTAGTTTTTTAGCAAAACTCTTTATTTACTTTTTTATAATAAAATAAAAATTTATGATTTTAATTTGTATGAAAAAAATATTATTTAGCTGTACAAACTTTTTCTATTACTAATTAACAATTCAAACATCATAAATTATTTAAAATCTAAATACATATCTACTCTATTTTATTATGCCAATTGCATACAATATATGTTAAACCAGACATACAAGCATACATATATACACATATACTAAAAAAACATACATATCGTTTCCTTATTGCAACATCGCCAACCCTAAAAAAAAACCGAGTTTAGACAAATTTATTTTGAATTTTCAAAATGTTTGCTATTTTGATCTGAGTAAACCCATGAATCATAACAGTATGTATTGGTAACAAAACATGATGTTCTTTAGACCGTACTTGGATAAAATGCGTTTAATGTTAGTCTCTACTACTAAAATTGCTATTTAGGTCTACACTCTATACATGCTAAGGTGCATTTAAGGAGCGATATATTATTCCTTCTTCATTCATATATTTCTATACGACAATTATAAAATAAATGAAATCATGAATGTTAGTGTAAAATAAGTATTCGCATAAAAATTCCATTTATAATTGAAGGCAGAGCGTTTTTTTTTTTTTTTTGGTAACAAATGTTTTAGGAATATTGTAAAATTGCCTGTAAATATATGAAATAAGTGGGATTAGTAAACAGTAGTTGGTTTAGAATTTTAATTAAAATGAATTAAATTTGGCTTTGCAGTAACCCATGAGGTTTAGAAAATAATTAAAACAATTTCTTTTTAATTTACTTTAATTAAATTTAAAATAATTTTTTTTGCCTCTGCTACATACGGATAAATAAGATCAAATTTTAATTCTGTAAAAGTTTTTATAATTGCTTCAGATGTTTACAAAATAATTCGAAAAACAGCACCACATAACATGGAATAATAATTGGCTTCATTGTGCAGCATCTGCGAGTGCACAGCCGCGGAACGGCGGACCCTCAACAAAATAATAATCGCTCTTGAACAACATAATTTGGTTTGAAGTTTAAACAAATTTATTCTTTTTTTGTTGTGAAGTACAATTGTTCCAGTTAAAAATTAAATATTATTTCATTCATATGGCTGCCGCGGCTTTGCCTCATAGTACCGCATTTGATCGGACTAATTTTCGAGAACTTGTACGAGTGTATGAAGTCGTATCTCGGCAATGGCATCACCAGTGTTGGCTTTCAAATGTTCAATTGTCTCTGGTTTGACGGCATAACTCTTGTCCTTAACAATGCCCCACAGAAAATAGTCCAACGGTATCAAATCGCAGCTTCTTGGTGGCCAATTGACATCACCATTTCGGCTTATTTAGCTGCGATCAAACGTTTGACACGATAAATCGATTGTGGCATGAGATGTGTGGCAAGTTGCACCATCCTGTTGAAACCAAACAAAGTTCACATCACTACCATGAAGAGCGGGCACAAAAAACCGCTTATCACTGTGCGATAGGTGCCTCCATTGACCGTAATGGTCGCGTTGTCCTCATTTCAAGGAAGTTTGGACTCCGCTCCATAAGCCGCACCAAACAGTCACTCGTTATAAGTGAATTGACTTCTGCAAGATCACATTAGGGTTTTCTAACGTACTCACCAAGATGAAAATGGGCCTCATCCGAAAAGAGGATTTTTGCAACTTTTATTATTTTCATTTATTTATTGTTTTTGTTGTTTTTTTAATTTTTTTTGCAATTTTCGAACAATTGTCTTTGTTTTGGAATTAAGTCCATATATATATATAAGATGACTCTAATTTGCGTTGTAATTAATGTTCTCTGAAATGCGCCAATCGTTTTTATTTTGTATAACCTCAAACGAAAGGTGAAGTCAATACCAAGGTTTTTTATTTGTATACGGGTTTTGTAGGTCCATTGGTACGTGAGTTATTGACGTTAGAGTGCACACACTTGTATTTTATAAGTTTTACTTGAAAGCAGAAATTGTCACAGCATTTAAACTTTCTGTGAGTAAGAGAATATGAAAACTTTTTATATAAAAAGCATATATAAAAAGCTTTCATTTGGCGTGATGCTTCACTATTGTTCACTTGGGTGGTGCCACGCCTATATAGCATTTTTATTTATATGTCTCTATACTTAAAACAGTAATAGTGAGGAAATTTATATTTGGCACAAATAACTATGTGGTAGGTCAAGAATTGGGCCGAATTTGATAAGTGAGATTAGCACCTCCCATACAAAGTAAATATTGATTTTTGTATATCTTTGAAACGGTAATAATAGAAGGTTCCTAATTTGGTCTAAATAACTTCGCAGAAGATAAAATAATAGCGGAATCGGATGAGGGGGCATGGTACATCCCATACAAATTAAATAATGATTTTGTATATCTTGAGAATGGTTATAGCTGAAGCTTTTAAATTTGGTTTAAATAAGAAAAATATAGAATTTTGCATGTGTAGAGAACGGTAACTGTTTAAGTTTTTTTTATCTATCCACCTCAGTCAAAAATCAGGTACAACACAAAGGCTCCCAGCAAAGCGGGAGGGATTATTCTAGTTTCCAATAAATCCCAACGTTGCTCAAGAGTAAATCGATTAATTTCGTTCAGTGGAGATAATATCCTGAAATTTGTGACAGGATAGAATGAAATAAGTATTGCCAGATTCGAAATAAACGCTGGTTAAAATTTAAACCTATAGATAGCCTACTCGATATTAAAATTTGTATAACTATAATAAATTAATATGGAACCGCTTTTTAAAGTTTCCGACATGTTTATGTTGTACTTTAAATATTGCGGTCTCGTCATTTAAATAATATTTTGAGAAACTTTTAAGTCCACCGAAAACAGAAGTGCGCATCTATTATGCCACAATATACCGAGAAGATACATTGCTTGACAGTCCAATAACGGCAAATAAGTTAAAATAATGATAAATAAAGTCAAACTGAATAAATTCAGAGGAGAGGATTGGTGCAAATTTATAATAAGATTTTATCTGGGGACAGATTTGACGAGGAGATCCAAGTCTACCCGAAAATTATTGATGGGGGTATTAAATGAACGTTTGGTTAATTGGATTGATTCCAACAATGGAGCTGGCTTTAGAAAAGCCATTGTATGCATTCTTTGTTGATTTTAAAGCTGCATTCGATAGTGTGGCAAGAAAATCTCCAATTAACAAACTCTATGTAATGGAAGTGTCGTACAAAAGTGTGAAATTTATAGAAATTGTATATAGCAGCACACGATCTGCTGTGTGGACTGGAGATGAGTTTTCTGAATACTTTGAAACAGAAACTGATGTAAAACAAGGATGTTTGATCTCCCAATTGATTTTTGCTTTGTATATAAATGATCTACATGATTGCTTGGAAGGGGGACTGATGGTAAAAAATTTGAATATTCGTCTTGTATTATACGCTGATGGTATTGTTATGTTAGCCGATGAAATATATTTCAAAATATAGAAGAGTTTTGCAACATATGGAAATAAAAAGTAAATTTAAATAAATCGGAAATTGTGGTATTTAGAAATGAAGGCAGACTTAGAAAACAGGAAAAATGGTTTTCGATACTGCAGAAATTAAAATCGCTTTTGAATTTAATTATAAACATATCGAAAAAAAAATATAAGCAAAAAGCGCAATAAATTCAACATGAAAGAGTTTAGCGGATAAGCCACATATAAATTTGGAAATGAAAGAGAAAGTTTATGTGGCCGTATGTACGGCAATACAATCATATGCAACCCAGTCTTGGGATATCATTTTCTGAAGAAGTTGATAAATTTCAGCGGAAAAATGAAATATATATATCCTCAGATATTAATAGAATACTTTAACTTGAACTTTAATATAAACATTATCTCCTTGATTTTAAAGGAACGTGGTGGATTAATTGATATGAATTGCAAAAGATTTGGTGAAGAAAATACACAAGTAAACTGCACACTATGCAATTTAAATGAAAGCGAAACATTCGAACATTTCCTCGGAATCTGTCCGGCTCTAAATGGATGTAGAATCAAAAATTTCAACAAATTAAGGCTGAATGAAGAGAAGAAGCCATTAATGTTCTGTATGGGCACGAGAATGATGTCTAGCCAATGTTAGTTAAATATATAAAATGCTCTAAAGTACATGAATTTTTGAAGTAATGAATTTAATCGAAATTTTAAAATTAAATTAATAAAATTTTCCTTTTTTCATTTTTTTAAATATATAATAATTTGTTGTATATACACTAATCGCTAGACTGACGCTTGAATTAAACTTATCGATAATTTCTTTTATTTTTCTTTATTTGAACTTGACAAAATATTGTAACAGAAATTCGATTTAAATATTTATATATAAATAAATAAATTTTCACACTGCAAACAGCAGCTAAGACATATGCTTTCACTTTTAATGGTATATTTTACGAGATCGGCGGAAATTAAATAAAAACTAAAATACCTTTTTAAGCTTGTTCTATCCGGAAATATCTGTTGCATCATCTTTTTTAATTTTCTAAAGAAATTTGTCGCATTGATTTCCTATTCACTTTTTTTCATCCGAAACCCTACAAACTCAAATATCGGAGTTACAGAGTACAAGTCATAAACTAGAAATCACAGAAATGGAACTCAATATAACCCTGAAAATTGGTTGAATTACAAAAATATTTTATAATAAAAAGTAAAAAATTACATTTAAGTTAATTTATTGTTTTAAAAAATAATATGCAACAAAATGGTTGTAAGATTATAATGTCTTTTTTTACCTAACAGCTGTATTTACTTTCAACCCACACTTCCTACATGAAGGTAAATATATACTTTTCCTGTAACCATGTAATATATTTACTAAATTTTATACAAATGCATTCATTGTTTAAAATTATACTCTAAATTGAACCTTTATGACAATGTGGTTTTATGGTATGAGTGTACTATTTGCTAAACAACACTAAAAAAACAAAAATTCTCTTTTAAAAACATTTCCAAAATAGTGGTTATAAATAATATTGTAATAAAAAAAATATTCATTTGTAACATTTGAATATTCGGGTGGTTGTGTATGTCTGTCTGTATGAAACACATAAAGAATTTTTTGTTCGACCATATTAATTCATATAAGTCATATGCTAAAAATGCAAATTTTGTTTTTAATTTTTTTTTTTTAATTTACAGAAAACAGATCATGAATATTGTAAATGTAAAAGCAGCTTTTAGTTTCGTTTTATTTATTTGATGAAATATATTTCATGTGTCTGTTTAAAGCATTTTGTTTTAGATTATGTGAAAATATTCAGAATTGCGGCTTAAAGTAACAAATTTATTTAATAAAAAAGTAAACTTACAGTCGTACTGTATGGCAATAGATTGGTTTAGACCAGCATCAGACAAACTAATATTGTTGCATTTTACAATTGTGACAGTAATTTTAGTGTCTCTCACTCAGGCCACTGTGACCTGTATTTTTCCACTTGTTTTCACTTTACTTCTCTTTGTTTATTTTCTGCTTATTTTTTGCTTATGCGTGTGAGTACGTACGTGTGAAAATAAAAGAGAAGAGCAGCTCTTTCCCTAAATCTGGTTGAAACCGGTCATGAACATTTTATAGAACATTTGCTCACTCCCAATTTACACTTATTTTTACGCTCTTGCTTTTAGTCGTCAATGAAACAGCGATGAGCGAACATGCGTAATGGTGTATGCTGATGTTTTATTTATTATTATTTTTTAACTGTATTATTTATTTATTTTTCCCGATAATACTAAAATTAAGATTTTTATTTTTTATAATAAAAATAGGTTCATTTCGATACTAATAATGCTAATTATCCATTCAACTTAAATCTCAGAGAGCAATTTTCATGTTCTCACTAACACGACTACACTTTCATTTTGCAACACCACTGGTTTAGACCATGCTTTGTAAAGGTTGGCCCAACCATAATGCACGATGTTAATTGTTAGTCACACTTTAACGCTAAGTTTTTTGCCCAACTTAGTTTAAGAGTTCAACCATGTGTGCCTCAATTGAGCAGCGCGTTAAGATTGTTGAAGCCTTTTACGAAAATGGGCGTTCAAATTAAAATGCATGGCTTGTATTTAGTGATTTTTTTGGTCAGTTGAACAAGCAGAAGTGAATTTTGACTTTACAAAGAAAATCATCATCAGACACGAGGCATACTTAGTGGCAAATGAGAATCCACGAGTGATTGATGGTACGACTTCTGGGCTGGCGGCGACATCAGGTCGACCAAGCAGTTACCATGTATGGTGTTTACCATCGCGATAAAATAATGAACTTCTTGACTAGAAATTGAGGATATTGATGATATCTTGTTCCGACAGTATGGCGCCACTTGCCACACAGCCAACCAAGCAATGGCACTTCTGCGCGAGAATGATCTTGTGATCTGATACTGTTGGACTTCTTTTTTTTGGGATATTTAAATGAAAAAGTGTACGTCAATAAGCCAAGAACAATTCAAGGGCTAACGGATGAGATAATTCGGCATGCTAACGACGCTGAAACTAAATTATATCCCAAAGTCATTGAAAATATGGACCGACGGATAGAGGTATGCCTCCAAAGGCATGTCGAGCATTTGGCCGATATTTTGCTTCACACATAATTATCATAGATCCTTATATCATTATTAAAATTATGAAGATAATTCTCTGAAAACTTTTTGTTTTATTTACAATTAGCATCGTCGTTTTTTGTTAAACCACTCTTTATTACTGCCTTTTTTATTAAACGACATCATCGTACTTAACACCGTTATGTGCTCCAACAACAGAGGCATAAGATAAGGACTGCAGGAACACTAAGAACAATCATGAGCTTTTCAAAAAGAAATTGTTCACATCCAATTAACACGCATTCTTACGCTCTTTCTTTTAGTTGTCAGTGAGACAGCGACGAATGCACATGTGTGGCGGATGGATGTTGATTTTTTTAAAATTTTTTAAAACGTCACCTTTACTCTCTCAGAGAGATAGTTTCCACGTTCTCACTAACACAACTACATTTTTACTTCTGCAGATCACGGATTTAGAAATCAAGTTATCTGCATAGAGACTTTGGAACACAAGACAAGCTAAGTAAAGCAAACAAAAAATAATCCACCGTGCATTTGTTGAATGAATTGTACTTCGCCGTAGATTTGTTAATTCATTCAAAAACAATACGTAATTTTGTTTTTATTGTGTAAAGTTTACTTTTAAGACGATTTTCATTTTCAGTGGATGAATACGTCAACAAGCGAATTCTCCACATTGGTACTTTTTAAAATTCAAGAACAATTATAGAGAAAACGCCTTCTTATACTGAACATCTCATTTTATGTTGTACAATGTGAAAAGGCGTGATTGAGCCTGTTATTTCCGAGTGGTTTACTAGATTGCTGTTTCGGTGAATTGATTGAATTGACAACTAAATTGTAGTATATTATTGATGATATGGATCTTACTGACATTTAGTTTAAACAGGGCGTTGCGGTACGTTACACATCCGCCTTCCCATAAAATTTATTGCATGTTATCAAGAGTTTCAGCTGTTAAGTGGTCGTAGTTATCATGCGATGATACGCTACTGGATTACGTTTAACTGGACTATGCTAAAGAGAGAGTTTATACAGAGCTAATTGAATCGATGACAGTCTTAAAACTCAAAGTCCGTGATGTAATTAACGAAATATTTGGTGGGTGTTAAAATTTGATAGAAAATTTTGATAAATGAATCGACATATCACTTACGATCACTTACTTCAATAGTATCATAACCCAAGAAATAAAATTCTTCAAAAAACTTGTTTTAATTTTAAATATCTATTATTTAGCATTGAGCACTTCCTGTGCTCTTAATTTTGTACGAATCACAAAGAATTTTGCGTATTTCAAAATACTTAGCTAAAAAAATCATGTTTTTGGAGTTATCAGATAGCACCATTGTATGGTTTTGGTACCACAAAAAAAAGACTGAAGTAAGGAAGTATCGTAAATAGCATCGATTTAGTATCAGTAATATGATGAAAAGAAAAAGGGCAAAAACTCTCTCACCCTTTGTAGCCCGTGATGTTCAGTAATTGCTCAATCCTAGTAAACCCTTCGTTTAATAATTTCAATAAGTATTTCTTAAATTTTTTTTCCCATATATAGCACAACATAACAGCAGTAGCAATACCACAAACACAAACATTTGCCTAAAAGTGCATTATATCGTAACACTGTGTATCTATGCTTTGTGTGCTACAACTTCTTTTTTCTTTCAAAAACTTCAAATTAATACAACACGCACTGAAATTGGCAACAATAAAAAAAAGAAAAAAAAAACAATGTAGAATGACTCCAACGCATAATCGAAAACTAGCATTTGATCCAATAAGACCCAAAAAAATCTATATATTTTTGTATATATTACATTTAGAGGAATTATTTATGAAAAAAAACAGTGTCCGATTATGCGTTGAAGCCACTGTATTTCTATTTCGTTATGAATACAACGTAGAAGCACTGTGGCAGAAGTACCAGTAAATAAATGATGATAAAATAATGTTGGCTAAGGTTTTCGTTGTTTTTTTTTTATTGTTTTTTCTCTTTTTTAAGTTTTAAATAATTCATGAACGCAATTTACATGTTTTTTTCCCACAATGTTACACAAGTATAAACCAACAATAACAAGTTTTTTTCCGTCTTTTCCGGGTTAATATTATATTGGTGAATCAAGCTTTTGTTTTATTAAAACAATCGTTGTTTAGCGAACATTTTAAAAAATACCGACTTGAAAATAAAAAAAATTAAATCAAAACTTATTTTGATTTTCCGCGTTTTATAGAAACAACAATACCAAAAAACAACGAAAAATAAATAACGTAACGTAACGTAACATAATATTTAAATGTAAATGACAACTAACCAACATATGTATGTATGTATGTATATCTGGCTGGTTGTTTCAAAATAAATAAATTTGTCTGTAACCCAATCAAAAAAAAAAAAGAATAAATAAAAAAAATAAAAATAAAATTAAGGGAAAAGGTGTAAAAGCCTTCAAGAGGTGCTAAAATTGTGGTTTTCATTAGGGAAGCTTCGCTGATGACACAATTCACAATATGATTGCCAAGCATCTATCAGGAATTTTTAGGAAGACCAATTATGAAATTATATAAGCCAAGCTTGAAAAACACTTTAAAAGATGCATACGCTTTTTCATGTCAACAGATTTTCAGTAAAAACTATAAATTATCTCTGATTGTGGTGTGGTTCCTTGACAAAAATTCAATTTCAATTTAAAGTAACCTATTTACCGGTCAGTGCAGTCTGAAATACCGTCAAAATATCTTAGGAAATGTTGAGATTTCACACAATCTACATTGAAACATCTGAACGCGTACTATGTGAATGCCCCGCTATTTCGGATCAGAAAAACAAATTCCTGGGGGAAGTTATAGCAACTTCAAAAGGCTCAATTGTTCTCTCACAAAACATCTTCTGAATTTGGCCTAAATCAATCAATCGAAGATAAGCGCGATGAAAGGAATTAATGGTTTTTCAAAAAGTCTAAACTAATTACACTGGTCTACAGCAAAAAAAAAAAAAAAAAAAAACGCCTTTAAATAAAACCATATTTAATAAAGATTTTGATGCGCTGAACTTAATACCGTATTCAGTTTTTTTCCATCGTGATCAAATTTTTTTTATGGACGTGGCAAATTTTTACGCCAAAAATATTATGTTTATGTCAATATATTTCATCATAACTTTAAAACGACTTCACCGATTTTGACTGACCGACTACCACGAAATCTTCAGGAACAAAATTTCCCATAAATCAACTGAATATTTATATTTTTTTGTTTTTTCAACAGTTCGGAGTTATTCATAACTCCATTGCAAAAACAAAAAAAAAAACAAAAATTCGCGCAAAATTGTATCATTTTATTTTATTTATTTTTTTTCAAAAAGTCATAAAAATTTTTTCACAAAGCGAATTTTACATGCTAAGCACTTACATTAAAGCTTAATATGTAAAGAATAAAATAAGTTATAAATCATGAAAATCGGTTGCCTATTGCTAATTTTATTCGAAATTAAATGCAGGCATCTAACTTTGACCAAAATATGCGAACAAATTTTTTCTTGCTGAATTATAGTAAATTTTTTTCTTTTATTTCCACAAAGTTATAAAAGAATTCGTAGAATATGAATTTTAAATTCATTAAAATGAAAACCATAAAGTTAGGTGCCTAACTTTGACAAAAGTGAAGGGCTAATTTCTAATGGCTATGATAGTTAAAAAATATTTTAAGTATAAGAAAATTTTATAAAAAATGCACTTTTAAGAAAGATAGCATAATATTTTTCATCATTCAACACTTGTCTGCGAAACAGTAAATACAAAAAAATTGTATTTGGTTTTTTATTAAAATTTTTTTTCTTAAACATCTGGTGGTATTTGCATTAAAAACGGTCATTTCGTTTTAAAGTTATCATGAAATATATCGACAAATCTACCATATTTCAGACGAAAAATTTGACACGCCCATAAAAAAAAAATTTGAGCCCGATGGAAAAAAACTGAAAACGGATTTGAATTCAGCGCATCAAAATCATTATATTCCATATAATTTCGTTTAAAGTAGAGGTTTTTTTATTATTATTTATTTATTTATTTATTTTTTTGTTTTTTGTAAACCAATGTTATTTCTATTTTATTCATTATTTCCTCTTTGAACTTAAGTGTTTCAATCGATGGTCATTCTTGTCTCAAATCCCTGAATTTGTCTATGAATATGTGGCAAAGTGTTTTCTAGTTGTTCCTAGAATGCCATTTTTCTCTTAATGCGGTTATATCGATAGGAGCGTTAAATTATGTTTAGGTTTTATCCGGGCCAATTTCTGAACTCAAAATATCTTTAGGTGCCTATGATAGATGAAAGATTTTTATGTATTCTAAGTAATTTGCTTGGATTCTTACTACCTGAATGGTTTTATTTACAAAAGCTTCTATTCCCGATCTGCTAACGAAATTTGCCGTAACTCTTTTGTTCTTACTTCGTTCTTCAACACAAGTGTAAACAAGGTATTCCGAAAGTCGAGAAAAATATTTTCTTTTGGCTCCTTCTTTTGTCTTCACAGATGTATTTTTATCGTATATTATGTATGAAGCTAAACCCATTGCGTCAATCATATTGTAAAAAGTGCCAAGTTCCATCGAATTGTTCTGAGTTTGTTCTTCGGTTCTGTTCTACGGTTTTTTCTTTATAACTGCCTTATTTATTTTTTATTTTAATTCTTTTTTTTAGCATAGTAGCATATCGCAATATTGTCATGGAATCCAAATTTACTAGACAATACTTCAAGTTTTGGATGTTTTTCATTTCTAGTAGAATACATGGCTTGTTTCTTCCGAGGGTGAAAGAAAAACCAATAGCCATTAGTTGCTTACATAAATCGAAAATCGTAAAAAAAGCTATCAGCAACAATTGTTTTCCCCGACCCTTTGTAGCCTTTGTAGCGCATTGCAAGGCGCATAAACTCGTTTTTTCCTGTTTTTCTGCTCGAATTTGATCCTACTCTCTGCCAGTATAGATATGACCTTCTAATGGGATATGAGTTTTTGCATCATATGTCCACCATATTTTAATGCTGCATTTTGCAGTTTTCGAAGGAATATAATGTGTGAACGTCGTTCTCCTTCTGAACAGAAAAAGTTGCTCATCTGCTGTAATATTTTTGTGCGGCTTATAATTATTTTTAAGGTTTATGTTTAGCATGTTCCAAATATCTTCTATTGGTGCTACTTTCTACGACTGAAATCGGATGACCTAGTACAGCTGTCATCAAACCGTATAAGCCGTAAAAGATCTTTAAATCATTTCAAGGATATTGTTGCGTGAAATAAATATATTGTTACGAAAGTCAAATTTGGGAACAACTGTCGTTTGTTACATCGCTAAAATAAATAAACAAAAGCTTCAAGAACAACTAAACGTGCTGTTTACAAATAACAAAATCGACAACAACAAACATTAGCAGGAATAAAGTAAATAAAAATAAAACGGCAACAACAAAAAGAAAACAAATAATAGACACAAAACAACAACCACAAACAAGATGAGCTGAAAGAAGTAAATGTTTACATTGGCATTCGAAAATAAAAGAAAGAAATGGAGCCTAACTGAAATATCGAGAGACTCGAGAGCTTTCGATGTGTTGTTTACTCAGCCATATAAAAAGTACATCGATGATGAAGAATCAGTTTATTTGGTGTAAACTTAGCGAACGTGTTATTAGTTTGAAGACAGTTTAGTGTGGTTAAACTCTGGTTGAAAAGATTTTGATCGAACCTAAGTTGCAAACTACGATCGGGTTGTAAGATCTGTCGAATAGTTGTTGTTGCTTACAAAATTGTAAATCGAAGGAGTAATTAAGAATAGAAATTTGTATTGCTTGTGCAAAGGTTACAAGTAGTGGAACACAAAACTGTGTTACATAAAGGATAAAAATTAAAAACCAAATACTAGCTTTATTTTATTTTATCTGTAATCTACGAACTCTTAAATACACGTTTTTAAAAAAATAAAAACATAAAAATATATTTATAGTTTTCCACTCCGAGATTGCCTGTGCGTTGTTGTGGGACGATCCAACACAAATCAGTATTCCTACGAGACCTTCTAGTTCTTCCATTGTCATTGATGTCCAAGCTTTATTTATATCCGTATTATTTTTTTTTGATAAATCATAAACTAGCTAGCTCAAAAAGCTAGCCAGTAAAAGCCGTCCAGTAAACTTCAAAACATTATGAGACATAGATCACTTTATTCCATCTTTTCTGTAAAAAGAACTATTTCAGTTGGAAGTTTCCTAATTCTCCAGTTGTTCCTTAGTTTCTTCTTCACTTAATGATGAATCTGCAATTGCATTATGACCTTGAAGTTTTTCCTCAATATCAGAAGAAACTACCATCTGCGTTATCATCTTTATTCCCATGAACCTCATTCTGAATTTCGTTTTCTATATCATTAGCAATTTACTCTGCCAACCTTTCAAAATAGTTAGGATCAAATTTGGAAACTGTTTCTAAAATGTTGTCTATTTCAGTACTCATTTTAACACTACACTTGTCAACTGCCAACACAAAACTAAGAAAATCATTCATAAAATATACCAGCAAAACGATGCTGCGTCTTATTAAGCAACAAACGAACACAGAAATTACCGTTATAATTTGCTTTTGCTATCACGTGCAGAGGAAACATTTTGTTAACAACCTACTTAATTGTTCGAAATAAATGCAAGCAAAGACTTCTTTTGTGTTTAGTGTGTTTCACTAGCACACAAGGTTTTGAACTGGAGCAACCAAATATCTTTTCTAGGGTAATTTGATGGGTTGAATTCGAATCTGTAATTGATTTTTTTCTATCACGTCAGGTTTCGAAATACAAAGAGAAAAAAAAAAATGTTTTTATCCGTTTTTTACATAAAAAATCATTAGCTTATTTAAAAATCAATGAATTTTCAATAGTGACTGGCGTTATTATGGTTCGGCTTTATGTATTATAGTCCAACAATAGTCTTCCAGAAGAACGTCATTTGGACCAATTAATGGCTTATTTGAAATGTCTTTTTTTTACTGCTGAACACTCAGTTCTTTTTGGCCAATCTGTCTGACAGAATGATGACATGTAGCGTGACTGTCCCACAGACAAAGAAAACAACAATATTTTGTGAAACCTCCTTGCATACCAGTCAACAAACGAATGACCTGAAACAGATTGACTTACAGTTATTTACGATGGTCTATACTATATATACAAAGAAATTTAAATCAGACATCTTAAGGTCACCACAGATCTTCCATATATTATCGTTGTATCGTTGAGTAATATCAAAATGTCAGTCATTGATTCGTAATTTTTCTTTGTATTAATGACATGAGCAATTGGCTCGGATGGTTTTCTATTCTCATTATGCTAAAGAAGAGCCTTTAAACTGTACTTAGAAACATCAAAAAATAATCTCCATTTAGTTTTGTCATATAGCCGGTTAATTTTTTGAAATAAACCATCAACATTAGTTCAGTATAGAATACAATGTTTCTTTTAAAAATATGCAGCCAATTCCAACCTTCTATACCTATAGATTGTTACGTTTGTTCCAACTGCAACATATTTCCACTGCTGCATGCGTGAAGCTAGAAATTCTGCGTCTTGCTTCGTTCAATGTATATCACGAATTAGATCATTAAGCTCAGCTTGAGTCATTAAATGGCGTTCATCATCAGCCTTGTACAAACTACCATTGCTGGTGAACGATGTTTCGGACTCACTGTTCGTAGCACTGAGAATGACTCGTAATGGATCAATTGGTGGACGTTGAACTGGCTTGGAAACAAATGGGACATTCGCGTAAGTAATATTTTTTCGATTTTTGTATTAAATTCAGCAACTTTTGTTAAACAGAAATAACAATCGGACTCTCTCCAAAGCACTAGAATTGAATTTAATCGAAATAGATCTTCTTGCCATTTGACCATTTGTATAAGTTCTGCAACTATTGCAAAATATTGTCGGTGTCCACGGCTTCTGGATAGACTCTCATAATGCATATCCTTTTATTCCAATCAACTATTCACCATACACAAAACAAAAATAGTTCGTATCAGTAACACACGATATCTCTGACATGGTTAAACTCTAGCATTATGAACATTTAAAATCAATGTGTAAAAAAAACTAAAAAATGCCTGGCCAGGATCTGGTGCTCGCTTTTAGGTTAAGTAAGGCTAAAACTTTTTTATTCTGCGCAGTCGTTCGAAAAATATAAACCTTCTTTGGCAAAAGAACGCACTAATAAGTGATATTTTATTAGTGAAGCAGATATATCACTCATACGTACGTATTTACGTTGTATGTAATGTAATCCTACCCCTCGTTTGTAAAAACAAAACTCATACTATACTCGTACTTCTAAGACGACTGTGTCGAATGTTAAAAACTGCAAAATCTGCAAAACTAACAGAAAAACTTATTATTTAAACAAAAAACTTTAAAACTGCCCACTACCCTCTTATTAGTTTACTAGCTTACTGGGACATCCGCCTACAAGAAGAAAAATGTTCAATTATTATTAAAATAGGAGTGGCTTTGATCAAAATCGAAGCGTTAATGCATTAAATTTGAAAGTTATTTTAAGACTAGATATTATTGTATAAACAATGTCTTACGCAAAGAATTTTTGTTCTTGGTACTTCCTAGCTCTACTCTTCATTTGACGTTAGTCAAAACTATGAAAACGTACCTACTTTTTTAATAGTTATGAGCCATTCAAGCAAATCTTGATTATCTGATCACTTTTAAAAGTTCCAAAACCATGCCTAAGTTACTATTTTGCTGAAAAAAAAAAAAATCTGCAAAAACTGCAGGACATAAGCTAAACATGTTTGCCAACAATTTCTATAATAACAATTCCATGCAAACTTTTGTAATTTTTATATAGTATCCAAAAACTCATTAATTTTTCGTCATTATGAGCTACCCTACTACCTCATCCCTATAGCTTTCATAGGACTACCTCAATATACATACAAAAAAATCGTTACCTTTCATCCGTTTAACTTAATGATATGCAGACAGCTCGAAAGCGTTATAATTTAAAGTATTTGCCAAAAACAGGTTTACAGGATGAAAAACTATAGCAAATACTGTCTGCCACCACTACTGTTATCGAGTGTGTTTTACGAGCAAAACTTTTCCCAATGGAGGGCAGCAAAGAAAATCAGTGACAAAAAAGTTAAAAAAAGCGAATGCACAGCGACAAAAATTAAAACAAATTTGTAAAATTTAAGCAGATAAATATGGACAAATCATGGCATTAACAATGCAAAGTACTTCCCTACGAAACAAAACAGGCAAAAAAAATTTGAAAAACAAATTGAAAAGTAGTAACAAATATGCTTTAATGATGAAATATGCTAAAAATTCAAAAAAACTTTTTTGTTTTATTTTGTTTAAAAATTTGTTGGCAACAAAAGTATGTCGAATTATTTGGAAACAAATGATATGTAAAAAGTTTTAATTTAAATGTGATTGGATTTCATGAGAATTTTCTTATTAATATTTAAATGAGGAATGAAAAGTAAAATTTAAAGGCAGATGGACTCAAAGCTCATTCCACCAAGCTTTACTTTTTCAATTTAAAAACAGGAAATATACTATATAATAGCATTGAATATAATAGCATTTAATTTCAAGAATTTTGCTATGGTGACTATACTTGTGTGCTTCCGTGCTTTGTCTTGTGAGATCACTTATATGTGAAATTATTACTAATCCTGTCCAAAACAACTAAGCATAAGCTTGTTTTCCAACAGGGTATGTCGAAAACCTCTTTGGTAGTAATTAAAGCGAAGATTCATTGATTGATTCAGGCCATCCCTATGAGCTCAACAGATTGAGCCTACATATAAAGCCAATTATCTTATTAAGTAAGACAAAAAATGCCCTTTTTTGGTACCATAATACCAATAGATATTTATTTCTATTATATCCGGTAAATAGGCTCTCTAATACCCTAAGTTCACTCTTATTGAGTAAAAGTAGCCCATAGAATATACTTGGAGGTGGAGACAAATCTTTTTGCCTATCTCAATCCAATGGCACTCTCCTATAGCATTTTTTATTCACTTAGGACCACCACTCAGAAGCACCCTGAGCACCAGCACCCCTTTTGTTCATTGTGCTTGTTGTGGGAAGGGAGAAGGTGTCAGCAGTGTTAATTGATTTTCGATTTGAATTTACTGATGACGTCAGTGGCAGGGAAAGCTTATGTAGGAAAATTATTCCACAAACGAATTTGCTGGACAATCAACTACAAAAGGGTACCACGTAAGAATGTGTGATTAATTGGCAATAATTTCCTCATTTCGCCAGAAGACATTCCGTACTACATTGTTAGGATGGTCTAACGAATCGATAAAATTGGTTGCCTTACCGTTCTTAACAAGCACCTTTTCATGCGATCGAAAAATGCCAAAATATACTTTAAGCACCGATCCATATATGAAAACTGTATTCCGTCTTAGCTCGCATATATAGTGGGGAGCGGAACTAAGTCCATATTTTAGGTTGAAAGGAAAAGATCCTGCAAATAAATAAATACGCAATCAAATAAAACATAACTTCACACATTTATTCATTGTTAAGTTCTCAAAAAAAGAAAATAACAAAAAATATCAGATACAAATACTGGAATAAGATAAAGCCAATTATAAAGGGTTGTCCAACCAAAACACACGATATTAATTCTAAATAAAACAAAAAAGTTTTCAGAGTATTATGTTAATATTTTTTATTATGACAGAAGGATCCATGACAAATATATGTGAAACAAAATATCGGCCAAATGTTCGCCACGTCTTAGGTGGCATACCTTTACCCGTCGGTTCATATTTTCAATGACTCTGGGACCTAATTAAGATTCATTGCTGTTAATGTGCCGAATTATCTTACCTTTTAGCTCTAGAATTGTTCTTTAAATATCTCTTCTTTAAAGTTCTTATTTGCTCAAATGCGGCAATCCTGCTTGTTAACGAATTCTTTGAGGTAAAATTTATCGCTTAAGATGATTTTCTTTGTAAAGTCAGCATTCACTTATGTCTTTCCATATGGCGTTTTACCGGCGCTTGAAATGGTTTGCAGGTTTCAGCTCTTGCGTCAATGGAACCCTGTATGCGTATAAATTCGTACCAGTGATGTTCGTGGAATGTTGAATTTTTGGGCACAACGACGAGTCGGGGTTGACAGCCCTTCTGCCACACTATCGTGAACAACGGCAAAGTTTTCCTCAAAACGTACTTTGCAAGCATCAGCGTTGTCAAAACCCGGGTTTAAAAAAAATCACAGCCCACCGTGTTTTATTGAATTTTTTTTGTGGGTTTTTTGGGTTTAATTGGGTTTTATAACTGCTTCCAAAATCCGTTCAAGTAAACTCAATATTATTTGTTTGTTTATGCAATCACGTTGTTTTAGCAACTTTGCACTTTTGGTGGGATTAACGCAGCATTGTGTACTATGAGCTTCTAAAGCTCGGTGAGCGAAGCAGACTGCAATTTAATTGAATCATGCATTATGAGAATAATAAAGACAGACATGATTAAGTTACTCTATTGCATGACAACACCCGATCACATATCACAAAAGTTTCATAACAATTATTAGAAACGATCAAATGCCGCATCCGCCGTATTCTCCGAACATTGCTTCGTCGGCTGTTGCGGCGAATACAGTTTACACACACTTGCTTCTACGGGCTATCTTTACACGGCATTTTGCTGTAACGGCCTGTTTGAAATTTGGAACACATTCGCTTAAGCGCAAATTTCCTCGTTCTACGGTAAAAACGTCATGTATTCTCCCTTTTTTTTTAAATGGAAGCAAGCATATTCATTTTGTGCATTTCGTTTTACAGCCTACATTTTCAGAAACTACCCATACCGTATAAAAGGGGAGTGAGTTTATTTTTAACATGTCGTCGAATCACTTCCTTTGAAGAAATACATAATCGGCTTCAAGGTTAGAGCGCCTTAAAATACGAAAATTTTTGTTTTAAGACGGGATTTGGAAATTGGCTCAGAGGTGGGGAAAAGATGTAAGCAGTGATTTGATGAATTTGTTATTTAATTTTTCTTTTTGAGCTCAAAAATGGAACAAATAAATTTGTATTCCCAATACGTAAATTACACGAAAACCTTTAAATAAAAAACCCGGGTGGGTTGGGTTCCCCAGTGGATTGTCAACCCAGGCGAGCATGCACAGGTGTTTTCACATTTCCCACAGATCCGGTTTGCTGAAATTTACACACAAATCTTCCGATTGTGGACACATTTTGTCGATTATGCTGTCGAAGTGTACGAAATGAATTTGAACGCTTATTTTCGTTTGAAGCTTAGACGCGCTGCTCAATTGTGTACCTATTCATATTTGAATTTTTCAAGCACTGAAACAAAGAAACCTCAAATTAAAATGGGCAAAAAACTTGATGTTAAGGTATTTTTTAAAAAGTCAAATTATCCTGTCATGAAGGTTGCAATTCAACACAATGTCAATATAATTGTCAACAACACTTTCGTCCATACAAGATAACCGAAATAACGATATCAAATAAAAACCAGAAGATATTTATAAAATTCAAAAAAAATCAAAAAGAAAGAAAAAGGCAACCTTGTTAAGCAAAAACAATACAATAAAAACCATAAAATATATATTTTATTGTTATTCATCATTAGACACCTATTCACAGAAATGAAAAATATGTCTGAAATAACGTTAATGGCAGTAAACAATCCTTTCAAAGGATCAAAATTAATACCATAACACGTACAATACTTAAACGTCAACATGCTTTGAAGGAAGTAAACAATTAGGATGAGGGTGATGGAAGGAGTGAGTAGACGGAGGAGGGAGAGATGAAAGGATAAGCAATTTCAACAGTGTTTGTTTTGCAAAAGAAAAAGACCAAAATAGAACCAGGGAAAAGCAACTTTACGCAAAAATGCCAAGACAAGGGATAATAAGAGGAAAGAGAATACAAATACGAGAATTCATATCATTTTGTATGATATGTGTTGCACCTGTGTTTGTTTTCTTGTTTATATGTACATGCGTATGTGTGTTTATTTTTATTTTATATGTATGCCATGACACAACTTTTGTTAGACAACCATATGGATGTCGTTGCGAGGGTGGATTGCTAAGGGGCTCGGTAGTGCTGTAACCGAAACAGTGTTGCATTAAAAAACTCGGGAGGACAGCAACAAATATACTTTTAATTGACTTAAAATAGAAAAAAAATGTAAAAACCATCAACGAAAACAAAGAAAAATTTAATTAATACTTTTAGGGCTTTGCATCATACATTTCAATGATTTAAAACTGCTGTGTTCAAAAAACAAAACCAAATAATAGTCGGAAGAAATCAAGTCTTGTGTATGTAGCGGATGGGGTAGCAAAACCCAGTTTAATGCTTTGATTGTATACTGAACCGGTTTGTCTTTGTGTGCAGGTGCATTCTATTATTGCAAAATTACGTTGCCGTGTCTTGTGGCCCATTTTGGTCGTTTTTCGAATGGTGTAAATTCATCGTTTGCTATCGGTAGCGATCTGTATTAACGGTTTTTGCCAGTTTTCAGCACTTTCCAACGTTATGGAAAGTATGGTCAATCAACACCTTCTGAAATATTTAGAGTCAAACAGTTTGCTGAGCGATCGCCAATATGGTCGCTCTACTGGTGATCTGCTGGCGTTACTCTCTGAAACGTGGAATAGGTCTATCATGGATTTGGTGAGAGTAGGTTTGTGGTCCTGGATATATTCAAGGCGTTTGACAGTGTCTGGCATGAGGCTCTCATATCTAAATTCATTGCCTTTGGTGTCGGTAGTCACTTCTCTCGATTCATATCGAGCTTTCTCAGAAATCGCACTATAAGAGTGGTTATCGAGGGGATATCATCCGGCGAGTTCAGGATAAGTTCAGGGGTACCGCCAGGCTCTGTTCTTTCTCCAACTCTATTTCTAATACTTCTTAACGACTTTCTTTTTCTCACTTCTAATCATATCTACTCTTTTGCAGATGACAGCAATATTTGTCATTCATATTGTTTTGGTCGTAGGCCGAGCCATTTGGGGGTTGAGGCGAAAAGGCGGAATATGAACGACTCACTTATAAACGACTTGTCGAAAATCTCTGAGTGTGGTCGCGAAAACAGGGTCGACCAATGTTGTTTTCTGACACACAGACGTGGTGGTGTGTTGTCATCTGTATCTATGGGTAATGTTGATATTGAGGAATTTAGAATTCACTGTGAGGTTCGTTGGCACGACCACATATTCCAAGTGTTGAAAAAAACATTCAAGTGCCTCGGTTTTTTAAGGCGGTGTAAGAATTATTTACTCCATCTGATCTCCTTAATATTTACAAGACCTATATCCGACCCACATTGGAATACAACTCTCATGTATGGGCCGGTGCAAATTCTATTTTGGAGCTTCTGGACCGCGTACAAGTTTGGTCAATTCATTAGAGCATCGTCGCAATATGGCATGTGTTTCACTGTTCTATCGGTATTATAACGGAATATGTTATAACGAAATTAAAGAACAAATTCCCGATAATCAATTATTCTTAGGTAATAATTGTATTTCTTGTAGAGCGCATCCCTTTGTAGTTGATTGTCCAGTGAATCGTACAGCGCATTATAGGGAAAATTCGTTCTTTGGTCGCATTGTTCCTTTGTGGAACAATCTTCCTGCGAATGTCTTCGCCGCCACTTACGACATGAACAAATTTAAATCGATCGTTCACAGGCACTACTATATCTACAACCTATTTTCCTGGTACCAGGGATAACCTCTGAGTGCTGGTCTCAAAAAAAAAAAAAAAAATTTAAGGGTTCGTGGTACACCACACCTTTCTGGTCCCACCAGATGTACAGTGTTGTCTTCCTGTCAAATCAATCTGGTTTTGCAGCCAAAGTTAATGGCTTGCCCCGGATTAACCCACTATTTTTTCCGTTAAGAGCATTATTATTTAGAGCGACCCCGCAGCACTTCTTTTCAAATGAAAACAAAAATTAATTGAGCAATTCATGATTTTCTGGTACAAAATTTGCTATCTTTAACACATTGAAAAAATATGATGTTGTTTGTTCACTGATTTGATGTATACTTGATATGTTTGACAGAGGTCATTGCCAACACAACACAAAAATTCAAGGTACTTCACAATAAATGTTTCCTATGGAGATATTTGTACCTTGACGCTTCATACCTATATTATTTTTTATCCACAGCCACCCAATTATAAAATTACTCTCGTAGTTTGGTGTTTCATATATGTTTTGTATTAATACGTGGTGTTGTAAACAAAATAAATCATCAACATAAAGCTTGTAAATTTCTGTTATTTTTCATTTTTTTTTTGCTCTAGCGATATACAACAACAAACAAGAAAGTAAAGCAAAAATAAATGCTAAGCCGAATGATGGAAAAGCGGAATAAAAGTTAAAAAATCATGACTAAATACGAGTATTTATACCATTGTAGTTCTGCTTTTAATAATAAACATTTAAATAGATTCATGCAGATTATACGAATGTATTGCAGAGCCAATTGTATAGTTTTATCAGCTGCCACTGTGGTATGGTAGGTAAGACACCCTCCTACCAACCAGAACGTCCTCGATTCAATACCAGTCCACAACACCTGAAAAAAGAAAAATAATTTCATCAGCGGTATCGCCTCATAACATTAGCTAGTAACTGGTTATGAGTATTAGTACTTACTTGAAGACTTTTCTTATGCAGTTGCCGTTCGAAGCCGGTGTTATACTGTAGGTTCCTTTCAATGAGTCTAAAAATAGAATCGAGTGCAGCTCATGGAAATTAATATATACATATATATTGTTTTATCAGCTTCCAAAATTACAATTTTTCCATTTTTAATTCAATTAACGAGGTTGTCTACTTTCAGCTTAATTGTTTTATAATGTGGTTCTGAAAAACAATTGACACAGATATAGCAACGTCTTATTCGATAAGTATAAATTTAACTTTTGCATTTCCGATAGAGTGTGTCACATTCGAAGGTTGAAGCGAAAACTGGCAGATCCTTATTATGGTGAATCGAACATGGTAACGAAAGTGTAATGAAATAAGCAAAAAATTGAATCGATTTGTTTTTAGGGAACAACATGTTTGAATGCGCCAAATGGATAGTGTAACATCGAAGAGTTTTTCAGCATGATAATGACCATAAAGACTCGTCGAAGATAGTTAAAAATTTCTTGTCACCAACCCAATCCACTAATTTGAATTTCATATAGTGCCTTTTTAGATTGCTAGAGCGCAATTTTGGAACTCGCCAATACCAACAAATCTTTTAAAGTCTTTGTCAAAACGAAGTGCTGAGAAAATAAGAAAAGAAAGGTATCTTACCAAGAAGTGAATGTTTGTTGTTATTAGAACGTAAGTACATAATATAATTAAAGTTACAAACATAGTTTTCCATAAATGAATTTAAAATGTAAATAAAACAAATTCTTTGTGTAGGACTGTACTATATAGGGCATTCATATCAAAAAAATAACATATTTCAGGGAGCAATTTTCAATTGCCTATTATTTGGCATTGACAAAGGAATAAACATTTTGTTCCTATGATCTTGGTTTTGTACGAATCGCAACGAATTTAGTACACAACATTATTTAATTAAACAATCATTTTTATAAGCTATGACACTATTGAAGTAAATGAGCGATATTTGTTATTATTTATTAATATAAACAATAACACACTGTTACGTTTTTACCTTTTTAAAAACGTCTATTTATGACTTTGTAAATTGTAGTTAAAGCAAAATAAATCTTGTGTTTAGTTTTAATTACAACACCGTTTAGTGCATCACTGCATGTAACCTTTTTACAAGCAATAATAATTATCTATTCTTAATTAATTCTTCTGTTTTCAACTTTGTAAACAACAGCAATTACTCGACAGATCTTTCTACCTGAAGATCTTCCAAACCAATCGTTGTTATAACTTAGGTTCGATCACAACATTTTCAACCAGAGGTTATCCACACTTAGCTCTCCTTACTAAGTTAGATCCAACTAAACTGGTTTGTTATTTCATGATTCACTTTACGAGTTTACTCCTTATAAACTCTCTTCACACAGAGTTCAAACCAACAAACTCTCTTCACATAAAATGTACTCGCTTAGCTTACTACATATAAACTCTACTCGCTGAGTTTACCACACATAAAATGTATTCGCTAATTTTACTGCAAATAAACTGATTGTTGTTCGCATCGATATGCTTTTTATATGGCTGAGTAAGCATATTGAAAGCTCTTGAACCTCTCGATATTTCAGGTAGAGTTAGTTCTTATGTAACTATGCGAATATGAACATCTACTTCTTTCAGTTTTTAGTATATGTTGTTGCTTGTTATTGTCTGTTACTTGTTTTATTTGCTGTTACTTTTTATTGTTGCCGCTCTATTTTTACTTACTTTATATCTGCTAATGTTTGTTGTTGTCGATACTAGTTATTTATAAGCAGCACATATAGTCGTTCTTGCAGCTCTTGTTTATTTATTTTAGCGATGTAATAAAAGCAGGGGCGCCCAACCTAATTTTTATAACTACTATGTAAATATGTAAATATCACTCAACACAAGCGACGATTATCAAATAGAAAATTGTGGACCGCCACTATAATGTAATACCGCTTAGATGCGAGGATCAATTCACACTTTGTTTTAATGCCGCTGACCCTGTTGTAATGCAGAGCAGAACACTGTACATAGTCATGTTTTCACTATGGATGACTCGCTTCATAATTGTTACACACACAAACATATACAATTTCAGGAATCGCATTACTTTTCAATTAAGCTACACACACACAAACTACTGTTAAGGGGGTGATACATTGCCAAACATTTGTTTGCAAACATCGCAAATGGCCAATCGCATACATGGATAACATACTTTTCCTTGAATGCGATTTGCTATTAGCGATGTTTGCAAACAAATGTATGTTTTTTGACCAATATGTTTTTTGTTTTACGTTTGAATAAGCGTTATTAGTGGGTCGATTGTAACTGCAACCGAGCTCCAATTTAGATTTTTAGTTGCTAGCTGTAATATGTAATGCAATTTTCCGCAACTTCCAACACAAATGAAGTTCAGTGGTTATAAATACAGCTGTTGTCAAAATAATAGCATCATTTGGATAACATTTACAACAAAATATATATTATTTATTAGCAGTGTTAATTTTCGGATTAAAATAATAAGAAATATATAAAAAATTATTTAAAGACAAAATGGATCCACTAAAATTCTATTGGTAACAAGAAATTACTTTTTTTAATATTTGAAAAATTCAAGTCAAAATAATAGCACCGCTTGGGTTTCACTATAAAAAGTAAATTTTTAAGGTATTAATGTTAATTATTATTGCAGCATTGTGTTGAATTATTTTTCAAAATTAAAACATTGCCCTTGTTAGGTTGAGCATCGACAGATTATTATTACTAATTGGTTTCGCCTCAGATACTTTCTCCTCAACAATTATCCACAAATTTGCTATATGGTTCAAATCAGAGGGCTGTGCGGGCCATTCTATCACTGTGAATCTATTGCACTTAAAACAGTTTTTGGCTTTTTTACTGGTATGCTTTGGGTTGTTATCATCTTACATGAACCAAATGAGTAGCATTTCTTTTGATGCATACGGTAGAATTATCTTTCACTTATTTGTATCCGCTGGCCTAACTATCAGTTTAAATTAGAACAAGCGGTTATTTCGAATCTGAATATACTTATGCCATTCTATTCTGTCACATAATTCAGTATATGATCTCCACTGAACGAAATTAATTGCTATAGGCTTGAGTAACGTTGGGATTTATTTAAAATCATCTTCTCGGATGAAGCACATTTTCATCTGTTGGTACGGTAATAACGAAAATTGCCGTATTTGAGGCTAAGAAAACCCAAAGCCGATAGTTAGCCCATCAGATATAGAGTTCTTATGAAGCTATGCGAATGTAAACATTAACTTTTTTCAGATTTTATTGTTTTGTTGTTGTTTGTTTTTTGTTTCCTTTTCTGACTTTTTTGTTGTTGTCATTTTCTTTCCTTATTTTTATTTACTTGAGTAGTTGTTGTCGATTTGATTATTTGTAAAACACTACGTAGTTGATTTTGCACCTTCTGTTAATTTTTTAGCAATGTTATAAACGATAGTGATCCCAACCTGATTTTCGTAACAATATTATCAATCCCTACTTTCGTTCCCTTTTAAAATTGCATAATTTTAGGTGTAGCAGATAGCATTAAATCAGTTTTTGGATTTGTGTGTATTGATGATAACATTTTTACTGCTATACTTCTTGGGAACGTATGAACATGCAAACATATTTACATTCATATGTTACTTGCTTCTTATCTATCTTTATGACGAAGAATATTTGACGAAACCTGCTTTGTTTTTTGAACTCTTTCTTACACTGCATTGTAAAATTAAATGAACGTAATGTCTAGAGAAGTTGCAGTGAAGTTAAAACATTACACGGTGCGATAAAAAATACCGGGCAGGTGATACTATAGTTCTAAAAGCCGCTGACATGCAGAACAAATATCTGTTTTTTAAATTTTCGAAATACCTACAAAACCTCGAGTTACGGGTAAAAAGTGATTTTCGGACCTTCATGATTTATAAGTAACTTAGCTGAATATTACCCGACTTACAATTTATTTTCGTATTTAAAATGAAGAGAAACAAACCTTTTCCGTCAATTTTCAATGGATTTTTAAACCCTAAGTCTAAGTTTATTCATAACTTATTATATTTCCTCAATTGACTCACAAAAAGTACGGTTCCTATATTTAAATAGTGCACAATATCGTTTCTAAATATAAAAAATAGGGTGATAAATGTGTTTGCTTGAGAAATACTCCTATATACTTGACAACTTTTTAAACGACCTATATATCATTTAAAAGGTCTCGTCTTTTCAAATCTCAAAAGAAACTTAATATCAGAACTTAATTGAGTAAAGTTATTAGCTTATAAGTGCATGGAGGTCCGGAAAACCTGTTTTTCAAAATTCTAAGAACAGATTTTTGTTCTACATAAGAGTGCCTATTAGGAAAGTAGTATCAATTCCCATTTCATATTTGTCGAGTCATGTTATCAGTTGCAATATTTCTACAGAGTTATTGTACACAATGAATAGGTTTAAGATTATTTTTTACTATATTTCTTTGACGACCACCATCAGTAGATTTTTTTTTCTCCTTCACTCCTCTAGTGAGCATATTGGCTTTCCACACAGCATCTATTGCTTTGTTTTAATTTCTTTAATCAATTTGATATTTTCAAGTTATATAGATGATTAATCCGCTGTGGCTTCCTCCATATGATTTTTTGCGTAGTGGTGAAGATCCTTGCTAATTGGTCGTGATCTTTACTTTAGCATTGTACTTTTTCCCCGTAGGTGGCGTGGTTTTCCTAATCATACGTCTGATTTTTGTCATCAACGCCAGAGGTATGCTGGAAGATCAGGGGGGCTTTTTTTTGTTTTTTATTTTTTGTTTTTAGATGGAATTGTCTGCAGGGTAGTTGAAGCCAAACAATCGCAAATCAATTGTAATTCATTCGCTTAACTTAAAACTGCATATATAGTATTAAAGATGTTTTTTTTTCAAACACATAAGGCTTAAAGCGTTTTCACACAATGCCTAACTTTTGTGGAACACTACTACCGAATTGTAGGATGTGTAAATACCACTCTAATTTAAATTGTTTTCATTTTAAACTGAATGCAAAATATTTAATTCGAATAATATATTTTTCGCTACTAAAATTAATTAAAAATTAGTTGCGTTAAATGACCCATAGTGTTAAGAAATTTATCATTAATATTTTTTCGATTGCTAGTTTTGCTTTATTTCAGATAATTGATGTAAGTAACAACAGCAATAACCGTGTCAATAGATCAACTTTAGTCTACTTTAGTGCACATTCACACGGAAAAAAGGCTTTGGTTTCCTAATAATGTATTTGGTTTTTAGTGTGATGAGATGGGTTAATATTTTCACTTCTTTGAAGTTGTCATATATATAGTTGCTATTCTAAGCCAGTGTGAGAATTCATACTATCACATATGTATAGGTTAGTTTAAAAAACCTCATACCTCATGCACAATTATTCCCCGATAACATTTTTTTCGTTAAATTTCTTTTAGTTTAACCAAATATTTGGCTTCTAAATGATTTAAATATATTTTTATTATTTTTAACAACAAATATCTCTAAAATTCATCAAAAAAATGTTAACAATTTGTAAATTAAATAATTATATATTTATAACAAAAGAAAACAAAATTAAATAATTTTTATTGCCCTTCTTACACATTTAACAGAGTGGTATAGAATAACAAAATAGTATTCCTGCAATTATTTATGTCCTGTCAACGTTATTCGACAAACATCTCTCACATCAACGTTGTTTTTTTCTAAACTTTTATTTCGTATATTTTCCTCCTCTCATTTTACGATTTTTTTTATTTTTTGTTTTGCGTTACACTCGAATGGATGACTGTTATTGTGCTGAATGAAAAGAAATGTGGGTTAAAAGGCATGTTTTTCTGTTAAATTCTAAATAGACAGTGGTTGTATTTTAGAAACTGTGTATGGATGTATGTTTGCATGTGTTTGTGTACGTATTTGCCACTGCCACTGCTGCAATGTAAAATTGAATGGAATTCATTATTGTATAGGTCGTGTATTTTCTATTGAGAATATTAAATTAAAAAATGCTGGAAGGAAATTTGTCAAACTGGAAGGTGAGAGTAAAACAAAATTATATGTATTGTTTCTCTGAGAGATATTAAAAAGAGAGTTACATATAAAGAGAGAGAGAGAGAGAAAATATAAAGAGCGCTTGGAAATGTTGGTAGAAGCGCCATTTTTACCAAAGCGCCAAATTGCCTTAGTAATGTGGTGTATTATTGGAAGGATTGCTATGATTTAAGTGCTCTAAAAAGAGAGTCGACATGCGCTTTGATATCCTTAAAATATTTATTTGAAAGCATATTTTTGTTTTATTTATTGGGGATTTGTTTTCTGTAATAAAGAGTATTTTTATTTAAGACCACATTTCAAGTTCAATATTAAATTGGTTTCGCTTGCCACTATATTGCATTGAAATACATAAATATATTTTTTTAAAGTTCTAAAAAAAATGGTTTCGTAGGAAATTAATTTTTAATACAAACTCTATAGGGGTTAAAAGAATTAAAAGCTATTTTTAATATTATAATTTAGTTTTATTACATTCTTTCATTATGCGTACTTTGCAGTAGTATTAATTACGTGGATAATACGAAGGAAGCTTCATACTTTCTTGACTTTATTAACAATATTATTAACAATTATTAACAATGTTTATAATTGTTTTAACTGTTTTCAGTACTAGGTTATACCAACAATAACAAAGGAACAAAATTAATTACCAAAAAATATATTTTTCATTACTAGATACATGAAAAATTAAGGGCAGAACCGTTACTACGAACGCACTTTCCGGAAGGTACGGCGAATGGTAACAGAGGGAATGAATAAAAATAAAAAAATATATTTTTCATTACTAGATACATGAAAAATTAAGGGCAGAACCGTTACTACGAACGCACTTTCCGGAAGGTACGGCGAATGGTAACAGAGGGAATGAATAAGGTTAGCCCAAACAAAGTTGGTAGTCTAAGAAGTAGGGATATCGAACGGTCTTAAACGGTTTTTTTGATTTTGTCGAATACGTTTTTTTCAAATGTCCTTTTTCCGAATACCGAATAAACCGGTTATTTTAACACGAATAACCGGTTAATTTAAATATGTATAATTTTTATATGTCTTTGTATTTTTTAGTGCAAATATACTCTTCGTTTAAGTATTTTTCTAAATTTAATACTATATAACGTTTTATTTTTATATTTTATGTGACAACATTGAACGTCACACAAATAACGTGAAAACCATGGCCGATCAAAAACGATATGCACACTTAAGCAACAATAATTTTTTCTCATATTCTGAAAATAAATATTAATTTTTTATATATGGAGAATGATGATCAACTAGACTCATTGAAAGAGACCTGCAAACACCAGCTCTGAACAGCAGATGTTATAGTTAGTAAAGTTTTTCAAACGTAAATAGTCAAAACCAGCCGCTAACAGTGATGTGAGGTAGTACCACTGTTGAAAATTACCAGATGGTGTGGCCTGTAATTTAACTAAAGACTTCCTGTTTAGTAGCCGGTTGTCTTGTCTAACATACCACAGTGGCACACATCATTAAATTGGTAATGCATGCATGTCCTCTAAAATGCGAAAATATTTTGAAATAGAATAAAAGGATAAGTATAGATATTTTGATTGTCCTTACATACCACCTTAAATATGTTTATGAGATTGACGCTACTGTGCAGCAAGGAAAACTCAATTCTATAGCAAGTAGTCTGTATACACTGGCAATTAGAACTCTTACAAAACACGCTGTAAAAAATGAATCACTGAATGATATATTAGGACGTTGCAGTGTCGAGGAAGAAATGTTCGCTAGAGCCCTAAGCCAAACGTTGTTCTAGCATTCTTACTTGCTAAAAACTACCACATGGGACAAAATTTATCAATTTTATTGGCTAATGCAACTTGAATTGAGAAGAATTTTATTATAATAACAGAACCGGTTAACCGGTTATTTGATAAATTTATAACCGGAAACCGTTTTTTGAAATTGCAATTTTCTAATTATTCGAACACTGGTTTTTAAAAAAGTTGAATAATCGATCTCCCTAGTAAAAAGGCGAGCAGCTACCAGTATTTTTACAGCGGGAAGAACTGCTCTTTTGCGAAGCGGCAGAGAAAATATTACCATACCTTGTAAATAATAGACCTAGTAGTCTGGATTTTGGGTATATACCAACAGACTAGGCGAGTGATGACGCACGCGCTTTTGGTGTACAGGAGGCTTAAGGGAGATCTTGGAGCTGTAACCCAAGAATATTATATTGGATATATACCATGATGGCCAGAACGATTTTTTAATATGGCACCATAGAATAGGCGGAAAGAACGAGTTTGCGAACGACCCAGGCAGAATTAAATAATGAACAAAGATTTTCGCGCATAAGTATAACTAGGGCAATGAAAACAAATTCCACAAATGCACTCGAGGTTGTATTAGACTTTAGTCCGCTGAATTTGTCAGTGAAAACTAGAGCAATAGAAATCGAGGATAATGGGAGATGAGTTGGGCATGAGGTTATGTGGCGGTAATATTAACCCGGTTGAGAGAGTGGTCGATTACTCCATATTTGGCTGTCCTGTGGACAGGATCATGAAACTCTATGACTTCAAGGCAAGACTGGGAAATAATAGTGAGTTGAAAGTATTGGATACTGCATACTACTTTAAAGAAGGGACTATTTTGTGGTACACGGATGAGTCACAGACGGAAAGTGGTACAGGCGAGTGAGTGTTTGGCCCTAGGAGGAATAGGCGGAACTTATGGGAAAACTCTCCCGCTTATTTCAGCCGGAAGTTTATGCAATTGTGAGATATGCTAAATTTAACCTGTAGAAGAAATGCAGAAAACAGGACATAGCCACACTATCTGATAGACATGCCACCATTTGAGCACTTGGCTCCTATGTGGTTGACTCAAAGCTAGCTTGGGAATGTCTAGGAAAACTGAACCAGCTGGAATTCCGGGGAATGTAAAGGCAGATGAACTTGCCTGAAAGGAAGCTTCCACTGCACTAGTGGGGCCAGAACCCTTTTGTGGTCTAGGCAGAGTGGCCTGGAAGGGCATACTTAGCAAAAATTAGGATAGTGAGAAGCGGGTCCTCTTCTCTGGCCGTACGGGTCTGAGACAATTTAAACTTTTGTTGAGCAACTATAACAGGAGGAGTTTTGAATCCTGCATAGGAATGTCTGTAGACAACCTGAGGATATTGACTGGGCTTTTGTCTGGTCATTGCAGGCGAAATGGATATTTGAGTAAAATGGGATTAGTCTCAAGCCCGATGTGCAGATTTTGTGATAAAAATTCCCCTAAGCTCATACTGGGTACATGGTGCTTGTCGGATACTAGACAGAGAGTTATTACGGTTGATATTATTGGACATCCTGAATTTCGTCAGATCGACGAGGTTGGGGGGAGATATTATAGAGAAACCCTTTATAAATTGAGGGCTGTACAATAGTACTTTTATAGCCAAATTATAATAATAATAAGCTCTTGTATTTTGTAGACAACGTACGAAAATTAATAGGTTGAAAGTAATAGTATATGGAAACAACTAATAGAAAAGAAAAATTAAGGGAGCCTAATAATAAAGTATGTAATGGAATTCGATCAAAGTAGTAGAGTCACGAACCACTTAGCGACTGATAGCTGCTGATGAAAGGCTCACCTAGACTTTATCATGTTCTGCATTCTTATTTAGAAAATCAAGTGAACTACTTAATTTTCGAAACAGTTTATTCTTAGTTTAAAAGGTAGTATTATTCATGGTACAGTACAAAGCTTCCCATTTTTTGTTTTGTTTTCCGGGATCCTACCCGTAGCATTTTTAACGTTCCGCCAGATATGTTGCAAAGCAGATGACCATAATATGAGCAAAAGACGCTTAACACGGAGCCGCTCTTTTTGAGACAGATGCTTTTGGAACTTTATATAAACTTGGAGCCCACATATGCATTGCTCTAATTACTAAACCCCTTCAGGGGTTACCCATACAGTTGGATACGTATTTAGATGGCGGCGTCTGGTCACCATGTCACAGATTTTTCATTAAACTCATTTACTAATTTAGAGCACGCTCGTCAAATCTACCGCTCTTGAACGTGGACTGTTTATTTAGTGTTATTCACAGCTAATCTACATATCTGTATACTGATCCCGATAGTAGCCTGAGCTTAGCCCTACCAGAGACTTTAGTCTGTCTGTTGGTCTACACCTAGTAAATGGTCTTTATCACCCCAATCATAATAATAAGAATACAATTTGATATTGTATTGTAGATTAAGTGATAATAATACAAATAATTGCAGTTAAAAATGAATCGCTTTCATGTCAAGTAAAGCAAATTCGTCTGCGTGTTTTTTAAGACATATTTAATGTCTGACAGCAGTACACTCATCAAAGATAAAAATTTGTCACAATAGATCGATTATTTTTAACCGTTTTTTAAAAAAAGGTTCGTGGTGAACAACAGCTCATGTAGATATTTAAGTTTACATTTAAAATTGTCATTTTCAGACATTAGTTTTTATATTGCTTTTTGTTTTTTTATTTATACCCAAAAGATTTCCCTCTATTTTTTATCCGTTCCCAGTTTTCAAACCTTTTTCTTTTATTATTTCCTTGTTCTCTTACTAAAGAACACCGACATAATATTCTCTTTATAATAGTTTCACTTCTTAAAATGTTCTTTAAAAAAATATTTCAGCATTTCCTTTCTCATTACTTTTCTTAAAGTCAGGGAAATGTTTGTGTTTAAAGCATTTCACACATTTGATGAAAATTTGATGAGAATTTGCTAATTGTGGCAAAAGTGATAAAAAAATAAATAAAAATTTACGAGGGCAGTTTAAAAACTACGCTATAAAAATATGATCTTTTTTCTTTTTTTACATAAAAGCGCGTTTATTTAAATGCCAGCCATTTCTTAACATTTAGAAAACAAGAAATAACCTTAACCTTAAGGGGATAAATCTGAGGAGTATTGTGGATGTGCTAACAATATGAATGAAATTCATAAATTTTTGCCATGTAACTATGTATTCACTTACACATCTGAGCAAAGATGCAGTCGTTTTTTTTTCTTCTTGGTTATTTCTTGTTTGTTGTTTGTATCTGATTTTGTAATTGATTAATGTATTCATCCACAGTTGCAGAATAATGCAAACTCTTATTTTGTTTGAGAATGAACTTCTTTAAAATCCCTTCTTTCGTTATCTGATCTTTATTAATACGTATATAAATTCATGTATTTTACCAAATATTTTTCGAGTTACGAGCTTTCAACGTGGACGTGTGACAAAATCCACATGTTCAATAAATCGACTAAGTGGCTGACGGAAGCTAGCCAGTTCGGTGTGATAGTGGCACAACAAGACAAGCTATTTGGACTTAAGTAAGCCGTGCCGCGAACAGCTGCCAATTAAACCTACCGAAATAAACTTCTGCATTGCATTCAGAATTACAACGAGAATTACAGAGTTATCAACATGTCCTATAAATTGGATGGCTATCGTGTACAAAGAAAAGATGGGCACAATTAGTTTGCTTATCAATGTAATATGGTAAAAATTTACTAATAATAGCTCTAGCCCCTATACAGTTAGAAGTCTTTACTGAGTAGAGTATCGTATATCATCGTCTTCATTTGCTTAAACTTTGAAGGAATTTCGTTGTGATAGGATTACGGTTGAGGTGTCAAATATTCAGAACTTATTGACTTTAAATTCGTTTATTTAATTGAGATGTTTTGTAAAAATGAAAAATTAAAATTGTAAAACTTTTCTTTAAATCATCTTACCTATTGTTGCATGTGAAAAATTAAATTAAATTTATCATAATGTTGGTTATTACAAATGCATGCACCAATTTTTCTGCTCTGAAGTTCATCACATATAAAAAGAAAACAAAAGCTGTTGTCAGTATTTTTTGTATCGTGAACTTCCTTTATTTTCTTTATATTTTTTTCGCTGAAGTGTATAAGTTTTACTTTTTTGTTTTTTGTTTACCAACGACCCGAATTCTATTACACAGCGAACTTAATGAAAGTAAATGTTAAGGAAGTAAAAAAAAAAAATGTAAAAAGTAAAGTTATACACAAAAAAGAGTTGACGAGCAACCTTTCTCTTTTATATATGGAAACGATGACGATGTCTATTTAGCAGCAAAGGATGTCATTTTTGCTATAGATGTTGCCTTTGTTTCTTTTTTTGTTACCACAGCAGTCTTGATTATTTTAAAGGAATTGGTTGGTTACTGCTCAGAAAGTAAGTAGAAGTAGCGGAAAATAATTTCATTTAACAATTTTAAAAATTTTTCTTTAAAAAGTTTTCAAAACTTTAAGCATATGCAGCATTTGTCAGATATTCTGGGTTTCCGATGTCACCTTTCAAATTATGGGAATCGATTATTAGACTTTTTAATAACCGGTTTTCGAATAACACGAAAAATTAAAATTTAAAAGTAAAATTTATATATTTTTTTCCTTCACACCTCTGTGGAGCATATTGGCGTTCCACAAAGCACCAATTACTTTATTTCAGTTTCAGTAATTAAGTTGATTAAGTAAATGAATATTCAGCTATAGCTCGCCTCCATATGATTGCGTGTAGTGGTGAAGATTCTTGCAAAGTGGTGGTGGTGGTCATTACTTAGCATTGTAATTTTTTCCCAGTAGGCATGGTTTTATACTGATCATTTGGTAAGTATGAGGTAAGTAGTAGTCCTGGGCTCTAATCATTACACCACGCCAACATAGAAATTTATATTTAAAAACCGGTTAACCGGTTAGTTTATAAAAATAATATTTTTTTTATTCTTGTTGTTTTATAAGATAGTTAGTTCGTTACGACGGATAGCCAGACAAATTTCCAGCCCACCTGGATCCAATATTGATCCTACTGTGATACCCATCAGTAATTCAGAAAATGAACAACTTACATGTCCCCGTCCCGGTCCGATTCAAACCAACCAAACGCATACTCAAAAGAAGAGATCTTGCCGATATTCACATCAGCCAGATCCGACCAGGCATTCAGAAACGGAGAGCCAAGGAAAGCAGTCCTAATGTCCGAAAAACTCGGGCACTGGTGCAGGAAGTGCTCGACAGTCTCCTTCTCTTCTTCATCTTGACAACCTCTACAGCAATCATTGAATGGCAGACCCAATCTTCTTACGCGCTCACCAGCCACCCAGTGCCCAGTAATCACATCCACAAGAGCTCGCAGCCTAAGTCGCGGTATCCCCATAATAGACTCCGAGCGAGCCCGATCATACAGGGGCCAGATTTACCTCGATACAGAGCACGTGAATTCATCATCCCACCGTAGCTGTGCCCTGCCCAACATGTTCGTAGGACCATAAGTCTGCAAGAGGAGAATGGCATCCAACTGAGTGGTCAATCTCCTCATTTCTGAGGATAGAGCCTACCCTCGCAAGACCGTCTGCGACACTGTTCCCCAGGGTGTCTGAGTGACCCCTTACACAGATAATCTCCAGGTCTATGTGTCTGGCCATCTCTTTTACAGATGCCCGGCATTCACACACCAGTCGCGATGTCGAGTAGACACCGGAGAGCGCCCTGATCGCAGCCTGACTGTGCGTATAGATCCGGATATTACTGTCATATACCCCGTAGTACATCAACCAGTCTGCTGTCAATATCGATAATTCTCATGCAGCTAAGAAAAACACCCTATATATAAAACTGCAATATATTTAAAGCTGCAATAAAAAATTATATCTCTTTAAATTAACCGGTTATTTGAGTGAAAGTAACCGGTTTATTCCATATTCGAAAAATGGGCATTTTGACAAAACCAAAGAAACCTGTTAAAACTAGGCGAATACTAACCGTTCGATATCTTTATTATTAATCAAATGTTATGGTGTTATGCAATCTATTGACGCAACGTATTTCTCATTCAAATTGCTTGTTGTAACACACACACTGTAATCAACAATGAAATCATAAACGCAATATCAGTTCAGTATTATATATTATAAGATAACATCGCGAGAGCAGTACAGTTGTAAAAATGAATCGTAATGTAAATGCTTACAGATTGCTTGCCTTCAATGAACTAAACAGATAAAACTCAAAACCATGATACTAACAGTGAAATCTACATCAATGCAATCTCAAATTACCAATATATTTTGATGTTGCCGAAATATCGAATGCAATCCGAAATCAAATCATAAAAAGGAATACACACGATACAATCTAAAATGAAATATAAAAGATTGAGTAAATGGATTGCGTTGTGTATACCAAATATTAAGGTTCAACTGGGTTAACTTTTTGCCTTTATAAGTATCTACCAGAACACAAAATTAAAGTTTTTCTGAATACCGATACAATTTTGTAAAAAGCGACAGAAATCAGTTTATAAAATAAAAATTATAAAAATAAAAATCTTCCTTGTCATCATCTTGTCTGAGTCAAGGGCCAAATAGGTTTTTAGTCAATACAATTTATCAGTATAAAAATGGGCGGGATTGGACAAGTGGGCATTTATCGTCATTTTAAATTATCTTTTCGAATGATGCTCTGCTTTATCTTGGTGGGTACGCTAATAAGTAAAATTGCCTATTTGGGGATCAGAAAACCCAAACGAAGAAGCCAATGCACCCATTACGAGAGACTGTTCGGTGCGGCTTGTGAAGTGGAGACGTTATTGGCCCATATTTCATATTTCGCAACCATAACTGTTAATGGAGACACCTGTCGCACCATGATAAGCAATTTTTTGTGCCCGCTCTTTATGGTATTGATGTGAACGATGGTACAACTTGCCACATATCTCATGCCAAAATCCACTTACTGCGTTAAACGTTTGATGGCCGTTGGATTGGCCGAAATGGTGATGTCAGTTGGTCAATTTGATACTGTTTGACTATTTTCTATGAGGCGCCGTAAAAACAAGTGTTATGCCTGCAAAACAGTAACAATTGTTCATTCGAAGGCCAATATTCGTGTTACCATTCTCGAGTGACGACCCCATACACTAGTAAAAGTTCTCGAAAATTGGTCCCATCGAATGTGGTACTGTGAGGCTAACCGCGGCGGCCATATGGATTAAATAATATTTAATTTCCAACAGCAACAATTGTACTTCACAACAAAAAAATAAATTTTGCAATATTTCAAACCGTTTTTGGCCCACCCTATACAAAAGTCAATATTTATTTGAATGGAACAAAATACGAAATACTGAAAATTGCATTCGAAGGCCAATATTCGTGTTACCATTCTCGAGTGACGACCCCATACACTCGTAAAAGTTCTCGAAAATTGGTCCCATCGAATGTGGTACTGTGAGGCTAACCGCGGCGGCCATATGGATTAAATAATATTTAATTTCCAACAGCAACAATTGTACTTCACAACAAAAAAATAAATTTTGCAATATTTCAAACCGTTTTTGGCCCACCCTATACAAAAGTCAATATTTATTTGAATGGAACCAAATACGAAATACTGAAAATTGCATTCGAAGGCCAATATTCGTGTTACCATTCTCGAGTGACGACCCCATACACTCGTAAAAGTTCTCGAAAATTTGTCCCATCGAATGTGGTACTGTGAGGCTAACCGCGGCGGCCATATGGATTAAATAATATTTAATTTCCAACAGCAACAATTGTACTTCACAACAAAAAAATAAATTTTGCAATATTTTAAACCGTTTTTGGACCACCCTATACAAAAACAAATATATATTTGAATGGAACGAAATACGAAATACTGAAAATTTAGTTTTAACCGTTTTTAAATTATAAAGAAATCAATATTTAGTTTTTATGGAGGTACCTAGCGTAGTTCTTCGACTTGATTTGTATTAACTTTAAAGTCATTTACACAAAATACAGAAGTATGGAAGTACCATGGCTACTTGTCCAATCTCACTCAATTTTTGGCTAATCGTTGAGTCAATCGGATCAAATTCTTAAACTTTAGCTTTAAACGTTTTTAGGATATGTTAAAATCAATATTTAGTCGAAATTTTTGAAATTTAAAACTATAGCCTATAGTCCTTTCCAGACATACAGAGAGATACTGTAAAAATTTCAAGAAGCCGTTTAGCTGTCTATAGACTTCGAACAAACCGACAAACATACAAACACACATTCATTTTTATATATAACAGTAATAAATTAATAAATAAATACTTGACATCTGTCAAGAAGTTACAGGTTGACTTATGACAACTGTTAAAATGGTGGTGCAACACACCTGCCCCTCTCTAAGGATCTGTTCAGTATAAAGTAAAAAGTGGAATTAAAATTTTATTTTCATTTAGTTTTGACTTGTGTTCACATTACTTTTTGTTTGCTGTTTTATATGCGACAAAATATATTTCTGCAGAGTTTTTTTTTTTTTTGTGGTGGCAGTGGCATGAATGCGACTCAATTATGTTGAATTGACATTTTGATAAGGTTTTTTGCGTTATTTTTTTATTCTTCTCTTCTCTTCACCCCCTCAACACCGTCTTTGTTTTCATCAATCAAGTGTTTCATATACATTTACAAATTCTTCATACATTTCATTTCAGGTCTTGTTTTTTTCACCTCTCATACCCCCAAAATTTACTTTAACGAGGTGCTGTTGTTTGCTTGTTGAAAATAAAAAGGACGAAAGAAAGAAAATAAGCGAATTTAAGGAAATATTTGCTTTAATATAAAAACAAGAAAAATGTTTCAACATAGCAAACGATTTTTTCCATGTATAGAATAAAATTAATGTTTTCTTTCCCTAACACTTGAAAAAAGGAGCTCAGCAGGTGTTTAAAAAAACTTTTTTCTTTTAAATTTTTTATTTATTTTTTTTGTATTTAAAATGTTTTCTTACACATACTGTATTTGATTTCAATGAAAGTTTACATCTAATACGTCTTTATGCAGTATTGCTATTTATAGGTATAAATAATTTGTTTAAAAAAATATTTAACTTTACCAGCCCCTATAGACATTAATTTGACTTAGAGGAGCAAAAAAAGAGGAAAAAGTTATCATATGATTGATGAATTTTACAAAATAAATATATTCATCGCCTTTCATCTTCACTTTTAACGAGAACGATACACTTGACGAGGATTTATTAGATAATTGAACATTGAACTTAATTATAGAAAAAATTACACAAAAAATAAAATATTATCTTTTCAATATTTTAGCTTTACCTGACGAAATTATGGGAGGCAATAAATTTATTTTTTTTTTCCATTGAAATTAAAATGAATGATGATATTTTTAATTGTTGAACATTTGTCAAGGTTAAGAATTAGATTTATTGAAATTAATGTTTTTCTTTTTATTTATATTTTTTTTAGAATTATGGAGTATTTTAAGCAATAAAATATAAGAGAATTTATTAACAAAATAAATCTCAAATTCAATAAGAAATCATTAATAAAGATTAAACACAATTTCACACCTGTTCTTAGTAGATTTAAAGTTTTTATATTTTGATTCTGTTTTGAAGTCAGCCAGTGAATGAAAATAAAAACTAAAATGGAGATATGGGTCGTCATGTAGAAGTGAAGTAGCAAGATGTATCAGGGAAGCGAAATGTTTATTTTATAGAAGAAAATTTTCCTCAGTAAGTTAAAATGAAAGAAAATCCCCAAGATTGAAATAGGACAGAAAAGCAGCTCTTCTGTTGGATTGATGTTGACGTTAATGATTTAAATCTTACAACTTATATGCTGATTTGTGTTCTGTTTCCGTTGAAAACCCATTTAGCTTTCGCTGTGTGAACTAGTATGAGGTAATCTCGAGTTTTTCTGCAGTTAAATCTAGGGCTATCGGTATTGATGGAATAAATCCCACATTTTTGAGTGTTATTATGATTTGATTATTATGACTTGATTTTTTCTTGGCAAAATCGGCATCTTCCTTAAGTCAATCGTAGGCCTAGATTCCCAGCGTTGTTCAAGCGTATACACAATCATATTCGTTCAGCGGAAGGATAAAACTAATTATCTGTCAAATCAGACATGAGCTAAATGTTACCATTCACGAAATAAGCAATAGTTGAAGAAAAAACGTTAGATGGATATTAATTTTTTTTTTATTTTCAATTTTTCTCTCAAATTCATATGATTTTACTAATTAATATAATCATGTAATATAAGCATGTAAACAATGCATAAACTATTGTTTCTGTAATGCTATGATTTTAATATTTTTTTACGCCAGACTCTACAATATTTTTACTATTTTTCTCTATTGCCTATTGAATATTGAAATGTTAGAAAAGGAAAAAAAGCTAATTTTAAAAAAAGTTTAAAAAAAACATAAAAGAGCTAAATTTAGCTTGAAAAAAGCTAATATGGCCAAACTGTATATATACAACATGGCGCATAAATGGGAATTTTCCTTCAATTTTTTTTGTCGCCATTTTCTTTACTTGTGCATTCTTTTTAAGCCATTTATTTACTTTTTTGAACATTAAGTAAATTATAAAATAATGAAAGAGGTTAACAACAAGAGGAGTGCAACGAATACGTGAATTTGATTAGAATGACTCTGATGCTTGGGCAGAATCTGAAATGTTATTGATAAATATTCATGCTGATGAAGTGAACATTTCTGGTAATATTTATGAAGATGGTTGAGCTGCCCGATGAATTAAAAAATCAGGCTTTAGAGCTGAAGAAAATCTCCTATACTATTTCTAAGAGTTCGAGAATTAAGTGGAGTGCCAGAAAGTGGACATAAAAAATACAAAATGGAGATAACTGTGAAATAATCCTATGGAAGATAATATAATTAATACAATCCAATATTAATAATACTCTGATTATGCGCCATATTGTATGTGTACAACATTTTCTAAAAACTACGCTTCAATTGTAAATTGAAATTTTGTTTGTTTTTTATCTTATTTGACCTCAAAATAAGCAGGCAGTTTAGGTATGGTTTGGCGTTGAACGTGGGTTGCTAAGGTTAGCCTTTAGGAAACAAATTTGAATCGTTTCACATACATATTTGAATCCATTAGAAGATAATTTCGCCGTTTCGGAATTGCAAACACACAAATAATACAACAAGCATTGTAAATGAAGATGCGGATTTTGCCAAAAAAATCAAGTTTTCAAATGAAGCTCATTTTGATCTTGGCGAGTATGTAAATAAGCAAAATTGTCGCATTTGGGACACAGAAAATCCGCACGCATACATTGAAAAGCCGATACACCCAAGACGAGTCACTGTTTGGTGCGAATTTTCGTCCAGAGGCATAATTGAGCCATTTTTATTCCAACATGAGCAAGGAGTGGCCGTTACGGTCAACGGCGATCTTAATCGGGCCATGTTGAACGAATTTTTGTTTACAAAAATTAAAGAGGAGAATATTAGCAACATTTGGTTTCAACAGCACGGCGCTACGTGCCACACAGCCGAAGCTACACTCGATGATTTGCGCCCTGTTTTTGACGATCGCATTATCAACCACAGAGCTGATGTCATTTGTCCACCTCGGAGCTGCGATTTGATACCGTTGGACTATTATTTGTGGGGTGTTGTCAAAGATAAGTGTTACGCCAACAAGCCGAGACAATTGACGCTTTAAAGGACAATATTCGTGAAGCCATTGGTGAAATACAGCTGCACACAATCAATATTGTGCTTAAAAATTGGCAGCCATTTGAATAAAATTATTTTCCGTTATTAACCGGAAGGACTGTACTTACAAATAAAAAAAGAAGTTTGAGAAAATATTCTTTTTTTTTATAGCATTAAAAAAAAAATTATTTGGCGGACCCTTTATATATTACGAGCATTTTATGTTGCCATTTAATAATCGTACACAACTTTTCACCTTTTTATGATATTTCCTTAATATTCACAATCTGCAATTTTTTATTACGAACTATTAAGCCTAACATGCATTTTAATTGCGTTCTGTGAATTTTATAATTTTACTCTGATAATAAACTATGTCATCCATCTGTCATGGTTGTAAACATTATGGTCGTACGTCAGGGTAACTTCTATAAAATCTTGTCATCTAAATTAACAATTACAACATAAATGTTGCTTAGAAAAAGTTGTTACTCAATTGACTTTAATGTTTCGTATTTTATAAGCATTTCAACAGAGACAATAAATTTGAGATACGGAAATAAAAAGGTGAATGTACTTTATAGGCCCTTAAAAATGCATTAAAGTTATTGGAATAAAAAATAAATAAAGAATATGATAAAAACTATAAACAAAATATTATCTTTTTTATGGGAAATTTATTAACAATCAGGAAAAATCATAAAGCGAAAGACCTCTATTGAAAGAATATTTTATATGTACATGAACGTTGCATTTTAATGAAGAATTGCTACTATTATGCATTGTGTGTTCTACTATTTAATTGGCCAAGAATGGGAGCTTCGGGAAGACGGGCGTTACAAAAAAATATCAAAACACTTTCACGTCATATCGTAAGAACTTCGAGACAATATCCCTGTAAATCAATTTCATTTAATATTCTTCTTTCAATGTTGACAGCCTTTACAATAATGAAGGATTTCTCATGCATGATAATTTTGTTGGTTATACCCTATTTATAGCAGAAATAGCCTTCTTTAGCAAAGTTGCTAATGTAATATTGCTATACTACCCTGATCAAAAAGTCTCCGTAATAACCCCCGTGTGGCGGTACCATCGTTCCGATGTGAGTTTTTCTCTTTTTAAGGTGGTATATCTGTTGTTGATATTCCCGCTAAATTTTAGCATGACTTAGGTTCATAGTCAATAAAATTCGGCAGTCAATTCCATTATACCACCTTGATCAAAAAATTCACGGAATAACCCCCGTGTGATGGCCCCATCGTTCCTATTTGATTTTTTTTTTTTTAAGTCGATACGTCTGTTGTTGATATCCCGCTAAACCTTAGCGTCATAGATTGATGTTTGGAAAAGCTACGTAGCCAAGAGTACATTTATCTCTATGTGTGTTGGCGGTTTTTTACAATTTTAGAAATGGTTATAAATTTGCAACAACGAACTTTTAAATGTTGGAAATGTTGGAAAAGTGTTCCGGTAAAGATTCTCTAAAGAAAACAGTCTTTTACCAGTAGCACGAGCAGTTGCAGATCATCGACATCGAACACCGACGAGAACATTGATAAAGTAAAAGAAATGTTGGTCAAAAACCGCAAATTAACCATCAGAGAGATAGCGCAGGCAAGGCATTTTGATTAATGATTTGAGTTTCCGCCATGTAGCAGCAAAGTTTGTGCCAAAGGACCTCAATTTCATGCAAAAAAGAGACCGTCTTGAAGTCGCAAAAGACATGATTTGCGAGGCTAAATCCGGTCCCACATTCATGAAAAGGATCATTATTGGAGACCAGACATGGGTTTATCAGTACAACACGCAGTTCAGACATCAGGCAAGTAAATAGAGTTCATCAAATGAGCCGAGACAAAAAAATCCACGTCGGTTTTAGTCAAAAAAGAAGGCAGTGCTCACGGTTTTCATGGATTACAACGGTGTAGTGCATCATGAATTTCTGCCAGAAGGCCCGATAGTAAACAAAAAGTATTGTTTGCGCGTTATGAGTCGTTTGTGTGAAGCAATTCTGTGTGATAATGCACAGTCACACAGTGCCATTATTATTCAAAATTTTTTGACAAATAATGCAACAAATACCATCCTTCAGCCACCGAGTTCAGCTGATTTGGCTCCCTGTGACTTCTTTCTGTTCAGTGGAGTTCAAAACCCATTACCGGGAACGCGTTTCAGCAGCTGAGAGGAAATAATGGAAAAATCTCAGGAAGCACTAATGAACATACCGAAACCGAATATAAAATATGCTATGAGGATTGGATCAAGCGCGAGCATAAGAGTTTTGCAGTCAATGGGGATTACTTTGAAGGGGACGATATAGATTTAGATGAATAAACTTGTATTTTTAATTTTCTGAATAGATACCGGGTACTTTTTGATCGATTGGACAAGTGGGCATGGCACCTAATTATTGATTTCTGCGTATCTTGAGAACGGTTAAAGCGAAAGCTTTTAAATTTGATCTGAATGTTTTTAAAGTCAGTGGAAATCATCGAAACTGGTACCTTCTACGAGTATATATACTAAATATTGATTTATTTCTTTCTTAAAAACGGTTAAAGCTAAACGACAGATTCTGCAGTGTCTTTCTGGAAGGAACTATAGGTTACCTCAAATGTGTGTATTTGGATCCGAAGAGACAAAAGGCAGAAAAAAGGTAAGTATTTTACTAAAATAACATTTAAAATTATAATAGGGGTAGCGAAGCATTCTGGGTTTTAGATTGTTTTAAATAATCAAAAAACAAATATTTCTCTAAAGGAGTGAATACTTTTTTTCGTAAAATATTTGCTGAATATGACCGTAGGCTTACGCTTATGATCGACTTTGAGTAATAGGTTTTTATATTCAAATTCTCATTCAAAATATCATATAGATTCCTCATGGACTTTCGTTCTTGGGTTATGTTACCACTGATTTCATCTACTGATTTTAAAAAAGTTCAATGGTAATTGTTCGCTTCCTTTAGTTAAGAAATTTTTATTATTTAACTTTATTTTGGAGTGAAAATTTATTCCTTTAGGTACTGTTTTATCCCCTTGTAGTACCACAATGGTAGTAAATGTATGCCAACATGTTAAAAATTTTGTTTAACCAGTTTGAATTATTACACGATTTGTCATACAAATGATTCTATCCTTGATTTGTACGACTTTTTCCAGAACATATCAATCGTGTAAATTGAAAGATAGGTGTACTGTCGCCTATATTTTCCGAATTAAATTAATTAACTGAAAGTGCTTGTCTATGGTCATCTAGCTGCAATTCTTTGATCAGCACAATTTAAATCTGAACTGATTGGCATGGATTTAATTGGAAATTCATTTAATGCACTTTTATTATACTAAAAATGCATTTGTAATATTGACAGATTTCAGCAATTCTAGAGCATTTATAAAGTTCGTATAAAGTTTTAAAGTATTGTTGTTCTTTAGTTGTTTATTTAAAGTAACTTTGATTTAAATAAATATTATATGTGCAATATTCTCTTTAATATATTATTTGTATTTATCTTTTTTTAGTTTCTTTTTTTTTTGCTCAATTTAGTACAGCTTAGGAATTTGTAAATCAAGCGAATAATCATTTCCTACATCATCTCGAAAACTTCAAAACATACTTGTGAGAGTGAAGAACTCGTATAGAACTTGACCACTTAAATTGAAGAAAACTGTTTTCTCACAACTTGAGATGAAAATGTAAAAATTATTTCAGTTTTATGTACTTTTCTGCTATACCCTACAATGCAAGTGGTATATTAGATTTAAGCAATGAAAGCGTTAACGAAAATAGTGATAGAAAATCGTTGCATTACTGCAAGAAAGTCTACTAATCTAGTCCATACTTAAGGATATTTCAGGAGATTCTATTTTTTTATCAGAATAATGTCTTTAATAATCTTTATTTGCTCAAAAATACAACAACTGATGACATATGTATTGGGTGGGCCATTTATAAGTTTAAATTTTAAAATGCTATAATAAAAACAGTTTGAAATTTTGCCAAATTTATTTCTTTTTTGTGAACTACAATTGTTCCTGTAAGAAATCCTAACACCCCATTCAATGTGACCAATTTTCGAAAAAGTTTTCGAGTGAATGGGGTTGTAGCTTGGCAATGGCATCACGAATGTTGGCCTTCAAACGCTCAATAGTCTCTGGATTATCGGCATAACACTTGCCTTTAACGGCGTCTCACATAAAATAGTCCATGGTGTCAAATCTCATCTTTCTGGCGGCCAACTGACATCACCATTTCGACTAATAAAACGGCCATCAAACGTTTGACGCAAAAAATCGATTGTGGCATGAGATGTGTGGCATAATGGTGTAATTATGTTGAAGTCAAACATCGCTCACATCAATACCATGAAGAGCGGGTAAAAAAAGTCGGTTATCATGGTGCGATAACTGTCTCCATTAACCGTAATGGCTGCGTGGTCCTCATTTTCAAAGAAATATGGGGCAATGATGCCTCCTTTTCACAAATCGCAGCAAACAATGACTCGTAATGGATGCATTGGCATTTCGGTTTTCCGGGCCCCAAATACGGCGGTTTTGCTTATTAACGTACCCACAAAGATGAAAATGAGCTTTGTACGAAAAGATGTTTTTTTTTTCTTTAACAAGATCGACATCATCATGCAGTTTCTCGTTGGTCCATCTAGCGTAGCGAAAACGAAGCGGATGGTTATGCGGCTTTAAATTTTGAACCGATTCACCTTTGTAACGCATCATGCCGAGGTCTTTTCGCAAAATTCAACGTAAACTGGTACGTGAAATGTTCAATTCTTGAGAACAATGGCGAGTTGATGTTGATGAATTCTCACGCACACTCTCAGCCCCAGCTTCGATATTTTCGGGTGTACGCACTACACAAGCACGCTTACGTCTTGTCGCGTCAATAATGAAACCTTTTTCTCAAACTTAAGCAATAAACTTGCGTATACTGCGCATTGTTGATCCTCCTCTGCGACTAAATTTTGTACGACATATTTTTGCAATTTCCTACCAATAGTCTTTTTTTTGAAAAAAATGTCCAATAAATCCAAACGTTGCTCAATGTAAATCGATTCATATCATTCAGTGGAGATAATTTACTGAATTTCGTTACAAAATAGAATGACATAAGTATTGCCAGATTCGAAATAACCGCTGGTTCAAATTTAAACTGATAGATGGCCCGTCCGCTAATGTTGTTTATGGAATGCCCAATTCCAAAGATCGACGAAAAATGGACAAACCGTTGTTGTGATTAACACTACTGGCTACAAAAATAATCTCAGTTGTTCTTGAGCACAAGTTTGGCTCTTCACATCACGAGCTTGTCCCAACAGCTCAAATTTTTCTAGCAGTTTCAGAACTGCTGGTCAAGAAAGTGCTTAAAGATGACACAGAAATGCTTTAGTGTTGTGAACTGTGACCGCAATAATTTTTGTTGAAGCGTACAAATACTTATTGTTCCATTCTCTCTAATGGCTTTGTTTTAACTTATCATTTGTATAGTTGTTACACGGTGACTCATGGTAATTTTGGAAATAGCGTCTTATTAGAGATGTGTACTTTCTCTAGTGATCTAACGGCTACCTTACTTCGTAAATATGTAGTTATTTCTATTGAATATTGCATAACACCGAATATACGGAGCGGCAAAGTTTATGGCCATAACTTCGAAAACCTTTGAGATAGTCTGCTACGGCTAACAATACTATATATTTTCGATTCAAAAGTTATTTTTCATAATACGATCCATCTGGTATATCTGTGTAGTTTAAGTAGTGTGTGCAGAACCCTAGCATACAACCTCCAGACATTATTGATCTTCAGACTCAATACCATCTGGATCAAAAACGTCCCGGAATTTATTCAGAAAATTAAAAATACAAGTTTACTCATCTAAATCTATATTGTCTCCTTCAAAGCAATCCCCACCGACTTCAACACTCCTATGCCAGCGCTTAATCCAATTCTCGAAGAATTTATATATGCGGTTCCAGAGTTTTTTCCATTATCTCCTGACGGCTGCTGAAACGCCTTCTCCGTAATAGTTTTTTGACTCGATCGAAGAGCAAATAAGTCACTGGGAGCCAAATCATGTGAATTCCGTGGCTGTTGGATGGTATTTGTTGCATTTTTTGTCAAAAAACTGATGGCACTGTGCAACGGTGCGCTATGATGGTGCAAAATTCACAAGTTTTATGCCTACAATTTTGGTCTCTTTCGGCGAACTGCTTCAGTTCTTAATACTGTTTTTTACTGTCTGTATTTAACTACATCGTTGTAATCCATTAAAACCGTGAGCACTGCCTTCTTTTTTGACTAAAAATGACATGGATTTTTTTGATCTCGGCTCATTTGGTGAACGCCATTCGCTTGCCTGACGTCTGGATTGCGTGTTGTACTCATACTCATACCCAAATCTCGTCTGCAGTAATGATCCTTTTGATGACTGTAGTATTGAATTCAGACTCGCAAATCTCTTTTGTCTCTTTTGAACTCAACATGGACTCTTTTTTGAATGAAATTGAGGCTTTTTGGCACCAACTTCGCTGCTACACGACGGAAACTCAAATCATTAACCAAAATGTCTTGGACGGTTACATAGTCTTCCTCTATTTCTCTGATGGTTAATATGCGGTTACTGATTAATATTTCTTTTACTTTATCAATGTTTGCATGACTTTCCGATATCGATGGTCTGCAACTGTGCTCATGATCTTCGATTGACTTACGACCACTTTTGAACCGCGGGTGCTACTGGAAACGACCGTTTTCTTTAGGGAATCGTTGCCGGAACACTTTTCCAACATTTAAAAGTTCGTTGTTATAAATTTAAATCTTTTTCTAAAATTGTAAAAAATAGCCAACACACATAGCGGGAATATAAACAACAGATATATCAACTTAACAAAAAAAAAAAAACTCAAATCGGAGCGATGGTAACACCACACGGACGTTATGCCGGGAACTTTTTGATCAAAGTGGTATGTTAGCCAGGTCAGAATATTGAATACAGCTCTTGATGAGGTGGTTCTCTGTGCCATTCTCATCATAATTGCCATAGTTTCGATAAAACCTTTGAACTTTAAGTCGTGTTAAAATTCCAGTTAAGTTTACTATGCAATATTACTAACTGTTATCAGCACTGTTTTGTATATTAAAAACATGGTTTTGTTCTGAAGGTGCCAAAAAGTCGTTTAATATCAATTGCAACTGTACGTTTCTAATGAACTTAATCATTCTTTAAAGAGGCATAAAACCATGCTCCCTTAATAGAAGTACTATATATTTTAGTTTAGGTTTTTTTTTTTTTTTTTGTTAAGACTACTTAATTCTACTTCCAACGTCTTTTTATTTCCCTATTTACATACTGCAACAACTTTATGAAAATTTGCAAAATTTGCTTTCAATTTTATTTTTTTTATTTTTCTGAAGTTTGTTCTATTTTCTTAAGTTTTATTTTTGTAGCTATTTTTACAATTTCAATTTTTTTTATATTTTTTATTATTTCGTTTTTTGTTCATCTCTCACAGGAAACTAAATTTAGCGTTTATTAAGAATATATTACGATGCAAATTTGTGCTTAAAAGCAACGAAAGTAAAAATCATTTCAATTCCTTTACTTATCTTCAACGAGGGCAACAGAAATGCTTTTTTCTTCATTTATAAATAAACGAGCAAAAATTAGGATATTCAAGGATATAGGGAAGCTTTGGCGATACATTCTGTACTTAAAATGTATAAAAACTTTCCTGAGGAGGCAAAAACAGTGTTCAGTAATAGTAGAGAATAAAGGCAAAACTTTAACAATCACTTGAGACACTTTTCCCTCAATAAAAATGATAATAGAAAATTCGCTAACGACCTCTGACACTTATTTGACTATTGATTTTCCATGTTTATGGTTTCATTTTTGATCGGTTTGTTTTTATTTAGGTTCCAATATAAGGAACTATTTAATGCGAAAATATGATAGACACAAAAAAAAAAAATATACAAGATTTTGTGTAAAAGCAAATTGAGAGAAAATAAAAACATTGTAAAAATTAATTGTCTTACAACCCTCAATCATTTTTATATGTTAACACAATACAATATTAACGAAGTTTAGTGTGACATTGCTTTTTTGGTTGCAAAAAACGTTACTTTTGAAATAATGAATATATTTTTCTGAGAATTAAAAAGATATTGAAAACATACTTTAGGCCTTAAAATACTGTTTACACAATACTACCAGGGACCAAGGTGCTTCAAAAGTCGGAGACAAAGTTGAGTAATTTGTTCGGTATAAATTGTACATACTTATTTTACAAAAAAAAAAAAAAAATATATATTTCTACCGCTAATGCTCATTTTATACGTTTTTAATGCTTAAATCTAAGTTAATTTATATTAAGTATTTAAGTAATCATTAAAAAAGGATGTGTGGATTGTATGTATGTTTAAACTTCATAGATAGTTAAACGGATGTATAGATTTTCTTAAATGTTTTACAGTAAATATCTCTCTGGTAGAAAACTGGTAGAAACTAGAGACTATATTTATTTCAAAAATTCCAACTAGAAGGAGCCACGCCCCTATAAAATAAATATTTGTTCGTGTATATCTTCAAAATGGTAAGAGTAAGATTATTTATATTTGGTCCAAATCATCAGTCAAAATTTGGGTGAAATCGCATAAGTAGTAGACACTGTGCGCACTTAGCAGAAAATACAGTACATTTGATTAAAAATCGATTCACATTTTGTTAAAAATAAAATTTATTTCAACACGATAAACAAAATCTAAACTCATTGTGTTCAAAATACCTTTGGATAATATGCTATTTTTTATTCTTATTGAATATTTTAACGACTTATTTGAAAAATTATTTCAATCATTTTTATAAGTATATTTACAAATTATTTTGAATACATTAATTTGAATTTCTAACGGTTTATTATATTTTAAAAATTATTCTGATCATTCACAACACTGTAATTTGGAATATTTTCCGTAGAAGGAATATTGATCTTCGAAAATATTCCAAATTCCAGGGGTGTGGGATTGGTTTGCTAAAAACAAGTCCTGCTTAAAAGTTAAAAATCATAATCATAATAATTTCAACCGTCTACGGGCAATCATTTGGTCTTATATCTCCATAAAAAGTATTTGAAAATTTAAGAATTGCAATCTAATTAAACTGCAAATTAAATTTAAACTTACTTTCATAATTTTTTTATTTTTAATTTTACTTTACAAATATGTACAAATTTAAAATTTGATTTTAAAACTTATAATAATGGGTGTTTTAATAGAGGTATATAACTTTAAGTTGCAATAAAACAACAATGGATTTTATGTATGCAAAAGATAATCTTGTGGCATTACATTTTAAATATGATTTCTGGCATATGACCGCCACGGCTGGCACGGATCTAGTCCAATCTGGACGTCCAATTTTCGATGATTTTTTCCATCATTTGTGGCCGTATATCGGCAATAACAGAGCGAATGTTGTCTTCCAAATGATCAAGCGTTTGTGGCTTTACCGCATAGACCAATGACTTTACATAGCCCTACAGAAAGTAGTCTAGCGGTGTTAAATCACAAGATCTTGGAGGCCAATTCACAGGTCCAAAACGTGAAATTAGGTGGTCACCAAATCTCTCTTTCAATAAATCTATTGAGGCACGAGCTGTGTGACATGTTACGCCGTCTTGTTAAAACCACATCTCCTGGACATCATGATTATTCAATTCAGGAATGAAAAAGTTAGTAATCATGGCTCTATATCGATCACCATTGACTGTAACGTTCTGGCCACCATCGTTTTTGAAAAAGTATGAACCAATTCACTCCAAATGCGGCAGTTTTGTTTGTTGACGTAGCCATTCAACGAGAAGTGCACTTCGTCGCTAAACAAAATTCGCTTATGAAATATAATCTCGTTTTGGGCCCATTCAACGAATATACGCCGGACATGAGTCTATTCATGATGAATTGCCAAACCAAACTGAGAATAAATCACTTGACAGCCGTTAAGTCGGTCGCCATCTTGAAAACTAATGCCAACTTAAAGTTCTATACCTCTATAAAGACACGCTTTACATACTCGTATGAACATCTGTCATAAATATTAATTAAATTTTATAATTTTTTTTTAAATAACTAATACAAGGAGGCTCATATAAACACACGCAGACATACATACACATGATTCATATATTGTCTCTAATTTACATTCTTGCTATTCATCCATTTATATCATTTCCTTTTTTTATGAGAAATTCTATATAAAAATACAGACCACTCATTTCAAGTATAAGCATCAAAATCCACTCCAAACTTGTTCACATTCTTTTAAAAAGAGCTTAAAAAGAATATTTTAAAACAACGTGTTTCTTATTTAAATTGCTGAAAAAGGTACAGTAATTTTATGGCGATCTTACACTACATATCCTTATAACATTATGCAACAAGCAAAAATATTTTTATGGCGATCTTACACTACATATCCTTATAACATTATGCAACAAGCAAAAATATCTTTGATATTTAATATATTTTTTGATGAGCTATTGTCGTCCAACTTCAAAAATTTTCAGCAGATTTTATGAATAAGTTTTGTTTGTTAGAATTGTTTTTCAAAAAGTTAGATTTTTGAAGAGGCTACTTCATACATCTTATGATAACTTTGAAATGGCACATTCGATTTCGTTAGGCCATATGTTAGAAAATACCAAATTATACCAGCTTTAAGTCATTCTAATATCATTTTTTAATATAACCCACATTTTTTGAGTTATTGAGAACCAATTTAAACAATTTTTGTTTCTTTTTGGAAATATTATGATATTTTTGATTTCATAAAATTCACAAAAAATAAAACGCAGCAAATATTTTCCAGTTTCACTTTTTATTCGTAAATCTGCTTACAATGCAAATACAATAAACCGTAATTCATGAAAATCGATTGGTAAACACATATTTTATACCAAATAAAGCAAAAGGTCCTTAGTTTAAAAAAGCAATGCTTACCAAAAATTCCACTGGGCGTATAAGTGATATTTATAAATTTTGAAAAAATACCGCTTATACGACATCCATTACATACAATAAAAAATTTTTCGCAATCATAGACGCTCGTAAATCGTTGACCACTCAGTTTACCTTTGATATTCGGGAACAAGAAGAAGTCATTGGGTGCCAAATTAGGACTGTGCGGAAGATGATACATCAATTCGATGTTTTGACTGCTCAAAAATTCACCTGGTTAGCGGGATGTGTGAGAGCTCGCATTGCCATGATGGAGAATGATTCGTTTTTGGCGATTGGTCTTACGAATTTCTTCGAAGACTTTTGGCAAATAAATGGTCGTATACCCCGCAGAATTGTCCGTCCTACGTTGATCCAGCGAAACAGTGGCCACATGACTTAGACGGCTGAAAAAACAGTCTACCATTTGCTTCGCTGTGCCTTTTCCGCGAACAACTTTTGTTGGATTTAGCTCGTCTTGGAAACTAAAAGGGTCGATTGCTGTTTTTTTCCGGCTCATATGCATATTTCAATGATTTGTCACCTGTCACCAATTTATACATGTCTTTTAAAGTACCACTGTCGAACTTTTATATTGTTTCCTTACAACAATCAACGCCAAACTTTTTTTGAGCGATTGAAAAATTAAGGGGAGTATCCAACATGAAAAAATTTTTCTTACAACGAAGTGTTCATGCAAAATTGTATGTAATGAAGTTGAACTAATGCGCAAGGATGCCTCTATCTCACAATATGTTGCATGACGATCTTGCACTATCAGTTCAATGATGTTTTGGTGACACAACAACCGATTTTGACGACCATCACGAAATTCAACGGCGACCGAACAACAACGATTAGATTCTCTATACCAGCACAATACTGTAGTTTTTGAAGGGCTTTAAAGCCATACAAAGAACTGTGTTTATCGACACATAAATGAATAAATAAAAGACTTTGAAAGTTGCGAAAAATAATCCAACGAAAATTTTTTTTTTAAATTTAAATTTTTTTGGCAAAATTGATTTCCTTAACTCACTGTAAACAAAACAAATAGCACTTGTACATCAAAACGTTGCCAGTACTAAAGACAAAGTATTGAAGTCAAACTGATGTAGATCCATAAAATTTTTTTTTGCAGTAATTTGTTCCCAAGTCGTTTGGTTATCTGGTACACACTAACATTTCTTAAGTCATCATCTTCTAATTTTTATATAAATTTGATACGAATTTCTTACTCGACAATTGACTGAAAAAAAAATGACAATCCTTTGAAAATAAACAGAATTCTTTATCCTTATAATACTAGATTTAAGCTACGATAATATGTTGGTACATGAAATACCAGACTTCCATTGAAAATACCAAAACACAAGTATTTTCTTAACCCTTAAATACCTAAGGCCGTCGTTTACAAGTGGTATCATTATTTAGAAAATTTTGTACTCATTTTTATTGTTACGCAAAGTGTAAAGTTTGCTAATCTTACTATCCAACAAGGTTTTGGACTGGAGCAACCAAATATCTTCCCTAGCGTAATTTGGTGGGCTGAATTCAAATCCGTTTACAGTTTTTTTCCATCGGCTCAAATTTTTTTATGAGTGTGGCAAAATTTTTTGCCTCAAATAAATTAGTTATGTCAATATATTGAATGAATAATTTGAGGGTTTTCCATTGCCCAGAACCGACTATTCTGTTTATTCATATAACCATTCAAATGAAAATGTGCATCGTCACCCATTGTGATTTTTTCATGAAAATCGATGATTGATTTTGATAAAATGTTTTAACGACTAAAACACGTTGGAATATTATTATTCCATAATGAATATTATTCCATAACAAATTTGCCACGTCTCTACTTTAGAAAATCAAATATGAACTGTCAAGGCTAATGTGTACCAAAATGGCGACAAAACAAGATAGTATACCTTCCCGGCGGTATTTGCTGGTACTTAGATTAAAATCGGACAAGTCTTTTTCAAGTTATGACGAAATATATTGATATAAGTGTGCCAACTATAAGGTCCTCGGCTCTATACCAGGCTAGACCATCTGAGAAAAGAAAAAGTTTTTTCAACTGCGGTATCATCTCATAACATTAGCTAGTAACTGGTTATAAGTATTACTACTATTGAAAACTTCTCAAAATGAATTTGCCGTTCGGAGCCGGCGTTAAACTGTTGGACCCTTTCAATGAGTCTAAAAATAGAATAGAGACAGATGATTAACAAAAGCAAAGTAACGATATTTAGTTTTTTCGATCACAGTAAGAAATATGAGACTAGAAGTATATCTAAATTTTTTCGTGCACACACCTTAAATATTCAGAAAAATCTTGCCGTCTTTCAAGTATTTATATTGCCGTTCACAATGCCAAAAAAGTAATAATAACGCAAAATTATTAGCTAGGAGAGCGGCGAAGAGTTCAATAAAAAATATGATAATTAGACTTGACTTTGTCGTACCATATCCCAATTGGTCAAATGGGCAATAGTTCGGAGTATTGTGGAGTGGCGCCAGTCGCCAAAATAGAGATATTAACCTAGATATCAGTTGCCAACCGTTAAGCCTGACGGGAGTTCGATAGTGTTTTGAGGTAAAGTATTATATGCTACCTTATTTTCGAGAAAAATTTGCCCCTGGAAGCATATTTTGACAGGATAATAATCGAAGCAAGTAAACTCACAAGTTCTTAAGCGAACATGATGTGCAAGTTTTTGAGTTGGTAGATTGCAGATTTGTAAGTAATTAAGAGAAAATATTAAATTAGAATGAGAAAATGTGTCCAACAGTTATTCCATTGCACTCAGATTAAAAGCTATAATTACAATTAAAAACTGCGCCACAAAAGGTTAGATTTTAAAGGAGTTTAATAATAATCATTAATTTAATCATTATAAGATCTTTTGGTCTCTTAAAAGTTTTATTAGATCGATATGACAGGTATTCTTATTTTTAAGTTAATATTTTAAATCAAAAACGGTAATGCTTTTTTAAAAGATTGAGCAAATAAAGTTACTTAAAGAATTACGTAAAAGTCTTTGGATGAAATTTCACCTGTTTGAAAAAACGCGCGTTATTCGAATTTGAATCAAGATCAAAGTGCGGTTCCAGATTTTATAAAAGATCTGAATGGGCAAAATAATACGAGTGGAATTTTTTTTTTATATTATACTGCCTTGCAATTCAATTATTAAAACGAAAGAAACCATTGTTGGAACAGCTCGTTGCAACAAAGCCTTTTTGAACAAATCAACAAAATAATAACTTTATAAGCGTTCAGTGTCAAAACTGCACTGGTTCAACATTTTCCCAAATAATATGAAACTGCCAAAGCCTATAGCACTTTTCATCACTGTAAATACATTAGATGAATGAAATAAGAAATAAGAAATAATAATGAAGAAGTAAAGTACCGAAGATAATTTTTTGTAATAAAACGAAAGCGGGTTTTGACAACTTCGACCAGTTGCAGACTGTATATATTGTAAATCAGATGACTAATGCATTGTTTTCCAATATGATAGACATATCAACAGTTAAGGCGTTTCTATGTACATTCATTTTACGCCAGGAAATGAATTTGAAATACATAAAAATTATACAATGAAGGTTATTACTCGTTCACGAACTAGAAATAGGATTTGTTGAATCTCAACTCAAGGTGGGATATGTAATAATATTTTTAAACACCATTCGCCAATCTGAAAAAGAACCATCTTCGTTGTCATGTGTAAAATAAGAAAACTGTGTGCAAGAAAACGATAAGACAGCTTAATCGGCTCATATTGTACTATTTTCAAAAATTTATTTGCTGACAAGACAGCAACATATTGCTGTTATATATTTATATTTTTGTATGTATTATATTACATTATTGAAAATACAACATTATCAATAATAACGAAAACAACAAGATATTAATAACAAAACAAATTATTGGAATGAAACAAACAACAAAACACTAACATAAAAAAATAAACACACACCTGACAATAACTAATTCGAATACGGGCAAGATTAAACATCGGCAAAATGAAAGACTGTTTGATCCATAGGGGAGAATTTAATTATGTGCCCTACTATCGGCAAGAGTGCTTTCCCTTCCCCTCAGTATTCCTTTCCAACCTTGTTTGCGAACCACTTGGAGGGGTTGCAGTTGGATTATTCAGTGGTGAAGGTATAACACTGGCTGCTGAATAATCAGCCAGCAGTAACCCATTTCCTTGTCGTACGCATTCAGAGGGGGTTTGTTTGATTTTTGTTTACTCATGGTTAATTTATATATTTATTTTTTCTTTTATTTGGTTCAATTTACGTAATGGCACGACGCTTTCGGATGAATTTCTGCAATGTGCGTGGGCTACGGGCGAACTTTTTCTTCGTGTATGCGCACATTTGTCTCCATAGGCCGGATGTTTTCGCCTTATGTAAGACCCAGGTTTCTGAAAAAGCTGATCCATAGGATTTTCATATCCCTGGGTATCACCTTCTGTCCCTTTTTAATTTTCATAGGGGTCTTGCTATGTACATTCGCAATGAAGTTGTGTACCAATGCCAGCAACCTCTTGGCATGTATGATGCGGAATTTAACTGTCTATGGGTTAAGTTCAGAATCAGGGCACATCTTTTGTACTTCGGGTTTTTGTATAGAAGCCCAAACGCAGGAAGAGAGGTTACCATATCTGGCTTCGACTTTCTTTCCGACTCAATATCGAGTACCCTATCGAATTATCCGAACAGTGAAATTGTTGTTGCTGGTGATTTCAATGTTTATAATTCGTCTTGGCCGTCAGGCAGTACAACTCCAGAAGGCCAATACGTTGAGTTATTTGCCGCTCACAATCACCTTGCGCAATTAGTGAATGAACCTACACATATATCGTGTGTAGATGGGCACCAGAACAATACCCTCGACCTTTTCCTCACTACACACCCTGAAAAGTATATAGTTGAGGTTTTTGCACTTCTCGAAAATTCGGATCATTGCACAGTTTCTGCCTCATTATCGTCCACCGCTCATCGCGAGGTTCGACCCATGGCTACGGAACACTCTATTTTTAACTACGAGGGTTCTCGTTGGGCTGAGCTCAACGATTTTGTGGACATTTTAATTGGAAACTTTGTTTCCTTGACTCAAACGTCGATGCCATGGCAGAAATGGTAGTGAATATAATAAGGCTTGGGATGGAAATTTTCATCCCATCCAAAAAGCTTTCCTTTAAATCCAGAAACAAATCTTGTTTTAATCTGACGTTTAAATTGGCTGTCAGATCCAGAGAGGAAGCATTCAGGAATTGGCGCAATAACAAATGAGCACACATTGATTTGCTTCGCAAACAGGTGAGATCTTAATGTGCAGCAGTACTTAAACGCGAAAAGGCTTTATACGAGCAGCGCCTTCGTGCTGAAGTTCTTACTTTTCTGCGGGGAAGTAAAAACTTTTGGTCATTCGTTAAAAGGCTGAGGAATAGTTGGCTAGTTCGGTTCCGGCTCTTATAAAGAATGACCACACATTCACCAAGCCGGTTGAAAAGTCAAACATTTTGTCAGAAATGTTTGCAAGTAATTCTCACTTGACGGAGAGCGTTCAACCACTGCCCGAACTTGAAAGAGTATTTAGTAACTATGCCTAGTATATTCTTTCTAACTCGTGCTGTAAAGAGGGTCCTTGCAAATCTCAACGTTAACAAGTCCTCTGGGTCGGATGGCATACATTCACTGGTCCTAAAGCAGTGCTCTTCGACGCTTGCGCGTCCATTAGCTCACCTTTTCAGTGCGTCATATCGCGCAGGTATTTTTCCATCTTGCTGGAAGGTTGCTAATGTAACGCCAGTCCCCAAAAAGGGCGAGGTTGTAGCTCTGGATATCTCAAAGGCGTTTGATAGAGTTGGGCACGAGCTCTCATTTCAAAACTTAATGCTTTTGGTGTCGGTAATCACTTCTCTCGATTTATATCGAGCTTTCTCAGAGATCGCTGTATAAGAGTGATTATAGATGGGGTCTCATCCGACGAGTTCAAGGTAATCTCAGGGGTACCGCAAGGCTCTGTTCTTTCTCCTACTCTTTTTCTAATATTTCTTAACGACTTTCTTCTTCTCACTTCTAATCCTATCTACTCTTTTGCGGATGACAGCAACATTTGTCACTCATATTCTTTTGATCGTAGACCGAGCGCTTTGGAGGTTGGGGTAAGAAGGATGAATGTGCACGTCACACTCACAAGTGACCTGGTGAAGGTCTCCGAGTGGGGTCGTGCGAACAGGGTCGATTTTGATGCACGTAAGTCTGAATGTTGTTTTTTAACACACAGGCGTGGTGGTGTGCTGTCATCTGTGTCAATAGGTAATGTAGATATTGAGGAATCAGATGCTCTTGATGTTCTGGGCATGAGAATTCACTGTGGCGTTCGTTGGAATGATCACATATTTCAAGTGTCGAAAGAAGCATTCAAGTGCCTTGGTTTTTTGAGACGGTGCAAGAAATATTTCACCCCATCTGATCTCCTTAATATTTACAATACCTATATCCGTCCCAAAATGGAATACAACTCTCATGTATGGGCCGGTGCTTCAAAGTCTATTTTGGAGCTTCTCGACCGCGTACAGGAGAGGGCGAAGATGCTCATCAATGACGGTAGGGTAGCCAACTCTATCGATTCATTGGAGTATCGTCGCAATGTGGCGTGTGTTTCATTGTTCTTTCGGTATTATAGCGGAATGAGTTCTAACGAAATTAAGGAATTAATTCCCAAAAATCATATATTTTTACGTAGTACTCGTATTTCTCGTAGAGCGCATCCCTTTGCAGTTGATTGTCCAGGAAATCGCACAACGCATTATAGGGAGAATTCGTTCTTTAGTCGCACTGTTCATTTGTGGAATAATCTTCCAGCGAAAGTATTTCCGGCCACTTACGGCAGGAGTATATTTAAATCTAACGTCCATAAACACTACTCCCTCTGTCCTCCTTCCAATAACCTATTTTCCTAGTACCAGCACAATGTACTGCATGAGTAGGGACCATCCCCTGTGTGCTGCTCTTATATAAAAAAAAAAAATTTTATTAAAAAAAATTTAGTTACTGGTATTTGATTACATATAAGTAAAATATCTACGTGATGATTTTTATTGGTTACACTTTTATTTTTACGTATTTTTTTTACCAAATTGAGTTAAAAAATCTTGAATTAGAGCAAACAAAATGAGTTAAAACTGATATGGGATGATTTTTTTACCTAGCGAACTTTACTGTTGGGTTTTTGAGGGTTAATTAGATGGGTAGCTAGAAGTGGCTGCACCCAAAAGAAGGGCACAAGTAGGCTTATTGTGATACCACAATGGAACATTATCTCCTATGCTCCGAACCACCCGGAACTCATAATAAAATCGATTAGCCTACAATTGTTCGTACTTGACAGCTCCGCAAAACCAAAAGCTGCCTCATTCTTCTGCCGCATAAGGCCAGGCTTTGTACAATAGGTGAGGAATTGTTTCCTCTTCTTCCTCATTCTCGCACCTTCTGCAGCAATCTTTGGCAAGGTGACCGAATCCCAGCCTTCTAGTATGAGTGTTTATTAAACAATGCCTAGTAATGACACCGACAACTGCGCAGAGTGTGTTTCTTCAGCTTTGGCCAGATTTAGTTCGTTATCTTGCCCATCTCCGAGGTTGCCCATGCAGCGTTGACCGAGTCTATTCCCTCATTGTAAGTCATTAACTCACAAGTTCCTAAGAGTTTTTCCAACGTAGAAAATGCACTCGTGAGCTTGATAGTGAAACCATGTCTGGCCCCACAGTTCCCCGAAATATAACTGTGTTCCGGAACCCATAGAACATGAATATTATAGTACTCAGACATTTTGATGGGAGGTCTGCTTCAGTTGATAACTTTTTGTGACGTCAATTTGTGAGATCCTAGAACTCTTACAGCCGAAAGTGTGCTAATATCTCTCTCGGAAACGTTTCTCTTTCCAATAATCATTAAAGCAGCTCTTATGGCCGGTACCTCCGTCTAAAAACGCTAAAGTGGTTCGGTAACCTTATGGAATGAGCTATATTCGTCAACTCCGAGAATATACCTCGACACGCAGCTCCATTCAACTCAAAGTATTTAACGTGGTGCATTATATACCATTATACCATTTGCCCATTCCCTCCTCCCCGTAGTCGTAGTCCTGAACTTCACTAAGAAGTCACAGTGTGCTGCTGTGTATATAACTCTTTCAAAAACTCCCAAACTTATTAGGATCTTTCTGTGTTCCATATTTGAATCGCGCCAGTCGCCCGTAGACGCTAACTTGTACTAGCCACTAACCCCTTATAGAACAGGTCCAGAGAAGGTACATGCAGGATCACGTCCATCGCCGATGTGGGTGCAGTACGTACCTCTATAATAATAATGCAAGCTGCCCTGTTTTAGATTAGTCACCTTATCAAGGAACTCCCACAATACAAGACATGCATAGGTGAAAAAATGTCTGCCCACTACCATGTATTTCCAGTAAGTGATCCCTGGTTTGTCCATCTCATTTCCTTTTTCAACACTTTTTTGCAAGTCTAAAGGAAAATGGAGTCCTTTTTATCCTAATGTGTATATTAGATCAATTAAAATAAATAAATTTTTTTAACTTGGATTACAAGGAATAAAAGATTATTTTTTAAGCCGCAAGCAAAATAAAAATGTAAAAAATTAAGAGTAAAGAAACAGATTCATATAGCGTTGAAACGTATTGTATTTTCAGCCAAATAGTCAAATTTTAATGAAAAATATAATATATCTCCTCGATTGAGATGCCTACTGTCTTAATCTCAATACGCAATAACATTTTAAAATTGTCGAGTTTATGATGTTTTTTTTTTCTACTTTCACTAAAATTAGCCAGCTTGTCCAATTTCAAGGCCTGTCAAATAAAAAAAGCTCGCTCAATCCAGTAATGCAACCAGCGTTTCACACTTCTATCGAATTTACAAGAGAAAGTAAACTTGTTTACACAAAGAGAAAAATTCTCATTTCCCATTACCTTTTCAGTTACTTTGATTATTAATTAAAACATTCCTTTCTTGAAATGTTGCGGTAACAGATAACAATTCATTTGAAAATAGAGAAAATATTTTCAATGCGGTTTGCAACAAAAGACATGCAACAAATACATGCACACTCATCTTAAGCAGATAATAAATTAATTAAAAATTTACTGAAATGTAATAATCACTCTGATTATGTCTAAAAAATGTTAGGTGTAAAAAGAAGAATTATAAAATATTTTAAATGGCAATGTGTAACCACAAAATACAGGAAATTAATGATAAATACTATGAATATTATTTCAATATTGCATAATATACGATATTATGTTTACGATATTAATAAAATTTGTAATTAAAGCGCAAATTATATGCAAATTATAGCTCATATTATAGCAAAGGGTCCGCCATCTAAAGTTTTTTTCAACGAGTGCTTATTTCGTGAATGGTAACACTTACTTCATGTCTGATTTGACAGATAATTAGTTTTATCCTTCCTCTGAACAAATTGTCGCATTTGAGGCACAGAAAACACCCACGCATATATTGAAAAGCCGATACACCCAAGACGAGTCACTGTTTGGTGCGGATTTTGTCAAGAGGCATAATGGGGCCATTTTTCTTCGAAAATAAGCAAGGAGTGGCCGTTAAAGTCAGTGGCGATCGTTATCGAGCCATGTTTTTGAAGATCGCATTATCAGCCACAGAGCTGATGTCGTTTGGCCACCTCGGAGCTCCGATTTGACACCGTTAGATTATTATTTGTGGGGTGCCGTCAAAGATAAGTGTTGCGCCAACAAGCCAGAGATAATTGACGCTATAAAAGACAATATTCGTAAAGCCATTAGTAAAATACAGCTGCACACAAGCGATAATGTGCTTAAAAATTGGACCGATCGTGTAGGCAACTGCATGGCCAGCCAAGGCTGCCATTTGAATGAAGTTATTTTTTATTATTAACCGGAAGGATTGTACTTTCAAATAAAAAAAGAGATTTGAGAAAATATTCAGTAGTTTTTTTTATAGCATTTTCAAAAAAAAATTTTATTTGGCGGACCCTTTATATTATAAAAATAACAACCATAAATGTCTTATTAAATATTCCAATCTATTACCTTGAAAATATTTGTGGCTATAATTTCCCTCTGTTTAAGGCCAGGTCTTTTTCATACTGTGATCTATACTGTTTATCTGTCATGAAACACGGAGCAAATTAATGTTTTCAGTAATCAAGTTGGTTTTCAAACCAAGTAGATAGTTAACCTATAGTAGCTCGCGACAGTGATAGTGTATAGTGGTGAAGAGCCTTTGTAAGTGGTGGTGGTCCGTACTTAGTAATTTTTCATTCAGTAGGTGGCGTTTTCTCCTGATCACCTGTCTGATGTTTGTTAATCATCGCCAGATGTAAGCTGAAAGCCAGGGGGCTTCTTTAGATGGAATTATCTGGAGGCAGGTTGAAGCCTGTTTACTAAAACGCAAAGTTAAATTGTTTTACGTTCAAGTTTCAGTTTCACTTGTTATCCAATATTACCCAAATTTATTTGGAACGGTTCGAAAGTGGTTAATTGGTTTGGTTAGCGCCGCCGAAACAGAGAGCTACTGGCACTATTGTGAAGTTTTGATATCACAAATTTGTACCAACAAACAAAAATACCGGATCCAGGAGGTGTCACAATTAGCGTCGATCTGGTATCGGCTAAAGAAGAAAAAAATGGGGAAAAACTCTGTAGCCTGTATCCAGCCAACGATGTTCAGGAACTGTAAAATCCTAATAGGGTTTATATTTCCATGCTGCTAAGGTTCATAAAGTTTAACGCGTCAAGAATGCTGAACCTGATCCATCACAGAGCCATGCATTTAATTCACCACTGTCGTCCTTGCAACAGCTTCAACATACTTATACTGTTGCTCGCTATTCCGAGATGACTCGTATACTCTCTCAATGGCCAGTACCCAGTGTTGACTCTCAACACCCGGGAAATATTTCCTCCTTAACATTTTATTACAGTTCAGGCATTCGTCTATAATATTGTTACAAAAATAAAAATTCCGAAAAAGAAATTATACCAAAACAGTGCGTTTGGGACTGTATTGTGGGATTTTGGTCTATTAGTTTGTGTTAACGTTGTTAATTACCAGAGTAACACGGTAATGCCGTACCGATTTCTATATTTGACGGCATTGCCAATTCGACTATCTTTCGTTAATACATTCTTACATGTTTAAAATAAACGGCTATAAAATAGAAGAATTGAGAGCATTTGGGACATTTACGGAATTTTTCAAACTGTAGTCAGTTATTTATATAAGGACGCTGCTTTGCCTACGTCTATATAGTAATAGTTTTGCAGTCATAAAGTAAAGTTATGTTTGGGCGTAAGTTGAAGTGTTGTATAAGCAAGTCATAAGTGCAGGATAAATAAGTTGCTATATTGAAATAAAGTGTATAAAGTAAAAGTGAGTAAATAAAAACTGCAAAACAACAACAATATCGTATTTATTTCATTTTGACGCAATTAAAAATAACTTAACCTGTTAAAACATAACAATATGATGCCTAAGTTCCTCTGAAATGGAACAAGTCAACGTTTTATCCTATCTTCATTCCGCTTTTCTCAAATACTGTAGCCATAATCATCTTTTTATCACCCGTATTGTAGTAAGAATCTGTGGTTATTGAAGATGGAGGCAATCCTTCGTCCTAAGCGATATTGTCGCTGGTATTGCAGCATGGTTGTCAATAAAAATTTTGATGTTCTTTGTTGACTTTCAGCATTCTCACCTTTTCTGCGTCCATTTTTACTCCTTATACCTGAAAGACACTCGCATTTTTTGCAAGCCTGTAGACACAGCTGACGTTAAGTTGCCCGCAGAATGCAATTTTTCCATCCATTTTAGAACCATCCGTATTAAATTGGATTTCCACGCTGTTGTTCCCATTGCAACGCCTTCTATATCACCTCGTGAAGGGAACTTTAGGAGAGACTCTTAGGAGGCTTCCATCCAGCTCATGTAGAATGTAACAGTGGCCATAAGACCATCGGCGCCACTTAGCTGTATAACTTACCCGAGCAGCGCTGCAGTAAGCTGTGTACATTATGTGTAGATTGAGAGAGTATCACGTCCAATGCTGCTACAAAGCAAGGTGCAAATGCCACTGTTACCCACTTTACTCTATTCGGCCCATCGACGATGTATCGTGAAAGTAACACATCTAATAATTTTATAACTCATTGCGAACAGTAACAGTTCAGTCTTAGCAGGTTAAAAACATGCTTGGAAGCATTTTATTATAAGCTCAAGGTCGCATCCCACGTCCTCAAAAAACAGTTCCAGATTGTCTACATTTACGACTGTCTCACAGCACGTTTTTTCCAAGACCTAAAGTATACTCTTTCACTTGAGATTCTAGAGTATTGGCGAGGGATAATATCCTTTTTTGTAAAATGACTGTACGAGTCGTCAAGGCGGACATCTATTCTATATAATTTTTAATTTATAATTACCAAATATTACTCTTTCCCATGCAATAAGAAATTGAATGATTTTCTTAAAACATTGTTGTTTTATTTTTATGAAAAACTATCCTAAGAATAGACATCGTTTTAGCTCCAGGAGTTTTCTTACTTTGAAAACTTGGTGCTGTGTTGTTGTATTTCTATACAGATTTAATAAGGTATATAGTAAAGTAATAGTTATTTTAATCATCTAAATAAGTTTAATAGTCTGCTTGAGAACAATTATGGCTTAAATTAAATTTTTCTTATTTTTCTATAAATTAATAAATAGACCAGACTATGTTTTCTTCAATGAGCACAGTAGACAAATTCTTTAAGGTAATTTAAATGGCCTTGGGAAATGGTTGTGATCTATTTTATTTTATTGTACTACTTATTATAATTTATGATTTTTGCAAAATGTTTTTGTTTATTACAGCGTAATGCTTAATATATGACGATTAAAATTAAAAAAAAACCTATAGAGAAAATGGAAAAGGAAATGAAATGGAAATAAAAAATTGAAATATTTCATCCTTTATAGTGCTGCAGTTTCATACAATTCATACAATTAAGAATCATAATTGTCAGCAATATGAAAACAATAGTCCAACATTTTATAAATGAATTAAATGCAGAGAAAACGAAAGAGAGAAAACAGGGCAAGCCAGAATAGTAGACTGTTAATAACTAATGGCCCACAAGGGAAGGCCAGTAGTTGAAAGGGGGAAAATATGCAATAAAATGAAAAATATAAAATTTATATTTTATCCTGATTTTTTTTTTCTTTGTTATTAATAAATAGCATTTTAACTGCGCAGTAAGGAAAAATTAAACCTTAATACCATAATCTTATGTATAAAAATGAATGTGTGTTGGTACGTTTGTATGTGAAGGGTGGTCCAACCAAAACGCACGATGTTAATTGTAAATAAGTTTTTAAAGAATTATTTTAATATTTTTATTATGATACAAGGATCTATGACAAATACATATGTGTAAAACAAAATATCGACCAAATGCTCGCCAAGGCTTGGGTGACATACCTCTATCCGACGATCTATATTTTCAATGACTCTGAGATGCAACTGAGGTTCAATGTCGCTAATGTGTCGAACTCTCTCATCCTTTTGCTCTACAATTGTTCCTGGCTTATTGAAGTACACTTTTTCTTTTAAATATACCCAATGAAAGAAGTCCAACGGTGTAAAATCACATGATCGTGGCGACCAATTAACATCACCACGAGATATGATAACACGACCAATGAGTTACTCGCGCAAAAGAGCCATAGTTTCCTGTTGGAACCGCACATCGTCCAGCTCCATATCCTCAATTTCTGGCCACAAGAAGTTCGTTATAATCTTGCGCGATCGAACACTATTCACGTTAACTGCTTGGCCGACATCATTTTCGAAGAATTACGACTCGATGATGCCGCCAGTCCGTAAACTGCACCAAACAGTGACTTTTTGTGAATGCATCGGGGTTTCGACATTCACTCGTGGATTTTAATTTGCCAAAACGCGTCAATTCTGCTTGTTAACTAATCCACTCGCCAACGAGTGTGATTTTCTTTCTAAAATCACCAACCACTTCCGTCTGTTCAACTAACCTTTCGGCCTATTGCTAACGCCTGAAAAAGTCAGTAGGCTTCAGCTCTTGGGTAAATTGAACCTTGTTTGCGTGTAAATTCATTGTTCAAAATTCGCATCAGTGATGTTTGTGACATGATCAATTCGTGGGCCCTACGACGAGTAGAGATTGACGGCTCTTCTGCCACACTATCGCGAACAACAGCAATGTTTTCCGCAGAACAAAATGGGCGAGCATGCATATTCCTGAACGCCCATTTTCGTAAAAGGCTTTAACAATCTTACTGTGCTGCTCAATTGTGAACCACTTCATGGTTGAATTCGTCAAACACTGAAACAAAGGAACGTCGAAATAAGTTGGGCAAAAAATTTTAGGTTAAGGTGTGACTCACAATTTACATTGCGCGTTATGATTGGACCACCTTTTATGTATGTTTGTTTGTCTTCTTTTTGGCTTGTTTGTTTGTACCTTATAGACGGTTAAACAGCTGTACCGATTTCCTTGAAATTTTTACAGTTTGTCTGGAAGGAACTACAGACAATATACATATTAAAAATGTTGAGTGGGCGGTGCCAAAGAATATATCTATTTGTATATGTTTTCAAAATGGTAAGAGAAAGATTCCTTAATTTGGCCCAAATATAATAATACACAATCTTTAGTCCAAAAATGAGCAGAATTTCCCATACAAAATAAATATTGTTTTTAGTGTATTCTGAGACCTGTTAAAGCAAAAGCCTCTAAACTTCAAACTAAATATTCTATATATGTGTGTATATTGAGAATGCTTAAAAGCTTTATATATATACAGTTAACAACTTCAACTCGTGTGTGAATTCTATTTTTGAATGGTTGCGATATATGGTATGCGGCTGTGATTGATGTTAATTCTATTCAGGCATTTATAAACCGCTGACTTTGGTGCATTTTGAAAATATTCTGGTAAGAAACAAGATCACACCGAGTTCCTATAATGAAGGAAATTGTGAGAGAGAAGTAAATCGGGCACACTCTGAGGAAACGAAAATACAACTTTACAAAATTGGCCATTGAATGGAACTTGCAAGGAAGCAGAAAAATTGGAAGGCAACCCATTCCTAGAGAAAAGAGATTAAAAAAGAACCTGCTTCCCATAGAATGACTTGGAGACAGATTACTATTACTATAATATTATACTAACGAAATTTCAAGATTTTTTCTTAAAAATATTAATCTTTTATTCAATTTTGTTCAAAATAACTCATCAGTCTTGCAAAACTGACCATTTGAGTTGAGACACATTTCAAAAATATTATTTTTATTGATTTTTGTTCACTGTAGTTAGTAATTTTTTATTTCCTACAAATTTTCAACTCGAAAAGCACTAACCTAGAGAGTTTTTTTAAAAATGCTAAAGAGAGAAAATTAGACTTTTTGGTAGTTGAAATGCTCTAAACATAGCGCGAAAGGCGCTAAATTGGCTACATTGTCTAAGGTTGACACATAGTATGTTGACATCAATGTTGCCGTTTTGGTTATTTCTATCCGAAACTGGTATTTTTTTTCTTCGGTGTGTAGATGTGGACTTTTTTACCATTTTGGTTAATTTTTCTCGAAGTAAACATTGTGATTTAATTTAACTTTTATTACTCAGGTTCTTACTGAGTTTATAACTGAAAAAAAGGGATTTTTGTTTTGTTGTGACTATGCTATGACCTCACCCATAGCATTTCGTGCCAAAAAGCTACTAATTTTAAGCAAAGAGCGAATCAAATGATAGTCGGACGGTCGAGGTCTGGACTATAAGGCGACTAAGACTATTTCCTAAAACTATTTAGAAAACCGGTCCTGCAACATATGTGTGTGCTTCTTCATAGTGAAATATAACGATTATAAGCTTTTGGCCAAAACTTAAAGTTTGATTTATCGTAATAAATCTATTTTATGACTTTCAAGCAACATTTCGGATATGTAATTTCGTCTTCCGACATCTCTCAGCGTTAACTTGAGCGGTACTCAATACCATTGCTTTTTGATGAATCCTGCTGATTGCAAATATTTTGTCTGACTTTTTAAATTTTTAAAAGGAACTTCACACTTCATCATCATTGAATAGTTTTGGCTGATTTGGGCTGTTTGTTCTTTCCCTGTCCGGTTCATCATCATTCACTCAGTGGCTAAGTGAAATTAGATTACAGATATTTACGTTCCAAAATGCCATATAAGTTATTAAAAATACCAACCATTTTGAGAATCTTGCTTTTGGAAGTTATACACCCGGTAGTAGAATATAAATTTGTTTGTTTGTTTCTATTGTTTTAACGACGAGATTGAGTATAAGGTTATGTATAACCCGCTTATAAAACTGAATGTGCAGACCTTATCCTTTAGGGGCATATAGTCCTAGAAATTATTTTTGAATTAAAGTTATTTTTAAAAATCGCTTTAAGTACAAGCTTTGTGTCAGCAGCCTTTTATTTTAAATTAAAATATGTAATAGTATAAGTTTATAATCGGTTTATAATTACATATACATTTTAGTATTTATGAACTTCTGGTGAGTTGATGCGCCTGAGGATAAAGCGACCAAGTCTATAAAACCTTGTCCCTCTATTATAAGATTTTGTTAAATATTTCACTTCAACGCTACCATTTGGTTTGAGTATTTTGCGAATTATTAATATATCAGTTAGTAAGGGCTATTGAGCCTAAATTATTCATAAATAAATTTTAAAGCCTCATCATAACCAAAACAAATGAAATGAAATATGAATATGAAAAGCTTTTACCAAGTTTTTGTGATCGATCTATATTCAGCCAGTACTATTATAAATTCTATATATAAAATTATATATTTATGTTTTTTTTTACTAAAATTGGGACTTAAAATTATGGTTATTTTGGTTATTTTTTTATTCAAATTGGCTACAAAAAATTCTAAGTTGTTATAACACTGGTTGGTATTACCAAATGTTTGTAGATTTTTTTTTGTAATATTTGTTTAAACATCAGCAGTAGCCAATTATAGTGCCACTATCTATGGCAAATGTTGTAAACTTAACACAACTAGATGATGTCATATTTTTCACATATTAATTTAACTAAAAAGATAATTTTCTTTATAACAACATATCATCTTAACAGTCACAAGGTGCCATTAAAAAATTTATAGGGTAATTACTTTAAAACTGATTGTAAAATTAATATTATAGGGAATCAATAAAATTTTTAGCTTTAACAGTATTTTGGCATACAACAACGGCAGAAGCATAAAAATAAATAAAATTAAGAAAAACCCATCTGAATTTATTAATAAGAGAACAAATTATACAGTCATACCATATTCAGCTGCTACACATGGCTTCTGATACTCAACATTAATTGCCATTAATGCGAAAACAATAGCACGATGATGTACACTTAAAGAAATTGTGTGTTATTTTACGAAATCATAGGAAATGATAAATCATTGTTTAATTGAACTTTTTTTAAATAAATTTTATTTTAAAAAATTTTGCAATACCTATATACTTATGTATGTATGCGTTCTTTTTTGATATAAAATATTTATTTAATATTTGTTTTTTACCATGTACATCGAGGTTAAATAAAAAAATTAAAATGAAATGATTGAAATCAAAAACAAATGTATCTGGACACAAATTAAGATAAAGAAAAATATATGTAACTGGAAAAGTGTGTTTGTCTGTCCGTCTATCTGTCTGTGTAAGCATAATGAACGGAAGAGCTAAAGAAACAATCGTTACAATTGATTTCATTTTATATTTTTGTTTAAGGCCTATAAATAATATTATTTGAACTTAAAAGAAGACCTTTTAAGAAAAATAAAATATCATTAATGATTTTTAATACAGGGTGCCTTATCCCGCTTTACCTATGATTCGCAATAAGCGATTGTTCGCTGTTAGTGAAGAATTTTCGAAACAAAAATATTTATTTAAACAAAAATGTTTAAAAGAGCACGGAGCATTGCTATTCAATTCATAAGACTATTATTCCTTACATTCTTATGCTATTGCTTCTAGTCGTTACCTGAAACAGCAATGAATGAAGACGCGTATGTGGTATATGCTGATATTTTTATATTTTTGAGCCGCTAAAAAAAATTGCAAAAGCAAAAATAACGACAAAAACAGAAGAGAGCAAAAGAAAAAACAAAAGAGAGTAAAGCAAATTATTTCGCTTTATATAGAGGTCCGCTAAAGGTTTGCTGCCAAAAACTGAGCGACAGGTGAACTCTATGAGTTCTTCTTCGTTTTGATTTTAATAGTCGTTATAGAATATTTTTTCAGAGTAATGTTTGCAAAACATTTAAAGGTGAATATATGTAGTAGGTATATAAAAAATAAAAATGTGTAGTATAGTATAACCCTTTAGTAAGATACTTATTACAACTATGATAGAGACAGTACCCCTTCCGGTCTATAGTTTGTTCAACAAATCTACTGCCTTCCTCATGAACACTAGCAGATCTTAAACCATAATGGTGGATATATCAACCAGTGAGACCCTATGTCAACCTAAACATTTCCACCTAATCTTATCAAGAACCTCACATACGTACAATATGTGTTTAGCTGTGTCTTTTATGCTGGAAATTGCCAGATGCTTGGACCACTGGAATGTTCAAAAAAGATTTCGCATCCGCTATTTCATTACCATCTAGTTCACAGTGTCCACGTATCCAAAAAAAAAAATTCGACTTTATTTTCAAGTTAAAGCTTTCGTATCAATATTTGATCAGTCTAGATAACATATGATTTGAGCTAAGTGCCTTTGAGGCAACTTGGCTGTCAGAGCCAAGCCCACTGTCCAATTAGATCTCCGCACTTATAGCAATCGCAATGATGTCAGGCTTGGAGATACTCAGTGATCTTCTCAGTGGTATCGAAAAGTTTCGGTTGGGTCCATGAACACCATTTTTAGTCATTGGTATACCAGTTTAAATCAAACTCACTTCGACCTAAGGCCCCATTGAAGCAACAATCCCGGTCCGGGAATTCAACCATGAATCTCCTACCAAAGCATAGATCCAATAACATAGTGACTAGGATCGAAGATGGTTATCAAACCTCCATGTCAATTCGGTATCCCTCGATGAAAAACTTTGCCGCTTAACATTCTGCCAGCTTCATGTGACCGGTGTCAAACCAATCAAGGCCTTCAAGGCCGTTGTTGGACATGTTCTTATTGTTCCCAGTTATAGCGAGGCACGCTAATCTCTGTACCCTGATAAATTTATTCATGGTGATAGCTTCCTTAGCATTTCTCCACCAACTATTTCCGCATAAATGATAATGTTCCGAACAATAGCGATATATGTATATCCATAGTGCCATTCTAGTCTATGCTTTATCATAAAAGGAGCGATTTACCACAAGGTAAGGGTTATTAAGATTTGTTCAGGATACCTTTATTCTATCAAACAATATTTTTATACAATTTTTTAACGAATATATGCTCCTTACTTATAATAATATTTATCTTTGACTGAGTTTATGTAAATGTAGTCTATTTTAATGCGTGTAAGAACTAATGTTGTTTTTGACGCATAGACGTTGTGATGCTCTTTGATATTCATTGGAAGTGACACTTTTATATTTTTTGAAACAGTGAATAAATAATTCACACCATCTGATACCTTCTCAATATTTAAAAGATCTTCACCTCCTCAACACTTACGTATTGGTGGGTGCTTCTCTTATTTTATAATTTTTCGACCTCGTACATTAAAGAGTGAAGATGCTCATTTATAACAGTAAGGTATCCAGATCTTACTTTATTTCAAATTTTTTTTGCTTGAATGCTTCTGCTAATGCAAGACTTTGTACTGGTACTAGCAAAATATGTTGTGGAAAGGAGGAAAGAAACAGCGAACAATTTCGAGGGAAGATTGTTTCACACACAAACGGTGCGTCTAGCGAATGAATTACCCTTATAAAGCTTTGTGCGATTCATTGGACAATAAAAAGCAAAGGGATGAATACATTTCATTATAGTAACGATGGAACAATGAAACACATGCATTACTGCGACAATGCTCTAACATACTGCAAAATGGACTATGAAGCACTGACCCATACACGAAAGTTGTAATCATTCCATTTTAAACAATTATAGCGCTCATATTCCGCTTATTCGTTCCAATCTCCAATAAACTCGCCCTACAATCAAAAGAACTTGGTTTACAAATGTTGATATCATTTGAGAAAGATTAGATAGTATTGAAAGTAAGAAGGAGAAACTCATTAAGAAATATTAGAATTAAAGTGGGAAAAGAACGTAGCCTCTAATGTAATCCCATCTACATCTACTCTTATAGCGCGATATCTGAGAATTCTCAATATAAATCAAGATATATGACTGTGTCGGTAGTCAAAAGCAATAAGCTTCGATAAGAGCGCCATTCCAAACTATCAAAGATCTCAGCAATACCCAGAGCCACAACCAAATCAACGAATGGATTTATTCCACCACAGAGTCACTGACGACTATTCAGCAAATTGTATGCCTTTAAATACCTAACGAAGTGCTGATTTTAAGAGTGCTGAACAAACTGCTATTGGGCATTAATTTTCTGCGTTACTATCTTACCCTTTTTAGAGACTGGCGTTATATTAGTAACTTTCCAGCACGATTGAAAAATACGGGCCCAATAAGACGCATAGAAAAGGTCAGCCAATGACACTACTGATTTGTGAACACAAATTGATTTTTGCATATCATGAGAAAGTTAATAATAGGAATCTTTAAATTTCATTCAAATAATTTCGTTACATATATACTACATCAAAAACCGAAAAATATACGGAATTCGATAAGTGGGAGTGGTAACTAATATCGAATTCTTAATATCTTGTAAACGGTATGTATAATGTCAATGAAATCATTTTTAATACACATCATCATTGAAAAATAGGTGGAATGGATAGGCACCTTTCTTTACATAGTATGACACCCATCTGTCCCATCCTTCTGATTTGGGGTTTTTTTGTTAAGTTGAGACATCTGAAGTTGATATTGCCGCTAAAATTTAGCGTCATAGCTTGACATACGCAAAAGCTACGTAGCCAAGAGTACACCTATGCCTATGTGTGTTGGCGATTTTTTAAAATTTTAGAAATGGATTTGAATTTGCAACAAACTCAACTAAAACAACAACAACTCTCTAAAGAAAACGTTAGTTTAGCAGTGGCACGAGCGATTCAAAAATGGTTGGGAATCAATCGAAGATGATGAACGCAGAACATCGACATCGAAAACCGATGAAAACATTAATAAGGTAAAGGAAATGTTGGTCAATAACCGCAAATTAACCATCAGAGAAGATCAGGAAGGACTTGAACATTGCCTATGGATCCGCCCAAGATATTTGGGTTTTTGTCATGTAGCAGCAAAGACCTCAATTTCCTCCAAAAAGACACCGTATTGAGATTGCAAAAGACATAATTTGCGAGGCTGAATCCGATCCCACATTCATCAAAAAGATAATTACTGGAGACGACTCATATGAGTACGACACGCAAACCAAACATCAGGCCAGTAAATGGCGTTCACCAAATGAGCCGAGACTAAAAAAAACCACGTCGTTTTCAGTCAAAAAAGTAGGCAATGCTTACGGTTTTCATGGATTACAACGGTGTAATGCATCATGAATTTTTGTTATAAAACACTTGCGTTAAGCACTTCGCCGAAAGAGATCAGAATTGTGGGCAGAAAACTCATGGATTTTGCACCGTGATAATACACCATCGCACAGTGCCATCATTATTCGAATTTTTTTTTTTACAAAAAATGCAAAAAATACCAGCCGATAGTCACCGAATTCATCTGATTTGGCTCCCAGTGACTTCTTTCGAGTTAAAAAACCATTACTTGGAACTTTTTTCAGCAGCCGAGGGGAAATAATGGATAAATCGCAGGTAGCAGTGATGGACATACCGAAAACCGAATATAAAAAATTCTTCGAGGATTGGAACCAGCGCTGGCATAAGTGTGTTGCATTCGATAGGGATTACTCTGAAGGGGACAATACAGATTTAGATGAAATTTTTATTTATAATTGTCCGAATAAATTCCGGGAACTTTTGGATCAAAGTGGTATGTAATGATTTTTACATATTTTGAGAAAGTCAATAGTGCAAGTTTCTAAATTTGGTCTAAACAAAACAAATAAAAATAATAATAACCACTCTATGACTGGCCAATAACTTTTGACAGAAAGATGTCTATCAGGATAGCCAGTGTAATAGATTTAAATAATTTTTATTACTGTAACACCCTGTAAAATAAAATAAAACAGCACAAGGATTATTCCAATAAATTGACTATTGTTTTCTTTGATATCATTTCTTTTAATTCTGTTTTATAACAAATGAATGCACTGCACGTTGACAGAGAGAGATAGAGTTGCCTTTAAAACAGGAGCTGTTATAATAAAAAAGGATGCAAATAAAATACTTAATTTGTGTGATACTTTGTCCCCGTTTTTTGTTGCGTTTTTTTCTTCTCGTTAGCTTTGTTTTGTTGGACGATTTGTAACTTTTCATCTTAAATTTTATCTGACCCTATTACTACCTCCGTCTCCCTTCCGTACAGACTTCCTGCAATTATTTTATGAAAAATAAACAAAGAAAAGTTAAAATTTAAAAGCAAAATGTGTGTGTGTGTGTGTGTGTCAGTAGAAAATAACTGTGCTAAAAGCGTAAAACTGTGTTTGAGACATGCTATGTGAGTGTGTGTATGTGTGTTAGGAGAGTATAATTTACTAACAAATTTGTTGCCATTTCATAATGGAAATACCTTTATAATTTTTCTTTTTTTTTCTTCTTATTTTTTGCTCCCGAATGGCTGGAGGCTGGCGTATCCGTTTCCGTTCAAAATTCAATGGTCTTACCGATTTTATTATTGTTTTCATTTCTTTTACGCTCGTTAGCTTATATTTCATTATTTTTATTTTTCTATTTTTATTTTTTGTCCTTTATTGGACGGCCGTCTTTTTTTTATCCATTTGTCTTCATATTTATCGCACAGTTTATTGGAAGACTATTGTTGTAACTTATATAAGGTAATTGTTGTTGTTGTTCTTACTGAATGCCATTTGCTGCTTTAAAACTATATATTGCTGGCTGTTGCCTGCCATTATCAGTGTAACAATGTTTGTTATTCTGCGTTCTTGTTTATTTTCGTTGGCCTTTAGAGCGGCAATTGTTACTTCTTCTGTTTATTTCCGTTGAGCTTTCCTTTTCCTTATACTTTTTTTGTCAGTTGATTTTTATATGATTTTTCCATTTTCTTTCTTTCATTTTTCTTTTTTTATATTATTGTATTATCTTGTAGAATTAAAAAAAACAAAATTCATCTGGAAAGTAAGAAAATTCTTCATAATTTGTATGTAATTTGTATACAACTATTCGTATTTATTGTTTTCTGGCCTTTTATTGATTCAGTGGAAGCCAGTACAATGAGTTTATAATCATGTTGTTGGCCAACAATTTCTACTGAACCTATTGATTTCTTTGTTGAATATGAAGCAAGAAAATTGTAAAAATTGTATAATTATGACTTTTTTCATTATAAAATTATTGAATTTTAAGGCATTAATTACACTGTCCAACATTAAGAATAATGTAATAAGTGTATTCTAATGTATTTTCCCCATGTGCTGCAATTTTTTAGAGTCTATAACTGTAAATTACCCCAACTTTGTACTAGAGATAAATCCCCTAAATAACATTTTTTCAAGAAATTGAAGTAGCTATGTTGTTAAGACTGAGTTCCTCAATAATAAACCATGATAAATTAAAATTTTCTCGATGAATAGAGGTTTGTTTGGTTCATATATTATTATTTCATTGTGGTTTAGGTATATGTAAGTCTTCCAAACTTGAGAGAGCGAGCTTAGATCCTACTGTAAATTTTGTTTTAGTTGACACTTCAAATTGCTATAATTTTTAAATCGTACAAGATTCTGTAAATTTGTTCTTATCAATTCGCTCAATTACTTTTAAAATAACTTCTTCGATTGCACTGGTCTACAAAAAACAAAGCACTTTCTGGCCTTTAAATAAAACTATATTACATATAATGATGCGCTGAATTCAAATCCTTTTTCAGTTTTTTTCCATGTGGCTTACATTTTTTTATGGGCGTGGCAAAATTTTCGTCCTAGTTTCATAACTTGAAAGCGACTTGACCGATTTTAATGCATGTACCAGAAAATATTTAGGAAACAAATTTCCTATAAATCATTTGAATAACATTTTTATGTATTTTCAACAGTTACGAAATTATTCGTAAATTATTTAAAAAAAAAAAAATTCGAGCAAACTTAGAACAATTTTATTTTTAATACATAAACAATTTTTCAGAATGTAAGTTTTGCATATTAAGCAAAATTGCTTTTTGATATTTATGATGAATGGTATTTTAAAAGTACAGGTCAGCAGTTGATTTGCAATAGTTGCACGATATAGTAGTAGCGACAATGGATTTATTACCTCTTTTTTCGAAAGCGACACATAAAATTTCAATGCATTTATTTATTTATGTTTCCAAAGAAATTTATAAACAATATCCACTATTATTTGTTGAATTATACAGCAATTCTGTTATGTACCATATTGTCATCTACAGGGTGTCCGGCGGGAAGGTATACTACTTTGTTTGTTTATAATTTTTGATTATATGATGCTACAGATTTTTTTTATAAATGCATTTTTCACTCTTGATATAAAAATAATCATTTTCTACTCTTATGCAAAAGAGAGTATGGTTTATTACATAATACTTAATAAAAGAATAAGTAGGTTATAAATAAATAAATAAATAAATTTAAAAAAATAATTTAATCCTTACTTCTTCAATTGTTTTGAATTAACGTCAATTGACTATAAATTTCCCTTATACAAATACTAAACATGAGTTAAACAGTGGCTTTTAAACTTTGAAAATAAATATTAATTCTCTTAACCCTAAAAGATATTATTGCACTTAAATGAATAACACTGTGTAATCGATGACAAGACTAATTATTACAACAACATCAACAATAATGAAATACAACAAGTGCGTACCGTTTTAAAATTATGATGGGATCATGCGAGCTTATAAAAGCAAGATTTCTAGTTCAAAAACTGTATTGTTGTGAAAGAATTTTAGTTTATTAATCACTTGCGCATAAAGGTGAAACAAATATAATTGAACTACTTAACCTATAAAGTTTAAATTACTTTTGTGTTGAGGTATATTTTGGGTACAGTGAATAGTTTAATGGAGAATTAGTGAATTTCTACAATCTTACTAAATCTAATTATTTAATTATCTCAAATGTGATGAAGAACATTAGTTAATTTGTTAACATTTATAGGGTTTTAGTGTCCTGAATTTCAATATATTTTATATGAAAGAGAAGTGAATATCTTGCAATAAATTTTTTAAGATTAATAGCAGTTAAATAAGTCATTGCCACAAGAGAAATCATCTATCGAAGTCTCCTATTGTATTGATTATCAGCCAGCATTCGACATAATATAATGATACCATAAGAGATTATATTCAACCTGTACAACGGTCCTGCCTATATTATCAACCAATTCACGTTCGAATAAAATATATCAAGGAACTAATTCCGGAGGAGGAGATTTAACTATCAAAGTAATAACATCACAATTAAATTTTCCAAAAAAAAAAAAAAAAATAATAATAATAATGGGATTCTCGTTATGATGGGTTTTTTTACTTAATTTATATATGCTCATGGAATATAGAAGAATAATAATAATAACATTGTTATTTATATATTTTTTATTAATAAGACTTAAAAGGATTTAATCATAAAAAGAATAAAATTATTAATAGTAACTTAAATATGTATACATTTAATATTTTTGTCTATAACTAAGTAATTAATTTTATTATTAATAATTAAGTTATATAGCATGATAAACTAATATGTATATTAATTCTCAAAATTTTGTTTAAGCATTTCACTAATTATATTTCTTTTAAGACTTTCAGTGACTTAAGCCCAATACACCGATGCATGGAAAGGAAGGAATGCAGCTATAAAAAAGGTCATATTTTTAAGTAGCGAACAAAGTCGTACGAGTAAGTCATAATATACATAAAACTTAACATGCAATCTATTTATTTCTAAATAACTATAATTGAATTTAAAGATTAATATCATTAGAAAGAATTTAATTTAAATGATTTATTATACATATCTTAGTGCATAATTATCTATATGTTATTAAAAACTGTTTTTTTTAACTGCTGAAATAATTAAAAGTTTTATAAAATAAACGTTATGATTTGTTTTAAAATATATTTTTTTTAATAAATTATTTTGTTGTGAATACTGATTACAAAAGATTAGATTTGTTAGTGGGAATGTGGATAATAAGTTTAATAATACGGATGGCTTAGGAGTATTTTCAAGTTTATTTTAGCAAGATACTAAGCATAATTTGACGAATACCGTGGTATCATATGTGCACGGGGGTGGGTTTTTTTTTTAGCCGGTTTGATTTTATATTTTCTAATTTTCATTAAGTCTTCGAAAGATTTTTTTTTATTGTGTAGCTGTATAAGCCTGTGAGTTCAATAACTCCCCCAATCCGGCGGGCTTATCCGAAAACCAGCTTTCTAAGCACCGAGCCTACAGGCCCTATGAAAATGTTTAGAACTAAAACTCATTCGAACGCACAATACGTTGCAATGAAAGAGAATGGATCTTATATTGATAAATATTTTATTTAATGTCGGCATTTATGTATGGAGTACAATATCAGATAAATGCCCGCCTCTATTAGCCTCACAAATGCCAGCCCTTTTGAGCATATTTTTCATTAATTTCATCACGAATATTTTGTTTGAGTTGCTCCAGCGTTTTTGGTTTTTTTGCATAAACCTTGCTTTTCAGATATCCCCACAAAAAGAATTCAAAAGCAGTCAAAACAGGCGACCGTGGAGGCCAATCAACATCACCATTCCTTGATATAATTTGTTGTGGAAAGAAGTCTCGCGGTAATTCTATTGTAAGCCTAGCTGTATGCGATATGGCACCTTCTTGTTGAAACCACATATTAGTCAAGCCAAAAGCAAGCAGTTGTGGTGTTAAAAGGTCTTCAATCATATCACGATATTTCTCCCTATTGAGAGTTACAGTTACGCCGTTTTCCCTTTCAAAGAAGTAATGTCCAATGATTCTTCCTGACCAAATTGCACATGAAACTGTTACTTTTAATGGATCAAAAGGTGACTGATGAATATTTTGAGGGTTTTCCATTGCCCAGAACCGACTATTGTGTTTATTCACATTACCATTCAAATGAAAATCAGAGTTGTCATTGGCAAGTTGTCTTAACGAATAAAATACGTTTGTTTACTGAATATTTTTTCATAATAAAATTTCCACGTCTCTACTTCACGACTGCCAAATATGAACTGTCAAAACTAATGTTTACCAAAATGGACACAGTGTAGATCCGCCCATATGCTTGTTGTTATGTTGGTTGTCAAAATATATGGTATGACTTAATGGCGATTTTCAACTTTCAACAAACTGAGATCAGTATCAGCACCTAATCCACTAGATTTGCCACAGAGTTTAAGGTCGTAAAGATATCCTTTTGATGAAATTAAGCAGCATGCCAAAACGAATAGGTTTTCCTTTAATAAGCATTTTAGAAAAATGTCTAATAGGTTATAATATCCTCAATAATGGATAGATTGTTAGCAAATCTCCGAACTATATGAAAATTTTGTCACATAAATCTACTAAAGGTCTCACTTTGGCTTATTTGTTTGTTAGTTCACTTTCGTAAAATTACGGTCGAATTATGCCACCAGCCTAAAATCTACTTCACACAGCAACATGTTGCGGATGCATTTGTTTTTCGACAATCACATGTGTGTTATCAGAACCACAAAAGCGGTAATTTTGGCGATTAACAAAGCCAAAAAGTTGAAAATGTGCGTCATCATTTATGATTATTTTGTTTTTTCCTTGGGATCTCCAACGGATCCAGTCTGCCTTATTTTTCAATTAATGTTTTCACAGTTGACGAAGTTAAAACACTATTCCGAACATATTTTGTATGAAATTATCGTACTGCGGACGCCAAGCTTTCATTATATTTGAGATATTGTTCAGTAATGAAGACACGTTGTTCTATCATGTAACGTTCAATTTTTACTAACCCTAAACTGTCAGCTCTCAAACTGTTTTCTTTTTTTTGGGGGGGTTACCAACATAAATGTTACACCGCTGAGAAATTCTATTTACTACAGAATGTTACGTTAAGGCAACGTGACATTAAAATTCAGTAAGTATTTACATTGATTCTCATATACCAAAAGCGAAGAGCTGACGCATTACATTAGGACAACGTTCGGCTAATTCTACCTTAAGTAAAATAATAATTTATTTCATCCATTATAAATTTACTTAATGGTTATATTTTCAGCATTTACTATAAAAATACGTGAAAATAATACTCAGTTACATTTCCTTAATTAATAAACTTTAATAGCGATTTTATACATATTTTAGCCTTTTGATTAGAATTAAAAAATAATAATGATAATTTGATGCAAGTGTTGTTGTGTTTATAAATAGATTCCATTGCACTGATTCATGCCATATCTTCGCCAATATAATTTAATAATATAGCACCAAAGTACTTACATTATTTTATCCGTATTTTCACATACATTTAACGACTATTTTGGATAGACAACTTTTTATAAAATCCCATTTCATAGCGTATTTACTACACAGCTACTACTCCTGAGCTTTAGTGGAATATTGTATTGTTGTTACTAACTTTGTATTTTTATTTTACTTGATATTAAAAGGTCCATATGCTCAACAATGATGACATAAAATAACCAATTTGCATAGTTTAGTTGGTTGAACGTTTTGCATTACTTGAAGGCATAAAGACCACAGTACACAACCAAGAAGCGAACAAACAAAGAACAGAACAAAATATTCAAGAAAAAGTACTAAAAAGAGCATAATAATATAAAAATAAAACGAAGATAAAAAGTTAAAGAGTAAGAGTTAAAATCATAATTACATCTTGGCTAAGGATAATAAATATATTTGTTATGATCTGGTTTATTCATAGAAACGTGCACACTCTTTATTATTGAGTAGTTGATGGCAATAAAGTGTGCAGAATAATAGCTTGTTTAAGTAGAGAAAGTGAGAAAAAAAACTATTCACTTGACAAGTTCACAGACTTCGCTAAAGATGATTATTTCTGTATTAATTATTTGTAATAATACATATCAACATATAAAGCTCTAGCATCAATTCTCTATTTGAAACGAAAAAAGAGTTGTCACATTATTGTCAATGACAGAAAAATGTGACATAATAATCAGTGAGCGAATAACCCTCATCATCATTATCACTAAAGTTATTGCAAAATTATAACTAAACGTTTTTGTAAAGCCTTAAATCCAGTGCTACGCAATGAACACGCACGGTTTTGTCTGCATAAGACATGTGCAGATCATATATCATTGTAGTTCTCGCCACTCTACCTTAACGCCTTACACACTCCGCTATTTCAAATTTATTGACTAACTTCTGACAAAATTTTTGACATAATTAAAGCTTTTTATTTAAAATCGAGATGTTGTATCTTGCATATTGACAACGTTAGTCGACCATTCGCCATAAATTTGATGTTGGACTAGGATGTTGTGTTCTTCTTCCACAGCCTTGTCCTTGTCAAGATGCATAAGGGGACTTAAGACAAGACTGTCTTCTAGCTTAAAGACTTTGCGTAGTGCAGGAAAAGCGATATTTTGTAAAGACAGATGCATTATTATTATTATTATCTCCATTGTCCAGCACTCCATCTGTTTGGGGTATCCTTATAATATCTCCTCTAACCTCGCATACCTTACGAAATTCGGGATGTCGCTTGGTATGAACCGTGATACTTTTCCTTAGAGTGCATCACTGCCTCACATGTAGCCAGTATGTGTTCTGGTGGCTCGATTTCCTCATCACAGAATCTGCGGATAGAGCTGGCGACCACTACAATTTTACTTAGATGTCCTTTAACATTGCAATGACCGGTCAAAACATCGGTCACTAATCTCAGGTTATCTCTGGGCATTCCTATGCAGGACTAAAATCTTCTTCTGTTATATTTACCCAACAGGAGTTTAGTTTGCCTCAGGCCCGTACTGCCAGAGAAGAGTACCCGCCTCTCATTATCCTGAATTTTGTTAAGTATTTCCTTCCAGGGTCAGTCCACACAGCAGTGGAATGGAAGCTACCTTTCTGGCCACTTAATCGGTCCTTTCATTCCCCAGAATTCCTGCATGACCTGGGACCCAGCATAAGCTGATACTCTTGTCTCTGCATAACTGGTTCTATTTACCTTGACACTCCCAAAAGACCCTTGAGTCAATTTCATAGGAGCCAATATTACATACATTTTAATAAATTAACACAAGTTGTTAGTGAAAGTAAATTAATTGTATTGTTGAAAGCTATTGAAAAAAGTAAATAAGCAACAGGTAAGACAATAAAGGGCAGCTTTTCTACCCCAACAATAACAAAAAAAAATATTATAACAAACGTATATTGCAATACAAAATGCCACGCTCACGTGCAAATATTGGTCACCGTACACGACACACAAATTATATGAGAGTGCTGCGCTCACAACAGACACAAGAGGAGCGCGCAGAAGACAACGAACTAGCCAAGAATCGAATGTTAGTTTTATACCAAAATTATTCACAAGAAACAGTTCAACATAAGCATTTGGGGCCAGCAACGCGGATCGAGCCAAGCTATCAAAAATATATAATTCCATTTGAACAATAATTGTTATGTCGATTTAGTGCACCTTTCATTCTTCTTCTAAGTATCAATCAGCCATGACTTTGCATGCAAACCAGACTTACAGTGAAAATAAAATTCGAAGGCTAAACAACGTTTGCCCGGGTCTGCTAGTTATAAATAAAACAAAATGTTTGCAGAGAATTATTTAATATTTTGTTATAGAAGGACCTTTAACAATTATGTGTGAAAGAAAATATAGTCCAAATGCTCGCCACGCTCGTGCGGTGGCATACCTTTTTCCGTCTGTCCATATTTTCAATGGCACTGAGACATAATTGAGGTTCAATAATTTGAACGCCATTTTCGTAAAAGGCTGCAGCAATCTTAACGCTCTGCTCAATTACTTACCTCTCACTTACCAAACACTGAAACAAGGGAATGTCAAATTGAGTTGTGAAAAAAACTTGACGTTAAGGTTTCACTCAAAATTAACATCGTGCATTATGCTACCCAGTATGAGGGAGGAGGGAGAGCACCTGTTCATAGGTTAGTACTCAAGCAGAAAGGAGTGAATCTTTGAGGCCGAAAAAAGACTTTACATGTTGTGAGTTTCGGAAATATATGTACAGTTCAGTTTATTGTATGTAAAGTCACTCATAATTCAAAGTTTGTTTTTGTTTTTTCACTTTTGATCCATCCGTAAAGACTGTGGCAGCGCAGTTCTTAATAACTGAATCCGAAAGCTCATTTGTATTAAAATGCTCAACGTTGCTACATAGAAATCATGTCAGAATGAAATTTTTTCCATGTTCGCTTTTAAGCTACAGTGAACTAATATATCTGTGTTTCAGAGCGTTAGAATCTGATTTAGATTTTCAGAAAAGTATAATCAAGAATATTTTCTGCCCTTTTGTCCAATATAAAAGAAAAACTTGTGTCTCTATTGTATTTCTGATATCTTATTTTTCCAAATTATATTTTTACAACCATTAGCAGCCAAATTTAAATTTATTTAATGCCTTCCCTAATCCTCATCACTTATCCTTTTAATAGTTTTATTTATCAAGTGCTGCTACTCGTTTTCGTCTTAATTAAATCAATAAAATTTATATTCAGTGCAGCAGTATTAAAAGCTTTTAAATTACAATTAAATTTCCATCATTATTGTTTATTTAGTTCATCCAGTCTACAGCAATTTCCAACGTTCATAACCCTTCAAGTCTTCAGGACACATAAAAAGCTAAGAGTAAATAGGGAAAGTAAAAAGAGAGAGACATAGAGCAAGGAGGGTAGAAAAAAGAAAAACTAATTTAATTGTTTTCGCTCTAAAAAGGATTTATTCAATCAAGCAAGTAAAATACTTTGTCTAAAAATAAACACAATTTTTAATGAAACCAATACTTTTTATAATTTATTTTTTATTTTTTGTTTTTGCAATTTGCTTTAGCAGCTATTAATACACTGAAGAAAACAAGTGATTATTATTATTCAATTCCTTAAATAACAACATAGAGCAAAAAAAGTTTTCTAATAACTTCTTCTTAAGCAATTTGCTTTAATCAGTTCACCTTGAACTTGGGTGAGTTGGTGCAGTCCTCTGAGTTCCATGTAAGGAACTCTTTGGCCATATATCCCTTAGGTTTTCTCAATGTAAGACCTATGCTGTTATACCAGTTTCAGCTTTTATTTTCATTAAATATTCGCGTTTGATTGCACCTTCCATATAGATTATGTTTGAACGTCTGTATACGATTGCCTAGATTCAGCCAGTGACTTTACAGATGTATTGAAAGTTTGGATAGACTAGCATAGATTTAAGTTTTGAGTTAAATATTCCCATTTTGGTAATACGTTTAATAGTTGAGAAAACACGACCACTGAATTTCACGTTAACTGTTTGTCAAGTGGCATTTTCCTGTTGGAACCACATATCGTCCACACCGAATACAATTTACGGTAACTATTTGACGATGACGGCACCGGCCTATAAACCGCAGCAAACACCCAATCTTTGTGGTTGAATCGGCTTTTCCACAATCACTTGTGGATTCTTATTTACCTAAATGCGGCAACCCTGCTTGTTAACGAATCTAATGAGTTGAACGTGTACCTGATTGCTGCAGTTTATCTTTTTTTTTTGTAAATTCACCATTCTCCTCTGTCTGTTCGACTAAACAATCGGCGCTTTGACGACGCTTGAAATGGTCATTAGTTTCAGCTCTTGAGTTACTTAAACTTTGTAAGTGTGTAAATTCAGATATTTATTCAAAACTTCCATCCGTGATGTACGTGATATGTTCAATTGTTAAACACGACGACGAGTCGAGGTTAACGGTTTAGCGAACAAGTGCAATGTTTTCTGTAGAACGAACTGGGAAAGCATGTACAGGTGTTTGCACATTTTCTACAGACCAAGTTTGCTGAAATTTGCACACAATTTTCCCGATTGTGGACATATTGGATCGATTATAGTGACAAAAAAAAAAAAAAAAAAACGAAGAATACGAAATGCATGAACACCCAATTTGTAAAAATTTCAACAACCTTAACGCGCTTCTCAATTGTCTACCTCACCATGGTTGAATTTGTCAAACACTGAAACGAAGAAATGTCAAATTAAGTTGGGCAAAAAATTGACGTTAAGGTGTGACTCACGATTACAACGTGCGTTAGAGTCAGACCACGCTCTAGTTATAGCTAAATGCTACAAATGTTTGTCTTGCTTTTTCAATTGATCATTTTTACAAAGGCGGCTCTAATGTTTCGACTTACCCACCCCCCTTTAATTAAAAGAGCCTGTCAACAGGCATCTGTGGGATGACTCCTATTAAAATTTGAACAGGCTGCGTCATTTAGTTTGTGTTTTACAGGCATTAGTAGCAGGCTACTTCATAATTTGGGGAGAAAATGGAGGAAAGTGTATTCATTAAACATTATTTTTGCGAAGAAAAAACTATCAGCTAAACCAAGAATAAGCTTGATAAATATCATTGGAACTCTGCACCATCAATTTTAAAGGATTTATTTTGTAGCCGTACATAAGCGGCAGATTCCAAAAATTTTAGACGCTCAGTTAAGGTATCTACACACGAAATAATAAAAAAAAATGCACGATATGGTGTTGACAGAATGTAGATTGAATGTGCGAGAATTTATAAAAGCCGTAGCATTTGACGTGACTCAGTGGTTTAACTTTTGAGCTATCACTTGTGTATGAGAAAGCTTCCCTCAATATGGATGCCGCGTTTGTTCACAGTAGACCATAAGCGCAATTGTGTGATAATTTGGTAGAGTTTGGCGTTGATTAACCACAATATGTACGAAAACATTGATCCACCACAATATACCAGGTATCAAAGTTCTGTTCCACCAGGACAACTCTAGCGTATACATATGCGAAATTTCTCTGACAAGTGTTGATGAATAAGAATAGATCCGACATCCACCATTCCCCGGATTTAGTTTCATTTAACTATTTCTTGTTTCTAAGAAATAGCGCAGCGGAAAGAGATATGACTCCAACAATGAAATTATCTGACAAACAGATGTCTATTTTGATGATCTTTATAACAAAAATCGAAAAAACTTAGTCTCAAAGGAAAAAAAAAATTAAAAATAAAACGATAATTTTTCCAAAGCCTATGTTTCTTTAAAAAATCTACGGACATTTTTACCCGCACTTGAATCAATTTCGAATCCTCTTATATAGCTTAATTGCATCTCTTCTTCCAGTGATATACTGTTTATGGTTAATGGTGTTGTATTCTCGGTTTTTATGTGTGCCGATTTGGGTTTGAAGCTATTGAGTGCATGGCCAGCTCTTTGCTTTACTGTATGTGTTTCATGCTTAACTGCTGTTGAGTTAAAAGACACACATTGATTGACATTGGGTTAGCCACTTACATATGTGTACTTTTTGGAATCAACAATTTTTTTACATGTTTTTTGTTTTAATCATTTCTCTGTCCTAATGTATGACTTGGGGTCCAAGGAATACGTAGCATTAAATCACTTGAGTTTTATTGGTTTCAATTCGTTTATTTTTTGTTAAATTTAATACCAAATTAAATATTATTTTTAGCAAAAAAAAAGTACTTATTTATTTCAGTTAAAACAAAGAACTTGATATGATAACCCTTTTTTTTAATAACATCTTCGCATATCCTCGGAATGCTGTCTATAAGTCTCACGCAGCTTTTCTTTGGTACTGATTACCATTTCTTTTAGATTTCTGTCCATGAGTCTCTAATGATTTTAGGTCTAACAACAATAATGTGTTGCTCTACAGTACTCCATGGGCTCACCGCAGGACTAAGATCTGCTTATTGAGCTGGCCAATTTAAAATGTCGTTTTCATTTTGCCCTATACTACACTATACCGTACGTGAAATGTGTTTTGGATAAATATCATGCATAAAATACAATCTAAGTGGCATGTTTTCCTCTACAAATGGAGCCATTGTGTTCAAAAGTATTTCTTTCTAGGCGTACTAATGTGTGCCGTGCCCTGAAAATGCGACCCAAACCACAACATTTCCGACACCATGCTTTACTGTCATTAATGTGTACCTGGGATTGTGTTGCATGCTTAAAGAACGCCATATATAATATTTTCCGTCAGATGAAAATCTAAAAATAAGAATTCACCACAACAGTGGACAATTTTGCAAAGTAGCGTTTGCTTTACTGTATGCTCAATCAAAACAAAATTCTGAACTTCAATTCCGTTTTTGATACGTGTGCCTTACATTTTATAATTCTCCAAGTAATTTATTTTTTATTTTTTATTTTTTATTTTTTATTTTTTCTAATTTTTTGCGAGGAAACCTTAATACCAAATTTTTTGTTGAAAACTCCTTTCGAATTTTAGTTGAGGACTTAAAGGGGGCTGCAACTTAGGCTCTGTAAATAAAGGGGTCCTTTTTACGAGTTATTTTTCTAAGCCTAGCGCACTGTGTAATAAATTTGTATGTGCCATGGGCTTGAATATTAGCTAATACTTTCTACATATAACTCCTTTTTGTAGCAGTTTAATAGGGGAGGAATATCACAAACGATGTTTCCTTTCGTGCTTATTTGATCAATAACTTCACGCTATATCTTTGTGCACGATTTACCTTGACCTATTTCTGTTTATGGTTTTATGTTTTTTATTAAAGATTTTGAAATTTACCATTCAAAAAATCAAACAGTTTGAGATTTTAAGCAATCAATTAGTGAAAAATATCAAAATTTGTAAAATTTTGCTAAATTGCTGTCCAATGTACAAGTAAAACCTGCAAAGAAAACAAAAATAAATTATGGTACATACTGAGCACACTATAGACAACACTTGTAAATAAATACTTTACTCAATTTTGTGCCTAGAAAAAATTTACGCTATTCAATGCAGTATACATGAAATGTGCTTACTCAATGTTCACCACTGTAAATATGTCAAGTTAGTTGAGATCCTTTAGCCGGCCATTAAAGGCTTACGTAATACCGTTAGATTACAAAGTCGCAGCTATTATTATTGTAACTAACAAAATTTTGAAAATAAGATTATTACGAGTAGACTAGTCGACGAAAAAATGTTTTTTTTTTGGGTGTCCGTTTTATGCATAAATTCTGATGGAAGATATCAAAAAAAAAAAACACCAGAAGATTAATTTTTCTGCTTTACACTCTTTTGCTTGAAGATTTTAATCAAATTTTCGATCACTAGTTCATATCACTTAGAGCAAAAGTGTACAAAATGCATATTTCTAGCGCGAAGCACAGTAGTGGGTGCTTAGAGATATGTATATTATGGTGTAATGCTCAAAAAAAAAAAAAAAAAATGGTATTGAATAAATAATAATATACAGAGTACAACTAGTCATTAATAGGAGACTTCGAGGTAGTTGCATCTCTGATCTAAGTGCAAAGAGGATAGACAAAGCACCCCTGTAATCTTTGTTAATGTGATAGTAGAGCAGATTCATTACACCATCAGTCTGACCGAGTCGAGTTTCAGATAGGAAATTCAACCTTATAGGTAAGCTAACATTATATTTTCCTATCTGAAAGCATTTGTAGATCCGAATAGTACTATTAGTGCCAAAATAAAATGTATAGCCTTATTCTCTAGAATTGAGTCTATTGCAGTCATTTTAAAAACGATGAACTTAAACATTCTATATTTGTTAAGAATGTGTTTAAGAGTTTACAAAATCCATAAATAAACAATAACAAAATTCTTACTACAACTGTAGTTATGCAACAAAAACTAAATTTACTCTATTTTTTACTCGTCAAAATAAAATGCACAAGAACAAAATCTATGCCTCAAAAAATAATGCTATAGAAATACTTGAACAATGATAAAAATATTTTAATGGTGCTTTCGAGTACAACAATAATCATATGTTGGAATTTTCGTAACGGTTCCAAAATCTCGGTTTTTCGTACCTTCTTCCACTTATAAGCTAAATGTTAACCGATTTTAAAAATCCTCCCGGATCATGAAAGAAGAGAAACAGATCTATTTAATTATGTTTACCTACGTAAACTTAAGGAATCTGTGTATATTTATCAAGTGAATACATTTTTGTACAATTTATTCCAAATTTACCAAGCTTGTATACGTCTTTAACGTTAGTTTATATAAGAACTATAGTATTTTTGGACTTAAACAGATCTATTTAATTACGTTTACCTAAGTAAACTTAAAGAATCTGTGCATATTTGTCAAGTGAATACATTTTTGTACAATTTATTCCAAATTTACCAAGCTTATATAGGTTTTTAACGTTAGTTTATATAAGAACTATAGTATTTTTGGACTTAAAGCGATACTCTATTTTTTAAAATCGGATGGGAATCGACAAAGTTATAGCATCTATTAGCTAAAGCCTATTTAGTAAAACTTAGCAGCTTTAATCAAAATATGGAATAAATTTTGTTTTTGTTTTACAACTTTTTCCTGTTGCTGTTTGAAGTAAAGAATTGAATACCGATTTAGAACAGACGAAATGTTAAATTCAATGGTGTGTTAAAAGGCTAAAATAAAACTGTTTTATAACAAAGTATTGACCATTACTAAGTTAACTAAGTTATATTTGAGTGGTTATTTCACAAAATATCGAAAGCAAAGTAAGACCACAAATTTAAATTAAAATTTGAAATGAACTGTGATAAATTAACCCAATTACTCTTGAAAAATAAGCCTGGAACAGTTTTAAAGGGGAGGTACAAAAAAAATTATGGGCTGCCGAATGTCACTTGAATTCCATATGTATGCTCATCATCATTAAGGATGTTATGGGTGCCTATTGAAAATAGAAAAGAGCGTATTCATCAAAATGTGATGGACTTTGAACGACCAATGATGACATCACGAGGAAAATGCGACAGGAGACAACATTTGGAGTTGAATACGAAAAAGTCCATACGATCACAGACAAATTACTAAAAAAATATATTTTTAACTTGAAGTTTGAATTATTTTATATATTGGGTGATTTTTTAAGAGCTTTCGGACTTGATTAAATAAAGACATATAAAATTAAGTCCAATTTTGGCATATTCTCTTCAACATATCGACCGGTATATCACGAATAAATTCGTTAATATTAGCTTCTAGTACATCAACCGCTGCGGGCTTTTCCTAATAGACATCAGCATTAACATCGACACACAAAAAATAATCTAAAGGCGTTGGATCAAACGATCAAGGCGTCCAATTGACCAGCCCCAAACGAAAAAGAAGCTTTTCACCGAAATTGTCTGTTAATTGAGCGAAAAAATCGCCCAATATCTAAGTTGTTATAAATCATTAATTCTAAATTAAAAAAACTCCAGTGCTTAACAATTAGTTTTTGTTTGTCGTTTTGTTTTATACTCGAAAAGTTTCTCTTATTTCTACAAAAGCCAAATTTGACATTAAAAAAAAATATTTTGCCCTTTACTATTTAGAATATAAACTAAAATTTGATATTTAAAAGACCAAAAGATCCTGTTTACCGGTGTTATTGGTGCTTCTGTTTGATCATGGCTTGTCAGTTTTCAAAAAGTTGCCGATGATGAGCAGGAAGAGTCATAGATTCTTGAGAAAAACAAATAAGCAACACAAAAATGTTAACTTTGAATGTAACAATGTTAATATTGTTTCATAATTTCTTTCATTTATAAGGAGTATTTTTTAAGCGATGAAAATTTACTGCTTCATTTTTCTCAGTGTATTTAGAATATATTCTTTAGATTACTCCCATTTCTTTAACACCTCTTTATAGTCAGTAACGACTGCATGTCCTGGAACATCAACATCATTGGTTCAACCAACAGTAGCACAATTTATTCATTCATTCATTTAAGTAATTTATTGCTAATGCGGCTAAAGTGTACAAGACATGACAAAAAATGAAAAAAAATATATAAATTTTTTTAGCTTAAATGGTTATAAAATAATAGTGATGGCTGCATAAAATTGCAAAAGAAGAAGGAAAATAAAAAAGAATTAAATAAGTTTTACAAACACTTTTTACTTCATAAAAAAGAAAAAAAAGAACGGAAATACAGTCTGCCAAGGCCACATAAAGTCAACTCATTAGAAAATTACGCAAAAAAACGTTTCATTTAACTTTTTTCTTTTGCTTTTTGTTCGGACAGAAGGCAATTGGCAAATCTTTGCACATTCAAGATGATAGACTTTCAACAATCAAACGAACAAACACAATTTAACCCATTAACAATTCACCATAGATGCGCTCGTTCGATTTTAATTAAATTGTTAAACATGTACATGGGGGTTTATTTATTTATTTATTAATTTCTATTTATAAGTATACTATATGCCCGTTAGAACGTGAAACATTGTTTCAAACTCCGTTTTATTGTAAATAAATACCGAAATTTAAACGTTTTTGTACGTATTGTGTATAACAGACTTACTATACTTGACTATAAATACTTTCTTGTTGGCCAAATCAAGAATCACTAGAATGTGCGATGATAAAACAATGTACTTTTGTATCTTGGATCCAAACAAAAAATTTGCCAAAGTCACACCATTGAATAATTTGATAAACAAAAAAGTTCTTTAATATGGAGTATTTTCCTATAATGTTTCCATTGGTGAGCAAATCAATACCTATGTGGACGACATTCCTACCGAATGCTCATCAACCACAGGTCAGTTAGATGTGGATAAAGGTAATGCTGTTTGGCGCCTGACGAAGGCTCTTATATCATCTGGCTGGTGCATCGGATCATAATAGCAGGTAGGGAAAAAGGTGATACTATCACTTCTTTCGTATCAAGAAGCTCCGCCTAGCATAAGGTAACGTTGGTAAACGATTATGATCATTACAAGTGGAGGTGTGGACTTTTTCGACAACACCTTGAACATTTACCGCTTTCGGTTTTGGGGGAAAAAACATTACCATATGCTGTCGACGTAGCTATGGTAAATGCATGGTCTTACTCGCAAATATGAGAGAAAGTTCCAAATGTCGCAATTTGATTTCCAAATGGCGGTATGTGAGTCGAAATTGGTGAAACCAAACCATAAAAATCCAAAAAAAATGCTTACTTTCGGAGCACAAATGAGGCATAAGTATTATTGCAGTTTCGCATATTCCGCTGGCAAAACCCAATATATATGTTTTAAATGTCAGGTGAACATGCATCTAACTCTACGCTTTTTGCACTACCGAAATGTAGTGGCTCCAGATAAATTCAAAATTGCCAGAATTCAATAACTTATCTATATATATAAAAATAAGTTATCCTATGTTCATAATTTTAAAACTCGAGAACTACTAACCCAATTTACAAACCAATACATGCGTTGGAAAGGTGTAATTTCATTGACGGTTTAGCTTAAACTGGGCCCATATAATTTTTTTATTTATATTGTTACGTTTTTATCTTTTTAAAAACGTGTATGTATGAGTTCGTAGATTGTAGTTAAAACAAAATAAATCTTGTGTCTGGTTTTTAATTGAAATTCTTTATTCAATACAGATTTGTGCACCACTGCTTGTAACCCTTTTACAGGAAATAACAATTTTCTATTCCTAAATACTCCGTCTGCTAACAATCTTGTAAACAAAAACAATTACTCGACAGATCTTTCTACTTAAAGATCTTCCAACCCGATCGTAGTTATAACTTAATCTCGAACACAACCCATTCAAGCAGAGTCTAACCACACTGAACTCTCTTACACTGAGTTCACACGTAATCGACACGCAATCCAGACATTGGTCAAGTGAATGGCGTTCACCAAATAAGCTGAAACCATTTTCAGTAAAGAAAAAGGCAATGCTCACGGTTTTCATGAGATACAACGAAGGATTAAACAAAAGGTCAGATAGTAAATAAAGAGTATTATTTAGGCATTTTGCGACATTTGCGTAAAGCAACTCGCCGAAAGGGACCAGAATTTTGGGTAGAAAACTCGTGGACTTTGAAACATGATAACGCAGTGGGACCGCCACACAGAGTTTATTTTGGAAACTTTTTAATTAATACTGCTTCCAAAATAATAAAACTTTTTTTGCAATTGCATATTTAAATAATTTATCAATCGAACCGGGATTTACAAAATCTTCACCCCATAAAACTCTCCCCCTTTTCTGCTTGTATGGCACCAGTTCTCTTCAATTTTATTCAAGTTATTACAATTAGTACAGATGGCTCTATTTATACATCTATAAAGGTTGTAATTATTTTGTTGCAGTAATTTCTCCTGAAGACACTCGGTTATCCAGAAAAAATTCATTACTAGTATATCTGTGGCTTAGAACTAATAGAGCCAACTTCATAATAACATTGGCTAGCAAAATCTTCCTGAAGTTGTTCTGGCTTAAATTATCCGTTTGCTGTTTCAGCAAAATAAAGGAGAGCATGAAATGAATCCTAGTAGAACGATTAACTTATGACAGCAAAATATTGACAACAAATACACTATTTTTGATAAAGGCCATTGTGAAGAACTTGACACAAACAACCAATACTTCTTCAATCTTGACTGTTTTTTATAAAGGGTCCGCCATCTAACGTTTTTTTTCAACTAGTGTTTATTGGCTATTTTTCTTCGAAAATGAGCAAGGCGTGGCCGTTACAGTCATGTTGAACGAATTTTTGTTCCCAAGAATTGAAGAGGGGGATAGTAGCAACATCTGGTTTCAACAGGACGGCGCTACGTGCCACACAGCCGAAGCTACACTTGATGTTTTGCGCTCTATTTAAAAAAAAAAATATTTGGCGGACCCTTTAGCTTCACAAATATTTCATTGGTTTTTTGAAAGAGAATAAGCAACAATACGATACACATCGCTTACCTAATTTCGGAAATAAAAATCAGTACAAGGACAGTACAAGTATTATAAAATCAGTACATTTATGTGTTATGCACTAATCAGTACAATCAACAATAATCATTACATGTACTGATAAAAAACAATACGTCTGGCAACACTGGTTCAAGCAATAATATATAATCTGGCCCTCACTAGAACTTTGTTACTGTCGTCACCTTTTTGCATATATTTTAATACCCATTAGGCGGGAATGGGTTAAAAGACAAACAAATGGGAAAAAAAGAAAGAAAAACTAAAATTAAATGACAAACCAATACAATTAAGACATAAAAGGATAAACCAATAATTATTACAAGGATGCTATATTATGTTGCTTTTACGCCTAGTGTTAGTGTTGCTGAAAAGCTTAAAAGAGATTATGCTTGGCAACAAACAAAATTCCACTTCGAAATATAGCATTAAATTGAAGAAGGGGAAGCATATGATAGCATTGAAGTAAAATTTAAGGTAGGAGTTAAATAAGTATTGTAGTATTTTAGATTTAACGCAATTAAAAAAGGTTTGATAGATATTAAGAATATTATTGCTCTTCAACTATGACCATATAATATCGTACACAATTAGTACAGTCATGTGAAAAATAATGGGGACACATTTCGGTTTTCCTTAAGAGCTTAAGAGAAAAATGAATTACAACTAAGAAACGCTACAAATATTTTTTGCTCAAGTTACTCTACTTTAGGTCATCTAAATCTCAGCAGACCATTTATAAAATCCTTTTGACTCCTTAACTATTTTCATATAATTATTCTTATTACCTTTTACATGGGTTTGGCCACGACCCAACAGCCATTTATAAAAATTGTAAGATATACGCTTCAGCAAATATTAAAATTCACTACACAAATGATGAAAATTTCAACATCACTGTTCGCAAAACTAAATCATTTTTTGGTCGGCGTGAAGTAGCTTTTCGGCCAGCCACTGTAGAACTGGTTGAACATTTTTACCTGTTGATACAAACTAATAATGTTAAGAATCGAGCTCGTGATCTTCGCTTAGGAACACATAAGAATAATTATTTTAATGAAAATAAAGGTTTGCGTACTTCTCTCTTTAATCTATAGAATCAGGCCTTCCACAGACGACATAATACCGTATTGAGCATTAAAAGATCATCTTTGCGCCATGCATTTGAATATTACGTCACTGATATGCACTAAAATAATCCATAATTTCATCGAAAACTTATTTTGAGCGATGAAGCCTAATTTTTCTTCCGAAGCTTCAAATAGAATTGTTGCTTTTGGGTCTCGGAAAACTTAAGAGCTTCCATTCTCAAATAGTACCTTTCATTGAACCTTACGTTTTAGAAAATAAGGCTGAATCAACTGTTACGGTGACTGGATTACTAAGTGCCACACTAATTACGATGCATAAAGAGTATCCTGACCGTGTGTAGAGCATATGGGCCCAAAATTAGTCGATCTAACAAAGAAAACACAAATATTTGATAATACTGTTTTTGCTTACAATCTCGACTTCTAGCTAAAACTTATCACGCCTAATAAATGAGCGACGGCACAACACCTTATTCCAGCTACCATCGGGTCGGTTATCTATCGGCTTAAATTTGAACAAGTGGTTATTTCGAATCTGGCAGTACTTATGTCATTCTATTCTGTCACAACATTCAGTATATCATCTCCACTGAACGAAATGAATCAATTTGCGCTTGAGCAACGTTGGGATTTATCCGAAATGAATTTCCAAAACAAAGACAATTGGTCGGAAATTGGTTTCATTGTTGACGCGCCAAGACGTAAGCGTGCCTGTACAGTGCGTACACACGAAAATATAGAAGCTGTGGTTGAGAGTGTGTATGAGAATCCATCAACATCAACACGTCATCCTTTTCAAGAATTGAATATTTCGGGCACCAGTTTACGTCGAATTTTGCGAAAAGATCTCGATATGACACCTTACAAAGTCCAATTGTTTCAAGAGTTTAAACCGCTTCATTTCCGCTTCGCTAGATCGGCCAATGCGAAACTGCACGATCGATATCATTTGGCACAAAAAAATTAAAACATCTTTTCGGGTGAATCTCATTTTCATATTGTTGGGTATGTTAATAAGCAAAATTGCCGTATTTTGGGTTTAGAAAATCCATATGTGGTATTACAGATGACAATGCACACATTACGAGTGCCTGTTTGGTGCGGCTTGTGGAAAGGAGACATCATTGGGCCATATTTCTTTGAAAATGGTGACGGCACAACGACTAAGGAGATAGCTATCCCACAGTGATAACCGATTTTTTTGTGCCCGCTCTTCATGGTATTGATGTGATCGATGTTTGGTTTCAACAGGATGGTGCAACTTGCCACACATCTCATGCCACAATCGATTTATTGCGTCAAACGTTTGATGGCCGTTTAATTAGTCGAAATAGTAATGTCAGTTGGCCACCGAGAAGCTGCGATTTAACACCGTTAGACTATTTTCTATAGGGCACCGTTAAAGACAAGTGTTTTGCCAACAAACCAGAGATAAATGAGCATTTTAAGGCCAACATTAGTGATGTCATTGGCGAGATATACACTTGAAAAAATTCTCGAAAATTGGTCCGATCGATTGCGGAACTGTGATGACGGCAGCAGCAGCCATATGTATGAAATAATTTTCATTTCTAACCGATATAATTGTAATTCACAACAGCAAAATAAATTTGGCAAAATTTCAAACAGTTTTTGCTTTGTTGCATTTTTAAATTTAAACTTTTAAATGGCCCACTCGATATTTTTGCTCTATAAAGCACGAGCATAAGTATAGAGATGTAGGCCCAAATTCGAATGTAAAGTAAGCTGTGGTAGCCCACTCAGCTAAACGCAGCAGAAATCGACATTTCTTGGGGGGCGATATTTATTTTCAAATTTTGGAGATCGAAATAACTTTTCACTGTTTACTGAGGCTTGAACCTAATAAATATAAGCCTTATACAAAGCCTTATACATATAATTCAATCATCAGAAGAATTTTTTATATGTGACTTAATAAACTTTAATTTAATAATAAAAAATTCAAAATTTCTATTAAAATTATGTCCATATAAATAAAAGATAATAATAGATATCTAAAATTAATTTTCTTTTCTAAACAAAATGTCATTTTTTATGACTATGATAAGGCACTGCTAGCATTTTTATTGCACTACTTTACTTTATTATTTACGACAACAATACAACAAGTAGAAGAGGGCCTGAGTAACCTACAGTTGTTGGATAATATCTGAAAATATGTTTGTTCTGTGAAAAAAAAAAAAAATGAAAATGAAAAAATATGCTTTTTTGCGTGAAAAATTCACTCTAAACAAATTAAAATTCAATTAAAAAGATGAAATGGCATTTCAGGACTTAAATCGTAACCGAATAGACAATGTGGCAGACAAGGCAAAAACAAAATGCAGAAATACGAGCTAAAACCCAAGAAAAAGAGAGGCAGTTAAACAGCCAAGGACTTCATAGACTCTATAAGACCCAGCCAACGAAATCCAACTATTTCAAACCAATAACGAGTCAGCCAAACTCGTTATAAAAACAGACACAGACAGTTTTGTTAAGCAGGCGAAAGTCTAAAGTAAAGCTGGCAAAATGAAAAACTAAAAATCGAAAAAGAGAGAAAAACTTAAATCGAATTGCCAAGGAAACTAAAAGGAAAACTAAAACTAACGCAAAACTAAAACTAACAGTCAAACAAAGAGACTGACATATTTGTAGAAAGAAAGAGGACTGAGCATACCGTACAGAGACATTTAAAGTTTGAGAACTCAAGTTGAACAACGAACGGAAGCAACAATATGAATATGAAATCAAACTGCTCCTAACTATCTGACTAACAACTTGACATCTTTAGTGTAATGACCATAAATGAATACGAGGAGATAAAAATAGCCAGCAAGCAGTTTCGAATATTGAAATGACACTTTATTTCCAAGCAAATCAACTATTTTTGCCATTCACACACACATACACAACTCATTTTGTACAAAAAAAATTGAGAAGATAGATTGGATAGCGACAGTGATAACATGTTGAGAAATATTTTACCCTACAGAACCACAACAGTAGGCAGTCGTTAAACAAGAAGGCCTTATTGGAATAACATGACCTTCAAATGCTCAAATGCCTTTAACGGCGCACCACAGAAGATAGTTCCACGGTGGCAGCTTTTTGCCGGCCAACTGACGTCACCATTTCGGCTAATTAAACGGCCATTAAGCGTTTGACGCAATAAATCAATTGTGGGATGAGATGTTGTGTCAAGTTGCACTATCCTGTTGAAACCAAACCTCATTCATATCAACACCATGAAGAGCGGGCTTAAAAAATCAGTTATCAAGGTGCGATAATTGTCTCCATTGACTGTTATGGTTGTGCCGTACCAAACAGTGACTCGTAGTGGGTGCATTGGGTTCTGTAAGACTACGTTTGAGTTTTCTGGCTGCAAATACGACAATTTTACTTATTAACGTACACTCCATGATTAAAATGAGCTTCGTCCGAAATATGATTTTAATTGATGATAAATTTCCAATAAACCCCAACGTTGTTTAATCTTTAATCGATTCATTTCTTTCAGTGGAGATAATATACTGAATTTTGTTACAGAATAGAATAACATAAGTGTTGCCAGGTTCGAAGCAACCGCTGGTTCAAGTCTAAGCCGATAGACAGACCACCTATTATTACTTGAACTTGATAAAAGATTTATTAAACTGCAAAATGGTATTTATACAGTGTCGCAGATAGAAACTGTTGCGGTTGAATTGAAAAGTATGCAGGGTATAATCATATCGCTAAAAACTGCGAGAGTAGCAGAGTTGTATTAGAGCTGCGTTGAAGCGGGATACCGTTTCATTAAAAGGATAACCTAATAGATATCTTTTGTAACATCTGAAAAACTATAAAAGCCCAGTTCGTGAAATAAAATCCATCTATTGTTTACAGAATATGAATATTAAGTGCACATCTTTGCTTTTGACATTATTTAAGCTCAAAAAAGTTTCATATTTTTACAAATAAAATCGTTCTGGTACTCAGAATAATCGAAAGCTATAGGTCTTGAATTTATTTAACTTGTTTAGAAACAAAATGTGTTTTATTATGCTTTATTATGTTTGTATATTTAGCGTTTGTATATGTATTAAAATAAAAAATTCCGATCGCCTCAAAAAGCAAAGAGTTATGCATTGCGCTTTTGCAATGTTTGCAATTCATTTGTTTATATTAAAAAGATTGTTAATGATACCACTCTGCAAATCGATTACACTATGCAGCAAGCAAAAATACCTTGGATAACCATGGATAAGTTTATTTAGAATTTTTTTTCTAATATATAAGATTTTTGAATAGGCTGCTTAATACATCTTATGATAACTTTGAAACGACTTGTTATTACGTCAAGCCATATGTTAGAAAAGTCCAAATTATACCGGATTTAAGTCACTCTAACATTTTGTTTTAATATGATCAATATTTTTTGAGATATTGAGAAACAAATTATATTATTTTTTTTCAATTATGATGTTTTTGATCTCTAAAAATTCACAGAAAATATAAAGCAGCATATATTAAGCAGTTTCACTATTTATTCGTAAAGCTGAATATATTCGAAATAAAATAAACCATAATTTATGAAAACTGATTGGTAAATACATATTTTATTCCCAACAAAGTAAAAGTACCTAATTTTGAAAATAAAAATGTTTGCTGTTATTGCAGAATATTCCACGGAGCGTATGAGTGATATTTATGAATTAAGAAAAATTGCATCTACGACACCCATTATATCCAATTACAACAAAAAAATTTTATATTCAAAACTATGTACGCCATGATCATGTCATTTGAGACCTTGGGACTTCTTTCTTTGGGATATTAAAAGAAAAAATGTACGTCAATAAACCAAGAACAACTCAAGAGCTATAGGGTGAGAAAATTTGCACATTAACGACATTGAACCTCAATTATGTCTCAGAGTCATTGGAAATATTGACCGACGGTATATGCCGCCGAAGCCTTGGCGAGCATTTGACCGATATTTTGTTTCACATAGAAGTGTCATTAATCCTTTTATCCTTTTTTTTGTTTTTAATTAACATCGTGCTTTGCGGTCGAACTATCACTTATAAATCAGCTAAGCTTAGTCCTGATTCTGCTAATGACCTGGCTGTACATTCCGATTGCGTAGAACACCTATTTGACTTATTTCGTATGATATTTGTCTTCAACAAGAGAGTACCACAAGCCACACAGCACGGCTGATTTTGGCTTTAATGCATGAGAAACTTCCTGATAGCGTAATAAAAAAAATCCCCTAGCGCTGGAGCATTGTAAACCAACGTTTGATCGTCTGCTTTAATCAATCCTAAGGCGATCATTTAAATGGCATTATATTTCGTACATAATGGCAAGGTCAAAGCATTATCTTATATATGATTAGAAATGAATGTGTGTTTGTATGTTTGTGCCTTATGGAGCGCTGTATATTCATTTGTCTCCATCTTCAAGATGGTAAGAGCAACATTCTCTAAATTTGTCTTAAATAGATTCAAAATCAATGCAAATCATTAGTCAAAAAGTGGGCGAAATTGGACAAGTGTGCGTGGTTTATCCCGTACAAAATAACTATAAATTTTAGTATATCTCGAGAACGATTAAGGATGAAGTTTCAGTATTTGGTCTGAATAACTTCGTAGTCAATACAAACCACAATTCGAAAATTGGGCAAAATTGGACGAGTAGGTGTGGTCCCTCCTGTGCAAAGCAAATATTGATTTTAATATATCTTGTGAATGTTTAAAGCAAAAGATTGTGAATATTGTCTGAATGACTTTGTAGTCAATACAACTTATCAGGCGAAAATTGGCGAAATAAGACAAGTGGGCATGGTACCACCAATACAAAACTAATATACATTTTTCTATATCTTTAGTACGGCAATTAAAAAGCTTCTAAATTAGGCTCAAGCAACCTCGTGAGTAATACACATTATCAGTCAATAACTAGCTAAGATCCAAGTTTTCAAACAAAAAGTGGAAGGCCCAAGACAAAATTACTGACACTGAAGCCAGAGCCCTCGGTCATTTCTTCGTCTCAGACAAAATAAATAGCACGAAAAGGGTAGCTTCTGCCTGATATGTCGATGATAGCATATGGACTGTCTAGAGAGCTTTTAAACGCCTTGGAAATAAATCTTCTATAAAAAAGAAAAAAAAAAACCTAAATTATTTCCCAAAAACATAAAACCGTAAAACTCTTTTCTTGAAAAATACAAGTCGTAGACAGCACCAAATTTGCACACGGTGATCTGATTTGATTTATCTTTTTTAAATATACACGAGATTTTCTGTATATCTTATAGGTCATATGGTCAGATGAGGCCCAAATCAATATGTATCAATCAGGAAGGTTTGGTATTGGACCAAGCCACCAGCCACACCAATTCCAGCTCATCTTAAACTATTAGCACGGAGGCGGTTTCCTTATGGTGAGGGGATGTATAACTCCAGATGGCGAGGGTTCGCTTGTACGGATTGAAGGCGTAATGCGAAAGGAAGATTATCTTCGCAATTTGCAAGCCAATTCGTTCATGCCATAGACAATATTTCAGATAGACCAGAAAGTGTATTTTGCCTGAAACGAAGGAACTTCTAAGGGTCTGGACTTCAGTGTTAGTAATTTTTTTTGTCCATGGATCTGGATTTCAATTTTTGTAATTAGCAAGTATTCTAGCCACTGATCTCTGTCCTCTTATTATAAAAATATGTAATTTTTCGAGTTTAGTCGCCATTTTTAGCCTTTCTAGAGCTGCGTTCTTTAAGTCTACAGATAATGCATCAATTGAGTTTTTTTTATTTTTCACTTTAGTATGCACACAATCTTTAAGTTTTCCAAGCTATAAATGACAAAGCTATAACGACAAATCTTTTTCACTAAAGCACCGTTAATTGATAATTTTTTGGCTGGTACATAAGTGATCCAATGCGATCGATTGATTTAAAGAGAGCGGTATATTCTGAACAAGTCAACCGAATAAAGTAATGCTTATTAGTTTTTTGAGAGAAAACAAAATATTTAATCACAAAATTCAAAAAGTCTTGTTTTTGTAAAACAAGCAGAAAAATAGGAGAACATTTACTTACATTGGCTGACTTTTGCACCGTAATTTCATACCACGACTGTATACAGCAAAATGCAAAATCTACAGAGTCTTTCTAGAAGGTACAAATGATTTTATTTTGACTGGAAGGGGAACGACATAATCGTGCTTAAGAGACCGCTATTAAGATTACGACTTTTCGGTTAAGTAAAAATTTTCTAGTACTGAACCGCAATGGTTTTTGTGGAGTAAAATTATAGACTAATATTCTAAGTCAATTTGACGACGGTATGAAATGTTAAATGGTAAGACTTTTCTGCATATTCCTTTAGGGTTCAAAGCAATTGGTAACATCGCCATTGAGTTTTCCAAGTGTATTTCAGTTTTTGTGGTAGTTAGATGTGATCAGTCCAGAGCATATTTAGGATTATTCTCAGACAGTGATTCGTGCAGACCCTGTATGCGCCAAAGATGTTAAGTTTGGTTGTAACTGGTATACGTATATGAGGTCCACAAAGGATTAACTTCTGGCACTTATTCTGCGCTTTATATCTACACCTAAGCGACACATTTCAAGGATCTGGTTTTTTTATACTGACAGCAGAGTGGATATTGCTGTTTACTATCATAACTTTTATAATTGCTATGTTTATTTTATGGCAGGCTTTCGTTGCCTTAAGTTTAAGTTTGTCCTTTATGTCAACGTGCCTGTGGTAGAGCAGCTTTATATCACCTGCACAGTTTAGATCTTCCAGTCTTCCGTTTAGACCCCAAGATATTGCTCTTGTCATGCTTGTTGTAGCACGCTCTCTGATACAATTTTGAATTGTGGTGGAGAGAGAGCGCAACTTTGCCAGCCACCAGCTTTAAGAGTGAGTGGCCAGCTAACATATTCATCGTAGAGAACTCTGCAACTGGCATTTGTATAGAGAGGTCTTTTTGCGTCAATTGTGTTCCGTTGTGTACGTTTACTGCCAAGAACATCCCACACTGATGTATGTGTTGAAATAAACAGAGTGTGTTATAGTATATAAACTGTAGCTTATGCTTAAATGGTATGAAGAGTCTTTAAATCAAGACAAAGTTGACAATCTTACTAACGGTGCACCATACCAAAAAAGTGGAACCCAAAAATTCAACTCCAACGTTTCTTTTAGTAGAGGCTTTAATATCTAGTGTTAATAGCTCCGCATTTTAATCCATTACTACTTATGTTTCAAGATGCTCATTAATAAGTCAAATGCCACTTCTATACTTTCGGTAGAAGTTAAATTTTTTTTTTCTTAAAGAAATATAATTTATGGATTTAAAAACGAGATTAATAAAGGCTGCACAAGAAATAAAATAAGTTTTTCCGAAAAAAATAAAACAGAGCAACAAAGGCAAAATAATATGTATACATAACTCGTGAAGAAAGTGGTGGCAAATATTTATAGGATGTGACAAAAACATTATATTACTTTTTGATTTTATTTTAGGAGATTAATAAGAAAATATATTAAAATAAGTACATAAATTGAAATAAGAATACAAATTTAAAGACATTCAAAACGAACTATTTGACCCTATAAGGTACTTGATTATTATACTTTAGTATTTACAGTACCGAGCATAAAAATGCAATGCCATATAATTTATGTAACATATCATGTTTTATTGTGAGTAGCTGATACCTGGACAAAAATCTCTCATTTAGTGATCTATGAGTACAATTTATGCCTTCGGAGCTGACTAAATTAAATGTTCGTTTATCACTACAAAGCACCTTCGCCAAATCCTCTGTTGTCCAGTTTAAGTGACGCTTTGCAAAGTCAAGACGCCTTAACTTATAGCTGTATGTACACTAAATGAGACGCACATTTGTGTTTTTGCGTAATTAGTAACAGCGTTTTTCGTGGATTAATTTTTATTGGCCTTAGCATGTATCGGTCCTGACGAGTAGTATTTATTCGTTGGCGATGACTTCCTGGTTTTCTGTCTATACTTCCAAAAGAGTGAAATTTTGGGAAAACTCGACTAACAGTTGATTTGTGTGCTCCGAATAGGACTCCAACTTTACTCATCGTCATTCCTTCCTTCAAGGCTTTCATTATTGACACTTTGCTATCGATTGATAATTGTTTCTTGAAACTTACAAAAAACTTTCACAATGAAACAATTTTTTTTAAATAAATCATATAATTTGCTTACGTGAACAGCACTTTGCATACTATTGCTCGCGCAAAATGTTCGCTTTTTATAATTAATAAAATATTGTGATCAAATTAAAAAAGATAATCAATATGATAATATCAAGTATGCTTCTTCTTCTTATAAAGAATAAAAAATTCAAAAGAGAATTGAATTGCTGTCAGTGATAGAATACAATTTCAGATTGCAAAACACATGCTCGCTGCTTTATGTGTGATTTAGCGTTAATAGTCATCTCTAGGCAGATAAAAAGTTATGGAGAAAACAATATCGCCCGTCTGCTAATACCTAATGCCGGGTCATACAAGGCTATAGAATTGCTGACAAAATATTTGAATCAAATTATAAGATAATATTTTTTATTATACTTGTGCATTGACGCTCTGGAATACAAGAGTCAAGTGTGGTCGAGAAAATATCCACAAGAGACTGAAAATTTATGCAGGCAAAACCACTGCTTAACCATTACTTTTACAACATTATAAGATTGGAAAACATAAGGTGCAGACTAGGTAAGACTTAACACACATTTGATAATTTACACTCTAGCTGACAATAGGGTCTAAATATAAATCCGTACCGAGTTTAAAGACAACAAGGGCTTCACAAGGAGTTGCCAATTTGATATCTTGTATACCATCCACCAAATTCGCGTTCAAACGGAAATACGCAGAAAAAAGTGAATTATAATGTTACAATGTTTTCCAATGCTTACAATAAGGCGCTGCGTAAATAATAAATGAATTGATAATTGATTTCCTCTGAAATATCCGACTGCATATATAGGGGTTGTAAAAGAAAATTTGGCGCATTTGATGATATTGCTAAAACAAAATTTATCGCATAAAATCAAGTAAATTGATTGATTAAGACAATGTGCGCTACGACCCAAATATTGTTTTGTGCAGCCTTTAATGTTCACCATATCATATTGAGACTTCGAATAAAACCAATTATCTTGTTTAGTAAGAGAACAAATGTCCTTTTTCAAGTTTATATATTTCACCCCAAAAACTTTGTATTAATAGCTAAAATGGAAGGTCACTCACATAGAACGTGTTTGGATATTTCAACGTGCATTGATTAATTTTAATATTCCCTAAGATATTATGATAGTATATAAGACCATAATGCCTGATAAATGGACATCTTAGTACTTTTACTTCGCTCTTACTGAGTAATACCAACTCATTTGATCTATCAGAGTATACTGAAAGAGGCCTCTTCCCTAGTTTTAATCGACGGGCATTCTTCTATAGCCGATCAAATTCTCTCTCAACCCACGAATTTATCTTTTAACAGGGATAGCGAAATGTTTTAGGCACAATGAGAAGCCTTCGAGCTTTTTGGTTGCTAATTTTCTATGCAATCAGCTTTTCCATCAGACAGTCCATATAAACCTTCGACTTTACTTTGCAAGCTGAGAAAGTCTAAATATCTGTCTTTAGATAAATATTATTTTTCTATACTTTCTAAAACAAGTGAAGATCACGTAAATTCGGCCTGGAAAACTTAATGGTATTTGCCGTGTTAAATAGCATAGATATTAGATAAGGTTAGACGTGACAAAATCAAACCTTAATTCTGAGACAGAACGGGAACGGGAAAAGAAAGAAGAGAAAAGAAAAGACAAATAGTCAAATAGAAATAAATATGCGTAAAATCATAATTATAAGTTAAAACGTATCACTTCTAAGCCTGCGAACACACTTTAAGAAACTTAACAGCTTACCTAGTCGGTAATTTAACAGTGGCCTAGTAAGTGCTCTACTGTCTCTGTCTTCTTTACATCCTCGTACAAGCTGCTAAACACCAGATTGCAATTTTGACATCACCGTCGTCCTTATCCAGGCATGACTCTTCCTGTCCAGAGTCAATTCCTAATGGCGCTAAAGTAAGAACTTATTGGAATCCTAACAGACGCCTCCATCCTAGATCCACTGCAAGCTAGACTGTCAGCTATTTCGTTGCCGGTAGTGCTACCCGGTTACCCGCCTGACTACCAACATATGTATATAGTTACATCAAAGCTCTCTCAGTTTTTTTTTTTCGTCAATCTTAAGGCCTTTAGAATACCAAAAGCCTTAGCCTGGTAAACGCTGCTGCTGTTCCCAAATAGCAGATTCCTGCCCCTGTGCCTACCTCCAATTTGGAGTTATCCGTAAAAACAGCTCAATCTCCACGAAGCCTATATGCCCCAACTCAGCGGTTTCTATTGGGAATTTCAATATCTGTAGCAGCTCCGAAGTCAATTGCAATCTCGACATAGTCCTTTGTGGTCCTGAAAAACAATACCCGTTCTTAACCTGAAAATCACCCCGTTCAAAAAAGGCAGTGGTTCTCTAATCGCCTCCATACTTATACTGGCGAAGCCCTCTTCCATATCGGTAACTTTATTATAACATTCTATAAACCCAACAACAAAACTCAGCACATTATGCGACGCTACCCTTGAGATAGGCATGGTGCACACCACTTATGAAATCTCATTAACAGATATAGATCAACCAGTCTCTTCATTGTCTGCAACAAGAAAACGATAATCGGTAATCGGCCTCTCATGCTTCGGTTTTGAGTGGGTCGCCATACTCGCCTTTTATCCTAACCTCTCTCCACCCTCTGGAAATATGCCCTCTTTTGAGAAAATCTCTGAAGGATAAATCCGTCGTCTATATTTTGTAGCTTTATTATTACTATACAGGTTAATAAGATCGCTTTGGACAACATAAGCAAACTATCACATATGGTTTGTGTCAATGATAACAAATATCGTATTTTGGATGGTAAAAATCTGTAATTTTAATATAAATAGTATTCGATAGACGCCAAAGTGTTAACACACATTTTTTTCTATCGCTATAATAATGTTGAATCTTGTGCCTAAAAAAGACGTTTTGCTGGAAAGTCAGATAACCTCCTTTTATTTGAAGAAAACGGCTGCTGAAAGTTATCGATTGATGGTAGAAGCTTGTGGCCAACATGCACCAACTCAAAAAACTTGTGAGCGATTCAAAACTGGTGATTTCGGCACAAAGGAAAAGGAGACGCTTGGTCAGTCGAAAAAGTTTTAAGATGAGGAACTGAAAGCATTAATCGTCGAAGATTATTGTCAAGTGCAAGAAAAACTTTCATTATCGGATGTTACACAATAAGCCATTACCATACGTTTAAATCATTGAAATTCAAGAAAATTTGGTTAAATATGAGTTGAAGCCGACTTTGAAAGGCGATTTTGAATGTAGGGAATAATGCTTAAACTCTGCAAACAGAAATCATTTTTGCATCATCTTATTACTGGTGGTAAAAAATTGATACATTACTATAACCCCAAGCGCACAAAGTCATATGTAAAGCCCGGCAAACCGGCCAAATCAACGCCGAAGCCGAATATCCATAACGCCAAGATAGTACTCTGTATTTTGTGTGATCAGAAGGGTGTTTAATATTATGAGCTGGTGATATAGGATCAGCGGTCACAGAGGACCTGTACCGAACACATTTGATTCGTTTGAAGAGAGCAGTCAACAAAAAAGGACCAGAATATTTGACCAGAAATGAGACCATAATTTTCTGCCACATGTTGAAAAACCGGTCAAAAATTTTATGGAAAACAGTGGATAGAAGGTTTTAGCTAACCCGCCTTATAGCCTAGAACTTGCACTATCCAACTACAATTTGTTTCGATCAATGCATAACGTTCTTACTGGAATACGCTTCCCTTCATAATAGGGTAGCCGAAATTGGTTTGTTTCAATCTTTACCTCAAAACCGGAACAGTTCGTTTGAAGCGGAATTCATATGTTACCAGAAAGACGAAAAAAGTAGTGGCTAACGACGGACAATACTTTGAATGATATATAAATTTATTTTGTTATTAAATGCATTTTTCAAGCAAACATTAATAACTTGTATACCCAATATTATTGTTCAGACCAGGCACTACTGCAGGACGCTGCCACCCATGGGATCTATTGTGCCCCTTTCTGTCTATAGTTTGTTCGGCTTATCATCCCAAGGTATTCGAGGACATTTGTACTGCTAATCAGATTGGACTCTACATATACGCAGTCCGGGAATTTATTGTTAATCAGAAAATCGATGGACTCAGACATTTATGTGTACATAGATTATATTTTATATAATGATTTTAATAGTTTCAGAAACATGTTTCATTCCATTTTATATGAAATTCCATATGGTGGCTATAAATAGAGATGAAACTTGTTTATAACTACAGTTGCAAGCTTTTAAAAACAATTGACTAAAAAATAAACAATAAACACAATTTTTTGATTTTTCATAAAAACACATCTTTTTTCAACGACTATAAAGACTACTCTTGACTTTAAAAAGCAATTCACACTTCACTTACTGTTGATTTATGCTCATTTACAATATTTTACAGAAGAAGATATGAAATATAATAAAGAAAAAACAACAAATTATACATTGAATTTCTTTTTATGCCCCATAAAAAATTTGCCCTTTTATACATTAAAAAAGAAAATTTTACTCTTTGCCTTCTTAACTGCCACTCTTTTACAGCAATGCTCAGTGTATACTTGCGCAAGACTTTAACGTTTTAAACTTCCTTTTAAAATTTTCTTTTTATTCTTTTTGTTTATACGCTAAATGTCAAAAGCGTTATAAAAAACAAAATAGCAGAACAGATAAAGATAGTGAGTGGAAGAGGAGAGAAAAATCGAAGCGAAATATTTCACCATCATCACAAAATGTTAATGGAGTTGACAACATTTTTATTTAACGACTATAACAACATTAAATGCTGTTGACCAAGTTTAACAATGAAAAAGTTGAAAATGTCAGTATTTAATCTTTTCAACAAGGCGGCATTATCATCAACAACATCAATATAATAGTAGCAACTACAAGTAGCAACAGCAGTAATAGCAGCATCATTGTATGCTAAAATTCTTGCAATAAACACCGCATTTCACAACATTCGACCATTTATTGTCTGCTGTGATGCATGGACACAACAGAATTATTGATAACAAAAGGGATGCGCAGAAATAAAATCTCAAATTGAAAAAGTAAATTTATTATTATGCAAGATCACAAGTTGGGTATAACGATTTCAGTTTTGTTTTCCTTTCTTTTATTTTTATTTATTTTGATAAATTTGTTTATTTTTTATATTTCTTGTTTTGGCTGAAACTTTAATGAAAGATTTTAAAAGAAAATGAGTTTAACAGAATCTTAATTGAAAAGAATTTTTAAAAAATTGTCAAACAAATGAGTCGTTTATTTTTAAAGTGTGGCAAGTCCACTTATGAAAAAAAAAAATAATCGAGAGCGATAGTTTTGGATACAAATTATTAAAATCCTATCTTAACCGTTTTTAGTGGTATTTGGGATTGGAAATATGTTTATTTTGAAAGTGGTGCAAGTCCAACTTTCATTGAAATTACTATTCAGTCGAATGTATTATGACAAATTTTAGCTCCGTTTGCTGTATGGTGAAGCAATGTGACCGTTTGACATTACGTCTAAAGATGGTATGTATATTTGGGATGAAATTAGAGTATCCCGAAAAGCACAAGAAGTAGCATCTAGTGTTTGAAACACCTACAGACTGTTAAACCCCAAAAACACATTATAGCTTGTAGTGACATGTGCACTAATCAAAATATAAGCATAAAGCTGGTCAAGAAATTTTAAAGAATGAATAGTGTTCATTCCAGTGACAGTGAAATAAATGTCATTGATAAGAAATTTTTATTTTCGGGACATTCATTTTTAAAAAACGTTCGTGATTTGCTTATATTTATGTCCCCTAGTTACTATAAAGTAATTTAAAATTGTAGAAAACACCACAGATTTTTTGTTCATACAAAGAAACACGATAAATTTTTCCAATTTAACTTTTGAAGAAAGCTGTTTAAAAAGAAAGAATATATCAATGGAGAAACTGTTAATTGATTAAATATATGCTGAATCAGAGTTACAAGCGATCAACCCTACAAAATGTTTTACAAAACTTCGGTAGATGGAGTTTGTTAAGACTTGGTAATAAAAATAATGTAATATTTATGTAATTTTGAATTTAACAATTTTGGTGAATTATAATACATAGAGTTGCAATCTTGAGTAATGGTTTATATTTAATAAGGCACAAACCCTAACTGCTATAATTATAGATAAAAGTTGGAAATATTTTTTTTTTTTTTTGTAAAAAAACAAGTAGTACTCGTCAGAAACTTGTAGAGCAAGCTTTTTTTTAATAAAACGAATATTTAATAAACTAAATTCAACCTGAGTTATTTCTGGTCCGAAAAATGACGGACAAAACAGACTTGCTAAATTTAAAAAAATTCTTTATGACGACAGCAAGAAATACTAGGTAACTTCGGAAATATAAAGTTATCTATTATACATCAAAAGAACTTAATAACTCCGTCAATCTCTAATGGATATCTTAAACCACATACTCAGTTTATTTATTACTAGACATAGTTTCTTAATTAATTTGTACAAAAACACACATATTTCCTAAGATAACTTTAATGAAATATATCATTTTAAAGAATTGTTTCTCTTCTGTCCAAATTGGTTAATATTCGCTAAGCTATTAGCTTATAATTGCCTGAAGTTCCGGAAAAGCGATTTTTATCCATAACTGCAAATTTTGGAAGTGTTTCAAAAATTTCAAAAAAAAAAATTCTTGTTGTACTCGATAGTGTTCATCAGAAAACTGCATCATTTTCTAATTTATAATACGAATATAAAAATTCCTAAATTTTGTATATTTGGTAGTTATGTGTCACCCTGTCAATGCCGTACTTATTTCCGTATTAGGCAGCATTGCCAAATTGACCATCTTTACGTTACATTTGAATTAACAGATATAAGAATAGAAGATGGTCGATATTTCTGGAACCTTCCAAGCCGTAGGCAATTATCGCCAGTTCAGTTATCGTTTGGCTGTCAATAAATAAAGTTGTGTTAAAGCGGAAATAAAAGTGTTGTATAAACGCATAATAAGTATTGTGTTAAGACATACAGTATAAAAGTTATAGTGGAATAAATAAAAACTGTTAAACAACAAAATAAAGTGGTATTTATTTCATTTTATTTTATTTTAACGCAGTTTAAACGAACTCAAAAGTTTGAAAAAGGTTAAAACCTAAGAATACATTAGTTACCAAACACATTTCTTATAAACCCAAGATAGAAATTCTTATTAATAAACGTTTAACAAAAGGAAATTAATTATTGAACGTCTTCATTGTCATGCTGGCAACACCACGTTATTTTATTTGGCATTTTCAGCTCTGTGATGATAAAAAAAAACTAGAGGTAGTTATTTAAAATTCATAAAATTAGTGAAATAATGATGAAATTTTTAATGAAATCAATATATATAAAATGAAATTACTCATTGACTGACTCACAGACTGAAAAATTCAACAAAATTGTTTTTTAAAATAGTTTTTTTTTTTTAATGAATGAAAAAAGTAATTAATTTTTATTTATACATATATAGACATGTATGTATATAAAAACAATCTGTTGAATATACTCCTGATCTATGCTAACGATCTAACTTTTTCCAGCTTCTATCCATTCCGGCCAGCTCTACATGAACTTGCTTCCGCCAAGCGTCCTCTTTTTCGGTTTCAGTCAATGGCATTTATTCAGACGTCGCTCCTTCTTAAAGTTAGGCAAATTAAAATTAGACGAATTCACTTCTTTCTGTTCCCAAAGCCGGCTACTCTACACCACTCTAGGCCAAAATATTCGTAACATCTTGTAAAGATATTGAATCACAAAATCTACGATCTTCTGCATGTCTCGAAAGACAGCGTTCTACGTCTAGCAACCATATTGGAGAGTTGATTTGACTTTTCTGTTCATATTTCAAGCTTTTTGTGCCAAAGAGGATTACCTAATTGGTATTAAACAAAGTCTGCTGCGCTCTCTATACTTGGTTGTTAATATTCTCACTCGATCCGCCAGTTTTTGGAAAATATACTCATGTAGAATATGAGCGGATTAAAAGGAATTTCTAATTTCTCTATATGACTCCTTGTTGCTACATTTTAGTAATTCTTCCAGAGGTTTTTGTTTGAGGTGCTTGGACATATCTTTATGCATTTTCTTTGTCGTACTGCTGAACATAGCATATAAAAATTGTATAAAAAATCTGACATACAACATACTCGTAAGAGGCTTCCGTTAAAATTTAACTTATGGCCATGAGGGAATAAACTCTGGACAGGAGGAATCATGAATGAAAAATATATTGGACAGTGGACTTTCTATGACATTGTAGCTTAACCTGAGACCGCCAAGGTACTTTCGTGTATGATTTAATAAGATCTAAGGGTCAAGGTGGTAGGTTGTGCGAGAGTGTAGAGCAGACAGAAACAGTGGTACACTTACTATGCCTTAGCACCTAATTTGGGTACAAGAAAACGGTAGGTATATGTATTTCTATTTTCTATTAAACTTATATTTTATTTATGATTGCAAATGACTAAAAATTAAAAGAAAATATTTTATTTATTACAAATAGAAAACAAATAGAATATTTAAAAACAGAAAAACAAATCTCAATTTATTGAAGATTTAAAGAAGCTACAAACCTACAATAAAAGTTTCAAATTTATAAATGGCTTATAAGAGCTTTATAACACTGTTTGCCATTTGTAAATACAAATTTTTGGATTTTGTCTTATAAGACTGTAACAAAGCTGTTTTCAGTGATTATGAATAAGACAGTAAGTATCTCTACGTCGTTCTTTTTTGTCGCACTATGTTATATTTTGTTTTGATGTTAGAAAGGCTTATAAAAAATAATATAAAGAATCCTAAAAAAAAATAAATGACCAATAAAAATTTGTTAATTTTGAAAGGGGGGAAAGTCAATTTCGTTATAAAAAAGCTTTTCCTTTCAATCAAACATTAACTGGATTATATACTTACATTCTCTAGTACCACAGTATATGCAAAATATATCTATTAACACTTGACAATATTTTAAAATTTAGTGAAATGCAAAACAAAAATAACTGGACTTTGCCTCACTTTCAAAATAAACGGCCTATATAGCAAAAACATTTGAGTGTGGATGCTTATATCAGTCAATTTTAGAATTTTGCTTTATTAACTGCCCAGAAAAATAGGAACTTTTATTCATATATACAGTGATGTGCAAAAGTGTAACATGATCTAATTAATGCTTTCCATTTCAACATTCGTCATTTCTTAAGTTTAAAAGAACTAAGTAGTTTTGTTGTTCGTGATGCAACTGCCGAGATACTACCCTATACTCTCGAAAAAATTTTCGAAAACTGATCCGTCGAATGGGGTACTGTGAAGCCAACCAGGGCAGCCATATGAATGAAATAATAAATAATTTTTAACCGAAACAATTGTAATTCTTGTGTTTTTCATTTTTAAATTTAAACTTTTAAATGGCTCACCCTATATATGTTTGTAAATCAAATAACAAAAACTTAACGAGCTTTTACGGTATTATTCAATTGAAATACTGTTTACCAAAACCGATGTCACGCTTATTCTAACAAAACTACTTACAAACTTAAAAATACAGACGGTCTTTTGTGACGGTCCTACTAATATGACACTGATACTTTCCGAGGATACTGTAAATTACTTCACTTTTATATATACTTGTTCTTCCACCAGAAACAGATGAACTGACTGGTGATGATGACGTCAATGGTAACAGCCTTAAAAATGTGGAAGTCAGTGATATACCAGGAGGACTTATAGTTCAATTTAAGCTATCTGATTTTCCTGAGTCACTAAAAACACATGAAGAAGAGGAAGTAAATTTGCCAGATTGTTCATATATTGAAAATACCCATACCTGCATAAAGAGACCTAAGAAAAGACTTTGTCCTACTCAACAAAATTTTTCCCGTAAAAAAAATAAAACCCGTTTATACGAAATTGCTAGCAATTCTGCAAACGGCCGATACAAACAGAGATAATCATAAGAACCGTCTAGCAGGAAAATCTTGTGTGGAAATATTTGAAGAATATTTTACTGACACCATTTTTGATTACATTGCTGAAGAAACATTGAAATTCGCAAAGCGAAAAAATTATCCGGAGTTTATCATTAATATAGATCAACTAAGAGCTTTTGTAGGTATTGTACTGTTTAACGGATATTATCAGTTGCCATCAGAGAGATATATTCGAATATATATTGTCAAGGCATGTATATCCAGAAATTAATACGAGTACTTACGAATTAAAAAATTTATATATTGTTACGTTTTAACCTTTTAAGAACGTTTAAGTTCGTTTGAATTACTTTAAAATAAAATAAACACCGCCTTTATTTGTTGTCTTACAGTTTTTCTTTATTCCACTATAACTCTAATTCTGTTTGTCTTAATACAACACTTAATATTTGCTTAAGCCACATATTTATTTCCACTTTAACGCAACTTTATTTATTGACAGCCAAACGATAACTAACTGACGTGTAGGTAAAGTAGTCTCCTCCATACTTAATTGCCTACAGTTTGGAAAGTTCCGGAAGTGTCTTAAATGATCTCATATCCTATATCCGTTAATTTTAAACATGTAATGTTGTGTTACCCAGAGATGATTTAATTAGCAATACTGCCAGATATACAAGTAAGTTTGGCATTAACAGGGTGACACTTAACGACCAAATAAACCAAAATTTTGGCATTTTTTATTATAGTAACACTGCCTTTCACTTAAGCCTGTTCGTCCGAAAATAGGCTCATTAACTTTCTTTCCATAGCTCGCCAGTCGCTCTAGATGTACCACTTTCAAGTTTGATCGCGGGCTATTGTTTTTCTGTATACTGTATTCCACATCGTTTATTTTTTTGACTACCTTAAAAGGTCTATCCGAATTAGTCTGAATCTTGGGAAAATCCTTTTCTTCGCTGTGGGTTGTAGAGTTGAACCAGTTTTCCCATATGGAAGCCGTCCGTATTTGCTGCACGATCATATCTGGCTTTCATTTTATCGCTGACCATTTTAATTCGTGAGCGCACAAATTCGCGAAGTTCATTTAGGCTTTGCTGTTTTTCAGCATAAGTGACATTTCTCTCTGTGGTACTATGGTAGGCTTAACACCAAGTTCTAAGTCACCATGTAATTTTGGCTCAGTCCCGAAAATAGTCTTGGCAGGTGATGTTGAGTCATGGACAGCTTATCGGTACGCCAGTAGAATTCTTGGTAAGTGTTCGTCCCAATCCTTCTGATCCTCGCTCACTAGTTTTCGCAAGTACTCCTCCAGGGTTCGACTAAATATTTTTACCATTCCATCGGACTGTGGGTAAAGTGACGTCGTTCGAGTCTTCTTAATACCGTATATCTCACACATTTATTTGAATAAAGCAGAATCGAAATTTCTGCCCTAATCGGAATGTAGCTCTATTTGAACCCAAAAGCGGCATACCCAGTTGTTCACAAAAAGATTTACAAAAACATTTACATCAGAACAAGAACATAACGATTTCCAGCGTTACTGACAGGAAAAGGGCCTGCTACGTCCATCGGTGTGCACCCGAGATATATTGTTGCAGCTGACCTCGGCTTCTTTTTACAGGGCCTTTAGCTGCGATACACTGGGAACAGTTTGCTATCCAATCCGCTACTACTTGATGACATCCAACCTAATAAAAACATTGTTTTAGCTCTTCTAGAGTCTTTGCAGTCCACAGGTGCCCCACGATAACTCCATTATGGAACTCACTTAAGATTTCTTTCATTTTGGAGGAAGGCACCACTATAAGGTTGGATGAAGTTTTGCCATCCGAACTTTCCCAATGGCGATATAAACACACATTAATCAACTTCAAGCTGTCCCATTGAACCCAATATTCTTTTGTAAGAGGACCTTCTGCTGAAACTGCGTTGCGAGTAGGCCGTCTGTCCTCTTTTTTGGCTGCTATAATCTTCGCTGGTATTGGGTCACTCCATTGTGCTTCTACATCCGTTTGCGTTAGCTGGATATCAATGATGGATTCCTTCTGCTCAGCTTTCACACAATATTTGTATTTGTAGATTACAAAGCCAATGTGAGAGAGCATCAGCATTTTCATGCTTTATGCCACTTTGGTGTTCAATGCTTAAGTCATAAACCTGAAGGTGCTCAATCCAACGTGCCAGTTGTCCTTTATGGTTCTTAAATTGCAGCAGCAATCTCAGTGCGAAACTATCAGTCCTTAGTAGAAAATGTTGACCATACTTATGATAATGTTTTATGCATTCCAGCACTGCCAGTAACTTACGTCGAGTCACAAAATAATTCCGTTCATGCTTTGATAGCGTACGGCGATAGTAGCCTACGACTTTCTCCATCCCATTGACTACCAGTGTAATACCATATCAACTGGCATCACGGATGAATTTTTCTCCTGGGACTGAATACGCCAACACCTGTGCAGCACGCAATAGGTATTTTAGTGCTGGAACTCCATTTCTTGAGGCTCACCACAATGATACGCCGTAGATTTCTTGGTGAGCTCATGTAAGCTTGCTAACACGCTCGCAAAACTAGGCACGAAGCGCCTGTAATATGTGCAGAGTCCCAAAAAGCTACGTAATTCATGAAGATTCTGGGGGCGATGCCAGTCCTTTACTGCTCGTATTTCATCTTCATCCGTTGAAATGCCATCTGCCGTAACTACATGCCCCAAATATTTTACCTGTTTTCGGAACAATGCACATTTTAGTCCAGCCATTGATCCGCAAAGAACTTCTTTGAGATGATCGTCGAAAGTTCTGCCCATCACTATTATTTCATCGAGATAACCCAAACAAGTCTTCCCATTGAGTCCTTTTAGCGCGCGCTTCATAAGCCGCTCAAATGTGGCCGGCGCATTACAGAGCCCAAATGGCATAAATTTAAACTGCTACAAGCCACCGATGCGAGTACCATCGATGAAAACATATAGTAGTAAGAAGAAGCCAAGTCTGGTGAATACAGCGGGTGGGGTAGCAGTTCCTAGCCTAATACTTTGATTGTAATCTGAACCAGTTTTGCTTTGTGTGCTGGTGTATTGTGATGTTAAAAAATTAACTTGCCATGTCTTGTGACCTATTATGGTCCTTTTTTGATCAATGTATGGTTCAAATTGATCATTTATTGTCGGTAGCCATCTGAATTAATGGTTTCTTTAGGTGGTACATCAAATCTTTCTGGTCCCATCAGGCTATGTTTTCGTTATATTTATAAGATGCAAATAAATTATTGAGTTGTTGTGTTATTAAATTCCAATTTAACATGTTTCGACAGAAAAAAACTTTCTGTTGGTGTTTTGAAAAGTTGGGTGTTAATGGGTTAAGTGCGGAAATTATTTTAAAGTTTCGGTAAATTAAGAAGTTATTTTGAAGGTAGTTAAGGTAATTAACAAAAAAGTATAAAGTCTTGTCAGATTTGAAAATTATAACAATTTGAAATTACACTCAATTTCGGTTTACAGAACATACCCGAACATATGTATGTATACACATAAAAAAAATAATCACTCAAACACTACCATTGTGCTGTGAATGGTATATTTAAAATAAATTATCAAATCTGAACTTAAACCCATAATGAGAATTTAACATAGACAATCGCTTTTACGTTTTGAATTTAAATTATTTGCAAAAATGTTACTCAAAGAGCTCAGCTCATTAAAATTTCATTTTGGATTTTGTATTTCAAAGCCATTTTAATAAACAGTGTAGCTTATATTTGTTGTTTCAATTTTAAATATCTATTACGTTTCCTTTTTTAAAATCTCTTGTTTTAATATTTATTCAAAAATTCCTAACACGTCTTAATGCCCAAGTTCTCTGTTACTTTTTAAGGATGTCGCATTTTTTATAAGATAAGTAGGAATGAAAAAAATATTGTTTTCTATATAAAAAGCTATGATAACATGAAAAGTTAAATAAATACAAAAGGAATCTTTATGATACAATACAAGTAAAATATAATGTCGCCATCTTTTTATCACAATTCATTGATCTTCTTTTGCGCTGGATGGGGATGAAAAGACTAAGGAATCTTTTATCCAGATATGAATGCAAAAGAAACCAATTTTCTTTTTCATACCCCGGAATCAACACAGTAGGCCTTCTTTATTCAATAGGTTAAAATATACATTCGATATAATAAACTGTGAGATATATTTTTTTTCTATTAAATGATTAAATTTTATTTTTTTATATTTATTCGCTTTCTTGTAAGTGTGTCACGTCGAATTTTTCATAACAAAATAAATAGAGAAGAAATTGTCAAAGTCGTAACGAGAAAGAAAAATGGAAAATAAAATGATTTTTTCCTTGTAAAAGTTGCCCTAAATTATTGGCATTAAAGTGAGTGTTTAAGCGTGCTTAAGCCAAAGCAAATGAAGTGTGATGGTGGAAATGGTTCAAAAGATGGTATAAATATGATAATATTTATACCAATGAATACGAATACAATAAGAAAGAAAAAAATTATGAAATGTTACTGGACTAAAACAGCGTATAATGGTGAGAAAAACATCGACAGTAAAGCCATTGTAAATGTTGTTTTTGGTTTTAGAAAAATTTCAAAAAATGTATTAAACTGGCTCTATAATGAAGTGCGAGGTAAACGCTATAAACAATCATTATTTATATTTGAAATATGTGATTAGCTTTAATGACTTCCAAAAGTAAAAAAGCCATTTTAATAAATCCGTGAAATATTATATTTCTACCTTGGTAACTTTAAAACATACAAGGGTGGTCACAAAATTAGCCAAATTGGGAAAGATTTTCTTTATTTCTCAAATTTTTTATATATTTTTTTTAAATTACACAGTTTTTTATTTATTGTGGGAGTGGCGTGGTCTAGAGCGCACACAAACCAACACAAGTAGCCCAGGTTCGAGCCTCAGCAGAGGATATGACGAAAAAATCTAATTGTGGTTTCGAGTGTTTAATTAAGAAAATTCCACTTCCCTTCAGACAACTCAATCTAAAATATAAAGAAGAAGCCCCCTAATCTTCCAGCTTATCTCCGGCGATGATGACAAACATCAGAAAAATTATCATTAGTCCGGGGCCGTTGTGGGGCTCACGTGTCACTAAGCCTGACCAGATGTATTCTGGTGCCACGGTATCGGGAGCCACAGGGATTTCGATCCCTGCCCTATCGTTGGGTGGGCCTCCTTGTGGGAGCTTCGTGGTGGCTGTGGTTTAGACCTGAAGCACAGGCAGACCGCAAGCTCGGTGTGGTGTTGCATCTCCTCTCCGACTTCTCACCAAGGTTGGAAGGTTATGAGTGTCCGAACAACACGCCTTCGAATTGGTACTCACTTTTGATATTCACTTGTGGGTATCATAGGTGGGGCATTGGTGGACGCATTGTATTCACTCGTGCAAATGGGGTACCGTGGGGTATGCCGCATGGCGAAGACTCACGTACACCCAGATAACACTACTTAGCAAGGATCTTCACCAGTACACTATCATATGGAGGGAAGCCACAGTGGATAATTCATCTACTTAGCTTGAAAATCAAGATGATTAATAGAACTGAAACAAAGTAATAGATGCTTTTTGAAAAACCAATATGCTCCCTAGATGAGTGACGAAATAAAAAACAAGCAAAAAATGTTATTTATTTTACAAGGTTGTTTACACAACACGTCCTCAATTCTGTGCTATTTGTAGCTCGTTTATATTTTTCCTCTCCGTCACTCTAGGAAGCATATTGGCTTTCCACAAAGAATCTATTACATTAATTTAGTTTCAGTAATTAAGCTGATTTTTTCTTAAACTAAGTAGGTGATTAATCTATTGTAGCCCCCTCCATATGGTGTGCAATGGTGAATATCGTTGCTAATTGATGGTGATCTTTATTTTAGTCATTGTAATTTTTTTAGTAGGTAGCGTTTTCAGCTGATCATTCGTCTGATGATTTTTTATCATTATCGGCAGAGTTAAGGTGGAAGGTCAGGGGGCTTCTTTAGTTTGAGTTACCTGGAGGGAGGGTTAAGTTTCTTTTTTAAACACTCAAAACCACAATTAATTTTGTTTTCGTCATGGCTATTGCCGGTATTCGAACCTGGACCGTTTTTGTTGTATGCCTTCGCTCTAACCACTACCCCACGCCACCCCAGTTTATTTATTTTACAGTCTTATGTTTGTACTACTTGAAACTCTGCGTGCTTCGCTACCCTTTATATGTATAAATTATTATCTGAACTACTATCTTTCAGCTGTTTAGCTGTATAAAGTCATCAATTAAACACACATTAATTTTTATTTAGTATTGCTTTTACCCGATGTACCAAAAAGTGGAAAGATTGGATAAACGGGTATTGAACCTTTTTTTTCGCTTTTTTGAATAGATAGCAAAACTTTAATTATTGTTTTCCACATACAAAAAATTCAATATATAATATGAATGGAAGATTCCACATCCACTTATCCAATCACGCCCATTTTTTCTGACGATTTGTATTGATTACGAAGTCATTTAAATCAAATTCAGAAACTAAAACTTTAACCGTTCCCAAGATATACAAAAATCAATATGTGTTTAGTTTGTATGAAAGATCCATGTCCACTTGTTCAATTCCACCGACTTTTTATTGATCATTTACATTGACTATGATGTCATTCAGACCAAATTCAAAAGCTTTGGCTTTAACTATTCTCAAGATTTACAAAAATCAATTTTAGTTTGTATGGGAGATAATATGCCCACTTATCCAATTCCGCCTATTAACGGGTCCGCCACCTAACGTTTTTTTTTTCAACTTGAGCTTATTTCGAGAATAGTAACACTTAGCTCATGTCTGATTTGACAGATAATTAGTTTTATCCTTCCGCTGAACGAATATGTTTGTGTATTAGCTTGAACAACGCTGGGGATCTGGGCCTGCGATCGACTTACAGAAGATGCCGATTTTGCCAGAAAAAACATCTTTTCAGATGAAGCTCATTTTGATCTTGGCGGGTATGTAAACAAGCAAAATTGTCGCATTTGGGGCACAGAAAACCTGCACGCATACATTAAAAAGCCGAGTCACTGTTTGGTGCGGATTTTGGTCCAGAGGCATAATTGGGCTATTTTTCTTCGAAAGTGCGCAAGGAGTGGCCGTTACTGTCAATGGTGATCGTTATCGGGCCATGTTGAATGAATTTTTGTTCACAAAAATTGAAGAGAAGGATATTAGCAACAATTGGTGTCAACAGGACGGCGCTACGTGCCACACAGCCGAAGCTACACTCAATGTCTTGCGCCCCGTTTTTGAAGATCGCATTATCAGCCCAGAGCTGATGTCGTTTAGCCATCTTGGAGCTGCGATTTGACACCGTTGGACTATTATTTTTGTGATGCCGTCAAAGAAAAGTATTACGCCAACAAGCCAGAGACAATTGACGCTTTAAAGCACAATATTCGTGAAGCCATTGGTGAAATACAGCTGCACATTTGAATGAAATTATTTTCCATTATTAACCGGAAGCATTGCACTTTCAAATAAAAAAGAAATTTGAGAAAATAAATTGATGTTACACCCTTTAGTGAAATATTCAAATATTCAGTTTGCAGAGATAACTGACCTTAAATGTCATTAAAGGAATTAAAAAGGTTAACGTCGTCCGCATACATTAGACCATTTTAATTAGAAATAACAGAATAAATATTGTTAATAAATAATGTAAACAATACAAGTGACTGCCCTGTGGTACTGTAATGATTTTAGAAACAGCATTTTTAAGTTTTACTTGTTGAGTTCTTCCTGAAAGATACGAATTAAGTCAGCGAATTGAATTGTTACATGTTAAGTCACATGCAGTAGATCATGAAAGCCATGTTGATATGAAAATAAAAGTGATAAAATCTTTTTCAAAAGTTTTGGTATTGCATTCAACTTGGAGGTTCCTCGATGATTCGAAACTTCAAGACTGCCTCCACTTTTAAATAAAGGTATTATAAATGATGTCTTCTAAATTGAAGGTAAGTAACCTTCAGTCAAAGGACTATAAAGAAGTTCAGAATAGTTTTTAAGGAAATAATTAGCTATTCTTTCAGGACCAGTATAACATTTGATAACTACGTATAATAAAATTGTCGGTGAACCAATTGGCGAAAAATGTATATTTGATGTGTAGACAATATTATAGAGATAAGCAGTTTATTTGTCAAATGATTTATCAGAGTACGTAGTAGCAAAAAAATCAGAAAAACAGCTATAACCGAATTTAAAGTACGGTGTTTAGAATTAATTAAATTATAAAATGCCTTTGTGTTAATTTTAATTTTCCTTTTCATTCTATTTAAGTATCTGCATTATGCATATTTGTTGGAAGTAATATACTCCGATTTTAAAAAAACTTCAATTTATAAAATCAGCATGAGAGCCAGACATCTTATATCTCTTGTATAGTTTATTTTTTTCTACTTTTTATATAAGATAAAAAAGCATTTTTGCTCCGAATTAAAATTTTGGGATCCACTTCAGAAACGCAGTGATATAGCGCACCATAAGATTTCGCTATTATTCTATCCAGATTATCACCAAATATAATAGTAAAAAAGAAAGTAATTAAACTTTGCATAGTTCACTCGAGTAAAATAAAAAACTTTTTCACTTGTTTTACTATGTGGCTTCGGTGGAGCAAAATAAGTAGGAGGAAAATTGTCCAACTCTATAGTAGGATGGTGACGATCTTCCGGATACGTGAAATGAGATAAGGTAAAGAGATTAATTTCCGATACCTGATTAACAGAAGCTAAATCAAGAAGTATGCCAAATATGTTGGTGATGTAATTAATTTGAAAAAGACCAAAAGCAAGCAGAGACTGAATAAATTCATTGAATTCATTAAATTCTTTCCAACATGTGGTTCAAACAAGACAGAGTCAAATGCCACACAGCCTGTGCTACAATTTATTTACTCAAAGAAACCCTTGAAGAAATAATGGTGCAATTAATTGTCCACCAAGATCGTGGGGTTATACAACGTAACTTGGCGGACATTAATGTCATAAAATTCAAACAAAGTCCGTTTTATTTATATTAGAAATTTCTTTATTTTATTATGATTTAAACTTCTGCAACTATAAAATAACGCCCGATATCATCTTTACATTAGAAAATTAATCTTCAATTCGACTGTATTACGGCGAAACATAAAACACTGCCACCTGTTACATTTGAAAGGATAAGCAGTGAAGAGTCTCCAGTGGTCGACTGGCCATATCTTTAGAAGGAAATCCAACGACGTAATTAAAATGTCCATGGAATGAAGCCGGCAAGAGGACAGAATAAGAAAACTTCCTACCCATTCTTTGAGAAGATAGATCGAGGCTGAGGTAACCAACAGCTGCAAAAGTTGGAGTAAAGTCAGACGTTGGCGGCATATATAGATATGTTTAGAAGATTTATTGAGACCTTATTTTCCTTACAGGAGTCTTTATTATTGAAGCTAACGCCTTTATTGAGTGCCTAAGGAAATTTTATTATTTTACCGACTAAACTTTAAACAATCATTTAACTAATTCGCACGTATTTAAAAGCCATACATCAGTTTATTTTCTGTCATCTAAACTACTTTATATTAAGAAAACAAAAATTTCCTTAATTATATATATTAATTTTTTTATTTCACTTCCTGTCTCTTAAACCATTACTACTACTTCGTAGCATAAACTTTTATGTGACCTCCACCTCTTCTTAAATAAATAACAATAAAATGAAAACTTAATTCTAAAGAATCTTGCCCAGCCTTTGAGAAAACCATACATCATAAGTTAGTTTTATATGCAAACCAAAAAATACTGCTGGTGACTTTTAATTTGGCTATTTGATCTCGTACAAAAGAATAAAAGAAAGAAAAAAAATCCAAAAACTCTTATCCATTTTTCATTTTATTGGCTTTAAGCCAATTAAGCTATTATTGAATAAAGAAAAAAATAAAATTTTAAGATTAAAAAAGAATTCTTTGCTTCTTTAAAAACCTCAAGACGATGATCATATTCTCAAGTGAGAGATATTTCATACAACTTACTAATTCGGTTAGATAAAAATAGTCTTTATTTTAAGTTAAAAAAAGAGAAATAAAAAAGGCAAATAATATAAAGATAATAAAATGGAATAAAAGAATTTGAAGAAATAAAAAAGAAGAAAAAATTGAGTGAAAATAATTCCTATTTCACACCCAAAATAGAAAAATGAAGAGTCATTCTATGGTATAATCATAGGAAGTAAAGAAAAGTGTAGCATTTGGAATGAAAACTAGCCATTAAATTTAAGCAAGAAAATTGTATTTTATTTTTAATTTTTCAAAAAGTTTAAATTAAAGAAAATATATATTAAGAAAAGATATGTGCGAAAAACAGACAAAAATAAAAATTTGCTTAAAAATATTTTTCATTTTTTCTTTATATTTTTCTTTATTTTTAATTGAAGCTTTTAGTATTGACCACAAAACAAACTATACCAAGTGCATGTAAATGTACACAAATATTCACAGAAATACATTTTTTTATTCATATATAGATAGACTGAAGTCTAACGTGTCTTTCAATATGCTCTACTTAACTTTGAAAGTTGATGATGACCATGGTAAAACTGAATTGCCAGAAAGCAACTGCCGGAACTTGAAAAAGTAAGAGTATATTCTTTCGGGCCAGTAATGTTAAAAAGCTTCTTGTAAATCAGCACTGGTCTTCAAGCCGTGTTCTTCGATGGTTGTGCGTACATTAACTTACATTATCAGTGCGTCATATGGTGCCGGTATTTTTCAATTTTGCTGGAAAGTTCCTTCATAGAAAAATTAAAGAACTTCGGCAGTTGAATCCGTACAGACATAAATGGGCGAAAAAATGGGTGGGATAACTACATTGAAACTCTATGCGGTAATTGTGAAAAAAGAGCTAATACCATCACAGTCGGCGATCGTCTAAATGGTCCAGAAATAACGAAATAATTAATTTAAGAGATGATAATTATCTCAATATCCTCCTAAATATTCTTATTTAATCAAATCTACAACACTGGCATCTTTCCTCCCATGTGACTATAGTCAACGTTTATAAGAATCCCAAAAAATAATAACCCAAAGTCTTGTAACGACTACCGACTTATAAGCAGGGTTGGCAAAACCTTTTTTGATATGTTTTTTTCGGATTTTTTGAAATTACTTCGTTTGAATTACGCATTATGAGGAAAGCGATCGGAATATAAAGACAGACATGATTAAGTCAATCTTTGCATGATGATACACGACCTAATGTTGCAAATGTTTCAAAGCAATTTCTAGAAACGATCAAATGCCACATCCGCCGTATTCTCTGAACTTTGCTCATAGCTCTTTACATGTGCTTCCTTATAATTATGGAACACATCCGGCTTAAGCGGATATTATCTTATACTACGGCTAAAGGAAAGTATTTTCTCCGTTTTCTTAACAAAAAATGTAAGGAAAGCAAACGCGACACCTACTCATCTGGCTTAAAGGTATTTCGATTTACGGCCTACACTTTCAAAAACGATTTGAGCCGTATAAAAAGGTACAAGTTTATCTTTCAGGTTGAAAAAATATGATACCCAAAAATATAAAATCCGGGTGAGTTTACCCAGTGGGTTGCCAACCCTGCTTATAAGCATTATGAGCCACGCCCTTAAAACTTTTCTTAGGATAATTCAAAACCGTATTTACAACAGATGCGAAATACTTAAGGATAAAACCCTATCTGGATTTAAATCAAGATTTGGTACGCGTGAAGCACTAGTTTACATCTAAACTCTTATACAGAATTGTATGGATTCGTAGAATATGAGAAAGCATCCGATAAACATGATGAACTGATGGAAGTACTGCAAAATTTTGACATAAATCAGAAGGATATTCAATGCATTCGAAACCTATACAGGAATCAAAGTGCTCATATTAGAAACAATGATGAATGCACTAGAAATATTGATATTGAAAACAAAGTGCAAGAAGGCTGTATCATTTCACCATTATTTTTCAATTTGTACGCAGAGGATATTTATTCGATGAGGCGTCGTATGAGGTACAAATGGGTATAAAAAATAATGGCGAATTTATTAACAACATACGTTGTACCGATGAGACTACAATAATGTCTGATAATATTTCAGACCTCAAGATACTTATGAACAAAATTCAGGAATACAGCAGCATTTAGGGTCTAAACATCAACATAAATAAAACCAAAATGTATGCCGTGATAAAATTCAAAAGCACAGTATAACGTGTATCTTGCTACAAATATCTAGGTGCCTCACTTACTGAAAGTTGGACGTCAGACAATGAAATCAAATGTCAAATTGAAATGGTTAGAACTTCTTTTATAAAGTGTAAAAAAATGCTATGTAGCCGCGAAATAAGCATTCAACTTCACCTTTATGTGGTTAAATGCTACCTACATAATCAATACTGCTATATTCCATGGAGCGTTGGACCCCTAAAATGGATCACATAAATAAACTTGAAAATTTCCATATGTGACCATATCGCAGACTTATTCAAGTTTCATGGACGGATTTTATAACTAATGTGAAATAATGAGAAGATAGAACACCGAAAGACACAGAAAAGTATGGGTATGAGTAGGGTAAAATAGAGGGTAGGCATGGAATCGGACGTAAACAGATGTCCTGATTACGGAATATAAGAGCTTGGACTGGCGTTCGATCAATTGGAGACCTGATCCGACTTGTGGCTAACAGGAAGCAATTTTCACACATTATACATAAAATCTTGTAAATATTCTATTGCAGTATATACTGTTACGTTTTTAGCTTTTTAAAAACGCATATTTATGAGTTCGTAGATTGCAGTTAAAATAAATAAAATTTTGTCTTTGAATTTATCCTTTATTAACACAGTTTTGTGTTCCATTGCTTGGAACCTTTTCACAAGCAATAACAATATCAATTCGTAACTACTCCGTCTATTTACAATTTTGTAAACAGCAATAATTACCCGACAGATCTTTCCTCCTAAAGATCTTCCAACCCGATCTTTGTTACACCTTAGCTGCGACCATAACCTTTTCGACCAGAGGTTATCCACATTTATTTCTCTTTACTAAGTTAGCTCCAACTAAACTAGTTTTTACTTCACTACTAGCTTTACGAGCTTACTTCTTATAAACTCTCTTCACACAGAGTTCAAACTCTTTTTAAGCCAATAACACGTTCGCTGAATTTACACCAAATAAACTGATTGTTGTTCGCATCGATGTGCTTTTTATATGGCTGAGTAAACAACACATCGGAAAGTTTCGAACATCTCGATATTTCAGGTAGATTCCATTTATTTCTTTTATTTTCGTTTTAGTTCTTATGTAGCCATGCGAATGTAAACATTTACTTCTTTCGTCTCATCTTGTTTGTTGTCGTTGTTAGTGTATATTACTTGTTTTCTTTTTGTTGTTACCGTTTTATTTTTATTTACTTTATTCCTGCTAATGTTTGTTGTTGTCGATTTAATTATTGTAAACAGCAAGTATAGTTGTTTTTGCTGTTTCTGTTTATTTATTTTAGCGATGTAACAAACGACAGGGAAGCCCAATCTTATTTTCGTAACACTGCCGCCCACTTAAGCCTTTTCGTCCCGAATAGGCTCGTTCATGTGTACTATCTTCATTTTTGTTCGTGGGTTATAATGTTTCTGGACCCGATATTTGACACCATTAAATCTTTTATTTACTTGGCATGGTCTGCTTAGGATTAAATTTATATATGTATTTGGATATAATATCAAATAGTTGTGATTCGCATACATCCCGGAACGGATATGAATTAAAGAGAGATTGTTCGAAAGTTACTGGTGTAATACAAACACAAAAAAATTAATGCTATCGACCAATAGCAGTTTTTCCGCTCTTTCCACACTATGACTAATCAGCACCTTGTGAGGTACTTGGAGTCCAAGGATGTTTTAACCGAGCATCAGCACGGTTTCCAAAAGAGCCGTTCTACTGGTGACCTGCTGGCGTTGGTCTTGCAGAAGTGGACAGTTTCATTAATGGGACAGTTTCATTCATATTGGAGAAAGTTAGATTGTCGCTCTGTATATTTCCAAGGCGCTTGATAGAGTTTGGCAGGAGACTCTGTTTTTGAAACTTATTGCTTTCGGTGTCGTTAGTCGCTTCTGTCGATATATATCGAGCTTTCACAGAGATCGCTCTATAAGATTGGTTATAGATGGGATCTCGTCCGATGAGTTCAGGATAAACTCAGGGAACCACGATGGTCTGTTCTTTCTCCCACCCTGTTTCTAATATTTTTTAACGACTTTCTTCTTCTCACTTTCAATCCTATCTACTCTTACACCGACTTTAACATTTGTTCGAAGACCGAGTCTTTTGAAAATAAGGCGAAAAATGACACACTCATGAACCACCTGGTGAAAATATCTGAGTTCGGTCGTCAAAACAGGTTCGATTTTAATGAATATAAGACACACTATATTCTTTTTTGACATACAAAGGTGGTGGGATGTGGCTAAGTGTAACGCAGATATTGAGGAATCGGATGTTCTTGATGTTCTGGGCATGAGAATTAACTGCATCGATCGTTGTATCAATCACATATTTCGAATGTCGAAAAAAATAAATAAAAGTGTCTCAGTTTTTTAAGACGGCGAAAGAAATACTTCACCCCATCACATCTTATTAATACTTACAAGATATCTATTCGTCATAATATGAAGTACAACTCTTGTATATGCTTGAACGTCTATATTGGAGCTTTTCGACTGCGTATAGGAGAGGGCAAATGACGGTAGTTTAGCCAACTCCATTGATTCTTTAGAGCATCGTCGCAATTCGCTGTGTGTTTTATTGTTCTATCGATCTTATAACGGAATGTTTTCTGGTGAAATAGAAAGATTAATTCCTAATTATCACATAAGCTTACGTAGTACCTGTATTTCTCATAGAGTGCATCTTTTTGTAGTTGATTGTTCAGCGAACCCCACAATGCATTATAGGGTGAATTCGGACTTTACGTTACTTGTGGAAGGATCTTACCATGGATATCATTCCTGCCACTTACGACATAAGTAAATTTAAATCGATTGTCCATCAACACGACTCCATCTTTCCTATTTCACACAAAATTTTTTCCTATCACCAGCACAAGGCACTGCATGGCTAGGGGTCATTCCATGAGTACTGGTCTCAAGTTAAAAAAAATTGTGTTGAACTGGCTGTGATTTATGAACACATATAGCGTTCAACAACACAAACGGCAAACAGAAAAATGATAAAAAAAATTGTTTTATCAACGTATGTAGTCTCTTTTTCAAACTTCCGCGCTATTTGCCCATTTCATCACACGCTAAGGGTGTGGTGAGTAAATTTGAGGGCACTGGTTCAGTAAACAATAACCCTTCTCTGCTCCTTGGGCCGATTTAACCCAACTTTAGTTTTCGGATGCAAAATTTTTCCCTTTTATTGAAAGATATGAACGATAAACTTGAAAAATATGCTTTTAAAAGAAAATAGAAAAAAATTAGATTTTTCCTTCCCTCTCCACATTTCAAAACACGATTTACAAACATTTGATATCACGTGGGTCAATATGACCCAAAAAGCGATACTGCAAGCATATCAAAGTGTCTACGGTTTGACAGCTCTGAAGATAGAGAAGAAAGAGAGTTCATGACAAACTAGCACCAATAAGAAACGTTTGGGACAAGTGGAGTAATCAGCTCAAATTTTTTTACAATTCACATGAAAATTTTACTCTAGATGAACAATTGGTTCCACTCGAGTTCAGCATAGTTTCAGGCAATATATTTCATCAAAGCCCGCCAGATACGGCATAAAAATTGAGGCACTTTACGATTCCACAACTAAATATGTCTGGTATATGGAGGTGTACACAGGCAGAGCAATAATACACAGCCAGAAAAAAGTTAAGGTGAGACTTTTGTACTTCGTATTACAATTGCTAAATTTCCACACTTTGGATTTAGGTGAGATACATACAATCTCGCCATTCAACTACTTCGTCAGAATATTAGATTAAATGGCACTGTCCGTAAAAAAAAATTTTTTGCCATCAAAAATTCTAGATATAAAAAAAGCCCGTATGCACTCTGATTTTTAGTTTACCAATGATACAACAGTAGTATACTACGTTTGAAAAAAATAAAATAAATAAAAAATAAATAAATTCTCCACTTAAGTTCTCTTCATCATTCAGCCGATGTAGGAGATGAAAAAAACTTGAAATAATACAACATTACAACCAAACGAAAACTGGAGTTGATGCGCTTGACTAGTTACTAATTACACATGTAAGTGCATGACTAAGCGATGGCCTGTTACCTTATTTTCAAATATGATACATTTATCAGCATATAACTGCTACGTTTTATGAACTGATATGAATCCTGCCTGGAATTGCATTAAAAATTTCAGACGCAGGCTTTAACTGGTAGATTTTCAGATCAGGTAATAAAGGAGCATATTTTGCTAAGAAAGGTTTTTCCATATGAACCGACAGCAAGAAATCGTGTTAAAAATATTCAATATTCAAGAACAATTTTCTAAACAAAATAGTACAAAATCACCATAGTTCAACGACATCGGTGTTTCATTTGTTAAAATGGAAGGAAATCAAATAAGTATTTTAGTAAATATGATTATTGCAAAAAATTTATTCGCAAAGAGCACTGGGTCACATTGGGTATAAATTGTCACACAAATTCTTAAGTTTATACACATTTGTATTACAATTATAATTATTATTTAAAAAAAAGGCTGAATATCAAATTTAGTTTTATTGTATATATGAATGTATGTATGTATTTTTTTAATTATTACTCAGGAGAGACTTATTTATTTTAGTTTTAGTTTTTTTTATTATTCTAAATAAAGAACAACATAACAGAAAAATTGATTAGATTAAATATGAAATTATGTTTACATTTTATTGTCGGGTCATATTGAGCCAAAGTATCATAAGAAGGGCATATATCCATGGGATGCAAAACTGAAACTCAACACAGCTATGACGACGAAACATCAAACCTGCCGAAAACATCGCCACTGCCCTTAAAAGTGTGCTTACAAGAACTCGCTTTTAAGAATTCTGGCCTTTGCAAATATTCCTCTTAAATAAATGAAAAATTTGGATTATATCTCACATATAATTTGTATTAGATAAATTTATATATATAGGAAGCGCTCAATGACAGACCCTTTATATAAACCTACAGACATATATTATTGTTGTGTTATGTTGTGTCGTAGTCGTTGTGTGAATACAATAAAAGTTACGAGACCTCAAAAACCGCAATACAACATAGAACATCATTTATTATACCACTACCAGTCTTGAGATGAACAAACTTATAGATACAGACACGCACACACTCATACACACACACACACACACACACATTGGTAATAATTACTAATACATCTTTGCTCCCTCAAAAACACAGGAGAATACACATTTACTTATTCACACACATATATATAAATCTAAACACACACATAATCCACACAAACAACATACAAAAGTATTTAAATATTTATTCAAAAGTAATGGGGAGATTTATATTTAAAAACAGGTTTCAAGTCAAGGATTTTAAAAAGCTTTTAAATTTTTAACGAAAAATGTATTTTAAAGATCACAAATGATGTGAATAAATCAATTGAAAATTTTAAAAAAGTAGGAAAAACATGATCACGTTCTAATATGACTGTCGAAAAATTTGGATGTAAACGAGCTTGTGGAATATGTTTACTAAAGGGTGGTCTAACCATAGTGCACGATGCTAATTTTGAGTCACATTTCTTTGTTTCAGTGTTTGATAAATTCAACCATGGTGAGGTAAACAATTGAGCAGCGTGTTAAGAATGTTGAAGCCTCTTATGAAAATGTGCGTCCAAATCAAAATGAATTTCGTGCCCTTCGTGATTTTTTTTTTTTTTTTCAGCATAAGTGATCAAACGTGTCTACAATCGGGAGAATTGTGGGCAAGTTTTACCAAACCGTGTCTGTAGGAAAAGTGGAAACACCTGTGCTTAGCTCGTTCTGTGGAAAATATTGTTGTTGTTTGCGATAGTGTGGCAGAAAAGCCGTCAACCTCGTCTTAACGTCGTGCCCTTCAATTAAACATCTTACGCACATCATTGATGGGAATTTTAAATCAAGATCTGAGTTTACATGCTTACAAAGCTAAATTGGTCCAAGAGTTGAAGTCTGCTGACATTTTAAGCGTCGTCAATGTGCCGAATGGTTAGTTGAAGAATTGAGTAGTAATTTTACAAAGAAAATCATCTTCACTTTCACCTCAGTGGATACGTTAATAAGTAGAATTGCTGCATTTGTGCAAATGAAAATCCACGAGTGTGTGTTGAAAAGTCGTTGCATCCACAAAGAGTGACTGTTGGTGCGAATTATCAACTGGCGGCGTCCGTCACTCCTCTAGGGAGCATATTGGCTTTCCATAAGGCATTCATTGCTATGCTTCAATTTCATTAATCAAGTTGGTTTTTCAGTCTAAGTACACCGAAAATAATACGTAGTAGAAAACCGAAAAAATATGTGGTTTTTCTGCACATTTATTAAATAAAACGTTCAGTTTTGATTGAAACGCACGTTCAGCCTCCAACTATGTAAAACTCAACTTGGGTAAAAGTGAACATGCGTTCCGAAATTTACTAGGTTCGTTCAGTTCTAGTATTACTAAATGTATGTTCAGTAAATAACAATACGTATTTATTTAAGTAAACTAAACATATATTCGAAAATTTCCTAGGCGCATTCAAAATCTTTACCATTAAATGTGATCATTTGATACGTATAGTGGGAGAACTTTTTATTATTTTTATATTTTTTATTAAAAAAATTATTTTGCACACTTTATAATATAACATACATACATAAAGGGTTAGCCATCTGACGGTTTTTTTCAAATAGTGCTTATTTCGTGAATGGTAACACTTAGCTCATATCCGATTTGACACATAATTAGTTTTATCCTTCCGCTGAACGAATATGGTTGTGTATACGCTTGAACAATGTTAGGAATCTGGGCCTGCGATCGACTTACAAATAATGCCGATTTTGCCAAAAAAATCATCTTTTCAGATGAAGCTAATTTTGATCTTAGCGGGTATGTAAACAAGCAAAATTGTCGCATTTGGGCCACAGAAAACCCACACGCATACATTGAAAAGCAGATACACCCAAGACGAGTCACTGTTTGGTGCGGATTTTGGTCCAGAGGCATAATTGGCCCGTTTTTCTTCGGAGATCAGCAAGGAGTGGCCGTTACAGTCAATGGCGATCGATGTTGAACGAATTTTTGTTCACAAAATTGAAGAGGAGGATATTAGCAACATTTGGTTTCAACAGGACGGCGCTACGTGCCACACATGGCCGAAGCTACACTCGATGTGTTGCGACCTGTTTTTGAAGATCGCATTATCAGCCGCAGAGCTGATGTCGTTTGGCCACCTCGGAGCTGCGATTTGACACCGTTGGACTATTATTTGTGCGGTGCCGTCAAAGACAAGTGTTACGCCAACAAGCCAGAGACAATTGACGCTTTAAAGGACAATATTCGTGAAGCCATTGGTGAAATATAGCTGCACACAATCGATAATGTGTTAAAAAATTGGACCGATGGTGTAGGCTATTGCATGGCCATTCGAGGCAGCCATTTGAATGAAATTATTTTCCATTAGTAACCGGAAAGATTGTACTTTCAAATAAAAAAGAAATTTGAGAAAACATTCAGTAGTTTTTTTTATAGCATTTAAAAAAAAAGTTATTTGGCGGACGCTTTACATATATACATATTAATTAGCGTTTAACTTCAAGATAGAATTCTGTTTTCGGATAAGTTTCTTTATTACTGCAGCTCACTTAACTCGATTCTTGCTTCTAAAATAATAATATATAAATAATTGCATTTAAAAAAATTTAAAGAAAACACAAATAGTAACCTTTTAATTCCGTCAAAAACAGTTAATTGAGTATTTTCATCTCGAAAACATAAAAATAATTATGTATGACATTCATACATAAAAAATTATGAAATACCCAATAGACATTATTCTAACAATAACAGTGTCCTGATAAAAATCGAAATTATTATCTGTCTTTATAAATATATACCATATATGTCAGATATATAATTGTTTCTTTTCTCTTTAGAACAAAGCGGAAACTTTGTTTTGTCTGAAGGCATCACTAATCACGAAAAGTAAAACGACAAATTCAAAATTGTTTTTTTGCCAAATGAAATGTTCGCTTATACTTTAAAGCAAACAGAAACCGTTTATCTAATTAAATTAAAATCCTTTATATCAATTTAAGAATACATTTTTTAATGCTTTTAAGCTAATATCTCAGTCCAGAGATTATCCAGGGATCATATACCATACCACCCACGTCATCGGGCCGTACTACTTCAAAAATATGGTCGGCCAAAGAGTAAACTTGAACAGTGTTCGCTATCGCTAGATGATACCGGACTTCTTGTGGTCTTGTGACTAGGAATTTAGAATATGGACCTGGACGAAATGGGTTTTCAATAAGTGGTGCTATTTGCCACACAGTCAACGAAACAATGGCTCTTTTGCGCAAGAAATTCAATTAGCGCGTTATCTCATGTCATGGAGATATTTCAAAGAAAAGTTGTGCGTCAAGAGCGAAGAACAATCCTAGAGCTAAAGAGTGAGATAATTCGGCACATACACGACATTGAATCTAAATCATGATTCTTTGAAAATTTGGACCGACTGATAGAGGTATGCCACCGAAGCCGTATCGTGCATGTGGCTCATAAATCCTTCTGTCATAATAAAAAATATTAAGATAATTCTCTTAAAACTTTTTGTTTTAATAATTATAATTAACATCATGTGTGTTAGTTGGACCACCTTTACATCAAGCTTAATGAAATTACAACTAAACAACATAAAGCTTCCGGGCCTGGCAACATTAATTACAGAGATAAGAGTAACCCTGATGCAAAATGTGATACAAATATTATGGAATTATAATGAAGTTTGTTACGAGCAAAAAAAGGTATTAATCATGAATTCACCGAAGAAAGGTGATCTCTTGGAGTACAAGAACTAGAGGAGGATTACACTCTCAAACGTTATAAACAAATTAATTATGATCATCAATAATAGCAGTCTTGCTGACTGCATCGGCATAAGTTTTGTTGCCAACAGGCTGTTTTCCCAGAAAAACTGTACGTGGGTCATATAAATAGCTTCCGTATTAAATTATGTAAACAGCCATTGTAATAGCGATCACCCTTATACCTGAACATTTTTAGATTTCCAAAAAGCTTTCGACACATTTGTCCTATTGCTATATTGTGCTATTTGGAAAGCGTTTACCTGTAAAGGAGTACTGAGGGCAATTATAGGCCCTTCTGGCCGATCTTGGCTGTGTAGACGACAAGATATCTTCCAATACATAGTCAATCGGACAGTGACTGACTTGCAGGTGTCAGAATAAATGTAAACATTTCTTTATTCAAAACATCTAACTCCAGGAAATGCACCCTTTTTTAATACTTGATCGGAATAATAATGTCGGTTAGACGCTCGTTTGTTGATGTTTCAAACTGCAATATGAGAGGTGTTCAAGCATTCGGCCAATTTAACACAGTGTTGGAATCACCATCAATATCCACCTGCACAAAGATTAACATCTTTGATTCGTGTGAGAAAACCGTTCTTCTACAAGAGTACAAAACTTAGAATACGGCTGCTAAAAATGCGAGCACTTTGCAAATATCAACAAATGCTTGAGAAGAATCTTGAACATTTTCTGGCCCGACAGACTATCGAGCAAACACCTACGAGATCACACTCAAAAGGAAATTTATTTCGAAATACGAAAAACAATATGGCGATGAAGTGGCTACGCGATGTGAAGAACACTAGGAGATATCACTCGCAATGCTATTGATTAAAAGCCGCAAGGAAGCAGAAGAAAAATATGACCATCTCACACTTCGCATACACAGTTAAATAATAATGTTTTGTGAGCAGGACTGAAATGAAATTAAGAATCTAGCATCAAGAAGAAAAAATGTAAAATGTGAAATGTCTGGACCGTACGCTCTTTATGGGACCAGAAGAAACACATAATAACATCAGTTTTTGGAACTTGGAATCAATAATCTCTATAAAACTCCCCATATATTAAGTAATATATTTTACTTACTACATATACACCGGAATATGCAGCAGTCAAATTTTACAGTCAAAGTTTAAGAAAACTACAACAAGACAAACATTAGAAAAAACAGAGACAACAACTGAAGAATTTCTATATATTTTTGGAAAAATGAAAGACTATTTGAGTGTTGAACTCTTGTTTGCTTTAAGATATCCTGTGATGTTTCCTTTTTGTTTTTCTTGCAATTCAACTGAGTGTTAAGAGTGTTTAATGTATAGCTTAGTGTGTGTATGAGCTTGTGTTTGTAAGAGGATCTTTAATTTATAAATTATTCATTTGGCCAAGTATCATCATCCTCACCAAAGGACACACTTTATGTCTCATCCTGCTGAATGTTATTCCTTTTTCTAATAATCATTTTTTACAAAGACAAATAAAAAAGAATACAAAACAAAGGAAAATGAAAAATTTTATGTAAAAGGGTTATACAGTTTAATTGCTCAAAATTAAAACAAAACAATTTTTAAAATAAATTAAATTAATTTAGTTTCGTAAAGAAAGGAAAAAATATTTTCGGTTTTAAATGTTTTCACATGGAAACATCATGTTAAAGCTAAGAGTGAGCATTTAACCCTACTGTTTGATAAAAATAAAAATAATAAATCTTAAGTAGATAACCATTTTGGTCCATATTGACTTTTAAACATTAAATACTCGAAAATGTATTTATATATTTGTAATTCGCCAGCTGGTAGGGATATAGTGAGATATATAGATATGCTTGGCAATCTATCGGTTTAAATTTGAACCAACGGTTATTTCGAATCTGGCAATACTTATGTTATTCTATTCTGTCACAAAATTCAGTATCTTACGTCCACTGAACGAAATAAATCGATTTTTGCTTGGGCAACGTTAGCATTTATTGGAAATTTATTTCCAAAACAAAGACAATTGGCTGGAAATTGAAAGAAAAAGAAAAACAAAAATAATCCTTTCAGATGAAGCTTATTTTCATTTTAGAGGGTACGTTAGTAAGCAAAATTGCCGTATTTTGGGATTAGAAAACCCAAACGTGGTCTTACAGAAGCCAATACACTAATCATAAGTGACTGTTTTGTGCGGCTTGTTGACCGGAGGCATCATTGGCCCATATGAGGACAACGCAATTCTGCCGGTCACTGTAGACACCTATCGCACCATGATAAACAATTTTTTTGTGCCCGCTCTTCATGTTATTGATGTGAAAGATGTTTGGTTTCAACAGGATGGTGCAACTTTCCACTCATTTCACGGCAGAATCGATTGATTGCATCAAACGTTTGATGGCCGTTTAATTAGCCGAAATGGTGATGTCAGCTTACTGACAAGAAGCAGCGATTCGACATCGTTAGACTATTTTCTGTGGGACGCCCTTAAAGACAAGTGTTATGCCGACAAACCAGAAACAATTGAGCATTTTAAGATCAACATTTGTCGTGATGCCATTGCCAAGATAAGACCCATACACTCGAAAACTTTCTCGAAAATTGGTCCAATCGAATGGGGTACCGCGGTGCCAGCCGCGGCAGCCATATGAATGAAATAATATTTCACTTCCAACCGGAACAATTGTACTTCAAAAAAAAAAAAAAAATTTGGAAAAATTTCACACCGTGTTTGTTTTATTACATTTTTAAATATATACTTTTATATTGCCCAGCCTATAACTATGTAACTTCCGTGATCTCGTTAACAATATCACTCGTACTCTGTAGCTTTGATATTTTAATTTGTAGGGTTTTGAACACGCTCCTTTACACTGTGTCGTAAGAACTTCAGCAGAGAATGCCATCTCTACATATCCGGGATCAATACAATTTGCAGATTCTAGATGTCATGATATATTGCGTTCTGTTTTGTTTTTTTTTTTTCAAACACTAGAGAAATAATAAAAAAACTGAATTGTTGCTGGTGCTCGAACTGATGTTATTTATACGGATGTTAGATAGTAAGGCTTTTGTTAGAGTTGATCATAAGATATTGATTGGCACTGATTGCTATTCCTGATAGAACTTTCTTTCTCAGAAAGTTTTATTTCGAAGTGTATTGTCTAAAACGGTTTTTGTTTCTTCCGGAGTTCCGCAGGATAGTATTTGTGTCCACTTTTGTTCTTGGTACTTCTTAATGATCTTTCTGAGGTATTTTCTGGATGTAGTGTTCTTATGTACGCTGATGATGTTAAATTATTTTATACTGCTAACGATGTTTTTGGTCAGACTGTCCCTCAACGGAGTGTTGATGTTTTCGTTGATTGGAGCAAAATTAATTTAATGGATCTCAACCTAGGAAGCTGTGAGCATATGGTTTCCCGAGGGAGTGTAAATCAATTCGAATGTAAAATTAATTTTTGTCCGTAAGTGATCGTTGCTACCTTTCTTTGTCTGTACTTCAATTCAGTAACTTTTAACGATACAACAATTGAAAAAGGAGTCGATATTTTTTATCGTTTGCAGTAACATTATGTGATTCACTGCGTACACTTTAGCGATAGTCAACAAATCCTTTTTTCGACTGGCAACACTGTCAAAAAAGCGAAAAATACAAAGAAGAATTGAAAACTACAGTTTATTTTGAGGTATAGAAACATGTTTTGTCAATTGTGCACAAAATGTGTTGAATAAAATATTTTTTTATTAATTTTATTTGTGTCAGCGTCACCGCCGACGAACAAAATTAACTTTACGACAAATTTTACGATTTTTCAATTAAATACACAACACAAAGCTGTTGTCGTTAGCTTGCGACAAACCTATATCGAATAGCAAAATCCCCAATTCTGTCACTTACTGTTAAAACCAATACGGTTATCGTAGAAAAAAGTTACTGAATCGGTCTACTGATCATGTGGTTGCATAGGAAACTTTCGTTAATTGATCGTATTAGTATGATTGTTAGTTTGTTGACTAGTAGGTCTCGGGCTGTTCTAGGATTTATATTATAACTTTTGAGTAATTATTTTATTGCAGGTGATATTGAAACAAAGTTTTTACTTCTGAAATTAATTTTTAGCATCTCTGTTAGATTTTCCACCACTATTGTGGCAAAAAATATGTATAATTCTTCCAGGTGTTTATTGTGCAAAATGTTTTGTTTGATACACGTTTTGGTCAGCATTTTTACATGATTCAAAGTAGTTCTTGCTTTGATGAGACTACGGCAGGAAGGCTGAGATAAAACAATAATAAGTTCACATCTTTTCCAGATATGCAGGATCGCTGGGAACTTAATCTTCCAATGTTTTACAACTGTAACGAAGATGTAACTATTGATGAACAGTTGGCGCCTTTTCGAGGTCGTTGTTCTTTTAGTCAATATATGCCCCCAATATATGCGAAATATGGCTTTAATTATGGCTTCCTGTCGATTCCAAATTAAGATATGTGAGAAAACTTCTCGAACAGAATTGTATGGAAGTTTATTAAACACACGAAACCGCATTAAATTTTTTCTCGTCATATCTCCTGCTGTAAATCGAACCTGGCCCGTTTGAGTTGTATGTTTGCGCTCTAACCAGCATACAGACACTTGTTCTTCATCAATATCGGTTGGCTGTATTACCGTATCCATAAACATTACGTATATTATGCGGTAAATAAAGTAGCATGATTTGACATTTGTTGTCATTAAATTTGACTCTGATGATTGCATTACGATAGGGTACTTTAAATAGGTTTATTGTTTGTTTCGTATGTCTTTTGCTGCTGTAGCGTCTCATATTGTAGATGTAGACACATTGTCGGAAGCGTGAAAATAATCTACGAAAGTGAAATAAAGTTCACAATTGAATTCTGCAGATTTCTTATTAATTACAATGATAACTCAAAGCGAAGACAAAAAGTTATTGAAATTAAATCAAAGCCCCTTTAATTAAAGCGTTGCAAATTGGATATCATTATTAACTTTATTATAAAAATATAACAAATGAAAGAACTACCATTGCTATCTGCTAACATATTCAAACATTAGCTTAATTTCACTTAAAAAAATTTTAAAAATATTATTCATTTGAAGTCTTGGCCAATTTCGTTAATTTTTTTCTTTTTTATTAATCTCAGTAATTGTCAAAGAAATATATTCAATTATTCTGTTATTTTTTTTTTAAAGAAACATACATGTTTGCATATATATAAACTTCCTCTTCAGTTTTTAATATTTTAGTAAATTAAAGTCATAAAGAGCACTTCCTTTTTTATGTAAAGAACACATATAAACTTAAGTAGGTAACAATAATAGCTTCCTTAAAAACTTCATAAAAAAGTACTGAGAAAATCGTTCATGGTAGAAAAAATAAAATGAACGAGCATCGAAGGATTTCAGATTTGTAATTTCAACAGTTGAAAATAATATTTGTTTTGTTGGTAGCAAAAAATTATAAAATATTTCAAAGAGGTGTCACCCTAATACAATACCATATTATGTTATACTATATTAGTCAATGTATGTTCTATATGTTATGCATTTGCCTTAAGCTAAAATATTACAACGCAAAGGGTTAGACATCGAGAAACTTGTATTACATTCTATCTTTATTCATTAAAATGAGATATTATATTAGAAAATATTCATTTTCAAACTTACAACTTAACAATGACTTCGGGCGATATTTATATGTGAAAAACCACTGCTTAAAATGTTCTATTTAATGAAATTTAATATTCTAGATAATAATTTAATAGCAGTGGAAAATTAATAGGAAATAAGTAGATAATAGCTTTATCTAACCAAATTTTGAGATAAAATGTTTGTGATTAATTAAATGGAATATGGATCGCTTTAACCAAAAAAACATATTTAAACATGTATAAATGCAATTTATTTCCATTACTACTCTTAGAAGCATATAGCTTGCTTTGTGCTGCCATTTGACGTTGCCTAGAAATAGGTGTAGTGGTGAGTAGGTGTAGTATTAGTAGTCTTTGGTTATCACAGACTCAAACTTTTTTTTATTTTTTTTTTACCAAAAGGTTGCGTCGCCTGCCATTCGTATGATGGGATCCTTTTATTTTTTCTAATTGTTGTTGTCCTTTTACCTTTTACGTTGTGTCAGAACTCTTCTTGGATGTATCATCTGGAGCGCAACCATGATGAAGAAAATATTTTTTGCCATCGCCGGATTTCGAACCTAAACCGTAATAGGTTTTGTATGCATGCGCTTAATCGCCATACCATGCCATCTTCAAATATTGCCATATGGTATACAAAATTGAATTTCTAGGCTAGGTTAGGTTGAATTTGCAGCTGTCCATGGCATAGCGTACTGGACTTCAAAGAAAATGTCCCCTGTGTGCTTTTTTTTCAAATCGCCGGTTGCAAAACTGTTTTTTTCATAAAATCTTCTCCGACTAAGCAAAGACAGCTTTGCAAACGACGTGTAATGACATAGACGATATTGCGTAGACAGTTTATTCTACTCTTCATTAACGAAACTTATGCTGAAACCATTTCATGATGTTTTTAGCCTGAGAGTATATGCTATTTACTAGGGAGATCAGACGGTTATTATTTTTATGGTTTTGTCGAATGCTGTTTTTTCAAAATCTTCACTTTTCGAATACCGAATAAATAGACTAGTTTAACACGAATAACCGGTTAATTTAAATAATTATAATTTGTATACGTTTGTATATTTTTTTATTGAAAATATACTCATCGTTTAACTATTCGTAAAAATTTAATTATTTTTGGATATATGACAAAATTGAACGTCTCACAAAGAACGTGATCACAAAGGTAGATCGAAAAAGACATGCACTCTTAAGCAAAAATAGCCTTTTCTCATCATCCGTAAATAAATATTGATTTTTATATTTTTATATATGGAAGACTCATTGAAAGACCACAAATCCACAAACGCCGGCAGATAACATAACCAGTCGCTAGTAATGTTGTGAGGTGATATCGCTGTTGAAAATTGCCAGATGGTGTAGCCTAGGATTGAACCGAAGACTTCTTGGTAGGTAGTTGGGTTCTTACCCCACATACCACGGTGGCGCATACACTATTAAATTTGCATAAAGCGTTGCTCGAAATCTAAGCAAACTTTCTTGTCGAGGCAACTAAGGACTCGTTTATTACTAATAGATTTATTCAAAGTAAAACATTTTATTTTTGTTATCTTCGGCACCTAAATTATAACTATAATAACACACCTTTAACTCCATTCTTTACCAATCAATACAACACAAACGACATTAGCTCATTAAGTAGCTGTTTGAAACTTAAGCATTTTTCAGTACTTTTGGTAATAAACTTTGTTTTTTATGAACTCCGCATACTGTTTTGGCATAGTTTCGATGATATTTCTTAGAATTATTGTTCGTATTGGTTGCCACTTTAATTTTAAGCTTTCCATCAGCTTCTGCTTATTTTTAAACGACATGGTCCAGCTCTGTGCTTCAAGAATTAGGAACTATTTTATTTAAATAAAAGAACCGGTTAACCGGTTAGTTTAATTAATATTAACCGAAAATTAGCTTTTTAAAAAGTGCTAATTTTTGAAATATTCGCAAACGGGTTTTTGAAAGAGGTCGAATAATCGATCTCCCAACTATTTACTAACAGTCTAACGGCCGGTTAGTTATCTGTAGGCTGGCCGATTTCAACGTTTGCCACTTTGTTCAGCCATCACTATCAAGAATATATCCTATAATATTGTATATATTTCGCGATAACATTTATGGCCACAACTTCGACCTGTAACAATACTGTTGTAGTCTGGAAGATTTATAGACATTTTGCTCTCCAGTTGATCTGAAAATACTCAACAAGCACCATATGCATGCCTCTTGAAAAGATCAGTATATACATTTTATGGTCTCTCCAGAAACCAAGGCAATCCCATTTACATACCTTTACCTATTTAGTACATGGGACCAAAGTAGAGTTTTAGTATCTCATAGTCGTTTTCAAGATTATAGCTGACGTAGTTCAAAACCCTAGTAAGTTCTTGTCAAAGCCGTTAGTGTGACTTAAAGGAGGTAGAGTAGCCAGATTTAAAAATTTTTAGAATCAATACAAGCAGAAAAAAAGCAGTACAATTAAAATAAAAACAGTACTTTTTTACAAAATCCTAACTGTTCAAATCATTAAGTTTTTTTGATGTAGAAAAATTAAAAACAAAAACAAAACAGAAGAGCTCATGGATATATGGTAGTTGTCAAAATTTAAAGTAAAGTCATTTTAACTAACTATTACTTTAATTAACTACTAATTTAAGTTTAATTAATTAATTCTAACATTCAATATTTTTATGTTTACTATTTGGTTTTTCAAGACAACATTTTTCAGGTTGCAGAAAAGGTTCGCTACATGTGGCAATTCCAAAAATGTTCAATAAGCTTTTAATTTCAGTTTAAATAAACTAAAACACGAGCAACGATTGCAAATCATTTCATTTTATTATCGGAAATCGTCCTATATGAGAAATGTGTTCCGTAAATTACGTCTATTATATGTTCGTCGTAAGCGACTCACCGAACAGACTATTCAATCTGTTGTGACCAGATCTCGTACCAGTTTCACTTAATTGAAAATTGATCCCCCAACCGGAATGTATGATGTATTGGACAGTGTCAATTATATCATTGTCAACAATTGTGCTTGTGACGGAGAAACTTAAGAAAAGTTACGTACCACAACGTCATTTGTTTGGTAGAAATGTATATTCAGCGAAGAAGTTGATTTTTGGTACAGTGGGCACGTCAACAAACACATTTTCCGATTTTGTGTAAAAAACGATCAGAAGCAATTCAAGATCAGCCAATGCACCCCATAAGACTGCACTTATCGGTGAGCTTTGTAGACCGTACTGCTTCAAGAGCGATTACAACACAACGTCACAATCAATGCAGCAACGTATAGTGCGATAATTACAGACTTTTTTTGTGCAACAGTCAAGAATGGACGGAATAGAGTTTTGTCTCTACCTTTTTCGTACGATTTTAGGTGTTGGGGGCAAAAAAATACATTTGAAGAAACTCAATAGGGATACTGGTATAAACAGTACATCTGGCACTCCTAGAACGAGATAACCTGTTTAAAATAGTAAACAACTCATTTTAAGGGATGGTTTTAAGTACCTCAGATATCATAGTCACCACAGTTCACATAATGCGTTCATAACAGACAGCGGATCAGCGTTGCCAAATGTGCACATTTATCTGTATTTTGAAGTTTTTTTTACGCACTGAGCAGTCTTGAAGCTTTTTGTTTCAAAAACTCTGTGTTTCTGTCAATTGTGTAGATTTTGCGGTTTTTAGAATTATGGTTGTTTACTTCGAACTTAGTTATTTTAATTAATTAATTCTGAAGTAAGAATTTCACCCCATAACTGTGGGGAGGTTAACTCGTATCTTTTTTAATGCGACAATGTAATTGCCCCTTTTTTTAACACTGATCCTAATCACGTACGTATGAGTAATATATCTGCTTCACTATTAAAATATCACTCATACGTATGTACTTACGTATTAATGTTATCCAGGTGTTCTTCAATAAAAAAGGCAATTTTATTGCGGAATTTCGATTTTTTTGTTTATTAAATAAACTGAACCGTTTTTGTGTTTCGCTATTTTCTTTTAAATATTAATGTTTTTCCTTTTTTTTCCTTTGAACAATCTCATATTATAAAAAATAATAATCAAGATTTGTTTTATGATTAGAATTATTCGTCGAAATATCTTCAGATAAAATCCCGAAAATTGTAAATTTATGTACTTAGTATAACTGTAAATAAAGATGGATTTATAAATGAAAATGAAAAAGTGTTACGCGATTAGATGTTGTGCTACCTCTTCCATTTTCCAAATAACAGTAAAAACAAAACAGTTTGAAAACAAAAGAAAACTTAAGAAAACGGTTAACACCATTGGATTCAGCGTACTTGAGTTTCGAGCGCCCGCTTATCAGAAAAAAGTGTAAAATTCGACACAGAGTTATTATATATGTACATATAACACAACTAATTCTTTGGGTTCTGCTTGAATAAATAATACACTCTGATATACATTCTTCTTCAAATTTACAGTTTTACTAAGAACAAAATTATGGCAACACTGCAGCAGATACGCGTTTACTAAGATGGTAATTTTGGTATGGTCCGATTCCAACCAAATTAGCGTATGAGAATTAGTTATTTTTGTTTTTGCAAAAAATCTATACCCAATCGATTAATCAATTTTCCAAGGTTTTGTTAATAATGTGGAAAAATATCAACCAATCTAAACAATATCGCTTTGATTACAAATCGTGCTAAAAATTTAATCAGTCTTATGGAACATTTCTAAATACATTTTGTTCTATCGAAGATAAATTATATTCAAGTAGTTATTTGTCCTTAAAACTTTTGCCTTCTTGTAATTTTTTTCAAAATTCAATCGCTTTGGAACTTCCGTAATTTAATATCGAAAAACGTGGACGTGGACGTAGACTTTTAGTGGTAAGATTTGATCAATATTTTACAATAGAAGCGAGTTTTGCAGAGAATAAGATAAATGATAGACGTTTAAGGTTTGGGCTATACTGAGGCATGCCATCAAATTTTTGTTTGGCCTGACATTAACATGATTAGACACAACACCTTTTCTACTAAATGATTCTGATACTTCATATTTGATTACTTCGTGCAAACTGTCAAGTAATACTTGTTTTACTAAACTGAAGTAGCTTTGTAATCGTTTTTAAAGAGTCTTCGGCCTTTACGACAAATTTTTTGTATTTAACCTATTTTTTATAGCTCGTAATAATTCTCAGCGGAAATGATTCCATTTCATTGCAATTCAGTAGTGTTTCAATAATATTTTTTGTGTCGATACTGCTTTGAGCAGTCCACCATTTTTAAATAATTTCAAGTTGTTAAACGCTTAATCCTTAGTGCCTTTCTATATTATGATTGTTGGCAAGCAAGTTTTGCACCAACAGTTGTGAAAGTTAATCTACTTTTATAGTGATTATCTAAAAATAGTCTGAGAATGATAACCGCTCATTGACCGGGTATTGAAGACTCAATGAACATATGAATAGAATCAGAGTAGTTTCAAATCCAACATTCACATTCTGTTGGGAGGAAACTTACGTGAGTGGCATTACTTTAAAATTTTCGAAGTAGACTAAGTACCAAGGCTGAGGGTCGAATGAGATAGGCGTTATAAGCCTTCTGCATTTGTTGGAGGGCCTTTGGGAAAAAATAGTCTCTTAGACTCTGTATCTTATATTGGATATACACAGATGCTAGCCTATCATGCAATCACCGGTGTCATCAGCTCCGCTCCTCAGGCCGGTCTGGAGCATGCCACCCCCTGACATTTTGTCAAATGTGTCCCTGTAAAAGCTGCACTTAGACTCAGGGAAATGGAAACATGGAATAAGGCATGTTTCCATTAGACGCGGTACCATTCTGCAAAAGTGGGTGGACTGATTTTAATGCATCGGACAGATTGGGTGGTACCTACATTGAGCTTCGGTAGAGCTTACCAATATTACCGGTTACCTTCTAGTGATGAGTGAGCAGCTGGAGGCTTAAAGACGGAAACGGGTAGAGGTTTTGGTTTCTATTCTGATGATCTGATGCCTGGGATGCCTGGTCATCGCTACTGTAGGAGTTGTTTGGATGAGAAGAAGTAGAAATCAACACCTTCTTTGCGACTGCCCCGGTCTATGGGATCTTAGACTAAAGCACTATGTCACTTTAATGGTCCGGACTGTCTTAGAGATGCGTCACTGTCGAAGTTGGTTGACATCGTCAAGAGAACTGGTTAACTCAATTAAGAAAACTCAAATTTTTTGATCTTTAGGTGGTGATCTATTTTAGGACACTCCCATGTCTGGCCTTTCAAATCTTCAATAGGGTCTCCAAGTGAACTCGTAAATCGCTTACGAGTCATATATAACTACCTTACCTATGTGAGTGCCAAAAAAAGCAACTTTAGCAGAGTGACATGGATACTCTCTTACCCATTATTTTTGCGTATTTTTGGGAATAGCCTTTTACCTTTCGCAAAACCCTAACAGTTACCGTTTTCACACATGCAAAATTTCATGTTTAGTATGAATGGGAGCTGCAAAACCTACTTATTCATTCTCGTGCAGTTATGAACTGATGATGTGTCCTGGCCAAGAAGTTGTTTAAACCAAAGTTCAGAAACTGTTACTTAATTACAAAAAATCAAAAATAATATATATGGGAGTTGATTTGCATTAATTACCGAGTCATTTAGATCAAATTCACAAAAATTCTTAGGATCTTATCCATTCTCGCCTATTTTTTAACTAAGGATTTGTACTGACTACCAAATCGTTTATACCAAGTTCAGTAACTGCTGTTCTAACCGTTTTCTAGATATATGAAAATCAATATTTACTTTTATCCAATTATGGCAACTTTTTTTCCGATGATTTGTATTCATCATAAAGTTGGGCCAAGTTTATAAACCCTTACTATTACCATTTTGGAGATATAAACATACAAATAAAAATTTATATGGCCTTGGCATCGACCAGTTTAAAAATAAATTGGTACCTAGTTATCCTGTCACATCGTTAAGGGTTTAGAATAGAAATTGTTTGCGCCACTCCCAAAAAACTTAAAGAAAAAAACATATTTTATCTTAAAAATAAAAGAATTATAGGAGTTCTCAAGAAATGTTGGCTCTCTAGGCCAACCATTAACTTCTGTAACAAATCCATATTTAAAAATGAATTGGGTAGTTGGTTATCCTCGTACTCACATTAGGGTTAAATGACTTTTGTTGATTCGACAAAAAGCTTTACGGATAACATAGAAGCGTCCTTTTCAATTTTAGGAATCAAAACATTGCCATACTATGTTCCAACAAAAGAATCTGCAAAATATTTTAAATAAATTTTTATTCTACGAATAAGGAAAAAGAGCTCATATGTAAAAATGTATTGAAGCTAATTTTCCGCTGATTTTGTTTTGGCTATTGCATGTTAACCTTACTATCTTGTCAATCTTTTAGTTTGGTGTGTATGTTGCCACAGATATTACTATGTATTTTGATTTTCTTTTTCTTTAGCACTATCATTTACTCAAGTAGCAGCAACAACTGAAAAACTTTTACATAAACATTAGTATTTGTGGCAATAATGCAACACAGTACTTCTGAACATTTTCCAAGTGCCACCTAACAAATTTTTTTTTCTTTTTATTTAATTTTTCTGCTCTCTAATTCCATTCTATCTTCCTTCAGATCCTTTTTCATTTTTTGGCTGTAAGTTAATATTTTTTTTTTATTGTTGGTTTTTATTGGTTGGTTTTTGCCAGTATAACAGAGTATAACATCATAAAAATTCATACTTAAGTATCTGCTTAAATTCGATGGACACTCTAACGATTTTAATGTAATTTAAATGGCTTTTTGGTTGCAGCTGCATACTCCCTATGAGTATGTACATTAGTACAGTAGCAATGGTTGTCAAAAAAAAAAAAAAAAATTAAAAAAAAATTTAGAAATATTTCTATATATAATATCATATACATATATATTAACGAATCGGTATAGTAAGTTTATAATAGAAATGTTCCACATAATACAGGTTTGCACATTAAAATTGAATATTTTATTATGACGACCAACAAATACATACAGTTGACTCTTTTACAATAGGACATAGGACATAGTACTAAGCAAGTTTTGAGAAGTGTCCTAGCATAGTCGTCAAAATGCTTTCATATAAAACCTATAACAGTTCAGGTTCGAATGTCCAAGTAGCAGGAATTTGTGGAATAGTCTTGTTATCAATAGTATTATTTCACGCTGTATTTACCTTAAGTGTAACTTCTCTTGTATGATGTAAATTGTGAGTCAAGCTTTTTCCCAAACTTAATTTGACATTTCTTTTTTTCAGTGTTTGACAAATTCAATCATGAGAAGGTACACATTTAAGCAGGGTGTTAGGATTATTGGAGACTATTACGAAAATGAGCGTTCAAATCAAAATACACTTCGTGATATCATTGGTTAGCATAATCGACCAAATGTGACCATAGTCGGTAGAATTGCAAATCTCAGCAAACCGGGAAACGTGGAAACACCTGTTTCTGACTGTTTGTTGCGGTTTATGAGCTAGCAGCGTCATCAGGCCGTACTTTCGAAAATGGGGCGGCCATGCAGATACCATGAATGCTGTTCGCTATCGCGAGACGATAACGAACTTCTAGTGGCCAGAAATTGAGGATATAATGATAAGTGGTTCCAACAGGATGGTATCACTTGCTACACAGCCAACAAAACAATGGCTCTTTTGCACGAGTAATTCATGTGATGTGATCTGTTGGACTTCTTTTTTTGAGGATATTTAAAAGAAAAAGTGTACGTCAATAAAATTTTTGTTTTATTTACAATTAACTTCGTGCGTTTTGGTTGGACCACCCTTTATATAGGTCGTTCAGTTTGACCAGCACATCGAAAACTTTATAAAACATTATCGTCTTCATAGTACAAATCTTCAAGTTGCTTCTAAGACCCTTTTTTTAGTATTTTGCTTTGTTGCCACATGATGTTGTCGAGAATACTAGCAAACACCAATGGCAATAAAGTGCACCCATCTACTGTATTCGCCATTGAGTAATACCTGATGTTCTCCAGTTGTACATTTTACCTTTATTAAGCTTAAAACTTTTGCCGAAACTACTATTGTCTCAATGCAGTCCATATTGTACCTCTTTTTGCTTCAAATGCTTTTTTATTGTCAATAAAAATCTTATATTAGGGAGATCGCCATTCCACTGAGTATTATAATTATTAACGTGTTTGCTTGGTCGACACAGTTTCGACGATGGAAAAAGCCCGCTGTAGTTCATACTTTTCTAAATAATTGTGGCCAAGAGTTTTTATGTGTCGTTGAGATGGGTAATTTTTCTCCATTTTTCACAATCCTTTAGGTCGACCTTTTTTTAGATTTAAACTGGTAGACTTTTTCTCCATATACCACAAACCCTATGTTCCATCTATGCATTTACGATACAGGTATGTATTATATTCGTTCAATACTTGGGGTCTGCTAACAGCAGTCTTTCTGAGTTCAGTATAAGTGTATTGCAGTTTATTGATCATGTTGTGTCTGCAGTATACTACCTGGAAGCACGTTGTCGTTAATCACCATTCTGTCGTCCAGAACTTCAACATTTCCTTTTCTTCTCTTTATTTGTTCTTTCGTATTTGTGATCATTTCTTCATGTTTACTTCGAATTATTTGATCTAAATTTCGATTCTTATCCGGTATTTTTCAGTATTATAGCGTACTTGGTTTTAAACGTAATGTCTATGTTATGTTTACATTTGCTTTCAAAATATTCCATTCTTTATTCCAATATTATATTTCCACATTCGTCGATGTTCCATTGTTTTCTTCTATTTGAATATGGAAATATGTACTTAATTTTTGACTTGAAAAACTTTATAAATTTTATAAGTCATTCATTGTAATTTTGTTATTTTTGAAACAAAGACTTCAATAATATCTATTCCGGATATTCTTTGATATTTTTTTAGGTAACTAATATAAATGACTCAGGGTGAATATTGTAAGTTGATCCTGTTGACCGTTTGCGATAAGATACCCAATGTTTTGATTGGGCTTTTATCTGTGATGTCGTGGGATGAATGTAGTTTTCATCTGCAGTTACCTAATTGCATCTGAACAACTCGAAATATTCTTTGAAATTTTCATATGGTTGTGTTTATGGTAGAATGTAAGAAGCAATAACCTATTGAGCGGAAACATTTTTCATTTTGAAGTATTCATGCCAAACCTTGTATATTCTCTTTTTTATCATATAGATTTTCAGTGACCACAAAAATTTTGGTAGATGCCTGTAAAGTGTAACGTACGAAATGTTCTACGAAGTCAGCGATGACATACAAATCTCAAACGCATATTTTGATAAAATGAAAATGTATAAAATTTTACAACATACCAATTGACTATGCTAGTTCATGGTCAAGTAATTCGGAAGGTGAAATGGAAGGTGATGGTCGAGATAGTCATGATTTATCTAGGACATCATAAACGAGAAAACAGTGTGCCAACACAGACTATTGTCACACACATCGCATGGTAAATGTGTGATGAACAGAAGAGTGGAGCTCTTCGTGAAAGATCAGTATATTAACTCCAACCCATAGTAATACGATGGCAGTCCCGAATTGGTAGATCCTGTCTAGGAACACTATTAATAGTTCGCTATCATTGCGTCCATAAAAAACTTCGTTGTTTTTCAAAACATACGACGACAGTAAGAAATCTGCTTACCCTGACAAAGTAATGACTGTAAAATAGAAAAAACTTTTTATATTGGAAACTTCCTTACCTCATGTGAGCACTTGTTAAATTTCATTTAGATTTGTTAACTCGTTAGTATAATAGTAGTTGTTCAAAAGAGGTTCTTTAGTGTTTTTTTTATAATGGAGAAATTGGAAATTCGTGCTGTGATTAAGTATATACATAAGAAAGTTTTATCAGGACAAGAAATTCATAATGTTATGGTGAATGTGTTCGGTGAAAATGCTCCTTCATATGAAACAATAAAAAATTGCGTTGCTGGATTTAAGCTTGGTCGTACACGCATGTAAGATAAATCCCAAAGTGAACGTACAAAAACTGCAATAGTGCCCGATATCATAGCCAAAGTGCATGATATGGTACTAGATAATCGAGGAGTTAAAGTCGGTAAATAGGCAATACCATACACATCTCAAATGATCGAAGAATTTTATTTTGCACCAAGAATTAGAGACAAAAAAGCTTTTTGCAAAATGGGTGCCGCATTTGTTAGCAGTTAACCAAAAACGCATTCGAATGAAATTTCTTAAGTTTGTTTGGATCGATTTAAGCGAAATAAAATAAATTTGAAAAGTCGTTTCATACCTTGTGCTGTAACATGGATTCATCACTGTACACCAGAAGCAAAAAAGCAATTCAAATAATGGGCTGGAGCTGATGGAATTACACCAAAGTATGCCGAAACAGTTTAATCGGCTCGTAAGGTCATGGCAATGGTTTTCTTGAATTAAAAACGTAAATATTTTATTAAACGACTATCTTTAAAAGGTAAAAGAAAAAATTCGGAATATTATTATAACCTTTTGAATCATTTTTTTTGGCATCGCTCTGTCCCACATAACTGTTTTAACAATGGCAAAATTCATCGAATTGTAGTACTAATTGCTTCATTATCCACCTTAAGCTCCTAATTTAGCCACTTCTGACTACCTCTTCCCAAATCTAAGAAAATTCCCTGCTTTACCTCGAATGATGATCCAATGGCAGCTGAAAACTGCATTCGTACAGTCTCAGCTACCTCATGGGCTTTAATCTTCTAATCGTCCCATATCATGCCACTGATTTTATTGACTACTTCTGAATCCAGAAATGGAAATAAGGAATGTATAATATTGGCCAAATTTATGGGCCTTTGACCAGCTGCTTTCCATCCATAAATTATCAGCAACATTTTTTTTTTACTTAGATTCGAAAAGCATGCCGGTTATAGCATGTTCACACGGCAAGGTTTTTCACTCTCTCATTCAAATTTCAACTTCTAATTATGATCCGAATTAGATAATTTAAGAGCGAATCACCAAAATTGTAAATAATTGAGTTTCAATTACCCTGTGGAAAAATAAATCAATATTGTTACATTTATACCTTTTTAAAACGTTTGAGTTTTTCTAAATTGCGTCAAATAAAAAAAATAACGCGAGTTTATTGTTTTACTTATACAGTCCTTTATTCATGTTTGTACAGTATCCAACTTATTTATCTTGCAATTAATATACAAATTAATTCAACACTTTTTTTTACACCTTAATACGACTTTACACTTTAACTGTTGAATTACAACTGACTGACGTAGGTAAAGCAGAACTTGTCTGCCATCAGTTTCGAATGTTCTAATAAGGTCTAAAATCTTCTAAAACCTTCTATTCAGCTACTAAATTCAGCTACGTTGTTTTGCAAAAGTTGGATTTGTAACACCGTTCAATACGCAATTCGTAACACTGTAATTAACTAAAAATCTCACAATAATGTTTTATAGCTCCAAAATTTCTTGTTTTGGTGTATCTTTTCTTTTGGCATTTTTATTTTTGTAACAATATGGTATCTAATTCCTACCGTGGTTTGTCTACGCTAAATTTGTCTATGTATTTAACTGTCAAACTTTTCCGTTTTTTAAGGCACAAATTAGCGTCAAATTACAAAACAATACAAAAGAAGAAGAATCAACATAACGAATTACAAAGGCGCCATGTGAACAAGGTAATTCGTACATGTAATTCAAACAAAAAAAAAGTAGTTCGAAGTCTCGTATTTGACTTCTAAAAATTGTATTATGTTTAGTAACAATTAATTTATTGTTGCTCGCACAGTTGCTATACATTTTTTACTTTGAAATCGAAAAGCAGGCTACATTAAAACCCATTATTCCAGTGCATACTGTATCATCTAAGCAAAAATATATACTAATATATTTTTATATATACTAATATATTTTTGTCATTAAAATATGTTCCCTGTCGTAATAATAAAAATTTTGTTGTTTACCTGCAACTGGCTGTGCTGCTATTGCAGTTTCAATTGCTGCTGCATGCGTTTGAGTGTTTGAAATATTTGATTATAAAAGCGTGACAAGCTTAATTTTATTTTTTTTTTTTTTACGGTTTGTGCTTTTATAACGATGTTAAAATTTAATTATATTTCAGGTATATTATTTTACAAACATATTTTTTAATGAACGTACATAACGACCATATTTTTCGATGCAAATTTGAAGTAGACTATGAATGAAAACTATTTCGGGAATTGTGAGAAATTTCCGGGGAAAATAAAAATACTAATGGGTTGTAATAGTAAAATAGTTTTCGATAGTAAGGCAGGAAAAAAGGAATAAAAACAATTTGAATAAACTTTTAATGAATACTTAAACAAATTTTAGATGCTTCATTAAAAGGTCTAAAATAGAGTGCAAAAATAAAAATTAAATTTTTGTATAACAAATAAATCGAAAGAATAAACAAATAAATCGAAAGTGATGAAGCTGTTTGTGTTAAATTAATTTGACAGCTATTTAAAGCAGACAAAATCATTCTGTGCATAAAAAAATGCTCCAAATGCTCCTGGTAAGGCAAAATGACAAATTCTTGTCCGAAAGTTTTCATATGGTCGTTGTGGATAGCAAATGCACTAGTATTCACATATTATGTAGGGGATCAACCAAATCAAAATCTAATTCTTAATAGCCTTCTCAAAAGGACTATTATATTGACCAAAACTATGTATATTGTGTTTTACGGTGTTTTTGTTACGTTCCTCTTGGGAGCATATCCTTCAAAAAAACCTCTTTGCCTTGTTTCAGTTTCCTTTTAATTAGTACTTAATTTGTCTTTCAGCTAAACAGGTGATTACGACTACTGCAGTAGTTCTTATCATATTTGCTTATCATGAACTCCTATCTTTCTTTTTTCCTATTCTTTTGCAATAGGTGGCGCCGCGTGTTCTTTCTAGAATGGTTTTGTAGTTCGTCAATTATACTAAACTAGAGTAATCACTTCCGCGTTGCCGGAAACCTTTGTGTGGTAAACGCTTTTTGACCCATATGGATATATAACGAAAACTTAAACTGCTACCGTTTCCTGTACATGCAGAATTTCTTACTTTTTTTAAATGGAGGTTTGTACTGACTGCCAAGTTATTTAAACCAAATTTAGAAACCTCAACTCAATTCTCACGATATACAAAATTTATGATTTAGTTTGTATGGGAGGTACCAAGACCACTTATTCGATACTGCCCAATTTTTAACTGATGGTTTGTACTATCTAAGAAGTCATTTAGAACATTCCGTTCTAGTCGTTCTCTAAATACTATTTAATTTGTGTCGTGAAAGCTACACCCATTTAATTTTGCTTATATTTCGACTGATGGTGTGCATTAAGTACAACGTTATTTAGACCAAATTCAGAACCTTCCAAAGACATACAAAAATCAATATTTATTTTGCGTGGGAAGTGCTATTCCCCCTTATTTAATTCGGCCCACTTTTTGACTGACAATTTGTATTGACCACAAAGTTAGAGACTCTTACTATTACATTTTTAAAGACAACGACATATTAATACAAATTCTATATGAGGGTGGAACCGCCCATTCGAAAAATAGTCGCACACCAAATGAAAGCAGTCTACATATGTATACTTTTTATATACACAGTTTTAAAAATATTTTCTAATTCCCACAAAGTTTAAATGCTGTAACAATTTCCGTTTTGAAGTAAAACTTATATCGGGTCCGCCATCTAACGTTTTTTTTTTAACTAGGGCTTATTTCGTGAATGGTAACACTTAGCTCATGTCTGATTTGACAGATAATTAGTTTCATCCTTCCGCTGAACGAATATGATTGTGTATACGCTTGAACAACGCTGGGAATCTGGGCCTGCGATCGACTTACAGAAGATACCGATTTTGCCAAAAAAAATCATCTTTTCAGATGAAGCTTATTTTGATCTTGGCGGGTATGTAAACAAGCAAAATTGTAGCATTTGGAGCACAGAAAACCCGCACGCATACAATGAAAAGCCGATACACCCAAGACGAGTCACTGCTTGGTGCGTATTTTGGTCCAGAGGCATAATTTGGCCATTTTTCTTCGGAAATGAGGAAGGACTGGCCGTTACAGTCAATGGCGATCGTTATGGGGCCATGTTGAACAAATTTTTGTTCACAAAAATTGAAGGGAAGGATACTATCAACATTTGGTATTAACAGGACGGCGCTACATGCCACACAGCCGATAATACACTCAGTGTTTTGCGCCCTGTTTTTGAAGATTGCATTATCAGCCATAGAGCTGATGTCGTTTGATCACCTCGGAGCTGTGATTTGACACCGCTGGGCTATTATTTGTGGGGTGCCGTCAAAGATAAGTGTTACGCCAACAAGCCAGATATAACTGGTGAAATACAGCTGCACACAATCGATAATGTGCTTAAAAATTGGACCGATCGTGTAGGCTACTGCATGGCCAGCCGAGGCAGCCATTTGAATGAAATTATTTTCCATTATTAACCGGAAGTATTGCACTTTCAAATAAAAAAAGAAATTTGAGAAAATATTCAGTAGCTTTTCTTTATAGCATTTTCAAAAAAAAAAAAATATTTATTTGGCGGACCCTTTTATATTGTAAATGGATTCATTTATATTGTAAATGGATTCACTCTAACGTCAATAACTCGCGAACCAAATTACCTACATACTCGCATGCACATAAAAACCTTGGTATTGACTTCACCTTTCGTTTAGTGGCTTACAAAATACGTAGTTGCATTTAGAGAATATCAAATATATATATATATATATATATATATATATATATATATATATATATATATATATATATATATATATATATATATATATATATAGTATATATAATTATATATATATATATATATATATATATATATATATATATATATATATAGTATATATAATTATATATATATATATATATATATATATATATATATATATATATATATGTATAGATTTAAAACCGTGATGAAAATTATCCATGTCCTCGTTTTAGTATTTAATATGGTGTTTTTTTAGGTTAATGGGTTTGAGTTGGCAACACTTCTTTATTTGACAAGCGATTTTAGATCTGATTGTTGCTTTGTGTGTGGTTTGATATTTCATTATGGATAGAACAAAGCAACGCTTGTAAATTGTTGGAATTTGTTTTTATGAATATAATGCTTCTTTTCTGTCAAACTTGTCGTTTATTTGGTCCATTTTATAGCGTAAATAATCGGTCTTCAAAGTGTCTAATTTGAATTATAATGGATCGTTTTCGGATCACGTTTACTCTTACTGATAATGTTCATCCCGTGGGATGCCGATCACTGTGCATTGAAAAATCTGTAACCACTATACAGGTAAGCATTGAATAAGATCGAAATCAATCGATTCGTCTTATCTTAAAAACTTTCAAGAAAATAAAGCCAAGTAACGTTAACTTTAACTCTAGCATTACCTGTATGATTATGCTTTATATTATTTGGTTGAATTAATATTACTCAACACATAGTTTCTCAAGGAACTCCCGCTATTCTAATACATTTTACAGAATGTATTGAAACAATTTGAAATATTATTCGACCAGGTACTTTAGCAGTTCGATTAATTGCCAATATAATTGCAGGGCATTTATTACTCACACTTTTTGGTAATACAGGACCTTCTATATCCTCAATTTTGTTAGTTCTATTAATTATTACACAAATTTTTCTTCTAATTTTAGAGTCTGCAGTAGCAATAATTCAATCATATATTTTGCAGTTCCTAGAACTCTTTATTCTAGTGAAGTAAATTAATGTCCACTCATTCAAACCGCTCACTCCATTTATTTGACAATAGTCCAGTTGCAGGTATAGTAAAATAATTTCATCTTAACTGTATACCAATGATGACGAGATATTTCCTGTGAAGGAACTTATCAAGGTCTACATACAGAAGCAGTTACCACAGCATTACGATGAGGTATAATTATATTTATTTTATCTGGAATTTTTTCTTTTATTTCATTTTTTTGAGCATTTTTTTACAGTAGTTTATCCCCTTCAATTGAATAAGGAGCTCTATGACCTGCTATAAGAATTACATCATTTATTCCATTTCAAATTCCACTACTCAATACTATAATCTTTTTAATCTCTGGAATAAAATTACTTGAGCTCACCACAGATTAATAGAAGAAACTATTCCCAAACTACTCAAAGTTTATTTTTTACTGTTATTTTAGGTATTTATAGTATGCGCTGCCAATTCGGCGAATGACTAAAGCACAATTGATATTAATGTTGAATTTCCATTAAAATTTTTGTTCTCCGATGAAACTTATTTTTGATTAAATGTGCACGTAAATAAGCAGAATTATCGCATTTGAAGTAAAACATCATAACATACACAGAAAATTACTTTTTGGAGAGCGTTATTGTCTGCGAAGTGAATGGTTCATACGTTTTCTAGAACTATGATGGTCAGAATGTTACTGCTAATGGTTAGAAATTTTTTTCGTAACCGAAAAAGCTGGCATTAATCTTGGTGAATACAATTGATTTACTGAAATAAACCCATTTAACCTCATTGGATCATTTTCTTTGGAGCTAAGTCACTTGTCTACGACAATAAACCAGAAAAATTGAACACCTAAAAATCAATATTAGAAGAGTTATTGTCGGATTCCGTTGCATATGCAGCGAAAATTTTGTTAATATTTGTGCGCTAATTGCGCCCTTTACGCTCCCGCCGTCTGGCCAAATTCCTGAAATCATATTTAAACATTAATGTCACAAAATTTTCTATCCAAAAAAGTTTTGTTATAATTTTTTTTCTTTGTTTTATTATAATTTATATTTGTGTACCTGTAAAAAAACATCCGATAAATGGATTTTCGAACAAAATTTAGTTTTAATTACCCCTGCTGAGAGCATGAGGCTTCCACAAAGCAACCCCATCTTACTTACGGTATGCTGCTTTTTTTGTGTTATACACTTTTAGCAATCTCTTCAGTTGTAACAATATGTTGTTGCACTTGTGACAATATACATATGTACCCAAAGAAATATGTGGTTATAGATTGCACACACATAAAATATTGAGATTCATTAAAAATATTTAAGATTCTGTCTGTAAAGCTATTCATTTAAGGTGTCAAACTTTGTGCTACACCTAGCTTCACTAAATGTTGTGTATGCCAATAAACAGGTTCATTTTGATATGTAAAAAACTAGTATTTTTATGCGAAATCGTCGAATCTTTATTTAACTGTAAAATGGAGGTTATGTCATTGATTATGAAAAACAATATCAGCCAAATGGCCGCAATGGCAACGCTTGCAAGTTTATATTCTTTTCAGGAAATTATTCATTACCGATTCATACATTTGCCGCTGAATGTCCTCGATAACTGCACTAATTTCGTCTTTCGGGTTTTGAACTGATTGTTGGCCATTGGCATAGACCCAAAAAAAGTCTAAAGGTGTTAAATCAGAAGATTCCGGTGGTTAATTGTGAATGACTCTTCGAGAAATCACACGGTCAGGAAACTTGTCAAGCAAAAGAGCAATGTATCGTAATTTTTTGGCACGTAAATATCGTCCACTTTAATAAGCATGTTCCAATTCTGGCCGTATAAAATCAATCATTGTTCGATAGAACGAACTATTCATTCACCATAATGGATACTCCAGCCTTATTTCTGAAAAGTAAGGTCCATATATACCGCCATACCAAAATGCGCTGTAAACAGTCACAAATTGAGGATGGTATGCTTTTCAATAATAATTCTTGTGTTTTCCGAGCCCCAAACGCGGCAATTCTGCTTGTTAACGTATCCTTCGATTTGAAAATGGGTCTCAAAACTCACGATGATTTCTCGATGAAAATCAGCATCAGTTTAGTCAGTCTTAAGGACTCTACCATCAGAAACAGGGCATTGTTGCTGATTGTCGGACATGAGTCCTTGTGTTAACTGAACTGTAGAAACCTTAAAACCTATGAAAAATACAGTGTAATGTCGATTGTTGAATGCCCAATTAAAAAATAGACAAACCTGTATATTATCAACACTATGAAATACAACGGCAAAATTCGGTTCTACACATCACTAACTTGTCCCAACCGCTAAAAAGTTTTCAACCAGTTGCACAATTAATGTCCAGGAAGGTTCTGGACGACGACCAAAAAATGCTTTAGTTCTGCCAAGCGTAACCGTGAAATTTTCACAATTTTTATAGCAGATTTTAATAAGCAGTTACAGGCTGACTCAAGCAGTTACAGGCTAACTCGTAACAATTGTTAGTATTTCGACTTCATTATTATTTTTGTCGCATACTGTTCTCATTGAAATCACTGTAAAATATTTTTTAATTTTACTTTAAAGTTTAATGATGCTATTAGGTTTGGATCCATCTGGTCAATTTTCTTTATCTTTTGTTTTAACTACGGAACGATTCAACATATTAATTTAAGACTTTAGCTCAGGTGGTATTTTTTCATTTCATAACTTCATTTTGTGTTCTATGATGTAAAGGAAGATAATAAAATATAAAGTAGCAAATCTTAGGTAAATGATCATTATGGTCTATTCATGTTCATCGATTTTTGATGAATGAATTTCACAGAATATGTGCAAAAATCGAGATTTCTCAACAAATAAAGGACGTTTTAGACAATAAAAGCCAATAATAAATATAGTCGCACAAATGTTTTCTGAGTTCAATGCAATGTGTTCCTCTGCTTCACTTGGTCCCGTGATTGCTTTGGAATTTATCACGAACAACACTAATAATAATAAATTTTGGGATCTATTGTACTTTAATTTATATTTTAAATAAAGACCGATTTTTAAATCCCTTCTGCTATTAGAGAATTTGGGATAAAAAATTTCCGTTCAACCCATATCTGCTATCTGCCATCTGGGAGAGCAACTTTTTTTCCGTAACTACTATTAGGCCAAAGACTACGAAATTATAACAAAAAATTAAATCGTTTCAGCTGAAATTGTTTGGTCGGCAAAGAGTTATAAAACAATATATGCAACAACATGGTCCTTTACCTAATATTAGAAGGTTATTTTTTACATAGCAACTGGGTTAACATATTCTTACGAAAATGAATACACCTGAAAAGATACAACAACATTTAAAGCTACAAACTTTATATATTATGGAAATGATTCTATTGGTTGGTGTCAAGGCTACGAGTGTATAACAGTTGTATCTATTTGGACAGTGCTACCGATACAACTATGAATCAAACATGAAATAAATCTTTAAATTACATTGAAACGTAACTGAATAGCAGATTGTAGAATATACTAGAACGTTCGAAACTAATGTAGAATGAGTATAAAATCCGGGACAATTACCTCAGTCAGTCAAATATAATTTAACAGCCAAGCAGTAAAGTACTAAGAGTTTAATAAGTGTTGAATAAATTTTTGTATTAAGTGGAAGTTAAATAAGTTGGACATTGTGCATAAAGTTCATTTAATTAAACGCAATCTAAGAGAACTTAAAGGTTGCAAAAAAGGTTTAAATGCAACAATATTCTGTCTATAATGCTATTCATTCAAGGTGTAAAATTGTATTTTAAAGTAGTTGCACTAAATAAAGCAATTAAAAAAAAATTACATAGACTCGTATATACAAATATATTTCCATTTAAAAAAGTAAATGAAGAAAAAACCGAAATTTATTTGCTTTGTTAATGAAAATTTTGTTGAACGCTTGTAGATCCAATGGGAATAGTAATTCGTGTGCAACAAACGGTATTGTTTTCTTTTTGTATGACAATTACAATTGTTATGCAACATGATTTGGAGTTATTACTGTTGTTGTTTTTTTATAAGAAATTCATTTTTTTATTATTGTTTTTGTTTTAATTTTTATTGTAAATTTACAATAGAGATACAATTTCAACTAAAAATGTTTTATTCCATTTGTTCATGTTCACGTTCTTTTTTGTTTTTCTTGTCTTTTTATTAATGTGAAAGGCAGTCTTAGAAATGGATTCAATTTTTTTTATTGTTTTCTGTATGCAACAAACACAAATATTAAGCTCATGCATAGGTATGTGTGCAACTACCTCGTCATTGCAATACATATAAAGTAAAGGAAAAAACTTTACAAATGTAATCCTTGTGACGTTGCTTTTGTTTTAATTTTTTTCTTTTCTTTTTTGGTTAAAAAAAGAGAAATTTACGCTCTCAGTATTACAATTACACATTGTGTGTCATAATTTGAGCAATTACATGTCACTGTGACATGTTCGTTGCCATAAACAATATTGTTGCATTGTGTCTGCTTTCGTTGTTATTGTTTGTTGCTTCTTTTCTGTTGTTGCAGTGTTTTCAGTTTGTTACTCTTTTTAAATTTCATTGTTTTGATACAAAAATAACAGCATGTTTTTTGTGAAAAGTTACAAAACAAAGAAGGGGGCGAAAAGGAATCAAAACTAGAAAAGGATGATTTCATTTGAACAAAAGGAATACAAAACGACAATAACTGTTCGAAAAAGAAAAGAACAACAAATATAAATTGTGCAATAGTACGGAGAGAGTTCGAAAATTCAGTGAAGATTTTTTAACATAGGCTTAGTAAAATAACAACAGTTGTCAAGATTCTCAGAATGTTCGTTGGTTTAGTCGATGAGCTCCTCTTTTACACAAATATCTTTCTAATCTGCCACTCACTACTTTAAATTAAAAAAAAAAAAAAAAAAAACAAGAATAAGTCGCAAAGAATTAAGTCCGGAGGTAACAAATTGAAGTCCAACTCATGAATTTTGTCCGTAGTAATTACACAAGTTGTTTAAATTTTAAATCCGTCTAAAAGCTCTAGATGAAGATAATCGATGTAAAAGACAAACAACCAACCCAAAAGTTTGAATCAGAACTTTGTTCTTTAAACACTGAAGGTATATAATACTAATCGGTCTGCACTGGAAAGATGCACGATAAGTCTATTGTGTCTACATACTCCATCATTCTGGAGGTGTTTTAACTCATTACGTTAAAATTTGTTTACTTAAATTTTTTTCAAACAATAATTGATAATAATAATAATTTCAAAGATTTTTTTTTATAAAACAGCCAGTTAATTGCAGGTGCACGTCGCTACCCCTCTCTTAACTATTATGTTAAATGCTATGCTAGATTAATTTTTTACTCTTTTTATCTTCCTATCAAAATCCAATCATTTGTTCCTTCCACAAAGACACTGTAGTTTCTGCATATAGTCTTCAAACAAACACATATTTATTTTTTTATAGTATACGTACATATATACTTAGACAGCTTTTATGGAGTGTAATTTCTACAAATCCCGGTTTTTGGCTGATGAGAATAGGTAACGAAGCTTACATAATTATCGCTCCCCACATATACAAAATCCAATATTTAGTATGAATGTAAGGTGCCACGCTCGTAGAAATATGATTGGAACCAAATTTGACGATTGTCGACATAATAGTTTTTTAGATATTCGATAATTAAAATTTGCTTTGTATGGGGTATACCTCTCCACCAGATTATATCCACCCTATATTTTTTAGAATAATATAATTCTTTAGATATGTGATTATTAATATTTGGTTTGTATAAGGTGTACCTTTTCCCCTGACCATATCGAAAAAATGTAGCCTATGTCTCTTTCCAGGCGTACAGGATGATACAGTGAAAATTTAAATAAAATTTGTTTAGCCATTTAGCCGTCGGCAGTGATCACGAGCTTATCACAGGCGAAATCAAGCTCAAATTTAAATGTCGAAGAAAAATATTGGAGTCGCAAGGCGAAATCTTCTCTACCTAAAGCAACTCCAGAACAGGAACGCATTGGCCATGGCAATACGGGAACAGTTACCAACAAAACAACATCACACATGGGAGGATATCAAACCAACATACCATCAAATCGTAGAAGAAACACAGCTGGCGAAACAGCTTAAAAAAGCTGCACGAAGAGGGATAAGAAAGTTCCTAGAAGGTCTAACAAGAACAGCAGAAGAAGCAGCTGAACAGAATAACTTGAGAAAACTACACCAGACGATAGACTATTTCATAAATAAAAAGTGTAGCAGGAACCACGCAGTTACTGATCGCAGTGGCACAATTGTCTCGAATAGTGAAGCACAGATGGAAAGATGGAAGGAACATTTCGAGGAAACTAGCAACGTAACGGACACAGATGAAGATATCGAAATGTACCATAACGACCCTATGCAAAATACATTGAACATAACATGTAACTCTCCCAGTTTGAATGATTTAAAAGAGACAATAACAAAATTGAAGAATAATGAAGCTGCAGGCGAAGATCGCTTACAAGCGGACATATTATGGGCAGAGATTATAACTGCAGTTGAATTACTACGCCTTCATATAACATCAGCATGGGAGGAAGAGAGGCTGCCATCGACTTAGGGGCAGACATGACAACTGCAGCTGAATTACTACGGCCTGATATCACATCAGCATGGGAGGAAGAGGGGCTGCCATCAACCTGGAAGATACACTATATACAAGATACTAGCAGTCATAATACAGGAAAGCCTTCAGAGTAAACTAGAGAACATATTGCGAGACGAACAGGCCAACACTCTACGCATCAAAATAGAACAGTCTCTAGAATGGCGTACCCCTCTATACCTTTTCTTCGTCTATATAAAAAAACCTTCGATACAATCAAAAGGACTGCCATATGGAAAGCATTGAGAAGAAAAGGAGTACCACAGAAAATAATCTGAATAATAACAGCAATGCACGAGAATTCAGCCAACCATTCCATACTAATGCTGCAATAAAGCAAGGATGTCCTCTACTATTCACCATTGTACTCGATGAGATCGTGAGCGAAGTCTGTTCACAAAGGAGAGGTATAACACGGAGTCTCATACGACAACTCGAGGACCTGGATTGTGCGGACGATATTTGTCTACTCTCACACAAGATCTCCAACGTGCAGTCAAAATCAAATAACTTGGAAGAACTGTCTCGCAATGAACTTGAGATAAATATCCAAAAAACCAAAGCTATGAGAATTAATAACAATAGCACAGAAAACGTCATACCACAGGGCCAACCAATTGAGTATGCAGATAGCTTCTGCTATTTTGGAAGCACAATGTCAACAAACGGCGGTGCAAAAATAGTCGTTAACAACAGGCTGAACAAAGCAAGGTCGGCATTCGGACGATTATGGAAAGAAGAATGGAGAAGCTCATATATATCCAAGCAAACCAATCTCAGAATATTCAACGCATGTGTAAAGTCAATTCTGTTATACGGCAGTGAAACCTGGCTTGTTAGTGTCTAACACCATCACATAGAAGCATCTGGCGTTCACCAACAAGTACCTAAGAATCTTAAGCAAGATATTCTGGTTTAACACCATAAGTAACGTAGATCTATTGAATTTAACAAACGAAGAGCCCATACTGAAGCAGATAAGGCAAGGAAAGTGTAAACGGATCGACCATACCTTAAGGAAAAATCCCAGTAGTATTACAAGGATGGCGCTTGAATGGAATCTTCAAGGATCAAGAAACGCCGGGCGACAAAGAAATATCTGGCGATCCACAATTATCCAAGTACTAAGGTAAAACAATCTTACATGGGAAGAGGCAAAGACAACAGCAGCAAATAGTGTAAGATGGAAATGCTTCTGATTTATTAGTTCGCAAATGGTTTTCATCGAAATCTTTGGATCTAATTATGATTAAGTTAACTTCGTTTGCAAAGCGAACATTTCTTATCTAATAAGCCATAGGATTTAGCTTAGGCCTGAGCCTGTATATACTCCTAATGTAACCATGTATGACGGACAACAATTTTCAGTTTGATAAACTGTCTATAATTATACTTACGAAATTCTCGGTTAAGTTAATATCTTCTCAAAGCTGTGATTATTTTTGTTGGTATGACCACAACTTCATTCAGAAAACGACATTTTAAGCTTTGACATTCATGATGCAGAAACCTTATAGATTTTGTTAAGCCTTTCCTTGATGCCGACAATGGCTGCAAGTAATATTTATATTGTTAAGAAAATCAAGTTTGAAAACCACTGTCACCACTATCGTTTATTACATTGCTAAAAAAATAAACAAAAGCCACAAAAACAACCACGTACTTGTTTACAAATAAAAATAATCTACAACAACAAAGCAAGCAGGCAACTCAACAAACAAGAAAAAACAACAACACAATAAGCAATGAAACAAACAAGATGTTTACGAACAGATCGTTGCTTTAGAACTAAAGAAAATAAAATGTAAAGAATTGGAGTATACTTGAAATATCGAGAGATTCGAGAGCCTTATAAGCATATCGATGCGGATAGCATTCAGTTCTTTTAATGTAAACTCAGCGAGTACAGTTTAAGTTTTAAGCTTAGCATGTATAGAGTTTGTTAGCGTAATCACAGTGTAACAAGTTTATTTGGTGTAAACTCAGTGAATAGAGTTAAACTGGTTTGCATTCAGTGTAAATTGAGGTTAGTGTGGTTAAACTCTAGCTGAAGAAGTCGTGATCGAACCTCAGTTGCGACAGCGATCGGGTTGAAAAATTTTAGGTTGAAAGATCTGTGTGTAATTTTTTGAAGGACTACAAGGAGTTAAATTGTTGTTGTCTGAAAAATGGTTACGAGCAGTAAAGCATAAAACTGTGTTATTAAAAAATGTGTTTAATTATTAAATTAAATAATAGCAATATTTTTTATTTTATATCTATTAATATAGAAGAAGAAGAGTCTGTCACATAAAACCGCCGAACTATAAAACTACCCTCGTACTGTTTAAAAAATATTTCATTACAAAACAATACAAAGATGTATTTATATAGAATAGTCAGATTTACAGCAAAAGCAAAAAAAAATTGTTGCTGAATTTTTTATTGCAATCGTTTACAACCATCAACACCAATGCCAGCATATTCAACACCATTATCTCTACACCACCTAACAGTAGCCTGCCTCTTTGCAACAACATCACTATCATTATTGTCACACAGAAAACATAATCATCACCAACGCCATTTTTTTATTGTTGTTAGAAGTGTAAGTCTTTGGATTACTGTTCTACATGGTTAGATATTGTCTAAAAAAAATTTTACTTTTGTTGTTATTGTTGTTGAAGAAAATAAAAAAAAAAAAAAAACAATAACAATTGCTCCTCTTTCTATACGAATGTATTCAAGAAGAATTCGAGCAACAGAAAACAAAAAAGAACATTAAAATCCCTGGTAATCTTTTACAAAATATTAAGAACAGAACAATAATTTTTACAAACAATTTGTTACTGCGATAAATTTTTCAAAACGCAACAAAAAATCTTTTGATTTCTTTATGAAGAAATATGAAATATTTTTTATTTTTTCTATTTTTTTTTTTAGAAATAAAATACAATAAGGACACTCAACATACTCGAACATGTAATAAAATTGTAAATCAACATGTTTTTTATTGACTTCAATATGAATAAACGGTCCATCAAAACTAAGCTATTGTGTACTGGAAACAAATCGTTTATATTCTAAACTACAATATGTACACAACCTGTAGCAGAAATGAAAAAAATAACTGAACAATAACTTTTATTAAGCTTTGTCTTAGAAGATAGAAAGCCCAAATATTTTTAAGAAACAGCTTGGTAACACTTCTTTAGCGATGTTAATAGGAAACCAAACAAGGCGATTTGTATGAACAAAAATCAATTTGTTTTCTTTTAGGTCTATATATACACTCTAAGAAACGAGTCAAAGAGCTAACTCAAGTAATGCAAACAGGCCAGATCTTGTGTGCCGTTATACTTAAAAGCGAAAGGGCTCTATACGAGCAGTGCGTACGTTCTGGAATTCTTACTTTTCCGCGAAGAAGTAATAACTTTTGGTAATTCATCAAAAGGCTTAGAAAGAGGGCCAGTTCGGTTCCAGTCCTTATAAAGAATGACCAAATATTCACTAACCCGGTTGAAAGGCAATCCTTCTGACTGAAATGTTTGCAGTTAATTCCAACTTCCCGAAGAGCGTTCAACCAGTGCACGAACTATTCTTTTGAGCCCATGCTGTAATCTTCAGTGCCTCTTATCGTGCGGGTGTTTTTCCATTTTGCTAGAGAGTTGCCAACGTAACGCCAATCCCTAAAAAGGGTGATGCTAGTAACCCTGAAATTTACCGCCCAAATTCAATTTGTTTAGAATTTTCCAAAGTTATGCAGAGTATGATTAATTATCACCTTGTTAAGTATTTAGAATCCAACAATTTGCTGAGCGATCGCCAGTATGGTTTCTGTTTCTCTCTGAAAGGTGGAATAGGTCTATTAATTGGTGTTGATATTTCCAAGACGTTTGACAGAATCTGGCGTAAGGTTCTCTTATCAAACATATTGCATTTGATGTCGGTAATCACTTTTCTCGATTTATATCGAGCTTTATCAGAGATCGGCTTATAAGAGTGGTTATAGATGGGATTTCATCCGACGAGTTCAGAATAAATTCAGGGGTACCGCAAAGCTCTGTTCTTTCTCCAACATTATTTCTAATACTTCTTAACGACTTTCTTTTCCTCACTTCTTCAGTAAACCACTTGGCGTAAGTCTCTGAGTGGGGTCGCAAACATAGTCGACTTTAATGCGAGCAGGACCAGTGTTGTTTTCTGACACACAGACGTGGTGCTGTGCTGTCATCTGTGTCTTTTTCTTATATAGGTATTAAGGAATCAGATGATCTTGATGTACTGGGCATAAGAATTCACTGGGACGTTCATTTGATTGATCACATATTTCAAGTGCCTCGGTTTTTAAGATGTTGCGAAAATTGGTTCCCTCCATCTGATATAGTTAATATATAGAAGACCTATATCAATATATAATTGTAATAATCAGAATAATATATTATTCGAATAATCAGAACGATGTATGAGGATGCAGAACTTTCAGTTCATCACAACTGGAATATTAGCCAACCATTCCATCTACACCAATGCTGGAGTTAAACAAGGATGCCCACCATCACCTCAGTTATTCACTACCGTGCTGGATGACATAATGAGCAAAGTCTGCCTTTCAGTTCTTCACAAAGGGAATATCAGCCAACCATTCCACACCAATGCTGGAGCTAAACAAGGATGCCCACTATTACCTCAGTTATTCACCATCGTGCTGGATGACATAATGAGCAAACTCTGTTCGAAAAGAAGAGGGATAACATGGAGTCTCTCACGCCTACTCGAAGACTTGGACTATGCAGATGACAATAAAAGGGCTCAATAAACCGAGAGCGTCATTCGGACGATTGCAGTCAGTATGGAGAAGTTCACATATATCCGGACGGACTAAGCTCAGAATATTCAACTCATGTGTTAAATCAATACTGCTGTATGGCAGTGAAACCTGGCCTGTATCGAATAACATCACACAGAAACTTCAGGTATTCATTAACAAGTGTCTCAGTATCATATGCAATATATTCGGGCCTAACACCATAAGTAACACAGAACTGTGGAGCATGAATAACGGGAACCCATACTGAAACAGAAAAGGAAGAGAAAGTAGGGTTGGATCGGTCACACCATCCGAAAAATCAAGAGAGTATCACCAGAATGTTACTCGAGTGGAATCCTTAAGGCTCAAGAAATCGTGGTCGGCCAAAAACACCTGGAGACATACAATTATCCAAGAACTAAGACAGAAGAACCTAACAAGGGAGGAGGCAAAGTCAACAGCAGTAAACCGTGTTAGATGGAGATGCTTTGTGGAAGTCATATGCTCCCAAGAGAAGTAACGGAAAGTCTATTTTGGAGCTTCTCGACCGCGTACAGGAGAATGCTATGGCATGGTAGCCAATAATATAAATTCGTTGGAATGTCGTCGCAATGTAGCGTGTGTTTCATTGTTCTATCGGTACTATAACGTAATGTGTTCTGACGAAATTAAGGAACTACTTCATAGTAATCATATATTCTTACGTAGTACTCGTATTTATCGTAGAGCGCATTGCCTTGTAGTTGATTTTACAGTAAATAGCACAGCGCATTGTAGAGAAAATTTATTCTTTGGTTCGTTTTTGGAGCAATCTTCCTTCGAATACCTTACCTGCCAGCAAATTTAAGACGAATGTCCATAGACAGTAGTCTATCTTTCCTCCTCCCCACAATCTATTTTGCTAGTACCAGCACAATGCACTGTATGACTATGGGTTATCCACTGAGTGCTGGTATCAAGTGAAAAAAAATGAACTAATCCTTAAAAATACCGTAAAAGTCTTCAGGATTGTATGGTATTTTCTGCGTAACTTTAAAACTCATACAAGAAATTTTATTTAAAATTTTTACTCTACCAATGAACATCAGTCTCGTGTTGGTTGGTTTGGGTGGTATCCTTGAAACAGATGGTCAATTAGCACCATTAGGCCGTTTTGGTACCACAAGTCGCATCCAAAAATAAAGAAGCCTGAGATCAGGATGTTACACAACTAACGTCGTCTAGTATAATCAGATAAATAGGAAAAGGGAAAAAACCTGCTCTCCTATATCCAGTATGCTAAGCCTGCTTCTATGCATACCTGATTATTCACCAAACAGATGAGCCACCTCACTGTCGTACTCTCATCAAAGAAACGGCAATTCGGAACAAGTAAATTTTCATTTCCAACTTCATTTCGCTTTTCTTAGAAATAATAGTCTTAAACATGTAATGCTCTCTGCATACTCTAAGTAAACTGAAACAGCCCCCTTTCGAACTGGCATTTCGGCAACCTCGTTTTACTCAATACCACAGTATCCGGGACCCAAAGCAGAGTATAACGACAATTTATGCGGTTTTGGTTCCCACAACATATCCCGATCAGCCTTGATGTGGTTACTCTCGTTGTCAGAGCCAATATCGCACCCTGGCCCTGATGTTCTTGCTGACATAAACATCCGCCTGAAACACAGAAATGTGTTCCGGAAGCCTGTAGGACAGATGGACGTTAAGTAGCCCTCAAAACACACCTGCACCATTCTTTCCATCCACTTTTAAACCATTCGTACAAAAAAAAAAAGATTTTCGTACGTTTGTTCTTGCTGCGGTCCTTTCTCCATGACTTCTTTGAAGGTACTTGGGAATCGCAAACCGTGTCCGTAAAATAATTGTAGCTAGTTTGTAGTCTGCGACAGTTGGAAGCTTACTGCCAGGTGATCTTACTCCGAAATGGTTCGCCTGTTGTACTGGTTAGACCGCATGCATAACAACACATATAACGCAGGTTCGAGCCACAGCAGAGGACATGACGGAAAAATTTAATCAGATAAAGAAGGCAATATTTGATTAAGCATCTACTTAACTTGAAAAACCAACTTGATTTGTGAAACTGAAACAAAGCAATAGAACCAATATGATCTTTAAAGGAGTGACGGAGAAAAAATAATTCAAGATGATGAATTCACTGTATCCTTGCAAATTGGAGGTGATCTTTACTTTAGCATTATAATCGCCCAGTAGGGAGCGATTTTTCTTTGATCATTCATCTGATGTTTTTCGTCATCGCCAGACGTAAGCTGGAAAGTCAGGGGGGTTTCTTCTTTATTTTTAAGATGGAGTTATCTGAAGGGAAGCTGTAGCCTCTTTATGAAACACCACGACACCCTTAAATCATCAATAGTTACATCTTCCTAACAGTTCTAAAACAATAGATGATATACTTGCTAGCGATCCCAAGTATCTGGAATACCAACTCATGAAAAATTTATAAAATTTTTAGCAAACTGTTTTTTACTATGAAACTGTATTGTAACAGCATGATTTCTTTAATAAGTTGCTTTATTAAAAAATTTAATAACTCCGTTAATATCCAACGGATTCCTAAATTTAAGGTCTCATAATATCAGTCCGTGATCAGCACAAAAATTCAACGCAACACCGCTTTTTTTGGTTTAACGCCTAAAAAAATAGTTTTTAATTATAGGTTTGGTTTGATGCAAAAACTCCGTGAGAAGTAATCGCAAAAAGTGAGATAGATAATGACATCTCTGAGGAAATCTTTGTGTTTACTAGAGTCGAAGGTACTTGCAGTAACTACTGATGCAATCGCTTTCAGTGTGCCACGGAAACTTAAATTCTAGCAGACAGTTACCGCAAAATAAAAAATTACTAATCAGGAGACGCAATTATCTCCACAGAAGGCGGTTAAGGTAGAGGTTTATGGATGACTACTATGAATTGAAGATTCTTAACTCTGTATTTAGCTGGGAGATCTCTAAATTTAGTCTCATTAATTGTCCCATTAAAATCGGGGTTGGCAACCCACTAGGTAACTGGGTATTATATTTAAAAAAACCCACCCGGGTTTTTTTATTTAAAGGTAGTTTATTTACAACAAAAATAAGTATAATTAACGTATTATGAGTACAAATTTATTCGGTCCGTTTTTTAGCTCAAAAAAGGTAATGAATTACCAAGTTTATCAAATCTCTGGTTACATCTTTTCCCCACCTATTAGCCAATTCCCAAATCCCGTTTCAGAAAAATTTCTCGCCTTTCGAGGCACTTTAACTTTTAAGCCGATTTTGTATTTTTTTCAAAGATAGTGATTTTATTACATGACAAAAGATAAAGTATCCGTAGAAACAGCCAATAGTCAGAAGGAGCAATGTTCGGAAAATTCTGCGTGTGCTGCATTTGATCGTTTCTAATAATTTGGTAACTTCTGCGACGTACGAGTAAGGCCAATCGTTGTCATGCAAAAGAAAAAGTTAATCATGTTTGTCATTATATTCCGGCATGGTTTAAATGAAGTAATTGCAGTCAGCTCCGATCATCGAGTTTTACAGCTCATAGTGCACAATGCCGCCTTGATCCGGCCGAGAGTGAAAAATTTCATTATAAATACTAATACCACGCAATTCTACTAATAAATAAAAACTATTGTCGACCTAAACGGAATTCGGAAGCAGTTATAAAATCCAATAAAACATAAAAAACCAAATGGGTTGGGCTTTAAAAAAATCCGGGTTTTTGCCAACCCTGGTTAAAATGCATTGTTTAAAGTAATAAAAGGTTTTTATTTTTTTCGGCATAAAAGAGACTAACGTCATATTTGTATCAAAAACAAGACGGGAGGTGGCTGAGAGCTTCAAATTAAGTCGCTCAGGAGGTATTTCAGCCTTGTTCTTCCATTATATACCAACAATCGCCATGTTGTATGGGTTTTCCAATAATTTTGTTTTGTTGTCAACTATACTTAAATCACTTATTTCACTAATATCACTTTCATTAAGTATAGCCTCCACGTCATCACAATTGAGTCTGCGCTTAGTATAAGGTTTTTTTCTGCCATCTTAAATAAGTTTATTTCTAATCAAAATTACAGTGAAAATAAATTCACTTTATACTTACGATACGAAAGAATTACATAAACGAATTTTTAGTTTACTACTAATGATATGTAAAACTTATGTACAAAAATTTATCTTCTATTACTAACGATAAGTAAATTTTGCATACAGTCTCTAAGTGCATATTTGTCGGCAGCCTGATAAAATCTAAATATGATAAGCTTTAACACTTGTAATTAAAACAAAACAGTTTACGGAAATACCTTAAAAGGAAATACCGTTAGAATGCCACACACTTGTTTTATAACCTTTTAAAAAAAGTTCATGTAAAATTTACGTACAATATGGTTCTAGGGTTAAAATTAATATATTGTTACGTTTTTACCTTTTTTAAAACGTGTATGTTCGTAGATTGTAGTTAAAATAAAATAGATCTTGTGTTTGGTTTTTAATTAAAATCCTTTATTCAATTAAGATTTGTGCACCACTGCTTGTAAACTTTTTACACGCAGAAACAATGTTTTATTCTTAATTACGACGTCAGCTTACAACTTTGTAAACAACAACAATTACTCGACAGATCTTTGTTCCTAAAGATCTTCCAACACGATCGTAGTTATAGCTTAGGTTCGATCACATCCATTCCACCAGAGATTATCCACACTTAACTGTCTTTACTGAGTTACCTCCAACTAAACTGGTTTTTACTTAACTACTAGCTTCACGAGTTTACTCCTTATAAACTCTCTTCGCATAAACTGTACTCGCTGAGTTTACTTTACTTAAACTGATTGTTGTTCGCATCGATGTGCTTTTTATATGGCTGAGTAAACAATACATCGAAAGCTATCAAACTTCTCGATATTTCAGGTAGATTCCACTTCTTTCTTTTAATTTCTTTTTAGTTCTTTTGTAGCCATGCGTATGTAAACATCTACCTCTTTCAGCTCTTAGTATTTGTTGTTGCTTGTTTATGCTACTTGTTGTCTTTGCTTTTAGTTTTTGTTGTTGCTGTGTTATTTTTATTTACTTTATCTCTGCTAATGTTTGTTGTTGTCGATTATTCTGGTTACTTATAAACAGCGCGTATAGTTGTTCTTGCAGCTTTTGTTTATTTATTTTAGCGATGTAATAAACGCAGAGGTTTCCAATCTTATTTTCGTAACAATCTAATATCCCAATATCCCTAGACGGTACTATACGGCAAGACTTCACCATCTTGCAGATGTAGATTTGGCGACCGTCAAGATTGTAAGATTGTCAGTATTGTGTTTGTAAGATTTTGTTCTTATTTATACATATAAGTTTTAATTGGAAATTTTTACCTACACCTATGATATTAGAAATATATCTGTATTATTTATATTAAAAAGAAACTACATAATACCTAAGTAGAAGAAGGATAAATTCCTTAATCTCTTTATATGTACATGGTTAGGTTAGGTTAGTACATGTAAATATTATTATTAAATTACATTTGTGTGCAATATAGACAAAATATAAATGTAATTGAAAGTTTATATAATTCCGTAATTATTTCAAAAATAGTACGATTCCTATACAAACTAGTGTACAAAAACGTATGCAAACTTAAAAAATGTGGAAAAAATTATATTAAAAATGTGTTTGCTTCCGAAATACACCAAAATTCTTTAAGGATACTTATATGACATATATATCATTAAAAAAGTCTATTTCACTTCTTTCTAAACCAGAAATGAATCAGGTAATATTCATCTTAGTTAATAACTTATATCGGCATGAAGGTCGAAAAACTGTCTTCTTTTTACCAGTAACTAAAGATTTTGGAGGTGTTTTGAAAGTTCCAAAAACAGATCCTTGTTCTACTCGATAACGCGTAGTATTAGTAGTATTATTTTTCAGATATTTCAAATTCGTTCATTTTTGTCGCACCGTGTAAGTTTTATAAACAATGGGTCTATTTTTGAAGCTTTACGAAAATGTTTGCCAGAAACAGAAATATAAAAAAAAAATATATATGTAACCTCCAAATTGTTTTCATACAAAAAAAAATACATAAAATTAAAGCATAATTGAAGGAAACGTAAACTTTTGTATATATTACTAGATTCATAGCTGTTCAAAGTGCTGGTAAGTGAAATTACCGCCTAACTAATAATGGGATAATTTGGCAGAATATTTCAAAATTATAAAACAACTTCATAATCTTTACTTCGTAAATAAATAAAATTTGTTGACCACTTGGGCTAACAAGCTAGGTAGGATTCTCTAGTGAATTTTAATTTTCGTATTTTGTAACAGACAAAATTTACGAAGTCTCTAGAATTTAATGGGCGATGGTTTTCAATTAAGAAATGATAAATTCAATTTTGTCTGTATATAGCCGATGGTTAAGCAGGTGCCTTCAATGACTAGTGCTAGATTCTCTCTAAAATATTACAGTCTACCAAAATTATTGTAAACATGCAACATTTAATTTAAGTTAAACAATGATCTCCTGTTGAGTAGCACATATATGTAACAAATGAAATGTTTTCGAATTTCTTTGTTTTTGTTTTTGGTTTTTTATTAAACAACAAGAATAGATGTGTGAAATAAAGATTTCTTTGAACAAAACATACTTTTGGCAATATAATTAAGACTGGTTGTAGCTTTAATGCCAACTGCAAATACCAGGCAACATACATCCTCTTGTTACTAAAATTCTTATTTTCATTGTTTTTTGCAGCTTAGTGGCTTTCAATAAAACTTGAAAACAATGAAGAACAACATTGCTTTTTCAAAACACAAGTACCAGTAAGCCTACAGACCTAATAACGTATCTACATATAGTCATGTGAAAAATAATAGGGACACATTGCAGTTTTTCTTCAATTGTTAAGAGAAAAATGTACTACAAATGAGGAACGGTATAAAATATTTTTGTCAAATAACGGTTCTTTATGTCGTCAAAATTCAAGATGGAAGTTTATAAGAACTTTTTGATAAGTGTTCGAATATAAAAACAGAATTGGAATTTTAACTCTTTTGATATTAATGTCCGTATTATTTTTCACATCACTATATATACATATGCATACACATGTACCATATACATATATATATATATATATATATATATATATATATACACACGTGTAATTTGTAAACATGTAAGTATGTATTTATAGCACGTATGTACACAAACGTGGTGCAACATCATTAAAAACAATAACACCAACAACCTGAAAAGCTTCAGTTGAGAATATATAGTGCATATGCACATTCGCAATAAGAGTGTGAACATGCGAGTGTGTGTGCTAATAGTGGTGTAGGTTTGTGGTTCAGTTATTCAGCAGCTGCAGAAGTAAAAGTATAATAATGATAATGCCACTACTTATTTTTACCTATATATGTATCCTTGCAACATCTAAATGTTCCGACACATTTTGTTTTTCACTTTTTATTTTTAAATCAGTGTTAGCAAAGTGATAAACAGAGAGTTTTCTTTATAAACTACGAGTACATAAAAATATTTACAATTATAAAAAACAGAAAACGTGTAAGGAATTTAGAGTTTTTCAAGCTACATTATATAATACCCCACATAACTAAGAATATTTTAAACTTTTTATTTTGTGGCATAAAAGCGATGGTAATTGACGGACTCAGCGTCCCATAGTGCTAAAGCCTTGACAAATTTAGATTAAAAAAAATAAATAATGGCAAGGAGAACGACTAGCAGGATTTTAATATTTTTTAATTAAATCCGATTTCCTTATAAAATATGTAAAAACAATAATAAGCCGACCAAATTCGAAAATAGTATTCAAAACTAACACCTATATCATCTGGATCAAAAAGTGTGAGGAAAAACCCCCATGTGGTGGCACTAAAGTTAAGCTTTGAGTTTTTTTTTTTTTGTTGTGTTGGTACATCTCTTGTTGATATTTCCGCTAAATCTAAGCTTCATAGCTTGACATTTGCAAGAGCTGCGTAGCCAAATGTACATCGATCTCTAAGTATGTTGGCGATTTTAAACGTTGGAGAAATGTTTCTGCAACGCTTCTCTAAAGAAAACGGTCGTTTACCAGTGTCACTGCATGAGCGCTTCAAAAGTGGTCGCGAGAAGATGATGAACACAGTAGCAGACCATCGATATCGAAAACCAACAAAAACATTGATAAAGTAAAAGAAATGTAGGTTTATAACCAAAAATTAACCATCAGAGACATAGCGGAGGCTGGAACATTGCCTATGGATCCATCCAAGATATTTTGGTTAATGAATTGGGTTTCCGTCGTGTAGCAGCAAAATTGGTGCCAAACGTACTTAATTTCATGCAGAAAATATACCGTATTGAGGTCACAAAAGGCATGATTTGCTAGGCTGAATCCAATCTCACATTCAGCAAAAGAATCATTACTGGATACGAAACGTAGGTTTATGAGTACGAACCGCCATCCATCAAGCAAGTGAATGGCGTACACAAAATGAGCCGAGACCTCAGAAACCACGTCGTTTTCAGTCAAAAAAGAAGGAAATTCTCACGGTTTTCATGGATTTCAACGGTGTAGTGCATTACGAATTTTTGCCAGAGGGCCAGGCAATTAACAAAGAGTATTTGGCTGTTATGACGCGTTTGCGTAAAGCGATTCGCCGAAAGAGACGCAAAATTTTGGGCAGAAAACTCGTGAATTTGACACCATTATAACGCAATGTTGCACAGTGCCATCATTAATCGAAATTTTTTTAAGAAAAATATAACAAATACCATACCACAGCCACCGAATTCATCTGAATTGGTACCCTGTGACTTCTTGCTGTTCAATTGAGTTAAGAAATCATTACGGGGAACGCGTTTTAGCAGCCGAGAGGAAATAATGGAAAAATCGCAGGAAGCATTGATGGACATACCGCAAACTCAATATAAAAAATGCTTCGAGGATTGGCTCAAGCGCTGGTATAAGTGTGTTGCAGTCGATGGGGATTACTGTGATACTTTAGGTTTTGATGAATAAATTTGTATTTTTAATTTTCTGCATAAATTCCACGAACTCTTTTTTTCAAGGTAGTAAAACTTGTTAAAGACATAGGATCACGCTCCACTGATAAAACCGAGACCTGAAAATAGTTTTAAAATTCAAAAGTTTTATCTATGTATTATACAGTAACTTGCAACCCAGAGCGTATAGTTCATACTAAATTCTAATTCAATAAGAAAAATATCACTCATACGCCACATTAAAACATCATTTAATTATTTTATTTCAATGCCATTCTACCAACTGTGTTACGCGCATTTAGATGGAATTGGAAGGGAATTGTTTATTGAGAACTTCTACAATCTGGTTAGCCAATTGACTGTGATATCAGCTGTCAACAATATATAAGATTGAAGCAAGTAATTCAATTATAATGGGCAGAATTGATAGAGAGAAAAGGTGTTATGTCCCATTATGCAAAACTCAGAAGTTCTACACTGCAAAGGTGGCAATAAGTTTTCTATCAGAACGGCACATATTTAGTGTATGAAAATCATTTTAAGTATAAGATATTTTTGAACAAATTTATTAACGAGCTTTTTCGAACACCTATATTAAAAAATAAATGAAATTGTCATTGGAGCGCTTTGGTATGCTTTTTGATTTCATTTCTAGGTATGTCATTCCTGTAAAGGCTTCAGTTCTACTTATTTGTTCATTTATATATTAATTTATTTGAGTCTGTTCTTAAGTCTTTGCCTGGTCTACAACCTACGCACGTGCCAGGGCCTGGTAGGGTTCCCAGTGTCTTGCAGTCGGTGTGAGTAGTCCTTTGACATTTATCTTAAACAAACTTTTGGAGATATGTCACCTTCCTCTTATTTAGAAGAGTTCGTTTATTATTCCATTGTATAAGTCCGGTACTAGACCAAATATAACGAATTATAAGGAAATTGCTGGGATCAGTGCTATTCCTTAATTCCTAAATTAATGGAGAAGTTCGTGACTAATTATCTCCTTTTTCAGGCGAGATCTATTATGTCACTCTTTTGGCATGATTTTTTAAACGGTTAGTCAACAGTGACTAACTTTATTGAATTTACTACGAGGACTTTTAGAAACTTATTCGTTGGTGCTTGAACTGATGTTATTTATTTCGACTATCTTTGAAACGTTAAAGCAAACGAACGATAAATCGCAAGATAGTGTGCCGCTGTTATGAAAGAGACTAACTACCTTTCTTTCGACATCGTGGTTCAGGCTATAAGTTATAAATATTTTAGATAATTTTAACAGAAAATAAATGCATTTAAAACGCTTTAAAATATTATATGGCCACATATATCAAATACTTGATGAAAAACCTTTTATGTCAGCGTTTCTTAAAAAATTATTTATAAACAAATAATAGTAACAAATAAATATTTTGATTTTTAAGTTGCCTAATTTTAAAAAATAAATAGCACTAGCAAACAAGGTTTTGGACCGCAGCAACCAAATATCTTTCTTAGGATAATTGGTGACCTGAATTTGAATCTGTAATTGGTTAGTTAGTTTATTTAAGAATCAATAAATTTTCAAAAGTGATTGACGTTATTTGAATGTCAATTATTTTTTGTTAGTTCGCTTTCACGTATTAGAGTCCAGCAATAGTCTCCCAGCATGCTTTTGTCCAAAAATCCTTGATAATTTCTTTCAATTTTTATTAAATCTTGGTGAGCACTGTAGAGAACGTTGACAAATCTCAAATAAAATCTTTTTGTTTCTTTCTTGTGACATATTCTCAAAGAAGTTATGGCAGTATGATTAAAGTAAACAGAAATTGATATTTGGTTATGAAAATGTATTTGGATACCTACATTACACGGTATATATCTATTTAAACCCTATCAACATAGGTGCTGCAAAGCTTTGAAGGACATATATGATAATGTTTATAATTATAGCGAGTAATGTGCTGTTTCTTTCATTTAGCAACATAATTCTTACAATGTTGCTAATAAACCAATAATGTTTAATCAAGTTTTGTTGCTTGACGCTTGTTAACATTGCTTAAATCATATCATTTATGTACAGCAACATAAATATGTTTGATAGAGATCGTCTTCCATCGTCGTAGTGTTTATAATGTCAATGTTACTTTTAAATGCTTTTATTCGTTTACCTTTTCCTAATGCTATTCTGTTTACTGTGTTTTTATTTTGGCTTAGTTTGTAAATGTTAGATGTGGTCACACAACAAATTTATACGAAAAGAATTTTATGTAAAACCGCCTACATGGTAATTTTACAGTGGGAGTAAAAAGAAATAGTCGGTACTCATTGTAGCCGTTGCACGTTACAACAGGTTTGCTTTAATGTAACCTTAAGCGTCTTTTTCTAAGAAAACTTGACTTTCCATTATTCTGTTTTAAAACTTAAAAGAGTGAAGATCAAGTAGTGCCGTTTAAACGGATTGAACGGTTTATCCTCATTGCCGAGAAGGAGATCTAGAAGAAAAATAAAATACATTTTGAAAATTTCTTTAGACAAAGGATATGTACAATTTTTGTTTTGTATTCTTCAACATGAGTAGATTATGATTTTACTGACACACGGGGATTACGTCATTATTTCACAGGATAAACTACCACAAACCCGTGTGCGAACCTAATGAACGGTGGTTGTATGAGAAGGACCAGATTACTATTGGAAAATTCTGCCCATTTCGTATCATCTCTTCAGTGGGTAAATGTGTGTTTTTTTTTTTTTTGTTGGATAATTATACAGCAGCGTATGTCGATCACGAACTCAACCGACAGATTTGACTCTCTATAATACTTTTATTAATATTTTTTCATCTAAATTTGGAATAATAACATTTATATTGCTTCTATATAGAATTGAAATATTTAATTGATCTACCAGAGCTATTTTGCAATTGATAGCCAGTCAATTAATGAATAATTAAATAGAAAAAGCAAAAGAAGAAAAAAAAAGAACCGTGATCTTGCATATATGTATGTACTACATACAATAGTTTTTTGTTAATTTAATGAGAAACTTGACAAACCACTTTTAGCGAAAGCAGACAATGTCAAAAGAAAACAATAATAAGAAAGTAGAAAGAATTTAATTTTGATACTTTGCTTTTAAAGTACAGTGGTGGCCAAAAATGTTTGCTGCTAAACTCTTCTAAATTAAAATATAAAAATTTATAACAACCATGAAAGAAAAGTAAAGTTACACCATCTAAAGCAATTTTTTTTTTATTTCAATATTTAAATATGTAAAACTTAATTTAAAAAAATTCTAAATTTTGTTTTATAATGATCAGTTTATAGATAATTTCATTAAATTCAATTTTGTTATTCCTAATACCAAATACTTCTAATTAAAATTTACGTTCTTTAATCATTTTCAATTATAATGCATTTACTGTAACTTAATTAAATTCCTAAAATAATATATTGAACAATCCCTAATTTTGTAAATATAATCCAAATTTAAACCCTATATCTTAAATCTAAACGTATTCTAAATATACATATATATGCAAGATATTTAAATTATACAACAAAAGAAACAACTATAAATTAAAACAACGAAAACCCAGACATACATCGATAGGCCTCTTGGACGTCATGGATTTTGGTGAGTAATAAAATAAAATATTAAAATAAATCAGAAAAAGACAACAAAAATTTTTTGCATATAATAAATACAATAACAAATTTTAAAACATATTAGTGTAAATAACAAAAACAAAATTTCGTAAAACAATGTAAATTAAGCAATATAATCGAAATAGCAATTTACTTCTCTTAATTTTGTTCTTTTCGCGTTTATTGTTCTCTTAAAGTTTTCGTTTTCTTTTGTTAATTGTTACTTTGTTTTTTTTTTTTTTGGGTAATATCTTCAAAAATTGGAATCGTAACCGAAACGTTTAGTTAAACGATTGTTTATTATGTTTTTGTTATTTACATATTTTTTATCGAAATTCAAAGTAATCACATGTACATAATTTTTAAATTTTGTTAATATTAATTAAACTTTAATTTTATTTAAATTATTGAAACTACTTTAAGTATATATCGTAATCCTTACATTTATTTTTTTTTTTTTTAAATGGCATGAATAGTTATCTAATAAATTAATTATGAAATGCTAAATTCGAATATGTTGTTAATCGTGGTATGATGAGTTAGGAGGGGTTTATCTTGGGATCCTGAGAATATTTTTTGCCAACAGGATGTCGGTAGGTGTGGGTTTCCCTTAACATCTAGGAAACTCAATATATTATAGTAAAAAGTACTACAACCTTAATATGTAAAGTTCTTCTCATATATAGCTATGTTGGGGATTACTTTTGTTGAGATGTAGCTATTTTAAGCCTTGTAAAGTAAAATAAGTGGTTAACTTTTAGGGAGTCTATATAAAAAGAGTATCTGTAGACTAGAGATTTGATCAAAGAGAGACAAGAACCCCCCAGCTGACTGTTTTTATGGCTCCCGCAAGTTTCTCTTTATTGAATCTTTATTGCGAGTAATGTTGAAATTTTGCAACATGAAAGAAAACAGAAAAAGAAAAATGAAAAAAGAATGAAACTTCATTACATTTTATTACAGTAGAAAATATGATAGTTTTCCAATATTTCAGTTTCATTAATAATCATTAATATTTTTATTAATATTGTTTTTTTTTTTTTTTTTGACATTCAGCACGCTCTCCTAGTTCGTCGTTCATCGCACCTAGATATTGTGGAAAGAAATCTAAATGTGAATGAAAAAAATGAATTATTAGTGACATTCGTGCACTCAATTCATGATAACTCTTGAAAAATTTCCAGGCTGCATATTCTTTCTCCAACAAGCATTGTGAAATATTGTCATTATTCAATAACTTTCTGATCTGAGGGCCAACAAGTATGCCTTCTTTGATTTTAGCATATGAAAATTTAGAGAAAAACGCCAACAAATATTGAATTTTGCACCATCTTTGTGCACAATCTTGACAAAGTTCTTAAAAAGGCCCAATAATTAATGGTTTATTTGAAATGTTTTGTTTTCCTGGTGAATACTCTATTCTTTTTGGCTACTCTGTTCCGACGTAACGATGACATGTATCACGACTATCCCATAGGCAAAGGAAACAACAATATTTTGTAAATCCTCCTTGCATACCAGTAACAAGCGAATGACCTAAAACAGATGAACTTACAGTTAGTTAGGATGGTCTATACTATATATACAAAGAAATTTAAATCACACAACTTAAGTTGACCAGAGATCTTCCATTTATTATTGTTGTTTTGATTAATGTCAAAATGTCAGTCATTTATTCATAATTTTCCTTTGTATTAATGGCATAAGCAAGTAGTTTTAATGGTTTTCTATTCCCATTATGCCAAAGAAGAACCTTTAAACTGTTTTCAGAACCATCAGCAAATAATCTCCATTTATTTTTGTCATATGGCTGGTTTATTTTTTGAAATAAACCATCAAAATCAGCACAGTATAGAAAAGATGTTTCTTTTCAAAATATGCAACCAATTCCAAGCTTCTTTACCTATAGATTATTACCTTTGTTTCCACTGCTGCATGCGTGAAGCTAGTACTTCTACGTCTTGCTTTGTTAAACGTAAATCCCAAATTAGATCATTCAGCTCAGCTTGAGTCACTAAGTGGCGTTCATCATCAGTCTTATACAAACTAACCCTGCTGGTGAACGATGTTACGGAATCACTGCTCGTAGCACTGGGAATGACTGGTAATGGATCATTTGGTGAAAGTTGAACTGACTTGTAAGCCGAAATCCCGCAGAAGTAATATTTTTTCGATTTTTCATATTGAATCCAGCAACTTTTGTTAAACAAAAATAACCATCGGTTTGGTAGTTACTTGAGTCTCTCCAGAGTACTGGAAATGAAAAATCGAAATAGATCTTCTTGCCATTTGACCACTAATATAAAAAATTTCTGCAACTAATGCAAAACATTGAGGCTGTCCACAGTTTGTCCAAGTTTCTGACAGTAAAACCAAAATATGCATATTATAATGATTCTAATATTGCATTTTCATTTTTCAAACCAAATATTCACCACACACAAAGTAAAAATAGCTTGAATCAGTTACACACGATCTCCTGCTATTATGAAGACTTAGAATGAATGTGGTCTTTGGTCAAATAAATAGTTGTGAAGTTGTATGTCAGTATTGACTGTTTTACAGTATTGCCAGCATACGATGAAAAATGAACAAGACGTGATAGCCCAATTTTTATGCCAAATTCGAATTTTGCGCACTCAGATTTTTTAAAATACATGCTTCGTTTCTGGAGTATATTTTCTGCTTTTCCAAATTTGCAGACCAATATAATAAGAGAACAAATATTTCTATAAAATAGTGGCCACGTTTTTTTTATCAAATATTTGAAAAAATGTGACCGTAGCTTTACCTTATCAATTCCCTAAAAAAAACATGGGCACTTGGCAACCCTATGCACTTTAAACATTCAACCGCTAGCGAAGCAATATAAACATAAAAGCAGTATATGACGATGTTCAGGCGCAATCCACGAACACGTTTTGAACTGCGAAAGAAAAGGTGAATTCATCAGAACACTACAAAGACCAAAGAATAATAGAAAAAGTGGATTTCTTCGCTTAAAAAGCATCAATGAATGCTGATGTATTCCCCTAATTGCTTTAAAAATAGTAAAGCTATACCGACAACCTTAATTCCGAGGCTATGGATAATTTCAGTACTTATATGAAGCAAAAACCATTTCGTCTAGTGGCAAAAAGCTAATGTACTATACAGACACTAAAAAACTACACACGAAAAATTTCCATAAATTTGTCCTCGATCTGCTGCTCCATTCAACAAACTCTTAAAACCACACTCTGATAGAAATTAAGATTATACGAAGAGAAGGTGTGAAGAACATATTTTATTTAAAAAGTCTCAGGTCAGTTTCAGTTGGCAGTTGGTTTTGCGTGTGAGTTTCTATACTCCCTACCAAGAATACAATTCTGAATTCTTCTAAACCCTGGTGAAACCGTTAATACAGATCTCTACCGACAACAAATGATCAATTTGGAGTATGCATTGATCTAAAAACAACCAGAAGGGCCACAAGACATGGCAAGATAAAAAAAAGCAAGAACCGGTTCAGGATATAATAAAAGCGTTAAGCTTGGAGCTGTTATCCCATCCGTCGTATTCACCAGACTTTGCCCATCCCGACTAATAAATGTTTTCGTTGATGGGACACGCATTGATTGAGAAGAACTTCAACTTCTAACTTCCTAAGAGAAAGTCGAAAATTGGGTGACTAACTGCTTCGCTTCAAAAGTGTAATCCAGGAAAGTGTGGAATCCACAAATTACCCGAAAGATGGGAATAGCAAAGAGTTTGAATACAATTTTTTTTGAATTTGCCATTAAAAATTTGTGTTTTATTTTCACAAAAAAAAAATCCAAGTCTTTTCATACCGGTACACCAGGTATTGTTTGGCATTGTTCCAGCTACGGCTATACATATCCCACTTGCCTTTTCTACCACATATTAAATTTTTGTTTAAACCACGATCGGTTATCGGTCACGACTTCTACATATTTAAGAGTATCCTTAGTCGTAATTGTACAGTCACCAACTTGTATATTTATATACTTTATTCCTTAAACCACCGGCTAGCAATTAAAACAAATTCAGTTCAGGGATTACCACTTTACCACATTTACAATTTGCATGTTGCAATTGGTTGTCGTTGCGGTTGTTATCTATTACTATCGCAATGGCTATACCATCTGCAAGACCAACAACTTTAGGCCCACTTGGTTGTTGAATCATATATGATGTTCCACAGCAGAGGTCCCAAAACAGAGCCCTGCGCCTCTCCTTCAGCAACTATCTCGCGAGTTACAGTGGTAAAGGGTTCTTCCAACGCTGTAGGCTACTTGGCAGTAGGTTTAGTTGTGTACATTGCCATCCTGCAAATGTTCAACATTCCTTGACCACTTTTGTCAGTCTTACTATTTATCATTACCTTTTACTGTTCCCTTGCCACTCTTATGAAGTTAACTCATCGGCCCTAGCAATGGCAGACGCTCGAAATCTAGAAATATAAGCGCCAATCCCGCAGGGAATGGTCGGTAAAGTGCCAACGTGGCAAAAAAATAAATAAATAGACACTTACAAGAATACTACCTCCAGCACCCAAACAAAGCTCTTATGAAATTTTTCATATGAGTTATGCAACAGTAGTTGTAACACTAGGCGTGTTATTTGCCCATCTTAGTTAGGTAAGAATTTTCTGGTCTCATAGCAAGATGTTTTTTTATAAATCGTTCAAGCTTTTGGATTTTTTTGCCATCTGGAATGGGATGCTTAGTTATCGCAGCATTACTTTAGAAAACAGAAACAATCTCTCTCATGTAAAACTTTACTTTATACGATTGTAAAATGAAACGGTCCAACCTTCCTTATGTTCACTCCACCTCATATGTTGCAGTCTACCACTACCATAAGACACCTTCATAAATCCATTGACCTATATAACACTTTTGCTCTAGTAAAGTTCTATCTTGTTGCAGTTCTATTGCAATACTTTCAGTTCATTTTAATTGTTATACAAAATCACCTGTTCATCTCATGATTAAGTGGGTAGGTATGTGTGTATGTGTGTAAAGTGAGACTGGCTTGTTAAGAATGCATACTGTTTTTTTCCGGAATTCTATGAGAGGCTGTTTATTTAAACTCAGCCACACACAATACTACAGCATGCATTCATAAGAATACTTTCCCTTTCAACATATTCCCAAGCACACAAGCAAACGAAAACACAGTAGCACATACCACAATACACACGCATTCGTTAACATATCCTGGCTTATACTGACACATACGCATACCCACACACATTAACCTATAAAAACCAACAACAGCGAAAAACTCATGAAAAACATCAGGTTGTTGAAAAGTTTATTTGTTTAATGGAATTGTTGTTTTATCTGAGTATACATTGTTGTTGTTGATGTTGATATTATTGTTGTTATTTTAGTTATACCTGTTGTAGCCTCTGATGTTGCTTTATTTGTTGTTGTTTCGTTAGTTTTAATATTTAAAATTTTTTCTTCCTCTTCTTCCACTTGCTACTTGTTAATGAAAGTGTGTCAATGCACTGATGAAACATATCAATAAGTTGAGTAAGTACACGTAGTATGGTAAGGGAAATCTGTGAGTAAAAATGTTTATATACTAGTTCAGAGGTACACATATGTATGGAATAGTATGTTAAGATGTGTGTGGTTGTGTAAATGATACAGAGAGTTTCACTCTTTCTATCAATTTTAAAAAGTTACTTATCGTTTATTATTGATTTCTATACTCTGTATATAATAATGAATATGAAAATGGTAAATAAAATTGAGGTAAAAAAAGAATTTAAAAAAGACGATTGCAAAACGTTAGTAATGATGTTTAAGCGGTTAATTAACGAGTACTCGATTAAAAGTTATTATATGAGGGCAGTTTGATAAAATGTTTTAGTGAAACGTTTCATGACATCGGAAATAGTGGATTAAATCCAATCGTAGAATGAAAGTGCGTAAGGTACCTGACGTTTTAGGCATCTCAACCGAGAGCAACCATAAGCACAACCATGTGAATAGTTCAGAAGAGTGTTTAGGATTAATAATATTAAAATTTTGTGACTATGGATGTATTATGGATTAATTGAAATACTTCTTTTCATATATCTGCCATTTATGATCGAGTGTTAGTGATTACACTGCTCAACAAAATTTTCTATTTCTTGAGATCTTTTTTGTTTCTTTTTGTTTTTACGCTATAGCTTACTCTCTCATTTACTCTTGTTACATAGATTTTCGTTTTTTATTTTACACTTAAATATATTTTATTGATGTTTCAAATGATGTGTGCATTATGAAAATTGTGTCATATCAATATTATTAAATAAGATTGAGTAATAATGACAAGCCACAGATTAGGCAGCTTTCGAAAAATCCAAATTTTGTCAAATGAATAACTAAAATAGAATCCAAAGCTTAAAATTCATTTGTTTTTGGTTATGAGCAATTTCCTGGGTAAAAAAAATCTTGTGAAAATGTCGAGCTTGTTGAGTAGATGCTATCGAACTTGTATAAGCTAGGGTGCAACATGAGCGTAAAACTCCACTTCCTGCACTAGCATTTAGTTCGATTTCCACAAAATCTGGGTGTATTTAACGAGGAGCAGGGTAAAAATTTCATCAGTATTTTACAACAATGGAAGAGTTTTATCGCGGAAGGTGGAACTCATATATGATGTTTAGTGATGTTTAGTTTTGATTAGTGTCAGTTTACTTGAAATTAGTCCTGGGGAGAATATAAAAAACTTATTTTGCGGTTTGCCATTTCTTCCACTTCAAATCACATAAATATGCTGAAAATAAAAAGATCTGATCAATTAGTTTTTTTTTCAGTTTCCATCCTTTAAAATTCCTTAACCTGCTTTTTGCTTCTATTTTGACCAGTGGACATGTCACTATAAGCTATAATGTGTTTTTTGATTTTCACAATCTGTATTTCAAATGCAAAATGCTAATTTTTGTGCTGTGCGGATGCTCTAACTTCATCCTAAACATACACATCATCTTTAGAACTGTTGTCAAACGGTCAAGATGAACTACACCACTTAAAAAAAAAAAAAAAATACAAAAAGCTGAATATCTTTTTTAATAAAAACTGTTTTCACACAAAATTAACACAACAATTTTCATCAATAACTACCATTATCTCGACTCTTTTCAAAAGTGAACCTACCACACTTTCAAATTAACGGCACATATGGACAAAACTAAATAGCATTTTTTCACAGCCAATAGTATTGAGGCCTATAAATAAAAAAAGGTCATTTAAATATATACTCACAAATTTTATGGGTGGGTTTTTTTCTCTTTTCTCATAGTAATTTTTCAGATGCCACAATGAAAATATGATTAAGGAGACTTAAGTGCGCTGTATTTTCTTATTTCACTTTTTTTCAACTATCTATACAGCCAACTTGGAAAACAGTGCAGTTGCAAAAGTAAATGAATTCGGGAAGAAATTGCTACCACATCTAGCTTTTTATCCAAATTTAGACTCTTTCTATTATGTAATAAATCTAAATTTAAAGAAATGACCGTGTGGAAAGATATTTAGATCAAACGAATAGGTAATGGTTGAAATACACATTTATTTTTGAGGCTTTTAAGCTATCTCATAACTAGAAGAGTAAACTTAAGGAGCCTGCCTAAGAATGTAACCAAATTCAAATCATATTGGCGATATTGTTCAAATCTTATTTCTGATTTCTAATGAAAGAGTAAAAATATGTGAATGTATTCGAATAATTATCTACACGATTTCCTTTTGACGAACATTAATATTTTTAAAAGTGCAAGTAAAACCAACACAATATCGAAAGCAGAGAACAAGAAACAGTATTGGAAAAAGTTTTTAATTAATCAAGCTTTAACTTTTAATTAATCTCAAAAAATATATTGTACAAATCAAAAAATATATTTTTTTATATTCAAAAATATATATTTGCTATCTGTCTTTAAATTAGTAAGTAAATAAATAAATAAACAAATATAAATTTACCATTTAGTTTATTCTATTTTTAATTGATCTTTATTTTTAAAGGAAATTTTTTTAAAAGCTGATTTTTAATTCAAGGTTTTTAAATTATCAGCAATATTTTTTTTAACACATTTATTGATACCAACTTTCTCAGCGGCTGACACAACCAGCCACATTCTAGCATCTAACAGTTATTTTAATTATATATGTATGCATACAAATTAGTGTTTTAAAATTAACCCACATTTACACAACGCAACATAAGGATAGCGCCCCCCATTTTACTAACGGTTAAATATTATCTGAACCAATTGAGATATGGCCTTGAAGTTTCTACCGTTTCGTTGAATTATATTGAAAAACATTACAATTAAATTTCCAATCGAGTTTTCGAGGATATATCAAACAAAGGCGGTCCCACGCATTACTAAATATCTTTAATACTGTTTAAGATATAGTATCTAAGATCTAAAATGCTACATAGTTGCTTAAAATACGAATTAAATTGAAATTATAGTTGGTGGCGCTATCCTGATTACCAATTTTTTCAATACGCTTTTAGCGTAATTTTTCTAAAAAAATTTATTAAAATACTGTTACGAAAATAAGGTTTGGCACCCCTGCGTTTATTACATTACTAAAATAAATAAACAAAAGCTGCGAGAACAACTATACGTGCTGTTTCAAACAACAATCATTAACAGAAAAAATAAATAAATAAAAATTTATGCTTATATTGTATGGCCAAAAGAGCTAAAAAGAAATTAAATGAAAGAAATGGCGTCTACCTGAAATATCGAGAGATTCGAGAGCTTTCGAAGTGTATAAAAAGCACATCGGTGCGAACAACAAGCCGCTTATTCTGGTGTAAACTCAGCGAGTAAAATTTATTTGGTGTAAACTCAGCGAACATGTTATTGGTTTGAATATAGTGTAAGAGAGTTTAGTGTGGTTAAGTTCTGGTTGAAAAGGTTGTGATCGAACCTAAGTTATAATTACAATCGGGTTGGAAGATCTTTAGGTAGAAAGATCTGTCGAGTAATTGTTGTTGCTTACAAACCTGTAAACAGAAGAAGTAATTAAGAATAGGAATTGTTATAGCTTGTAAAAGGTTACAAGCATTGGTGCACAAAACTGTGTTGAATAAAGGATTTTAGTTGAAAACTAAACACAACATTTATTTTATTTTAACTACGATTTAGGAACTCATAAATACACGTTTTTAAAAAGGTAAAAACGTAACAATAGTATCTTAAATTGTACATCAGACATTCTTGTTTCATTTTAAAGAAAATTTATGGGAGTCTAATACATAGAAATTGTAAGGACATATCTCATTTGGTTCAGACAATATTTAACATTAAGCGTCAGTAAAAGGGGGGCGCTATCCTGATCACTCGTATTGTATATAATATTTCAAACAAGTTTTAAAAATATTTCATAAAAAATTTTCTTTAAATAGATTACAAATACATAAAATTTTTTATTAATCTTTTTTTTTAATATAAGCCTAAAAATATAAAATAATTTTTCAAAAAAAAAATGTATTTTTTTAAATAAAAAAATATATATTTATATATTTTTATATGGCAAATATACTTTTACACAAACATATTTTCTTTTGTTTTTATTTATAGCTACCCAGCTAGCATTCTTAATCGTAATAGACTCTTCCGCGATCGGAACGGAAAATTAAATTAATCGTTCATGATGTCGCATTCCGATCGCGTATTTTATGGCAATGGGAGAAAATATGTCCTCACGATGACTCCTATAGATGAGCCGTCTACAATTCGCTTTAAATAAACGTGAAAAAGTTTTTAACGATTTTAAAAATCAAGCTAGAAAGACTCTTTAACGATTAAAAATACTAACTGGGAAGGATTATCAAACTACTTTTTTCTTAGTCGGTCACCAACATTAACAAAATATTGCTGTAAAACTTTATTAATTCACTCATCGTCAGCTGTAAAGAATTTTGAAAGACAGGCATCTGGAAAAATAAAAATAATAATAAAAATAAAAATACAAGTACTTACTTCTTATTATTTTTGTTACATTAAACACTTTGATACTAGAATCATTGCTTATTTTTTTTTAAAAATTTATTTTTTATTTTTTATTTAATTTCACTTAAAGTTTAGAATATACTATAGAGTGGTTCAGAAAAAAAATTGTGCCATTCACTCCAAGGATTAAAGATAATGTAAAAACTATTCCAAAAATAAATTTTTTATTTTTTGCCACGCCTTGAATTATCGCCACCTTAATGTTTTCTTCACTGCGTCGCCATTTACAGAGCGACGTTAAAAAATCATCAAATGACCCGTAAAAACATTGGTTGTTAAAGCGATATATAATTCTACTCCAACAATCGTCTGGACTTAAAAAAAAAGAGTCATGAAAAAATCGCACTTGTCAATCAAACTTTCAATTGCTAGTTAGGTACACAAAAAAAAAGAATATGATTTCTTTCTATGTGGAAGTTTGAATTTTATAGCCGTAGACCGGTTTAAAAAAATATGATATTGCATACAATTTCGCGGAAAAAGCTTTAACCTATATACATATATCTTTTCAAAATCGGTGCATATGAACGGCCGTGCAGAGAAAAAGGGTACATTATTATTATTACCATTGAGGTATAAAAGTACTGCGACCATTTTATATATCGTACAGCCCTCCATCTATATCAGGTTTTCCTATAATATCTCCACCAACCTCGTCAATCTGACAAAAGTCAGGGTGTCTCCCTACGATAACTCCCTACCTAGTGTCTGATAGGCAGCTAGATATCTTCTCCTATAGTGCATCAATGACTTACATGTACACAGTATGCGCTCTGCTGATTCGATCTCCTCATCACTGATCTGCACATCCAGCATTAGGCTATTCCCATTTTACTCAGTTGTCCATTTAATCTGCAATGTCCGGTTAAAATTCCGGTCAAAAGTCCGGTCAGTATTCTCAGGTTGCCCCTGGACATTCCTATGCAGGATTTTAGTCCCCTCCTGTTATAGTTATCCGACAAAATCTTAGATTGTCCCAGACCCGTACGGCCAGAAGGGAGTATCTACCGAGTATCTGGTGGACGAAAATCCTTCTACTGAACTTTCAAGAGGGTGCCTGCTGAAAACCTATACTGGGTATCTTGTGACGCTGGGTTTAATTAAAATCCTGAGGTGGTGCCAGAGCCTAAACCCTTATAGTTCGTGCTTTGGAACTCGCTTTTGGTTATGGTGGAAGATGGGGGCTAGATTACAGTGTTATGCGACCCTTTCTAAAAATCAGCCTGACCAGAGGCCATCATTTTTCTGGGAGAGAAAAAGAAAGAAATAGTATGGTCGCCAACGGAACTTCACCGTTACCTAGTCACCTCGGGGCGAATAATTATCACCTTGTCTGGTTATCAGGGGCTATGACCTGGTTGACAATTTTTCCACCACACTCGTGGGATCCAAATTGAATTCCTTAAAAACAAAAAGATATACGAACCAATACAATACAAATAATTCGTATTCTGCCTGTGATACGAAGCCCAACCCCAAGGGGGGCTTCTCGGCTCTGTTTCAACGCCCAATCCTCCAGGAGGGCTTTCTGTATCGAATAAGACGCCCAACACTCAAGGTGGGACTTCTTCGAGCAAAACGCCTAATCCTTAAGGGGGGCAGTCTAGGGAAGGACCACTATTTGTGGCCCAGCCTACCCTTGTTTCAACCTCTTGCAATTGTGTGCAAGGTGTCTCTTCACAGAGTAGTGGAATTGGATTTTTGGCCAGAATGGAACAAACGAGGCGTTACAGAAATCGGAGAGCTGCACTCCGAATTATGTGTAGGCTAGAGTCCATTCCACCCGACCAGCTGTCAAAGGCCGATAAAGATCAACTGGAATGGGCGCGGAAAATTGTTCCACCAGATCGGGGTGCTAAGACGCCGGGCAATGGTGAGGACAAGTCCGGTGGTGCTGCTAAAATAGCACCTTAAAGGCAGCGGTCGGGCGAAAGCCAAGTGGCGACGGGAAACCCAAAAAAGCACGGGGTTCAGTCTCATTCTAGCGTAGCCAGGCACTATGGCGTGGTAGCGGTAAGCTACTGGCGCTAGACTAAGGCTGGGGAACCCTCTAATGGGTTAGGGGAGGCATTTATCACTTTAAATAAAGATTCGCTTTCTCTTATAGGTATGGTGATTCCTTGGCTGCAGAAAATTTATTATGCTTTTCTTCAGTACTCTTATATCCCACGTGGAGAGAGGCGAGGGTTGTTTTTATCCCCAAAGTGGGAAAGCCTTCTATTTCCACCTCGAAGGATGTCAGGCCCATAAGCTTGATATCATTCGCTTTGAAGGCCTTGGAGAGGATTCTGGACAACGAAATACTTTCCAACTACTTTCCTACTCTTCCCAATAGTGCTAAATACGCCTACACGAGGAGTCGTTCGACTGAGTTTGCACTGAGTTCCTTAGTAGGCTGAGTTAAGAAGGCTTTGGAGAGTAAACTTTACCCTATAGCGGCATTTATAGACGTGGAGTGGGCTTTCAACAATGTCCATCCGTCGGCGATTGTAGGGGCTCTCAGAGCGCGTAATGTGAGAGAATGTGTAATGAAATTTGTGCAGGGTCTTCTGAACGAGAGGCTTCCATTAGCTAGGCTAACTTGGTAAGGGCAGTGAATAGAGGAGCCCCACAAGAGGGAACATTGCTGTAGAATGGCTATGCGTTGTGGTTGTCTTTGGTTAAGTGACTGACCTGGCCATTTTAGTTTCGGGTATCGATCCGCACACCCTCTTATCGAGGTGTAATCAGGCCTTCAAACTTGGTGCTTGTTGTTCGGTCTAAGCGTCAAAAATGGAGTAGATCTTCTCTACCAGACGATTCAAGATACTTGTATTTAATATGCCGAAACTTGGTGGCATTTAAATCTCTATGTTCACAAAGGTGAAGATTTTAGTGATTATTTTTGACCCCAAGCTTACCAGTAGGGAGAACGGAATGGAAAGGGTGGAAAAGGAGGACATAGCGCTTTACACTTGTAAAAGAGCCGTAGGCAGAATATAGGGACTCTAACGTGCCATCTCCTACTGGCTTTATACAGCCGTGGTAGAACAAACTGCACCTTACGGTGCTCATATTCGGTGGACAGTAAGTAGATGTCAGTGTCACTGTAAGGTGATAGGCATGGTGCACAGATAAGCTGCCGTCCTGATCATAACTTCACTTCGTCCTACTCCAACCAAAGCCTTATTATTGCTTAACTGACTCCTGACCGACTTTTTTCTCAAGCAGAGGGCTAAGTTGGTGGCGGTAAGGCTAAATGCAGCTAACTCCTGGCCAAATCTGGTCCTAGGTTATGCTGCGATTATTGAGGATCTCAGACAACTTCGAATCCTTGATCCCTCATAACTTTATCGATAGGAGATTTCACGTTGATATACCTACGGGAGAATTCTGGTCTAATGGACAAGAGTTTCTCCTGAACACCGTTGATGTTCATACCGACGGCTCTATCTTTTCGGACAGTCGAGCTGCGATAAGGTCTCTCGCTAATGTCACCTTGACGTCTATCCTAGTCCACGAATGCCACAGATTTCTCATATAAATCTTGGTTCATTCGAAGGTAACTCTTATATGGGTTCCGGGACATGGTTCCGTCGATCTGCCCGCTCTGTACGCATGCTGCCATGGATGCAATGGCACGCGTTGCAGAGCCCCGAATCTTTTTTAGTAAAAATGTATGTCTAATTGATCTGAAAGACTTTGGATGTGCTCTCACAGGGTACAAACTTAATACTGGTTGCCAAACAAATATGATGTAACGGATATATATATATATATATATATATATATATATATATATATATATATATATATATATATATATATATATATATACATTAAAGATTATATACATTATATACATTAAAGATTATATACATTAAAGAAGTTTTCAATAGTAGTAATACTTATAACCAGTTACTAGCTAATGGTATGTGGTGATACCGCTTTTTTTTAGATGGTCCGGCCTGGTATTGAACCCAGGATCTTCTGGTTGGTAGGAGGGTGTGTTACCTACCATATCACAGCGGCACACATGTAACATAAAACGCAATTTAATTTTAGAAAAGTAAAACATTTAAAGTTTAACTTTTTAAGTTCTTCACAAGGTTTCCGTGAACTTGCATCTACTACTCCAGTTGAAAATAATTGGCCTAAATGCCTATTACTTATTTTTGTATTTTTTCATTATTTTATATTAATATATAATTCTTTTGTTAATAATTTAATATTTTTATTTAAAATTACTTAATTATTTATATTTTTGTTAATAAAAATACTTTGAAATAATCAATTTTGTACAGTTTACATTTTGTTCTGTTTTATTAACTGCGTTCTCATTGTTTAGCTACAATGTTATGTAGAAAAAAAAAATTATAGCATGCGAGAACGTTTGTTTATAACATGATCTTTTGCTCAATGGATGTCTATATTATTTGTTGCTGATGTTAAAAAAAAGAATAAAAAAAAAACAACATGGAGAATACAGAAGGAAATCGATATACAGTGTATTAGTGTTTTAACTTCCTTTTGTTTTTTTAGTTAAAAGTATTATTTTCAAGATTTTACTGATTTCAATTAGTTTTTTTATTCTTTTCGATTTTGATATTAATATTTTTAAAATTTAACAGTCGCATAAATTAAAGCGAATATTAGAGACGTGCTTAGTTTTCATATGTTTTGCATATAAACTTCTTACAAATTTGTTATGCTTGTAATATGTTTGTCTATAATTCAAGCAATTAGGTACATCGTTACGAAAGGTGGCAAAGTAATAAAAGGTCACTTGCTTCAGTATTCTTCACTTGTTTCGTGTGACCTATTATTAAAGCAACATAGTTTTGAAATAAAAAGTTATTTTTTTAAGTGGGATTTTTGCTTAACTATTAACGCTGCTAAAATCATGGATAGGAGGGTAAAGAGACGTGTTTATTTGCAATCCATCTGGGAAAGAACACGATTTGTTATAGATTTTGAATATTTCGGTTTACGATTGGACTTTGGATCAGCTTCTGTTACGATAGTTGGTCTAGTTGGGTTCTTTTTACAACTTTTCGTTAAAGATCAACTTCCAGTTCATAATTTATTTAGTTAGTCGACTTAGGGAGTCTATAATAATAATATTTTGTGTTCGAAATAGGCTCTATGGCAAGAGCAAATGAGGAGAATAAGAATCCACCCAACCGACTGACCGCTAGTGGTTTTCAATGGATCCCGTTCGCTCCCTATTTTCTAAAACAGAGTAGTAAGTATCGTCAATACAGTAGAAAATTGTATATATTCCTTGACATCGTTTCAATTTTATGTATTTTAGTGGAATATCTACTTGATTCATACCATAAGAAATATTTGGCGCCCGTTAAGGTGCCTAAGAAGATTGAAAGCTGTGGTGAACATAACAATATTTTGCGACCAACGTGGAGCAAGCTGAACTAAAAGGTTTAATAAGTTTCACTCCAACGTCGGGTAAGAAATCTGAAAAGAGACCCTACATCTTATTTCCTACATTTTCACCCACAGAATGCAGCCAAAATATGACGCATTTTATGGGATGAGCATAAACGCTTAGATGTTGAACATAACAATCGATAGGCGGAACTTAAAGTCACTGAAAATATTAGCGACAGATGGAGGTATGTCACCAAAACTGTGGCGAGCATTTGGTCGATATTTTGTTTCATACATAACTATCATAGATCCTTCCTATCATAAACAAAAATATTAAAACAATTCTCCAAAAACTTTTTGTTTTATTTACAATTAATTTCTTACGTTTTGGCTGGACCTCATCTAGAATACCATTCGCGATATTAGTCCTAGTTTTCTGCCGAACATAGATTTGCAGAGATAAAAAGCAAAATAGGTTTTTTATCCTCTCCTTGACATGCAGCTTTCACTAAAGTTGAGAGTCTAATATCACACCCAGATACTTGAATCTTGACGAAAGTTACAGAGATTGATTTTACTATACGGGCGAGTGATATTTAATTACTACAGTAAAATATTACTCATACGCCACAAAAAGCAAATATATATATATATATATATATATATATATATATATATATATATATATATATATATATATATATATATATATATATATAAAAACAAAATTAACTTAATTATAATATAGTTATTTATTTATTTTGTTAGTTTAACTTATTAGCTTAAAATATTTCATATTTTATAATTTTTAATTACAATTTTAAATATTCACTAATCCTAAAAGAATTAACTTTTTTCCCAATGTCATTATTAATAGTAAATATAAATAATATGCATTTATTTTATAGCAGATTTATTTTATTTTTCTTTTCTGTCACAAATGCCATTAAATCATCATTTGCATGTGAATATTTTATTTCGCTTTTTTTTCATGTTGCAATTTTAAGCAATCTTAACAACGCAAATAACATTTCACATGTCAGCGATTAGTCTCATAAAATAATTGAAAAATTGCCAAGTGTTTCCTGTTAAATGCGCTATAAAACCAGGCATTAAAAACGATACACAAATACAGTCGTTCCTTTATGGACAAGCCATCATATGCATTCATACCATATAGTTTGAGTATTTGCCACCCGCACAATAACATAACGATTTAAAAAAATCATACGAATTGCACTTAAGCATTGTCCGACACATTTTTAAATGACTACACCATTTTTGCCATTATTGTTTTAAAACTGAAAAAGATACACACTGAAAATTTACAAAAGTCAATGAAATATTTGTATGGGGCAGTAATTGATAATAATAATTCCAATAACATGGAGAAGGAATGGGAACATCTCTCAGTCAATGAGCTGCACCCACTTCAACTTTTAGACTCATTATATGCGACCTAGAGCTGAACGCTGACTCCGAGCTGCAAATGTATATGTAGAGAAATTTTTCATAGCATAATAACCAGTCGCTAGCCCAGCTAATGTTACTGGGTTATGCCGCTGTTGAAAATTATCAGATTATTAAATTTGCTTCTCAATAGGTACATGATATCGCATACCGTAAGACATGTGGCACCGTCTTGCTGTCAAGAAGGTCAAATTTTTCTTTACTATAACGTTGCGATTTTCATCGTTTTAAAGAAATACTGTTCAAAGTTTTCGTCGGTCCAAAAACTGCACCAAACTGCGCATCTTTCAGGGTACATTAGTAGCTCTTGCCATTTCGGCAAGACGTACCTTCTTTTTATTTATTCGTCACTCCTCTGGGGATCATATTATAAATGGTCCGCCATCTAACGTTTTTTTCAACTAGTGCTTATTTCGTGAATGGTAACACTTATCTCTTCCTGATTTGGCAGATAATTAGTTTTATCCTTCCGCTGAACGAATATGGTTGTGTATATGCTTGAACAACGCTGGGAAATATTGCGACAATACTTTGAAAATCATGGTAATGTTGAAGAATCAAAAATCATCTTTTCAGATCATTTTGATCTTGGCGAGTATGTGAAGAAGTAAAATTGTCGCATTTGGGGCACAGAAAACCCGCACGCATACATTGAAAAGCCGATACACCCAGCACGAGTCACTGTTTGGTGCGGATTTTGGTCCAGAGGCATAATTGGGCCATTTTTCTTCGAAAATGAGCAAGGAGTGGCCGTTACAGTCAATGGCGATCGTTATCGGGCCATGTTGAACGAATTTTTGTTCACAAAAATTGAAGAGGAGGATATTAGCAACATTTGGTTTCAACAGGACGGCGCTACGGGCCACACAGCCGAAGCTACATTCGATGTTTTGCGCTCTGTTTTTGAAGATCGCATTATCAGCCGAAGAGCTTATGTCGTTTGGCCACCTCGGAGCTGCGACTTGATACCGTTGAACTATTATTTGTGAGGTGCCGTCAAAGATAAGTGTTACGTCAACAAGCCAGAGACAACTGAAGCGTTAAAGGACAATATTCGTGAAGCCATTGGTGAAATACAGCTGCACACAATCGATAATGTGCTTAAAAATTGGACCGATCGTGTAGGCTACTGCATGGCCAGCCGAGGCAGCCATTTGAATGAAATTATTTTCCGTTATTTACCTGAAGGATTGTACTTTCAAATAAAAAAGAAATTTGAGAAAATATTCAGTAGTTTTTTTTATAGCATTTTCAAAATAAAAAATTTATTTGGCGGACCTTTTATTTACACAAAACATTCAATACTTTGCTTCAGTTTCATTAATCAAATTGATTTTCAGGCTAAGTAGACGATTAATCTATTGCTGCTTACCTACACATATTTACGTGTAGTGATGAAGATCATTGCTAAATGTTGGTGATCCCTACTTACAATTGAAATTTTTTTCCTACAAAGTGGCGTTTTATCCTGATCATGTGTCTCATGTTTATCATCAGCATCAGACATAAGCTGGAAAGTCAGGAGGTCTTCTTTAGACGGAATTATCTGGTTGGAGTTTAAAGCCTCTTTATCATATACTCGAAACCGCAATTCAATTCATTTTTGTCAAAGCCTCTACTGGGATCGCTTGTATTGTATGCTTGAGCTCTAACCACTACTCCACGCCACGCCTGACGTACCTTTCGAGCCAAAAACGAGCTTCGATGCAGAAAATACTTTTTCAATACGAAACATATTCCTCTCAGAACAAGAATTTTGATAGTAAATTGCAATGATTTGCAAGCGTTGTTTGCTTGTAAGTCTGTCTATTCATGGTGAAATAGCATACTTTACTGAGCATTTTTGTATCACGATTTTTTTCTTACATTGAAAAAATTTATTTATTTACGTTATATTATTTGAGTACAATTATTGGGGGCACTAATTGAGAAAAAAAACTTTTCGATGTCCCTACATTATATACTTTTTATACGCACTATTATCAAGACATCTTAAAATATTGTAACGATATTCCTTGTTAAAGACGTTTATTTATGAGTTCGTAGATTGAAGTTAAAATAAGATAAATCTTGTGTTCCACGGCTCTTAAACCGAACGAACAAAAACAACTTCTATTCTTAATTATGCTTCCTGTTTATAACTTTGTAAACAACAACAATTACCAGACAGATCTTTCTACCTAGAGATCTACCAACCTAAACGTTGTTACAACTCAGGTTCGATTACAGCCTTTTCAACCAGAGGTTATTCACACTCAACTCTCTTTACTGAGTTAGCTCAATCTACATTGGTTTTTACTTCACGACTCACTTATAGCAGCTCACAGGTTAGTTCGTTTACCCGAAGCATAAGCACTTTTGAACAAATTATCTTTTAAAATGCTTAAATACGTATTTTTATCCATTGTGCCGTCAATAAAGCCAATGTCGCTAACTCCATAGTCAGCCATACAAGCCCAAACCATCACTCTGCCACTGCAGTACTTGACAGTCGTTCTTAAGTATTTATACCGGAGCACTGTAATGACTTTACCACACCCTTAATTTACACGATCTGAACTAAAATATTGAATTTTGACTCGTCAACAAGAGCAATGTCTTCGAGAAAATAATTGTCTTTTTCACATGCTCCCGAGTGAATTCCATCCGACTTAGGATAATCTTCTTAATTACGAATTGCTTTTTTCGAGCTACTTGGCTGTGTGCTGCCTTTGGAGCTATCAAAGGCACAATGGAAAAAATATGTTTTTAGGCATAATAAAAGATAATTTCTTGCAAAGTGCCAATGCTGTGGGTATACGATATCATTTTCGGTATTATCAGAATTATGACCCGAAACACGAATCAAGGATTTTAAAGCCATGGTTGATATGGAACTGACCCAACCTCAATAATGCTCCTTAAATATTCTCTAATTAAACGCGATAGAAAATTTGTGGACAATTTTGGGCTTGGGAAGCAGATTAGTAATCAGAATGATTTATAAGCTGTACTGGTCTAAGAGTAAAGCAAGATTATCCCGAAACTACCCAAAAAATATTTATATCGACGGAAAATCTTCTGAAAGACGAAACAATACAAAAAGAAGGTCACTAAACCATTTTGCATCTAAGTTTTTTCTAAGACTGCTGACAATACACGAAATAAGGTGTGACTTGTTTTGATGCTCAGTTTTGATGCTGCAAGCATCATTCAAAGCGCACGAAATAAGATGTGAGTCATTGTAATTTACTTCTTATAAACTGCCTTCGCACCGACTTCCAACCAATAAACTTTCTTCACGCTGAGTTAACGCCAATAAACTGAATGTTGTCCGCATCGATGTGCTTTTTGTATGGTTGAGTAAACAATACTTCGGAAGCTCTCGATTCCCTCGATATTTCAGGTAAACTCCATTTCTGTCCTTTACTTTCTTTTTAGTTCTTATGAAGCCATTCTAATGTAAACATAAACTTCTTCTAGCCATTATTGTTTTGTTGTTGTTTATTATTGTCCATTACTTGTTTTCTTTTCTGCAGGTTTTTGTTGTTGCCGTTTATTTTTGTTTCCTACAATTCTGCTAATGTTGTTTCTGTCGCTTTAGTTACTTGTAATAATAACATTTGTTATAATAGCAGTGTAATAAACGACATGGGCGCCAACCCAGATTTTTCTCAGAATATTATACACTATGAATATCGGCAATGATATATAATATGAATAACTCTTTTGAGGTGACCTGAACGTTTGTTTTTGGCATAAAAAAAGTAATGTTTTATCTGCACATCAAAACAAAGTTTAGTTTTCAAGGGTTATTATCCACTTTTAACATCAAAGTCTTTGTTCAAAATTTAATCGCTTTAATAATCATCCAGATATCATTTCAATTGTTAAGCTATTTCTATTTCCACTTTCTCTCATCATCCTCATCACTTAAAAGTCAATTAATATTGTTTTTCAGGCTTTTATTGCCATACAGCCTTTGGTTAATAAACGTTAAGGCTATAATTGCTTGTGAAATGCAACAAATTTCAACCATAATTGTATAATTTTAACTACTCGCTACAATTTAATATGAACAGTGACAATTGACTGTAATTTTATCTGTCAACTGCTTTGAAATGAAACAATATTTGGCCTACAGCACTTTGAAAATGATAATACCGAACATTATATTATGCGTACGTAAGTGTATGTTATTGTGTTTGTATTTGTGATAATAATAATGTCATTAGTTGTGAAGGTCTCTACGAACACTATAAAATGTTGCAACACCATTTATAGTGAGTATACAAACAACTTTCAAGTGAAACGACTACGACGCTTCCAGTAATATCATCGCATATTGCAAAAGCGCTAAGTAAAGAACCTGAACAAAAATTTTTCAAATGTAAGCATCAAATCATGAGATGAGTGAGAGATAGAAGAAATAAAACCAGCAGCAACAACATGTATTTAAAAGGATCAAAAATAATTGCAATATTGTGCATCAGTGTTATAATCTCCTGCCACAAAGTGTTAAGCACCTCAAATGGCAGCAGAGTACAGGGAAATAAAGGCAATTCTTATGAATTGAACATACTAAATGAATTTCTTGATTATAATCGACTACATAATGCTATTATTATAAAGGATTACACGCTAACTTGGCCAGACAGAAGATACAGTAAAGGATGCCCATCTAAAAGCACTGACATTGGAATGATGAAGTTTATAATGCAGCCATTAATACAAAAATTAACAGAAGATTATCACATGCAATTTGTAAATAGTTTAATGGCTACTGGCTATGATTATTTATTATCATCTCCCACAACTCGTCAAGTGCTTATTTTTATGAAATATAATCCGCAAGATAAAGAAAAACAAAAGATTTTACAATTGGCATCGCAAAAGGAAAAGTTTAATTCACAATTCGTCTGGTTGCTTATCATGGAGGAGATAGATGAGCCTCATCATTTGGAAATCGAAAGTCTATTTGGTCATTTAAATTTAATGTTAAATACGGATTTTACAGTGGCTGTTAGAAGCAGATCGAACGAGTAAGTACAGGATGAGAGGTAAACTATGTTTTTCAAAACAAATAAAAACAAAGAATTTTTATACGAAAATCATTTAAAATTTTATTGCTGATTCGTCTGTCGGACATTATCCTGCGCATAGGGACCTGTAGGGTAATGACCAATAGGATAGTTGCACTAACAGAGGAATAGGGTAAACGTCTTCTATCCCTAGCTGACAGAAGAAATAGATTCCTGGCAGCTAAATAATATCCAGCCTTTATGAGCTCTCTGGATCTAGGCTTAATAAACTACTGAGTTATCTCACGGTTACCGGATGGATCTAAGCCATTAATTACCAAAAATTTAAACAATAGAATTTTTTAGCGAAACTTGCACAAATATCCTAAAATATTATTTTTTACATAATCTTACAAAAAAAAAAATAAATAATTCCGACAAATAATTTCCTGGAATATAGTCGTGTGTTTGACCACACGCTGCTACTGTTAATTGTTTTGAAATCATTTGTTCTACATTATGATGGGGTTTAAGTAGTTATTGTAAAATAAAGAAAAATTCACATGTATGTATTAAATTCTGGACTTTTAATTAGGATGTTGGAGTGACGTCTTTGTGTTCATGAATCAGTTTTCCGAATAGAGGTGTACGTTGCATTTATCACACGACGACAAGTACTAGCTTTCAGTGGAACATTAACGGCATTTAATTTCGGATGGTTTTGCGGTATATAATTAGCGTATGAGTGGTCATTAAAAGAAGTTTCAATTTCTTCCATTGTATCCTCTGATCAAAGAAGCAGTGATTTAGTAACGGAGCTTTTGAAGTCAAGCTGTGACAAAGTCTTTGACTTCTCCGATTCTGCCATGAAACAGTGTGATTTCTATGCATTTACAACTGCACTGTCCAAGCATTGGACCCGAAGCGGCCACCACCATTTTTTGTCACGAATGCTGATATGGTAATTGGAAACACCATTTTCGTGTATATCCATGCCACCAATCTTTTTCTTTTTTTCTTTACTATATCGTTGCATTGTTACTGGTGAGTCAGTGGCTTCGTAACTGGTAATGATACTCGTAGTTACTTCTAAATTATCCATCCAACGGATTACCATTATGTCATTTAGTATGTTATATGCATAAACAGTTTCATACTTTTTCAAGGCCCTTTTCGAAGTTTTTAAAGGTGTAACAGTGATACGATTAGATCGCACATTACCGATTTCGCAAAAACCTTTCTCTCTAAGCATGCACATCAAATAATGATAGGTAAAAAATGCTGCATTGGATGTTCATTACGATGGATGCATCGAGTCCCAAATTCTTATTATAACTGGCAGATGCAGAAGAATACGGGATAAACTGGAACACATATCCACTGTTTGAGCAAAGTGCCCAGAGTTTGTGCCCAAAGCGAATTTGTTTTTACGCGTATAAACATTTTCATTGAATGGCAGCCGAAGTAGGAAACCATCGTCTCGTCAATCGATTAATGCTCTGCAAAAACACCGAACTGTATAAAAGGTTTGTTCAGTTTGTTAAACAATGGCTGAACCTTTGCGTACTTATCAGAATTTTCTAAAATATCGCTGTTACCGATATAAAAGCACGCCTTCAATTTTGTGAACGTATACCGCGACATTGTTTGGTGAATAATGGCATGCCTACAGCTGGATCTAAACTCCAAAATAATTTAGCTTATGAAACTTTGTATTGAATATTTCTCGCAAATTTTGTTTATATTATTTTTTTTTGGGTAGCATATCGATTTGTCTCGTCTACAAGTAGGGTAATTATTTCATCGTCAAAAAATAATGGAAACAATTTCAATGGACTTTTTTTGTTTATAGTTTGGAGCAGTGTCTCTAGCTTTTCATTTATAAGTGGCTCATGTAACGGGTGAATATCGTACACAGCACGCATAGTTTTTTTTTTTTTAAACCGGTTTGAAATCTGTTCAAGTACGATATATACATTTGGCTACTCCTCCTGACGTTGGTCTATCAATTGTCCACCATACTCCTCAATAGCTGATTTGTAAATAACTTTAATTAGCCCTAAACACACGTATCGGCTCCGCCATCTAACGTTCTTTTTTCAACTAGTGCTTATTTCGTGAATGGTAACACTTAGCTCATGCCTCATTTGACAAATAATTAGTTTTATCCTTCCGATGAACGAATATGATTGTGTATACCCTGAACAACGCTGGGAAATATTGCGGCATTACTTTGATCAAAAATCATCTTTTCAGATGAAACTCATTTTGATCTTGGCGGGTATGTAAGCAAGCAAAGTTTTCGCATTTGGGGCACAGAAACCCGCACGCATACATTGAAGAGCCTATACACCCAAGACGAGTCACTGTTTGTTGCGGATTTTGGTCCAGAGGCATAATTGGGCCATTTTTCTTCGAAAATGAGGAAGGAGTGGCCGTTTCAGTCAATGGCGATCGTTATCGGGTCATGTTGAACGAATTTTTGTTCACAAAAATTGAAGAGAAAGATATTAGCAATATTTGGTTTCAACGGGACGGCGCTACGTGCCACACAGCCGAAGCTACACTCGATGTTTTGCGCCCTGTTTTTGAAGAGCTGCGATTTGACACCGTTAGAGTATTATTTGTGGGGTTCCGTCAAAGATAATTGTTACGCCAACAAGCCAGAGACAATTGACGCTTTAAAGGACAATATTCGTCAAGCCATTGGTGAAATACAGCTGCACACAATCGATAATGTGCGTAATAAGGCTAATGCATGGCCAGCCGAGGCAGCCACTTGAGTGAAATTATTTTCCATTATTAACCGGAAGGATTGTACTTTCAAATAAAAAAAGAAATTTGAGAAAATATTTAGTAGTTTTTATTTTATAGCATTTAAAAAAAAAATATTTGGCGGACCCTTTACCTGATCATACCTGTAGTAATACAAAGGAAATAATAAACCTTTTAAAAAGCACACTTTTAATGGTAACAAAAATTACAAGTGTCAAATACCATCTTCAGTACCAGCGTGTGGTGAGACACACGCCCAATTTTTACTGTTACCTAGCGTCATAAGTTTCAATGCTGCTAAAAAATTTCTTTTGATTTTCTGCGCGAAAACCAAAATGTTAAATAAAATAAACTGGGTGTGAGAAAACATCGATTTTCTTTATTTGGTTAAGAGACCTATCAACATCGTTTAAATATCCAACAAAGCTTTACAGAATGAAAATCAGGTTAAATTTTGCCGATTAGATTATGTTAAGAACTGTGACTTAAAAAACGCCACAAGTATACATTTTCTCTAAGTGTAAGTGAAATATTGACACCAAATATAGTTGATATCCATATTAACCAATTCAGGCGGAGTGAAATTGGTAATCAGACTAATGTCATTCTCAGAGAAAAATTAACCAATGACGCCTTAAAAAAAAAATACACTCTAAATTATGACTTTTTTAAGATGCTTTGGACGTTCGTTGACCTAATGTTAATCCGCAGAGGCAGGATAACCGGCTTGGCCCTTGATGGAAAGCAATATACTCTGATGGCGTCTTCAGAGTGGAGTACTATCTTCACTGTTATGAACGGTAGTAGTCACAGAGGTGGTGGTTTAGTTGGTTATGCTGAAGACCTTATTATGACAGCTCGTCTGAAATGTAAATGCACTTTGTGCGATCTCCTGAGGATTACTCTGAACAACGTTGCCGATTGGTGTATTCAAGAACGAACGCCTTTTACAAATAGATTGTATTCTTTTTTAGATACCACCATTTATAGGGACTTTAAATATCTAAGTGTCATTCTGGATAGAAATCTTCGTTGGAACTCACACATCACAACTACATGTTGTTGAATACTCAGATGATATCGGGTGATTTTTTAAGAGCTTTCGGATTTGATTTAAGAAATCTTACAATTTAGGGAAATGTATGAAATATTTATTTGAGTCGATAGAACGATCTATATAATTCGGTGTTTAAAGATGATTTCATGTAGATGTTGACCGCAGATACACATAAACGTTTCATACGCTAAGTCAGTTATTGAATACTCAACCACTGTCTTAAGGAAAAATTGTTTGATATTGGTTTTCAATGTGTCAACCGTTATGGGCCTGTCCCTAAAGAAATGAACTATAATATAGATCCACAAAAAATAGTCTAAAGGCGTTAAATCGCACGATCTAGATGGCCAATTGACCGGCCCAAAACGTGAAATAAACTGTTTACCGAATTCACCTCTCAAGTGGGCCATTACTTCTCTCGTTGTGTGGTGTATGCCACTGTTTTCTTGATACCACATTTCAGCATAGTCCAGCTCTTCTATATTGGGCAAAAAAAAATTGAAGTCATCGCACGGTAGCGCTTTCCAGTCACAGTAACGTTCCAGCCTTCGCCGTGTTTAAAAAAGTTAAGTTCACTGAGAGCTATGTGTCTGTTAAAAATAAGATAAAATTAAAACTAAAGAAAATTTCAAAAAATATATGTAAATGCCGTTGGCTACTCATTATCTTGTCGGTAACTGCGCTCACTTGTCCGAATGTTGAACTAATCGAAGATGAAAAGAAATTCTTCTAATTCCATGTATGTGGTACTCATGACGATATAAATATGCGCGTTAGCAAAGTAAAAACATCTTTCCAAACATTGCATAAATTGGTGTGATCCACCACAAGTGGTGATCCACCAAAAAAAATTAAGAATGTCAACGTTAATTTTATGTCAGTACTCCTATACGGTCGTAAAACAATAGCAAAACTCGAAATACAGTCTTTCATCAATCGGTGCCTAAAACTCTAATTCTAATTAGTGGTGACATGCCACTAACTAACGCCGTCACCGTTCAATTGAATTTTGTGTGCTTGGACTATGGTTACGGTTATGACGTTATTTTAAGTTACGTCTAATTGAGCCTTAAGGCAATTAATTTCTAACCAAAGCTGGTATTAAATGAATGGTATCCGCAAGGCCATAAAAGATCAGACCGCCTTAAAGCAACCCAACAAAGAATAAAAAATAGAAGCCTGGGAGCCTCACAAGCTTTGCGAAAACAACAAAGAAAATCGACTTTAAACTGCTTTTCAGGATTTCGCACACCACGTGGTGACTCGATGTCACAAACTATGCCTTTTGTACCGAATCGACACGAGAGATGAGAAACGGCTCCAGCAGATAAGCCAAAACTGAGAGTCATGCCTGACCTGGGATTTGTTGGGACTAATAAGGTATGGAATACCACGGTCAGCAAGGAGCTATACATAACCCAGCTTCACCGCTTGAAAAAGACTATTCTTCTGAAAAATCCTAACGACAAGGACAAGCCATTTTGCTTCACGACAACGCCACATACCATGTTGTACAAGTCGTCAAAAACGCAATCCAAGAGCTCGAATAAGATGTCCGTCAGCATCTGCCGTATCCTCAGGACCGTGCATCGACGGATTACCGCATGATGAGCTTAACTTTAAACAACAAATACGAGATTAAAAACTGACTGAACAACTTTTTATTAACCAAGCCCGTCGAACGGCATAGACAAACTAGTCGGCAGGTGGAAGGAGGTCATAAACAGCAACGGCGAAAACTTAATTGAATACTTTATTATTGGGAAGTCTGATAACCTTCTTTCATTCGAAGAAAACGGCTGCTGAAAGCTATCAATTGATGATAGAAGCTTACGGTCAACAGAGACCAAGTCAAAGAACTTGCGAACGATGGCTTGCGCGATTCAAAAGTGATCAACACAGAAAACAGAGCGAGGCCTGGTCAGCCGAAAAAGTTTGGAGATATGAAATTTGAAGCATTACTCGACGAAGAAGTACTTGCATTATCATGGGGAGTCACACAACAAGCCATTTCCCTTCGTTCCAAACCATTGGGACTCATTCAAAAGCAAGAAATTAAGTACCATATGAATTGAAGCCAAGAGAAGTTGAAAGGTGATTTAGCGTGTCGGAAATGATGTTTGAACGCTACAAAAAGAAGTCATTTTTGCATCGTATTTTTACTGGTGATGAAAAATGTGCATATTACGATCACTCCAAGCGCAAAAAGTCATATGTAAAGTTCGGGAAAACAGGTAAATCAACGCCGAAATCGAATATCCATGACACCAAGGTAATGCTCTGTAGTTAGTGGGATCAGAAGGGTGTTTTGCATTATGAGCTGTTGAAATCGGGTCAGATGATCACAGGGGGCCTGTAGTGAACAGAATTGATTTTTCTGAAGAGAGTAATCCATCAAAAATAACCAGAATATTCGAGCAGACAGGAGGTCATAATCTTCCATCATGACATGTCTATTTGGAAAAGAGTGGATTAAAATTTTTGGCTCACCCACCTTATAGCCCAGACTTTGCCCTTCTGACTACCATTTGTTCCGATCGATGCAGAACGCCCTTACTGGAATATGCTTCACTTCAGAACACGTTATCAGAAATGGCTTGATTCATTATTTACCTCAAAACCGGAGCAGCTGTTTTGGCGCGGAATCCATACGCTACTAGAAAGATAGGAAAAAGTAGAGGCTAACGATGAACAAATCTTTGAATAATGTATTAATTAATTTTGTTATTATAATAAATACATTTTTTCAAGCAAAAAATTTGCATTATTAACTTGAATACCTAATATTACAAATTTTTATTGTTAAAATATAAATCTTATTCCCCAAACAATATATGAGTAGCGTTAACCATTCGACATAACCAAATTTGCAGCTGAACTTAAAAAAAATAAAATAAAAAAATTGAAGAATCATGCAGTAACACTTCGAGAATGCGAATATATGGCAAAGTGAGTGTTCGGACGACTGCAATTCATGCACTAACTGACAAATTTGCTTGCTTCAACATTAGAACAAACTACTGTGATATTTTTTTAAGCGACCCGTTCAAACAGGTTTTGCAGCCAGTTCACTTAAATTTATGAACCAAATTATCATTAGCGGCTTCAGAAGGACCGGAAATATGAAAAATTTTATGCAATGTAGCTTCTATGCCAGATTCACCATTTGCAGAGTGGATTTTTAGTATTTGGTGCGATTTTCGTGTGAAAAGCATTTTATGTTATTCCAATACAGCTGTTGCATATTAAAAACCACAATCAAGGAATATTTAACAAGTTAGTGTTGTCTGTACAACAACTAACTTTTTAACAAAAACAACATATATTTGTTGCTTTTTTTGTGAATTTTGGATGTCAGAAAACTAAATATAAATTATATTTTAAATAAAGTGCACCTAATCCTAACCTTACACTCTAGATAAATTCAAATCGGTATAGTGCAAAAAGTGGCGTAAATAGAGGATTAGGTGTAAAATAAAAAGACGTCTGACATTTATAATAACAATACCGTGCAAAAAGTCATGCCAAATCAGGATAAGTTGTAAACTTAATAATACTATGGACAATGAAGAATCCCTGCATTACATAAGAAAAAATTACCGGCAACACCACCTCCTTAAATGTACCTCGACCCCAGTAGTTTAACATTTTGATTTTACTCTCATTTTCCCTTTGAATCTAAATTTATTTAAAAAATTTTTTTGCAGTTATCATTACGATTTCTATGATATTTATAAAATTTGTCACTATTGTGGTTCTCCTTTGGAAATCGAATATAAAGGCAATTGGACGGTTGGTAAGGGTTTGTATATTTTAAATAAATTTCGCGATGGCATAGCTTTTAGAAGAAATAATTTGAAAAAATTCGGCATTAAAGCAGCCACAGCAGTAAGTCGCTTAGAATTTAAAAGAAAGAAATCATTAAGAATATATTTTAATTTCTTCCGAAGATATTAAACAAGTCTCCCGATTTGAATGTATCAGAATTGGATTATCTTAATAATGACAAAGAACACCTAGAAGAGGACGCTATGCAGCGTAAAACTTTTCAGTTAATGAATCACATGCTTTACCTCTACAATGCCACGTAGTATACTTTTTTAATAAAATTGTCTTTTATTTTTAACTTTTTGTTTGGAATACTTTTAGTTTTGATGTAAAAATTGAATCTTCTTGGGGCGCTGAAGAGAATGGCAGCTGGACTGGCGTTATAGGCCTTTTACATCGACACGAGGCTGAGCTTTCCTTATGTCCTTTAAGATATTTATTGAAGAGAACTAAAGTTTTAGTTTATACCATGAATATACACTATGAAAAGTAAATTTTCTCTCTTTATGTCATAGTTTTTTGTAAATTTTTACTTATTCAAAACTCCTTTTAAGAATACATTTCATATTTCGCCATCCCAAGCACACAAGTATACGCAATATATTCTTTGAACCATTAGCTGACTTTGTATGGTGGTGTGTATTGGCCTTAATTATTGTAACGATTCTCTTGTTGGCCATACATGTGCATATTGAATACAAACTATTTACAACAATGCAAGCGCAACAACAAAATTCTGCTCATAGCTTAATAGCGAACAATGCTAGTGCTAGTACTTTTAATGCTGCACCAATACAATTTCATAGTGGCCTCATGATTGTAGAAAATCATTTCGATTTCATTGTTTTATGCATTATGGAAGCCATACTTATGCAGGGTCCAGCACCCGAATTATTTCGCTGTAATTCAACACGTTTACTATTACTCAGCGTATCTATATTTTCAATTTTGCTAATGCAATTCTATGGAGCATTCATTGTGAGCTCATTACTGTCTGAGCCACCACGTAGCATAACCAATTTACAGGCATTATATAACAGTAGTTTGGAGTTAGGCATGGAGGATGTCTCATACAATTATGATGTTTTTATCAACAACACAAATCCATTGATACACAATTTATACAAATATCGTATTTGCCATAAAAGTAGCAGCAGTAGCACACATTGTCGCAATGTTATGTCACTGGAAGAGGGTGTACGGCGTATAGGAGCTGGAAATTTTGCTTTCCATGTCGCTATCGATCGAGCATATCGGCTATTGAAATGTAAGTATACTCTAATCACACCGTAATTAGCGTAAGGTATTTAATGTTTTTGTTATTAAACGATTTAGTTTTATAGAAAATCTTGCGAAAAAAAATAGCTAAGAGCCATTGTTTTAGTGTTAAATTGTTTTCGCATTCTGTTACAAATGAAAAAAAAAATATTTAATATTTTTATTCTTTTGTATTTGGTTTAATTAATCTTCATTTAAATATTTATTGTGGTCTGTTAATGCATTTAAAACCAATTGTTTGATATTATAGTTTTAAAACATTTAAGCCTGTTAGTCATTTTTTTTATTTATTTATTTACTTTTTTTTGTATTATTGTTTGGTATTCACTGAAAATTAAAGATATTTTATGCGATAATACTTTAAATTTATTGTTTTAAATACATACATACTTATTATGAGGATTTCAACAAAAATTATCAATGAGAGTGATAATAAGAGGCTAAGTTATACTCTACATCATATCAGTGATGTAAAGTATCAAACTGATACCAGTTTAATCGCATACGTCATTGCACATAACACAACATAGCATGCAGCAATTTAGCATCGAATTTCTTCCCTCTGCTGGTGTGTTGGTCAATACTAAAGACTTTGGGAGGATCAAGAATTAATCCACAGGACCATTGCAATGTTTTTTTGCAACTGCACTTTCCGATAAAAAATACATTGTTCAACGATGTTTCAAATACTGAAAATGTATTACTAATTTGGATGCAGTTATCGTAGTAAACCTTGCGTACGATTGTTGTTTTTGATTTTTTTTTTTTTATCCGCGTTCACTTAAGAAAAAAAATTACTTTAAAATATCACGATAACTTGTCAAATTTAATTCACTAAATTCACTTGGCATGCCAATGATACTAGCGTTCTGATTAGTAAGAAAACTTAACCCGGACATCGCTGATGATTCCATATTTTTTTTTTTTTTTTTTTTTTTTTTTAAATAAATAACCATACGCTTACCGTTTGAAAGTTAACTATCAAGTACATAAGTCAATCAAAACAAGTATTTAACACCACGTTTATATAAAATGCTTTAACGGTCAAATTCTACAATGACTAGGACTATTAATTGTAACGACACATTTTCCGCTCGGACGCTGGGATAGGTCAGCTTGGTCCAGTGTTGGACAGAAAATGAATTAAAAATACTTTTATTCATAGTTATAAACAATTTATTGATTATTTAACAGAGTAGATAAAGAAAGCTATCATATATAATCATAAATAATTTATTATACATCGCTTTGAAATTTATGCTTAACACTAAACAAACGTTTGTTTACTAGGAGAGAGCCTGGAAAACTAAATCAGTCCTTGGTCATTACTCGCGTTAGAGAAGGCTGGGTAACGCGTTGATCACGGACACTCAGGGATAGTCGGGTTGGCCGCCAGGTAACGGCTCGGTCGTAGTCGTTCACCGCACTACGAGAGAGCTTCACCCTTGTTTCCTCAGTCACGTCTACTCATACTGTCGTTGTGGAAAGGTTCAATATGAGGGTCACCACGGTTATCCCAATAGTGATCGAGGTACCTCGCCACCTGGGTCGTCTGAGCAGCAGTGGCTCACCACACTGCAACGGAGAGTCGACCCTGTCCACGAGTTGAAGCCAGAAAAAAAAGTATTACTGGGGCCAGTAGTATTATTTTCTTCAAATTGAATAGTTCGTTTGGCTCGGAATACCACAAGCAAAACTCAACTTTACGCTTTTGAAGCTGAACACCCACTGTCATTTTTCTTTACTTTACTTTATTTATCCAAATATTCTGTTCTTACATAGTTTATCTTAAACTTATTAATCATGTAGATACTTATCCTATGCGTAAATGATACTTATCAGAGACTTATCAACTAAAACTTAAAATACTGCAGAATAGCCGCAATCCATCACCAAAACAAATCAACCCTTATACTATATTCCACAAAAAAATGGAAAAACGGAAACACTCATATACTTAAAACTAACTTTAAAAACTACTTACAACTAATTCACAACAACAGGGCACAGACATCCACCCCACTGCGCAGTGTTATACACCAGGCTCTCCAAATCCAGCATATTAACCCTCCTGTGATAAAATAGTTAGAAAATTCACAGGCAACAGGATCTGTGCACCCTTAAGGTCTCCATATCACTCCTCGTCTCGAAGCAGCCAGTCACCATCCCATTCTCTAGGGCAGACGATCGTTCCAAAAATGTCAGCGCAGTCCTCATAAGAAAAACATCGATCTTCTCGAAACCCGCATGGTCATAAATGACCCGACAAGACGGTCTCCGGAACGAACCATCGGTGAACTGCCAATCTCTTAATTCAAGGCATGCCGGCAACTGTCCTTTTTCTTGATTTGTTCGCCATTTTATACCCTCGCACCGACAGTGATGTTTGCAACATCATATCAATCATATTCGGGGCTGCGAGAGTGAAAGCGACCATCCAGCTAACAAACGATCGGTTGTATCATCACGCGATAACGTGATAATACCGTTATCCTAGTCAACATTTAAAAAAGTACATTCATATTGTAAATCAATGCTCTGAAAAATAAAAAATGTACTTGTGTTGGTGAGAAAATAAGAAATACACTGTAAGAAATTTTCAAGGTGTAAAAAGTAGCATTAAGTTCTCCAAGAATTTATTTTAAATTTAAAATATAAAAATGTAAATGTTTTGTGTAAATTAAAGATGCATTGGGGGTTATCAAATGCATTAATAATCATAAAATATTCGTTGCAAATTGTTAACAATTTTAATCAGTATATTTAGTAGAAAATAAAAAAAAAAATCCACATACAGCCACTTCACATGTTAATTCGTCGCTCTTTCAATGACTATTAAAAGCAGATTTCTTCCAGTGCTTTTGAAAAAAAAAGAAACATAGACAGAGAGAGGATTAAAGCCAAGAGCGTAAGAATACGTGTGAGTTGAGCATAAACAATAGTTCTATGAAATTAACACCATTGTTGTAAATGCTTTTATAGGTACCACGCACACTTGTCAATGCCTCCTAGTTTTTGAATGATAATGATTGTATTGACTATTTGGTCCAAATTTCTGTTACCATTTTTAAGTTGAAATTTTTTAATTTTTGCCTATAGTTCCCTCCAGAAATACAAAGAGATACTGAAAAAATTTCAACAAAAACTGTTCTGTCGCTTACGAGTAGCTGTTTATAAGACACAAACAAACACACATCATACAAACACACCTGGATTTTTATATATAAGATTTATTGAAATAAGTTTTATTTTATTACGGCAAAAATAAAAATTTAAAAAAAATTTATTTTGCACTCTTAAGAAGAGTTTTATTTTCGATGGAAAAATAAAACTTCTAATGTATATTCATAACTATTATTTTCTAACGAAATAATTTGACTCCCAAAATGAGTCTTATTTTATGACGTGAAAATAAAATTCGTTTTTATCGGTTTATTCTGACCTTTTTTAGAAAAACTTGCTAAATAACAGAGAACAAATAACTTTTTTTATTTAACCTGTAACCGTCACAGTCCCTGTTATTTAGTTGTAAAGAGAAGAGTATGCCATTAATAATAAAAAATTATATCAGCCAAATGACCACCACGCCACCCGTTACGTTTGCAGTACTAAGTTTATTTCATAGAATTATCCATCACCAATTCTGACATTTTCAGCTGATTGTCTTCTATTACTTTACGAATTTCATCTTTGAGGTCTTGCTACCTGTGGGAAACGAAGCGCCATCTTGTTCAAAATAAATGTTTTCCACATCAATATGTTTTAATTCCTGCAATACAAAATCATTACCGTAAAAGTTGCGCCAGCCTCATTTTCAAAAATGTAAGATCCAATGACCCCGCCATATCAAACCTGGACTAAAAAGTCACATGTTGAGGATGGACTACTATAAATGCAATGTCTTATTGGAAAACCCTTTAATTCGGGTACTTTAAGTTACTCAATCATAGTAAATACATATTTGCTAAACTGTCGCCGCGATATGATAATTTCTTTGTTTTTATCATCGGACGTCACGTCGCTTGAATAGCATAACACGAGAAAGACGGCAAGGGTCATTTTACCCATTTTCATATTTGACTACCAAATTTTTTTTTTTTTAATAATGATTATTCTAAATGGATATTTGTGACTTTTATCTAAATTGGATTAAAATTAATGTAAAAGCATTTCTAAAATAATGAAGTGATCCAAGCGCAAAAAATGGATTATTAGACCCATATTCACATTTGGCCGACAATATTTAATTTATCATTCAAATTTCTAAATTTTCTTCGTTACATAAACCGTCAACTTGAAGGTAAATCGTCGTATCCGGCAGCGATGTTTGTGAGCTTCCTACAAGGAACAAAGGGATACAAAAAGCTCCTTTCATTCGGACCTATTTGGAGTATTATGTTTGATTATTTTCCAACTTCGACAGGTTTGGTTGATTTCGAACTTAATTTGTCGCGTCACTTAATAATTTAATATGCTTTTCGAAGCGTGTGAGAATCTACATGTGAATTAAACATTGGTTCAATTGTTCCCATAGATTGGTATTCGAAATAGTGTTTGGCGTAAATATTTGCAATATCCTGCAAAGACAACGATCGATGGATGCCTAAATAGCGTTAACATTACGTGAATTCATGGCGTAAAAGTTGGATATGTTGATCTTAGTCCATTTCCAGATAGTAGATAGTAGAAACACCGACAAAAATATCCTAAACAATATCTAATCGCTTCAGCCTTTCCTAAAAACCTGCTAAAGTAACAGAAATCACTAACCTCTTCTGAATTTGGTTAGGGGTGTTGCAGCGGATTATCTTATATGTATTGATAGCAGTCGATTCCCAAACAGTTCTCAAAATACCGAAAGATTCATTGGCTTTGGAGATCGGAAACATAGCATTATATACATAACGTATGTTGAATTTTGAGTTGTTAGGGGTTTTGTAGCGTATTACCTAATATCTATCAATGTTAAACCTTAGTTCCGCCTTTGTAGTTTCATTCTCTAGTGATTTAAGTTTAGCAGACACATGAAGATAGATGTGTGCTAAAAACAAAATATCAAAATATCGGCGAATTACAAACTCTCGAAGTGTAGATTAAGTCCCCATCTTATGAACCTGTTGATTGCTGCAGCAATGCAGATTATATTAAATAGAAGCGGTAGTTATATCATATCAAAATTAGCTTAATTCATTAATGTAATCTCCATCAAGAGCAATCTGCCATCATTCCAGCGTCGCTTTAATACTTTAATATCACTTTTGTTGAATGATTTATCTTTTGTCTCAAAATGGGCGTCAGTTTTAGCGATAACTTCTTCATTCGTGAGAAATTTCTTAGCGGCGAGAATTTTTTGAGGTTTGTGTGCAGACAGTAATCACTGGGAGCTAAATCTGCGAATACGGTGGATGTGGGAGCAATTTGAAGTTCAATTCATATAGTTTAGCTACTGCTCAGAATCAACACGATCTTGTTTGTGGCCAACAAAGAGCAAACGCGGAACCCACTTTTTGCAGAGCTTTCTCATAGTTAAATGCTCTTGCAACACGTTCTTTTGATATCCTTAGGATATCAGCTAAATCCCGCAACTTTACTTTTGGATCATTCAAAACGATTTTGTGGATTTTTTGCTATGTTTTCTGATATTACCGCATCATTTGGACGTGCGCTTGATTCTACATTATTTGTGTCTCTATGGCAACATCTGAAGTCAGCAAACCAACATTTTATTGCTATTTCTGATGGAGCGGAGCCAGCATAACACTTTTCAAGTCATTGCGCCGCTTGAAGGGTATTTTTTCCCCATGCATGAAATTGTTTTTGATCCATTGTTCTGAAAATAACGTAAGTAGCGTCATTCTTAGCACTATAACTCACAAACTAATTGATAGAATACCATGATATTTTAACAGTTGTCACTTGCATGTTAGCACTAACTGAAAAAGAGGTGAATGCAATAAAACCAATGCCAGAACTTTTCAGTCCATGGGAATGAAGTTGTCACACAGAACCCATTACTAAGTGTGCTATTATAACCAACTCAGCATCTGTTTGCGAGCATGTACGCAATTTAATTATGCGCTTCTGTGATTTTATTTAAAAGAAAAATTCTAGATATAACTTTTTGCCTGTTTTAAAGCGGTTTTACACAAAACTAGCGAGATCGGACGATCATTATTCGACCGGTTTTAACCGTATTTTTTTGGTTTTCTCGATTACGGTTTTTTTAAAATCTTAATTTTTGGAAACCGAATAAACCAGTTAATTTAACACGAATAACCGGTCAATTTAAAAAAATATAGTTCTTGTACGTTTGTATATTTTTTTATGGCAAATATGGTTATCGTTTAACTATTTGTATTAATTTAGTTATCATTTTTGTAAATATGACAACCTTGAACGTCTCAGAAAGAACGTTAAAACCAAGGCAGCTCAAAAACATATACACACTTGAGCAACAATAACTTTTTCTCATCTTCTGTAAATAAATTTTGATCTTTTTTATGTGGAGTATGACCGAATAGACTCATTGAAAGCGACCCACAAACGCCGACTCTAAACGACAGATACATTAGTTAGTGAAGTTTTTCACAGCGTAAATAAACATAACCAGTCGCTAGTAATGTTGTGAGGTGATACACTGTTGAAAATTTTCAGATGGTGTAGCCTGGGATTGAACAGACAACTTTTTGGTTGGAACGTGGGTGTCTTACCTAACATACCATTTGTGACACACATACTATTAAGTACGTAGTGCATGAATTTACAAACAGTGCTGTTCGAAACCTAAGCAACTTTTCTTGTCATGGCAAATAAGGACTCGTATATTACTAACAGATTTATTCAAAGTAAAACATTTAATTCTTGTTATCTTAGTCACCTAAATTATAACTATAAGTAATACAACAACAACAAAGAAATTAGCTCCTTGAGTAGCTGTTCGAAACCTAAGCAACTATCAGTAATTTGTGTAATAAACTTTGTTTTTATTGCCTCCGGACACCGTTTTGGTATAGCTCTTATGAGATTTATTCGAATTATTGTTAGTATTGATTGTCACTTTAATTTTAAGGTCTCCGTCAGCTTCTGCTTATTTTTAAAACGACATGGTCCAGCTCTGCGCTTTAAAAATTGAGTACAATTTTCTTTAAATAAAAGAACCGGTTAAGCGGTTATATAAATAATTATAAGCCGAAAACCGTTTTTTTAATTGCTATTTTTTGAATTATTCGAAAACCGGTTTTTGAAAAAATCGAATAATCGTTCTCCCTACACAAAACCTAACTTTTTACGAACATTACTACCTAATTGTAGAATGTGTACTTCCATCGCAATTTATTATTCATTAATTTGTATGAATTCTAAGCAATTTTTAAATTCAAATTACAAATTTTTCGCTGCTAAAATTAATTTAAAACTAGTTAGTTCCAATTAATTGAACCCTATCCGTCTTTCAAGGTTTGCCAATTTTTCGTCTTTTAGTGTTAAGACGTGTATTCAAAACGCTAGATAACTAACCTATTCTGGTAATTAAACACATCACAATTCTATCGTCATGACTTTAACGGTATATTAAACACGATGTGGTAAATTCCCTAGAATCCATCTGCTTGCAGTAGCTCCCTTCAACAAAAATTGATGCGATTTTTAATTTAAATTATAAATAAATCTTTTATCCAGACAAAATGATACACAATATAAAATATGACTAATTATGTACATATGTATGCACGCAGAAATGTGTATTCTGTGACTGTTTGCAAACCGAACAAAAAAGGAAAATTTTTGTTTTCTGTTTTTCGAAAAAATTGAAATGCAACAATTAAGTTATAAATTGACTCTTGTGGATATAAAAATGCATTTTAAATAAAATTGCAAAAAAAAAAATAAAAAATTAATTAATAAATATATCAGCCAGCCATATGCCAGAGAAGATATAAAACGCACCACAAAAGAAAACCATTCACCGCGATGAACTGACCAAACACCGGAGCATACATACATGAATTTAAATTTATATGCTAAATTAAATGTATTTTGCTATATCCAACGTCATTGTGCATGATTCGATTATATTGGATACGTGATCAGTAAAAATAACAAATTTTTAAGCTCCATTACGCTAACTTCTTACCAGCTTTATTATTGTATTAATTAATTTCTTTTGTTTTCCAGCCTCTTTAACAGAATCACAATTTTGCGACTTACAAGAGATCATGTTCAATCCTCCCTATACGTTTTACTCTGCTCTTGGCATACGCAAACAGTCGCCCTACTATGAGTTTATAACCAGAGCTATAATAATCTTTCAGGAATCAGCTTTGGTACCGTATAACGATAAAAAATGGGTGGTGAATAAAATCGATTGTTCAGCTATAGGTGGAGATCAAGTCGAAGTTGATTTGGAACATTTTGCGCCAGCTTTGGCATTTTTATTGCTTGCTTATATAATGAGTTTACTAGCTTTATTTGTGGAAATCGTTTACAGGAAATTTTTGCAGAAGAAAAATTTAATTTTTTTTAATTAGAATTGTTTAAAAAAAGTTGACTTTTTCTAAAAGCAACATCATTTTGAAAATATATTTAAATTGTAATAAAGAAGTTTTATGTAAATCCAAATTCTAAGTCCTTCATATTGTTATTATTATTAAAATATATACTCCATGCTAGGAGTTTAAAATAGCAAACCATATCATCGGCGTACTAAAAATCCGCAAGGTATTCATTAAGACTCGAACTGCTCCGCTGTTTGTCGCTAGCGCTGTCAAAAATATCCAGTACAAGTAGAGTGATGAAAGCCAGCGGTAAGAGAAGGTATCGCCGCCTTACACCGGAGCATAGTGTGTCGTCTAGAACAAACCAGCTGTACAAAAAATGTTTTGTCTGAAAAATTGTTGCAAAACATTTACGAGGATAAGAATAAAATATTATTACAAAAATGAGTTTGGGCACCAAATTAAATGCCTTGGCTAGTAGTAATGGATGGGGCGACGAAGAAAATGCTGTGGAATTATTTTTGGCCCTTAAAGGTGCAGCAGCAGAAGTTTTAGAAACAATGCCAGCCAGCAGCACGAAAAACTACAACGTCCTAATAATGGCACTGTAGGATTAATTTGTTGAGACACTTGCGATGTAAGTTGAGAAAAGAATGCCATGTGTGGAGAAAGCTGCTGAAGAAAAATTGGAAGAAGCTGTTAAAAAAACCAAAGACGGCAAAATGAAAAGGTGGAGAAAGTAAGTGTGGCAATGGTATTGAGGCAGGAGTGAAAAACTTGGTAGCAGCAGTTGAAGAAAAATTGGAAGCAACTAGAAAGAACGAAACATTAGCGAAAAGTCAATGTAAGTCCGAAAGCCAAATTTCCAGTAAATGCTAATTTACTTGAAGAAGAAGAGTCTTGTAAAGTTGATTTGAAAACACAAAACGATGAAGTCCTAAACCAGAAAAATAAGTGTGGCAATGCTTGAGAGGGAGGCCTTGATGGTTATGAATCAAGATATGAGAACTATGAACAGCGCAAATCTAAAGATCAGTAACATTGTCAATGATTGATAGGCTTTGCATACTCGAAACATTATATCAGACACCAGTCTTTGTTAAAATGATGCCAAGGTAGAAGAATTCACTAACGTCTTTCTACAGAATACTTCCATCTTGAATTTGTTGGTGTAACTCTTGTAGATATACGACGATTGCTGTGCTTAGCTTAGAGGCAAACGCTCCAAATTCTTCAAGTGTTGGTTCAGCTTCTGTTGATTATAGTATCGTTGCAAACGAAAGCATTAAAAACTACATTGAATAGGATCGGGAATTATACCATCAGGACTTACTCGGCATTTATTTATGAGCGTATATGCAATTTAATTATACGTAATCTCTAAAAGCAAAATCCAAAACTTATCTTTTTGGCTTATTTTAAGTGGTTTCACACAACACGTAAATTTTTTGGAACGTAACCCATGCATTGTAGAAAGTGTATTCAGTTCCAATTTATTTTTCAATTATTTCTGTGATATTTTTTAACTGAATAAACAATTTTTAAATCCGAATAAAAAATAATCATTTGGTTCAAATGCCCATAGGGTTGCCACATGTCTTGGAATTCGCTTTATTTTCAAGAATTAGTACATATGTTTTGTATATATTTTAAGCACATTTTTTAAGGTTATTTACAAAGTTAAATTAAATAGTTTAGTGAATTAATAACATAAAGCGTTTTAAATAAATTTTTCTACAAGTTTACTTTATCTACATAATTTATAACCAAATTTTTGTAATACACAGGTGTTTGCTTACAAATTTAATATAAATTAAGCGGCTTTTTCTTATAGTTAAAACGAGCTTTATTAAGCCAAATATGTGCCGCTTCAATCGATTTTATCTATTTTGTGGGTAAAGTCATTTTTCCATCAGTGTAGGTCTTCTGAGCACCAAAATGATCACATCGCTTTTTGTAGGACTCTACGGAATTTAAAGTTACACCATTGAGGTATTTATTCAGAGATTAAAACAAATGATAATCTAAAGATCAAAGCTTTCTAACCAAGTTTCTGCCGGGTCACCAAAAATGTGTTGATCAATCCTGACCCTTTTCATTGAATTTCTTGCTTCAATCTTGTTATTGACAGCAGAGACAACAATCAATTGTTTAGCCAAGTTTTAGAAGCAGCTAATGACTAATTCCCTTTCAATCCCACCACAAAGCGGGCTTCAATCTTCCTACAATGGCTACCTATGGCTGCTTAATTTATAATAAAGCGGGCTTCTTTCTTTCTACTATGGTTGCTTAATTTATATTAAAAGAATATCACATCTTTCTACTATAGCTGCTTAATTTATTTTAAAATGGGATCCTTTCTTTCTACTATGGATGCCTATGGCTGCTTAATTTATACTAAAACGGGCTCCATTCCTACTATGATTGCTTATGGCTGCTTAATTTATACTAAAACGGGCTCCCATCTTTCTATCACGACTGCGTAGTTTATATGAGCATTGGCGCCCATCTTTCTACTACCGCTGCTTGATTTGTATCAACGCGGCTTCCATCCTTCTACTATGGCTGCTTAATTCATTAAAAAAAATGGGCTCTTATGTGTTAATGATCAAATTTCAAATTTCTCAATATTTTAATAATTTTTTAATGCTTACTCATAGCCAATTAAGCACAAGAAGATATTTTTTGACTTCGCTGCAGTATAAAACAAAAGCCTGTATGGAAAACAGAGCTTCATTTCTTTCTTAAAAAATACCAGAATAAATCATTTAATCCTGTTCAATTGTCCAAATTTTAAGCTGAAGACCTCTTAACAATTTATTCAACTGCTGCTTTGTGCTGTTTTCAAACACACTCAAAGAGAAACTTTTCACTGTGGTTAACGCTAATTGTGAGTAAATAATGGAATTGATATTACCAGAGAAAATTAAATTATTTAATTATTATTAAATTTTAAAGCCATATAACGGCATTTGGTAGCTAAAGTTAATCGAACGCTCTATATTTTTGACTGTAAATATTTTTTATATAAATGTCAAGAATTAATATTGAATCTGGCAACCCTAAATGACTCCTTTCAAATTATGTCAATATTCTATTTTTATAGTGATAGGCAAAATAGCACTGAATTGCACTAGTCTCCATCAAGAAAACCTTTAAATAAAACTATAGGAATATGATGATTTTGATGTGCAGAATTTAAATCTATTTTAAGTTTTTTTATAGGTGTGGCAAATTTTTAACTCAAAATATGGCAGATATGTCAATATATTTCATTGTAAGATATGTCAATATATTTCATTGTAACTTGAAAACTACTTGACCGATTTTAATCCACCTACCACCAAATTTTTGGGAACAAAATTTCCTATAAATCACCTAAATAACATTTTTTTTATTTTCAACAGTTTTGGAGTTATTTATAACTCAGTTGCGAAAAAAAAAAATTTCGCACAAAACTAGAGCACTTTTTTTCTGCCAAAAAGTCATACAAAATTTTTTAAAATGGTAATTTTACATATTATGCACTAAAATTACAGCCTAAAATGTTGAGAATAATATAAGCTTTAAATAATGAAAATCGGTTGACTATTCTTGATTTTATTCAAAATTAACTGCAGGTACCTAACTTTCACCAAAATTAGCGAAGAAATTTTTTCCAGCAAAATTAGTGAAATTTTTTTTCTTTTATTTCCAAAAAGTTAAAAAATATTCTTAGAATATAAATCTTACATTTTAAGCATTTTAATGAAAGCCAAATATGTTTAATGTAAAATAACCCACAGAGGCAGTTACCTTTATTAGGCAACATACAAATGTAATGAAATGTATGGTAGGAAACAATACATACGCATACATCATATGTATGTTTTTCATAAAAATAAAATTATCTTGAATTCAGTTTTTTTTTCTTCTTTTCATATTTTCAGTTGGAGTTTTTCATAGACATGGTTGCCAGACTTGACTATATATCGTAATTTTAATGATTTTTTTAACAAAATTTTGGCAAAATGACGATTTACGTTTTTTGCCTCTAAAATGACGATTTTTGCAATAAGAACAATTGGCTGCTTTAAAAGTGTTAATAACTCCTCTTTGTAGTTGAGACATCTAGTTTACCTCTTATGATTTTTGGTTGCATTTTTCTTTAGCAAAAAACAAATTTTTTGGTTTGATTTATACAATTACTGTGACTTCATACCGAAAATTTCAAACTAAACAAAAAAGGTATCGGTTCACACTGCGTTGGCCTATGGACAAAAATCAACATTACTTGTGACGCAAAACCAAAGAATATTGGTATCAATCCACATCATTAAAATAAAAACAAAATATTTAGGTGAAAGACTCAGTTTTTTTTTACGCTGTCACACTTCAAAGATATTAAAAAAGAAATCATGTTTTGTTCAATCGTTTTGGATTCTCTTAAACAAATAATTATCAAAAATTTGTGTTTTGATTAAACTAAGCCAAGTAAAATTTTTAATAATAAATAATATATGAGTAAATAAATAGAATTAAATAATTTTAGAAAATATATAATTTGATAAAATATATATCAAGTGATTTTAATAAGATATTATTAAATCAAAAACTTCAGAAATTGAATATTTGAAATGAAAAAAAGGAAAAAAATAAATCCTATAAAAATAAGTGCCGTTTTATCTTTTAATAAATTGGTACGGATTCTATATAATCAGGAACATCAAATATTGTTTTTTTTTTGCTTCGTCCTACAAATATTTTTATTCTTATTTTTTTAGTGATAAAGATGAAAAATTTACATTAAATGTAAAATTTATGTTGGCAATTTTTTTTTTTTTTATTTATAAAAATTATCTTAAAAGTAAATATTATCTAGTACAAAAATGTTAGCTAGCACAAGATATAAATCTCCTTAGTTTATTGTCGATTATATATAGGGTCCGCCATCAACGTTTTTTTTTTCAACTAGTGCTTATTTTGTGAATGGTAACACTTAGCTCATGTCTGATTTGACAGATAATTAGTTTTATCCATCCGCTGAACGAATATGGTTGTGTATACACTTGAACAACGCTGGGAAATATTGCGACATTACTTTGAAAATCATGGTAATGTTGCAGAATGTGTGCGATGTGTTCAGACGAAGCCTATTTTGATCTTGGCGGGTATGTAAACAAGCAAAATTGTCGCATTTACCTTCTCGGCGGACAACCTATACCATATTTTGTGCGAAAAATTTGCCACACCCATACACAAAAATTTGGCCCATTGGAAAAAACTGAAAACGGATTTGAATTCAGTGCATCAAAGTCATTCTATTCCATATAGTTCTATATAAGGCCAGAAAATTTTGCATGTTTTGTAGACGAGTGTTGTCAATCAGCCTGCGTGTAAAAAGTATTTGTTAATAAAGAATTTCTAGAATTCCGTTAAACAAACAAAAAGCAATTCCTAGAAATTTAATAAACGATAACAATAATAATAAATACTATATGCGATAAACAAAAAAAAATTAATTTTTCTTTATTTGCCTTGTACTCTATTGCAGTCCTCATTACCAAACGTTTTTCTTCTTATTCTGGGCTATTGTTAATTGTGGCAAATATTTCAATGCATTTTATTTCAAGCACTGTTTTTAATATTTTTTGTTCCAAAGTTCTGTTCTGTTCTGTTTTATCGCCTGCTTTATCATTCAATAATTAAATTATAATTACAACCTTTTTTGTTGTTCCTTTTGTTTTTTTGTTTATATTTACTTAAGTGTTTTTGCTGCAGTATTTTGTGTTTTATAAAAGTTTATATTTAAAACGAGTGTAGTCGTCATTAAACTTTTTCATTTTTATTTTTTAGTTTTATTATTTCTGAGTTTTCTCTTTTTTTGGTTGCTTTTAAATATGCTTTTATTTTCTCTTAAAAAATTGGAAATTTTGCAGCCTATATGTTTATTAATATACATATATTTGTACAAAAAAATATTTATGTGTTTATAGTTTTGTGATATGTTTCCTGTATATGTTCAAAATTTCCGTTTTATTTGCATGAAAAATAAATAAAAAGCAGGCCATGTCTACATAGAGCGTTGGGTAAGAAAAAAATGTTGAAATTGTAGAGAAAAAATATGCCGAATTAACTTTGTTTTTATTTTTTTTATCAAATTAATAACTATTAATTCTTAATAATAATATGTGCATATATTTACTAACGAATTAAAAAAAGTCAAAAAATTATAGCATCTTTCAATAAGAGGCTTCATTTTGTTATATAAAAAACTACAGTATTTAACCCTAGTCGAACGCATTCTCTCACAATATTCAGTATATTATCTCCATTGAACGAAATGAATCGATTTACGCTTGAGCAACGTTGTGTTTTATTGCAAATTAATCATTATTTATCATATGTTCTGATGAAGCCCATTTTCATCTTAGTGGGTACGTTAATAAGCAACATTGTCGTATTTAAGGCTCAGAACACCCACACGTTGTCTTACAGAAGCCAACGCACCCATTACGAGTGACTGTGTGGTACGAATTGTGGAGCGGAGACATCATGGGCCCATATTTCATATTTCGCAGCCATTACGGTAAATGGAGACACCTATCGCATTATGATAAGCGAATTTTTTGTGCCTGCTCTTCATGGTATTGATGTGAACGATGTTTGGTTTCAATAGGATGGTGCAACTTGCCACACATCTCATGCCACAATCTATTTATTGCATCGAACGTGTGTTAGCCGTTTAATTAGCCGAAATGGTGATGTCAGTTGGCCGCCCGGAAGCTTTGATTTGACACCGGTGGACTATTTTCTGCGGAGCGCCCTTAAAGCCGAATGTTACTCCGGCAAACCAGAGACAATTGAGTATTTTAAGGCCACATACACCCGAAAAAGTTCTCGAAAATTGGTCCGATCGAAAGTGGTACTGTGAGGCCAGTAGCGCCAGCCATATAAATTTAATGTTATTTCATTTCATTTATAAATAAATTTCATTTACTTGTATATTTCATTTATAACCGAAACAATTATACTTCACAATAAAGCTAAACGGCTGAACCGATTTTCGAATAAAGAACTATATTCTATATAAGTTTCTAAAATTCGAACTGGTGCCACGCTTATACAAAGTAAATATTTATTTTTCTGTATATATTTTTTTCTATATATATTTTCTATGCAAAATAGTAAAAGAAAAAGTTTCTAAATTTGGCCGAAATGGATTCATAGTGAATATAAATTATCAGTCAATAATCTAACTATTTTTTCTACATATTTTGAGAACGGTTAAAGCCAAAGGAATCATCAGCAAAAAATTGAGCGGAATTGAAAAAGAGCGCTTGGACCTTCTATATAAACTAATTATTGCTTTCTTTATATTCTGAGAATGGTCAAAGATAAAGTTTTAGTATTTGGTACAAATAGCTTAATGGTCAATACAAATCATCGCTCAAAACTCAAATAACATTTAGGATAATCGTTAAGATGGGAGTAGCGGAACACGCCAGGTTTTATCTATTATCATTATAAATTAGACTTTTCATAGTTAAAGAATTACATTATTGCACACAAATTTCATCTGGTGTACAGAGAGCCAATATAACTAATCTTGGCGACTTGTGGTATGCTGATTTATACGTGTAGCAATGTCTTGCTACCTCTTCAAGATGCTGAGATGTATTCAATTTGACAATGAAAATACACGTGTATAGCGTATGAAAACAGTTAAAGCTGCGCTATTTTGAGAGATGCAGACCATGATAATTAAAAAATTTTTAAAAATAATGAAGCCATTTAGTGGCCATACTAAGCTTACAAAATAATTACCTCCCAGAATATGGTAGGAAAAAATAAGAAGTTTGTGCCCAGCAATATGCAGTGTACAAGGGATCGACCTATTTATTCAATCAACTTTGCCTATAGACGATCAAAGAACACAGTTAGCAATGTCAAAACTGTCAAATACTACAACAAAACCGAAGATAGAGTTGATGAAATGGACAAAATTTTGGATGACTATACAGTAAGCTGACGAAATTTGAATTGGCCCCTAAAATTATTACTATAATATTATTACGTTTTCACTTTTCTAAAAATGTTTATTAATGAGTTCATGGGTTACAGTTAAAATAAAAATAAATTTGTGTTTGGTTTCAAATTAAAAGCCTTTATTTAACACAGTTTTGTACAAACAATAACAGTTTATATTCTTAGTTACTTTCTGTTTACAACTACGTAAACAACAGCTATTACTCAACAGATATTTTTCTATAAAAACCCTCCAAACCAATCGTTGCCACAACTTAGGTTCCATAATGCCCTCTTCAACCGGATCTTATGCACATTAAACTCTCTTCGCACTGAGCTTATATTCAAAAAACTCTACTCGTTGAGTTAATAAGCTGACTGCAGTCCGCATCGATGTGCTTTTTATATGGCTGAGTAAACAATATTTCGAAAACTCTTGATGTTGCAGATAGATTCAGTTTCTTTACGTTTCTTTTCTTAAGTTCCTATGCAGCGATCTTATCCTTAACAACTTGTGTGGCTTAGTGCTTAGTGTTTGTTGTCTTTTATTATTTTTTTCGTTGTATGCTAGCTTTGTTGCTGTATTGTATTCAGATTTGTAAACAAACGTAGCTGTTTGTTTTTGTGACTTTTATTTTTTTCTAGCAATCTGATAAATAACAGTGGTTCTCAATCTTAATTTTCGTAACAATATAATTAACGTTGTTGTTTTAGCATCTTACGTAATAAATAGAGAGCATAATCTAGGGTAGAAGACCAAATATCAGCAGATGAAGTTCTTGAAAAATTTCTTTCCAAGCAGCTAGGTATGTCAGCAGTTGAATAACACAGAATTAAGAAATTAGTCATACATAAATATTTTATACCAAGTGTTACGGAAATAATATTGGGACAACATATTGGGTCGACGCCAAGTTTGGATGCTGGCTTCAAGGTACCTTTTGATAAACGTGGATCCTCTTATGTAGCTGGAAGTTATTGCGTTTAATAATACGAGAAACGTAAACAACGTTAAACTAGAAAGTCATATATGATCTGCGTGAAACCTGTCTGCGTTGAATTTTAAATACGAGGGGTACTATTTATATTTCGGAAATAGAAAATAATAACAAATATTTTGAAATGAAGAAACTTTATTGTTTTTCAAAATATTCCCTTTGACGAGCAATAAACTTTGCAAACCATTTCTCAAAGCAATGCTTCCATTCCTCTTGAGACATCTATAAAACATTATTCGTGAACGCTTCAATTGCCTCTCCGGCGCTAGTAAATCGTTGACTACGCAGTTTACTTCTATTTTCGGTAACGAGAAGTCATTTGGCGTCAAATCATGACTGTACGGTGGATGAGTCATCAATTCGATGTTTTACTGCTCAAATATTTACCTGTTTGATGAGATGTCATCATTGTCATGATGGAAAATGATTCAACGAAAACTTTATCTTGAAATTTAAAACGTTTATGCCTAAAAATGAAAACTTTATTATGGTGTTGCCAGATTTTAGCTATTGACATTAGTGTTCCAGTTCTCGAAATATAAATAGGGTACTATTTGCGTAAAGGGTGGGAAAATTTGAGATTAGGAAGTAAATTGGCTTAAAAACAAATTATCCACCTTTTACAACAAATTCATTAAAAAATGTGATTTTTCATGTGTGTATAGGACACGGAAGCATGCCACTAAAAATATAATAAATTTAGTTTTTTTTTTTCTTATATTGAGATCTTTCATATAAAATATACGAAAGTACTATTGTAACTTATCAGCCTTTTAAGAGTGTCGAACCAACTATGTTAGGCCTTATTAAATATTTATATGTATATGTTAATTCTCTTAATATTTATTGAAGGAACACGAGGCTTCTCAGTCAATGAGCTGCACCCGATTCCATTTTTAGGCTCTTTGAAAAGACATACGGTTTAACGCCAGCTCCGAACGGCAAATGCATTAGAAAAATTTTCAATAGTAGTAATACTCATAACCAGTTACTAGCTAACGTTGTGAGGAGATATCGCTATTGAGAAACTTTTTCTTTTTTCAGATGGTCTGGCCTGATATTGAACCGATGACTTTCTGTTTGGTGGGCGGGTGTCTTATCTACCATACTACAGCGGCACCCTTAAACACTTAAAGTATTCAAATTTTTTTGTGTGATTTCAAAATTTAATCGTGATCAAAAGTTTGAAGATATCACAAAACCAGAGAAAACTATTATTTAAAAAAAAAACGATTGAATTTTACGAATGAAAAAGATACAATTGTTCCTGTTCCGTCCGATTAAATGAAATCATTGGACGTTTATTTAGTTTGAAGGAAAATAATAATGGAAAACAACATCAGCCTAATGTGGAAGGGATTGTAGCTTTGGCGTCAAGGAAGAATATTTATATTGTTCTAAACTTATTCTAAACGTTATAGAATTTAAAATCACGATTTTACAATAACAAAATTGTCATTTCAAAACATTAAATAGGCTTTCAATTTATTAAGCAGTTTTATTGCTTTTGTTATGGTGAAAACAAAAAAAGGAAAATTAAATTGAAATTATAATTTATTTTATTTATTTCTTTAAACAACAAAATACATTTCTATTTCCATTGATCATTAACAAAGTGTTCGTTTATTTGAACAAAAAACAATTGATTTTTTTATTTTTTTTTTTATTTCAACAAATTAAGTTTTGTTCCCATACATTGCTGGCATTACAAATATTTATTCGAAAGAATTTTATTCAAAACAGTTAATTAGAACATTTTCAAATTGAATTATATATACATATAAATAGATATTTTAATTTTAAAATTAAACCAAATAAATATTTTATTAAAATAGAAAAAAAACTACCAATAAAATAAAATATATTTTAGTTGGCCTACAATGAACAACTGATGATAATTGCACCTCTGGACAAAAGGGAATCATACAAATGAATTTAAATAGAATTTAAAATTATTTTTGTTTTTCTTTTTTTTTTTTTTTTTTGTCAACCAAATTTAAAATATCACCATCCAAACAAACAAAACTGATAATTTCAGCACAATGACATCGTGTAAGTAGGTGGGTAGGTGGTGTACAAAGACCGAATTCTGTTTGGAAGTTTGCATACGGGTAGGGGTCTTGGGTAAATTCGTATTCGTTTTTATTTATGAATATTTAAAACATTTTTACATTTAAATTGATAATATAAATTTTAATTAATAAAACAGCCATAAACTATGATATTGTTAATATTTATAAACAACTGAATGAAATAAACATTTATAACTACACAGGATAATTTGTAAGCATTTGTAATGTGCTAATTAGAAATAGTGTTTGCTTTTGTAGTTTATTTATTTGCTCTATTTTCAAATTAGTAAAACCAAAGTACGAAATTTATTTAATAGTACCGGATAGATGAAGTATATTGGCTGTTCAAATTAAAAAAAAATATGTATCTGGGCACCTACTTAGAAAAAGTATATTTCGCAAGAAATATTATTAATATTTCAATAAAAATTTCAAAATTTGTGGAGACTTAATAATTCATCATTATATCGGGCAGCAATGCGATACAACAGAACCACGGCTCCTCAAGAGTCTGGCGAGCGAATACTGAGTCTATCAGCATGCTTTCCTATAGAGGAATGGCTGACAAGAATCGCAATAGTTCGATAGATGGTCATGCGATTTAAGAAAAACAGCAGATAGCCCTATCAGGGTTGTCAGATCTTTTTTAAGCCTTTTCGCCAAATTCAAATCAAAAAAACGCCAATATCGCCAAATCAATTTTTTTTTACCATTTTTAATATATAATTTACATTTTTTTATATAATAAAAAAATCGTTTAAATAAAAAAAATAATTTGTTCCAAGTAATTAAATTTAACCAAATTCAAATTCATTGATTTTATATTTTTCACACTGTTTTTATCTATAGAAATTTAATCGAAAGTAAATAAATATTATTTATGAACATAAAATATAACGCTATATTTACAAAAATAGACATACATACTTATGCACATAAGTTTTACCCTTTCGTATTAAATACTTATACATTTTTAATGTACGAAACTTTAAAAATAAGATTTTTTTAAATTATATTCCTTAAGTTAGTACTTAACTAAAAGTTAATTGACACAATATGTTTTCGTTTTAAAAACTGTTGATTTTTTATTTAAACGATTTTTTGAAAATTATTTTGTTCATACTAAAAAACCACCATTTTAAAATTGAAAAAATAATCATTTGATATAAAACATTATCAGATCATATTTCGGATAAAATCATCATTATGGCAACTCTGTTTTCAAACAAAAAATAAACAAAAAATATTCTTATTGGCGCAAAAGTAATAAATTGTACAACTTTTACATTCTTCGTAAAAATGTTAAGACATTAAACAAAAAGTGAATTCTGCTTTTGACAGATGCAGCACCGTATATCGCAAAATATGCCAAAGCCCTAATGATGTTTTACTCTGAACTCACATAAATTTCACTTACTGCTCGTGGGGTACATCGTTTAGGCAAACGAATTTTAAAACTTTAATTAATAAATAAAGTCGTTGGTCAGACAAGTTACCTTTAAAAAAGTTTACGGGAAAAGCAGAAACCATATTCTAAAATTAAAAAAAAAAATAATAATAATAATTTTTAAACTTGTTGATATGAACATTGTATTTTGAAAGGATGCATCATAATTAGTCCAATAGTCGATTTAGAATTTTATGTAAATTAAGGATTTTTGGATTTTATCGATATTAAATTTTAGAATAAAACTTTTTTCTATTAACAAACAAGAAAATTTTGCTTTTTTGAGCAATTTTTTTAGCATTTTTAGACCATATTTTCAGGTTTTTAGTGCATATTTCGCGCATAAAACACTTTCTAAAAGCATATTTCTAGTTTCCTGGATTATAAGTCTAGTGGATGCATAACTATTGATGAGGCGCTGTTTCATATCGCAGGCATACCAGTTTTACTCAGTACATGCCGCCTAAATCTGAAATACATAGCTTGCGATGCATGTAAATCGAAGTGATAATACGTATCAATGATTTTAATTTTGGTTTATTTTCGTAAAAAAAAATTTGAACAATTTTAAAACTCTTTAGTGTGACATAATACAAATTGTGTCATATTGGTGAATTTGTGACAATCGTATGATTCCGGATTAAGCTTTTGCATGGCCAATCGTATACCGGTAAACCACCAGGAGGTGCTTGTCAAACTAGAAGAGGTGGAAAACCAGTTTCAGATCTGGGTTTTCTCTACAAAAACGCAGAAAGAAGCGTTACTACAAACAGTTTTTTAAGTCTTTGAATTCATTATGTCAATCCTGACACTACTAGTCATGATACAAAAAAAAAAAAAACTTATCAAAAATTAATTAATTTGTGAGTTATTGAGCTAAGAGTGACGCTACTTTTATTATTTTTGCAACAATGCATCGAAAACAATTTCTACACTGATTCTTTATGGAAAAAATATCGTTCAAGCGAAGCAGTGGCTTGAAAACTGTTGTGGCGACTCGGCTCTATCAGAAATAACAATAAAACATTGGTTTGCTGTTTTCAAACGCGGTCGTAGGTCGCTAATATTGCAAAACTCAGTGAACATCTAAATGAGCTAGTAACACCAGAAAACATCAAAAAATACACAAAATCGTTTGTAATGTAAAGTTGCGTGAGATAGCTGACATCGTAAAGATATCAAAAGAACGCGTTGGCTTTATATTGCATGAGCATTTGACTATGAGAATGCTCTGTTTAAAGTGGATGCCGCGTTTGCTCACGGTTGATCAAAAACAAGAAAGTGTTGATGTTTCAGAATCATTGCAAAACTATATGAGTTTAAGTTTAAGTTCGAATTGTTCCCACATCCACCGCATTTGTCAGATTTGGCTCCCAGCGGCTATTGGCTGTCAGCAGGCCTCAAAAAATGCTCGCCAGTAATAAATTACGCGCGAATGAAGAGGTTACCGCTGAAACTAAGGCTTATTTTGAGGCAAAACGTAAATCGTTCTACAAAAGTATATTGAAATGTTAGATTGCATTGCTCTTGATGGATATTACGCTGATGAACAAAGTTAATTTTCAACAAACAAGAAAGTGTGTTTTTTGTTTGGCCCGAGACTTTTCAGCTCTTACCAAAGAATACAGCTTCAACTAAAATCAGATTGTCTGCCGGTTAGCAGGGGGTTATTATGAAATTTTTACTAATCTATTCTAATAATAAATATGTTAGTACTGAGATTGCTTTTTATAGGTTAAGGTCTTGGAATTATACTTGTGTATTGAAAACCTGATTATAAAATTTTAGACTCTGATGTTGAGGTGGTTTTAAGGTTGACCGAAATCGAATACATAAGATAAATTCACCGCAATTACGGTGTGTCTAAACAAAACACTTCTTATTAGTTAACCAATGCTTTTTATAACATTTATTCATGCATACACACGCATCTACGTAAACAAAATTTAAACGAGTTAAATTTGTTAATATATGCGTTAGTTTATTTACGTGTTTCTGTATGTATGTATATACGCATATATACGTTTGTTTATAAGGTAATACACATACGCACACAAGCAGACGCACATGTTTACACACACATAATTCAACTTTGTTGTCACATATTTACGAAAATATAAATTAAATACGTTATACGCCGCAACAGTTTACTTCCGTATAAGCGAATATTTGTTCTCTGGTGCGTATATGCGAGCGTATATGTTTGTTGCTTTTAAATGTATATGCCTGTGTGTGTCTGTAGTTATATTTTATATTCATTGTATACAAACGTGCATCCGTTTCTGCTGCCACCATTGCAAACCTTTTGTGTGTACAAAAACAGGTTTTTATTTTTAAATGGCGAACACAAACTACCAAAAAAGAAGAAGATTGAGAGAGAAAACGCAGAGTTATTTCCAACGAAATATTTTATTGTATTCGCTTATGATTTAATATACGAGTCCTGTAATAAGCAGGCAAGGCCAGAACGTATGTAAATTTTTTTTCTTAATTTTTAAAATGTTTTTTATTATGTAACATTAAATTGTTACAAAATATTGGTGAGAAGAATATAACACTTCTTTAAAAAATTATTGTAAGAACCTTCTCTAGAGACTTGTAGGTTATAAAGGCAGATAAGATAGTAACAACGATTTACATTCTACCTGAGTATTTTGGAAAAAAAAATTAATTATTAATCCCCGTAAGGCATTAAATGAAATATAGGGTTACTAGCTTCAATTAAAAATGTTTATTGTAAAATCGACAGCATTTGCCTCAAAAAGTTTCAATATAATAATTGGTACGAAGTTCGATTATTTCGTAAATTTTTTTAAAGAGTTTTTCAACAATAACTTTGTTTTAAGCAAAATAAAGCTTAAAATTTATATGAAAATTTTTTAAATTGTTATTATATTGGCAATTTTAAATGGGAGATGATATCGGGTAGATGTTCACCACGACCTCGCATACAGATGTCAACTCTTTAAACAAAATTTTTGATTAAGATTGTCAAAAATCTGAAGTATACAAAATCCGATTTCGTACAGTTGTAATATTTTTTTTTACTTGAATTTGGTTATTTTGCTTAAAAAAATGATTAAAATGCACTTAGTTTTCTTCTTCTTCTACTACTTTTTTCGGTGTATGTTTTTAGCTTTACACTCAAAAAATATAGTTATTGATTAATCATACCTTATGGCATCAAAATACTAAAAGTTAAAATACTGAAGGTTAACCATAGGATGTCCAATAAACACTTCACCACTAAGTGCACCATTGTGGTCTGGCCAGACCACAAGGTGAAGATTATTTAAGTTAACTTTTTGAATTTTGTTTATTCTAATATTCAAATATATGATACCTACAAAACTTTGCGATAATATTTCCGATATGTTGATAACCCAATATATACGCATTAGATGAAATGGTTTGATAATTCAATAAGGAAACGACGGTAAGGGTCCGTTTCTTTGTTTTTAGCATCTCATCATAAATAGTAAATGCAGCCAATCGTTATATATTCAAAAACAAGGCCTACGTTTTGTTTCACACTTCCAGTTATAATACGATACCATTTGATACATTGCATCTAATCCTGCTTTATTCCGGTTGTAGTCAATAATTTGGTTAGATTTTTTGACAACGTTTGGTTCGTTGCTCTATCTGGTTAATCTTCTGCAGTTATATACGCTATAATTGTATATAAATAAATAAATAGCAGTAATTTAGCTTTATGTTTTAGGATTTGGGAGCATAAAGAGTACATGTCTTCATAATACCAAATGAAGGCTTCATAGCAAACCAAGTGATCATGATTTTCTAAATTAAAATGACACAAACGCTTTGTTAGTGAGACCTGTACCAACAAATTGTACCGTAAAGTTTTTTGACAGAGTTAATCCAGTAAAAAAAAGTCACAATGTATACTACGTCCCGTATGAAAGTACTTCTGAGCCAAGTTCTTCACAACTCTTTCCTCTTATTTTAAATCCCGTATACCATGAGAACTCTTATATATATAAATTTGATCTCTTAATGCATAGTTTATTCATGAGTCACATATCCATCATACTTTTATGCCATATTTGACTGGTTTTTAACTGAGTTATAGACTTAATCTTGTACGCCAGCGATAAGGAAGAATCTGGACATCTACCATCAAATTTAGATCTGGGATATATGATTACTCTACACAAGCGTAGCAAGCGTTAATTATTTGTTGCAACTGATTTACTAATTCTTGGCGCTTTGCACGAGTGTTTGCGCGGTAAAATCGTATAAACCGTAGCAAAATTATTTGTGGTCCAGTCAGACCACAAGAGTACATTTAGCGCACTATTTAAAAATAAATGGAATTTCAATAACCACATTTTCAGGCGGTATTTCGACCCTAACTTGTCGAATGTTGGTCTTAAAATGCTGTAAAGTTAGAAAATTTACCGCGTAAGCATGGTATTTAACGTAGCCCCACAAAAAAAGTCTGAAAAGGTCAAATTGGACGATCTTGGTGGCCAATTGACGTCGTCAAGTCAAGGTATTATGCAAATGGGTAATTTCTTGTGAAACAAAGTCAGAATTGGTCGTGTTGTGTGTTTCGTGGCACCGTCTTGTTGAAACCACATATCGTACAGTCTTCCATAGTCTTCAATTTCTGGCCAAAGAAAGTCGGTTATCATACGGCCATAGCGCTCTGAATTGATTTTCATTTGGAAATAATACGGTTCAGACCATAATACGTATGAAACAGTCAATTTATCTGTATGCAATGGCTTTCCTCAATCACTTCTAGATTCTCCGAGCTCCACATGCGACAACTTTGCTTGGTGATGTAACCACCAAGTGAGCAATTAGCTTCATCGCTGAAGAAAATGTTGTTTCACATTTGTAAATGTCAAATCTTTCACTAAATAAATGACACTTCAGCTGTTAGATGTCAGCTGACAGCCTCGCCAGACCGGCAGTTTTGAAACTAAATGCATATATTAGATTTTAGCAGTTATTGATAGAAGACAAACTTGTTTTAAACATAATCAGAAAAAAATAATATTTAGTTCTAAATCACGTAAGAGTATAACATATTGTTACCTTTTAACATTTTTAAAACGTTTGAGTTCGTTTAAATTGCGTTAAAATAAAATAAGCTCCAGTTTTGTTGTTATTTTACAGTTTTCTTTTATTTACTGCACTACAACTTTTAAACACTTTGTCTTAATTGCAGTATTAAGATATTCACTTATACAACACTTTTCTTTGCGCCTAAATAGACTTTACTTTATGATCAGTTACTCACAACCACAATGCGCCATCTTTTATAGCATTTCATTATTAGTTTCGAATGTTCAAATGGTGTAATATTACACTCCAAAAAAAGGAATCAAACTGGCAACACATTAGACATGAGGATGGTAGCACTCTTAATTAGTACAGATAATTGTGGCAATTACTAAGTCTTGACAAAAGCCAACAAATTTTATAGCTAAAATCTAAGTCACTGATGTGGTGAGGTTTCTCTTCGGCATTTTCATTTTCGTAACAATATTGTGGACTTTGCTCCACTCAACTCGAAGTTCGAAGAAATTTCAGAAGTTCTGGCGTCAAACGTTAATGTTGCTCGAACAAGAACGTTACAATACTTAAACACAGTTAAAAAACTCTATGAAATGTTATTAGATGATTCGATAAAGAAAGTAAAACTAGGAGAGACTGTCAAGTTTATATAGTCTGTCATGAATATTTGGATATAAAAATGCAGACCACGCTATTAGTACTACAATTACTCATACTCAATGATAAGTGCAACGGCAACTTCAAAAGAGTGTTTGGAGTTGTTCAGTCGCAATCTTAACCAAAGAACATTTAAAACACGGTAAGGTTTCTAATAATTGGGCACCTAGAAAGGTCCAGCAATGTCACAGCTACACCGTAAATACGTCAGCTGGACTATTACGAGTGCACATCATATAAGTCCATGAAGCCTACCTGCAATTTAAAAAAGGTATCATGGCAAAGGCGAATAAAGCATACATACATACATCCATGAAAAATTGTTGAAAATTCAATATACGATTTTTATGCATTTATGGATAGATTGTGTGCTAAAAATGACTATGAACACCTAACATCATGGTTCTTCAGGCATTTTTAGTGGAAAAAATGGAAAAAAGGCAATGTCTTCGAACTCATACGCATTTGATCAGTTCCTACAGTGACAAAGCTGACAGAGAACCTCTGACTATGTGTTTTTTCTGTTCAATAGACTGAGAAAAGCGATAACCACCGCAAGAATTTCGTTTAAAAATTTGTCTTCTTTTACTAGAAAAATACTGTTATGCTACTTTTATCGCTTAAACATAATCAACTAAAGGTTCAGTTCGAAGTGACTCCCTTGAAAGCCATAAATGCGACATAACAAACTTATCTTAAGGGCAACACTACTCGATTAGTGGTGACACACAATAACTTCATAACCGATCAATTTAATTTTACAACAATGTTTTAAAATCAGTTTTGTGCCTCTCCGAAGTATTTGTAAATTTTTAATTGTGATTGTTTATGATTTAATGTAGAATATGGTGTTTAGCAAAGCAATCCCTTTGCAGTTATTGCAGTCTTCCGACTGTTCATGTTTTAGTGTGCGATATACAAGTGACGAACGCAATTACGCAAAAGCTGAAGCTAAGCTCTCATCAACCAGCCAGTCAATGGCGATGATGGCAAACATCAGACGAACGATCAGGAAAAAACTCCACCTATTGAGAAAAAAAAAACAATGCTAAAATAAACATCACCACCAATTAGCAAGGATATTCACCACCACTACACAATTAATATGAATGGGGCTACAGTGGATTAATCATCTACTTAGCTTGAAAAATCAACAGAAGGAAAACAATAAATGCTTTGTAGAAAGCCAATATGCTCCCTAGAGAAGTGACGGAGAAAAAAAAGAACAAAATATATGTATTTTATATCTTAACGCACACTTTGTTTTATTTAAATTTCAATATAAGAAGCGCTCAATGAAAAAAACGTTATGATAAAATATTTACGTTCTTTATTCTAACTTCTTTGAAAGTAACTGCAAAAGGTTAGGTTGAGTTCCATTCGAGTGCAATCGGGGGCCTTATGACCCATTGGGCATCGCAAGAAAAACCCATCAATAATGATAAACTAAAGATTACGCCTTGCATATGAATTCCCGTTAGATGACGTCGTTGGGGTATTTGAAAGGTTTCCAAGTATTTTTCATATGTGAAAATTAACATTTTTTCTGAAAAATGAGTGCATTACGTGAAAGTTGGCAGCCCTGCAATATAAATTACATTGACAGTTTTCAAAAAAAATATTTATTTATTCTTGAAATATACATCGAATTTTGTGAAAAATTTAGTAAAAAAGATCGTTAAAATAACTAACGTTATAAAATAAATTAGTGAAGTTTCTTATAAAAGCTACAAAACAAAGAATAACTAAAAAGAAATATTGCCGGAAAATAGAAATATAAAGTGTGCAGTGGGAAAGCGCAAGCAAAATAGTGGAAAAAAGGCAAGTGAGAAATTAAAAACAAAATAAAATATCCCGTATTTGTAATGAAATTTTAATAATTTGTAATTTAATTAATTTTTTACATTTAATTTTTTTTACATTTCACCCAAGAAGATTTTGAAAGAAATTTGAAATTTTGAAATGGGTAAGTTCCACGATATAAATTTAGCAGTCCTTAATAGTTAAGAACAGGACTTATCAACCGGCGTACACCAAAATTGAAACCGGGAGCAGTTCCGACCATAGATACGGTCGATACAGCAAAGGAAACTGAAATTCCAAACAAAGTTGAAACTGCAAACGGAGTTGAAGTTGATAACAACGTTGAAATTCTAAAGTGCGACGAGAAAAGCTCTCCAATGACGACTGAAATTCAAGAACACAGTTTACAACAGTATATAAAAAGTTTGGAAATGAAAATATATGTAAGTATTTTAAAAAATTACAAATTCTCATTTAAAATTATGCATTGTGCCAGGATGGTATTCTGAAAATGTCACAAAGTCAGTCAGCCATCACCATAAAAAATTTGACTTGGCAAAATCAGAGCTTAATTTCTTCAACCGTAAATTTGGAGAAATCATTGAAATGACTATTTACAAAAGCTGAATAAAAAAACTTAAAAATGGGGATAAAAGGCAAAATTTTACAGAGGCAGATATTGCCCAATCCATTACTTTGTATTCCACAAATGCCAAGGCTTACAGATTGTTAAGGAAAAAGCATTTTCTTCTTCCCACGGTGACAACGTTGCAAATATGGTCGCAAAAATTGGATATGACAATAGAAAATTGTTTAATGAACTAAAAGTAGACTTTAATAATCCTTGGTACGTTTTATACTAATACTCATCTATCAGATTGTTATTGTATTTTTAAAATTTTTAGGTTTCTATACGACGACACAAAAATATTTGTGTTCAATGCTATTCCACATCTAATCACGCTTTTGAAAATATAATGATATATAATTCATATAATATTTCAATTAATAAAATATTGTTGGATAATTTTTATTTATTGAGTTATCAATAAATACATTTTTGAAAAAAAAAGTTTTTGCTAATATATTAATAAATTTGTAGAAGAAAGGGTTAAATTGTCCCACTGTTATATTTACATATAAATATAATAGTTTGACCGTCAAAAGTCGTTAGCCAATAGGAACACACATTGCGTGACGTCATTGATTCAACATGCGCAAAAAGTTTTAATTTTGTGTGCGTGATGGCGTAATCTTTAGTTTATCATTCTTGAAACCCATAGTCTCATCAATGGCCCAAAGTTAGACAATAAGTAGATCGAGCGAGACGCTGCCAAAACCTGAGTACAAATACTGGTCCTCACTATAGTCAACCGATACCCTTGAAAAAATAACGAGATTCGTCAGTGATATATTCACAGAGTTGCCTTGGTCTAAGCTCCCGTCGCTGATTACTCCCCTTCCTTAGCCTAACAACTTCCACTGTTGCCATAACATGGGCAAATTACACTCTCCAAAATATGTTCAATTATACAGTGCTCAATAATAATAGAATGCAACAGTGACTATAAAAATTTTTTTATAAAAATAGGTATCAAACTGGTGGTTGTATCTCTTATTTAATTTAATTGTGTTTTCACTGGAAAAACTAGATTTTTCAGAACAGCCGGTATAAGGTTAATGGCTTATGATTTAGCATTTACTAAGGAATAACAATATCAAGCTTTAAATTTTTTATGAATCAGAAAGAATTTTTAAAACAATAACCGTACACTTCTGTAAGCTTTAGTAAAACCTTGTATTTTAAGTTGCATTGAAAAAATCAGTGATAGGTTATTAGAAAAATTTTCAATATTCTGTTTATCAAATCAATTTTTTCCTTCAACTAATAAAAAATTTATGCATCGCTATTATATTTGTACTACAAACAATAACGCATCCGTTAAAACAGACGAACGTGCACGCAATAGCCCACCTACTAAAAATGTAAAAAAAATTTTTTTATTTAAGGACTAAAAAGGACGTTATAGAAAACGAAATATAAAATTTACTGGTTTATAAAGACATTGAAAGTAAAATAATAATAAACAATGACATATTAAATATGGAGAAAAAAAAAGAAGTTATTTCTTATTTTTTTTCAACCACATTTCTGTTTCCGTTTCCTTACGTGCTGCTCATATTTTGTTACAGCTACGCATTGGCTGTGTAAGTGAAATTCATACATTTAGACTCCCTCTCTGTTCGTTGCTTGGTTAACTAACCACTACCGCAAGTACGAGTAACAAGTATTGTATGTAACTTGAATTTTTCAGTGGTTTTTCTACGTTAAAGATACATACACACACAATTGTTATGGTTTTAACAAAAATTGAAAAAACAGAGAAAAGAAAAGAACAGAATAGCGGAGAAAATAAAATAAAAAACAATTGTTAATGCAGATCTTCTTCGCTAAGAACCATACATATGTACAAAAACAATAACCTGGTTTAGTAGGATTCTAGTTTATATTGAAGGACTATTACCACACGTCGACTGTTGAAGGTATTTTTGCCACATACCATATGCATGTATGTTCTATTCTATGAGAATATATGGGACAAAAGATGTCTAGTATTCGCTTGCTTTTTCTACATCCTTATCCGCCATCACTAATTGCCAGGCATTAAACAGTTTTCTCTCTCTCACACCGACATTATTTGGTTCCAGTTGTGCTCTAATTTTTTATATTTTCTTTTTTTATATCTGCTATTTGGTTTGATTTTTTTAATATCTCAAGTATCAGTACATTAACAAAAAATTATTTTAAATTCTTTATTTGAAATGTAACAGATAAATATTTTCATATCTTACCGACCGTTTGAATTGTGTTATTGATTTACGTCGCTTTTTAGTTAGTGTTGATTTGTTTTGGTTTTGTTTCTGCGGTGGTTCACTACCATAAACAGTTAAGTAAAGTCAGAAGGAACAAGTTTTGACAAAACCACACCACTCTCTAGATGTACGATAATGTATGCCAATGTGTAATTAGATCGTCTGGCCGTAAGACATCTAGGTACGTCATCAAACTTTGACCTTGATAATTGGCCTAGGTTGGACATTATGTGTCTGCTAAGGTATCTATATCCTTTGAAAGCTAGGCCGGTCATCTGCAGGGAATGCGGAAAATTGCAAATGTTTTTTTCTTGTTATTGAAACTGCAACAATAGTGGTTGAAATGGTGTCACAGTCTAGCAGTATGCCACCTCAATATGTTCCGTCTTTTATGCTTAATCTAAATACTATAGTAGCTCCTATGTGTAGGCATCCAAACTAAACTAATGGCTTGGTTTCCCAAAAATATTGTGGACACATCGTACACTAAAGGTAGTCATTATTGCTAACGTCTCAGTCTGAAAAACACTACAGTTATCCCGACAACGTTGAGAGATTACTTATCACAAACCCGTAGCAATAAACACGAGATTCAGCACCACAGTTCATTTTTGAACCATGCGTATATATTGAAGATGGATAACAACTCACTTCGTCCTTCAAATTCGCTGAATTAATTCAAGAACAACATGGTTGTTTTTCTGCAAAACTATTTTTTTCAAATGAAGCCTATTTTTATTTGCCTGGAAATACCAAAAAAAAAAAAATATTGAAGGCTTTTGTTATGTGGTCCGGAGAGTTATGGTTAGAAATTCTCTTTTGGTAATTCCATAAAGCCTTCAGGAGATGTTGATAATCAAATTTTGGCCTATAAATAATGATATGGACATCAGTGACTTGTGCTTTCAGCAGTTTGGTGCTATATATCCCACACCTATCAGTGTCAACATTGCCCAAAATATTGGATAGTATATAAAAGTATCCATTAAAAAGAGATCAAGGTAGACAAATACTTCTCCTGTCACAGTCCGGAGACAGTTAAGTCAGTGTTTAAAGTGAGTATCTCCGCGCTGGCACTGTGAGGTATGTCCAAGGCAGGGGTGAATTATATGTCCACCAACGTTTCCCACATAGAGTGAAAATCACCTGTGAGTAGCTAATTCGAAGGCGTGTTGTTTGGACACAAACCCTCACACCTATGGAAAGTGTTAGACACCATCTAAACACCTGCCGATCTATGAGTCAGGGCACACGAATAACCACCACGAAGCTTCCAAATGGGTGCCTACACAAGTTAGGCATGGATCAAAATCCCTGCGGTTCCTGCCACGTTGACTATCTGACATAACATAAATACTCAAACGCTTTGATTTTCTCACCACACAAGTCGTCTGTGGCTTGATCGACCCAAAATTTTAGCAAAATGTTATTGAAAATTGTAATAAAAAAATGGACATCCGTAAGAGTATTCACGGTTATATAATTGCCCGGGTTCCCACTATTTCCAATACAATAAAAATTTGAATGATTTTCTAATAAAATTTTTTTTATTTGTTTTTAAAACCAAAGTTCTTGTTAGAATACCTTTTAAATAAGTACTGCACTTTGAAGCTTGAATAATTGAGAGTAAGAGTGTACTTTGATTATTGTGTAGGTTATAAAATGATTAGAGTAACCAAGCCCGCTTTGCTGGGAGCATTTGTTTTGTATAGCTGTAGAATCTATACCTTATAAAAAAATTTAAAGAACCAAGTTCAGAAACTGTTATCATAACCATTCTCTAGATATACAAAAATCTATTTTTTTGCGTGGTATATGTCACACACACTTTCTAAATTTCGGCTGATGACGTGTATTGCCTACTAATTTATTTAGACCAAATTCAGAACCGTTCCAAAGATATACAACATTAATATAGTGTCACGATGTTGTTTGCACCAAATTTATAAACTTTTAACATTACCTTCTACTATTAAATGAAAATGAATGCTTACTATGTACGTATGTGTGATGTCACGCCCACTTGTCTAATTCCGTCTACTTTTTGAGTGATGGTTTATATGGACTAGAAAGTTATTTGAATAATTCAAAACCTTCCACTATTACTGTTCCAAAGTTACACTAAAATAAGTATTTACTTATCCAATTCCCCCTACTTTTGAACGATTATTTGTAATGACCACAAATTTGTTTGGGCCAATTTAAATAACATTTTCTAACTCACATAGAGCTTAAATGCTGTAACAAATTTTGTTTTCAAGTTAAACTTATGCAGTACAAAGTGGTTCACCCTAACGTCAATAACTCGCGAACTAATGGACCTAAAGAAACCTTGGTACTGACTTCACCTTTCGTTCAGAGAACATGAAATACAACACATTTTATAATCCTCTTTTATATATGTATATAAGATTCGGCTTAACCGATATTATTCTTTTGTTCGATTTTTTTTTTTTTTATATTCCCTTGTTATATAATAGCATTCCGAGAATTTTATTTTTTTTCTATTTCTTTGTTTAGAATTCGCTTCTCTCTATATCTCTTCTTATTGCGTTTGTATTATTCCTTAGTATTTAAAATGTTTATGCTGTCCTAAGGTACGTGTTCATTGTCACAACAAAATGTTACTTTAGATTGTTGGTTTATTACAGGAATAATATTAACCCTAGAAAGGTAATGTTATTTTTTGGACGTTACAGAAAACGTTATATAAGAATGACTTATGATTTCTAGTATCCATTTTAATACATATGGTAACAAAATTAAAAACGTATAAATGTGTTATTGAGATCACTTATCATTTAGGTATTTATATTGTTACGAAAATGAAAATACAACACATCAGCGCTTTAAAACTGTATTGTAGGATTTTGATATATTTTGTGTCGCCCTGTCAATGACGTACTTATTTGTACATCTGGCAGCACTGCCAATTTAACTATCTTTAGGTAACGCAAACTTACGTTTGAATTAAAGGAGAAAAATAGAGGATATGGGACATTTCCGGAACCTTCAAAAATGTAGGAACAGGGTTAGTTAATTATCGTTTTCTGTCGTAAGACGACGTATTTAAGCGGAAATAAAGTAGTTGTAAATTGTATAAAAGTTATTGTGTAGTAAATAAAAATATAGCTATAACAACAACAAAGTGGTGTTAATTTTATTTTAACGCAATTTAAACGAACTTAAAGGTTTAAAAAAGGAAAAAACGTAGCAATATATAATAAACTTTATCTCTATTAAAGAATATTTAATTTTGTACCATTATGTACAAGAGTTGCAGTGGTGCCAGTAATTTTTTTGAAAAATAATAACGCATGTTAAAAAAAAAAAAAAAATTTCCTACACTTTGAACGTATTTCCCCTACAAAAATCCATATGCCTTTTTGGCACCAAATTGTAAGAAAAACAGTAGTTATAAAAAATTAATGATAATTTTAATTAAATTCTAGTACAAAAACATTTATTCAAAAATTTTTAGAACAACCATGCTTCAGTTAAACGGTAATATTTATACACAATTTATGCAGATGCAGATACAGATGAAAAAGTAAGAGTAGTTTTTTAGTTGTTTTTTTTTTTAATATAAATTTTTTTTCCTTATGGATCTCCAACAATAGACACCTGTCATATGCCGGTCCCAAAAACTCACTTAAGGCATTTTAAAACTCAATTAATACTTTTGCCGTACTCGTCAATCATATTTTCAAGATTTCTTGAAAGAGTCCAAATGAAAAAAACAAACATTTCTTATTTTGAGGTATGCAAATATTCCTAGTTTTAACTTATACTCACGCAAATTCGAAACCAAGTATCGACACGCCGGTTTTTTTTCTCTCTAAAGTCCTTACAAAAACGTATCTTTCATAAAGCTATGATGCGTACGTGAACAAACAAAAAAATGGATAATTAACTACCACAATCTTTTCTAAAAAATATATGTTTCATTCAGTAAAAAAAAAAATTTTTTGTAGTCTTGTGTATCATTTTTTATACACGAATGAGTACCAAGGCCTCAAATCTCCTCAGCAGCATTTTTTGGCATACAAATCAACAGAATTTTATAATATTTAGAGCTCGCCAACCAATTGAAATGAATTCGATAAAGAAAATTTGATGGGATAGGGCACACATTACGGCGGGAAGATGCTTACTTTAACAAAAGATCTCTAATGTATAATCCTAATGGTCCTAGAAAATGTGGAAGACCTGAAAACATCAATTTGCCAAATTACCCAGACAGAAAGAATGGGAGTTTATTGAAATTGAATTCTTATTGAACGTCTATGTCCACCATGAGGTAGCTTGACCTATTTTGAAACAAGGGTTGTTATTATTAAGAACTCGTTTTTAGATATAAACAAATTTTTTAATCAAAATTGCCTCTTTTCTTCTTTCCACAACCTATTTTACCAGTACCAGTACAATGGATTGCCTGAGTAAGAGATATCCCCTAAGTACAGGCCGTAAGTGAAAAAAAAAATATCTTAGAAAAGAGCAAATACATATGTCAACTTTTTAAACCACAAATATCTCTGTCTCTTTTTAATTATATATTGTTACAAAAATCACTTTGTGCACCCCTGACATTTATCACATTGCTAAGAAGAATAAACAGAAGCCGCAAAAACAACTATACGTGCTGTTTACAAATAACCAAATCGACAACAACAATATTAGCAGAAATGTAGTAAATAAAAATAAGTGACTACAACAAAAACAGGCAGAAAAGAAAACAAGTAACATACAACAGCAAACAACAAGAACTGAAAGAAGTAGATGTTTACATTCGCATGGCTTAATAAGAACTAAAAAGAAAATAAGGGAAGTAAATGGAATCTACCTGTAATATACAAAGAGTTCCTTCGAAGTATTGTTTACTTAGCCACATAAAAAATACTTCAATTCGGGCAGCAGTCAGATTATGTGTTGTAAACTCAGTGTGAAGACAGTTTATTTCTGTCAACTCGTTGTGAAGAGAGTTTATAAGAAGTGAAGTAAAAACCAGTTTAGTTGGAACTCACTCAGTAAGGAGAGTTAAGGTGGAGTTTGGATTTTGATCGAGCCTAATTTGTAACAACGATCGGCTTGGATGATCTTTAGAAAGAAAAATTTGGCGAGTATTTGTTGCTGTTTACAAAATTGTAAACAGATGGAGCGAAATGGTTAAGAGCAGTTTAACAAAAGACCGTGTTGAGTAAATAATTTTTATTAAAAACCAAACACAAAATTTATTTTATTTTAACTGTGATATAAGAACTCATATATAAACGTTTTTTAAAGGTAAAAACGTAACAATATATCTAGACGATTATTGGAATATCATAATATTAAAAAGAAAAAAAATTTTGGAATTTATTTCATAAGTAATGCAAAATGAAAAAAAATTTCCTACATTTTGGCAGATATGGAAAGTCCGTTTGATTTTCGCTACGCTCGTAGTTTAGTATCAAAAAGACCTATTTGAAGGGATTTTTCCCTACCTCTGATAACACTGATTGCAGGCTAGTTTTTATGTTCTCTAGATGCAGGTGCTTCACATTTGGAACAAATTAAATTTGACATTAGTTGAATTTCCGAACAATTTTTTTTTTTTAGAAACATGAGTTACAATGTTTCTGAAAAAGTCGGAGTTTCATTTGCATCCAAGGTGTCGTTTAGCACGAAAGTTTAGGAAAGTTTCTTTATATAATCTTTGCTGCTTAAAGGCTTTTGATTAGTAGAAGTTGTGTTCGGAAAATATTTGTTCTCAAGGTCATAGAAGAACTTTGGAGTAATCCAAACTTACTTCTCAAAGTAGTTTGAGGGAAGTGTATTATGCTCGTCAATTTTTATTATTCAATCAAAGGTCGTAATACCTTGATTGCATTTATTTTTTCATTGAACAATTTGTAATTCTCGTTTCTTTAAACATTATCATTCAATATTTTATTTGCAGTTTCAGATAAAATTGAATCATTTATATTACTCTGTAAAAAGGCAGCAATTTGTTTATATAATTCTCTCTTCCATGCCACTATTATAACTAAATTTTTAAATAAATTTTCCAAAAACATTTAAAAACTTTAAACAAAATAAACTTAAAACAGTCCACAAAAGATAACTATACGTCTCCAAGGCGTGTGGTTATATTATTTCTCAGAAATAAAATCAGCTTATCCCACAAAACCAATGACGACTAGCCAACAAGCTACTAGCAAAGGCTGAGCACAACAATTTTTTCTTACAACGGACGACAGAGATGGATTACAAAGGTATACGTCTGATAGACATACATATGGTATCTATGTAAGTATCTGAAAGCAAGTCAGAAATCAATAAATAAACTTTCTTTTGTTGTAAAACTACTTGAATTTTTTATTTCAAAAATATCCTGAAGTTTAATAACAAAAAAAAAAAAAAAACAAAAATAATTTTGAACCGATTTATATATGTATGTCGTATAATATAAAAACGAACATGATAAATACGTACATTATTAATATGAAAGTAGTTGCGGGTAGGGCTATTGTAGGGTTGAAAAAGAGTTTTTTTTTACTAAAATATCATTTCCTCAACACATTATTTACTGCGTTATCACCTTTGGCATAGGACGTCTCACTTTATTACACGACAGTTCAGCTCATGAAGCTCATGCTTCACCGTATATTACCATTTGGTGACTCATCTCACACTTCCCACTTCTTGGTATGAACTAGGCATTTGCACTCTTTTGTTACGCATACGCTCAGGGTAACTTTGGTATGGGGCACACTCTTTCTCATAATCAGTGTGTTTATGTTCTGTATAGCAATCCGTTGGTCTACGTCCGCCGACCCACTTTGACGTCACAGGATTTGGGCATTTTCGTAGAAAAGTGCCAATATAAATTTTTGAAACACCATTGCCTATTTGGCTTGTACATAGTGATTTTCTTCTAGTGATTCTCTTTTCCATAGGAACTAACTCGATATCTTCATGATAACACAACCCTTTTGATTTTATCTGTTGTTCCGTATAATCCGTCCAAGTCTGTTGATATTTGCGCTTACTTTTATCGCTAGAGGTATAATAAATTTCATCAAAACGAACCACATAGCCCGGACTGGAACCTTTTGAGAGACAGGATTTTTGCTTGGCAAGCGACTCTTTGGAATATTTGGGATGATTTTCTGTGGCACATATACCGCGTGTGACGTATGATCTAAAGTTACATTGTGTCCATAATTTTTTTGGAGACATAAGCTTTATGGTCTTTTTTAAAAGAAATGACATTTTTCAATTTTTATTTTCTTTTTTTTTTTTTTGTTTTAAAGAAAAATTTTTTATTTAGGTCAGAATGTTTCCTTAAAGCTTAATAAAATGAAATGAGAACTTTTTTAATTTTTATTTTTTTATTTTCATTTTACAGTTTCATACAAGGCAAGGCATATTGTTGCCTGTACAACAACTAACTTTTTAACAAAAATAACATATATTTGTTGCTTTTTTGTGTATATTGAATGTCAAAAAAATTTATATAAATTAAATTTTATATAAAATACACCTAATCCTATTCGTACACTCTAGATAAATTCCAAACGATATCGTGCCAAAAATGGCGTAAATACAGGATTATGTGTAGAAAACAAAAACGTTTGGCATTTATAATAAAATACACCTAAGCCTGTTAGTACATTTTACTTAAGTTCCGAAAAATACTGTGCAAAAAAATCATGCTAAATCAGGATTAGGTGTAAACTAAATAAAACTATTGACAATGAAGCATCACTGCATTACATAAAAAACAGTCAGGCGAACCAGCAACACCACCTTCTTTAATGTGCCTTGATACCAGGCTAATTAATTTCAATTCGCCTTGGTTTTATATAAAATTTAGTCCAATGCGAATTCAAACCAGGTGACCTTGACCATACCATATGTCAAAATGATTCTCGTTTACTTATTTTTGACAACAAATATATTTGACACACAGTTCATCTAATTCTCGCTTACAAATTATGTAAATAAGTTTTCGTAAAATAGCTACAAGGATAACTAGAACATAATAAACTTAAAACATTACACAAAAGATATTTCACAGACATAAACTAAACTTATCCCACAAAAACAATGACCACTAGCAAGCGTACGCCTGATAGAATTACGTTATCTATGTAGGGTTAAAAAAGTAGAAAATCTATAGGAAGCTGTAATACCGTACAATGATAATGAAGCCAATGCAATCGTGAGAGTATATAAACTGATTCCATTAAAAATGTATTAAGATAAGACGAGACAGAGTCTACTCTTTAAGCGCTGGTTAGTCAAGGTAACTAAATTCAATAAATTACAAAATAAAGAACATAGATATGTAGACAGTAAAGGTCTTTATTTATAGCTGGTGTTAGCAAAAATGTGAATTTTAAATTAATTAAACTCTACAGAAATTAAATTTGCTAATGTGAGGTTAGTGGATTTGATTGAAATCAGAGACTTTTGTCTGTTCAACTTTACTTACTTACTTATGTGGCACTACAACCATCTGTCGGTTTTGGTCGAGTCCAAAAGAGTACGCCAGCTGGATCTATCCTGCGCTAACTGGCGTCAGTATGAAATTCCCAAGGCCGTCAGGTTCTGCAACACTAGGTTGTCCCCTTCTCCGCTTTCCGCCTTGGGGTACTAAAATCGCATAATTAGTGCTCTAAATATCCACTACTACAAAAAAGAGTGGAAAATGAAATCCAATGCAATGAACCCAACACCGCTAAATTCGACCTGATTAGCAGAGATGTAATCCATTCGAAAATAATCTATCATTAAAGTCTATTATGGGAACTAGTGCGTTAGTAGATGGTCTGAACTAAATTAGATACTTAAATTAAAACTCTGAGTAACTTATCACTGTTAGTAAAAAAATCCATTATATATTTCGAATAAAAAAGAAACTGCAAGGCTGACTGAAGCTGGTCAGGAGTTATGAGAAGTTTGGTACGATAACACAATGACACTTAATTTTTGGACCCATATAAGCTGTACCGCAGATAGCTGCCAATTAAACCTAACCGAAACTATATGGGACATATCCAACAAAAGCTCAAAGATTAGATTACAATAGACTCACACAGACAATATAAGCTAAAGGTTGGTAACGTTTTCAGTAGGGTAAATTTTTTATTTTAGTACTAGCTAAAACCCGGTGAGCTGCGCTACCCCTATCTTAATTGTTATCTTAAATGCTACCTTAGTTAAATTTTTTAGTCTTTTTTTATTTTGTCCCCTTCCGGTCAAAATTCAATTATTTTTTCCTTCCAGAAAGACTCTGTAAGTTCTGGTTTTTAGGTACGAGTATAATATGTATAGATATAGCTATAAATACACTATATATATGTATATATGTATATATAATTATATATATATATATATATATATATATATATATATATATATATATATATATATAATTATCTAATATGATTCCAGCAATTTTCGCTTTCTGGCTAATATGGATAGATAACGAAGTTTTAATAGTTGGAGTTCACCAAATATACAAAATCCAATATTTAGTGTGAATTAAGGGTGACCTCTTAAAAAATCTCACACACTTATTGACTAAAGTGTGCCGTGGCTCGAACCCAATTTAAAAACTTCTACTCCTACCGCTCTCAAGATATACAAAAAGTATCCAATTACTACCTTTTTTGCGTGATTATTATTCAGAAACTTATGCTTTAACTATTCCTAGGATATACAAAAATCAATATTTAATTTGCATGGAAAGTGCCGCGCATACTTGCCCAATTCAGTCCATTATTGGCCTGGTGATTTGTATTGGCTATCAATCCATTTGGGCCAAATTTAGGAAATCTCTCTATTATCACTTTGAAGATATAAACATATAAATATACACTATGTAAGAGCGTGGCACCGCTCAGTTGTAAGACTTTTTCTAAAATTTATATAGCCTATCGTTCCTTCCAGACATAAAGATAGGTACTGAAAAATATCAAGAAAATCGGTTCAGCCGATTAGGTGTCCATAAGGCCCAAATAAACCAACAAATATACACGCACACATCACTTTTTATATACATATGTGGAAGGTGGTATCCAGTTCATAATTTTTGTATGCTGTATGCTTATCGTGATATCCTATAATGCAGCCAGTGCACCGCCAGATGTATCAGAGTTATTTCAGAATATAAAACCATTGATGAGATATTAGCTTTAGCCTACTAGTTAAGAAATAAAAAATTATTTATAACGCAATATTTAGAGACTCAAATTGTGAGAAACTTAACTACAGCAGTACAGGGAGACCTCAGAGACTTTTACTCGTACATAAATCAAAGATAAAGGCTTAAGACTGGAAGTAGACCTGCACTGTTTTAGACTAATCTTCATAAATTGCATATATCTACTGTGGTGTTGTACAGAAATCATAGTGAATTTTTCACAAAAGAGCATGTCAAGTTATGTTGCAAAATGGGCTTTTAAGACGTATAACCTTAGACGCTTAGACGATTTTTTTTCTTCGCCACTCTTCTAGGGAGCATATTAGCTTTCCACAAAGCATCTAATGCTTTGTTTCAGTTTCTTTAATCAATTTGATATTTTCAAGCAAAGTACATCTACTTTCCGCTGTAGCTTCCTCCATATAATATCCTTGCTAATTTGGGCTGATATTTACCTTATCATTGTAATTTTTACCCAGTAGGTAGCGTGTTTTCCTGATCATTCGTCTGATGTTTGTCATCATTGCAAGAGGTATGCGGGAATGTCAGTGGAGCTTTTTATTTTATTTTTTTTATTTTTAGATGGAGTTTTCTGGAGGCAAGTTGAAGATTTTTGTTATTAAACATTCGAAACCACAATTAGATTTTTTTCTTCGTCATGTCCTCTGTTGAGCCTCGAACCTTGGCCGTTTGTGTTGTTATGCGTACGCTCTAACCACTACACTATGCCACCCACATAAGCAATTACATACATTTATTTTCGTTTCAAAAATTGCAATACATTTTTACGATACAATTATAGGTTTTCCAATACCATTTCACAAAATTTGCTAAATTAAACCGGAATGTTCCTCTCTAATTACTGTTAGATGGTCCACTGACGAATGTTTCTTAACCAAGATATTTGTTTGCGTCCAATATCTCTTCGTTCTTCTATTTTACCATCAACAATGAGCTTCAGTACTTGGAACCCCTTATAATGTGACTAAAATAAGCGGCTTTTCTTCTTTTAACTGTCAGAAGCAGATTTCAGTCTGCCCGTGTTCTACATTTTCACATCTCAAAAGCTTCTATTCTGTTCATATGAGTTACTTTCAGTGTTCATGTTTCACAGCCATATAAGAGAACAGAACAGACGTAATCTTAAATAATTGTCCAACTCTCGATTAGTAAGAATCTTCTTCATCTTGGTAAAGCAATATCGAGCTGTTTCAATACGACACTTTATTACTTTGTCAGATGTCCAATTATCAGTTAACCAGCTATCTACATACTTGAAACTTGAGACTCTTTCATAGCAGTGTTTTCCATAGTTAATGAGGCACCTTCATATGAAGTAATTTTACTGCTAACAATCATGAATTTCGTTTTCGAGGTGTTGATTTTTAAGTTACAATTATTGCTGGACTGAACAACCTTATCAACTAAATATTGAAAATCTTCGATATTGTAAGAAATTAGAGTGGTGTCATCTACGTACCTTTTTCAACAGAATCAAGTGCTTCCGAAAATGTTGCTTCAGCATAGATATTCAAAAGCACGGGAGATAAAATGCAGCCCCGTCTCACTCCACATTTTATATCGATATTGCAGGTCACTCCATCCTTATTTTTCACATGAGCACTTTGATTCCAGTATAAGTTCTTAACCCTTATGTATGCGACAAAAAACATCTTTAACAGGGTGACAGGATACCCGGTCACGACACAGAGAATATATGCAATTTCATGTTATTACACTATTCATATATACAAAAGCTGCATTTAAAAACGCGAAAAATGTTTTTGTTTAGCGTAACGTAAATTCAAATACAAATATTCAGTAACTGGAGAGGTACCAGTTACTGAATTTTTTTCAGAGCAAGAGAGATGTATAGAATCTGAAGAGGATTCATATGACTCTGATGATCATGAAGAGCATAAAATTAACAATCAGCTTTGTGATAAGGGTGAAACGCATTGGCGCCTTAAACCATATTCAGAAACCCAGATTTAAAGTAAAGGATATTTTACGGCAATGTTGTGAACCTGCGCCTAGTTTAAATATATATACAATTAAGGATGTATTAAAAATGTCTTATCCATGGAAATGTGCGACATATTTTTGTGCGAAAATAATATGTAAGGAAAGGAGTGCCTGATAAGTATAAAAGAAAATTTAAAAAAAAATATCTGTATTCCTGTAAACGTTCACCACACAAAGTATTTATAACATTTGCACAAATATTCCTAAACGCTTTTTAATTAATACTAATGTTTTGCGAAGTACATAAATTAAACTCTGAGCATCTATCACAATTATGGAAACCAAATCAATTACCACTATTGTAGAAATGTTCCATGATCGATTTAGACTACTCGCTTGATAACAGGCAAACTCGAGCAAGGCGTGTTTAAATTGATAAATGACATACGGGCCATGCTATTCACACAACACATGCCACCGAAGCAACAAAAGTATTAAGATCTTTCGCGGTGTGTGATTCAAGAAATTCGTACCCTATCAAAAGCCAATTTTATACTGATAGCTTATGGTGATTGCCAAAGAAATTTAGGCGAAAAAGTAGTCTTAGACCTAGTCAATCTATACTAAAACTTCGGCAGAAATATATAAAATTTTTTCATTTCTCTGAAACTTGCCCAGACGTTGGATTCATGGAACCTTACAGTGGTGCGAACAGTGAAAAAAAAATTAAAAATTTCTGTCATAAGGACAGGTGCCTCATAAAGACAGGTGAGAATTAGCATATTTATTTGGTTTTGTAAAACTATAAAGCTAAATAAAAGCACACAAATTTACATTTTTCATATATATCTTGTTTTTAGGTACCCGCGTAACCAAGCTCCTGGACCCTGTTAAGGGAGTAAAATATAAATTGGTCTACCACTTCCTCCCAAGCTGAGACACAAATGTCGTATACATAAAAAATGAATATAAGCAAAATTTTGAAGTTTTCAGACAGTTTTAAGCGTCTGAAAATTCTGTGTACAAAGAAAACTGCAGTTAAAATACAAAAGATTACACTGGTACCCTGTCACACATATAAGAGTTACTGCAGTGGATCAGCTTTTCTTCTCTGATCGTACGGGCTAGTACTTTCATTAACTTATCGTGTCGCACCTTGTCAAATGTCTTTTCATAGTCAATGAAACACATGATTTTATCTTTGCAGACACGTCTACAGTTTAGAACAAAGACCTGAATGCTCAACAATGCTTCTCGAGTTCCGATTCTTTCTTAAAGTCTAAATTGTGTATTTTCAGTCTTTTTTTCACAAGTGATATATATACGAATGTTAAGAATTTTCAAGAATGCATTAGAATATTCTTATGAATGACTCATTAGACTTATAATTCATTGATCGTTACATGCTTTTGCACCTACCTTTTTCGGTTAGCGATAAAACTAAATATTAACCAATCATTGAATATACCAGTATCTAGAATTAGATTAAAAGATCTCTCTAAGATCGTCAGGTTTTCGTCGTTAATTAATTTAATGAGTTCAGTAGGAATTTCATCTAGCCCAGCGGATTTATTGTCTTTTGCTATTTTTAAGATATCGTAATATTTTGGATTTTGTGATTGGCAAACCTGTTAGTTTAATGTCGGCTGACGTACTGTTCGCCGAACTGTTGTTGTCAGCAAAATTGATTCGATATAATCTACCCAAACAAATTTTCTTTCATCAGAGTTTATTAAAATATTGGTTTGTGAGTTGACAGAGGTAGAAGATTTATTTTTCCAACAGAGTCCAAATATTTCCTTGATTTTTATGTCAATATTGAAATCATCATGTACTGTAATGTGTCGTTTTTTTTTTGTTTTTTTTTTTTTTTTTTTTTGTTAATCAAATATTTGCTTTTGTAATTTCCTATTTAGTTTATTAACGACATAAATTCATTAAAGTTGTTTAAGTCGATAATACAGTCGTAAAATATTATGAGAATAACATGTTTGTTATTCGTTGGTCTCGACTGTAAACTGACGTATCTCATCGCATACCAACGCATGAATATGTATCTACGTTTAAGCCCAGTAAACATGCTGAATTCCAATCTGGTAAATAGCTAACGGCAAATAACAGGATTTCTAAGTCTTATAAAAGGCTTAGCGGTGCCGGTAGATGTTATTTTTTGATGAGACTGTGATACAATTACATATAGTTAAAGCAAGTTAAAGTTTTGTTTCAAAAGAAAAGAAAAAAGTGAATTTTCAGGAAATATAAAAATTATAAAATTTTCATTAAAATAGCTTGGAAACGAGAGAATAGTGGCTATAGTGGCTTTGGAATAATTTGATTTAAATTTAATATATATTATTCTGAAGAAAAACTTTCTTAAAAGAACTAAAAACATCATTAAAATTGCGTTATCTAAAGTGGACTCATTTAGCGAGCCACTACTGTCCGTTGTTTTTTTTTTTCTTTTTTCTTTTTTCTCTCTGTATCAAAAGATACATGATCAACTAATAAAAAAAAGAACACGCTTTAACTCAAGAAAAGAAAAAAAAAGAAGAAGACAAAAAAAAAAACACAAAGAAAAAGTAAACAAGTGCAAAAAGAGAGTTAAAGTTCTACATATAAAAATCTGTGAAATTTCCGAAATTATTAAAATCTAAGCCCTAACGCCAAAAATAGCAAAGCCAATCATCATCATATTAAGTAAGTAAATTCGCATTGGAGTCTTAATACCTGTGTCATACTTTCAACAACCATCTAAATATTACCACTCTATAGGAATTGCCCCATAATCAAAATTGTCTGTTTCAGTACAGATAAATACCAAGGAAACCACCGAACAGCAACAAAACCAACAGTATCCATATAATAGACTTGTGTAAGACTTCTGAGACAACTATCTACTTGAATCTGAAGACCTGAGCATCCAACAACCTTAAATCAACTACCACCCTTAAGCATTGTTCTAAAAATCTAAAAAACCATAAAAACAAAAACTACGGCATACTTATAATAAGGCACGGATAATTACATTTTAGGAAAATTTTGTGTAAATTTGAAGCCACCACCATTATTCAGCCAGTAAAATATAAGTAAAACCAATTAAGCCCTTTTAAAAACTTTGGTCTAAAGACATATCACCATCATTCTCTATATATAACTAATCTATGAGAATCGCCGTTGGATAAATCCTAACAGATTTGCAGTACACTAAAAACCTAAGGTTAAAGTGGATATAAATACTGTATTGCTAATAATAAATCTTATAAATTTTGTTCAAATAATTCAATAAAAAAGTTCTTAAATTATAACAAAATGATAAAATATTTAACAAAACCAAAACCCTAACAATTTTCATTAGACCTACAAAAATACAATATTCATATCCACCAATAATGAGATTTTTACAATAAACATCATTTTATTAAAATATATAATTTTTTTTTCTTTAGTTTAAATTAAGTTAAATTAAATTTAATAATTACCAACTAAAATTAAGTGAACACCCTAAATCTTAATAGCAAAAAGATACATCTTTAAAACATTATATATTATAAAAACTCAACTGCAGCAGAATGGCGAGGCCTCATCACTCAGCAGCAACAGAGTTCCAGTGATTGGTGAGTCGAAGATTTTTTCCAAAATTTTATTTATATCCATATAGAAATTTGCTATTTAGATTTATATCTATATAATTAAGAGAAAAAAAAATACAAATATCACCTCTCAGCTAAACGAACAATATTTGATTCAAGTAGTTTCTCTTATTGTTAAAATTCTTTAATTTCGTGTTTTAACATTTGTTAAATAACGTGCTTTTCGAGGGATGTCTGTAACCCCTTTATTTTAATTTCGTTTTGTTTTTTATCATCGCCACAAATATGTTTATCTGCTTCTTCCTATTTAATTAATAAGAGAAATTTTGTTGAGTGAAAATAAGTATGGTAGAATTTAAGAGCAAGTAAAGATCACAACAAAAAGAAAGCAATAGAGAAAAAATAAAGAGATATTCAATTTGGAAAGGCAGAGGATTACATGAATAATTATGGTAATTAGAACTTATAAGAGAAACTCAGCTCCTTTAAAGTAAAAATAAGAAAAAAAAATAATGATAAAGTAGTTAGTATTTTTATATCTATATCCGCGTATATGATTTTATGTTGTTGTTGTATTTCTATAATATTGTTCGTTTTGTTTAGATTTGTACCCTATCGTAGGCATACATACATACCATACATATATAAGATATTTTTTTTCCTCAATTTATAGTTATTTTTATTATAAATAAGTTTTTCTTTTTTTTTGAATAATAATACACATGTTTTATGCTAGAAATTGATTAAAATATGAAATTAAATTATCACATTAATTTTTTGAATAATTATAAAATAAATTGAAGATAAAGTGTTTTTTTAAGCGAATATGTCTGTTTAAGCTATTTTTAAGGATGTGATCGGATAGATTGCGTTCGGTTTTGGGGATCTTCATTATTATGTGTTGCCAGAAGATCCATGGTAGGGCGGGTAAAGAGGCGCAGTTCCTGTGACACCTAGGAACACAAAATTAGTTAGTAATAGGGTTATTTAAGGTTGATCCCGTTTAGCATTCATACGGTTGATTTAAATTTGGGGTATTTAGAACACCTGCAATGGCGAATTAGTAAATCAACGACCAGTCCATATTCTTCTATTGTTTCTTTTAGTTTTTACCCGGGAGTCTATAATAATTATTTATGGATGACACATTTCTTGGACTGAGAGAACTGCAGACAAGAACCTCCCCACCCGGCTGCTAGCTAGCGTAGTCAATGGCTCCCATCCGTCAGCTTTTTCTCTCCCTATTCCATCTATCCAAGTGTTATAACTCTATGGGAGATTTCCTTCTCCAGTAGAGTTAAAATTAAACGAATGTTGATTACGAAAACTGGTGCCCTAAGTGGTTACCAAGAGAGTTATATTCATTCGATACATGCGTGTTCATTACAGTACCAGGTGTAGATTTTCAATTTATCGCATTGCTCTTTGACCCAATTTTTCCTAACCTGTCTGCATTTTACTCTTAAACCATTAAGGAAATGTTTTGAAATTGTGAATAAAACATGATGAAAGGAGTGCATTTCATTGCAAGTGACCTAAGAAATATTATGGTCTGTACATATCAAATCTATTGATAACAAATTAACACTAGAGAGATAACGTAATTTTTTTCACGTTTAAGTTAACGATACGTCTATTGGAGGTATGATTTTTTACATCCTTTGAAGGATATACAAAAATGAAGAATTCACATATGTGTTATTGAGACAATTTATTTATTAAGTTTTTTTTTTTTTTTTTTCTTTGTTAACTTGGGAGTTAAGTAAGAAACAATAATAATAATACCTATATAAACTTAAAAAAATAAAACATATCTCCTCTTTCTCCATACATACAATATAAAAAAGCTATATATCTGCTGGGCGTACGCTATCTATTAGGGAGATCAGACCGTTTTGATTCGACTGGTTTTAACCGGCTTTTTTTGCTTTTGCGAATACGGTTTTCTTAAAATAACTTTTTATCGAATACCGAATAAACTGGTTATTTTGATACGAATAACCGGTTATTTAACAAAGTATAATTTTAATTTTTTTATAGCAAATATGCTCATAATTAAAGATTTTTTCCAACCTCACTAAGGTCACTGAATAAGTCTCTACCCAAAAGCCTGAGTTTGCATTTCCAATGTTTACGGCAAAGGTTTTCGGGTATCTCAAAGCCTGTTTTTTGCTCTTAGGGCATAATACACAGAAAGCCTAGTATAATTATTGGAGACTTCTTCCTAGATTCACGACCATACTAAGGCTTTTCGGAAGTAGGACTTAATAACCACCTTAAATATGTCCATAAGATTGAAGTAATTGTGCAGCAAAAAAAAAAAAATTGTTTCCTATACCAAGTAGTTCCGAGATGGCATCTACTAACACTCGTGTAATAATTAATCACTGAGTGAAATATTAGCAGGTTGTGTTGTCGAGGACGGAATGTCCCTTAAAGCACTAAAAAGCGAAATATTGTTCTATTTACTAGCTAGAAATTACATGTGACAAAAATGATCAATTTTATTTAATAAAACGATATGAATTGAAAAAATTTTATTGAAATGAAAGAACCGGTTAACCGGTTATTAAATTAATTTTTGTCCGAAAACCGGTTTCTTAAAAATTTTTACTTTTCGAATTATTCGAAAACCGGTTTTTGAAAAAAGCCGAATAATCGATCTCCCTAATTTTTATGTAGGGTTAAGGTAGTATTGCTCGATTGTTTTGAGGGCAATTAAAAAAAAGCGGAAAAACCGGATACAAATATTGGTCATTATCGGCCAGCAATATAAAATTGATTGGCGAATTATATTCGACTAGAAAAAAAATCAAAATTTATGTTTGACGAAGCAGCATTAATAATCTGTATCTTTTTCCATAAGGATAATAGGGCTTGTTCAATAAAAATAAATCTAATGAGGGGTTATAGGTTTACCACTTGATTGGTAAGGTTCATATGTTCCATCAGCATCGGTTCTTATTTGTTTTGAAAGGAGCAAGGAGCTGCCGTTACGAAAAATGGCTTTCGCGCCATGCTAAACATCAACGACATTTGATTCAAACAAGACGAGACACATTGCCATACAGCGCGCTTAAAAATCGATTTATAACAAAATCAATTTGGTGACAACCTTCTTTTCAGAAGTGGTTCTGTACACTGGCCTCAGGCACGTACGAATTAAAGCCTCTGGATTACTTTTTATAGCCCTGTTTTATTCATTGGTTAATGCCGACAAACCAGCAACTCTTGAAGAATTGGAAGCCAATATTCAAGTCACCATTGACGCCATACGGCCAGAAATATTAGAAAAAGAAGTCAAAAATTTAACTGATGGAATGAATCATGTTACTCTTAGTTGAGGCGGATCTATGCCGGAAATAATATTTACAAATAAATGTCAGGAAACGATCTACCGGATGTAATAAAAAAAAAATTCATTCCAACCAAATTTCTGTTTTGTTTTATAATTTAAAATTCTCAAGCTCGTAAAAGAAATTCCATAAAAGTACACACTACTACTAGACTCGTTAAGGATCTCAGTTCAATTTTGTTGAGCAATAGCAACTTTCTGGATCTAACGGAAAATAGTAAAAAAAAAACTCTTGTATTGTCTCAGTCCAGAGACATTTTCTCATAAGTGACAAATTTCCCTCTCAGTCAAGGTGTTAGAATTTCCTATGCGTTATCTCACAGGGATATCAAGCCCAATGAAAACCCGTCGAATTCTTCTGTTTACTAAGTAGTCGCATCTTTCATTTTTAGTGGTGGTTGTATGCAACAATTTAATTTAGAGATGTCAATCAGTTTATAACAACCTTTGACTTTACCTAACACGATAATAAAGCATTTAAAACTACCTGAAACATTCTAATACAAATTAATATCAGCAAGTTTCTGGGTATAAGAAGTTCCTCCTGAAAATTGTCACCAATTACACCAGGACAAGTAAAGATGCTATTGTACGTATTATAGTTTGAAAGCCTTCAAAGCTTGATGATACTGAGCCAATAAAACCTGTGTAAAGTCTTGAAAATTCCTTCAAGTTGAGAAATGATCCTGGTATGTATGCGTTCATTTTACTTTCAAAGTTTTTAAATTCATTTAGAATATATTCAATAGCAATCTGGAACAAAAAACAAATTTTTAAATTTTATTAATATACTAACATAACTTTTTACTAATTTTTTAAAATTACGACAAATACTTTTCTTGTAAATTCATAAATAAACAAAATGAAAAACGAAATACTTATTGCCGCATTAAACACTATACCTGAAGAAAGTGCAATATAAATACTAACAAATAATAACGAAGCGAACTCAATAAAGAAATGAGAAAAAGCATCATTAATAACTGCCAATAATTGTTGAACAAATTTTTTTTCTACTTCAACTTCAATAATTTTTCAAATGTCTTAATCTCTAATACTCTACCAGTAAACAAACTGCTGTTAGTCTCAGTCAAACATTACGCCGAGCAATAAAGCAAACGTCTATAGTGTTGTCTTGGCCTTAGTTTACACCCCTTTCTTGTTGCACAATTTCTTTCCTTCATTGTTTTTTTAGTTTTTTTTCTGTTTTTTGCTTTGTTTAAACGCAACACCTTGTCTATAAAATCATTTGTTATCTTCAAAATCTTAAAAAGTAAGTTTATCAAGGGATAATATTGATTTTGACACCCAAATAGACTCAGAAAATGAATGAAGAAAAATAAAAGAAAAAACAAACTTCATTCGTAGAAAAGCACAGAAAATAGAGGAGTTTAGTTACGAAAAACTTTAAAATCACACTTTTTCCCATCCCTTCTTTGCAAGAAAGAAAAAAAAACGTTGGTAAGTCAAACTAAGAACTTTAAAATAAATTTCTTTAAAAAATTAAAAAAAATAAAAACTAATAAAAAATAAGTATTAAGGGCATTATTTAAAACCATACTGTTGTATCGGGTTATTTTTTAAGAGCTTCCGGATTTGATTAAAAAACATATACAATTTGGAGAATTGTATGACAACTTTATTTGAGTCGAATTTTATTTGGATGGATTTATGTAAATATTGACTGCTGCTACGCCTCAAATAGTTCATACGCTGGACCCAATTCTGGCATACTCTCTACACCATATCGGCTGGTATTTTATGTATAAAATCATCAATTTTGGCTTCCAATACGTTAACCGTTGCGCGATTGTCTCTATAGACATAGACCCACAAAAAATAGTCTAAAAGCGTTAAATCGCAAGATCTAGGCGGCCAATTGACCGCCACCAAGCGTGAAATAAGCTGCTAACCGAACTCGCCTCTCAAGTGCGCCATTGTTTCGCATGCTGTGTGGCTAGTGACACCATCTTGTTGAAACCACATACCGGCCAAAAATTTGTAATCATCGCACGGTAGCGCTCGCCATTCACAGTAACGTTCCTACCTCCGTCGCCTTTGAAAAACTACGGTCCAGTGATGCCACCGGCCCATAATCAATACCAAACAGTGAATTTTTCGGGATGCATTGGCAGTTCCTGAAATGTTTCTGGCTGCTCTTCACAACAAATACGGCAATTTTTTTGTTCAAACTGAAATTAGCTTCGTCGCTGAACACAATTTTTCAATAAAAAGTTGATCTTCTACAAGCGTTGCTCGTTTTTAAGTCGATTAATGGTTCAATTATAGACCGAACTGAACACGAAAACAGCTGAGCTGACAAAAACAGTAAGTTGCTAAAAATAATCGCACTTTAAAAATATAGTTCAAGGGAAATGCCTTTCTATGGCACAAGAACGTTTAGAGTTGTATTTCAAATGCTTAATTGTCTCTGGTTTATCGGCATAACACTGGTCTTCAACGGCGCACTGCAAAAAATGGTCCAACGGTGTCAAATCTTAGCTTCTTCTCGGTCAACTGACATCACAACTTCGGCTAATTAAACGGCCATCATACGTTTGTTGCAATAAATAGATTGAGGTGTGAGATGTGTTGCATGTTGCACCATCCAGTTGAAATCAAAAATCATTCACATCGATACCATGAAGAGCGGGCAAAAAAAATCGGTTATCATGGTGCTACAACTGTGTCGGTTGCGCTCGGTTGCATAGAAATATGGGCCAATAATGCCTCTGCTCCACAAGCCGTATCAAACTGTTAATCGTAATGGGTGCATTGGCTTCTTTATGACCACGTTTGGGTTTTCCGAACCCCAAATACGGTAATTTTGCTTATTAACGTACCCACCAAGATGAAAATGAGCATGTTTTTCTTTTTTTTTTCTTCGTCTTGGAAATAAATTTCCAATAAATCCCAACGTTACTTAAGCGTAAATCGATTCATTACGTTCAGTGAAGATAATATACCGAATTTTCTGACAGAATGGCTCAAATTGAAACCGATAGGTGGCCCATGCGATATTTAAATTAGTGCACTTGTTTAAGTTGTATTTGGTCCATCATTAATAGTGATGCTAATAATTCATTATTGAGTGTCTTCGCGAATGTCTTCCCATGACCATCATTTGTGTTTTCAATTTGCTTATCAGAAGACCACGCAAGCATACTTAAGCTTAGATTTACTTGTTTAATTTTCTAGTTTTCCATGCTAAATGTTTTGGACTTGTTTTTGCATTTCTTCGATATATCACCCATGAAAATTTTGATAAGGTATGGACTTAAAATATCCCCCCTTTAACACCGGTCGTTACTTGCAGAAACTTTTAGTTCTTTTCGAAGGTGCTGTCGAACGGTTTTCAAAATCAATAAACATTTGCTGTAGTATGAATAAAAAGTCAGATGTTTCACACTTTGACCTGAATCCACTTTACTAATCTTTCACCATCTCCTCCTCTTGTGGACTTGATAGCCGAGGCATCAAGGGTTAATGGACAGTTTTCCGTTTTGGGCTGCTAACCATCATTTATGCTAAAAATTCTATGCAGACGGTTTATTAATATTCGTGAATATATATTGCTCTAGGGACGCCTAGGAGTGAATTAATTCAATGAATTTAGTAGCTCTGCCGTCACCTTTTTTTAAAGATTGGAATTATTTTACGGCTGTTTTATCATAACGTGATGTAGTGGCATTATTAACTCAGGTTTGAATGGCACTATTGCAAATATTCTTCTTTACATCTTCTATGTACTTCAGTATTCTCGGAGCTAGTCTGGCCGCGGTCATATTATCAAGTACATCCATCGTTATTATCATTTCTGTTATTCGTAGAACTTGAAGTTAATAGCCTCTTTATTCAAAAGTACCTCGAAATATTACCGACATCTCTCCATTACCTTAGTTTCCAAAGTATGGCCGAAATGATACCACGTTTTTTGGCTCTGCTTTCGAATTAGATCTTTACCACATATTATTTGCTGTTTATAGTGATCATGTGTATTGGTAGCCTTATTTTTTACCTCTTATATGGCTGACAATTAAAATTACACGTTCTGTTTTATATGACACCCGGGTAACTTCATAGAAATCTCATGGAAAAAATTTTTTGGAAAAAAATTTGGAAAAATTTCAATTTAAAATTACAAATTGCACATTAAAAAACGTAGCTGCTAAAAATAATATACTTAAGGCCTTCGGAGAAGGCGAACTGAAAAAATTTTTGGTACTTGGATGTATGCTGGTAATCATAAGTCATATAGACAGCATTTATCTGAGTCGTGGATCCTTATTAGTTTGTCAATAATTGTGGTATCAGTTCGATAATAATGAAGTTCATGTGACACGTGATCCCAAAGCCGCAGAATTTCTGGTTATTTGAGTTATGTTAAATGCAGATTAACGTCAAAGTTACAATGCCGAACGTATAGACTATAGATGAGCAATTATACGAATATCGTGAGCGTGCTAAACTCACACTGCCTGAAAGGTACTCTTACTCCTTGGCCATGCAAGTTGTATAATGGAAAACTAATGGAAAACGAATGTCATATAAATATAGGAGTAAAAACGGTTTCATATCTTCTTAGTTCCTAGAGAAACTCAGAAAAATTATTACAGCTGATAAACAAACAAACAAACGTATATTTCAAGCAATTACTTTCTACAAATTTCGAAATTATCAGAAAGGCGACTTTATGTTGAAGCGAAAAAAGAAAAATCCGTAATCGAAATATCTACCATGCATACTACACCATCTGTAGAAAACGCAACGTATTATAACGAAAACGTATTATAATAAAACTAAAAGAGATGTCGACAACATGGAGAAGTAATTGGGCGAATATACTTTCAAGTGCAGGATAAATCGGTGAACAGTTTCCCTATTCCTTAGGTGTAGTAGCATTGGCATCATACATTATTTACATGTACAATTGCACAATTCACTTTCACAGACAATCATTTGTCCCCTAATCAAAAATCATAAAATCACTCAATTTTTTTTTTTTTTTTTTTGATAAAATATATATTTTTTAAAGCTAATTATCGGCTGAATAAAGTACAGAACGATTTATTTTCGGTTACTTCCCTATATTGTCGCAAGAGGGCGCTAAATTCAACCAATTTACAATAAAAAATTCTATGTAAGAAATTGAATTTTAGGTCCTTCAGAAAAAAGGTGTAAATACTCTACTTGTAAAAGAAATTTTTAAAAGATACCTTTTTTAATTATAAACCAAATAAAAAAAAACTTAATTTGTATTTGTTTTACTGCTTAAAAAAGTGCAGTTTTTTCAATAATAAATTTAAATTTAATAAAATTTAAAGGAATGTTCAAAAAATAAATAAAAAAAAATATATTTTTTTATTAATATTTTTTAAAACAGTATATTTTGATATTTTAAAAATGTAAAATTTAAGGAATTTTTAATAAACAATTTGGATTATCAATTTATATATTAACCCAGAAATAAATAAAGTTATTATTCAAATTCAAAGCTCGAAAAAGAATATCAATGCGTGAAGAGCTTATTATTTGGAAATCATTTATTTATATCAGTAACTAACACAACTCTGTGCTAGGAAGAACCTTTTTCCTTATTATAAAATTTAAATATAAGAAGTGTTTTTATATAGGCTTTTTTAATTTAAATATGTGTGGGCGGTGGGCGTATCCGTTCTGCCATTTTGTTAAAATGTACTGAAGTTGATTTAACTACGACAACTCCTTATAGTTTTGTTTGTAAGCTATATGGGATCGACGACGCAATTTTTAACAATCGTATTTCGCAATCATCTATTGAAAACAGAAGCAGCGTATAAAAATTTCTTATTTGATTTCTCAAACTTTTACTTGAATTTTGAATTCGTATGGCAGAATTTCTATTAATTTTTGAGGTACCTGGAGTCTGTAACGAGTGTTAAACCAAGTACCGCAAAAATTTATAGCAATTCACCCATGCCAATTTGAAAATCATGCGCGTAAATTATTTTTTTGTTACCTTTTGCTAAAATAATTTGTAATAAAACAGGGAAACAATACGTGATAGCAGCATTTTTTATAGAAATGCATAAAGGTCAGAGTGTTAGGAATGTTGGAAGAAAATGACATGCTACGTCTACCTGAATACATTAATTATTCTTAAAGCTGTAAAAATTAATAAAATGTTAAAAGTTAGGAGCTTTCAAGAAGTTTCTAATACGGTGTTTATCAACTTCTGCAAAAAAATTCAGTTTCAAAGCGAAATAGGTACCCGGGTACCTTGCCAGTCACATAAGGGTAAAGTATTTTCTCCAGCGTTCCTTTTTCTCTACGCCAGTTTTATATCCTCGTTCTACCACTTAGTGAATATCACATATCTTTCTTCATTAACAGCTTTGCCAATGGCTTCTTAGCAGATTCTGTTAGAATATTTTTGAATTTAGCACATATGTCTACTAGATTGTAGACCTGGTCACTGTTCAACATTAACTCCGCAGGTAGGTGGCTGTGTTATTCTTTAACTTTATTCCTTTTGAAACTTGACATTGTCAAATGTGTTTTTTGTAAATTGTTTTGCAAACTCATTAGTTGTTGGTACCTGCGAGAAATCTTAGTAATACTTAGCGTTTCACAATAGGTTCTCAAATTACCAGCTGAATTAATTTTTTGTAAAATTTTTAGTTGTATCACCCTAAATCGTTTAATACGATATAAAAAAAGCAAAGTTCACTTAACAATAGCTGGGATTGGGCAGCTATTTTCTTTAACATAAACTTATTATATTGACTTTTAATTTTTAACTTCTTAAACTAGAAAAACAAATAAAATAAAATAAAAAAAGGATTTTTCTTTGCTCAAGAGTTAACCAGCTAAATGACCTCATTGCATTTGATTACAGGTTCTATTTTTTGCTTTTTTTGTGTATTTTAACAATTTCTTAAAAAAAAAGAAAACGAAAATTATTCAAAGAACAAGAGAGAGAAAGAGAGAGAGAGAGAGAGAAAGAGAGAGAAAAGAATAAAATATCCTTGTAAAGCAATAAGAAAGTTTTGTTGTTTGTTGTAATATTTCTTATATTTAACATATCTCAGGTGAATTTTATTTTTTTTTCTTTTTTGTGTAAAAAAAAGTTTTTCTTTTCTTAAGCACTTTTTTGTTTCTTCTTGATTTTGTGCTCAAGAAAAGTTTGCCGCTTAAACTGCTGCTATTTTTGTTGTTGCTGTTATAGCTTCTGGTCCTGTATACGCTTTACACAATGTTTTACTTTCATTTTAAAATAAAAAAGAATTTTTTTTGCTAAATTGCATGTGGTATGAGCAATGAAATGTAATCGTTAACTTTCAAGGCGCCAATGCAGTGGAAATAACTTTTCTTTTTGTACTTTGAATTCCATTTTACATACATTCTTGCTTTCTTCTTTAGATTTCTTCTCTGTGCATACAAATAATATCAATAATTTCTTAAATTCGTTTGCTATTCGTTCATTTATTTTCTTTTTTTTCTGTTTTTTTTTTATATCTTATAGTAGTGGACTATTGGTTTGCATTTGTTTCAACTTATTTCAATTGAAAATAGGATTTCAAATGTGACCAGCTTATGGTCGGTTTTAATTTTAAGGGAAAATATTTGATATAGAAAAACTAACAATAAAATTTTTTAACAACTACGAAATAACCATTAGCATACAGCTATAAAAATAATGTTTCATGTTTATATTTGCAAACATTTTGAATTTCGAGTTTCGAATACAAATTAGTTAAAATACACTTTAAGGTTAAAAAACCTTTTTAAAAAATTCTTATTTTTTCATTTTCGAAACTGTCAATACCATAATTATTTTATTTCTCCGTAACAATATGAAAAATACAAATTCATACAACCTTGAAAATTTATTAACTTGAATTTTGCTAGTTTTCTAAAAAATGATGATTAAAAAACTTTTTGAAGAAAGAAAACTTTTTTGATCTAAAATCGTATTTATTTTGTTAAAAAAGGCGCTTGCTTTCTGAAAAAATGTACGAATGTTGTTTTGGCATACTGTAAGAAAAATTTTGTATTTGTAAAGCAACATAATGTATGAATGTATATTAGTGCGTGTCGATTTGTAGGGACGCCAAAAAGTCGCCAAAGTGAAAAGGAAAATTGTATTCTGTGGATCAATATAAGAAACTTTGCTCAAGGAACCATACCTCTAAAATGAATTTAGATGTGCCTTATTTTGACCCAAAGGTCAATTTTTTAAAAGTCCAACTTTGACCTATTTAGAGTGCCTCAATCGGCCCCTACATTTAGGCACAAGGGAATTTGGAAAACCCAATGTAGTTATATTGTGTTGTTAAGATTTGTTCAGTATATCAAAAGACAGAACATAAATGTAAAGAAGTCAGGTGCAAAGAAAAAAAATTAAATATTAAAGAAAGGGAAAGAATTTTAAGAGAAGAAAATTAACAAAAAAGTAAAAAAACATTTTAAGAAATTTTTTCGACATTCCAGCACATTTGAAATACATATATATTTTACATATTATTCACATCTTTTGTTGTGCTGTGCTAGTGTTTTGAATATTTTTCCAAGGTAAGTGCCTACTAAAAATTTCTTAAAACTCTTGATTATGGTCTTTGGTTTATTTTATTTTTTCTGCGAAATGAATCCACCATCCTCTACACCTCAAGATATAGCAACAACAATATCAACAACTATCGGAAACCCAATGAGATATATACTCAAGCATGATGCTAATCTTTTTGGTGCCTGCTCCGATTTGATTGATCTTAATTTCCCAATCGAACTGCATATCTTGTGATATTATTTTTACTTAAGCGAACGTGCTAAAAAAGAATAAAAAAGCTATCCTATCAATCATTCACTACTCAAGTAGCAAAAAAGTTGATTGGAATTTGGGAAAAACTTGATATGGAAATAATGCCGAAAATTAGTAAATTGATTAATTTGTATAGATTGCTCAGCAAATATTAAGCCGAAAGCAAGCAAAGATACTATAATCCATTTCCACAGTTTGTAAAATCTCTGAAAAAAGTTTTTTACATTGGAAAATTTAAATGCGATTTGAAGGCATCTGTATATACATGCAGATTGGATCCAGAACGCCTCAAAGAGTATATGCACGATGAATATAACCAACCGATGCATTTGTGATGGAAAATGCAGAGTGTAGAGTGAGACTCTGCTGTAAACAAAATTCTACGCTATCGAACCGATGTTGAAGTTACAACGGAACTTAGAGTTTATAAAAAACCAGATATAAACTTTCATTACACAAATTACACGGAAATGATCAATTTAAATGATTTAAATAACGTATTTGAACCACCCTTCACGCGAAGCATTCCGTACGATATATTGAAAGAATATTTAAATCAAGATGATCCACCATTTAGTTATCTAAATATTCCGTCACATATACAAGGAACAGAATGACATGTTCAATTGCTAGCTAGTATTTCCAAATGAGTTATACCAGAAAATGTAGACGCTGTTATGGCGACGACATCAGAGAGCCGTGCGAAATTGCTCAGATTTGAGAGAAAAAAGATTCCAAACAATAAGTTTTTTAGTTTCTTTTCTATTATTAAGTTGTATTAAAAAATAAAATAAACTCGAAAACAAAACAAACAAACATTTCACTGACTGTTTCATGTAAAGTGCCAAAAATGGTGATTTTTTTAAACCTCCCTCTCCCAGGGAGTTCCAAAGTTAGTAGGGGTCTTGATTGTGGCACTTTAAATGGGTCAAAGTAGGATTTTCAAAATTTGACTTTTGGGTCAAAATAAGGAATATCAGAATGCATTCTAGGGGTGTAGTTCCGTGGGCAATGTTTATTATTTTGATCCCTAGAATACGATTTTCCTTGTCACTCGGGCGATTTTTAAATCGACCCGCCTTAACTAATATTCTTGATATCGTTATAACGGAGAAAATAATATGGCGTTAGTTTGCAACCTACATCACCAAGCAATCGCTCTCTATTTTCGTTATTTTCTTTTAAAAATAAAATGCGACAATACTTCGCTCTTTCTTCACTATACCTAATTTTAGCCTTTATAAAGTAACTGCATATCTAAACAAAAAAGATTTGATTTTGCGCATAAATTCTCTTCTTATGTTTGAATAATATTTTGCTAAGTAACTTTCAATTTTTTTATTTAAAATTAGGTTCTATTGTTTTGCCGTTTATACTTCCTCTTCAACAAATATAAAGTCAAAACGAGAGCATTATTATCATTATGATTTTCATTATACCGAGGACTATAGTAGGACACTGATACCCATGGGATCTATTACGCCTTTTTAGTCAATAGTTTGTTCAGCAGATCTGCTGTCGTTCTAATATACAACCGAATCTGAAACCATAATGGTGAATATGCCACCCAGTGGGCCCCTATTTCTAACCTACCATATCTACCTAAGCTTATCAGGTACCACACAATATGTGTTATGCTCTCTCTGACGCCAGTCTACAAACATCCACAGTACTTTTAGTCCGTCCTGCTAAATTAAGGAAACTTAGAATGAAGCCCAAATTGATCGCTCATCTAGAGTAAAGAAATACCACCCTTTGAGCGTACCAGTGTTCCAAGCACCAAGAATTTTCCGAATCCTTGACTAGATTGAGGATAGTAGTCAGTGGTGCTGCACATAGAGGCTCCGGCTCAATACATCGTATGTATGGTGTCATGGAACCTTTTCTAGCCAATGCATTCGCTGTCTCATAAACATCTATTCTACAGTGTCCAGAAAAACGAGAGCAAGTTTCGAACAAGGATATAAAGGTCTCCAGCATTATCTTGAAACTACGAGTAGAATTTTGCGGTATTGTTAGAGAAGTTGCCGCTTCACTTCACTTTCTAATTGTTTAGGCTTTCGTTTTATGGTTCTTTGATTTTTTTCTTTAAAAAAATTATGGTATTACAAATTTTTTTAAATTGTTTTGATCAATTATTTTATCGATAAAGCATGTAAGTTATTTTAAAAATCTGGTTTTCTTTTTTTTGGTTTACGTTCATGCGTAAAGTATAGATTCACCTATTATTTTTCACGAATCCTTTTTCTTTTCTATTGTAGAAATGTCATTAGCTCTGCTCTCCACACATCAACCAGGACGCATATTACCCCCACTTTTATCGAATATAGCCTTTGAAGTAATCGTTTGAAATGATACAGCAGAGGCATAAGATGTGTACTTAACCAACACTCGCGAATATTGATTTTGGCGATGTTATTTGCCTTTTAGCACACAGCCATTGTTATATGTTCGCTAAACTTAAATGTCAGAAGAGTAAATTAAAATATGTATATAAGATAATGCACTGCAATAACCTTAACAACACCAAATTTAGAATAAGTATTATCGAATTGGAAAAGTCTGTTTAGTTCTTCTACCTTGGCAGCATTCTAACAAGGACTGGTATCTGTATCGACGATATAATATTTTGGATGTCCAAAGCCAATAAATCTTTTTATAGTTTACGACCTGCGTGGACTGATTGCCATTTCGAAATGGAAAAAGATAAACATATTTAATTGCTATGTAAAATTAGCTCTTCTGTATGGATGTAAGTCCTGGAACATAACAATAATAAATCTATATACAGGGTGGGCAAATTTGAGGATAGGAAATATATGGGCTGTCAAATGATGAAATGTCATGAATTCAGCTATCAAATTTTGACACTTATTTAGTAAAAAATTAGGATATTTAAACTATGGAACGCTACACTCTCGAACAAAGGGCTTTAATTGTGAAAATTTACTGTTTGAAAAACTAAGTGGAAACAACGGTTTTTTCAACAAGACCACTAAGACCTCATCGGAAAACCCTTACATCCAAAGAAAGTGACCATGTGGTGCTATTTATGGTTAGGCAACATCATCGGTCCGTATTTTTTCGAAACACCGTCACCGTGAATTCGCTGCGCTACCAAACTATGATAACCAATTTTTTGTGGCTAGAATTGGCTAATATTGATATCGGTGACCTTTGGTTTCAGCAGGATGGCGCCACAAGCCACACAGCCAGCCAAACAATTCAGTTATTGCATGAAAAATTTCCCGGTCGTGTAATTTCCGATTTGGCGATATCAATTAGCTGCCTCGTTCTTGTGATTTAACGCCGCTGGGTTATTTTCTCTGGCGCCATTTGAAATAACGTGAACAAACCACAAGCAACTGACACTCTGAAAAGTGAAATTCGGCGCTGCGTTGACGAGATAAACGAAGCTTTTTTGCAAAATGTGGTTCAAAATTTTATGCAAAGAGTGGACGTCTGCTGACATGCTAGGGGTGAACTTTTGCCCGTCATCATATTCCACTGTTAATGCACATATTTCTGTTTTATATCAATTAACTTCTAAACCTCAAATTTCTCCACCATTTATATACAAGCTAGAGTAACCCTTCCCTCGTTGCTGGGAGCCATCGTGCTGTAAACCTTTGAAATATAGAAAAAATTTAAATTAATGCACACATTTTATATGAGAAAAACACACCAATAAAAACAGACAACTTATTTTAATATATATGGCTGAGAATATATATAAATACATAGAGCTGAAGCAGTGTGTTCAGTGCAATTTCTGCTTAGCCAATATTTTCAATTTCTTGGCTGATTGCATATATAACGAAGTTTTAATTATTAACATTCCTTCACACATGCAAAACTCCATATCTAATACGGATGAGAGCTGCCACTCCTACTTATCTAATATTGCTCAGTTATTGGCTGATAATGTGCTCAATCCCAGAAGTTGTTTTAACTGAATTTAGAAACTCAAGATATATAAAAATTAATATTTACTACGAATGGGAGATTCCACACCCATTTATTTAATTTCGCCCACTTTAAAACTGATGATGCTTTTTAGGTACCATGTCCACTAGACTGATGATTTTTATTAACTACGAAATCATTTAGACCAAATTCAGAAACTTCCAATTTAACCGATCTCAAGATATACAAAAATGAATACTGACTTTGTATGGGTCTAATCCGGTTCATATTTACTGCAGAATTTAGGATATGTGAACTGAATCGATGTGCCAAATTTTTATTTAAATACATTTAAAAGGAGATAAAGAAATGGCAGCCTCTAACACCACCTGTTGAGCATTTTTCGACATTTCTTTTTCCTAAGTTATCGCGCGGCAATTATGAACAAAATCACAGAAGTAACTATTCAATATGGTCCAGACGTTTTGAAGTTTTAAGCATCCAATCAAAAAACAGTTCATTTTTATATGTTCGTCATTTTATAACTCAAGACTAAGTCGATTTACAAACCATTACATGTGTTGGCAAGGTGTACTCTCACTGACGGTTTTCATTCAACTGAACAGTGCCACGCCCATATAATATTTTTATTTATATGTCAATCTCTTTCAAGGGGTAAGAGTAAGAGTTTCCAAATTTGGCCCAAGTAACTTTGTGGTCAGTGATTAAACAGGGTGTGAAATTTAACTTTTTTTGTTTAAATACGTAGAGCCTCTCGTGTACAGGTACAAGCCAGTCACAAAAGCAGCATTGCAAGGCAACATTATAAATTTGGAAAAAGTAAGCCATAAATGGAGGTCACGGATGAGTCGCTCACTGCGTAGCCTCCTGCAACATTTACATAAAATAATGTTTGAAAAGTACATGGCAGGCAATTTTATATTGCTAGAAATCTATATATTATTCGCTTTTGAACATTTTCTATGTGTTTTTTTTTAATTTTCGAAACTCATGCGGTTAAAAAATCAGATCCAGTGAGTCAGCTTCCGTTTGGGCCTTATCTTTTTCTTCAACAAATGGAAGCTCTTATGTGTGATAGATTTTCACCTTTTTAAATAAAATAAGCTCAGAGTAAGTGGATCTTATGACTTAGTCCAAGATTCATGTTGTTTAGCTTCTATGACCGAAAAGGTGACTGTCACTTCCTTTTGGTGGAAAGTATCACTTTCATATTATTAACAATGATTTAAGTTGCGAAAAAAAACAAAGAAAAAGTTGCAAATGGATTATTTGTTAACAATTACTTCTTAGAGTTATATACTTTGAGTATTTTTTTTTTAAAGCCAATGCTAACTAGCCGAATACTTTGGTCAAGCTAGTAGTCATTACAATCTACGTTGTTTTAGGAAGAGTGTCATGCATATTGAAAGATTTCAGCAAGAATTCATTCATGATCAGTCCAACTAACAAGAAATCGTTTGTAGTGGAATATAGTCAAAGTTGATATACCAGAAATCTTGTTACTTTATTTACTTCTGCCACAAAATTAAGTGTTTTTATAGAATGCATTGTCAAATTTTTTTAGTTTTTTTTTATTGATTGCTTTTTTTTTAAATAGTCTTCCAAATGACATTTAATGTAACGACAAAATAAATTGTGTCATCATCACACCAAATAGTTGGTTTCATTGTATTTCCCTTATCACCACACAGCATAAAGGAAAAGGAGCACAAACGAAAACACATTTCTTGTACTTTTACGTTCTTGGTTATGTGCTCGTATATGCATATCGTTCAGACACACGATAACTGATTGAATTGTTGCAACATGTTACGTGTGTTGAATTATAAAATTTTATTTTTATTTCTCAAAATATTTTTTTTTCATTCCATTCTATTTGATTTCTTTTTTCATTTTTTATTTTAACAAAAAATGTTCAAATAAAAATAAAAAATCTCTTTTTTTAGTAAAATGAGCAACATTTGCAGTTAAAGTTCGTTTCGTTTCTTTTTTTTTTTTCTATTTAGTGAAACATGTTCGATCATGAGCATAAAAAACACATTTTTGTTTTATTATTATTTTTTTTCAACTGATTTGGAAAACTTTTTTTCAATTTTCATTTCTTTTTTAATATATAAAAATCAAGGTATTAGAGGATCTTCGCTTATTTTTTTTATCGAAAGTGGGTGGTGTCATGAGTTTAATGGATAACAATTTGAAAAGTTTTCGATAAATTTCTTGTTACATTACATATTGAATGTGTAATTTGTTGTAAAGTTTTTCGTACATGTGTTATTTATTAATTTCGATTTGAAAGTGATTTATTGTAAAAAAAATAAAATAAATAAATAAATTACTTGTATTATGGCAAATATATTTTGTAATAGTTTTATTTGTTTTCATCTAAAATTGAATATTATTGTTCAATTTAAAAGAAATGCTAATTTTAAAGTGTGTTGGTACGTATGAGTAATATTAGAATGCCAGACATTGTACTCGATATTACTCATACGTACAAGGTGGCATAAATACTTCTGTATATCTAAATGAAAACATTTTTTCAAGATTTACATATCGGGTGCTTTTTTAAGAGTTCTCGTATTTAAATTAAAAAAATACAATTAAGAGAAATGTATGAAATCTTTGTTTCGATAGAACGAACTATATAATTCAATGTTTAAAGATGATTTCATGTATATGTTGTCCGCTGCTACACCTCATGTGGTTCATATGCTGGGTCCAACTTTGACATACACTCTCTAACATATCGCTTCGAGCGCTCAACAGCTGTGGGCTTGTCCCCATATACATGATCCTTAACATAGGCCCACAAAAAATAGTCTAAAGGCTTTAAAGCGTACGATCTAGGCAGTTAATTAACCGGCCCCAATTGCAAGATAGCATGCTCACCGAACTCGCCTCTAAATTGGACCATTTTTTTGCATGCTGTGTGGAATTTGGCACCGTCCAGCTCTTACATTTTGGGCAAAAATAAACATTTTTAATCATTGCACGCTAGCGCTCTCCAATCACAATAACGTTCCTGCCTTCGTAGTCTTTGAAAACGTACAGTCCAATGAAGCCACCGGCCTCTAATCTATACCAAACAGTACATTTTGGCAATGCATTAGTAGTTCTTGCAATGCCTCTGACTGCTCTTCACACCAAATACGGCAATTTTGCTTGTTCACGTATCCATTCAACAAGAAATAAGCTTCGTCGTCGAAAACAATATTCCGATACAAAGATAGAGGTATAAAGATTTAAGATAAAATTCAATAATCTGCAAGCGTTGTTCGTTTGTAGGTCGACACATGGTTAAATTATAGACCAAAGTAAACATGTTTAACAGCAATATATTAAACAAAAACAGTGTTGCCAAAAAGAAAGTTGCTAAAAAAACCACCAGAAATAGTTTTAAATTTAAGTTTTAATTTATTTTTCATATTAATTAATTTTTTTTTCTTATCTTACTAATTGCATCGTTGACACTTTTATTTGGTTTTAAATAATGAAAACGGTTATAAAACGTTGGATATTTTCCCATATATTAATTAAATAAAACATTTAATTTCAAAAGTTAAATCAAAGATTAAAAAACTTTATTTAAATTAAATAAAATGTTTACAATGGTTGAGTAAAATCACACGATACAAAGAAATAAATAATGATAATACCTGAGAACTGATACTATTTCTATGATAGACGCTATCGATTACAACGAGAGTCGGTTTTTTTAAATTTTCAAGACACCTTCAAAGTCTTCAGTTACGTGAAGAAACAGATTACTCGTTCTCTCCTGCATATATGAGCTAACAACTAAGATAAATGTTGCTCGTTTTTAAAATTTTGAGCATTGAAATCGGTCAAGTCTTTTTCAAGTTATGATGAAATATATTCACATAACTACCATAATTTAGGCAAAAAATTTACCACGTCCACATTCAAAGTGAATTTAGGCAACAAATAGGCAATGCACGTAATAACGGTAACAGATTCAAGTGGTTTTCAAATAAATATTGACATTTCCAGAAGTTTGCACTTGATACCGTTAAATTTTATGTAAAAATGTATCCTTGGTATAATATGTCCCCAATCGTTCACAAATATTTAATTCATAAAACTCGAAATATAGATTTAAAAGATTTTATAGAGGATTTTTCGTGAAACTGTTCAAGGGAACATCTGAATGAGGATATACTTTTAAGACTTCTAGTGACTTCCAATCCTGTTGTTTAAATACGAGAAATTTAAAAAAAAGGTAACAATTTTCCACAAGAAACGCTGAGCTTATTAATATTTGAACATAGTCCAGGAAATTTGCAATATAGTGATGATGATGACGACGATAGTTGCGAACATAACAACGATATTGATGATGATGACGACGAAAATGATGATGGTACTGATCATGTTGATTTTAATGGTAGTCATAAAGGCGATGATACTGAATAAATAAAGTCTTTTTCATACACTATTATTATTTTTATTATGAGAAAAATAAAAGTATTGAGAAAATAAAAATAAACAAAAAGAAGAAAACTAAAAATTTTCACTAAAGTATGCATAGACTATTTATTTATACATTTCTAACTAAAGTGTAAATAAATCCGAAAGTATAAATAAATATTTTTTTAGCAGCTACGTTTTTTATGTGTAATTTTTTAATTTTAAAATTAATTTTTTCTAAATTTGTTTCCAAAAATATTTTTTATGAGATTTTTATGAAGGTACTCGGTTATTTTGTAGGTCAAAAGAGTTTTTTTTTTCAATCAAATAACGCTTAAGTAACCTTGAAAAATCCATATTAATATCGCAAGCAAACGCATTTTTATTAAATTTGTTCTAAATTTTTGCATGTTAAAAAATGCTGTTTCCCACTACTTTATAAAGAAACCTTACTTTTTGTGAATTTGTTGAGAAAGTATGTTTAGTTTTGAATAAAATGCAAATTTGTTTTTTAAATCCGTTAGAAATTTCCGGAGTTATAAAGCTTGATATTGGCCATTATCTTAACTGAATATTATGAATTTTTTGACATAAACTTATATAGATCCGAAATTTTCATAATGAAATTTTATTTTAATAATTTTTTTTTTTTTTTTGGTGACAAGAACAACTTTTGTGTGATGATTATTCCTCAAAATCAACGGTGTTGCTTAGAAACGTATTATATCTTTAATAAAGTACGATTCTGTGGACAATCAAGCACGAATAGATATACGGGAAATATGAGCGCAACCACAAATAGAACACTATGTAAAAACATGCGATAGTTAGAGAAGAACTTAATTATTAAAAGAGAGCATATAATATATGTATATTGCCATACCCCATACATGTAGCAAATTGACAGAGTTGAATACCCCATCGTTACTATACTTTGAGGCAACATCACATACAATTACTTAAAATAATTTTTTATTAATTAATTTTATATATTCAGCTTTCAAATCAAAAAATATTTTTTAAAATAAAAAATATAAAGTATTTATACATTTTTTATAACATAAGAAAACATGAATAATTATTAATGAAAATTAAATAAAAATAAATTAGAAGTAAAACGAATTGAAAGAAATTTACAATATAAGATAACACTGTAATAAAGAGAAATAAGGGTGGGAATATATTAGGCTTATTCATACAACTGTACGTAAAAGTAGTATCCAATTTTTGGTAGAATAAAGGTTTTGTAAACACTATGATGATCAGGAGGTATTTGCATTCTTCTTTCTGACAATCGATATATGAATATTTTCGTTATATGTACAATATCTTCATTACCCATAGTAATAGATGACTAGACAACATCGTAACCTACCAGTCTATCTGTCAAAAAGACAACTTTGCGTCTTGCGTGCATTAAAATTTACCCTATTTGCACAACCCCACTCGGAGGTTTTAACAAGATCTCTTATAAATTTGACATTTATAAAGGATGGTAAGATTTTAAGCTTGGAAGTGAATTGGCCTAAAAACACATTTGTTTTCTGACACACTTAGTTTTATTTATACCAGTATAAAATAGAAATATTGGAATTAATAATGGAATATGATGTTTGGCAAATGCACACCTCTAGCACGTTGGCAGAAGTCCGCTCTTTTCACAAAATTTTGAATCACTTTTTGCAACAAGGCTTCGCTTATCTCGTCAATGCAGCAACGAATTTCTTCCTTCAGAGTTTCAGTTGTTTGTGGTTTGTTCACGTAAACCCGTTGTTTCAATTGGCCCAAAAAAAAAAAATTATCCAGCGACGTTAAACGAGGCAGCCAACTACGCGACCGGGAAATTTCTCAGGCAATAACTGAATTGCTTGACTGACTATGTGGCTCGTGGCGTCGTCCTACCGATATCAACATTAGCCAATTGTGGCCACAAAAAATTGGTAATAATCGTTTGGTATCGCAGAGAATTCACGGTGGCGGCGTTTCTTTGCTCCTAAAAAATACGGGCGTATTATGCCGCCTGACCACAGACCGCAGCATACGGTCACTTTCTTTGGATGTAATGGTTATTCGAGGACAGTTTGTGGATTTTATGAGCCCCATACGCGACAATTTTGTTTGTTTACATAAACGCCTAATTGAAAATGGGCCTCATTATTTAATGATGATTTTCCTTGTTCATGAGTTTAGCGTTCCATATTTACTAAATTAGTGTCAGAGTTTGACACCTCAATTTTTGACATTTCACCATTTGACAGCCAATTTACTTTCTAGGCTCATAAATGGTTCGCCATCTAACGTTTTTTTTCAACTAGTGCTTATTTGGTGAATGGTAACACTTAGCTCATATCATTTGACAGATAATTAGTTTTATCCCTCCGCTGAACGAATATGATTGTGTATACGCTTGAACAACGCTGGGAATCGATTTACAGAAGATACCGATTTTGCCAAAAAAATCATCTTTTCAGATGAAGTTCATTTTGATCTTGGCGGGTATGTAAACAAGCAAAATTGTCGCATTTGGGACACAGAAAACCCGCACGTATACATTGAAAAGCCGATACACCCAAGACGAGTCACTGTTCGGTGCGGATTTTTGGCCATAATTGGGCAATTTTTGTTCGAAAATGAGCAAGGAGTGGCCGTTACAGTCAATGGCAATCGTTATCGGGCCATGTTGAACAGCCGAAGCTACACTCGAGGTTTTGCGCCCTGTTTTTGAAGATCGTATTATCAGCCGCACAGCTGATGTCGTTTGGCCACCCCGGAGCTGCGATTTGACACAGTTGGACTGTTATTTGTGGGGTGCCGTCAAAGATAAGTCCTACGCCAACAAGCCAGAGACAATTGACACTTTAAAGGACAATATTCGTGAAGCCATTGGTGAAATACAGCTGCACACAATCGATAATGTGCTTAAAAATTGGACCAATCGTGTAGGCTACTGCATGGCCAGCCGAGGCAGCCATTTGAATGAAATTATTTTCCATTATTAACCGGAAGAATTGTACCTTTAAAAAAAAGGAAATTTGAGAAAATATTCAGTAGTTTTTTTATAGCATTTTCAAAAAAAAAAATTTATTTCGCGGACCCTTTATATGCCCACCCTGAATTTCATTTTAATCTCCAAGACATTGGAAGTAAGGAGGAGAGTTACGTTGAGAGATATAAGACATTCAGTCAGAAAAAGGAGCCTTATGGTATCTCTTAATTAATCCCGAGCTCATTGGATGAAATTCCATCTATAGCTGCTATTATAGTGAGATCTCTGAGAGAGCTAAAAGTAAATTGAGAGAAGTGACTACCGCCACCAAAAAGCAAGAAGTTTCGATATCAGCGCTTCATTCAAAACTCTATAGTATGCTTTTGAGATATCCAGAGAATCAACCTTGCTCTCCCCAAATCAATAAATTAATTCATTCCACTTCACAGAGAGTAACGCAAGCAGGTTACGAAGAGAACGGCTTGTGTTATTACCGTAGCAAATTTTTGAGCTCTAAATATTATATAAGTTGGTGATTAGAGTTTGCATTTAGTCGCAGTTTTTCATAATCGTCATTGCGATAGAAAAAAGTTCGTTAAACAGTAATTCTTTAGTTAAGAAAACAAAAGAAATGTAATATGCACTAATCTTATAAAAACTGGTCAAAAATATAACTATAGCACTTGTACTGCCAAAGCGAGTCAACTAAAGATTTGGCAATTTTCATTTTCTGCAAGAAAACCATTTATAGAGGTCATATCCACCCACTGTAAGTACGTAACATTTTTTTTTTTCGCAAAAAAAATAAATTTGCTACCCTTTTTGTGCATATTAAACAGAAATGTTTTTTGCAACTACTGAAAATTGTAAAATTGTGTAGACCTAAAGTGAGTCTGTACAAGTGCGATATCTAAATTTAACTTAAAAACAAAATAACGCATCATATGTTTGGACACTAAGACGAGATTTTCTCCTTGTGCAGAATTGGCTGCTTTTGAAAATGGTCTTTCGCATTCTGTTGAATATGGCTCTAAAGTTTGAAAAGCTTTGTGTAATAAAGATTTATTTTATGTTTTAATCTTTTTGCTGTACAACACAAATTCCTGGAACAATATATTAAAATATTTTATCTTATCGAGAGCATTATCAATTACTTAGATTTCATATTCCAATGTTATCTTTTTTACTTGCTATTACCTCATCATCACAAACATTATATTTCGTACAATTTTCAAATCTATATAAACGTTTAAGCGAATGTCTTTAATAATTAAATAAAATTTTGTTCAATGATATTTTTTATAAGTTTTTTTTTGTCTTTTATCTATCCTAGTCTTAACAGCCAATAACATTTTTTATCAATATTTGTTTTTTGTTGTGGTTCAAGTTTTTTTTATGACAGCGACTCTTCAGCTTGTATAATACTCGTATTTGAGTTGCAAAAAGCTTCAACTAACAATTGAAACTGTCTGATAAACTTATGGATGATAATTCTTCCAAACTATACCTTATTCAGTTTTTCAAAAGTATTACTCTTTCTAACATTGGTATCATAGAGTCCCAACGTATTTTTGCATTTAAAAGAAGCATTATTTCTTTGTTATGAGCTTTACGCTGGTCTGCCGTAAAATTGCGTTTTTTACCGAACAAATTTAACCGCTTTTCGTACAGCTTCTAACCAGTTGTCTATAGTATTTTGATCTACATTTAGTTTGCTATTTTTTTTTTACACAAGCAGGGTGCGATTAAATTGACTACGTGCTCGAATAACAACATAGAAAATAGAAAATAAATAACAAACAATAACAAGCAACAAAAACCGAAAGAAGTAGATGTTTACATTAGCATACCTTTATGAGAACAAACAAATAAATAAATAAATAAATAAAGGAAAGAAATGGAATCTATCTGAAATATCGAGGGCTCCGATTGCTTTCGAAGTATTACTTACTCAGCCATATAAAAATCACATCGAAGAGGACAGCAATCAGTTTATATGTAAACTCAGCGTGAGGAGAGTTAAATGTGTATAACATCTGGTGTAGAAGGTTGTGATCGAAACTAAGTTATAACAACTATCGAGTTGGAAGATCTGCCGAGTAATTTTATTGTTTACGAAGTTGTTATAGAGTAATTAAGTATAGAAATTGTTATTGCTTGTGAAAAGGTTACGAGGAGTGTAACACAAAAGTGTAATAAATAAAGAATTATTATTGGGCATACAAGTTAACAATGCCGATTTTTTTTTTTTTGCTTGAAAAATTCATTTATTATAATGAATTGATACATTATTCAAAGTATTGCAATTCGTTAGCCACTACTTTTTCCCATCTTCTTGGTAGCATATAGATTCCGCGCCAAAGGAACTTCTCCGGTTTTGAGTTGAAGAATGATACCCTGTTCTGAGTTAAGCATATTTCAGTAAGGGCATTCTGCATCGATCGAAACAAATGGTAGTCGGAACGGGCAAGGTGTGTTCTAAAGGCGAGCAAGTCAAAACTTCCCATCCACTGTTTTCCAAATAGTTTTTGGCCGGTCTTGCAACAAGTTTCCGATTGTTATCATGATGGAAGATTATGGCCTCATGCTTGTCGAATATTCTGGTCGTTGTTCGTCGATTGCTCTTCAGACAAATCAATTGTGTTTAACAGCTCATAATACAAAACAGCTTCCTGATCCCACCAAATACAGAGCATTACCTTGGTGTCATGGATATTCGGCTTCGGCGTTGATTTGCCTTGTTGACAGTGCTTTACATATGACTTTTTGCGCCTAGGGTTATCGTAATGTATCCATTTTTCATCATTAGTAAGAATACGATGCAATAATAACGTATGTTTGTTGCGCTTAAGTATAATTTCCGACATGCAAAATCGCCTTTCAACATCTGTCGGCTTCAGTTCATATGGGACCCAATTTACTTACTTCTGAATGAATCCTAATGCTTTCAAACGTAAGAAAATGGCTAGTTATATGACTCACAATGATAATGCATGTTATTCTTGTGTTTGACAACAATCTTCGTCGAGTAATGCTTCCAGTTTCTCATCTGCAAACTTTTTCGGCTGACCAAGACTCTCCTTGTTTTCTGTGTCGAAATCACAACTATGGAATCGCACAAACCAACGTTTAAAACATTTTTAGTTAGTGTATGTTGACCGTAATCTGCTACCAACAATCAATAACTTTCAGCAGCCGTTTTCTTCAAATGAAAGAAGGTAATCAGACTTCTCCGCAAGACATCTTTTTAGGCTTTTTATTATAGCGATTGAAAAAAAATGTGTGTTTACATTTTGTCATCTATCGAATACTGTATAATAATGACAGATATTTACCATTCAAAATATCGTATTTTTTATTATTAACAGAAACCATAATATACCATATGTTGTCCAAATCGACACTATTAAAAACTAAACACAAGATTACTGCAATCTACGAAATCATTAATTAAGCGTTTTTAAAAGGTGATAACGTAATAATAAATATAAACCAAAGAAAAGAGTAGATGGCTGCAGGAGATATGACAAAGCCAAGAGTCATAAATTTAAAAAATGCATGATCTACATTTCGTAGGACAAAGAAGACATCGCGCACTAGGAAATGCTCTAAATTAATACTATAGAAGATCTAGATAAACCATCTATACCATGCAGAAGAGGCTATTCGACTGAAAGATCCCATCGACAAGCCCAAACCACTATACTTCTTAGCGACAACGTCACGTCTCATGCTGCACAAGTCTTCAAAATCGCACTCAAAAAGCTAGAATTGCAGGCATTTCAGCATCTGGCAGAACACCATCGTTTCCAATTCCTGTCTCCACCTTCGAAAATGAAGGGTACCTTTAAAACCGGCTCAACAATTGGGAAGGGTTGTAAACAGTAAACAGTAAATATGAATACACCACTGGTGAATTTATTGTTATAACTTTTAATTTTTGTTTAAATATAATTTTTATAATTCTTTCAAATTTTTCTTAACCGTTTCTTTTAAAAACTGCTGCTTTTTCAATGGCTTTAAATCTGTCGCCTTTTGTCAAAATATATGTTCAAATATATATTTTTAATATATATTCAACACTTATTTAGTTCATTTAATAATTGACTTATTTAACAATGTCTTCAGTGAGCGAACAGCAGTCAGACTTATCTAAATACATTCTTGGTCGTCTGTACATGAAAATCAATTTATAACTTTACCCCAACCTCAAAATTCCTCAAAATTATATATCTTTCCCTAATTGTTATAAAACCAAAAGATCTCAACAGCAGACAACACATTTCAAGTGAAGCAAGAGAGAACCTTTTTTGTAATTCAAACAAATTGTTACTTTTCTTATAAGTCATCATAAACACCACAGCAACAGCAGCATTTTTATCAGCACCATCATCGCAACTCATCACCAGGAGGAACAATTTCGTATCCGTATCTGTAAATATACGAGAAGTGTTCGGTTTGTTTTTTGGAGAGGATAAGTAGTCTTGCCACAATGAGTGTTAAGTTTCATTTCAATTTGAAAATTTTGTATGAATTAAGTAGAATTGTTGTTGGCCATATTACACGCATGAATCATCAAAATTATCAATCATGATAATAAATAAATTTGCTCTACCATTACATTGTACAAATAAATGAACTTTACATATGATGAACATGCTTGAAGAGGATGATTTGAAGATTTTTATTAAAATCAATTACACTGAGAAAAATTAAAATTAAAGGTATGTGTAGGGATAAATAACATATGAAGCCGATACTCTTAACCTTACATAGGTGGTAATCTGTGCTTTTTTAAAGAACTTACAAGACAGAATTTCATTTGAAATGATTAGGATTCTGAAATTATTCTTTAGAAAAGAAGTCTATAGCCGTAGACGTAAATAAAATAAAGTAGCAATTTTACTTTTTTTAGGTTTAAAAGATCATGTCTTTCTTGCTACTAACGGGTGACTTTTAACCGTTTGAGTTTTGAAAATTGGAAATATATTAGGGGAAATCACTACAAACAGGCCTTGCAAGTCTTGCAGATGTAACAAACCTAGCATTTCCTTATATTTTGCTACGCCACAACAACAAATTACCCGAAATTAGCATTTGCTACACAAAAAGCATTGTAAGTTTGCTATACTTTAACAGCCATGTTTTTTATTTTGTTTATATACCCAAAACATTTAAACCTGTTTTTATACGGTAGACAAATTCTAAACGATACAGTGTAACAAATCATGTAAAGACAGGGTTAGGTGTAAAATAAATAAAATATTGAAATTATTTTTTTTTTAATTTTCAAAAAATATTTATTATTATTTGCTTTAATATTTTTAATTTGCTAAATATGTAGTAAATTGCAAATTTAAAACACTGAGTGACACCCGCCTGCCAACCAGAAGGTCCTCGGTTCAAAATCAGCCCAGATCATCTTAAAAAAGAAAAAAAGTTTTTCGACAGCCGTATCATAGCTAGTAACTGGTTATGAGTATTACTACTATTGAAAAATTCTCTAAATGCATTTGCCGTTCGGACACGGCGTTAAACTGTAGGTCCCTTTCAATTAGTTCAAAAATAGACTCGGGTGCAACTCATTGACTGAGAGAAGTTCCCATGTTCCTTCATGGAATGTTATGGAAATTAGTATACTATATATATTGCCCGCGGCTATGCTGTAAATGGTCCATCAGTGAGCTCCAGTTTCGACATACTTTTTCTAGCATTTCGGACGGTATCCCTCCAATAGCAGCTGTAGTGTTGTCTTCCAGGACTGGAATTGTGGCTGATTTGACCCTGTACACGAGAGACTTTACATATCTCCACAAAAAACAGACTAGTCCAGTTAAGTCGCATGATAAACACGTTCGCTTACCACGTGGCATATGGAACCGTCTTGTTGTAACCACGTATCAACCAACTACAAGAATAAGTTGGATAACAATATTTGGTTATCATAGCACGTTATTGACTGCATTGTTCTGATTTTCATCATTCTTGAAGAGGTACGTTCCAATGATGTCGCCGGCCCACAAACCGCAACAAACAATGCATCGTTCAGGATGCACTGTCAGCCCTTGAACTGCCTCTGGCCGCTCTTCGCACAAAATTCGGCAATTCTGTTTTTAGACGTACGCACCAAAGATAAAAATAGTTTTTCGATACATAACACCTTCACACAGCGCAAATTTTGACAATAAAATTAGGGTATTTAGAGTGGCTGTTCGTTTAGTCATTTATTCATGCTGAGAAAGAAAAACTTACTGAATATTTTTAACATTGCCACAAGTCACGAATCCTGTTTTGGAAAATTTACACTGAAAAAGTTGTGTCACATTTGTGACAGGAAATTGATTTAAAGAGATATTCCGATTATTGTAATCGTTGAGGATTGAACCAACTTGTGGCTCATGGCTATATTGTTAGTTAGCCTTTTTGCAAATATCACGTACTTAAATGTGGTCTTAGAGCGCAACTAAATTGATTTTAGCAAGTGTCAAAGCTTTTAATACTGATATATTAACAATTATAATATGAATGATGAATGGATGAATAAATATAACCATATACAATATATGTACATATAAATATATATGAATGAAAACCTAGTTTTAAGGCTTAAGCTTGTGATCTAGAGAACTAGGGTTCTGTGGTCTTCTAAGCTTATTGCTTTGCACGATCGTTTTTAGTAGAAACTTGTTATCCTCTTTCGAGCCCTCTTTTTCTAAACATTAGGCTATGACATAATAATCTAATGCAATCTAACCTCAAGGTAGTGAACTGTTTCCAATTGTGTGCCAATATCCGTGGCTACCATTACACAGCACTGAGGATTAAAAGTCTATACCAGAAGGGCAAATCTCTTATATAATAACTGCAGTATATTTATCATTTTTTTATGCTCGACATTTAAACAATTACACCCCTACTTTAATTATGATGAGTTGATTGATTGAAATTGTTATCACGTATCACTATTGGTATAGACATGTCTTTGATTCGTGTAATAAAAACAAGTATTTTTCGTCACACCAACACTTTCGCGCGTCATTTAAATAATATGGTATATACCAACAAACCATCACTGTCCGAAATCATTATTGGTAGGTAACGCGATAAAAAAAAAAAAAATAATTCTGCTTTTATTGCAGGGTTTGTGTTTGTACATTAATTTTAATAACACATATGTATATATAAGATACCCGCCTACCAATCGGGTACAACTCATTGACTGGGAGAAGTCCACATATTCCTTCATGAAATTTTATGGAAATTAATATATGTATATACCCTATCTTTTAAGACATATTTTTAAGCCAAGTCATCAGATGTCTATTTAACTGTGCAGAGGAGGATATGTTATTTCTAATCAAAAACCATATTAACCAAATGTTTACAATGGCAATGTTATTTTTGTAAAATTTTCTTTCACATTCGAGGCTGAACTCGATTGTAAGTTATAAGCATAGCATAACATTTTATATCCTACCATCAGTGTTTTTGTTTTTCCCTCTTCACCTTCATTCCCTACTAAACCTTTAGGTGCGATCCGCTTGGACGGGTAGTTGTTAGATTAATCAGTAGCGAAGGTATAACACTAGCTACTGAATAATCAATCAGCAGCAACCCACTTCTCTGTCGTTCGCATTTGAAGAATTGTTCGATTTTTATTTACTTGTCGTTTTTACTTTTTTTATATTCTTATCCCTCTTGGTTTAATGGCAGGATGTTTTAGGATTGATTTTTGCAATGTGCACGAGCTACAGGCGAACTTCTTCTTCGTGTATGCTCCACGGGATTTTCATATCCTTGGGAATCATCTCCTATCCCTTTTTAACTTTCATAGGAGCCTTACAATGTACAAACGCGATGGGTTTATTTACCAGTGCCAGCAACCACTTGGCACGTATGATGTAGAATTTAACTGGCTTTGGGTTAAGTTCAGAATCACGGCATATCTTTTGCTTTTCGCGTTCCTGTATAGAAGCCCAAACGCGGGAGGAGAGGTTTACATATCTGGCTTTGACTCTCTTTCCGATTCCATATCGAATATCCTTGCGAATAACCCGAGAAGTGAAATTGTTGCTTCTGGTGATTTAAATGTTTATAATTCATCTTGGCTACTCCAATCAGCCCGTACAACTCCAGAAGGACAATACGTGAAGCGCACAAGCACCTTGTACAATTAGTGAATGAACCTACTCACATATCGTGTGTAGATGGGCACCAAAATAACACTCTCGACCTTTTCCTCACTACACAACATGAAAAGTATGTAGTTGAGGTCCTTGCACATCTCAGAAATTCGGACCATTGTACCATTTCTGCCTTTTTCCCGTTCTCCACTCTTCATAATGCTTCACATATAGCTACGAAGCGCTTGGTTTTCAAATACGGGAAAGCTGTTTGGACTGAGCTTAACGATTTCTACGGCCATTTTAATTGGAAACGTACCAACGTGCTAAAGTTCTTATTTTGCGCTTTTGGTAATTTATTAAGAGACTTAAGAACAGCGCTAGGTCTAGAACGACCAAACATTCACAAACCCGGTTGAAAAGGCAAACCTTCTAGCTGAAATGTTTGCAGTTAATTCAACTTGCCGGAGGACAATGAACCACTGCCAGAACTTGAAAGAGTATCAGCGACTATGCCTAGTATATTCTTTCGAGCCCGTGCAGTTAAAAGGGTTCTTGAAAACCTTGACATTAATAAGTCTTCTGGGCCGGAGACATTCTAGCACTGGCTCTCAAGTGGTGCTCTTCGAAGCTTGCGCATCCATTGGCTAATTATTTCAGTGCGTCTTATGGTGCTGGTATTTTTCCATCTTGCTGGAAGGTTGACAGTCTAACGTCAAACCCTAAAAAGGGTGAGGCTAATAACCCTGGAAACTACCACCCAATTGCAGCTTGCTTGGCACTTTTCAAAGTTATAGAGGGTACGATTAATCACCACCTTGTGAAGTATTTAGAGTCCAACAAATTTCGGAGCGATCACCAATATGGTTTCCGTAAAGTTTGTTCTACTGGTGATCTGCCGACGCTATTTTTGGAAGGGTGGAACAGGTCCATTCATGGATTTGCTGAGAGTAAGGTTGTGGCCCTGGATATTACCAAGGCGTTTGAAAGAATCTAGCATGAGGCTCTCCTATCCAAGCTTATTGCCTTTGGTATCGGTAGTCACTTTTCTCGATTCATATCGAACTTCCTCACAAATCGCACTATAAGAGTAATTATAGATGGGATTTCATCGGACGAGTTTACAATAAATTCAGGGGTACCAAAAGGCTCTGTTCTTTCTCCAACTCTATTTATAATATTTCATAACTACTTACTTTTTCTCACTTCTCATCCTATCTACTCTTTTCCAGATGACAGCAACATTTGTCATTTACATTCTTTTGATCGTAGGCCTAGCCTTTGGAAATTGAGGCGAAAAGGCGGAATATGAACGACACACTTATAAACGACCTGTCGAAAATCTGTTAGTGGGGTCGTGTGAACAGGGTCGAATTTAATGCGCGTAAGACCCAATGTTGTTATCTGACAGACAGACGTGGTCGTGTGTTGTCATGTGTATCTATGGGTAATGTAGATATTGAGGAATAAGATGCTCTTGATGTTCTGGGCATGAGATTTCACTGTGATGTTCGTTGGAACGAGCACATATTTCGAGTGTCGAAAGAAGCATTCAAGTGCCTCGGCTTTTTAAGATGGTGTAATAATTACTCCGTCTGATCTCCTTCATAAATATTAACGAGACCTATATCCGAGCCAAATTGGAATACAACTCTCATGTATGGGCCGGTGCTTCAAAGTCTATTTTGGAGCTCCTCGACCGCGTACAGAAGAGAGCGAAGGTTCTTATTAATTATGATAGGGTAGCCAACCCTATCGATTCATTAGAGTATCGTCGCAATGTGGCGTGTGTTTCATTGTTCTATGGGTACTATAATGGAATGTGTTCTGAAGAAATTAAGTTAGCAATTCCTAGTAACCATACATTTTTACGTAATATTCGTATTTCTCGTAGAGCACATCACTTTGTAGTTGAATGTCCAGTAAATCGCACAACGTATTATAGAAAAAAATCGTTCTTTGTTCGCACTATTCGTTTGTGGAACAATCTTACTGCGAATATCTTCCCTTCCACTTACGACATGGGCAAATTTTTAATCGAACATCCACAGACACTACTCTATCTATCTTCCTTCCCACAACCCATTTTTCTAGTACCAGCACTATGCATTGTATGAGTAGGGGTTTTCCCTGTGTGCTGGTCTCAAGAAAAAAGAAAAAAAAAAACATAGCCTTAAAAAATGTACATGTGTTAAATGACAAATTCTCGGTGGCCATTTGTCATTCGTTATTCGAGAATTTATGGTATTTTTACTTATTTGGTATTTAGCGCCATATTGTTGAAAATTAATGTCGTCTATTTTAATATCTTCCAATTTCCAAAGCAATCCATTCATTTTCGAAAAAGTAAGTTCCAACGAAACCATCAGACCAAAAATCATACAAAGAAGTCATCGAAGAAAGTTGATTTTTCCAAAAAAATAAGATTTTTCGATGATATTCGATATTAGTTTTATGCATTTCAAGGACCCAATCAGAAATGACTCGACATTGTGACGTTTTTCTGTTCATTAGACTTTAAAATCCTTAAGGCCTTTGTGCAAAATTCGAGGCAATATCGTTTGAACTACAGCAGTAGTATTATTAGCTGTCCTTAAGCGACATGCATGAGTTCCGTTCTGTATATCAACACAAGATCAAGTTTATCCAACAGTTTCACAAATATGTTTAGATTCACGAAATTTTCACTATTTTAGTAGTGAATTTAAAGAATTTCAGTGCGTTAGTCAATTGTATATCGTTCCATTTTTATTAATGGCGTAATTGTTACTCGTCATCTGTCAAATAGTTACAGGCTCACTGTGGTCAACTGTTGTCTGTAAATAATAAACTGAACAATCTGCTTAGCTTATATTCTACTTTATCCTTGCTTTCTTTTTTTATTGAAATTTTAATTCCTTAAAAAAAAACTACAAAACTACTTACTGCCTTTGCTGCATTTCTTGGTTCATCCTACCGTTAAAAAGATTAATACATTGATTTACTTACTGATTTACTTTTTCTTTCAGTGTATTAGCATATCTTTGGCTTTTTTCACATCAAATTTCCTCTGCTGCCACATTCATAAGAATAAAGTTAGTTGTGGTATGTTAAAACAAATATAATCTCACAAAGTGGTTTTGTACTCCTACTGCCAAACAAATATCATTGGTAAGCTGTATGTTAAAATCTTATCATTTTTTCTTTCTTTTATTTGTCATCATATTCTTTTTTTTTTAATGGCAAACATTTTTTTTGTGGTGATATTTACAAATGCCTGTTTGCCTGCCTGCCGCACTGACATTATGTCTCAGTATGTCACAATGATTTAAACAAATTTGTCTTTTGTCATGTTGGCGAAGCAAGGAAAAAAGAAACAGAAATGAAAAACTAAAATGTGACACCATTCCACTTTTCAGCACACTAACAATCAATGATAAAAATAAAGCAAAAGTGAACATAAATGGATATAAGAAATGATTTAAATAACCAAGAAAAACTACTTTCGAGTCGAGATAATGATAATAAAGTTTATATACACAAATAAAGTAAAGAATTCTATTCTAAATAAAGTATTTGTGAAATGAAAGAAAAGAAGGAATTTGAAATTGGAATTTATAAAAAAAAAATTAAATCTCGTTATATAATCAAAGTAATTCATAAATTAATTTTTTAGACATTAAAAAATCATTTTATTTTATTTTATTTTATTTTATTTTTATCTTTTTATTCAAATATTTTATATCACACTAAATTATTTTATTTTTTGCCCTGTTATTTGCCAATTGTATGAATAATTATATGTGTTTAAATATTAGATTTTTGTATATATACTCACTCTCTCTCTCTATAGCTTAAGTTCTAGTGTTACACAAACGATTAGGTTGCATTCATTAGTTAAGTAAACTTTGCTTAGTATTTTTCGTGTAGAAGACAGAAAGGGTGGAGCAGAGTAGAAAATTTTCATAAGAATTTGTAATATTTTAATGCATAGTTAAACACATAAGCTCTTTTGAGCCGTATCTGGCTGAGAATTATCTATAACGTATATGCACAAATCAAATAATAAAAGATTACGCTTTTCGCAAATCCAAATACTCTCTCTCGATGAGAGACATAAGCATGGACCTCTTTATTGTGCTTTCAAAGCAATACAGTGTATTTTTCACTAAATTATTAAATAATATTATCAATAATTAATTATAAACAAAAAATGCAATAAAAATAATGAAATTAAATATTAAATCGAGGTGTTCGGCTATAAACTGTATAATTAAAAAGCTTTGTACAATATTTTTTTTTTTTTTCTTATTAACTTCTTAAAGCACAGTGATGCGTATAAGCCATATAACTTTTTCTTAACAATTAAAACTGATATTAAATTGTTTGTAATTCTAAGTATTAATTTTAAGTATTAAATATATTTAAAAAAAAAAATAATTTTTCTTACATGTCGAGGATTTTTAAAAATAATTAAAAAATAAAAAAATTTATTCGAATTGTTTAACCAAGAGTGAAGTCTGGAGGTTGTTACATGATAATATGTTGGAGTACGTAAATAGATAGAATAATCAAATGCGTAAGGTTTTGCTTAGACTCAGAGTTACGGACTCGAAGTACTTGATCGGACACTCCAATTTGTAGATAAAAGTCTAATAGAACATGTATGGTTAAGGTTATGTGTACATTTTCACTGTAAAGACTTCTGCAAAAACGTAGTGGAGTCCATACCAAAACAAATCCAGGCTATAATTAAATCATAAAAGGGTCATTTAAAAAATGAATAATGAATGTGGTTTAAAGTCAAAGACTTTTTTTTAATTTTTTAGTATTGTTTAAAAAGTAGCTAATTCTTTCTCAAAAGTAAGCACTTTCAGAAAAAACTACCTTTATGGCAACTAACCATAAAAATATATACTCACAAAATTTATTGGCATAATAAAGTACATTTAATTTTAATTAGATTTCATAATATTATTTTAATTTAATCAAGCAACATCTCAGTCGTGTTCGTAAATAAAACTTATAATGGTTTTGAAGTGTATTTATTTTAAATTTTATATACGAAAAATTTCTCAAAACACATTTCAAATATATTTTATTTTACATAATTTCTTTAAAATTTCATATAATGCAGGCAATTTTATTCTATTATAACGTACATGAGCGGTAGAAAATAATTTTGAAAACCTATCGGCGTCATCTTTGTTTATTGCTTCATGGCGTATATAAGTACATACAACCGAACGAAAATTAGCAGATAATAACAAGTCAATAAATAAAGCAACAAATTTTATTTAGTTGTGGAATAGATGTCAACGTGAGCAGGCGTGTGTTGCTTTGCTCTTAAAAATTGTTTGTTTGTGTTGTTGTTTACCTTTTTCGTTTTTCTCTTTAACACATACAGCAAGAATTTACTAACACTAATACATCACTAATTTCTCTTCTTGGTCACCTTTGTATTAAGGCCTTGGGTGTTCTCTTAAAAATGTTTCTCCCTGACAACTAGATGGAATGAGTACTTAATTGATAGCATCAGCAGTAAGTGAGAGCAAATAGAAGTTTTTCAATAAAAAAAAACTCTGCTTAAATCCTATAGAAGCAAACAATATAAAATATGTTTTAGAAAAGTGAGTGATATTTTCATTAAAAGATAAAAATATTTAAAATAAAAAAGTAAAGTTATAGATGACTAAAAATGTTGATGGTCAAAGTCATATAAAGATTTTAAATCAAAAATGTAAAGATATGGCAATTTGTTAAATAACTTACTGATTTTTAAAGTTTCAAGCGCAATAAGAATTAACGGAATTCAGTGTTATATCTCAAATTGTCGGAAACTGCATCTATAAGTTAGATTTTGACTTTTAAAAGCAGCGCGACTTGTTTATTTAAACGAATATAAAAAAAAATAATTTTTTAGTGCTAATAGTGCGACATTTCTTACGTAAAAACTATCAAGATAACCAAAGAAGGGTTTTTTTAAATACTACATAGCATCGATATAAGACATCACCTTCAATGGTTAAAAAGCCGTTTAAGAGTTAAATAAAACCAGTCTGGCTAACTAAATCTAAACTAATCCATGAAATAATGTTGCATGATCGTATAATCTATGTTCATAAGAGTGCTTAAGGTAAGTTAACAAAGCAGTTACATCGTATCTTGCACAATTTTTGGATATGAAAAAGCCACATATATGTGCGATGGGTACCACTAAACACTGTGCTACATTCCTTCGATACCAATATCTAGCGCATGTCTGCTAAGTCTTCTCTTATACTTAATGAATCTGGCGAATTGAGGCTTAAGTGTATTGATTAAGAGATAGGCAGGCTGATCTAAGAGTATCGAACAGATAATGTAGAAATTACACCGAATTTTGACAGAATTTATATAATACATATAATTGTACATATTCTACTATATGAGATGGCTTAAAAATGAAAACGGGAACAGACTCAAGTTTTTGCTCTAATAAACTAGTATTCTGGTCGCTCTAATACTAGTTAACGATTGCGAAGTTTTCCTGAGTCTTGCGCTGATTATTGATCTAAATTCTAAAGTAAAAAGATCATACTTTATTGCCCAAAATTGAACTAAATTGTGTTAAAATTATATGGATTCTAGATTACGGGGGTACCATCTGAGTATATGCGAGGCAATGCCTTCATAGAAGGATAAGAACCCATATCTGTATACGTTCGTATAGTCAAGTGGTTCTTAAAGATCTCCCCGCGATTTTAATTTAAACCAAAACCACCACTTCGATACTACAAGGAGGCAGGCACCAAAATCACTGAGATTCCCGACATCCGTCGTAAAAAGGGTGGTCCAACAATAATGCACGATATTAATTGTGAGTCACACCTCACACAAATATTTTGCTATTTGACATTTCATTGTTTCAGTGTTTGACAAATTCAAATAAATTTGCAAACACCTGCATGCCCGCCAAGTTCGTTCTGTGGGAAAAATTGCTGTTGTCGCGATAATGTGGCAGAAGAGCCGTCAACTTCGACTCGTCGTCGAAATTGAGGAAATTAAGAATAAAATTAAGAGATTAAGGATATGAACCTGGCTAGTATGCGGTTCCAACAGCATGGTGCCACCTATCACACAGCCAACGAAAAAATGGTTCTTTTGCGCGAGAAATTTAATGTCGTGGCGATGTTAATTGTGATTTGACACCGTTGGACTTCTTTCTTTGTGGATATTTAAAAGAACAATTTAAGCATTAAAGAAGGGCAAAGGGAGGTGGAATCCTGAATGACTGGCATAATTGTGCAGGCCAGCATCAGACTAAACGGTTCCTAATCCCCAACAGGCGAATCTCAGATAAATTGCTTTCGCTAAGTAGAATAGACTTAAGACTTTGAACTGGATACTTTACGAGCCATTGCCACCTGAGGTACCACTGGCATAATTGTGCAGGCCAGCGTCAGACTAAACGGTTCCTAATCCCCAACAGGCGAATCTCAGATAAATTGCTTTCGCTAAGTAGAATAGACTTACGACTTTGAACTGGATACTTTGCGATCTGTTAGGAGCAAAAAATTTAAAGACTTATTGTAGTAAAATTTATTTGTCAATATCTAATAAGAGATCTTAGCCCATCTTTGCAAACCAAGTTCTAAAATCTTAAGGAACTATTATCCTTTAAATGTGATGCCATTACATCAGTAAATATTCAAACGACATTTTCAGTGTATAAAAGTTTGCTCAGATGGAATAGACAATGCTTAACATTTGAAAATTTAAGTGAATATTTTGTTGTTTATTGCAACAACAAATACATATAGGAATAACAAATTCTGCTTTATTTCACCAAAAATATTAAGTTCTCTTTTTAGATCTCCTAAGGTATTGGAGTACATTTTTGTATACTGATGTATTGTTTTTTGCATTGTTAATTTTTTATATCTTTCTTAAAAGATATTGAATTGTAAAGGGTGCACCAAATAAATTTTTATTATTTTTTTTTTTTTTGAAAATGCTATAAAAAAAACTACTGAATATTTTCTCAAATTTCTTATTTAAAAGTAAAATCCTTCCGGTTAATAATGGAAAATAATTTCATTCAAATGGCTGCCTCTGCTGGACATGCAGTAGCTTACACGATCGGTCCAATTTTAAGCACATTATCGATTGTGTGCAGCAGTATTTCACCAATGGCTTCACGAATATTGTCCTTTAAAGCGTCAATTGTCTCTGGCTTGTTGGCGTAACACTTATATTTGACGACACCCCACAAATAATAGTCTAACGGTGTCAAATCGTCCTGTTGAAACCAAATGTTGCTAATATCCTCCTCTTCAATTTTTGCGAACACAAATTCGTTCAACATGGTCCGATAACGATCGCCATTAACTGTAACGACCACTCCTTGCTCATTTTCGAAGAAAAATGGCTCAATTATGCCTCTGGACCAAAATTCGCACCAAACAGTGTCTCATCGTGGGTGTATCAGCTTTTCAATGTATGCGTGCGGGTTTTCTGTTCCCCAAATGCGACAATTTTGCTTGTTTACATACCCGCCAAGATCAAAATCAGCATTATCTGAAAAGATGATTTTTTTTGGCAAAATCGGCATCTTCTGTAAGTCGATCGCAGGCCCAGATTCCCAACGTTGTTCAAGCGTATACACAATCATATTCGCTCAGCGGAAGGATAAAGCTAATTATCTGTCAAATCAGACATAAGCTTAGTGTTACCATTCACGAAATAAGCACTAGTTAAAAAAAATAACATTAGATGGCGGACCCTATAGAATAAATACTTTTCTTTCTTTTATTTAAAAGGAAATGTTTGTTTATTGGGAGCATATTTGCAAATTTTTAGCTCATAAATTATTATTTTTATGCTCATAAAACACTTTTTTAAGAGAATATTTCTAGTTTCCTGGTTATGAAGAATAAAAAATCTGAAATATAAGTAATTTCGTAGCGTGGTGTAGGTATTAGAGCGCACGCATAACAACACAAGCGAACCAAGTTTGAGCCTCAGCAGAGGGCATGACGAAAAAATTTAATTATGGTTTCGCGTGTTCAATAAAAAGAGGCTTCAACTTCCCTCCAGACAACACTAACTTAAATAAAAAAAAAAAAAACCATTACCATCTAGCTTACCTTTGGCGATGATGACAAGCATTAGACGAATGATCAGTAAAAAGCGCCACCTACTGGAAAAAATCTTAATTAAAAAAATAAAAAGTCTTGTTTTTAGAAAAAAGTCTTAATTTTTTAATATAGTAAAAGAGATTAAGTTTTGAAAATATCTTTTCGACATTGGTGGGTGAACTAAGTAGACAAAAAGCGCGAAACTAAGTTTGTTTTCAAAGAGATCTTTTTTGCAATAAAAAGGTAGTGCTGCGTTTTTAAGTATGCTTGTGTTTTGAATTTATGAATGGCAATTCTCTGTAATATGTTATTATTTTATGAAGCTGGCAAGAATAAAAGACATATGCATATGAGCTAATAAATACAATAAATAAATTTCAACAAGCCGTGTGACGATAATAATTCTTTAATATTTTTTTTTTCTTCACGTCTTATTTTGGTTAAAAAATCTTGAAAAATAAGACAAAACCTTCATTCTGGCAACACCAGCTGAAGTAAAGATCACCACTAATTAGTAAGAATATTCATCACTACACTACACATCATATTGAGGGGGCTACAGTGGATTAATCATCAATATAAAATATAATGAAACTAAAACAAAGAAATGGGTGCTTTGTGAAAAGTCAATATGGTCCCTAAAAGGGTAACGGAGAAAAAAAAAGAAAAAAGTAATTTTTTTACATATATTGCTATTTAAATGTGAAGCGGGGTAAAATGGTATCAGTTTTATAATTTTAATTAAAATCCAATTTGATTATATTTTTTGGAAAACTTAAGTTCTTAATTATAAATCTCTTTTTATTTTTTTTTATTGTCAAGACTTTAAAACTGAAATGCAATTTGCCTACATTTACAGATTAGATTGTAAAAGTAAATTGAATGTTCGTTCTTCAAAGAAACATCGATGATTTCGTTTTGATTAGTATTTTCTGTGAACACAAAGGGAAAGCTCATTACATTTGATGAGTATGTATTACACACACCTTAAGCACACAACTTGAATTTAATTTGAAACGTCTTTTATGAGTAAACGTGTTATATTTTATTACATATACTAGATTTACCCATCCGGCATTGCCCGGAAATCTAGTTTATTATAAATAGAGATAAATATTCATTTTGAAACTTACTTATCTTTATATAGGAAATGCTAAGACATCTTTTAACGGCTTCCGCTGATATACACATTTATTGAGATCTACAATAATAAATTTTCCTTTTTTATGAGAGGCTACATGCTCACAACTCCTCTGAAGTAAATTTTTTTAATTTAAGTACAATTTGATAATAGAATAACATGTGAAAAATTTTTAATACTCTATATTTTACAGTGTCCAAAATATATCATAATAACTACGTGTTTCGTCGCAATGGATTATGAATAAAAAATTCTCCTTTTACTCCTTCTTAGTCCCTCAAAGTGAAACTTTTAAAAATATACTTTTGTACAGCACATGTTAGTGGGTGCTAAATGTTGGCAAAAAACAACAAACATGGTTTGAAGAGTAAAAAATACGTGTTATTTCAGAAAAAAATTATTAATTTTAATCTACTTCTCTAGATTTTAATGTCCCCGAGATCCAAAAAGTGGATCTATATACTGTTGTGGACATTGGGTTAGCACATTACCTATGTGTTCGTTTTTTCCGTGTTTGTTATTTTAATCATTTCTATGTACTAATGTATCACTTGTGGTCCAAAGAATACGTAGCATTAGTTTACTTTAGTTTTGTTCGATTCGTTTATTTTGTGTTAAAATATATAAAAAATAACAAAATAACTGAACAGCACAAATAAAAATAAAAATAATATTTTCAGCATGAAAAAACAAACCTACTGGATCTTAAACCATAATGATGAATATGTTACCCAGTAAGACATTATGTCTATCTAAACATTTCTATCTAAGCCTATCAAGTACCACACAATATGTCTTATTCTGTCTCTGATGCCTGTAATCACTGTTTACAAACATCTACCTCTGTGACCGCCATCCTCTTCAGATGTCGTTAAGAGCTTTAAGTTCGTCCTGCCAAATTTAAGAACCTCAGAATGACGCCCGAATTGCGTACTGTTCGCTGATCTGGAGTGGCGGAGTCCCCTTTGTGCACACCAGTGTTCCAAGCATCTGGCATTTTCCCAATCCTTGACTAGATTGAGGATGGCAGTCAGTGGTGCTGTACATTAAGGTGTCTCGGAACATTTTCTAGCAAATGCATTCGCTATGTTATTACCGTCAAGTTCACAGTGTCCAGAAAAACGAAAGCAAGTTTTTAACAAACCCTGTTTACTATATTTTGCAAGGACTTGAAGGTCTCAAGCATCATCTGGAAACTTCAAGTACAATTTTGCGGTATTGTTGTTCATTTTTATCTGGTAAGGAGAAATGACCGCTTCTCTCTTTTTAATTTTTTAAGCTTTCGTTCTGTAATGCCTTGATTTTTGCCTCTCAAAATTATATTATTACATTTTGAAATTGTTCGAACCAATTATTTTATCAATATTTTAAAAATGTTTTTAAACATTAGATTTAATGTTTTCTTTCACAATAACGTTCTTAAAAAAGTCTTAAAGTACGGTCGAACCAACTTTAAAATGTTTTTATTTAATACTGATTTGAAATAGGAATTTTAAACTAAAGTTCGCTTGGTAATAACACTGTAAATAACAAGTAAATTTTTGTTCAAGTAGGTATGAAATGTTCTTTTTTTTTAATACAGCCGTTAATTGCTTACGCTTGATTGACTCTTAGACAAACGGAATAAACAAATTACTCATAAGCAAACCAAATAAGTATAAACTTTTGTTAGCTATCTGTGTTCCAGATTTAATCAAAATCGGTTTGCACTTTCGTTAGATAGACTTATCTGTTTTTCAAATTTCAACAAAATCTGGAATGTTAAAAACATTTTAATTAGGAACTAGAAATTATGCCAAACTCATATGATTAAATTTGGTAAGTCTTCCCGTCATTTTAATCTTTCCTAGCTCCAATTTTTATAAAATGATAAGCCACGCTTTCGTTAGCTGTATTTATCTGTGTTCTAAATTTCATCAAAATAGGTTTAGTTTATGCATAACTGAATGGCAAAAAAACAAATAAACTTACAAATAAAGTTATAATATATATATATGGATTTAAGAAAACACTGAACAACAGTGGCTTGAAAAACAGATACTGTTTACGACTCGTACATATGTATGTACATATATCGTTTGCAACAATTCCTTAATTATAATATTTGGTAGTGTAATTACAAAATTAGTTTCATTATGTATGTGCTACTTTCCTTCGAACAAATATTCTTGTTGCATGGTGTAATAAGGATAACAAGTTGTGGTAGTGGTAGTAATAATAATGCAACATCTTCATACGAATATGTTTGGAGTTAAAAGATAAATTTACACAAAAGCAACAACAACAGTGATCAGTGTAACATACTTTCTTAAAGTTTAATGGTAATGTATACGCTTGTAAGCTATATAATGTCACGGTTACACCCACTAATAATGCAATTGCTTAAAATGAATAAACAGTTGTGGGTAGATAAAGAGCCTTAGCCGTTGCAGAAATACGAAAATTTTTTTTTTAACTTAAAAAAAAAAATTAATTAGCAAATTGGTCAGAATAATAATTTGTCAAATCGCTGAATGAAATTTTCCGAATTCCGTATCCAATTTTCCAATTTTGAATTTGGTGAATTGGTGACATGCTTGCAGATAAACTCATGCTCCTTTATACGGCCTAGATAGGCTCTGTAAATGAAGGCTGTAAGTCCAGATCAAAATTTGTTGCGTTTGCTTCCCGTACACTTTTTGTTAAAAAACGGTGAATCCACGGTTTTTAGCCGAAGAACGAATTAATTTTCGTCATAAAGCGAATGTGTTCCATAATTCAAACAGGCTGTTATAAAGAAATGTCGTATACAGAAAAGCCATATAAAGAGATATGAGTATATTGTACCCGTCACAACAGCCAACAGTCAGACGGAGCAATGTTCAGAGAATACGCCGGAAGCAGCATTTGATCGTTTCTAATAACTGACCCGGTATTTTAATTTGTCGCGTTTGTTAATAATGATTATAATTATTTTAACTGTTTTCAGAACTAGGTTTTACCGACAATGAAAAAAATAAAATAAAATTAATTACTAAAATATATATTTTTTATTACTATATACACAAAAAACTTACACGTCAATAAATTAACCAAATCAGAATCACTGAATCCTTCTTCAGAAGGATAAGCTACTCTGTAGTTGGCTCTAGAAAAAAAAACTTTATCTATCGACTCTATTTCTATTTAAATTTCATGTGGGCTTTGAAACTAAATCTAAGACTTCAGGACGAATTGAGCCCGTCTTTTTCTATGAATCTCCCTGATATTGTTAATAACAGGATCAGACGTAATAGGCAGCATGTTAAGCAAATCTGTATTCGTGGCAATTATTGCCAAGATCTTCTGCTAGTTTCCTGTGCTTCATCAGAAAGTAGCCTAATTGGCAGAAGAGATGATTGTATAACTTCCACCCTATGAACAAGGATTTTGTGTACGGTAGCAGGCATGTAATACCATGTATACATACTTTAATACAATGACCTTGTATTATGCATTGTGTATGAAGAGAACACTCTGAGTATAATGCCGAATATTTTTCTCAACGTCCAGTGTAATGTAGATAAGCAAAAGCTAATGTTCTCTTCATTAGTCACAAACTCTCTAGTGTTGGTGTTGCTCCACAAGTATATTACTTTTGTGATGACGAAGTTTCAGTCAAAGGATTACAAACTTTACCGTCAATCACAGTCAAACCCAGATCATGTTTGACAGTCACCTTCTTCTTCACATACTGTCATCAGTACTTCCAGATTGATACAAATCCTTAACACGTCCACGTTTGGTCTTGAAAGAGGATTAGAGGTTTTTCATCGGTCTTTCAAGGCTAGCCAGAGGGAACTGAGATGATGTGGATTGTTCTACATCATCGTGTAACGTACGAAAGTTAATGTCGCCTTCAATCCTAATATATTAGATGATAGAAAGCGTTTAAGAGTTCTTCTAAAATTGTCTCACTTTTTCCAACAATTTTTGTATCCTTGATTATTGAACCCATCACTAATTCACCACTTCACATTAAACAACAACACGTGAGACGTATTCGCATAAGTTGCTCAAATACTACAAATTTCAAATATTTACTTCGACAATAATTACCTAAGCATGCTCTGAAAATAGAATTGTTAGTGTTGTTATTGTTCAGCCAGCTTGTTCTAGACGACCCACTGTGCGACGTGCGAGAGTTTCGTTTCTCACATAACTAACTAATCCCAACAGCTCAAATTTTTCCATCAGCTTCACAATTGCTGGCCGAGAGGGTCCTTCACGGCGACCCATAAATGCCTTAGTTTCTCGAACCGAGATATCGAAATTTTCACCATATTTGTAGTGAATTTTATTATTTGCATGACGATGCTGAAGCAAATATCGTACCATTTTTATTAATGGCGCAGTTTTTATATGTCACCTCTAAAGTAATTGCAGGTTGAGTGTAATTGAAGCAACCTATACTATATCCTGAGCCCTTACAGGGTATGAAAGTCGCTTCGTTTCTTTAATTTAATATTTTCTACAGAAATCGTTACAGTTTTGTTCCAGTAAAATTTTCCCGCTATCGGGTACAGGTAACGTGTATCCTTACCCTTTATAGATGGTAACGGTATTTCACCTATTTCATATTTTTTAACTGTTTAATGAAATAGATGTCGTAGTCATTACAACCTCAGCGCTACTTTTGGTTATTATAGTTCCACGTGTTCGAACAGGTGCTATGTTCGAACACGTTACCGGGGTATTAGGCCATATAAAAAATATCTAAAGTTTTGCAAATTCGTTAGATTAATCTTGTCTTGCAAAACTATAGGAAGATTTATAATTCTATTGCTGTAGAGCTTCTATAGTTTATTGACCAAGTGGTTTTCAGCAGCTCTTCAGTTGAGAAACCTTTTCACCATCAAGATGATTTTTAGACACCGCAACAAATTACACAGACAGACAGTTTATGGTTCGGGCTTTACGATGGATGCCTTGAAACTACTCAGCCAAAAGTAGTCAATTTCTAGCAGGACGTTAAAGATATATATTAGTATGTGGTCTACGATTGCCATTATGGAATGCAACACCATTTTTGTTGGCCAATATCTGTGAACTAACTTGAATTCGTTCTAGTTTTGCTAATCTTCTTTATTTGATAATATTTAGCTGATTGGGCTGTAGCTGAGACTACCAGAAAGGCCTTAACATCGGAATAGACTTTTGTTTTAACTATTGGCTATTATCGCCCTATGATTCCCAGTAGGCAGCTAAATTATTTAACACTCCTAGTCAATTTTTCTTGATATATTCGTTCCAGCGGTGGAGTTGTGAGCAATTAACCATAGAGATCATATTGTAATTAAATATTAATTAATATTAAATAATTAAAAAGATTTATCGGGACAAGAAATTCATAATGATATGCTGAATATCTGAATGTTTTCTTTTCCCGATAAATCTTTCTTAGGTTGATATTTAATTACACCACGAATTTCGGATTTTGCTATCACAAAATAACACAATGCAACAAAAATGAACGAGATGAAATACCTGAGAAAAAAAATGTCTTTTCTGATAGGCGCTGCCGAGTAGAAGAAGGATCTGGTTTTCGAATTTTCAAAACACCTCCAAAATCTCGTATTACGGGAAAAAACCGGTTTTTCAAAATTACATGCACTTATAAGCTAATAAGTTAGTTGAATATTACCCGATTTTAAGTTTTTTTATTCATTATAATAATATTAAGTTAGGAATAAAATGAGACTTACGGTTGGGAATTCTGTTGAAAATTAACGGAGTTAGTTAGCTTTTTCGTAATGCAACCCATGAAAAATTAATAAAATTTTCAGCAAACTGGTGTAAATATATGCAGTCCTTATGATTGTTTGCGTAGTGGTAAAAATCCCTGCTAATTAGTAGCGATCTTGACTTTGGCATTATAATTTTTTTTCCGGTAGGTGGCGTGTTTTTCCTCATAATTCGTCTGATGTTTGTAATCAACGCCAGAGGTATGCGGGATGGTCAGGGGGGCTTTTTCTACTTTTTTTAGATGGAGTTATCTAGAGGGAAGTTGAAGCCTTTTTATTATTAAACATTCGAAACTACAATTAAATTTTTTCTTCGTCATGTGTTCTGCTAGGGCCCGAACCTGGGTCGTTTGTGTTGTTATGCTTGGGCTCTAACCACTACCCACACCACACCGCTTTACACTACATATAGATAAGTCAAAGCCTGGTGGTGGTTTCTAAAATGATGACTGTACATACTTCCAGAATATTTTGAGGGCAGTACAAAATTACAGAAGAAATAGCCAAGACAAATGTCGAGCTAATTAAAATTATATATATCGAGTAGATCATCTATCGGTTTAAACCTGAACCAGCGGCTATTTCAAATCTGGCAGTACTTATGTCATTTTATTCTGTAACAAAATTCGGTGTATTATCTCCACTGAACGAAACGAATCGACTTACGCCTGAGCAACTTTGGGATTTATTGAAAATTTATTTCCAAAACAATGACAATTGGTCGGAAATTGCACGAAAATGTAGTACAAAATTTTGTCGCAGAGAAGGACCAACAGTGCTCGGTATACGCAAGTTTATTGGTAAACTTCATGAAACTGGTTTCATTGTTGATCGCCAAAATGTGGGCGTGCTCTTCCAGTGCGAATACCCGAAAATTTCGACGCAGTGGCTGAGAGGGGGCGTGAGAACATTTCACGCACCAGTTTACGTCGAATTTTGCAAAAAAAAAAAAAAAATCTCGTTAAGACGCCTTTAAAATTTCAGTTGGTTCAAGATTTAAAGCCGCTTGACCGCTTTGCTTTCGCTTCCTTAGATGGGCCAACGAGAAACTGCACGATGATGTAAATTTTGCCAAAAAAAATAATCTTTTTGGATAAAACTCGATTTCATCTTTGTGGGTAAGTAAGTAAGCAAAATTACAGTATTTGGGGCTTAAAAATCCCAAACGTGGTCCAATGCAGCCATTACGGGTGACTGTTTCGTGCGGCCTGTGGAGCGGAGTCATCATTGGCCCATTTCTCTTTGAAAATGAAGACGGCCTAACCATTACGGTCAATGGAGACACTTATCGCACCATGGTATTGTTGTGAACGATGTTTGGTTTCAACAGGATGGTAAAACTTACCATACATCTCATGCTACAACCGATTTATTGTGTCAAACGATTGATGGATGTTTCATTAGCCAAAATGGTGACGTCAGCTGGTCGCCAAGAAGCTGCCATTTGACACCGTTGGACTATTTTCTAAGGGGCGCCGTTAAAGACAAGTGTTATGCCGAAAAACCTGACACAATTGAGCATTTGAAGACAATGATTCCATTGCCATTGTAAATTTAAGCTTTTAGATGGTCCACACAATCTATTGATGAAAGTACTAAGTGGTAATAGATGTCGCTAACGCGATGTGAATTAGTTCAAAATCTAAAATTACCTATTGGTTTTTTGTCCAAAGAAGCGCAAGAATCTATTAACAAAATATTTAAAAAGTTAGAGAGCATAACGCAATAAAATATAGTAGGGTTCATATTTTAGTAGATATCTTTAAGTTTCTTTTAATAAATTCAGAACCGGTTGTCATAGCAACTCGAAAGACTCTCAAGGAAAAACAATTGGTTGTGCCTAAGGAAGCTAAATGTCTGTTTCTTTCATAATCTGATAAGGTCGATTTCAAAGTAAGCAGCGCCAAAGATACTGATGAAACACAAAATGATAGCGAATAAATAATAATTAAATGTACTTTAATTGATAAATGTGTGTTGTAACTTACGAAAAATTAGGACTATTTGCATTAGCTTAGCAGTTTTAATAAAACGAAATTAGTTTTTTAATTTTATATTTTTCTTTATATTTTTTAATAAAAACGAAGTTTTTTGATTGATTCGTAATACGAAGACCACGACCTTTCCAGATATACCATTACCTTATTCCTAAGCTCCAAAAATGGTACAATCCTGCTTCATAGTGTATTGGTTTTCAGTTTTTTAAATAACTCTTCAATGAAACGGAAGATTGCAGCATTAAAAATCATGTTACTTTTTATATATAAATTTTGTAGTTTATCTATCGCTATTTGTGCACTATTTAATGCGCTAAGAACTTCTTAGATTTTTTCACCGTTGTAAGCGTATTAAATCATGGCCGCAAAATAAGCCGCTTAACGAGTCATAACTGGTTCATATCTCTTAAAATTCTAACTCTAACGACATTTCTTCAAATTTTCAATAATTTTGTTTAATCTTAATTGGGATATAAATAGCGCACAAAAATTTGATAGACAGATAACTAAAAAAGTCATGACTCGGGCAGAATTTAAGTCGAAAAAGTTGTTTTTGTTGTAAACGATACCCAAAAATGGAAATATACCACATCAGACTTTAAAACTGCATTGTGGGATTTCGGTAATACTGGGTTAATGTGTAGCTGTGGCATTGATGCACTTATTTGTGTATTTGGCAGCATTGCCAATTTGAACATATTTGTGTGTAAAATTTGAAATTAATAGAAATTGAATACTCTAGGAAGAACAAGAACATTTGGAATTAATGTCAATTGTATATAAAAGGCGGCGACTTATGCCTTAGTTAGATATAGTTCTGCTGTCATAAAATAAAGTCGTGTTTAGGCGTAAAAAAAGTGTTGTATAGACGAATATTAAGTTGCTGATAAAGATAAACTCTATAAAGACAAAGTGAGAAAATAAAAATTGTAAAACAACAACAAAGTGTAACAAAGTGTAAAACAAATAAAGTCGTGTTTAGGCGTAAATAAAAGTGTTGTATAAACGATTATTAAGTCGCTGTATTAAGATAAACTGTTTAAAGATAAGGTGAGAAAATAAAAACTGTAGAACAATAACAAAGTGTTGTTTATTTTATTTTGACGCAATTTAAAAGAATTCAAACGTTTTAAGAAGGTTAAAAGGTAATAATATATTGGAGAGCAAATACTCTAAATACGCGCTAAAAAGGTTTACAATGCTCTTTAAAACCGAAAAATATTTCGAAAACATACTCTTAAAAACGAAATATGCAAGAAAATGTTCTTATGAGCAAAATATCCACAAACAAATCAATGTCGTAATTCATAAAAACTCATGAAACGGATAAATATCTTGCATCCGACTTAGCTGGTTGACTGCGAAAAATACGCAATTGTATATTACTGGTTTCCTTGGCTATAACCATTTGGCACTGCCCAATTCCTAATTGCTGTCTGCTACCTACTACTACTTTCTTAAGCCCATCTGTGACTACTTTTTTTAGCTTATCATCTTCTAAATGCGTATATAAAAATGAACGGGAATTGCAAACGAAGAAAAAGGAAAAGTATAAAAATAAAAAAAGATATGGAAAAATATAAGAAAAATTTTATCTTTAAAATTCTACGTAAAAAATGTACCATAGGTATAAAAACAAGCATAAAGTATAGGAAATAATATTCAAATTTACTTTTATGGCAGATTTTCATATTCTTCTGTATAAAATGCATGCATGCTTTTAAAGAGTAAAATCCATTTTTTTAATACCTTTACAATTTTAATTTTTTTTATTGTTATTATTTCACATTAAGATTTTATTTTTAGTAAGAAAAGAGAAAAAATTATTTCTTTATTGCATAATTCATAAAGCTAAAACAGCTTAAGTTATTAGGTTGTAAATTATGGATTTATTATGTTGCTATACTCAAAACTGAAATAAATATGAAATCTGAAGAAGAAGGAAATTTTATTTATTCTTTACTTATACTTAAAGCCCATACCAAAAAGATGTGAATTCAGATGTACAAGAAAATCTGTTTTATTTAAAAAAAAAAACTATTTTTTAAAGAGATATACATATAAGTCTGAACTTTTTTAATTAAATTCAATTAAAAATTAAAATCGTTTATGAAAATCATTACATTAAAGACGATTAATTGAATGTGGTGTCTACTTTTAGAAAATAAGCAAAAAAATGTTCTTTAGTCATAAAAGCTACATTCCTCGTAACTACAACCGATTGTGAAGTATTTGCTAATGATTCGCGAAATGCACTAAAGTCAAGTTGTTTTTTTTTTTAGCTGAACTATTCCTATATGTAACAACCTTCTTAAAAAGGTCTTTCCAACATCTGTCAATGTAAACATATAACAGTTTGTAGCTTCAATAGTAGTCTTTTGCCATAATAAATATAAATGCAGAATCGAACTTCTCTGTATGCTAAATGAAATCATTTTTGTTTTAAGTCAGTAATGGAGCAGTAGTTAATTAGTTAGTAACGATGGGTAGCCAGGCACTGGTCCAGCTCACTTGGGTCCAATATTAATCCCACTGTGATGCCCTGAGTAGGTAGCGTCCAAGCGAAGCGAACCGAACCAACCAGACATATGCACAAAAAAAGAAATCCCACTGATACTCACATCAGACAGGTCCGATATGGCATGCAGAAACGGACTCCCAAGGAAAGCAATCCTAATATCTGAAAGATTTGGACACTGGCACAAGAAATTCTCGACAGTCTCCTCCTCCTACTCATCCTGACAACCCCTAAAGTAGTCATTAAACAGTAGACCTAATCTCCTTGCATGCGCATCAGCCACCCAGTGCCCGGTAATGCCAACCAACAAAACTCGCAGACTACGTCGTGGCATCTCTATAATAGACTCCGAGCGAGCCCGATCGTACAGGGGCTAGATTTGTCTTAATACAGACCACATGGGTTCATTGTCCAACCACAACTGTGCCCTGCCCAGCAGAACTAGAAGTCTGCAAGAGAAAAGGCATCCAACCAAGTAATCAGTCTCCTAGTTACCAATGAGAGAGCCCATTCACGCCAGTTCGTCTACCACACAGTTTTCCCGGGTGTCAGAGTGATCCGTCACCCAGATAATCTCCAGCTATGAAAGTGTCGCCATCTTGTTCAGCGATGCCTGGCATTCACACACCAGTCGCGAAGTCAAGTAGACCGGAGAGTGCCCTGATCGCAACCTGACTGTCCGTAGAGATCCGGATATCGACTTATACCCCATACTAAAGCGTGTTTTTTATAGAGGCATAGAAATTTAAGTTGGCATTACTTTTCAAGATGGCGACCGATTTAACAGCTGTCAAGTGATTTATTCTCAGTTTGGCTTGGCAATTAATCATGAATAGATTCACGCCTGAACAACGCTCGCAAATAGTGCAAATTTCATTTTTCATAAGTGAATTTTTTTTTCAATTTTCACTTCTGGTTGAATGGCTACGTCAACAAACAAAACTGCCGCATTTGGAGTGAAGGTAATCCTCAAGTGTATGTGGAAACACCGTTACATCCAGAAAAACTGACTGTTTGGTGCGCTTTATGGGCTGGAGGCATCATTGGTCCGTACTTTTTCAAAAACGATGGTGGCCAGAACGTTACAGTGAATGGTTATCGGTATAGAGCCATGATTACAAACTTGTTCATTACTGAATTGAATAACCATGATGTCCAGGAGATGTGGTTTCAACAAGACTGCGCAACATGTCACACGGCTTGTGCCACAATAGATTTATTGAAAAACACGTTTTGTGACCGCCTAATTTCACGTTTTGGACCTGTGAATTGGCCTCCTCCACTTCCGAGGATTTCGATCCATCCGTGTATACCTCAACATAACCGGGTCCATTTACCTGCACTGCTGAGATGCACACTGATGTCATTCCATCCAGGAAGGGTTTGGATGTACAGTATTCTATCATATCAAGGATCGTATCCAAATACCCAAAGATGACCGCATGCCCGTAATTCGTGTCAGACCATGCTCTCGCAATTAGAAACCTTATCGCACACATGATTGCTATCTGCCTAGCCATCCGATCCACTGGAAGCCAGTTTAGTAGTACAAACAAATCCTTCGTAGGAGTGCACCTGAACGCACCTGTAATCATCGGTGCTGCACTTCGCAGAACTCTGTCAAAGATCTACTATATGTGGAGGTCTACACCAAACCTACCATGTCAAAAATTCAATGAAAATACCTAGAATTCAGACCCCAGGATTTTACAACAGCCCTACGACAAGTGCACAGTACAACGTTCGCCCTAGGCATCCTCGCACGCTTATTTTGAAGCCAGAATATCTTGGGGTGCAGGATTACTCCAAACAGTAACAGTTAATCGGTGTTAGTGAACCCGCATGCACCCCGAAAATTGTAGACACGACTTTGATGATCAACAGACTAAAACTTAGCCTTTTTATAAACGTTTACCTGAAAATATCCGCACCTTTTATCACTTTGTTGGTCTCCAATGCGTTGAAATGAATCCTTGATTTGCCCGCAGTCACCAAATGAAAAAAAGGCTTTGTTCGAACCGGTCTCAACACTCATCAGTAATTGCTTTGAAATTGGTCACACGTTTCCGCTTATGACCAAGTATGGACACTCACGGCACCCATCACTGGATAATTTTTTATATGTAAAGCTTCAGCTAGACGTGACTAACATAACGCCATAGTTGCAATGCAACCAATCAACTTTATGGTCAACAATGTGTTCGATTAGTGGTGACATACCATAACGCCATTATAGACATATTTGATTTTGGTTGTCTTGACTATAGTGATGGTTATGGCGTTATGTTAAGTCACATCCAATTGAGCCTTAATCCACAATCGATTAATTGTGTCAAACCTTTGAAAGCCGTTTAATTAGCTGAAATGGTGATGTAAGTTGGTCGCCAAGAAGCTGCGATTTGACACCATTTAATTATTTTCTGTGGCCGTTAAAGCATTTGAAGGCCAACATTCGTGATGCCATTGCCGAGAAACTACCCATACACTGGAAAAAATTGTTGAAAAATAGTCCAATCGAATGGGGTAGTGTGAGGGCAGCCGAGGCAGCCATATGAATGAAATAATATTTCATTTCTCACCGGAAAAATTGTACTTCATAACAGAAAAATAAATTTGACAAATATTCAAACCGTTTTTGTTTTAATGCATTTTTAAATTTAAGCTTTTAAATGGCCCACCAAATATTTACAGGGTAACTGTTTGGATGACCTGATTTTCGATGAAGTACGAAAACAACAATGTTTTCCGTAGAACGAACTGGTTTAGCATGCACAGGTGTTTCCACATTTCCTACAGAGCCAGTTTCCTGAAATTTTTGCATAATTCTACCGATCGTGGATACATTTGGTCGATTATGCTGACCAAAAATATCACGAAATGCACGAAATGTATTTTGAACGCCGATTTTCGTAAAAGATTTTCTTAACGCGCTGCTCAATTGTGTACCTCTCCGTGGTTGAGTTTGTCAAATACCTAAACAAAGAAATGTCGTATTAAGTCGGGGAAAAACCTTGACGTTAAGGTGTGACTCACAATTAACATCGTGCATTATGGTTGGACCACCCTTTACTATCGCTGAAAAACAATTTCTTTTTCTACCAATTTTTTCTTAAATTGGCGCTTAAACTTGATTATAAATAAATAATTTCTAAAATTAGTTTCTTTTTTCTCTATAATCAAACAGAAAGTTTTTTTATTTCTCGAATTATAAGTTTTTCTTCCAAAACACCAACACCAAAGAGCATTAATGTTCTTAAAGCAATTAAAAATAATCTTTGTTTTCTTCGATTCGTTTTAAACTTTTTAATTTCATACATCAACAATCCTAGTCAAACTAATTTTTCGTGGTTATTCTCGACGAAATAAATTATTTTGCGGTAGACTTCTTTTTTGTATTACAACCAGTTAACGATTACAATCAAACAATCTTTTGATCTATTTGATTATGCAAATTATTTCTAAAAGAAAAGCCAACATGAACACCTCAACACTTACGCCAATGCAACACCATTTGATGGAAATGTGCAATATACATACCAAAATAAAAATAAAATAAAAATAGAGAACAGGTGAATACAGACAATCATCATTTGTGTCACAACAAATTTTAAACGTTGCCAAGAAAGAAAGAAAGAAAAATTTTAAAATATTTTTCTTGTTTTTTCTTTTCTTAACATTTCTCTTGGATTTTTTTATTTTTTTTTAGCCGTTTCTTTTCAGTTTCTTTTGCTAGAAGTTTTTCGTAGAATAAAAAAGTGCTTTTTTCAATTTTTAATTCTGTATAGAAAAATATATGTATGTTTCAACTAAAAAATGCAATTGGTGGTGGGTAGATTAAAAAAAAGATAGAGAAAAGTAGACGTTGGTACAGTGAAAAACAAAAGGATTAAGTTGAAATAAAAATAAATTGGCCCAATACACAGCCTTTATCGTATTATTTTATGCTACAGAAAGGATCCCACATAGACATCGTACGAATTTAATAAGGTAAAGCGATCAAGCTGAAGAAGATTTCTCAAAACATGGTCTAAGAAACTGAAGGAGAATTGAGTGCATTAAGTCAACGATAGTGTGGCTTTCATCCGCTAACTATGATTAGCTGAAAAGAGAAGTATACGACAAAAATAAATAATAATAATAGATCTTCACAACTTGAAATATAAAAAGACTGCTTCTTTAAACAATAACCTTGAAAATTTGAATATGACCGCAAATTCCTCTTATTATTTATGGCCAGTTATAAGCGAAAAGGGTAAGTATTTAGCGGAATATTTGATGCAGGTTTTCACCCCGAATATCGCAGACGTCGTTGTAGAATTTCCACCTTTAATACCACGGCTTAGTACAGTAAATCTCAAAAAACACAGAGAGACTTTTACTTCATGCCGTTTTGCGCCTATAATTTTATTGACAAGCATAGAAAATTTCGTTTTATGTTCTCTAAACCTGGAAATGACCACACAGAGGTAGAGTCATATAAATAAATATATACTAGCTGTTCGGGAAATCACAAATTAAAAAGTTACATTCAATCGTGAGTGGAAGTGAGTGTATTAGTAGCAAGCACAGCATAATCGAATTAAATGTATTCGAAGGCGCCAAAAGTGAAATTTTGCGACTAACAACAAATGCTCCATGGTTTATAAGAAATTCGAACATACATAAAAACCTGAACATGCCAATTGTTAGAGAGAAAATTGCACTGTATGCTAAGACGTATTTGAAAAAGCTAGATGTACACCTGAATCCATTAGCTCGTGCAATCTTGAATAAAGCTGGTTTCTATCGATTAAGAAGAAGAGACACTGCCGACCTGTTACGAAGAAGAGCGAGAACAATGTCATATTAATCCCATTAAGCAATGATTATACTTTCCTTGCTGGCTTGTATGCAAGTTGGCGTGGTGTACAGGGTTAGAATACAGGCATACAAGACAAACGGCGCAGGTTCGAATCCAAGCATAGGACAAGTTAAAAAAATTAAATGCGGTTTCGAGTGCTTAATAAAGGCACTTAAACACCTCTCCCGACAATTCCATCTAATGAAGTCACCTGATCTTCCAGCATACCTCTGGTGATGACGACAAACATCATAGAAATACCACCTACTGGGAAAAAATTATAAGGCTAAGTAAAGATCACCACCACTTAGCTAGAGTCTTCCCCACTACACACAAATATATGGCGCCAAGCCGCAATGGATTAATCACATACTTAGCTTGATAATCAAAAGAATATTGAAATTGAAACAAAGTAATGGATGCTTTGTGGAAAGACAATATGCGCCCTAGATGAGTGACGGAGCCAAAAACTGCTAGCTGGTGTAGTATAGTTTGTAAAACTTGAAAACAATTTGTAAGCTCACGTTACAGTAAGGATTAAATTTAAATAGAATTTAAAAAATAAAACTATGATTATATCGTACAGCTAATATTACTCATGACTCGTTCACAGCGATTGTTTTTGTCATCTCAGATAGGTTCATATATTTAATATATTATATTCTTCCTCCAAACACCTTATCTGCTTGCGCAGACACCCAGGCTTTACATATATATACATAGTAGTACCATTAGTGTAAGTATAGTATATAATCGAGAGGAGATTTTGTTTCTAAACTGTGTGCTTTGCCCGCACTATCATCCGTTAGCAAGAAAAGATTTTCGTTCTATTTCTATTGCATTAAGTAAAATGGATTCATACTATTGTTCACCAATAAATCCATTTCATAATTCTTCGGCGCACATTTACTCGAAGAAATCAACCGTTTAAAATGTTTTTTTTTTTTTTTGTCTATAGTGGATTCTAATGGATCCATCTTGCGTCCGAAGCTGTGAAACCGAATAAAAACTCGTTAGAATTCTACCAGAACATCAACAAGAATTTTTTTCGAAGTGTCACAGGGATGAACTGGTCTCATTGTGCGGATAGTTGCTTATATCCACATATTAATGCGAAAAGTGATATCCACGCTTACCTGAGCTACATATGTTTCGTTCTATCACTCTGCCATCATCTGATAAATGTTTTTAATGGCCTGATGAGATCACTCGTTGTTTCGATTAGAGTTTTTTTTTTTTTTTTTGTTAAGTTTGTACATCTGTTGTTGACATTCCCGCTAAATCTTAGTATCACAACTTGACAATTGCAAAAGCTACGTAGCCCAAGAGTAGTTCTATCTCTATGTGTGCAATATTTTACGATACGAACTTGTATTAAATTTTGCTTAAAATACGAAAGTTTAAAATGTTAGAAAAATGTGTCGGCAACGATTCCCTAAAGAAAACGGTTGTTTACCAGTGATTTGAGCGGTTCAAAAGTGCTCGTGAGTCAATCGAAGATGATGAGCGCAGTGGCAGACCATTGACTTCGAAAACCGACGAAAACATTGATAAAGTACAAAAAAGGTTGGTTAATAACAGCAAATTAGCCATCAGAGAGATAGCGTAGGACTTGAAAATTGCTTATGAATCCGCCCAAGACATTTTGGTTAATGATTTAGGTTTTCGTAGAGTAGCAACAAAGTTGGTGCCAAAAGACGTCAATTTAATCCAAAAAGAGACCGTTTTGAGTTCGCCAAGAACATGATTTGCGAGACTGAATCCGATCACACATTCACCAAAAGGATCATTACTGGATACGAGACGTGGGTTTATGAGTGACACGCAATCCAGACACTAGGTAAGTGAAGCCGAGACCAAAAAAACCACTTCATTTTCAGTCGAAAAAGAAGGCAATGCTTACGGTTTTCATGGATTAGAACGGTGTAGTGCATCATGATTTTTTTTTGTCAGAAGGCAAATTCACGTAAAAGACCAGAAATGTGGGCAGAAATCTCGTGGATTTTGCACCGTGATAATACACCGTCGCACATTGCCATCATTATTCGAAATTTTTACACGAAAAATGCAGCCACCGAATTCATCTGATTTGGATCCCCTTCTTTTCTATAGAGTTAAAAATTCATTATGGAAAATGCGTTTCAGCAGCCGAGAGGAAATAATGAAAAAAATCGCAGGAAGTACTGATGGAAAGACCGAAAACCGAATATAAAAAATGCTTCGAGGATTGAATCAGGCACGGACCTACGTGTGTTGTAGTCGATAGGGATCACTTTGAAGGGGCCAATATAGATTTAGATGAATAAACTCGTATTTTTAATTTTCTGAATAAAATCCGTGATTTTAGATCAAAAGATGGTATGGGTATAAAGTCTTTCTTTAGTTTTGTTGCACAGATAATTTTACATAGCCTAACTAAACCTGGACTCTACAGAAATATATACATTTTGCTCACATTCAAAAACTTTATAATGAGTATCTACACGGAAAATAAAAAGGAAATATACCAACGTTTGTTTAAAATATTCGTTAGTTTCTCAGGACACAGAAAAGATCGCATACTCCGCAGTGTTTAGTAAAACGCCAAGAAAATTTTTAATAAATTTTTTATTAATAATAATAAATGTAATAAATTTTTTATTTTTTATTTTATTGCAGAACAGAACAATTTAACATGGAAAGAAGCAAAATCAATTGCGGTAAATCGCGTTAGATGGAGATGCGTTGTGGAAGTCATAGACTCATTGAAAAATGATCCTAAAGCATGAAATGAAAAATGGCCTTATTTTTGGGGCAATCTTTTAAATGAAAAATCGCCTCAATATGCTGTATGAAATTTGGCCCCAAACTAAAGTGAAAAATTACCCCACACACAGTAAAAAAGAAAAATAACTCAAAATTAAAGAAATTTCGTAAAAATAAAAAACTACATCAATTAATACAAAAAGGCGTTAAATTTATATTACAAAGATTTTATTACTGAAAAAATTAAATATATTAATTAAACACTTTTAGTATATCTTGTTCTTTTGATTTGCAGTGAGGACAATTAGGGCTGTCCATGTTATTCGCAATACTGTCTGCATGGAGTTTACAGGGAAAGAAAACAACATCAGGAAAATCCTCTGCACACACGTTACAGTCGATGCGTCCAGGATCTGAATTAAGTATTTCTACCTCATCCTCAACTACGTCGTCTTACGGCATCATATCTGCCATTATGTTGGGTATGCGACGACACTGATTTTTCTGTTCTTCGATAAATAGGTTGCGCGCGATTTAAATAAAAAAGTTTTTCCTCTTAAGCTACCATTTCTTCAAATGATTTACTTTTTTGGGGGTAGATGGTTACGTAATAAGATGTGTTTTTTTGCTAAAACAGATTCACCTTCACGCAAAAGATTAACTCCTGCCATGCAAGCACTTCTCCTACACTCATATCCTTATATACAGAATTTTTTTTATAAATCATCTTTTGATCTTTCGCATATAACATATTACTACCATTTTTTTTTTTCTGAAATAAGTTCAAAAATCATTTTCACTTCTAATTTATAAACTGTTTTGTTTAATTTGTTTAAAAATTTACATTTTGCTGCTCTCATCACTCCAAATTTTTTATTTTATAATGACTAAATTATGGTTTCATAATGAATGAATACGAAAACAAAATTTTAATTTTGTTTACAAAAAAGTAGTAGCGGAAGAACGATTTCGTTAGATTTTCGTAGTTTTTATTTTATGAAAAATGACCTCAAAATAATTTTAAATTATTTTGCAATATTATCAAAATTTGGGGCCATTCTTCATAATAAAAAATAACCCTAAAGTAAGAAATGAAAAATTGCTCCAAAAAACAAGAAAATTAGCCCTAAAATTTCGTGTTTTTGTGCTCCGTCAAAAAATTTGGGGTCGTTATTATTTTGACGTTGGGGTCAATTTTCTTTGTGGCCATTTTTCAGGGAGCCGAAGTCAAATGCTTCCAAAAGGAGGAACGGCAAAATTTTTTTTTTTGGAATCTAATTAATCATATCACTTGTACTCTGTTACTCCAAAATTTCAATTAGTAGGGATTTGGATGAAAATAGTGAATATGAAATCAATCCGACAAATTTCTTTAAAAAATGAAAAAGGTGATGCATCTGTAATGCAATGTATGGAGTAAAAAAATTGATTCAAGGAAGTTTATCCCTTATGAGAATAAAAAGTGTAAATTGTAGGATTTTGGTATAATTTGCGCAGCACTTATTTGTGTATATGGCAGCACTGCCAATTAAATAATTTCTGGGTAACACAATCTTACATATTTAAAATTAAGGAATAGAGGGTATGAGATCATTTGAGATATTTCCGGAACTTTCAAAAATGTAGGCAAGTTGGTATATAAGGAGACTGCTTCGCCTACGTAGTTAGTTATCGTTTGGCTGTCAACAAATAAAGTTGCGTTAAAGCTTAAATAAAAGTGTTGTATTAAGCAAACAGTACAAAAGTTGCAGTGTTTATTTTAATTTAACGCAATTTAAATGAACTCAAACGTTTTAAAAAGGTTAAAAGGTTAGATAAAATAAAATAATTAAGAAAATAAATAAATAAATAAAAAAATGAACAATAAAAGAATAAATAAATAAAATGGAGTAAAACTGAAATTCCAAGAATTAAAAGTGGACAGGCTAAAACGAGAATTAAACAAATTGAAGCTGTCAAAAACTGGTAGTAAAACCGAGTTACAAAAACGTCTGTTGGAGGAATTTCAGAGACACGGTATAGACATCGATAGTCACGAATTTGACGATAAGAATGATCTTGTGATAAGTGCCTCTACAACAATAATTAGTATAGACGTTAATTCGATGCTGTCTGTAGGTTATAGCATAATGTTTTTGGCTGAAGTACGAGAAACATCTAGAGCTGATAACAAAAAGCTTTTGGCTCAGGTAAAAGAAACCTCTAGAGCCGAAAACCAGAATTTTCTGGCAAAAATCGAAACAATCCGTGAGGAAACTTCCACTGAGGTACGAGAAATTTATAAACACCTTGAACAAAAGTTTGAAGAAACAACTGAGCAATTACGTGAATAGGGTAGATGGAAGGAGAAAATCAGCAGTCTACAATACCACCGACTGGAACCAATGCGCATTATACCAGAAGTTTCCAGCGGAATAAAAACACCTAGCTTTGATGGTAGTTCAAGCCTATCCGTACTTAAATTACAATTCGAAACAGTTCCCAGTGGAAACGGATGGGACTATGAAGGGAAGGCTATGCCGCTCATAAGGCAATCTTTACAGAGACCGTGGCGTTCGCACTAGAGCAGGAGACCTCTAAAGAGATATCTAAGCCGCAGGTACATAGAGCGTATAGCATAAAAACTGTATCTACCAAAGAAAATTTCATTACAGCTATCAAAGAGGTGATAGAGCGGTTTTTGGCCGAAAAAAAGCAAAGGGCAAAAATGAGGTGCCACAACTGTTGCAAAGGTGGTCATTTTAAAAGGCATTGTAAAAAAAATCAGGTGAAGGGTATCGTTTTGGATCTCATTAAAGACTTGAGATCACCTCAGGTCACTTCTGATAACTTTTTTTCATCTTTCGAATTAGAAAAAAGGTTTATTGAATGAGAGCTGACATATAGCTGTATAGTTCGAAAAAATAAAGCATTTATTCCTTCAATATGATTATTTACAAAAAAGTTCCTTTATGCGCATCAATATTTGCTTTCAATGAAACTGCTACATTGGTCTCACTGTGTAGCAACTTCAAGCGATGTACCACAAATGTTTTCTGTTAGAAAATTGGGGATATACAACTTCAGGAAATCTGACTGCGGTAGTATGTGCATCATATACATCAATTTTCTATGCAAAATACAACGATAAATAATTTGCTCTTTATTTATTCAGAAAACTTACACTTGTTCCTTTTAAAAATAAACATTAACGGACCAAAATGGTCCTTTACCTAAGATTTGTAACCTTTTTTTCTTCCAGTTTCGCCATGGTTTGAAGATGCTTATCGCCAACTGGGATTGGCAGTAAGGTTTTTATTGAAACAACTATGGGTCGCTTAACATATTTGAATCTACTTAAAAATAATAACTTTTAACCATTTTCCCATTCAAAATCTTAGCGACACCTTTAATTTACCACCACTGTATTTTACAAAATAATAATGACAACAGTAACTAATGGAAATTGCCAACAATTTTCTTGGCTCACAATAAAATAAATAAGAAAAAAGAAGGAAGAAAACGAACAAGTTTCTTATACTTTTGCAATAGTTTTCTGTTTCCGCTTAATTCTACAAACAAACGTACGCGTCCATATGAATGCAGTAAATAGATGCCTTAGCAAAGGTGTTGCTATTAAAGTAAAAGTTTTGTTACCAGCAACAATAGTTTGTTGTCCAACAATACAAGCAAGCCAGCAAGCAAGCAAGCAACTTCCCAACTCAACTTAACAAATGGCTTCATTTATTTATGTCTATGGAATAAAAGAAAAATACGAAAGAAAAAGGCCTTTACATTACAACGCTGCCGCGGCAATGACTATTTCCACAACTTTCCACTTAGCAAATACAACAATTTATAGACATTTTTCCCTCAAAGAATGCAAGAAACGCCACCAAAGATATGGCAAAAAAAAAAAAAAACCGGCAACTATAGTAGAAGAGCGAAGGAAAAAGGATTGAAGTAAACGAAAGAAAAAAAAAACAACTTTGTGAATGAAATGTTTATTGTTGCATCAGTAACACAAAATCAAAAAATATTTATTATGGGTCTCCATAGTGTAAGAGATGGAGGAGTGGATTGGAGTGAAGGCTTCTTAAAAAGTCATAAAAAACGAAACCAATTTTGTTGAAACTTAGTTTCTAAACAAAAAAAGCAATAACAAAAATAAATTTTTTCTTCACAGTTTAGCATAAAATAATAAAAAGAACAACAATAACAAGAAATTGCTGCATATAAATTAATTAAATTAACATGGGAAGTGAAAAATAAATAAGAAAAAAAAAATGATGAAAAAGAAAAGCAAAAACCTAGCCAACACCTTGAATTATGTAAATTATAGAAACACTCCATTTTTAATATATTTTTCCTTCACTTGTTTATTTCACTCTTTTCATTTTTTTCTTTTTATTTTATTTTTTCTATGCTACGCTTAAAGTTTTTCTTTTCGTTTTTGCTGTACCATGTCTTGTTTTTTAGCTGTATAGTAGTCCCATTTGCATAATTTATCAATGAATGCAACGAGGTGCTCTCTTGTTTCATTATTGCTTAAGCTAATCAAGTGTTTTTAATGGATTTTAAATGTGCGACTAATGCAATTTCCTCAACTTTATTTTTTAGCTACAACAGTAGCAGAAGCAGCAGCTATACAACTGCCTGTTCACCTGCTACTGCCTGCCTTCTAACGCTGCCACTGGCACCGGTAATATCAAAGTTTTTCTTTGTAACATTCAAAGAAATGTGAAAAAACGGTTTGAAGGAAAACGACGGGGAGAAATACTGTAATTAGTCATAAAAGTACAATATGTTTATTATAAGAGTACAAAAACTATTGTATTGTGAAAGCATATATCGGGTGCTTATTTTTACAGTTACACAAGTCAAATCTTATATATTACGATGGCGGATTGATATTAAAGCTACATAAGTAGGAAGAAAACATTTTTTTTGAAACCATTCATTTCTCAACATAGTCTCCTTTTAGCTCAATACACTTAGTAAGACGATGTTCCAACTTTTTTATACCATCTGAATAATACGATTTTGGGAACTCCTCAAAATACGCATTAGTTTCGGTAATCACTTCTTCGTTTGAGATGAATCTTTTCCCTGCGAGCCATTTTTTCAAGTTTGGAATCAGGAAAAAGTCACTAGGGGCTAAATCTGGACTATAAGGTGGATGATCAACCAATTCGAAGTGGATTTCTCGTAGTTTTAGCATCGCGTCTAATGCTGTGTGAACCGGTGCGTTGTCTTCATCAACAGTTATTAATCTACGCCAAAAATCAGCAGGATTATCCTTTATCATGTCCATGTGTTGCCATCTAGCGCTTGGTAGCTTCAATGTCAATCCGCCCTCGTAGAATGAATGTGTGTTTGTGCCTAAAATTGGTCCGAATGACTCCAAAGTCATTAAAAACCAACATCCAAAGACTGTGTGGAATTGAACAAGGGGCATGATACCCCCTTTACAAAGTAAATATTGATTTTATTATGTCATGAGAATGGTTAAAGCTGCAGTTTTAGAGTTTAGTCTGATTAATTTCACGTCAATTCAAATCATGAGTCAAAGACTGAGCGAAATTAGGGAAGTGAGCGTGTTTCCTCTGATACAAACAAAATATTGATTTCTGTATATCTTGAGAAAGCCTAAAGCAAAAGCTTCTGAAATTGGTCAGAAAGCCTCCAAACCTAATACAATTCATCAAACAAAAAGAGCGCGAAGGACTTGGTTAACCCATACAAGCTAAATATTGAATTATTTATATCTTGAGAACGATTAAAGTTAAAGTTACAGTATTTCGTCCAAATAGTTTCATAGTCAATACAAATAATCAATAAAAAGTGGACGAAGTTGGACAAAATCTTGAACAATACCCATCATCAGCTAGTAACTGGGCGAGTTGGATAAGTGGGTGTGGAGCCTTCCATCCATACAACTACAGCAGAAGTGAGCAGGAAGCTCACTGGATAAAAACTATCTATATATGTATCTTATATACAAAAACGAATGTGCGTTTATTTGAAAACTCCATACAGCTAAATGACGGATTTTACAGTGTCTTTCTGGAATGTTTTTATTTGGACCAGAAGGGGAAAAAATGGTAAACAATTTAATTAGGATAGCGTTTAAAATAATAATTAAGGTGGGAGTAGCGAAGCACGATGGATTTTAGATAGTGCATAATAAAACAGGGAAATATATTTTTAAGAATGAGACGGGCTTTGTTGGATAGAAAATTTTGTGACATTAATATTTAAATAAGGATTCGGCCATGTGGCCGCCAAGGCTGGAGCGTACAAGGCGCTATCTTGAACACAAATATTCACAAACTGTTCTATTGTCTCTGGCTTATCGACGTTGACAAGTAACTTTACATAACTCCAAAGGAAATAATCTAGTGGGTTTACATCAGACGATCTTGGTGGCTAATTAAAATTGCACCGTTACGTGAAATTGCTCATTCATCAAAAATTTCCTTTGAATAAGTTAATTGTAGCGCGTTGTGTGTCATGTGGCTTCGTCCTGTTGGAACCACATTTGAGCAAGAAAAATGTCGGCTAATTCAGGTAAGAAAAGTTTTTAATAATGTCCCTATACAGTTCAATAATGACAGTAACTGACCATCAACGTTTTTGAAGAAAGTGACTCCGCCAGCCCGTAAACTGCACCAAACAGTTATTTTCTGTTTAGACAAAAGCTTGTGGATTATCCTCACGTAAAATGCGAAAATTCTGCTTGTTTACGTACCCATTCAATCAAAATTGGGATTCATCATTCAAGAGAATTTTGAATGGAAATTCAATATCAATATGAATTTATTCCTCAGCCCATTTGCCAAATTGGTGGCGCACACCATGGTTGTTTGGCTTTAATTCCTAAACAATCATTAAGCCTTCAAAGCTTTTAAGCACAGATTTTTTCGAAGAATCTTCCATAAAGTGGAAAGACACAGCCTGAGTTGTTGAGAACGGTGACGAATTGAGCGGCTACAGCTTCTTCAATGCGCACTGTTCAGAGTCTCACGGGTCCTAAATTATCAATAAGAGTAAACATGATCCGTAAATGCTCCATTGTTATTCGAATTATCGGCTCTAAAGGACGATTATGTATGCCGTAAACTAGACGAGTGCACGATAAGTATAGGTTTATCCTGCTGTAAGTTTATTCATAACGAAACGTCAAACTAAACTTAACAAAAAGCCACTATCAGCTGTTAAATTGGTTGTCAAAAAAGGCAGTGTCATCAATTCAAAGTTATGAAACAAAAAAAACAAAAAAACACCCGATACATATACTATATACTATATATGTCCCCTGCTTACAGCTTATTTCACATATCCCTTCAAACACTAAAATTAACATTTTTAGCTCGTGTGCAAAGTCTACACATTTGTATAACTGCAAGTAGTGGAACGCAGCAGCTAAGGATGTTGATTCTATTCAGTCATTTATCAACCGCTACCTACAGTGCATTCCAAAACAATTTATATCAGCAAAAGGCTAACCAAACAAAGTTGTACTCGTAAGCCTAGTTAATAAAATATATTGTAATGCAGACGTCAGATTTAGCTTTAATGGTGCATTTGGTATACCATTTCAAATTCTCACTTATTTTAAATGGATGCGGCAAATTAAAATTAATGCTCCGATGATGTGTGTCTGTTAGTCCGGTTGCGAGGTGAGGCAATCACCGATTATCTCTATCATTTGTGTACAAGTTTGTATGACAGCAAGAATGAACTGAATTTCACTAAATTTGGAAAACTGACTGAAAATTATCTTTGTTATACATTTTTCTTAACCATCTATGATAGCTTTACTTTTTATTTTTGCATTCGATAGAAGGAGTCTTTACTAGGCCATTTCTATTTTCAAACTTAAATAAAAAATTATGGCGCTGCAGCTTCGACGTGTGGACCGTATGTGATATGTTCACTAATCCATGAACCTGGAGCATAAAATAGGCTGAAATTGTTTAAATTGGCTTTGGCGCAGCTGCGGCTTGTGGCTTATCTGCATAGATCTACGACTTTGGGGTGGCGTGGAGTAGTGGTTAGAGTGCACGCACAACAACACAAACGAACCAGGTTCGAGCTCCAGTATAGGACATGACGAAGAAAAATTTAATTGTTGTTTCGACAACTCCATCTAAAAAGTAAATAAGAAGCCCGCATACATCTGGCGATGATGAAAAACATTAGACGAATAATCAGGAGCAACACGCCACCTACTAGGATAAAATTACAACGACAACCCAAAATCGACACATAACAATGCATTTTTCGGAATACATTGGATTGATAAAGATAAGGATCGAATTTCAACTGCGTCAGTACTGAAGGTAAATAGAACGACTTCTCTATGGTCGTTTACCTTCAGGTATGAATTTTGCATGGGCAAAGAAATACAAGTCAGAACTAAAAATTCTCCTTGTTATGGTCTAGGAAAGGTCGAGTTGTTGTGAGAGACTCGAAATAGATTGCCTCAAATTCTCCTGTACACTCTCAGCTACAGCGGCATATCTTGTGTTTTGTCATCGTTCATTGTTTACTGATCCAGTGGACTCAAATTTATCCACTACACTAAGATTAGATTGTAAAATAGGCGAACAAGACCAACGTTGCTTGAACAGTTATGGTCTAGGAAAGATCGAGTTGTTGTGAGAGACTCGAAATAGATTGCCTCAAATTCTCCTGTACACTCTCAGCGACAGCGGCATATCTTGTGTTTTGTCATCGTTCATTGTTTACTGATCCAGTGGACTCAAATTTATCCACTACACTAAGATTAGATTGTAAAATAGGCGAACAAGACCAACGTTGCTTGAACAGAACACCCATTTTTATAAAATATTTTTATGATTTGCATGTGCTGTTAAACGGTATATCCTTCCAGAGTGATTTGGCAAAAAAAACTGAATAAACGGCAGCCAATTCGATAGGTGTAACTTGAACTATATGGCTGGCGGAAGTCTTTAATAGAATACACGTTGCAAATAAAGTAAAATTCACTTTTTCAATTTTACTTGCTAAAGCGTCACGGTATTTTAATTCAATCCTTACTTTTCTATATATTTTATTCTGCAGTAGTTTCTTTTCTCAACATCTTTAATACTGTTGTTGTTGTTGCCGGTATTTAGAGTTGTTGTATTTATTATACCATTCTAAAGAATTTTTAAGTAGTACGAGTCGAGTAGTTTTACTTTGAAACTTATAAACATAAATTTCACAAACAGCTCGACTTTGTTGAGAAGCTTTAACACTCTGCTAACTCTTCTTGTACTCATTTTGTATTCTGTTGTAGTTAGAAAAGTAAAACAGGGAAATAATGCATTGTAATGCATAGATGCGTAAATGCGAAAGAGGTTGTATTCAACACACATATACACCTACACACACATACAGAAGGAACATGCTTTATAATAATAAACGGCAACAGGATGTGTATAAGGAAACATAACATTAAGCTTAACTTAAGCTTATCGGCAACAAACGGGAGCTGAGGGGGCTACGTTGCATAAAGTAAAAGCTTTCGTTAGTCGAAAGATCTATTGGTTGTTAAATGTTTTTTCCATTTTATTTCCTAAATCATTTACTTAACCTTAAACATGTTATAACTAAGTAGAAAAGAATGTGTGTGTATGCATGTGTGCATGTTGGAGAGAAAATATAAAAATTATTGCCTTATAAGACCATTGAAAAGAAAATGTGGCAAGAACCTGCTTTGAAATCTTTATTAGATGAATTGTGTTGGATTATTTTTCTTGCTAGCACTTGTGTTTATATAAGTATTGTGTTGCGAAGAAAATTGATTTTATAAGATTTATTTAAGTGAATAATAAATAAACTTTTAATTTGAAATTATAATTTTGATTTAACCAGTAGTTAAGGAGCTAAAATTGAAGTGAAAATTAAATGCTGTTTGTGATCGGCATACAAAACCACACTACTTCCCTTTGCTACTATTGAACCTTGTCCTATGGTATGTTTTTGACAGCTATTGTAATAGACAGCCCCTTTAATTCTTCCTAAAAAGCAACAAAGTTAGTTTTTACAAAATTTTTGAATTCACTGAAATAATAAAAAATTTTTCAACGAGTACTTTGTTTTTCAAAACAAAAAAAAACGTCATTCAAATTTTTATTGTTCTTGAAGGAGAAGGGGGTTTGGAAATTATAACTTAAAACTTATATCAGTCGGATACTATGCGTACAGATAGGGAATATTTTATTGAAACTTTCAATTACGTTAAAACGATTGGCTGATTTCGTTTATTACAACACGGATTTGGTTTTAAAGGCTATCGCCGATTTGATAGGCAGTGTTCTTTAAAATAATCCCACAAAAAATAGTCGCGTGGTAATAAGTCTCATAAATTTGGTAAAATTATGCAAAAGGGATATAGATAGACAATATTTTTTATCAAACTTCATTAATCAAGATATGGAGTTTGAGTTTGAAAAAAATTTTACAAAAACTAATCACCGTACCAACAGTCACTCGTAATGGGTGCATGGACTGTAAGACCAAGTTTGGGTTTTCTCAGCCCCACACATACGGCAATTTTGCTTATTAACGTACCCACCAAGATGAAAAGGAGCTTCATCCGAAAAAATGATTCTAAATGATGATTAATTTCCAATAAATCCCAACGCTGCTCAAATTAAATCGATTATTTTCTTTCAGTGGAGATAATAAGCTGGATTTTGTAACAGAATAGAATGACATGTATGTATATCCAGATTCTAAATAATCACTGGTTCAAATTAAACCGCTAGATATTCCACCCGATATTTAGAATGTCTATTGGTGGAAGAAGAACAGGACGCCTTAGAAGACGATAGCTAGATAAAGTAGAAGCTTATTTAGAGAGCGAGAATAAGAAATTGGAAGGAAATTGCCTTGGAAAGAGAAAGATGGAGAGAAAAATAAATGGTCCATTAGGGACTGTGATGCTGAGAAGGTGTCGTCTAGTTTAAAGGTTAGCAAGTTTCCTAAACAGATATGATATTGCCCTACAGATCGCAAATAAACGAGCCTTTTAGGATGGAAAACCAGCATTGGTCTTGAAGAAGTGCTTTTTCATCTTGATAACGTAACACCATTTCCGTAAAAAGCGTGAGGCTAGCAATTTTGAACACTACTGCCCAATAGCAGTTATTTAGCATTCTATAAAATTGTGGAGAGTATGATTAGCATATTTGCCTTGTTTCAGTTTCCTTGTAATCAGTTTTTTTTTTTTTTTTGTCTTCCACCAAAGCAGGTGATCGGCCTACTGTATCAGATCTAGGATAGATTTTCTTTCTGAAATTTGCCGTTACCTAGCGACAACGCCGTCTGTGTATAGTGGTGTGTGTTTGGTGATAGAAGTTTGATAAAGTTTGGCACAGAATGCTCATAACGTAACTTTTCGTTTGGGTATCGATTTATATCGAACCTTTTCAGTGAACGCACTAATTATTCTGTCACGATATAAATTCAAATTAAACCCTAAGTGCTGGCCTTAGTAAAAAAATTAAATATTTTCTTTCTGCTTAAATTTCTTTACCTCTCATTGCATTATTAACTCTAATTTCTACGCTTGACTCTTGTTGAGACTTTCAAGCCTTTTGTAATACAAACGCTTAAAAGATTGAATAATTCAATTACAGTATTTATGCACAGAATAAAATACTAAAAAAAGGGAAATAAAATATGTGTTTATACACATATACAGTGGCTTACATTGAAAGTCGTCAACTCATTACAATAAATTTATATGGATGCATATCAATAAATTAAACCAAAAATTTTTAATTTTTTTTTAGTTACATAAACTCCTTATTCGGTAACAACAACACAGGAAAAATAAATTTCCAAATAAAATTTCCGTTAAATATTATAAAAAAAACTAAAGTGTAGGATTAGCTTGAACGTCGAGTGTAAATTAGTGTTACGTTTTAATATTTTGAAAACATTTGATTTCTTTTAAATTACGTTAAATAAAATTAATAACACGAATTTGTTGTTTTACACAGTCCTTTTTATTTCCACATTTTTACTTCATACAGTAACTATTTTGACTTCTACTTAATACACAAATTACTCAACCCTTTTATTAACGCCTAAGCACGACTTTACTTATTGACTATTAAATTACAACTGACTCACGTAGGCAAAGCTGCGTTCCTTATATACCTGAATGCCATCAGTTTGAATATTCTAGTAAAGTCTAAAACTATCTATTTAGATAATTAATTCAGCCACTTTATTGCCTAAAAATTGGATTTGTAACACCATGTTAATAACAGAGTAATTAGGCAGTGAGAGAGTGATCGTAGCGCTGACACAAGCCAATAGAATAACTTCAATAAAAAGGATTATAGCATTTATACATGATGTTAACAATTAGCCAGAATCGACAACAACAAACATTATTAGCAGAGATAAAGTAAATAAAAATAACACGGCAACAGCAAAAACAAACTAACAGCAAATAAAACAAGTAACAGACAATAAACAAGCAACAACAAATACTAAAAGCTGAAAGAGGTAGATGTTTACAAACGAATGGCTACAAAAGAGCTAAAAAGAAATTAAAAGAAAGGAATATAATCTACCTGAAATATCGAGAGTTACGAGAGCTTTCGATGTATTGTTTACTCGGCCATATAAAAAGCACATCATTGCGAACAGTAATCAGTTTTAAGTAAAGTTAACTCAGCGAACGAGTCTGGTTGGTTTGAAGTCAACGTAGGGAGTTTAGAGTGGTTTATCTCTGATCGAAGAGAGTTTAAGTTGTGATCGAACCTAAGTTAAAACTACGAGTAATTGTTGTTGTTTACAAACTTGTAAACAGACAGAATAATTAAGAATAGAAAATTGTTACTACTTGTGAAAAGGTTACAAGCAGTGGTGCACAAAATTGTGTTGAATAAAGGATTTTAATTAAAAAGTTTTATTTTATTTTAACTACGAACTCATAAAAAAACGTTTTTAAGAAGGTAAAAACGTAACAATATGAAGCATATAAACGCTTTTGAATTGACTGTTATTTTTACTGGATTTTCGTTTGTTATCTTAATGCAATCAATGAATTATATATTTACGTTATTGGCAGTGAAAAGTAGTATTAGGGAGAGAGACGAAAAAGTTTGAATATCAGTTTCTATATGAATTTGTTTTTTCCTTTACCATTTTGTTTAGCTTTTCCAATATTTGTTTAATTTTTTTTCTTAATTTTATTACATCAATACATTGTGTACGTCGAAATGCATATTTTTTAAGCATTTCAAAGGCATAACAATAAATCTAAGGCTTTAAATATTTTTCTTAAATCTAAAAATATATAGATATACATATGTGTATATATATATATGTATATATATATATATATATATATATATATATATATATATACATATATATTTTTTGGTAAACATTTATGTTTTCCCATAAATTGCTCATGTGTGGCTTTTTTTGTCAAATATTTACTTTTATTTTCTGTTGAAAAATATTTTTGCAAAACGCAAAAGGAAAAAATTTCGTTCAGCAAATTGAAAGATTCTGTTTTATTTTTTAAAAATTTTGCAATTTTCTAAATAAATAAAGAAAAATAATTTTTTGATATAAAAAACAGAAAATGGTATGAATAACGAGGTTTTGGATTTAAATTGCTTTAAGTCACTTAAATCTTTAATATTCTACGATAAGAGTATTGTTCGTTGTCTTTTCAAATTTAAGAATGAATTTTTAAATTTTGCCATAAATTAACAAGAAATTTCTTTCCAACTGGAGCATGTTGGAATAATACGACAGTTTTGACAATTTATTGAATCTAAATTTTATTAAATTCAATCCGAAAATTACACTAAAATTTATTAAACTCTTTTAAAGATCGTCCCATATGAAGTTTTTTAACGCGTCGAATTAGTTAAGCACTTGTTAAGATCCGCCGAGGGGCTAAAATCAGGTAGCTGTAGTTTCAATAAAAATTGCAGAGGAAAGTTATTTAATCAATATAAAGTAGCATTACAACCACTGCGGTTAGTTACAGAAGATGGACTTACTGAGAAAGCAAGGTGTACTATGGTGCACTTCAACATAGCCCAGCTACACCGCGTGAAAGACTCTATTCAACACAAAAAACTCCATCCACAAGGCCAAAATAAACTCCTTCACGAGAATACCAGTCGTCAAAGCCGAGCACCAAGAGCTCAGCATCCTCCGTATTCTTCAGATCTTGCACCGGGTGAATGGCGGAATGGCATCGGCAAATTGATCGAGAGATGAGATGAGGTCGTAAGAAAAGGTTATCAACTGTGCTGTTAGGTTTGAACCATTTTGTTCAATTTTGTTCTTGGTTTTACTAGGGACCACTTAAACCTATCAACTTAAAACGTAAGCTCAGATTTAGTGTTCAATGATGTAAATAAAAAAACAAAATAAAAAACTTACAAGTCTTAAGTCCAGGACCATTTTGTTCATTCATATTTATTGATCTATTTTTATGAATTAGGCTTTAAGAACAAGTGCAACAATCAAGTTTTCTCAGCAAATGAAGAGCAAATTTTTTATGTTTAATATTATAAACACATACATATGAAGCGCTTACTACCGCACTTAGACTTGCAGCAACTACAGGTCACTCATTTCCAAGCAAATAATATATTTGGTAGACCGCTCGCAGATGCTGCACAATGAAACTAATGTAGCAATTTCATTGAAAGGAAATATTCATGTGTATAAAGGAACATTTTTAAATATATAACCATACTGAAGGAATAAAGTTTTTTTTTAGAACTGTGGCGATGTATGATGTATGATAGCTTCCACTCAATAAGCTATTTTTCAAATTCAAAAGATGAAAAAAAGCTTTCAGATATTGATATTTTGACCTTCCAAACCTTCAGTGAGATCCAAAACAACCATTTTTTTTGCAATCGTTTATTTATTTTCAATTTAAATATTCTACACATATCCTTAATTTGAATCGACAGACAGTCAAAATTTTTGGCCACACTTCGCTCCCCCCCACTCGAAATCTACGTAATATAATTCTTACAGTTTACAGAATTTGAATTGCTTTTCTTAACAAACAGGCTTAGTTAGAAAATCGGCAACTTGATCTTTAGCTGATACTTTGCGAAGTGAAACATGATTTGATCTAACTTTTCACGAATATAATGATGTCGAATATCAATATATTTCGTTCTTGTATGATGTAGTTCACTCGATGCTAACTGAATTGCTCCTTGGTTATCACAATAGATTTTAGTAAGTATGTGATCATAAAATTCAATATTCAATTATTTCTCAGCTTCTATTGTACATAGCGCAATGGTTGGTTGTCGTTTACTGCTCCAAAATATTTCTACACTTTGTAATAAATTAACAGAAGTGACTGATCTTCAATTAGAATCTGCGTAAGAAACAATATTATAATCACAAGCAAAATAAAAATGTAGCTTGAAATTAACAGTCCGTTTTAAGTAACGAAAAATACGTTTAAGAGCTTTCCAATGAACTCTTGAAGGATTGTCATTAAATTTACTTAAAAAATTTACAGATCGACGAATATCCGGTCGAGTGCATTGTGTAGCAAATAGCAAACCACCAATTGCCTATTGATATGGTACGTTTTTCTTGGTTTCATCTTGTCCTACGTTTTTTGTTATTTTTTGATGAATATCCATTGGTGTTGAAATCAGATTACAGTTTTCCATTCCGAATCCTTTCAGCATATTACCAATAGACTCCTCTTGATATATAGATACATATTCCTTTGTTATGTTGATTCGCAATCTCAAACAATATTTTGCTTCTCCTAAAAACTTTATTTGGAAATGAAAGCATGCTGCCGTTTACTTAAGGAGCCATAAATGTAATTTTGTTACCTTCAATATGATAATGAATACAGGGATCAAGTTCTAAATGTTTCACACCAAACCTTTGCAAAGCTTCGTTCAATTTATTATTCCAGACATTGCTAGCTTGTTTAAGTTCATATAAAGATTTCCTAAGTTTTAAGACACATCCACTTGCTAGCTTGACAACTGATGGCGGTTCAACATAAACATTTTTAACAAAATCCCTTTGCAAGAAAGCTGTAACTTCATCCATCTGCTCTATTTTTAAACAATGTTTTGCATTAGGAGCCATTAAATAACATATAGACGTATAACGCACAACAAGGGAAAATATCTCTTCATAATTCCTCTTTTTTGCGTACGTAAACACTAACATACATATATTGACAATCGATTTTTACCTATACACAAACTGTCAATTACATTGTTAAAAGTAGCTGCTTATCTTTATTTTGAACAGAAATGAAATAAGATATTAACCTTTTTATTTAAGAATAAGTAATTTTTTTAATGTTTATTATTAACATATTTCAGGAGGCACTAGAGATTACATATTTTTATTAACAAATAAGTACCAAAAAACTAATACTAAATCAAAACTCAGTTCATATTAAAGGAAATAAACTAAATTATCTAGTTTATAATGGAAATCGACTCGCTTTTAAATGAAATGGAAAATTCAAAATGAGTGAATTAACTGAAGGTGTGATATAAATCTAATCGATTTCATTTTTTATATTTATTTTATTTCAACGCATTTCATACTAAAATACCAACTTTTTATTTATTTGTTTATTTAAAATTCTAAATTTCATACATACGTGCGACAAATCTTTTAACTAAGAAACTATTAAATATTAAAAAAATAGAAACTCATCATTCTGAATTTCTGTGTTTTCTAAGATGATGATGATTATAGTTGCAATATCTGGAGTCTGAAATCACAAATGAAATCCGCAAATTGATCGTCGGCTGGTGTGTCGGTGAAGAAGCATCCAAAAAGGGCCACTCAATGTTTTGGCATCCAAGTTGTTAAAATGACTCGCATGTACAGTGTGAAGCATCAACAGTATATTGCGCCTTTTTAAAATCTTCTAAAGCTCCTTATATGTCTGCAATTTGGTCCTGAAATAATTTCCATTTTATAATCGCCTCAGCTGCTGGAATTTAAAGGTACGTCTTCTCTACTTCGGAATTTGTTTTTTCAAGTGTAGTGCCAACTAATGTAACATTAAAAGTCTGTTCGCCATCAGACATCAGTGCCTCTATTGGATTCAGTATGCTGGTTTATATTGGTATCTCTGACTGCCCTACGTATCCGCTGTCTTCGATCAAAAATTATGTTTTTGGAAAGTACGAGGGGTACTATTTTTATTTCGGGAATAGCAAATAATAACATATATTTTTAAATGAAAATGGCTTTATTGTTTTTCAATATATTCACCTTGATGATCAATACACTTTTGCATTCGTTCAAATCATTTCTCAAAGCAATTTTTTCATTACTCTTGAGACATCTCCAAAAGATGTTTGACATACGGGAACAAGAAAAAGTCTTTGTATGTCAAATCAGGACTGTACGTAGGATGATAAATTAATTCTAAGTTTTGACTGCTCAAAAATTCACGTGTTTGACGAGATGTGTGAGAGCTAGCATTGTCATGATAGAGAATGACTCTTCTTCGGCGGTTGGTTCAACGAATTTCTCCGAAGACTTCCGTCAAACAAATGGGCGTGCACCACTCAGAATTGACCGTCCTACGTTGTTCAAGCGTAACAGTGGCCATATCACCCATTCGGCGGAAGAAACTGGCGACCATTTGCTTCGATAAGCTCTTTCCACCAACAATTTTTTTATTTTTTTGATTTAATTCGTCTTGGAATACGCGCACTGTCAATTGCTTTTTTGTTTCCGGCCCATTCGCATATATCCATGATTCGTAACCTGTCACGATTTCATACACGTCTTTTGAAACACCATGGTCGAACTTTTCAATCAACGCGAGCCTTTTTTGAAGCGATTGATAAATTATGGGTGTTATAAGTGTTCATGCACAATCGCATGTATTTAAGTGGATACTTTTATCTCACAATATATCTCATAATATATATATTTTTTTCAACTAGTGCTTATTTCGTGAATGGTAACCCTTAGCTCATGTCTGATTTGACAGATAATTAGTTTTATCCTTCCGCTGAACGAATATGGTTGTGTATACGCTTGAACAACGCTACGAAATATTGCGACATTACTTTGAAAATCATGGTAATGTTGCAGAATGTGTGCGATGTGTTCAGATGAAGGTCATTTGATCTTGGCGGGTATGTAAACAAGCAAAATTGTCGCATTTGGGACACAGAAAACTCGCACGCATATATTAAAAAGCCAATACACTCAAGACGAGTCAATTTTTGGTGCGGATTTTGGTCCAGAGGCATAATTGGGACATTTTTCTTCGAAAATGAGCAAGGAGAGGCGACCGTTATAGGGTCATTTTGAACGAATTTTTGTTCACAAAAATTGAAGAAGAGGATATTAGCAACATTTGGTTTCAACAGGACGGCGCTACGTGTCACACAGACCAAGCTACACTCGATGTATTGCGCCCTGTTTTTGCATTATCAGCCGCAGAGCTGATGTCGTTTCGCCACCTCGGAGCTGCGATTTGGCACCGTTGGACTATTATTTGTAGGGTGCCGTCAAAGATAAGTGTTACGCCAACAAGTCAGAGGTAATTGACGCTTTAAAGCACAATATTCGTGAAGCCATTGTTGAAATACAGCTGCACACAATCGATAATGTATAGGCTACTGCATGGCCAGCCTAGGCAGCCATTTGAATGAAGTTATTTTCCGTTATTAACCGGAATGATTGTACTTTCAAATAAAAAAAGAAATTTGAGAAAATATTCAGTAGTTTTTTTTATAGCATTTAAAAAAAATAATTATTTATATTATTTTTTATTACAGCACAATCTTACATTATCAGTTCACGCACTGCATTGATGTTTTGTGGCCCAACAACCGATTTTGGATGACCATTATGTGACCCCGATTGAATTCACTATACCAGCGATATACTGCTGTTTTTGATGGTGCTTTATCCCCATACAAAGAACTGAGTTAATCGACACTTTCTTGTTATGATAATCCACGTCGAAAGTTGTGAAAACTTATCCAACAAAAACCATTTCTTGAAATTTATATTTTTTGGCCAAATTGATTTTCTAAATCACTGTAAACAAAACAAATAGCACTTGTACATCAAAACGTTGTGAGTACGTTTATGCTAAAAAATGTTAAACTTTATTTTAGTGTTGCCAAATTTTTGGCTATTGACGTTAGTGTTGCCAGCTCCCGAAATATAAATAGTACCCCTCATATAACAACACATCAATTGCCAAAAAAAAAAAAAAATTAATTTCTAAAGCATCTTGTACCAAAGCGTTTTCTTTCTTTGTTTTTCTTTAATTGCTCGGAATAGAGTTAAGTTTCTTGGGCACCTTTGTAATTTTAAATTGATATACTTGAAGTTTAATAATTTTTCCACAATTAATGTTTTACTTTTCGTACAACAGTTTTTAAAATGACTCAGCGATATCAGTTTTCTTCAGCTTATAGCTCAAAATTAAGCATATGGTATACAAATTTCTACCATGATATGTTTATACACCTTGAGGATTTCAGGAAAAGAATGCAAAGCGATCACTGATTTGAAAAATCTGCAGTAGTGAATCAGGAACGAATTGTGTTGTGAATAAAAATAAAATAAAGAGTTTCGACAATTATTTGCATTTTTTACGAAAGGAATTTTCAGCGATCTGTGAGCAATGACTCTACTTAAAATTTTTGTTCATATTTTTAAGACTCAGTAACATTTTGAAGAAATTTCTTTCAAAAAAATTGCTTTTTTTTTCATTTCACCAATTATTGCATGCATATTCGATTTGAAATCAGATTAGTTTGTGTTGAAATTTTCATAGAAGGAAATGGAATATGAAATCAAATCGACTTAAAACAAAACCGATTTGAAAACGAATCTTAAGTTGATATCACAAATTTTTTCGATTTTAAGTCGATTTTCTTTCGTTTGCGATTTCCATCACATAATATAGAAATGTATATATTCATTATTTAAACGCATTTACTGCACGCTTCTTTTGTGAGTTCTCCATACCCTCTATTCACATTTCATAAATATTAAATTTGTAATTTTATGATTTTAATAAGCTTTCATTTGCTTTAAGTCATCAAATTTATTTTTTAAGCTCATTTTCGTTAAATAATAAGTTGAATATTCGATTTTAGTCGAAACGACTAAGGTTATGGGTCTAGGCTTATTAATTGACTGAAGTTGAAGTGCTGCCAGATTCACTTCACCAATAGAATCTACGTAGTCACGTGACCAGTCAACCCTCTTTTTCATGTTCTCTTTGAGAGAGGACCAGCATTTACCAAATCAAATTTAGTATGCATATGATCGGATAGGGATACATCGTCCGACATATGCCAGTCCTCTATAAGATTGGACGTGTATGTATCACACAATGTGATATCCAATACATCCCACTTTAATACTTTATTAAGCGTAGGCCTGTTGCCCAGTTAGTTCCTTAACGCCTGCCTGGCAAATCGCTCACTGAAAACCACTAAGTCCCTAGTGATGAACTCTGTAATGCGAATGAAGAACTCCGTAAATGGTATTTACCATAATAACCACACGGGGTCTTTCCCCAGGTGCGTAGATCAACTTACGTGACTTGTCTAGAAGTCCTCTGACCTTTTCACCAAAACCCCATGGCTCCTGCTTGAGACGTAGGCTGATGTTATCGTTAGCAAACATATGAATAAAAATACACGATGCACATTTCGCTTTATGTAGTTTTGATTGAAGCACTCTGATGGTATCCGTCAGCTTTACTTATTGGAAAGCACCGCTGTCGCCTTCTTCCTTCTTGCTTGGCACACGTGACTATACTTTGGCGCTTTAACCTTCTTTGAGTAGCCTGGGGTATTACTTTCTACTCTCTTCGTCTACTCGGGGTCATCTCTTTACCGGCACCCTCGTAATACAATTCCTTGGCTGCGTCCTTCGAGCAGCTGGGCTTATCGGCATTCAGTTGAACATCTTTGGCAGCCATCTCTGCGTTTACACTAAATACCTCTGATCCCTCATATTTCTCAGGCTTTACGAGACGTGAGATTAGGTGGAGAGCACCAAACCTATATAAGATACTACGCTTAAAGACGCTGTGCCGACCGAGCGTAGTATGTCTAAAATTAGTATATTAAATGGTATAAAAAAAATAAAAATGAAATAGTATTCGCGTCTTTAACAAAAACATGTCTTTGTGATATTTTTTTAAGTCTAGCAGTAATTACTTGGGGACTTTACAGCAGACTGGAGGACCATGACTTTGCTGATGACATCTGTATTCTATCGCACAGGCATTGTGACATGCAGGCGAAACTAAGTGATGTAGAGGCAGAGGTATAGACAGTGAGATTTAAACAGATACAGATGAATGAAATTTATTTTCCATTGTTTGGATTGTGAAAGGAATTAACATTTTGTACGTCGAAACATTTTTCTGCAGAAATCTCTTCTGGCACTTCTTATTGCTTTAGCACTTAAAACAAAAATACATAGTTCCATTCATATACATACATGCATTATATTAATACCAAGTCTTTCAAATACCTTCCGATAAACTCAAATTATTTTTTATATTTCTATTCTAACCATAATAAATTTCAATTAACACCTGCCAAATTATATTTGAAGTCAATTTCAGTTTCTAACACAGTCATCACCACTTACTATTTTATGTCATTAAAAAATATTTTCTCTCCAGCACACCCTTTCTAATTTTCGCTCTTAATAAAAATGTCACATTTAATTCATGCCAATTTCAGGTATATATCGTTATTAATTTTGTAAATTGCATTAACTGTGTAATTTAATAATTTTTATGTTTTTGTTAGTTTTTCATTTCCATTTTTTTCTATAAAAATTTTTTAATTACTCCCATAAATTTTTTCATTTTAACCATTTTTGCATTTCTTTCCCCTGCACTGAACCTACATATACGTACACACAGCGCTTATTTATTGGTTAGGGAAAGTTGTACTTTCGTGGATTATGAATATGAACTTTAATAAAAATCGAAGAAGTTAAAAAACAATTCACAGACTCGTACGAATTGCTTATGAACATCGCCAAAAAAATTTAAGATGAGCTCATATGATTACAGTCATAATTGACAATTGTAGTGAGAATATGTACTTCATATGCTTGAATTCATGTAAAATATTATGAACCCGCTCAGTTGACGTGGCTCTAGGCAGCCGCCCAAAGTAATTTTTCTCTCTGATCTTCTAAAATTATTGCTTCGATTTTAGTGACTATTTCTGATGTGACGACCACCTTATCAAAACGTTTGGCTTTATTTTTATCAATTTCGGCTGTGGTTGTTTTTATCCGCATCTACGTTTCTATGAAAAAATTCACCGATGGTTGGATAAGCAACCTGCGGAATTTTGCACGTCATTTAATCTCTGATTCACTGTTTTCAAAAAGCTTTTGACAAATTAAACGAAACCATTATTAAGCATGCAACTAGAAATAAAAATTTTCTTTGAATGGCCATATATTCCATTAATTGCCCTAAGCTGACCGCCGACTGCCGAGTAAAAGATGGCAAAAATGCTCAGATGATAAGCCAAAAAGCTGAAGTGTGACAGAGCTGAGTCATATCAACTGAGCACCATTTTGAGAAAACCACTTCCGATAGCAAATGAATAACATGGAGAATTCATGAACGACAATAAAATGGATACGCAGATAATACCTGTATTTTGGCCCACAGATTCTTAGACCTTACATTATTTCTGAGCAATATATCGAAAGCAGCCGTGGTAGCGGGCCTAAAAAAAATACTGACAGAACACACCGTGCTAATGCGACAAATTAAGAGTTATGCGGAATTAATAACATTGACATTCAATATATAGCATGTTTTATAGAGGTTTAGAACTTTAAGTTGGCATTACTTTTCAAGATGGCGACCGATTTAACAGCTGTCAAGTGATTTATTCTCATTTTGATTTGGCAATTCATCGTACATAGATTTACGCCTGAACAACGCTTGCAAATAGTGCAGTTTTCATTTTTCATAAGTGAATTTTTTTTTCAATTTTCACACAGCTCGTGCCACAATAGATTTATTTAAGGACACGTTTGGTGACCGCCTAATTTCACGTTTTGGACCTGTGAATTTGCCTCCAAGATCTTGTGATTTAAGACCGCTAGACTACTTTCTGTGGGGCTATGTAAAGTAAAGCCACAAACGCTTGACCATTTGGAAGGCAACAGTCGCCGTGTTATTGCCGATATACGGCAACAAATGTTGGAAAAAATCATCGAAAATTGGACGTCCAGATTGGACTACATTCGCGCCAGCCGTGACGGTCATATGTCAGAAATCATATTTAAAATGTAATGCCACAAATTATCTTTCGGATAAATAAAATTCATGTCAATCCGAATCATGTCATCGTTGTTTTATTGCAACTTTAAGTTCTATACCTCTATAAAAATACCCTATATCAACCAATTTTCAAAAATGAAGGGTATAGTAAGGATAATCGCTTACAAAAGGTTTGATAGACGTTTGAAGATTACGGACTTTTTACCAATTCTTTTGTGGACTGTTTCAACTGTTTTGGACATAATCATCTTATTGTCATGGATCCACAACCAAAATTGGGACGGCGCATAGCGGGTGAAAATCGTTTTTCATTGGCCAAAATTCTGTAAATTTTAAACCGATGAAGATATTTTAGTAATTATTTTTTTAATGGACAGATTATAAGTTTATCTTTATTCCGTTTCAATTAGCTTCATTAATATTAATTGAGTATTTATTAAGGAACTCAAGGTCATAGTTGAAACTTTGGTTTGGTTTAAATATAGATCCCTAGGTGACACTACCACTTAAATAAACAAGTTATTCTAAGATCAATAGAAATATAGTCCTATTAATTGCAACATTTTTCGTGGATATATCTCGGAGTTTTGATCAGTAAACAGGTGAATGTTAGCATCAAGTAAAAGTTATAGCGAAGACCTTTCATTTAGAGTGTAAAATGTTTGGATCTGCTGACACATTGTGGACCGGAATTGATAAAAGTGATTTCTTGAATAGATCTTTGTTTACAAAATTGCCATTACAACTAGCAGGTAAACCAAATTTCCGTCATATATAACACTTTTTACACAATCGAATGAGCTTTAATTTGGTATATCAATTGTCGATGTAACAAATCAAATGTCGGAGATATAGTAAGTCATATATGGAACTTGTATATTTTCCTATAAAATGGTCTGTTATATATATACATACATATGTATGTTGAACCAATTATATTTTAATACTTTTTTTTAATGGACAGGTAATATGTTGGTATCTACAATTATTAATCATTTGATACGAATATTGGTTGCAAATATTCCAAATACTGTTCTGAATTATTTCTGTCCTGTAGTAGTTTTTTCCTTCTTCATCTAAGTCCTGATGTTTCACTTTCCATTGATGTCGAATATTAAAAACGAATTAATCTGACATTGCCAATAATATATTACATAGATCTTTATTTGCGAGATTTCTTGAAATTTTTCGGGTGTTGTGCTCTCTATAAAATCTGTAATCCGTTTTCTCGTTTTCCTTAACTACCTCCATAGATCTTCAAGTGGCATCAAATGATATTTAATAACCTCTTCTCAATTATAAACGATTGTGGATTGTTAGGGCATATTTCTTCACAAGTATTTCGCAGTTGCCTAGCATAAGCTCCAAACTACGTAGAGCTAATTTTTTGGTTGCACACAACTGCTTGTAGAATTATTTTAAATCTCAAAATAAGATTTAAATCAACTTCTGTTATTTCAGTTGCTACTTCTGGATCTAAAAGAATATTCTCGCGGTATTTTAATATAATCTACAACGTATTCCCCATTTTTGTTTCTTAAATAGTCTTCGACCAATTCTATAGAACTGAAAGTCTCCATGGTTTTAAAATAAATATTGTTTTTTCGACTGCTATTGCTGAAGTATATTTTAGCAATTGAGTTCATATTCAAATGTCACTTTCTTATAAGCTTTTCTATTATATATAGTGTATTTGTAAGCAAATGCATTACTGGCAGTAGCAAAAATAATGGCTATCTGCTGTTAACTATGAAATACCTAAAGCACAAATTTAACGCAACTTTAGAATTTTCTATAGTAAATTCATTGAAATGAAAAAATTTTTCTACAGCCGGCAAAATACGGCAGCAAAAGTATACATAGTGTAAAAGGGTACACTTTCACCTATCGCTAGGCGCTTTACTTTTCTTTTTACCTTTTGTTTTTGGTCTGTATAAGTTATAAGTTGAAATTAAGTTATAAGTTGAAATTAAGTTGAAATTTGACAAAAATATCTTCGAACGCACCTTATATTAATGCTAGGGCTGTAACGACCTTCAATTATTTAAAGATAACAATCTTACTAACTTAGCAAAAAAAAAGAGTGGACCATTATCGATGATAGCTTGCGAGATATAACCATTTCTTTTTCATAAAAAAACAAAAGAATAAATTTTTTTAATAAAAAAAACAGATGTGTTTAGCAGCTTGCCACACCCATAGTTAGCAATAGTTTGACCTGATTTTTTGTCTACCTTATTTCGGATATATTAACTAGCAAATAGAATTTGGACTTTTGGCCAGTGATATCAAATTTTCAGCCACTGTGTGGCGGAATTCTTGATGAAGGTGACTAAAATTAATCCACGTAAATGCGTGGCAAAGAATTTTGTTGCTGAAAATCAGAAAGAAGTTTGCTTCTTTGGAAGAATTCATGCAATAATTGCGTAAATCTATGTCTGTGATCTTAGTCACTAATCTTCCAGTAATTGCAGAAAAATTTGAATAAGAGACGGCGGTTATAACTTTTTAAAATGATAATGAAAGCAATTCGCCGAAAGAGACCAGAATTATGGGCAGAAATCTCGTGGATTTTGCACCATGATAACGCATCGTCGCACAGTGCTATCATTATTCAAAATTTTTAACGACAAATGCAAAAAAATATCATTCAACAGCCACCGAATTTATCTGATTTGACTCCCTGTGACTTCTGTTCTATCCCATCGAATTAAAAAACGATAACGGAGAACGCTGAAACGCCGAGAGGAAATGTTAGAAATATCACGGGAAGTACTGATGGACATACTGAATACCGTTTATAAAAAATGCTTCGAGGATTGGATCAAGCACTCGCCTAAGTGTGTTGTAATCGATGGGCATTATTTTGAAGGGGACAATATAGATTTAAATGAATAAACTTGTATTTTTAATTTTCTGAATAAATTCCTGGAACTTTTTGATCAAGGTGGTATGTCGCAAGGTATGGAGTTTTTGTTGTGCTGATATTTGCTAATATTAGTCAAACACTAGAACACTTGCTGGAGTGACTATAGATAACTGCAGCAATGATGCACTGCAAGTAATTGCACAGAAAATACAAAATCGGAGTTACCAAACTGTTTCCTGATACGGTATTTCATATAACGTGTCTTCTAATAGGCACATCCAAACTTTGATAGCGTTTATATTGTTGAAGCGTCATCTGTCGAATTGGCGCACAATTATCCTTATTATTTTGCCAAACCAGTGAGAAAGGTTACAGCATTTAACAACAAGCGCAAAAGAAAAAATTGTTTTATCCAAATATGTAACATTCTGCGCCCTTCGCTTTTTTTATAATTATCATAATCGTCCTACCGAGAGGACCATTCGCAGTGTGATGTATATACTTGATGTCACTGATTTGGTAAATTATGAATCAACACACGTACGCCGATGAAAACATGGCCGCTGTCTGTAAGAGTGTGCACTAGTCTCTGAGGTAATTTATTTCGACTTTGAGTGCTGCTGAGTCACCTGCACTAGTACAAAACTCAACTGGCCAAGGACCTAAAGTTAAATGACCATAGACAGCGACGTGTGTTCGTTGAAAATAGACCCTAATTTTTTTTCATCAAAATATCATCTCCATCGATGAGTTTTATTTCTGAATGAATGGATATGTCAACAAACAAAACTAACGAATTTGTGATGGTGACCAACTTCTTTTGGCCTGAGCCAGAGGATATCAGTACCAACGACATATGGTTTCAATAGAACGGCACTACATGCCATACAGCTTTTGCTACATTGCACATTCTGCACGAGTGATTTGAGGGCATGTTTGTACTCGTTAAAACCTACATTTTTTCATAAATCTTTGTGAATAACCACAGGGCACACTCTGTCTGATTTATGCCCCAGAGTCATGGAAAATTAAAGATTTTGGAAGCCTACCACCTAGCAAAGCCGTGGCGGACATTTTTATAATGTTCTATTCCATAGATCGATGCTCTTCGATAGCCCTTTTAAACAAATTAAAAAAAAATTCGATAATGCGTCATACGAAGTTAATTTTATCTAAATTTATAGAAGGGTTTTTCTCTAGTTTTCTTTATTCAAAGCATATTTGAAGTGCTCCTATCAAAAACTTATTTGGGCATCAAAATCATCTAAAAGAAATTGCTGCTTTAACAAGCCAATAACGATTATATTTTTAAGTTTTTTTTTCTTCCAACCAGCGGAAGATATTTTCCATTTGAATTATTATAAATGCACGCTATGGATATATGCATGAGTGTGGGTATGGATATGTGCGCTTGTGAGTGTTTATAGCTATTTTTAGTTTAGCAAATTTTTTCGAAATATTTTTTTTCCTTTGCACACATATTAAGCACATTTTACCAACATGCCATAAATTTTAAACCACTTGAACGCAAGAAGATAGAGATATAAATATATGTGCATATATATGTATACGTGAGGCAGAGTATGTATAAGTATATGGTAGTAAGCTTACACTCTAGACACACATACTCCTTAAATGAAAAAAAAAACAAAAACAGCTGCCATGCCAAGAGCAATCATATTCTAAATGTAACCAACCACTACAAATGCACTTAAACACTTTAAAGCTTGCATGCATGTTTGTATATGTAAATGTTCAAGCTACACCTACACTCTAGGGTATACTACAGCTATCTTCTATTTTAAATATGCCATACACACACGCACACACATGCCTTTATGCTGTAGATGATTTTGGTATAAACAAAGTGGCTGACAGAGAGAGAGCGAAAGCGAGTTAAGAAACATAAGGAATAAATAAAAAAAAATCATTGTAAGTAAGAAGTGCCACTGGGCTCTATGGCGATTCATTGGTAGAGGAAGGAAACTATAGTACTTTGCACACTGTCACAATTAATCATATTGACAACAATCACACAAACACATACAGTATTTTTTTAACGTATAAATACTACCTATACATGCATATAAGCTTATATGGGAGCATATAGGTTTGTTAGTGCAAAATGTTTATACAATATTAGGGAATAAAAAAATTCATAAAAAGTATCACCGGAAAGAGTTCAAAATGATAGTATCGATTTCGTTAACATATTGACGGCATTTTTTTTTTCGAAGCAAGTTATTTTCTCTTTTTTTTTATTGGCTTTTATATGATTTATGTGTGTTTGTGTGTTTGGCAAAATAAATTATCAAAAGATGTTCGAAAAACTTTTGAGAGATTCTAGTGGATAATTTATAAGCAATTATGGTTACTTCGATTGATGAATAGACAATTAAAAAAGGTTAAGCTATTACACTGGTCAACAAAACAAAAAATATTGTTTGTTTCCTGTGATTTTTTGTTTGTTTCTCGAATAGATGTTTTTCTCTAACAGCTTTTGTTTTTGAGTTATAGTTAAATACCCTCATTTACTGTTTTTACTTAGATTTTTCGTTTTTCATTGGACGCTACTATATATTTTCTTGATGTCTTAGATATGGTTTTTATGATTTTATGGATTATGGTTTACCGGAACACTGCAGCGTTTTTCACGCGAAGGTGTCGGCCATACGGGCTGCATTGATGTTCATAGGAAAAGGCAGCCTCTCCAGATGAGACATTAGTATAATTTCGGATAGCCAGATGGCTGTGAACGCTCTGGAATCTCACGTGTTGACGTCAAAAACGGTTAGATATTGCCGCAGATTTCTCAATGAGATGGCTGAGCAGCATAATATTCATATTATATGGGGACCGGGTAGGGCTACCAGATTCAATATTAAAAAATTCATGACATTTATAGAAGAAAGTGCTGAAAAAACGTGGCAGTCAAATATAAATATTAGTATTTGAAACAACTTATTGTCGGTAAATAACTCTAAAATGGAATATCTCTGATAATATTTATTGCATCAGCCTACACTACAGCTTATTTGATATATCCAACTGATTACGGGCGATGCAAGCTAGATCAAGTACGACAATAATGTGCGAAAAAGATCATCTGAAGCTTTGCAGACGCTGGCGTAGCCAATATTGACATTATGTGTCTGGTGGGATGAGAATTGTTCATTATGAACTTTTACAACCTGTTCAAATGTAAATTATGATCTTTAATGTCAACAATTAACGAGATCTAAGTAAGCAATTCAATTAAAATGGCCAGAATTGATCAACAAAAAAGGTGTTGTGTTCGATCGTGACAATGTCAGACCACACACATCGTGGATTAACCAGAAATCATTGAATAGGCATTCATGCCAGGCGACTTAAGATGGGTCATCTGGACAATGAGTTCTGCAAAAGCTGCAGAGATGAAGAGGAGGAGGAAGCAATTCTTTACCTACTATGGACATGCACGGCGTTTTGTGGCCGGATAAAGAGGTATCTTAGCTTCTGCCAGACTATTGAGCTCACGATATTATCTGGCACGCACATTAGAAAGCTTAAGGGTTATATTATGACTTCTGAATGGTTCCAGGTATAGGGGAATGGCAATCAATTGTGGTATCATAATGTGCTATTTCTTGGCCTAAGTGTTTTTTTTTATTGGGACAGCCATTTCTACCTACCTACCCGTCTATCTAGATATGGCTTCGCTAAGAAAATGATGTGTGCTTAATTCGAATTGCTTTTTCAGTAATTGTGGTGAAAAATATTTGGAAAATATCTAAAACCTACACAAAGAGAAAAATCGCATTTTAAATTCGAAGTTGGTCGTTGTTGAATGTAAAATTTTACAACTTGATTTTTTAATGTTAATTCAACTTTGAAAGTATGTAAAACCACATTAAATTAAAGTACTCATCTTTTAAACAAAAATGTTTTTGTTAATTTGAAAATGTTCAACATTGAACTCAACATAAAAATGTTGAATTTCTGGATTATTTTAATATCAAAGTCGACAACCGCAAGTTGAAAATGTTTCAAGTCGATTTTAAAATGCCAAAAAATATATTTAAGGGCGTACTTTTTTAAAATAACGAAGTACATTTTCGAACCAATATGGAAACACGTTTGACACAATTTTAGATCATAGTTTTTTCCACATTGATTTTGGATTTAAGTTGTTTTTTGAAATAAATTGTTCAATTTACAGTTTCCCACCTTGGCTAGAGGTTTTTTGTTAACTTAACGTTGTTTTAGTTGTATTCGTCCTGTTTTTTCTCTGGGTATATATATATAAAACCATGGTATATTTGATGAGCCATAGATTAGACTACTTATGAAAGATCCAAATTTTGTCAAATCAATGACTTAAGTCGAATTTCAAGCCAGTAATTCATTTGTTTTGGTTATGAGTAATTCCCTAGGTACATGCTATCGAACTTGCAAGAGCTAGGGTGCAACATGAACATAAAAATCAGCTTCCTGTACTCACGTTTAAACCGATTTCCATAAAATCTGTATGATTTTATCTTTGGACAACTCAAGAGAATTATCAACGAAAATTGGACTCCCATATGATGACAGATTACAGCTGGAGTTTTCAACGAGGTCTACCTGAAGTAATTAGTTCTAGAAAATTTTATAAAAGATCATTCAGAACAACTATACCTGCTGTTTACAAATAACCAAATCTGCAACAACAACCATTAGCAGAGATAAAGTAAATGAAAATAACACGCAACAACAATAATTAAGCAGCAAAGAAAACAAGTAACAGACAATAAACAAGCAACAACAAATACTAAGAGTTGAAAGAGGTAGATGTTCACATACACATGGCTACAAAAGAACTAAAAAAATTAAAAGAAAGAAATGGAATCTGTCTGAAATATCGAGAGGTTCGAGAGCTTTCGATGTGTTGTTTACTCAGCCATATAAAATGCACATCGATGTGAACTGCAATCAGTTTGTCCCCGTTTATAAGAGAAAAAAATTCTGAAGGGAAAAATTTTGAATTCTCTTTTGTTTTTTCCATCCGCGTTCACACAGGCGAACATTTTGTCGTCAACATTCCATTACTATTGTTATTGTAAAGAAGTAAAGCTAATAAATATCAACAATGACCACAAAGCGTATCGCCGAGTACCGAAGACAAAAACGATTCTCTCTTCCCCACCCGTAATTTACTACCAAACTAAATTTTTCCCATCAAATTGTTTTCTCGTATAAACGAGGACTTTATGTGTCGTAAACTCAGCGGGTACAGTTTAAGTAAAGTAAGCTCACCGAGTACAGTTTGTGTGAAAAGAGTTTATAAGAAGTAAACTCATGAAGTGAATCGTGAAGTAAAAAACCAGTTTAGTTGGAGCTAACTCAGTAAAGAGAGTTAAGTTGGGATAACCTCTGGTTGAAAAGGTTGTGATCGAACCTAAGCTGTAACTTCGATCGGTTTGGAAGATATTTAAGTAGAAAGATCTGTCGAGTAATTGTTGTTGTTTACAAACTTGTAAACAGACGGAGTAATTGAGAGTAGAAAATTGTTATTGCTTGTAAAAAAGTTACAAGCAGTAGTGCACAAGACTGTGTTGAATAAAGGATTTTAAATAAAAAACTAAACACAAGGTTTATTTTATTTTAAATATAATCTACGAACTCATAAAAACACGTTTTTAAAAAGGCATAATTTTTTGAATTTTTTTTTGGCAAAATAATAAAACTATCTCGAGAAGTAAAGCTCCCAGTATTTTTTTATAGTCAGGGCCGTAAGAATACATAATAACACAAAAAAATTTAAAGGAAATGGGAATTGTGTTGACCAGTGTTATCTAATATAATATGCAAACTTCTTTAAAAATGCCCTTTAAAAGCAAAATACTTAATTTTTGGTGCCACATTTTTTTGGAAAGCAAATTTGCGTTATTTTATACATATCTAGAGTAATCCCTCCTGCGTTGCTGGGTGCCTTAATGTTGTAGCTGCTTTTTGACTGATGTGGATAGATAAAAAAAGCTTTAACTGTTACCGTTCTCCACACATGCAAAATTTCATATATTTTTAAAATTATGGTTTGTATTGACTACCTCCTCAAACCAAATTTAGAAACCTCAACTCTGACCATTATCAAAATATACAAAAACCATTATTTAGTTTGTACGGGAGGTACCATGTCCACTTATCCGATTCCACCGTCTTTTAACTGATGGTTTGTACTATCTAAGAAGCCACTTAAACCAAATTAAGAACCTTCCATTCTAATCGTTCTCTAGATCAATACTTAATTTGTATGGGAATTGCCACAACCACTTATTTAATTTTGCACATATTTCGACTCATGATGTGAATTAACTACTGAGATATTTAGATCAAATTCAAGAACTTCCACTATTACCGTTCTAAAAACATACAAAAATCAGTATTTACTTTGTATGGAAGGTACTACTCGCATTTATCCAATTCGGGCCAAGTTTTTACTGATGACTTGTATTGATCACAAAATTATTTGAGCTCAATTTAGAGACTCTTACTACTACCGTTTTAAAGACACAGACATATAGATAAAAACTGTATATAGGTGTGACAGCACCTAGTTAAACAATAGTGGAACCACACAGCGAATGAAATTGGGCAAGTTATCTCCCAGGCAAATTAAATATTACTTCTTGTATAGTTTGAAAACGGTTAAAATAAAAGCTTCTAAATTTGGTCTAAATAGCTTCATAGTTAATACAAATTATCAGTTAAAAAGTGGGCGGAACTAGATAAGTGGATATGATATTTGTTTTTTTATATCTTGATAACGGTAATAGTAGAAGTTTCTAAATTTGATCCATACAACGATACACATCAGACGATACACATCATCAATCAATAACTTGGAGATATTGGATAAAAGAGCGTGGTATTTACACTGAATATGGAATAAAATGGATGGATAAAATGGGAAATCGGGTAAATAATTATACAATAACTAAAATAGTAGTTAAGATAATGATTAATATAGGAGTAGCGAAGAACACCAGGTTTTAGCTAGTTGTTTATAAAATAAATAATTAAATCACCAGTTACATACATAAAGTATATAACACATTATATTTTACAGATTGTATTTTTAAATTAAAATTTAAATTTTCCATAACAGTTATATGAAAAGATACAACTATAAGAGAATTTAGTAGTTACTTTTAAGTAATGTTTACCGAAAAGTAGATACAAGAACTCAATACTAAGTACTATTACTCACTACTTTGCTAGCACTAGTACCTTTAAGGTCGAATTTATAATGAAATGTTAGTTAAACGTTGCAAAAGCGGGAAAAGCCTTAAAATATCTTGAAAAAGAGTGCGAGTGTGTGAGAAAATAGAATAAAACTTATCTATGAAAAACAGTCTATAACTAATTGTCAACTTTATTTTATGTAATGAATTTCTAATGTACTTTCGATAATCTGTCAAGACATGTACTGTCATACCAAACAATAATATACTCGTAAACCTAATCAAGAAACTCTACCATAATGCAGACATCAAATTCAACTTTAATGTTGAAGTTAGAGTATTTCAAATTTAAAAATTCACACTGGTATAATATCTAAATTCAAAAAAATATACTGAAATTGTGACGAAAAATTTCCACAATTATAAGGATTTTTATTCAATAATTTGAGAGAATAAAAATAAAAATTAAAAACGATTTAGAACAAAACAGCAACTAAAAAAATTTTTCTTAATTTTTTGGTGTTGGACTTAGGCAAGGTTGTGTTCTTTGTCTTCTGCTGTTTAACGTTGTCCTCAGTTAGGTGTTGCAAAGTGGTATAACCTTGCGACTTAACACAAAGTTGGAAGATCTGGATTTCTCAGATAACATCTATCTCCGTGCTCACAGATATTGCGAAATGTAAGGAAAACTGGACTCTATACAGTCAGAAGCATACAGAGTGAGCTGGTGGATAAAAAACTTAAAAAAAAAACAAAATTATATGAATCATCCATCTCGGCGGTATCGTCACGTCGTCGAGCAGTTTCAGCACTAATATTTAGAACAGATTGCACCTACTCAGGCCGACTGATTGCTATAGAGCATTCTTCTTCCATTCAGGCATTTATAAATCGATATCTACGGGTCATTTTGAAAATATTCACGCCAGAAACGAGATCACTCAAAGTTTTTGATATGAAGGAAATGGGAATGAGGAAACCACGCATTGAATGGAACTTGCAGAGAAACAGAAAAATTGGAAGGCAAACCCATTACTAGAGAAGATAGATTGAAAGAGAAGCCCATATTTTGGTATGAGATTAGATCATCGACTTTAGATAGGTGTAAAGGAAAGAATTTGTGATGGCCATATTATCCACTTGATATCTTTAAAGATGTTAAAACAACTCACAAGTTTAGTATTTTAAATAAATAATTAAATATTTAGCTTTCTTCTAAAATGATTCACAAATCTTGAAAAATTGGGCCTTAGATTTAAGATACGTTTCAAAAACACTATTTTTATTCATTTTTGAAAAAATATTATCTGGAATTACGTAATTTTTACAGCATGAAGCATTTTATGTCAAAATTTGTATGAATCAATGAGTTTATTGAATTTAGTGAATTGTATTTCTTACAAAAAATTTGAAAGTAGAAGAGCGCTAACATAGCGCGTTTTTGGAAGAAATCGCTAAACATAGAGATGTGTGTGTGTATTTTATCCGTCGCAACAGCCGCCGGAGCAATGTTCGAAAAATACGATGGATGCGGCATTTTATCGTTTTTAACAATTGTTTTGAAGCTTTTGCGACATAAGGTTGGGTATTATTATGCAAAAGCTTCGATCACCCAGTTTTAGCAGTTCATAGTATACAACGCCTTGATCTCACCAAGAGTGCAAAATTGGATTATAAATACTAAAACAACGTTATTGTATAAATAAACAAAATATGTTGTCGACTTGGACAAAATTTTTAAACATTTAAAAAACCAAACTAACCAACCATAAATTCCGGTGGGTTCGGTTTAAAAAAAACCGGTGTTTTGACCAACTTTGCTAATAATGTGCGAAGATATTTTTCACATAATTTCAAGTGCTCTTCGTTTCGACTATAATATAGCCCTAAGGCATAGATAAAGCAATTATACGTTCGCACCGATTCGAGATTTGTTGGATTGCTGGAAAGTTATTCTTGTAATGTTTTAAAACTGTCACGTTGAGGTGACTAGTAGTGAACTGCTAGTGTCTTTTCGAGGACGTTGTTCCACGCATAACATGTGAAGTAAGCTCAAAAATTCTTGAATATGTCCGGAGTATATGTGGAAAATCCAACCATACCTTGAAAATCAAAGAAATTTTCAGCTTGAAAAAAAATAGTGGGTGCTGTTCATTTTGGGTCTCACCGAATGTTTGAAATTTAAAATATCACTGCTAATAACTTTTTTTATATTAGGAAAAAATCTTGTGGAAAGAAAGCTGAATACTAAGAATGCCATCTGCTAGAAAACACCCTATATATATTCACATTATATACTAAGAAAACTTGAACTTGTTTTGTAAATCCATCGATAAACATAAATGAACAAAAATGGTCCTAAAGCTAAGGTTTGTAACTTTTTAATTTGTTGTTATCCTTCACATCATAGATAAATAAAAATTGCAAGGAATAATAAAATACAAGAACGCCACTGGAGTTAAATTTTTAAGTTGAAGGCCGTACCATAGAAAAACCGAAAAGAAAAAAGAACTTACCAAAATAGGCCAACTGTAACATCAGGGTTAAAAGCACATTGATTGAGCGGATAATATATGTCTCTTAGCTCTGAAGAAATTAAAAAAAAAAAAATGGTGATGCAGTTGGTCTTAAAATTAGCATTAGTCACATCGAATTTTTTCTTTATCACTTCTCTTAGGAGTATATGACTTTCCACAAAGCATCCATTGCCTTGTTTCAGTTTTATTAGTCAGTTGATTTATTTCTACTTGTAGCTCGCCTCCATATAATTGTGTTGTGGCTAATATACTGATTAAGTGGTAGAGTTGATCCTTACATAGCCTTTCCTTTTTCTCCAGTAGGTGGAGTTTTTTTCTGATAATTCGTGTGATGTTTGTCATCATCACCAGAGGTAAGCTGGAATATCAGAGAGCAGGAACATCGATAACAAAAACTTCTGAATGGTGAACCAGTCACAATATAGATAATCTTTGCTGCTTGGCGAGCATGCTATCAAAAAGTGGCGGTACTAAGCAAGACATAAAAGCCTAAACGGCTTTGCAAGCATTACATAAAGTGTGGCAATCGGTGATATGGCAAGAACTGCCATTCCATGGATTTAAATCTGCAAGGCCTTAGAAGGCCAGACTTCAGCTGATTTGAGCGCTGATGTGGGTAAATTACATTTTATTTATGCTGAAATAGACAATTTTATTTATCTCATCATTCGAAAAGAAAATGAAAAATGCAGTGAAACAGGATATCGCCAACAGGTGTCGCACTGCGTTGGCTCATCTGCAACTGTTACAAATTTACGGAAACACCTGCGCAAAGCCTAGAAGCTAATGTAATTAAACATCTTTGAAAGGTATTGGCTAGGAGAGTTTGTGAGAAAAAATTTAAAACTCTTATATGGAGCCTTCTATGGAGTATGCTAAAATTAGTTAAAATCAATTTCAAGGCGCTTACTGATACTTCTGAATTCCAAAGGATATGATTCAATTATCACATTTTAAGTATTCATACATTGCCTTACCGTTTTTCCTTCTATTCGTAAAGGTAAATATTTGAAGTATAAATAAGACTCTGAAAAATCTACATACAGTCAAGAAAAAAAGTCTACATACACACTATGATTTAGGGGTTTTAGAGAGTTTGTGAAGAAAATTAAAAAAATATTTATATTAATATTTAAGCATTAATAAATAAGTTTATTTATAATATAAAAAGTAATTCTTTTACATAATAAAAACAACAATAAAAAAATATTAAAAATTCATAGGAAGAAAGTCTAAACACAGCTTACGAAAAAATAATTATTATTTAAAAATTGTATATATAAAAAATACAAGTTTTACTTTCCATATTTCGTTATTCCAAATGGGGCTTCAATAACCGCTTGAAGATGACGTGGTATTAATGCCATCATATTATATGAAATAGAGTGCGCTATTTCGGCCCATGCACGAATAATGGGCAGTTTTTAATGTTTCACGGTTACCAATGCAATATTTTCGTAAAAATGTCTCTTATGTGCTGTATTGGGTTTAAGTCTACTGAACTAGAGGGATGAATTTAGTTGTTTTGAAGCACATTAAAGAAGCCAAACTAGAAAAAAGTACGCAGTATGCTTAGAGCCGTTATCTTGATGGAAAAACCATTGATGTCCTAGCCTCAAGCCATCAACAGATGCCTTCAGATTTTGTTCCGATATGTTCTTATATTACTAGCGGTCCATATTGCCTTCGACACAGACTAAACGATACAGATAAACCATAACGTTACCTCCACCATGTTTGACTTTAGGTAATATATTCATTGGATCAAGTGCAGTGCTTTGTTTTCTCCAAACTTTAGAATTACCATCACTTCCGAAAATGTTATACTTACTTTCGTCAGTGAATACAACAAGATTCAAAAAATCCATACCCTTGTCTATATAAGCTTTAGCAAATTCAAGGCTAAGTTTACTATTCTTCGCTAAAATTAGTGGCTTTTTGCGTGCTGTTCTGCTCTTAAATCTATTGCCGCGTAAAACTTTTTATTGTTAATGGATCAACAATTTAATTGGAACATTTTTCGATGTGTTCCGCCAATTTTGGGCATTTATTGGTGGATCCTGATAGACTAACTTCAAAATACTGGTAACTTCACGAAAGCTTCTTAAGTCTGCCAGATCGTGATTTATTTTTGGTACTATTGTTGTTGTTATAATTTTTAATAATAGTCTGTAGAACAGCAAGACTGAATTTTGTTGACTTAGAAATTTTTTGATATGATTTATTTTCCTTTTGGAGATTTACTACCATATTTTAAATTAAAATATGTGTCTCTTTTCGATATGCGAATTTCGAGAAGAAAAATTTAAATAATATCTTCTTTTATTATCACTTTGTTCACTTCAACATTTGTAATGCTTGTTAATTTCAATAAATCAACAAAGTTAACTATTACTTCGCTTTCTCTGTTTTCAAATTTCTATTTGGTATTAGTAGTTGCATGTTGTATGTAGACTTTATTCCTGCTAATTATTATGTTTTCCCCTAATAACTTCTAAGTTATATTTTTTCATATTATTTTTTCTGCAGATAGTCTTGGGTATAAATACCTTAAACTTTGGTATAAAAGCATTTTCAATTCTCCACTAATTCTCTAAAACTTCAAAATCGTATGGTGTATGTGGACTTTTTTCCTTAACTGTATTTATTATTTTTTTATGTTTAGAAGACTTATCTATAAGAAATTTTGTCGTTGAATGATTTAGAAATAACCATTTGGTAATACTTATATCTATTGTTTTTGCAGTACTAAGCTCTGTTGTTTACTAAATATATATCAATAAAAACATTTAAAATTCTTTTGTATCAATAAACAGCTAAAATTATTTAAAACATTTGACAGAAATTTATCTCATGTTTTAACATTTTCCTTCAAATTACTTTCTCTAACAATTTTTTAGCTTTAATTTCTGACTCTTTTTTTGTTTCCTAAAAAACGAAAATTTCCAAAAAACTATTTTGTTGCGCAGGAATTTACAACAATATGGAGAACTTTCACTTTAATGGGGCCCAACTTATTTTACAAATATTTATACATTAACTAAAATAAAAAATAAAATAATAATATAGAAAAAAATTATGAAAATTTATTTTCACATTACATGCAACATGCAAAATAAATAAAACTTTTTCTTATAAAAATTACAAAATAAAGAAAAAACTGACAATAAAAATAACAAAAGTTTCAAAAGTATTTGCTTTTTAAATGTGATTGAAAAAAGGACAAAAAATGCAAAGGAAAGAAATATCAGGGGTTTTGTGAATTTTCCGCGAACAAATGTTAAATTAACGTTCAGCAAAAAACAAAAAACAAAAAAAAATAAAATCAGAGCAAATATGAAGCAAGTGTACATCATACAGTGATGGGAATAAATATTGCATATGGAACCAAGAAAATATAAGCAAACATTTTAAAATAAACCCTGGTTTCAATCAGGCAGCAATTCCTTTGAATCCTGAAAAGCAAGTGGCTAAATCTGGAGAGGGTGCTGGATGGCGCCGAATTTACGGTCATTTCATAGAGCCCTTGTAAGCGAGCACTTTTTTGATGAAGTATTAATCTTTTCTTCAACAGATAGGCGTTTTTCCTGAATAATTTTCAAAAATTGTTTAAACCTTTTAAGGGTAATTGATAAAACGGTAAGCCCAAGTTGGGTGCCGGGTATGGTGCGGCGATTTAAAAATCGCCCAAGTGACAAGTAAAATCGTATTCTAGAAATTGTTAAATAAGGAACATCATAATTGATTTTAGAGGTATGGTTACTTAGGCGAAGCTTCTTATTTTGGTTCAGAGAATATAATTTACCTTATCGCTTGGGCGATTTTTTTGCGTCCATACAAATCGACCCGCCCTAGTGCCGGGTCATGTGGAAGTACGGGTAAATGAACTGGTCATAAAGGGACCTCCCACATCACAAATAGAGATAGAAGCTTTTTTTAGAGTAGAAGAGCCTGATTAGCGATATTGAAAAGAACGAGTCCAAAATTTTGATCGGGAACTATAGGGTGGGCGATTTAAAAGTTTAAATTTGAACCAGCGATTATTTCGAATCTAGCAATACTTATGTCATTCCATTCTACCAAAAAATTCAGTATATTATCTCCACTGAACGACATGAATCGATTTACGCTTGATCAACATTGGGATTTATTGGAAATTTATTCCCAAATAGAAGGAAAAACAATGAAGGAGGACCAACAGTGCCCTATATGCGCAAGTTTATTGCTTAAGTACGTTTCATTGTTGATGCGCTAAGACGTAGATATGCGCGTACAGTGCGTACACCCAAAAATATCGAACCTGTGGCTGAGAACCACCATTGACCATTATGGTCACACTATGATAATCAATAGATGTGACCGCCTTTTTTGTGCCCGCTCTTTATGGTATTGATGTGAACAATGTTTGGTTTCAACAGGATGGTGCAACTTGCCACGCATCTCATGCCAAAATCGATTTATTGTGTCAAACGTTTGATGACCGTTTAATTAGCCGAAATTGTGATGTCAGTTGGCCGTCAAGAAGCTGCGATTTGACATCGTTGGACTATTTTCTGTGGTACGCTGTTAAAGACCAGCACTATGCCGACAAACCGGAGACAATTGAGCATTTGAAAATCAACATTCGACATGCCATTGTAGAGATACGACCACATACGCTTGATAAAACTATCAAAAATTGTTCCCATCGAATGTGGTACTGTGAGGCCAGCCCCTCATAAAATGAAATAATATTTCATTTTTATTCGGAAGAGTTGTACTTCCAAATAGAAAAAAATTTTGCAAATTTTAAACCTTATCTTAGAAAAGTTTGAGAATGATAATCGGCTTCTTGAGCGATCATTGTAGACTAAATGAATCTTTGAATAAAAGTGGATCGAAATTGAATCATGAATAATCGATGCTTGAGTGGCATTAATGCATTTTATAAATAGGCATCTAGGCGCCTATCTTATGTGGTACCTACCAACATATTGAAGTTCTACAAAGCAACGGGTTAATATAGGGAAACCGCTCTTATAGGGCTGTACAATAGATCAAAGGGTCGCAGTAAAATTTAAAGAATGAAGCATACATATATTGTTAGCTAACCCAAGACTTCTTTGGAAGGTACATAGTGAAAAATATCTCTGATCAATCGCAGCCCAAATACTCTAGGAAAACGTTAAATTAATGCTCAATTTATATGCCTGTAATTTCATTTGTCTTTGCTTCAGATCAATTCCTAATCTATCTGAAATTGATGAATTGTATTTAGTAGTTACTTCAACTTTTAAAAGGTAATCAATTAAAATAAAAATTATTGTCCGTCAAACCAAACTAACCTCTGTTTTGTGTTCCTTCAGAAGAAAAAGTAAACCGCTTTACTTTTTTTGGTTTTGGTGAGTTCAGGTGGATTCATATTTTTTCCAGAGATATAAAACTGTGCATAAGCTTCTTGGAATTGAACATGAACATCGCCAAACACTCCTCAGAATTTTTCGAATGGCGACGCTTGTGATTGAAAGCAATCGCAGACCACTTACCTTAATTGCGATGTCAACCTACCTCTATGGTTAACATGACCACAGCCTCACTATTTTAGGTATTTTCATTTTATAATTTAGTAAAATCGATTTGAAGACCTGGTAAGTGATTTTAAATACAAATGCATACACTGCGCGTCATTCATTAACTCAATTTTTGTGTTATATTATCTTCCGGACTCGTACACTTTCCTAGCCACCCATCTCCATAAGTATTTTATTACATTTATGTCGGGAAAATAAGGTGGCCATTCGATTCGATTTCACGGATTTTATATTTCCAAATAACGGAAAGATTCATACACACTTGGTCCACCATTTCGTTGAATTATACTGAAAAAATTTACAATTCAATTATCAATCGAATTTTCGAGAATATTTTAAACAAAGGCGGTCCTACGCATTGCTAATTTTCCTTAATACAGTTCAAAGTACAGTATTTAAGAATTAAAATTTTATATATGAAATTATAGCTGATGGCGCTATCCAATTTTTTCAATACATTTTTAGTATAATTTTTCTCAAAAAAATTAATTTAAATACTATCTTAAATAGTACAGCAGTAATTGTTATTTTATTTTGAATCAATCAATCAATTCCCTGGAGTCTACTACATAGAAATTTTAGAACCAAAACTCAATTGGTTCAGATAATATTTAATATTAACCGACAGTAAAAGGGGGGCGCTATCGTGATGACGCGCAGTGTATATTTAAAAATAGAATAAAATTTTATGTTATAAAGCGTGTTTTTTATAGAGGTATAGAACTTTAAGTTGACATTACTTTTCAACACGGTGACCGATTTAACAGCTGTCAAGTGATTTATTCTCAGTTTGAATTAGCAATTCATCATGAATAGACTCACGTCTGAACAATGCTTCCACATGAGCCCAAAACAAATTTGCCGTTGATCCCGATTTTCATAAGTGAATTTTGTTTAGCGATGAAGCTTACTTTTGTTTCAATGGATACGTCAATAAACGAAACTGCCGTATTTGTAGTGATAACAATCCTAAAGTGTCTATTGAAACACCGTTACATAAAGAAAAACTGACTGTTTGGTGTGCTTTATGGGCTAGTGGAATCTTTGGTCCGTACTTCTTAAAAAACGATACTGGTCAGAATGTTATAGTTAATGGTGATGGCTATAGAGCCATGATTACTGACTTATTCGTTCATCAATTGAACAGCCATGATATGCAAGAGCTGTGGCTTCAAGAAGACGTCGGATCGTATTCGTCGTATCGTTTCGGACCCGTGAATTGGATTCCAAGATCGTTCGACTTTACGCCGCTAGACTATTTTCTGTAGGGATATGTGAAGCCGATAGTCTCCACCGATAAGACCGAAACGATTGACCGCTTCGAGGACAACATTTGCCACGTTATTGCTGATATGAAAAAAGTCGTTGAAAATTGGATCTCCAGACTGGACTACGTCTGAGCCAGCCGTGGCAGTTATATGCCAGAAGTCATATTTAAATTATAATGCCAGAAGGTTATCTGTCGAATAAAGTAAATTTCATATCAATTTAAAAAAATGCATCTTTTTTTTATTCCATTTCAAAGTTCTATACATCTATAAAAAACATCCTATATTATAACTATCAAAAACAGGGTAACTATGATCATATGTTCGGCGTTGTCTCTGGTGGGAATCATGGTTTATGGTGAGACGGCAGACTACTAATACTAACTAATAATAATATAACAACAGATACAACTTAAGCGGATCAATGTACTATTGGAAGTTACTATGATGGATTTCGACAATCAAGAAAATATGAACGTTGGGAATTTTAAACATAATGCCTTTGATTTTAAACTAATTATCTGATTTAGTTACTCAGTACGAGTATTTTGATAGAATGTTCAAAGTCATAATTCTCGACAGGAGCGAGTGGCTGAACGACAACAAGATGTATACGGATAGTTTAAAAACAAACTTTTTTGTTCAATCTGGTGTTTATATGACCGCAATTATCGTGGACATATTGTAAATTATATCGATAGCCAGTCGGCACTTTTCTCATTAAATTTATATACCCCAACATCGTTATTGGTCAGATAGCGTAAGACAGACTGTCAAGGCTGTATCTACTATCTGACAATACTTTAATTTGGAGCGCTGAGCAATAAAGGATATATGTTACGACTCTTTCTTTCAAATTCATATAATAGATGGTGTAATGTGGACAGTTAAATCGTAGCTAAGTTAAAATGGCACAATTTTAATTAGAAATGCTCTATACAACTTATAGCCAGCCAGAATGCATAAATCGTGATTGCTGACAACAAAAACTACACATTGGGTGCTAGATAAGCATGCGATTCGATTTGAACTCCCCATAGGCATAGAAAAGAAGAAAATGGTCTTCCACCTTCTTCACGAATGCTCGACCCTAGCTGTCAAAAGAAACCGATTCCTTGGCAGCTACATACTGCTCAACCTTGGTGAGTTGTCTGGATATATATTTAATAACGTACTGATATATCACACGGCTACAGGCTGGATCTAGTTCCACATTGGTAAACATTACGATAAGTATGACAAAACATCTGACGAGTATTATTGTCTTGTCAAAACAGTATCCTTTCGACAAAACTTGACTGTTATCCTATGCTTATATCGAGTAGTGTATGATGAACGTAAAACTACACACAAAAGTATACTTTCTCTAACAATCACACAAGTAGCGGATATAAAATACACACACTCACATACACTTAAAACACAAAGCATTTGCTAAATAAACAATGTATTCCTCCTATAGAACTATTTTGCTTTTTATGCAAATAAACAGCAACAACTAAAACAACATTTACATCCTACTCGCATTCAAATTATGAGTGAATACGAATCAAATGCCGCTCACTTTCTTCCTTACAAGGCATACGAGTGAGAAGTGTACATACATTTGTGGCATGAATTATATTTACGATATAAAGCTTCTTCGGCAGCATTATAGTTTTCTTGTTTGACTTGTCATTGTTATGTCTTTGAGCTAATAAGTCCATTAGTTTGAAGATCCTGCACGTGCACGAGCATGTGTTTACATTGTAATAGAAGCCCCATGTATTTGAAAGAAAATAATTGGAAAAAATATCTATGAGCTCTTCTTGAGTTAACAAAAGTAACTTGGTAACCTGTAAACTAAGAAGATGTAATAAAATTATTTTATTATAAGAGAGTATAGCATAATGAACGAATGTGAAAATGGCGTAGTTGAATAATAGGAATATCGGATAACTTTAAAGTAGTTGTAAAGTTAAGTTTAGTAAATTTGGAGATTTCTTTAAGTCTTGTTACATGTACAAATATTTTAATGTGACCATTTAAGAATAACAAGTAAGGTAATTTCAATTAAACAGGGGTACAATTAATTAGAAAATTGGTCAATATTTATTCAAGTTATACGCTTATACGAGTAACTCAAGTGTTTCGAAAATTTCAAAAATAGATTCATAATGTACTCGGTAACACCTATCAGATAAATGATATAACTTCCCATGTATTTTTTATTTTGATAATGAGACAAGTACCTTTATTTCTCCATCACTCCTCTAGGGAGCATATTGGTTTTCCACAAAGCATCCATTGCTTTGTTTCAGTTTAATTAATTAAGTAGATTTTTTAAGATAAATAGATGATTAATCCAGCGTGGATCCCATTCCCTCACCTCTATACCAGTGTGTGATGGTGAAGATCCTTGGTAAATGGTGGTGGTGAACTTTACTGAGCATTGTAGTTTTTTTCCTCAGAAGATGACGTTTTTCTCCTGATAATTCTTCTTTAAGTTTGTCATCATCGCCAAGGGTAACCTGGAAGATCAGGGCGAATTTTTTAAGATAGAGTTTATTAAGTTCTCTAAACCACAAAAAAATTGTTTTGTCATGTCACCTGCTGGGGGCTCGAATCTTGGCTGCTTGTGTTGTTATGCGAGCGCTCTAACCACTACACCACTCCACTCCCTTTATTTTTTATTTAAGGGTATCTAAAGGTTTGCATTTCATTAAATTTAAGACTACTGAGTAATAGTAATAATGAATATATTTTCGATATTTTGTGGTACCAAAAAAATGCAATCCAATAGTGTTTACAGTGTGAACTAAATAGATTTACTCCACTTCTAAACTTAATGAATCGAATTAGCAATTGTTTATACACCAGTGACCGAACTAATGCAACTGATCTTACTCAGCGACGTTGTGACAAATATAAGGTCTTAGAAAAGACTGGTATAAACTTAAGCAACTTTTATATTTCTGTTGCAAAACATAAAAATAAAATTAGATTCTAGATGATTGTAGATTAAAAGTTGTGTATTTTTGCTCCTTATATTCCTCTTATTTTTGCGATCTGTGATGATCCATAGATTTTAAATAATGTGAGATACAGACAAGAACAATTACTTTTGACTCGCACAACCATTCTTTGATAAGTTTCAAGGTATGTTTCAAGTCATTATCATGTTTGTTGGAAAATCCAAACCAGAGGCATATTTTCTCGTACATGAGGCAACAATACGCTTTCCAATATATCCTTGTAAATAAATCGATCCAATTTATAAAGCTTTAGTTATTAACTAAATATCAACGGATTTAAAGGTATTGGAGCTGACTTGAAAAGAAGAGAATCAGACATTTTAAATGATATACAACCTTGATCAAATAGAATAACCCCCGTGTGGTGGTTCCGGTTTTTTTTTTTTTTTTTGTTAAGTGATATTAAGTGATATTTTTTGATATTCCCGCTAAATCTTACCGTCAAATATCGTTCCTTTTGAAAGAAATATGAGGCAATGATGCCTCCGCTTTACAAGCCGCACCAAATAGTCCGAATATTGTCTTTGTTTTGGAAATAAATTTCTAATAAATCCTAACGTTGCACAAGCGTAAATTCATTCATTTCGCTCAGTGGAAATAATATATTGAATTTTGTGACAGAATAAAATGACATAAGTACTACCAGATTTGAAATAAACACTGGTTCAAATTTAAGCCGATAGATGGCCCACCCGATATGTATGTATCTACATAAATAACTGAAAAATAATAAATAAAGAAAGAGAAATTTTGTTTAATTTATATTGGATGATTTTTTAAGTCCTTTCGAACTAGATTTAAAAAGCACATAAAATTTAGAGATATGTATGAAATCTTTATTTCAGTCAATAGAACGATATACGTAATTCAATGTTTTAAAATGATTTCATGTAAAATAGCTGAGCTGCCGAACACAGTGTTGCCAAAAAAAATTGCTTAAAAATCACTCGATATACTATTTGATTTCGAAAGAGAAGATTTGTTGACATCATAATTAACAGTTTCCGATAATCCGCTACAATTTAAACTAACAATTGCTTTTCTTCTTCATTCTTGGATAAAACTAAATTTAACTTAACTTTAAATTTAAGATTAACTGCTTGTTCTGCCGATTCATTTACAACATTCATATTTTGAACGATATTAAGGCCAACGTTAAAGCTAGGTTCAATTTCCCTAGTTTGAGATCTTTGTTAAAAAAGTCCGATGGAATACCACACCTTTGAAAAGAGTGATGTGATTTTTGCGATATAATATATTCTTTGTAAGATATTGTCTTATAATGTGAAGAAGGATTATCCGTAGCTTGCACCATAAAATTTTTAGACTCATATAATACTTTTGGATCAAAGAAGGTGAACGCTACTGTTTCTGAAGTAAAACACCTCATGTGATTACTTAATTTGCTTAGTCGTGTACGACTTATCTGGTCGTCAATACTCTTATAATCAGCAAATGTTTAAGCAATTTAGTACCTCCATAGGGGCTTCTTGTTCAACTGGTGTTTGTATCCCTTTTTTAGGTCCAGCCTTACAACAAATATACAAATATCTCAAATACTATTTAATTTCAATTGTGTAATTTTAAATTCAATTCAAAATAAATATAACTTAAGGCAATAAATAGTTTTTGATATCCAACGAGCATGAGGAAATGCTTCAGTTTTTTTTTTTTTTGAGGTAAATAGTGAAACTGTAATCATCACGTGGTATTTTACCAGAGTTTCCGTTTGTTAGTTTTTCATTATTTCAAAACAATTTGGTAGTTTGGTTGGTTTGTTGCAATTTTCTTTCAGTTTTTTTTTTTTTTTTTGTCAATTTTTCGACTCCTAAACGCACCGTACATAATTAAGAAAAAGAATGCAACATTGATTTGATAAACAATTATAATCACTAATGTTTCCACTGTTTAAATATATTCTCTAAATACATTAGCTTTATGCAAAACATCTCTGTTCTTTTGCGCAGAGACTGTTCATCTGCCACACGAAGACATTTTAAATATGCGAAGTGATTCATAAGTGTTTCAATATAAACCTCAAATCAAACTCCAACCGCCGATATTCATCATCATACCTCTATCGTTGGTATCAAGTTTTGTGACTATGCTTCTGGTTTTTTGCCAAACTTTTTGTTCTTCGTCACACTCAAATATCATAAATGTACTTTTGTGGCTCAACACAACTTTACTTCAAAATTCCCAACATAATAACGTACATACATGATACTCATGATAAAGTATGTAGTATGTTAAGGTATTGCAACTTTCAAGGAAGTACTTTCGTGTGTAGGGGCTGTGTAACTGAATCATTTTCCGATTTTAATCAAAAAATTCATTTGTTTAAAATTCTGCTTGAATTTTTGTTAGGCTGTGAACGGTTTTGGTAGAATTTTAGAAAATTTTTCGTAGGCAATCAATTTCTAGCGTGGCAACGCTGTTGTTTATTTCAAGACTTTCAAATGTAGACCTAATAATGTCTGATTATTGCATCGTTCACTTTCTGAAATTCAATTCCAGTCATCAAGTTATTTTTGTTAATTTTGTTCTAAGCGTCTCTAAATCTACTTAGTAATTGAACAGTATACATTGATGATTCATACATTTTTTCATCGAAAACTCTTCTTAAAATAATTTCATAGATGTGATGACGGTAAATATAAAAGTTCTAAAGTTCCTTTCCGATCGCTTGCTACCTTGAAGAAAAATTATGGTATTCAAAAAAGAGTAAACAAGTTTGATTTAAGACTCATTAATTTTAAAATACGTGCATCAGTGCCAGGTTGCTGCCGCTATATTTAATATATAATTTCATATAAGTTTCTATAATCAAAATGCTTGTAACAAATCATGACAATTACCGTATATTTAATAAAATTATAACAAAAAAATTATATCACTCAAGCAGAAAAATTTATATTTTTTTTATTATTATTATTTCGTCAAAAGTGGTCACCTTGGGAGGCGATGCGCCACGTCTTCCCCTTATCTGACGGCCACTAACTTGAAAACAGACGTTTTCAATATATCACATGTATGTATGTAAATACTTCTAGTAAAAAACAGGGTTGGCAACCCACTGGGTAACCCAATTAAACCCACCCGAGTTTTGTTGGATATTATATTTAAAAAAACCGGGTGGGTTTTTTATTTAAAGGTTTTCGTAGTTTATTTACAACAAAAATATTTAATTTTACGTATTGGGAGTATAATTTAATTTGGTGCATTTTTTTTAGCTCAAAATGATAATGTATTAAAAAATTTTACAGAGCCAAATTTATCGAATCACTGCTTACTTCTTTTTCTCACCTCTGAGCAAATGTGCGACAACTTGTCGTCTTTTTAATCGATACACTTTGAAGATGGTTTTATATTTCTTTAAAAGAAGTGCTTCGGTGACGTGCCAAAAGATATTGTATCCGTCTAAACAGACAATATTCAGGAGGATCAATATATGGAGGTTACGGCGGTTGTGGAATTTGATAGTTTCTAACAATTGCTTGGAAGCTTTGGCGACATGAGACCGAGCGTTGTCATGCAAAAACTTTATCTGTCTGTCTCTTTTTATATTGTTTTCTCATAACGAACAGTGTAATTACAGTCTGCTCTGATCACCGAGTTTTAATAGCTCATAGTACACAATGATGCCTTGATCGTACTAAGAGCGCAAAATTGCATTATATGTATGCATTAAATGTATTTGTACTAAGAACAAAGAATATTGTCGACTGGAACGAAATTCGGAAGCAGTTATAAAACCAATCAAAGAACCTAATAAAACCCGGTGGGCTAGGTTTTATTTAAAAAACCCGGGTTTTTGTCAACCCTGATAAAAAATAACGAAAATTTTGTAAAAAATATAATCCATAATATGAACAGTAAATGGTAATCTGGGTCTGATAGCAAAAGCTTTGATATTCAACACCCAACTAATTCCTGTAGATCTGCCACTGTTAAAGATCTTCGCCTACAAAATGATTCAGTTATTAGCCAGTCTAAGAGAGACCAAGAAAACGAGTTCATCTGTGTAAAAACCGGAGTTCGTGACCGTTTCCGTTGTTCACTAAGAAATATAATTTTCTTATAAAACTTTCTACAGTACTTTTATTTCGTTGTGCACTCTCATTTATGTTTTTGGCATATGGGTTTGTCTTAAAAAATAATTTCCTCTATTTACCTAAAATATTAAAAAATTACAAACAAATACAAAAAACAAAAAAATTTTCATATATAAATAAAAACTATTATGAAAAGCACAAAATCTGACAAAAAGAAAGAAAAAAAAATGTAAAGGAAATAAAAACTTTTATAGCGCATTTCAACGACTCTGCTAGCATTTAGTTAAAGGAGTGTACAGCAAACATATGTTTTGAAAAAGGGGAAAAAAACTCTTAAATGTTTGAGAAAAAGGAAAACAAATTTAGTAAAGAACTTTGGACATATATATAAGGCAAATAAAGAGTAAAAAAACATGGAATTATTAAGAGCGATAAGATTAACAACCACAAAGGTATATAAGAGTACATTGTCAAAAAAAAAAATATTTTTTTGCAAAATTAAGGCACTAATGCACTTTAAAAAGATAAATTCTTTAAATTACACTAGGGAACAGTCATTTATTTATCTTAGACCAATGACTTGCTTTTGACTAATTTATGGCCTCTAAATAAGAAAATAAGCTCAGTTTATGTCTATCATATAAATTTTTTATCGCCTCCCAAGTCATACAAAACGTTCACTTAATTTAAGATAAAGGAAAAACTTACCAAATTTACTGTTCACAAAATAGTTCTTACGCTGACCCTCCTGACGCGAGTAACGAGGTACACCAATTTTCCCTAAAGTAAAATTTTTCTTAAACAAGACAAAATAAAGATTTGAGGTCCAGCAAGTTCCTTCAGCTAAGCATTTTTTCCATCCGTGGCTCTCCTGATTTATTTGGTTTGTTTGTATAGCCACTTAAAGTAGTCCTTACACCTGGTACCTGGGTATCAATAGATATCTTTTCATATTTTGTATGTAGAAAGTAAAAATAATAGTACGTTTTAGAGGAGCATTTATTTTGCTTTACGTGTTGCACCTTGTCCATACACTACTAACGCATAATAATCATGTTTTTCGATTATATTTCAAATTACCAGCCATGCAAAAGTTGCGACGACAATTTAGTGGTAACTGACCAGCTTTAACCCGCTTAGAATTATCTTATGGCAATGAAAACTTCTTTAGAGATGGGATTGATTCTCAGAAGCTTTATTGTTATTGGATTATTTTTGGCTCTTTCTTTCATTCTTTGAGTTGACAAGTCCATCATTGGCTTCCTGCGATTTTTCCACTCAAAAAGTCACAGGGATCCAAATCAGGTGCATTTGGTGGCTATTGGATGGTATTTGTTGAATTTTTCATCAAAAAATTTCCAATAATTATGGAACTGTGTGACGGTGCGTTGTCTTGGTGCAAAAGTCACGAGTTTTCTGCCCACAGTTCTGGTCCCTTTCGGGGAATTGCTTCACGCAAACGTCTCATATCGACCAAATAATACTTTTTGTTTAGTGCACTACACCGTTGTCTCGGCTTATTTGGTGAATACCATTCACTTGCCTGATGTCTGGATTGCGGGACGTACTCATAAACCCACCTCTCGTCTCCAGTAATGATCCTTTTGTTGAATGTGGTATCGGATTCCGCCTCGCAAATCATGTATTTTGCAAAATTGTAAAAAATCTCCAACACATATAGAGTTAGATGTACTCTTTGCTATGTAGGTTTAGCAAATGTTAAGCTATGACGCTAAGATATAAGGGAATATCAACAACAGATGTACCAACTTAACACAAAAATCTGAACGATGGTGCCGCCACACGGGTATTCCGGAAACATTTTATTCAAGGTAGTTTATTGGTGTGTACCCACATACATACCATATATCATCCGTTTGGTTGGACTGTAGCTTCTTTGTAACGCATGCTTTAGTATGCCGAAGAGTACCAAAAACTTACTCCCCTAACTTGCAGCCACCTGATCAGAGAAAGTGACGCAAAAAATTATCTATGTTGTTACATTTTTATCAGATTTTTGTAGACTCCTCATCAATATATTTAAAAAAAAAAAAAAAAAAAACGGAGATAGATTGTTTGTTTATGTGCTGATCTTGTAAATGCACTATTAGAACGTATTTCGCGCAGTATTTAGTGAAATCCATAGCGACTTAATTATGCTTTGAATAACAGGGGATTGTAATTTCTACCAATTTCTACCATGAGCAGTGAAAATCCAATTAACTCACCAAGTTCTTCCACAGAAATCTAACAATATTTCCGAGGTTTCACCTAGATAGCCGCAATATTAGCGGCAAACACACACGTATACCTGAGTACCCCTGTCAAGAGTCTACGTATGTAATTCTGATAACAATTATGGTTGGGGTTAATCATACAAAGGTTATACATAGTTACTGCAAGTTAACATGCGATCGGTAAACTTAACATTATGGCATTGGGTATACAAATTAATAATGTCGACTTGGACAACATATGACACAAACCATATGTGGTAGTTATACATATGGTTTGTGTCAATAATAACAAATATGTTATTTTGGAGGGTAAACATCTGTCATTATAATTAAGTACTCGATAGCCACCAAAGTATAAATACATATTTTTTTTCAATCGCTATAATTAAAAGGTTTGCGGGGAAGACTGATAACCTTCTTTCATTTGAAGAAAACGGCTGCTACCTATTGTTGGTAGAAGCTTACGGTCAACATGCACAAACTTAAAAAATTTGTGAACGATTGCTTGCGCGATTCAAAACTGGTGATTTCGACACAGAAGACAAGGAGAGGCCCGGAATCGGAAGCATTACCCGACGAAGATTGCTTTATCATTGGTACCCACACAACAAGCCATTTCCCTATGTTTAAAAGCATTGGGATTCATTCAAAAGCGAAGAAATTGGGTTCCATATGAATTTAAGCCGAGAGACTTCCTAAAGCGATTTTGCATGTCGGAAATGATGTTTGAGCGCTACAAAAAGACGTCATTTTTATATCGTATTGTATCAAAGCCGAATATCCACGACGCCAAGGGTATTTGGTAGGATCTGAAGGGTGTTTTGTACTATGAGGTGTTGAAATCGGTTCAGATGATCACAGGGGACCTCTTCTAAACACAATTGATTCATTTGAAGAGAGCAATCTACGAAAAACACCAAGAATATTCGACCAGACACGAGGCTATAATCTTCTATCGTGACAACGCTCAGCCACATGTTACAAGACCGATGAAAAACTATATGAAAAACAGTGAATAGGGAGTTTTGGCTCACACGCCTTATAGCCCAGAACTTGCCCCTTCTGACTGCCATTTGTTGCGATCGAAACAGAACGCCCTTACTGGAATACGCTTCACTTCAGGATAGGGTATTATAAGAATCCATAAATTTTCGGTTATAATTTTGACTGGAATGTTTAATCTGTGGAGGCAGACAAAACTAAAATGACATCTACTAATTTACTGGATAGAAGACTTGGCTTATTTTGTGTATCCTGGCTACACCATCACAACAATTGATGGCTGTTCTACCAACTACCAATCGGTACAAAGCTGAGTGTATTCAGTTCTATACTGCTTTATAAGGATAGCAAAAGTATTGAAGATTTTGTGATCATGTATTCGTATTTTGGGCCGTAAGAGTACGGAAAGATAATACCCAGCATACTAAGCACCCAAACACATATTGTTTTTTGTAAATCTTGAGAACAGTTAAGGCTAAAGTTTCTGAATTTGGTCTAAATGACTTCATAGTCAATATAGAGGCGGAATGGGACAAGTGGTCATGACACCCCTTATACAAACTAGATATTGAATTTTGTATATCTTGAAAACGGCTAAAATGTAAGTTTCTAAAATTGGTAGAAATGATTTCATAGTTCATAAAAATCATCAGTCAAAAAATGGGCAGAATGGGATAAATGGTCGTGGCTCTTTCTATTCATATTAAACATGGAATTCTATATATGTAGAGTACAGGAATTAAAGCTTGGCTATCTATCCACATCAGCCAAAAAGCGGGAAAAATTGGATAAACGGGTATTGTGCAAAGCACTCCTACCTATATACATATGTATGTACATATGTGTATACAACTAAAAAGAAGATTCTAAAGTGCTTTTCTGGTAGGAACTAGAGGCGATTTTAAACGTAAGGGAATTAAGTGGAGAACAAGTGTAAAAAACGACAACCAAAATAGTAGTTGAAAAAATAAAAAAATATAGGCGTAGCAAAGCTCGTCAGTTTTTAGTTAGTATGTGAACAAAAGCAGGAAGTTTATAATAAATTTAGAAAAATACGTAAACTAAGAACATATTTGCAATAAAAAGACTAACAACGCATACAAATTCTACAAATACATGGTATGTTAAGCGGTTATTCTTGTTAAAATAACTTAGTCGTTATTCCAAAAATGGACATTTAAAAAACCGGCTTCTTAAAAACAAAAAAAAAATGGTTAAAACCGTTTGCATAATAACAGTTCGATTTCTTCAGCTTCAGGGCATAGCTGTCAGATAAATAAAGCTTAAACCATCAAAGTATTTCATCGTTGATTGAATCGTCAAAAATCATCAAATAAAAAATTTCATGTTTTTTCAAAACAAATTTTATTTGTTTTGCAATGTAGTAAAATTTAAGAAAATTGTCAAAAATGTTTGTTGACATGTCATGGTATGGGGTTCAATTATGTTGAATAGTTAAAGATATTGTTTTTGGAGAAGAGGAAACAAATGAGATGGATTATTGAAAAAAGCTGATAGACAATTTAGTGCAGTCAACAGCAAAGTTAAATATAAATGACGACTATAGCTTGTTTCAGGATAATGACTCGAAGCATTCTTCCCCAATATTGGGAGGATTATTTCCATGCTATATAAAAAACTGCTATTTCACAGAGCCGTAGCTTTTATTGTATATGGTGTTTGTGGTCGTATATGAAGACAAAATGTCCAAAGTACCTTTTAAATATATGTACAAATACTTACATGGTGATCCAACCGAAACGCACGATGTTAATTCTATATAAGACAAAAAGTTTGCAGAGAATTATCTTAATATATTTATTATGATAGAAGAATCTATGACAACTCTGTGTAAAATAAAATATCGATCAAATGTTTGCCACGGCTTCGGTGGCGTACCTTTATCCATCGGTTCATATTTTCGATGACTCTGAGACATAATTGAGGTTCAATATCGTTAGTGTGCCGAATTATAAGTTGTTCTTGGCCTATTGGCGTACATTTTTTCCTTTAAATATCACCAAAGAAAGAAGTCCAACGGTGTCAAATCACATGATCGTGGCGGCAAATAAACATCGCCATTGAATTCCTCGCGCATAAGAGCCACTGTTTCGTTGGCTGTGTGGCAAGTGACATCATCCTGTTACGCCCACATATCATCCATATCCCCATTTCTGGCCACAAGAAGTACAGCCAGATGAAGCCGCCATCCTATAAACTGCGCCCATCAGTCACTTCACATTTTATACAGAACCGATTTGTAGAAATTTGCGGTCAATTCTCCTGATTGTGTACACATGTGGTAGATTATACTGACCACAAAATCACGGAGTGCACGAAATTCATTTTGATTTGAGTGCCCACTTTCGTGAAAGTCTTCAACAATCTTAACGTGCTGCTCAATTGTGTATCTCTAGTTGAATTTACCACTGAAACAAAAAAATGGCAAATTAATTAATCAAAATCTAGTTGGTTCTATGAGCGTATTTCAAAAAAATAACTTTTAAAGAAAAAGTATATAAATGTACAAGCTGTTTTATTGTTATGAAAACTTAATGAATTTGTTAAATTAAGTAGAAGCTTTTATAGAAACATGATGAATTTACCTTTAATTACATATTTTTATATCGTAGCTTAAAATATTCAAGAGTTACAAAAATATCTAAATTTAGTGGTCTGAACTATTACTATAAAAGTGCTTTTTTTTCTGACGGTATGTAGAAAATATTATAATACGCTATAATTATTATCCGTTTATCTTGCTATGATTAACCTTCATAAGATCTACGGGACTATTTTGACGCACTTAAGAAGAAAAATCGGAATTCCTTTTGAAATACGTGGCATATTTCATCCATATTTTTTTAATTTTATTTAATCTTAAGCCTCAATAGGTGCATCAGGTTTTTGGAAAAATAAATTTGTAAAAGAGTGAGTTACAAATTTTTTTAAACTTAATGACTTCGGGTCAAATTTAACCCTGCGTAGAAATCGTATTATGAAAAGAAAAATTGAAGCTACTTTTTCCTTTATAATGAATGAAAAGGGGAAATCCCCGAAAGATTTGCTTATATTTTGAGAAGAAAGCATTGCTGAGCAGTGTTGTTTTTGTTTACTTATTGAAATTATCATATAATTTTCGAGATAAATGAAAAGAAATAAGAAGTTTCAAAATTTAGAAGTGCTCTGTGTGATGTTTCTTGTGGAAAAATGAATCAAAAAGAATGAAATGGCTTCACGAATATTGTCCTTTAAAGCGTCAATTGTCTCTGGATTGTTGGCGTAACACTTATCTTTGACGGCACCCCACAAATAATAGTCCAACGGTGTCAAATCGCAGCTCCGAGGTGGCCAAACGATCTCAGCTCTGCGCCTGATAACGCGATCTTCAAAAACAGGGCGCAAAACATCGAGTGTAGCTTCGGCTGTGTGGTACGTAGCGCCGTCCTGCTGAAACCAAATTTTGCTAATATACTCCTCTTCAGTTTTTGTGAACAAAAATTCGTTCAACATGGCCCGATAACGATCGCCATTGACTGTAACGGCCATTCCTAGCTCATTTTCGAAGAAAAATGGCCCAATTATGTCTCTGGACCAAAATCCGCGCCAAACAGTGACTCGTCTTGGGTGTATCAGCTTCTCAATGTCTGCGTGCGGGTTTTCTGTGCCCCAAATGCGACAATTTTCTGGTTTACATACCCACCAAGATAAAAATGAGCTTCATCTGAAAAGATGATTTTTTTGGCAAAATCGGCATCTTCTGTAGGTCGATCGCAGGCCCAGATGCCCAGCGTTGTTCAAGCGTATACACAATCATATTCATTCAGCGGAAGGATAAAACAAATTATCTGTCAATTCAGATATGAGCAAAGTGTTACCATTCACGAAATAAGCACTAGTTGAAAAAAAAACGTTAGATGGCGGACCCTTTATGTACAAATTGTAGAAAATATGTGTAGAAACAGCACTTTACTACAATTGCTTTACGTAATTAATGTAACAATTAAGAATAAATAAATGTAATATTAATCTTTTTTGTCATATTACATATTCCCTTGTTAAAAATAGTTTTATAACATTCATAATAATAATAAACTAAAGTAAGGAAAATTATTACTTGTATGTTAGTTTTCTACTTGGGCCAAATTTGACCCGAAGATCTTAAACGAAAGTATTTTGTAAAACCCTATACAAGTTAGTCGCAAGTTTACAAATTTTTGCATTAATTTTAAAGAAAATGTAAAATTTTAATTCCTTAAAATCTTCAAAATAAGTACAAAATCGTCAAGTCGTTAGTATGCTCTTTAAGGGGCGCAAAATCGTCAAAATATGATAAATCATCAAATCTGGCAGCTATGCTCAGCTTAATTTGTATGCGTGCAGAACTAAGACACGACGAAAAGTTATGGTCTGTAAAAGGCCGAGCGCTTGTGATCAACGTGAAAACTAATGCCTCGGGTTATCTTGCACACTGCCACGGACAGTAGCAATGGGCTTGGCAGATCTTGTATTTTGAGAATTCGTTTACTTCTACTGAACCAGTGAACTCAAGCGAAACGAGCGGGACGTTACTAATATTGAACACTATATATGCCCATGATGATTTGGCTAAATAAACTGAATAAATGACAGCAAATTCAAGAGAAGTGGCTTCAACCATATGGCCACTATCGACTAAGAAAGTTCGGAGGTCCCTATTGGAAGCCAGTTTATTTAGACTAAGCATAATAAAGATTAATTTACTTTTAATCAAATTTTAATATTAAACACTATTTTTTTTTTAATATTTTAATACATATCAATACAAAAAATTAAACGATTATTTCTGCATACATACATAAGTATATATGTATATATGTATGTATATACTGTATGAAATAATACACTTTTATCAGAAGTATATAATATTCTTCAAAGTATTCATGAATACTATTCAAATATTTTTTATAAATATTAATATTTTAAATAAAACTTGTTTTTTCATAACTGAAATTGTTTTTATTAATGAGAATATCCTTGATTCTATTTTAAACTTTTATTAAACAAACTAAACAATCCACATGCAACCAAGTCTATAAGCATAACTATCTAAGAAGATAATAATTTATAAACAAATATTACAACTTTTGTATTATGAAATATTAATCGTTTTTAAGTCTTAAAACACCAAAACAAAACAAAATAGAATTTCTTATGCTAATAATAGAAGAATTTTATAATTATAAATTCAATAATAAATCAATAACTAATAATTAATCATTTAAAAATATTATATACGGGGACTGTTTGCTAATTCACTAAGCTCTTGTAAAATAAATATATATTTTGGCTTAACTCATTAAAGGCTGACCACAAATCTTCTCGTACTTTTTAAACTTGTACCTGGTGGTTCGTAGAAGTAGTTTTGTATGTTACATACCCAGGAGAGGACATGGGATTTAATGTGATATTTTTTTAATATTTAATTTTTTTATTTTGTTTAAAATTAACTTTAGTTATTTATTAATTTCTATATAATACTAGGGTAACCCCTCCAGCATTGCTGGGAGCATAACAATATTAATTTTGTATTGGAGGTACCATGACCACTTGTTGAATTTCGCCCATTTTTAAAGTGATGATTTTTATAACCTACGAAGTCATATAGACCAAATTCAAAATATATTACTCTAATCGTTCTCAAGATATACACAAATAGAAATTTTCTTTGTATGGGAGGTACCATGCCCATTAGTCTAATTCAGCCCAACTTTTGACTGATAACTTTTTTTGATTAGTAACCTATTTGGACTAAATTTAGAGACTCTTACTGTTACGGTTTTAAAGTTTATATAGGTGTGGCACCACCTGCTTGTTTTTAAAGACATTCAGTGAAGACCTTTTCAACGCATATATACGATGAATAATACGATGAACGTAGGACAACTTAATTTTATATACATGTACATATAGATGTGACATATGTAGCCATTAACCACCGAAAATTATTTCGAACAGCGATATTATCGTAAAAAAATACCGAAATAAAATCGCTTTTGGGCATATTGTATAAAATAGATTACTGTACCTTGCGCCAATACCTTCTTATTGGTCAAATCGAAAATCACTAGGATGTTCAATGATAATACAATTTGTTTCAAGAAATAGATTCAAATGGATTAAACAATTTGTACGTGTTTCTTATAATTCAATCTTGGATACGAAGAATTACTTTGGTAAAGTCTCGGCATTCAATAATTTGATTAAAAAAGGGTTATTCAATCTTTCCATAGAAAGGTGGGTGATCCATAATAATGTGGGAATAAGCAACATTTATTATGTTATTAAAATTTTAAGTAAAAATTAATAATGATATGGAACATTTTCCCATGACGAAATCGACCCATTGAAAAAAATCGACAATTGTCAGACCTGGCAACTTGTTGACAACGACCTGATATTGATGAAAATTGCCACCACAATGTACTACTACAAACCACACTATTGCAAACCATTTGTCAGGATATCTGGCGATTCCATTACACTTATGCTTTTCTGACAATGATGTTGTCTGATGTTAAAAATTCGAGCATCTGGCAATGATCTGACAATGTTTTCTCTGATAATGTTGAAAGACAGCCAAATTCATTCAATTTCTGCCGAGTCATCAAAGATTTGTGTGTTCTGTCATTTTCACCTTTTTTGTTGATCAATTCTGGCCGTTTTAATTAAATTGCTGTCTTCAATCTCTTTGACTGTTAACGGTAGAGATCAGAATCAATCGTTTGACCAGGATGCAGAAGCTCATAATAACCAATTCAATTCCAATCTTACTAGGCAGACAGCATTACCTCCTTGGGTTATAATCCTGAAATTGCCAACGTCTTCGAGCTTTGCCTCACTTTCTCCATGATCTTTTTCTTACATTACTGTCTAATGTAATCCACTATTAAAATCCCGTAATAATTCGCTTCAGAAATGGTTGTATTTCTTTCCGTTTTATGAGTGAATCGTAAATGCAATTTCATAAATTTTTTCACTGATACCTCATGTCGTGCCCAAACATCGATCTTTTTTTTATATCCAGCTTTGTTTGATAACTGTTTGGTGATGAATGCCTAGTTCCCTTGCTCAGCGTTACTTATGAGCCAGTCTTTCCAATTAAATTTTTTCCAAGATTTCATCAACTTTTTAGGGATGTACGAGATGCATCTTTAGCATTAAAATTAGCAGATCAAAAAAGAGCGAACCATTTTGCTGCTCTTTTTTAGTTACAGCATCGTCTCCATAAATTTTTTCGTCTTCACAAATTTTTTCGATAGCTTGCGACGCATTGTTACCTTTGCTATAACAGAAAATCAAAATATGACTGTAATGTTCCGTATTAGCACTTATTTATAAAAGTTTATAACCAGAGGAACCAAAAATATCTTTTTAATAAAGTGTTTTAGGCGCATAAAATATGCAATAAAAATCCGAAAATATAATTTAAAAAAATTACAAATATGCTTTAAAAACAAAAAACAAAAAATAGTGACGTGATGCTTCTTTGTCACAAAATAACATTTGCGACATTTCCTCCAGTAACAAAAGTTGTTTCATCTACTGAAATCCATAAAGATTGATAGTCTGTGCAATTGCGTATGTCGTCTAAGCATTTATGGCTTACCAACATACTTTGAACGTTAAACGTCTTCTAATTGCACTTTGTAGTTTGTATATTTAAAAAAAAAATGGTTAAGATCCTGATAAGCGGTAATAAACTTATTTGAGATATACATAATGCATTAAGTTTCAATTCACAGATAATTCAAAAATGCCATAACTCGGTCAGAATTCAAAACAAAAATTTTGTTTTCGCTCTAAATATGTTTTAGAACACAAAGAAAAAAGTCTAAATATGCTCTAGAAAGTCTTAATATTCTTTTTAAATACGAAAAAATATTGAAAACATGCTCTTAAAACTGAAATATGCAAAATAGCTATGGTTATATGCAAAAATATGCACCCACAAATCGATGACAAAGTTCATAAAAATACCTGAAACGGATAAATATAAACGGGCAAATCTGGCCCATGTATGATCGGGCTCGCTCGGAGTCTATTATGGGGATGCCGCGACTAAGGCTGCAAACTCTTGTGGCTGTGATTACTGGGCACTGGGTGGCTGGTGCGCACTCTCGGAGATTGGGTCTGCTGTTCGATGACTACTGTAGGGGTCGTCAGGATGAGGAAGAGGAGAGGAGCACTTCCTGTACCAGTGCCCAAGTCTTTCAGATATTAGGACTGCTTTCCTTGTCAGTCCGTTTCTGAATGCCTTATCGGATCTGGCTGATGTGAATATTAGCAAGATCTCTTCTTTTGTGCATGCGTCTGGTTGGTTGGAATCGGACCGGGACCCAGATATGTAGGTTGTTAATTTTCTGGATTTTTGATGGGTATCACAGTGGGATCAATATTAGATGCAGGTGGGCTGGACCGTTGTCTGGGTACCCGTCGGAAATAACCACTTTTACATTCTATTCCTTTTACAATTTTTTGGAAAATTTACCACTTAAAATGGGTTAATTTTTACATTATTCATTTCAATGTTATTCCACAGATATTTAAAAAGTTCTCTAGAATAGTTTGTATTGGCTTTGGATTAAACTTAACACTCATACATATCTCTAACTTTTAATGAAATTTTAAACGAATATCTGTCTGAATGTTTGTGCCACAAGTTTATTTTACAATAATGAAACGTAATGCTGATTAGGTGTGGGGTGGTGAGGTAAAGGTGTTAGAATAATAACTAATTGTGGGTAATGCAATAGTTGTATTCAAATCCAAGACCTAACAGCATTTACGCTCATATAGCTATGGACGAAGTAGCAGACACACAAAATCAATGTTTAGTTAATGACATAAAGAAGTCAAAAAGATAAATATTTAAATTCCAAATGTCACTATATTATATTTTAAAATTTAATGAGAAAGATGATATTGATGATAATTAAGTTCATGATGTTGGTGATTTGGAAATATTTAATTATTTTTTTAATTATTTATAGACACACACATATATACATACAAACAAACACAAATACAAACATGAAAAGACCATAAAATGTATTGATTTATTTTTTTCTTTTTTTTTATTAAAAATAAATTAAGTCTTAAACAATTTAAAAATAGTGTTTTGCTTCCAATATTTATCTACGTAAGCGACGAGGGAAAGGTGTAATAGTTGGTAGGCCACTTTTAGCAGGCCTTGGTGTTGTCGAACCCAAAAATAAATTGAAACTGTAATTGTATTGCTTATCGTTGTTAAGGCTGGAATTGCTATTTGTTACACGTCTTTGTTGATATGCAACTTGCTTAGCAGCATGTTGCTTGGCTAGAGATTCAATATTGCTGGGCAACTTTTTGTTCAATAAAGAAACTTGTTTGGTTTGTGTCTTTGATTCAGAAACTTGTTTATCTGCAGATATTTTAACATTGAAATTTTTAAGATATTTTTTACTATCAGCTGTTAAGTGCTTTGTTTGTTGTTGTTGCTGCTGCTGGTAATATGATTCCTTGGTAGTTTTAGTTAAAGCCGTCTGCGTGGTTGTTGTTAGCACTTCATCTTTTGTAAGAATTTCATTGTCAAGTAGTGGCGGTAGAAAAGGTTCCAATAATAAGTCGGGCACTTCAATTTTAGTGGCTTGTAGAGTGGTTGTAGTGGTAGTGGGCGCACGTGTTGTTGCTGCTCTAGTAGTTGTAGGTCTTTTAGTTGTTGTGGTGGTAGTTGTTGTAGTGGTTTTCTTAATTGTTGTTTCTTTAGTTTCATCCTCCTTAATTCTGGCCTCAAACAACGGTGGCAATAAAGCCTCAATCGATAGTTCAGGTAAATTATTATCAGCATCATTTGTTATGGGTTTTTTCGTAGTTGTTATTGTTGTTGGTTTCGTTGAAACAGTTTTTACCTTGTCTTTAACATTGCTGTCTGCGTCACTACTCTCTGCTTCATGTTCAAATGGTGGCAACAGCATATCAGTATATGGCACTGCCAGTGTATCGCTGGATGTTTCACCATTTATTGCCGTCACGAGACAATTTACAGTCACAGCTGCGATTAATACCTACAAATATAAGAAGGAGAAAGAGAAAAATAATATAAAGTGAAACAGTACAAGTAAGAAATAACTGCATAAAGTTTAAATACAAGTCGTCATCATCAATTTACAGCAAAAGATATTATTCGCATATTTGCACAAGAAGAAATACTTGCAATAAGATTAAATTTGTAACTTTTTAAAAATTTATAGGCTCAAAGGAGTCATAAAGATTCAATACATTTTACAGTCTTGCAGCTGAGAAAACAAATTTCGTTTTTAAATCCAGTAACTGCGGTAGTGAGTGAAAGAAATATGGACAAAAATTATTAAATTAAGCAAAAATAAAAAAAACAGATTGCATGTCATCACAGCAGTAATTTCGCTTAAAAGAATTCTACTACTTTAGGAAAATATGTGCGGTTGCATTTTTTAAATTCGATAATAAGGTCAATAAATGCAAAAGAAATAAACGAATTTATATTCGATTAACCAATTAAGTAAACAAAATATGTTCTTTCTATAGAGCCAGGTCTTAAATTTGTTTATATTTTTTACCTTCTCTTTGTTCTTACAAGCATAAGCTCAACTGCAAAAACCACATTAAACAAATTCTGTTAAGAATTAATATCCATAATAATTCTTATCCTTATTTGCATCAGAATTAGATGCGCCTCTTTTCAAATTTTGTTTAAAATATTACTTTCACTCTTTAAGTGAGAACAAATTTGACACGATCCGCAATGAAATAGGCTTTAATAATTGCATTTTTTTGAAAGGATATTCTAACATATAACGAGTGGTCATAAATACAAAAAGTCATTGTAAAGAACTGAAAATTATCACATATATTTAAGTTTTTAAAACTTAACAAAATTTAATATTTGAATAAATTCGGGGCAAGGATTCGTGATTTCTTATTGAAATTTAAAAGTGTCATAAAAGTTAAAAAAAAAAAATAAATTCAGCTTCATGAAATTCTGTATAGTCATTAAATATGGCATTATTCATATTTTGACCAAATTTGATTCAATTCATATTAAGGATATGCTGCGCTAGAAAATATCCATTTAAAAAAAAACTAAAACAAAAAAATTAAAAAATAAGTAAAATTTTCTAAACTAATGCTGAACAAATAAATATCCCTAATGTGCTTCGAGGATAGTACAATAACTTATCTCGTACAAGTTTTGTTTATTTGTCAACTAAATTCAATTATTTAACCCTATGAAATACATGCTAATTTTTAATCCTTTTTTATACAAAATTGCAATTATTTCAAACCACAACTCTGAAGACCCATATCTCTGAAAAAAAAGAAATAATTTGAAATAAATTTTTTTGATATTTATTAGTAAAAGTGTCTTTTGTGTCTTTTATAAAATACCATTAGCCATTTTTTTAATTTCCAAACATCGATTTATCTATTTATGGCCACGGTCACAACACTTGAAGTCCTATTCAAACCAGTGATATCCATATCCTTAATAATATTATAGGCTTAAATTTGGTTGTTAACATCAAATTTCCAAACCACATACACACCATGCAATGCAATTTTCGTGATTTAAAGGCTTTTTGACAATGGCCCTTGGATTTTCCGAAGGACAAATTCAGCGAGTTCACATATCCTACAAAATGAAACAGTGAATTGTTTTTGAACGAATTCATTGATTATACAGCAAAGTAAATGTTCAACAGACACTTTAATCTATACACCGTAGAGTATGTGACCGAGAATGCTGGCCAAAAAGGCAAAAATAAACTTTAAGAAGTTTTAAAAACTGAGTATTCAGCTAGATAAACAACAAATGTCTTCATCATATTGTGAATTTTCAAGACTTTATGTTAAGATTTATAGATTTGAGACACCGACAGATTCGAAAAAGTTAAAAAAATTAAATCAATTTTTATTGATTTTTTTCGATTTTAAGAGATTCATATGATATTTTTGTGGCTAAGCTGTTTTTGTGGCAATAGCTGTTGCTAATATTTAATAAAAAAATCTATTTTAATTCGTGTTGAAAAACTTTAAAAATTAAATTTTTACACACGTTTTTGTTTCAAGAAAAAAAACTTTGTTAAGGTTTTTAAAGATGAAGTAAGAGAGGCCCAAATAATTCTATATATCACAAGTAAGTTTAGTGTCTAGTTTTAGTAAAAAAAAAATTACGCCATTGTTTTTAGTGATTTTTTATAAAATAAAATTTCATCCTTTTTCTTTTTTGTTTAACAGGTACTTTTTTATATCATTTTAACTAAAGGCCTACAAAGTCGTAAGATTATGTCAAATATAAATCTGTTAAATTTCTTTCCTATATAAGGATATGTCATACAAAAAAGATGCGAAAACATATGCTTCACCAAATGCAACTCTGATAGAACAGAAAATACATTTTTTTTTTTAATTTTAAAAAATTATCAAATCAAATACACTTGTCAAAAAAACTGTAACACAATTGTTTGTCCACACCATAATACTTTCTGAACACACATAAAATTTTTGGCATATCGAGCGACTAAATCTTACAGTCAGTCATGGTCTTAACACACCACTTTCAAAATTGAACAATGTCAGTCAGTAATGGACTTAACACATAACTTTCAAAATTTAACAATGTATTACCCACCTATTAAAGAGGAATATCCGGAACAGTTTTTAGAGGTTCAAGTATTCATAAATTCTAACCTACAAAAAATGTAGTAATTTTATACCTACAAGATTTTAAATAATTATTTTGAAACAATTTCTATAAAACTTATTATTATTTTTTTTAACAAATCCTCCGGTGTGGCCAGATCTCATATATGGACTTTGCTCAATAGTGGACCGTTCCTTACAACGTTTTTCAGATTAATTAATGTTGGTATGAAACTAATTTTTATCAACTGTTATAACAACAGCGATATTAATACAGGATGTACAAAGTCAAAGATAAATCGCTATATTACAAAATTCAGAGATTTCGTGTGTATCTTTTTGAAATATGACATTTAGTGTGTGGCTTGGTTAAATTTAGTAAAAATGTGTATTAGTCGATTTTGGTGTAAGAATTTAAAATTTACCAACGATACCATGGTTAGCAGGCCAAATACATCAAAAAAAAGCTGTATGTTATCTACACATCTCTGATCAGGTACTGCGCAGTCAAAACAGAAAACTGGACTTGAACCCTTGATGCCTTGAAAAAGAAATTATATACGATCTATACGTCTCTGATCGGGTAATGTGCAAACTACACGAAAAACTGGCTTTGCTCCCTTGATACCTTGGTTATAAAGTCAAACACGTGATAAAATGTACACATGCCTCCTAGAGTGCTATTGGTGAAAGGTCCTGTATGAGGTCTCAGGCGAGTTATAGAGCGATTCATACAGGAATTGATTCACTTTGATTTAAGCTATTACTTTGAGAATAAAGTAATTTTCTTAAAGCTTCATTATATGGAGGGGAAGGTCAATTAAGGACCGATCCTCATAATATCTGGTAAGAAAAAATATTCATATAAAAATTATTTGCTTTTTACTGAATTTTATCATCATACTAAGGTTTTTAAGTCAATTATAAACGTTAAGGCGATTTCCTGGAGGGGGCCTTACATGTGGTCCAGGGTCAGCATAATTCTTGAGCACCAAAAATTGAATCTTGCTCAATTTTATTATGATTGCTACATAGTTAATAACTTTATAAATAAATAGGAACAATTCCAAACCAACATTTGTAAGGCGGCTAGCTGAAACCATGGATTGATTTGAAGAAAAATCATAAAACCAAAAACTATCAAGAATCCCAAAGTTGTGATTCAAAAAACTCTTAATAGTTTTTGCCAGCTTTTTGGGTCAAATACTCTTTCTTGCACCGGTTACAGCTGTAAATTGTAAATTTTCAAAGTTTGCACAAAATTTACCATATGGTCATTGTGAATAAACGTATTTGTTGAAAACGAAAGGCAATTGACTAATTCTGTTATTTTTCAACATTTCTCTTCACGACTGCGATATTTTCACTTAAACGACTCGTGGGAAGGCAATTTGGTTGTGGCATTTTTGTAGCGTACCAAACAACTATTTTTTATTTAATTCCTTATAAGAGTCTCAGAAGAATGATCACGTTAACCGAAAATAATACGATTTATACGAAATACTGCTTTTACAGATAGTGTGTCTGTATCATAGAGAATTTTATATATTTTAATGCAATTATCGAACGTATATGAATTCATTAATATAAAAGAAAAACGATGTACGGTAGGGTGAAAAGTGAGTGCATGTTTAGAAGTTGAACTTTTAAGTTCGTCTAAAAATATACATAAATATCTTATCAAATAAAACAAACCCACATATTTTTTCATTGTTAAGTTCTTTCAAAAAAACATATTTAAATAAAAAATCAACATTTTCTAAGTTTTACTCTTTTCGTTTAAATAGAGATGAACTTATATTTTTAATTTAATTTTTTGTAGAACTTTTAATGTATTTAGACATATTCTGTACAAGACTACCAAATTTTCATAGAAATCTAGTCCCATTGGTTTGATATTCGTTGCCAACATGTTTCAAGAAGTCCAATCACATTTTTCCAGGCATACTATTGCTCTGATTTGCCCAAAAAATAGGCTATAAAAATTAAAAATTCTAGAACCTTTGATGACTGGAAACGAGTGACTTGGTGTCTTGATTCAAATTATTTTACAACAAAGAAATCAGGTAAAGATCTTTTTTATGTTAACGTTGTTATGTATGGGTCTATTTTAAAAGCTATGACGTCTCGTAGTCCTTAAGAAGTACAGTAACGAGATGTGTACAAAAAATATAAACATGGTAAGAATTTGTTTTTGGAATTCTCAAATAAAAATAAGATTTTAACTTTATGCTACTTTAAAAACATTTAATTTACAAACTGTATATTTTTGAAGGGAAATTAAAGTAATTCAATTACTTTTTATGTATTCATTTATTTATTTATTAATTTTTTTTTTCAATTTAAATTAATGTCAAGGAGAACTACTTTTTCAAATCGTTTGAACCTTCATCACTGTAATAATAATTGCGATGCTTTAAATTAAGAAATCATTGCTTGAGTTTCAAGCTATTAAGTCTGGTTGTCATTTCCTGTTAAACAAAGTTTTTTACAAAAATACTTTTAAGGTATTTACAAATAAAAAACTGAAAATAACTGTAAAAAGCGAATGGTATTTTTTAACATATAGAATTATTTTTATAAAAAATAACTTAAATAGTCATTACCAAATCAGATAATTGTATTTATTTTAGTTAAATTTGGTAGTTGTATTTTGAAAAAAATTGATTAAATTGTTCTAAAGAAAAACGCCTTTATATTCATAAAAATTATTATCGATTCATAAAGGATGTGTAAAACAAACTTTCATACAACTTATGTTTTATGCAACTTTTATAAAAGGAAAGCATTTTTATGTTTTAGTTTGTCTGATAGCTGTCTATTCCTTCAAAGAGTGCAAAGGACGGCAGAATTATATTAATTTCTCCTTGGCTCTGGAGTAAATTCAAATTGTTTAGATTTTCAGACTACAATTGCTTCTGATGGTAAAACCCTTATCACTTATGCATATATACGTGTGTAGTCGTGTTCCATGACTTCAATTGAAAAATAAAATCTACTCATTTAGCTAGCCATTCACTTTAAGAAAAAATGACTTGCCAATATTTTAACGTTTTTAATAAAAATATATTTTTTTAATGTCAAATTGTTAAAAAAAATTTTCTAGAATCATAACACAGACCTTCAATAAATTGTTTAATAATGTTTTAACAGAGAACCAGAACTAAGGAATGAAATGGGAAAACACGTCATTAAGATCATCAGCTCGTTTTCCAAATAAAATCCAGTTGTTAAAGAGTGCTGAGTGACTATAATAACGACCTTAACAACAAATAGCAAAGAGGTTAACGAACGTAAATGGCGACTATCAATGATAAAAAAGCATTAATCGACAAAAATAATAATTTATGCATAACAAAAAAAAAAAAAAAAATTAAATAAGATATATAAACATAAAATATAATATAAAATATAATAGAACAGATATTGCATAAATAAAAGAGATTAGAAAACTATTTTAATTTTAAAAAAATTTGTATTTGCATAAAAAAAAATATTTTAAATATTATAAATAAAAAAATATATATACAAAACGGGTTCTAGTACAATAGAAATCAATTTAAAAATCGTCCAAAGTTTAGAAAATAAAATAATTAATGAACTGCATTCATTAGCTTATTTAACAAAAGTATAATATGTATATTATAATACAAAATTGTAAATAAAAGAATGATTCAAATGCCAAATCGATTAACTCCATAAGACAAAAACTTGAGAAAAATTAAAAGTAGTTTAAAAATTTACATTAAACTACTTAGCATAAAAATTATAAGTACTTTCATTATTTAATATTGTTAATACTAACGATCAGAAAAATTTGTTTTCAATATAATAAAGTTTAAGGTCAATACAGTCTTCAAAAAGTTGAACTAATCGATTTGGCAAATAAGGCATTCAAATAATTATTCAATTTTGTCTCCATATATGAATGACTGCATGATTTGTGTTTTGATATTTTTTTCATAAAATAATTGCTGAAAAGATATTTTTTCAACGAATGGAGATATAAAAATGTTTCAGACTTCAACATAGAGAGACCGGATTATATAACATCGATAATGCTGCTCCTCAACGCTTGCGCTGTTCTCTCCTATTTAGTAAGTGTTACCGTGCCAATCTCAAAAGCGAATGAGGTTAGAAATTTTTAAAACTTACGCCCAATAGCAATTTATCCGGCACGCTCTCAAGCTATGGAGAGTTGTGTTAATTATCTTGAGTCCAACAATTTGCTAGGTTAACTTCAGAACAGTTTTCGCTTCAGAACAGTTTTTTACAGAGAAGTGCAAGATAGGGCGCTTATGTCGAAAATTATTGGTAGTTACTTCTCTCGCTTTATATCTAACTCTCGAAAAGGTTGAACTATAAGTATAGTTATAGATAGAATCTCATACGCTGAGTTTAGGTCAAATTCAGGGTCATAGCAAGGCTCTATTTGCGCTCCTATGCGAACGGGTTCGATTTAAATTAGCGCAAGACCCATGTTGAGCCACCGCAAAGTTATTCTTAATATTGAGGATGCAAATGCTCCAGTGCCTTAACAAGCATTTAAGAACATCAGATTCTTTTTAAACAGTCGGTTAAATTTACTTAGGCAATTCCATTCTAACTTTTGAGTTTATATATATATATATATATATATATATATATATATATATATATATATATATATATATATTTATATATATATATATATATATATATATATATATAGAAAAATAGATTATGGGAGGAAGGAAAGAAGAGTAGTGTTTATGGAGATTTGATTAAAATTTATTAATATCGTATGAACTTAGACAAGAAGAACAAAGGATATATTCATACTACATTCGAGCACTTCTATATATACTATATAAGTATATCATTATTCAGGTGATTTATATAAAAAAATTTATTCCTAAAAACTTGCTGATATTTGCATTAAAATCGGTCGGGTCGTTTTCAAACTTTGATGAAAGGTATTGTCATAACTACCATAATGTGGGCGAAATATTTGCCACGCCCATATAAAAAAAATGAGCCCGATGAAAAAACTGAGAACGGATATGAATTCAGCGCATCAAAATCTTTATATTCCATATAGTTTTATTTAAAGGCTTTTTTGCTGTAGACCAGTGATATTATATGAAAATAACTTAAAATACCAAAATCCGTCGTGTATTTCTTGGTAACCGGCACACACAAAATGCCCCAACGTAACGTTATTGCAACAGAAAACAATAAAACATTTTTTCACATTTCTTTTTCACACATTATACTTTAAGGTCATGGATGATGTCATTCAACTGCTTGGAATCTGCAGTGCATTACTACTTCCTTGTTGTCAAACGCAAGGTTAAGTCCTGTTGTATAATAAATAAGAAATTTTTTTATATCAAACTGCATAAGCATAAAATTATTAATGCTTGAAATATAAGTAATTCTTTTCTATGATCACTTTTAAAACCATGTTTTATTATTTGATTTGATTAAAAATTAATTTATTTTTGTTTTTTTAATTAAATACTATCGACAGGTTATTTATCTTAATTTAGTTCCGTCTTCATCTTTAAGTTAATTAATCCATAGTTTTGTTAAAAAAAATTCATTCAAACTGTAACTGTTTTCTTAATTAACACACGTTTTAGTTTTTCTTTTTATTTATTTCAGGCTATTTTTTTAAATTAATTAGAGTAAATTTTAATAAACACCTTTAGAGAAACTTACTAGTAAATATAGTTTCATTGTTTTAAATTTTAATTTTTAGTTTTTTATACCGCTTTTATCTTTTCTCTACAAAAAGATTTATTAAAACCCCATCAAACGAATGTAAAAATAGACTGAAAAGATCTTTGTGCAGGCAACATGATTTTATAAGAAAAACTAAACAATGACAGTAATTTCAGCAATAAGCTAAACCAATAATACACCATATGATATACGGAAAACTACATAAGTAAGGGTTAAGTAGAATTGAAGATACGCTAAAATATATTTATTTTTTTTAAGGCAGTTAAGAGAATACGACTGCAGTTAGAAAAGTTTCTGTGTTTAATATCGGAGCAGGTTGCTGCTAACCCAATTTTATATCAAACACTAGTAGCACTGTCGTAAGAACACGTGTGCAGTTTCAGCAAATATCTAATATATAATATATAATATCATATAAAAATATCTATCATATGGTATATATAGGGTAGGCAATTTAAAGGTTTAAATTTAGAAATGCAATAAAACGAAAACGGTTTGAAATTTTGCCAATTTTATTTTTCTGTTGTGAAGTATAATTGTTCCGGTTAAAAATGAAATATTATTTCAATCATATGACTGCCGCGGCTGGCCTCACAGTACCCCATTCGATCGAACCAATTTCCGAGAATGTTTTCTACAATTTTTTCGGCAATGGCATCACGAATATTGGCCTACAAATGCCTAATTGTCTAAGGTTTGTCGGTATAACACTTGTTTTTATCGGCGCCATACAGAAAATAGGCCAACGGTGTCAAATCGCAGTTTCTTGGCGGCCAACTTACATCACCATTTCGGCTAAATAAATGGACATCAAACATTTGACGCAATAAATCGATTGTGGCATCAAATGTGTGGCAAGTTGCACCATCCTGTTGAAACCAAACATCGTTCACATCAATACCATGAATAGCGGGCACAAAAAATGGGTTATCATGGTCCCTTAAGTGCTCCATTGATCGAAATGAAAACGCCGTCCTCAAAGAAATATGGGCCAATTATGCCTCCTCTTCAAGAGCCGCACCAAACCGTCACCCGTAGTGTGTGCATTGGCTTCTGTAAAACTATGCTTGGGTTTTCTGAGCCCCTAACACAGTAATTTTGCTTATTAACCACCCACCAAGATAAAAATGAACTTTATCCGAAAGGATGATTTTAAATGATGATAAATTTACAATAAATCCAAACGTTGCTCAAGCTTAAACCATTTCATTTCGTTTAGTGGAAATAATATATTGAATTTTGTGGCAAAATAGAATGATATACTATAAGTATTGCCAGATTCGAAATAACCGCTGGTTCAAATTTAAAGTTTTAAATGTCCCACCCGATATATAAAAATGGATTGTGGTTTGTTCAAATGCTTAAAACTTAAAACGACTCGACCAGATTGGATACTTTTTTCTGCGATTCTTTTTATAATTGCTACTCGAGGTTTTTAGAAACAAAAAAATTCGAAAAACTCTCGACAGAAGGTACTGTAGGCGGTCATTCCTATATCTCTGCATCGATAAAGGTATTTAAAGAAGATTTGGTTCGCCGATTCAGTCAGTGCACATATTCTAAGTTCTCTAGCCAATATAAACGGGATTAGACAAGTGGGCTTGGTACCTCCTTTACAAAGTTATTGGTATATTTTAGAATAGTAAAAGAAGTCTATGAAGCTGTTCAAAATAACTTGGCACTCAATACAAGTTATCAGTTTTAAAGTGGGCGGAATTGGATTCGTGGCGTGCTATCTCATACATAGTAACTATGCTTATGCTTATATATCTTCAGAACGGTAATAATAAAAGTTTCTAGATCTAGTTCAGACAACTTCTTGGAAAGAACTCATCATATACTAACTTGGCTAAATTGGCGGCTGCCATTAAAATTAAATATGGAATTTTGAATATGTGGAAAGCTATTTATATATTGTATATAAATATATATTACGTTTTAAACTTTCAATAACATTTGAGTTCTTTTTAGTTGCATCAAAATAAAGCAAACACCACGTTGTTGTTGTTTTACAGTTTTTATTTGCTCACTTTATCTTCCACTTAATATTTGTTTATGCAACACTTTTATTTATGCCTAAACACGACTTTACTTCATGACAGCAAAATGATAACTATATCGATGTGTGCAGCCTCCTTATATACCTAATTGTCTACAGTTTTGAAAGCTCCGGAAATATGTCAAACGCTTTCACATCCTGTATTATATGTCCGTTAATTTAAGATTGTGTTGCTCACAGAGGGTTGAATTGGCAATGACATCAAACACACAAGTCAATACGGCAATGACGTCAAATACACACATCAGTATGGCATTACCGGGGTAACACACTATCAACCTTGACACAAACCAATGGACAAAACTCCCATACAGTCCACGAAATCGTGTATTTGTTATTTTCGTAACAATATGTATTGTTTTGTTCTGGATGGTGTGTTTTTCCCATATAAAATGCGTGCAATTCTTTTAAATTTTCTTATAAGAAAAACATTTTAAAGGTATACAGCACAAACGCTTCCAGCAACACGAGAAAATTTACTCTACTACATAAATAAAAATGAATGGGTGTTTGTTTGCTTGTGCCATATGGACAGCTAAGCAGACTTATAGTCAAGGCAAATCATTAGTCGAAAAGTGGTCGAGATACCTCCCATACAAACAAAATACTGATTTAAATATATCTTGAGAACGGTTAAAGCGAAAATTTCAGTATTTGGTCTGAATGACTTTATTGTGAATATAAATCATCATGTAAAAAATATATGGAATTGGACAAATGGGCCTCCTATACAAAGTAAATATTAATTTTTGTATATCTTGAGAGCGGCAGTAGTTAAAGTTTCTAAATTAGATTCAAACGACTTACTGCAAAATACACATCATTAGTCAGTAACTGGGTGAAATTGGACCAGTGGGCGTGTAATCTTTCATTCATACTAAATATTGGATTTTACATAATGGAGAACGCGAACTATTAAAAATTCCTTATCTATCCACGGGAATTGCAGCAATCACACTGGATAAAAAGTGTCCATATACATATTAGGGATATCGGACGGTTATTATTCGATCGGTTTTAACCGGTCTTTTTAGTTTTGTCGAATACGGTTTTTTCAAAATCTTAATTTTTCGAATGCCAAATAAACCGATTGACTTAACACGAATAAGCGGTTAATTTATTAAAGTATAGTTTTTATACGTTTGTATATTTTTTTATTGCAAATATGCTCATCATTTAACTATTTGTATTAATTCAGTTATTATTTTTGTATATGAGACAATCTTGAACGTCCCACAAACAAAACCAAGATAGATCGAAAAAGATATGCACACTTGAGCAACAATAACTAGCACTCTTGAAGATCGTACGATAATAAAGTTCTTCGTTTTAGATGTTTAAAAAACGAAAGAAATTTATAGACGATTACTAAAAGTGTAGAAGGAGTGTTCGCCACCGAAACAGACCGTGGAAATGTTATGCTGCTGAATTTAAACGTGCTCATGGAAGCCTTAAAAACAATGCACTTAGTGGACAGCCAAAAACAGCAACAAGAACAGGAAGCATTCAACGTAATATGGTGTTGGGTGAACGACGAGTAAAAGTACGTAAAATATTTGATTTCATAGGCACCTTAATTGAACGAGTAGTTCATATTTTACATAATAAATTACACGTGAACAACTTTGTGCAAACGTTTTCAATAATAGCGTTAAGACAATGTAAATAAGGTGATTTATAGTACAAATTATATGAACATCCACTATGCTAATCAGATTTGATACCTAGCGATTACTATCCAAACTTAAATAATGTCTGTCTGCGTGTTTTAACAAATAAGGAAGTTAATGAGCATACGAAATCGTGATAGGGCTAAATATTAGAACAAGTGTGTTGAAGTATTCGGAGGTTATTTTGGAACAAAGCCCACTCTGTCTTTCTTCGCTAACTAAGAAATAACTCCTCTCGCATTATATATTGTGTCAATATGGTAATGAGTTATTTGCTTTATGTGCTTAAGTGTCTTGCTAACTTAATAGTACAATACACCTGTCATTAATACAGATTTTCTGGTCCCGGAGAATCTAATAAAATAAGTCAATATGGATGACTTATAAAGTCGTGCTATTACTGCAGGATCGAGAATAATTTAATTCTATACTGTAGCATTGAATCCAATAAGCTATGCGCCACCAGCTGCCTCCAATGAAAGACTGAGCTCAGGTGCACCGATATGAAGTGTGCGTCAGGATACAACTATCTCCGTATGGAACATTTATTGTGAACGAGCCTTAGTTTTTTTCTTTTGTGTTGGCAATGACATCTGTCAAACATATTCAGTACACATCAAATCAGTGAACTAACAACATTATATTTTTTAAACGTGTTATAGATGGTGAATTTTGTACCAGAGAATAATGATTTGAAAGCATAAACTTTTTGTTTTTATTTGAAGAAAAGTGCTGCAGAGACTCATCGAATCCTGGAAAATGGATTTATTTTCAGAATGCTAAACGGAAGAAATCATGGGTTAATCCGGGACAACCAGAAAGGTGCGGTGCACCGCGAGCTTCTAAAACCTGGTGAAACCTTTAATACAGAGAGCTACTGACAACAAATGATCAATTTGAACCATGTGTTGATCAAAAAACTACCAGAATGGTCCACAAGATACGTCGACATAATTTTCCAATATGCAAATGCACCTGCACACAAAGCAAAACCGGTTCAGGATACAACCAAAGCATTAGGCTGGAAGCTGCTACCCCACCCGCCGTATTCATGAGACTTAGATCCTTCCGACTACCAGTGAATTTCACGCATTGACGGAGCAGCACTTCGTTTCCTACTAGGATTGGTTTATTTCAAAAGACGAACAGTTATATTGGCGTAAAATACACATATTGCCTGGAAGATGGTAAAACTTTGTAGTCAGCAATAGTGAATTCTTTGAATAAAATCTTTTTTTAATTTCAAACCAAAAATTAGTGTTTTATTTTTCTTTAGATAATGCTCATTTTATACCACTTGCGCACTATAAAGGAACCATAGTTTTCGTGACTACTTGTGCTCGTAGTATCAAAACTATGTCTCTGGTTAGAGTTCGAATATTGTTTACTTACTATTCGAACACCAGTTTGCTCAAACTCTACATAGACACCGTAGGCTTCATTTGCGATCATGTGAAGGTGAGTACGTTATATAGCAGAAACTCTACTCATAGTTTGTTAAAATAAAATTTAATTCAGAATTTCACTTTTATAGCACTTACATATTAAAATTTGTATCAACTTTTGTTGTTTTTTGAATAAATTTTTGCAGAATTGCAAGTGTGACATATAAGAAGTCTACTACTACTTTTATCAACGTATACAGTGACAAGTTGCAGGACACTGCGTCCCACGAGATCTGTTGTTTACTTTCCAGTCTACGTTTTGTTCAAAAGACACTGTGTCATTGAGACACTGTGTCTAACTACACTCTTTCATCTAAATCTAACAAGAACTGCACATTCATGTAATATGTGTTAAATATCATTAAATTCTCTTTTAAATTCAGTATTTGTATAAAGGCAGGATGCATACCATATTGTGGCTACACATTCATATTGGACAAATTTAATATATAATCTACCTACAGAGGAGTATCAGAGGTGCGCCAATAACTATATTTACGGTAGTCAGGCAGCACTGAGGTCTTCATGTACGGTGAAATGGCGGCCAGCCGAAGAGTGCTTAGACTATCTTTAACAAATTGGTGACTTAAACATGGTCGAGCTTTGCTTGGTTCCGGGTTATTCCAACGTTGTTTGCAATGAAACTGCTGACGGACAGACGAGAGCAGGGTCCGCATCGGACTTTATCGACCAAGCGAACTTTTGTGGGATTAATTGCAAAGAGATCAGTTTGAAGAAGGATATATGGTAACACTCTCTCAGGGTCACAGATTGGGAAGGCGCCCAGGGGCTGCGACAGACCAAATGGTTGGTAGAGCCTTTCTCCTATGAAAGGCTCTTCTATCGTGACATTACTATCTAGAAGAGACAGGATAATACCACAGATGATACGTTTTCATCCGTGGTTATTTGGACCCTGATTAGGTTTGATCTGTTCATATCGGGGATTTTTTCAACTATATTCGGGGGACGGAGAAATTTGTACTTGACGTTTGCCCTGTCCCTTTTTATGTAGGGAACAGTTAAGTGTGATGTTGTCAGTAGACGATTATGGTTAACTGGACACATGCTAGGTTTTTTTTGTTTGTCACTGTTCCTTGTTGTTACTCTGGGCAGATTTATTCTGCTACTCGGCTTCACGTAGTAATTAGTACATTCTCCCGATAAACTGATTCACCGTATACCAGTTTTTTTTTTTTTGAGATTTAAGCATTATATCGACGATATTCCCCGCGTGTGCTTTCAACTATGCATATCTAAACATGCAAGCGGTCCCTGGCAGAACATTGGCAGTGAAATACGATGTTTCCTGCGCTTTCGTCTCCGTCTGAGCTGATTGGACACCTTGGAGGGTTGTCGTTTTTACATCGGTATAAATATTTTCTATTGCCTTCAAGGTCTGTTAGGTGAGATTACAGTTTATCTCACCATGTTTTCTCTGTATACACTTATCTATCTGCGGTATTGACACATTGCAAGCTGAATATGGATTTATTTCTTTCTTCTTTTTTAACAACATTTCCTGGAAGCGTTAGTTTTGCGTCCGTCTGGTGGTATATGTTGGAGTACTCCCGAGCATACTCTTAGACTACTTTATCTATTAACTGCTATTAGGTCTCTTTTGCCTCTCTCTTTTTCTGCCACATGTAATTGGTCACCTGCGATATTAATATTCTGCAACTTTGGTGGGGTCCTCTTACCTTCTGCATAATCCGAGCCAAGGCGTTTGATACACCAGCTACTTTTGCAGAGGCGTACTTTGGTTGCTTTTTAAAGTTCAGGTGGTCATGGCCAAAAACAAACCAAGAAATATTATACGGTAGCCAGATATAATAAGTTTCAGATTCAGATAAATTATGGTTTGTATAAAGTACATTCCTCGTATATTCTTATCAATATTTATAAATATGTACATAAATTTCGTAAAAATATCTTCTTCCTCTTCTTACGTTACAAATAACCTCATCAATCGAAGATGATGTACAGCATTTCAATCAAATAACCACGTTTAGTGTCAGGTATCAACTCTTGTTTTTTTTTCTGTTTTCACATTATACTATACCTACACTCTTAGATCTAAATTCGAAACGTTGTTTTTAGTGCTGTTATTGTTTTTCAGTTAATAACCGGATCAAATAAGAATGACAACATAAGAATGACAACATATGGTACATATAATGAAACTGCTAAAAGCAACATATGTATATGGCTTAAATGCGGTAACAACGTGTATCATACACATGTTGGTCATTTGGTTGTATCAAACTAACGGATATGTATATGAGCAGGTAAGCAAGCGAGCAGATATGCAAGTGAGGTTCCATATAAAGTAAGCGTAACAGTTAGATTGTATGATCATCGACTACAATTACTGACTTTAGCTTGAGATCATACACAAAGATGCTACTTTGAGCATATTTTTTAATAAAAAACAAGTTTTTTTTTCTTTTCCTGTTTTCTGTAAGACTGCTACAATTTCTGTATGAAAATAGGTCTTAACAACATTGAAAAACAAAAATTTTAAGTAACACCTTCACTTCTACCAAGTATAGTAGTTATATGATGACTTATTACTGACGATATTTATCTTGTTGATGATACTGATTGCTGTTGGTGCTCAATTAAATATAATTATTTTAAGATGTTGTTTTACCTTTTACATTCATGGTAAAATGCATGCTCGTATAATGCGGTTTTGTAGTAATTTTGTTCAAAATATTGGAAGTTTATATTGGTTTTTACACTATCATGGCATATATATATTTTACTATTGCTTGTAAAACCTGGCGTTACATACATATATAACTTAATAGAAAAACCATTTGTGAAATTAAAAAGATATGAAAAGTTTAGGAAGCATTAAGGAATATAGTCTATGAGAACTGAATCTACCTGTCTTATATGTTACAAGATAGTATGGCTATGTATAGTAATTTATCATGGTGACAAGGGTGCCGCTGTAAATAAATGAGCTGCTTGTTTGTCAGCACGGAAGTGGTATTACTTTCGGTTTACACCGCACATGTGGTTTTAGTCAATTCACTAGTAGTAAGAAGAATATTATATTTGTCATTGTATCACAGTTCAAAACAGATAAGTGTAATGGGATTGTATGAATTAAAACGATTTGGATTGAAATGCATTTTGAAAGGGAGATCGAACGATTATTATTCAACCGGTGTTACCAGTGTTTTTTTTCTGCCTGTTTTTTGGAATGACACTTTTCGTATATCGAATAAGCCGCGTCTTTTAACACAATTAACCGGTTAATCTAAATTTGTATAATTTTTATAAGTTTTCATTATTTCTATTACGATAATGCTCATAATTTCAGAATTTTTCAGAGTTTAATGTAGAACGTCTTAAAACTAAAAAATAATACAAAGTTCCCATAAGCAGTTTCTAAAATTAAGTTGTCTTGTGTCGTTCATTTAATAACTCAAGAATCACTCAATCGATTCCACTATTTTTTTTTTAATAGGCGGTGCTACGCCCATACAAATACTTATTTGTCTATCGGCCATATGCAAAAAAAAAAAAATTAACAAAGCTTGTTAAACCTTTGTTAAGCAAATACGATTATTAGCTTAAAGTACATTTATTAACCCTACGTTAACTTTAAAAATTTTGAGTAGGAACCCACTTTAGGAGTACTTTAAGTGACATTTATGTTATGAATATTTAATATAAAAATAAAAATAGCATGTTGTGGTGTCAGGGAAAATTTTTAAAACCTTACCCAATGGAAAAAGACATCTTTTAGCGGCATGGTGATCTAAGCCAGACCGTTAAAATTGTCAAAGAATATCTGTTGCAACAGAAATCTTATGTAAATTAGTGATCGCCGTAAATCCCTAATTCCAATCTAGTGAAGAATTTTTGGACAGTATTAAAAAATCCCCTGGAAAAATATAACTGGACTTCGTGGAAAAGTTGAAGCTATAATATAATATGTATAGGACTAGATTTCTCTTACATTTTTGAGTAATATTGTAGTGAGTACGTCTAAATTCTTGAAAAACGCCACAAAAAAGGAATTATAAGAACAGTGTTAAAAAATGTAAGTTCCTCTTTAATTAAGCGAAAAGTGCAAAACTAACTGCATGCAGAATCTTTTATATCATTGCTTTTCTTCTATTACACTGTGTGGTTATCATTCCTTTTGTTAATGCTTTTTGAAAGGACTTAACAATGAATAAATTTGTGAAGTTTTGTTTTTTATTTATAGTGAGTATTTAAGTTTTTATAGGAACTTTTTTATTCAACTTAAAAACATCCATTTGGTTTTGCACCCCATGTCTACAAATTTTTACACCCGTTTTATCATCCTTGGCATTATCTTCGAAACTTTTTCTTTCTTAAGCTCAATAAAAATATTTTTTCTTTAGTGATGTACATAAAATTAAAACAAATACACAAAGCTCGCTATTCGGGCATTTATTATTCCTCTAATAAATTTAATTGTCTTAATTTTTTAGGATTTGAAGAATTTTTGCAATAAATATGTATAGAATTAAAAAAAAAAAAGTATTGATAACTGAGACAAACTTATTTAAAAAATATTATTTTATATTAAATTAATAAAAATAATTTTTTTGTGATTCGACTACTCGCATGTGTGGCATTCGCTTTTTTTTGGTATCGCTGACACAAAATAAATTATGGTATTGCCAGCGTGAAAACTTACAATTTGTGAAGCAAACATTAACTTATGTGAAGTTGTTGCTTACGTTTTTTTAACAAATGTTAGTTACGCTTAAAGCGTGTGGTAACTAACGTGTATTTGAAGTCTTTTTTTGATTTATTTATTATTTTTTATTTTTTGCATATAGCCGTATATCTTTAAAACAGTAACAGTAAAAGTCTGTAAATTTGGTCCAAACGGCTTCGTAGTCGATACACATCATCAGCTAAAAAGTTGGCGGAATTTAATAAGTAGGCGTGGTACCTCCCATAAAAATATTGATATTTGTATATCTTGAAAACGGTTAGAACGAAAGTTTATAAAATTGGTCTAAATACCAATTATTACTCAAAAATTAGCAAATTGAACACTTTAACCGTTCTAAAGATCTACAAAAATCAATATTTTCTTTGCAAATTCGGTACCTTCAACTAATGAAGTTAGATATTTTATTGACAAAAAAGTCCATTGAAGAAAAAAACAGGAGTACAGTTATTTGAAAAAAATTTACATTGTTTTTATTCAAAAGGCCTTAAAAATTCAAAATAACAATAAAATTATAAAAATATTGTAAAAATTAGATCATCCTTCAATAGCCATTCTATCGAATACTTAGCCAGAAGGTTCAGGTACGGTCACATGGAGGCAAATATTTGGCAAAAAAAGCGTAACCACTATTTTGTAGAAACATATTCTTTTATGGAAACACTTCGATTTACGGGAACATATCTTAAAAAATAACTTACAAGCTAATAAAAGAGTGACAAAAATGTAAAGATTTTTTTATATTAAATTTGAAAATATATATATTATAAAAAAAAACAGCTATTTATAGTTATACTTTCTTCGTCAAATTTACTAAAATTGTATACATATTGGTTCTACCACATCTTAGATTTACTTTTTACTTTTTTTCAGTACTAAAAAAGTACAAAAAGCTATGAAAAGTACTATAACATACTGTTGTAGGCGTTATGTAGAGGGCAGTTCATTGAACGAAAAAAGTAGGTGTGAAAACTGTAAGTCTTACTACCCTATGCAATGAAAGCCGCTTCATTCAAACTTTTTTCCTATCAGTCTTGATTACCCTAAAGTTCATCGTTAGTCGTTTTGACTAACAACGGTGTAACTCTTATTTTTTTCCGTGTACGTACCTATAGCATCATTCATTAACAAACAAAACTATTACTCGGAACGACTAACAATGCATTTGGGTTTTTTTTGGGATATAAGCAACATCAATTAATTTATCATCAAAATCAATTCTTATAGTTTAAATATATTTATTCAAATATGGGTTACTAAAACTAACCTTAAATTTCAAAAAGATGATTTTCTAAGCTCAATAGGCGATGATGCGGAAAGCTCTATATATTATCTTGATGAGGAAACCTTGTATTCTTCATAGTGTATTGAAGAATAAATTGTTAACGAAAGTAGTAGAAAACCGTTTATGGTCGAATTTTGGAATAAAAATTAGGTCATCGTTGATATTTTTAATATCATGTGAAGTGTTATTATCAAAGGTTACATAAGTTACTCACATAACATGCTTAGCATTAAAAATTCATTATCTCGCCGAAATATTCTAAAAAAAAACACATGTGAATCTCGTTCAGCCACACGTTACTAAGCGATTTAGTGCGTCTACCGGCATATTAACTATCTCGAGATCAACAATTACTGAATAGTAATGACAAAACTGTTCATTTTGTAAGAAATTTAAAAGTAGTGTTCGCGGTGAGCACCAATTTTAAATATCCACAGAGTAATATTGTTAATATATCCGATGCAAAATGTAAGAGTAGATTAAGTCGACATAAGCGCAAATTGAGTTATTTCTTTAGGAGCTTGATAGAAGTCAAAGCGCATAATGGTATTTAATCCTTTTTTAATCTTGATCTTTGGCAATTTTATGCCCGTCTACTTTTTAGTTTAAGTTTTTGCAAACAATATTGAATTTGTCAGAACATCTTATGCGCATATAGTATTTTTTTATATATTCCCATTTTATCTTATTTTATAACTATAATTAATAATTTTACTTAATTATTTTATTGTATTATACTTTTTTAAGTTTCAGTAAAATAATTCTTATATTATTTAATTATTTGCTTTGAGATCAATACTAAATTTTCTGTCATATGAACAGAAAATTGTTTTATACAATGACTACTTATTTTAAAGAATTGGCAACAGTGAAGAAATATGCAACAATAACACCAGCAGAATTGAAAATGTTATCGACCCCAGCTACGGAAGTCATCATCGGAGTTCTTTGTGTTGTGAATATCGGAACATCAACTATTAAACTCATATTTCCAGAAATTATCAATTTCTATATAGACAATAAGTTAGTCAAAGTTCCGTCATCATGTGTTCTCAACGTCATCCTTTTGTTCTGTCATTGTCTTTTTCTATCATCACACATCGTCTTATATTAACTTCACACCATATTGTCATTACATAGTCGACCTCAAATCGTGTACACACTATGCGGTCGAGATGGTTGAGAGTTGGCTCGCCGTAGCTCGCGTTATATTACTTATTGTTCGAACAGTGTTTAATAAAATATCTTAGGTTTACTTAAAACTAGAAATAAATAGATATTATTTCAATAAAAGAGCTTAAGTATACTTAAGACATAGTTAAACACAAAACTCTGTATCAAAAAATCGCTTAAGTTATAAAAGGTGTTGTATGTACTTGTATGTTTTTTTTAAACTTTTGTATTTTTTGTATTGTATTTGTATTGAAGTTTGTTTTAATAATAACTATACGACATTGTACGTTACTATGTATGGTATAATAGTGTTTTGTTTCACCGACAACAATTTGTTTCTTTCAACCGCAAAGGAATATAAGTATTACTCATAAAAATGTTTTTTTCTTTGTTTTTAATTTTTCACTGTATTAGTGGCTGAAGCCAATAGAATATGTGATTAATGATAGGCTGCTGCTTCAAATTAGTTTTTATTACTAATAGTACATAGTTATACAGTGGTTTAGGTGTAACATTTTGGTAAAAATACAAAAAGTTTAAAATACAAGAATAAAGTCTGGTAATTTTCTGATTTTTTGCATAAAAGATATTTTTTCTTGTAAAAAATCATTTAAAATCTCATCATCTCTTTTAAGCTAAAGTCATAGTCAAACGTTTGTCCGTTTTTTATATCCTGAAGTTTCTGCCAATAGTCGTTTATTTCAATGATGACATCTCTGTTTTAACCACATCCTTTTTTACGTAGCCAGTAAGTTAAATTCGGAAACAAAAAAAAATCGAATGGGATGAAGTCTTAAGAGAATACTGGATGAGATAAACGTTTGTAGTCCAATTATTGAAAAGGTGGCAACATGTATAACAAGTGCATTGATAACACCTTTGGATGGAAAGCTCTGAAGTTTTATAAATCCATTAAACCAAAAGTTTTTAATACATAATAATAAATTAAAGGGTTTTCTAAGTTTTTAGGTTGATTTTTGTAGAAAATAATCGTTGTATAAAAAATTAAATAATAAGAGTTCTAGAAGTAATTTTTTCGAAAAAATTCACAGGTATGTAGGGGTTTATTCGAAGTTCTTTATTTCGTACAAGTTTACACAAAATATTTGTAAATTTTTAGTTTTTTTGATTATAAAGAAAATACAAAATTACAAATTATTATGAAAACTAACTAACAGCCGGTGTGATTCTCTACCCACATCTTAATTATTTCCTTAAATTATGTCTTAGTTACATTTACTCTGCCGCAGCACAATCTAGGCGTTTATCCAGTGAACTCCAATGCACCGCAATGGTTGCACACAACCTCCATATGGCCAATTTGAACGTAAGTATGCGAGGTAGTCAAATTACAATCGTATTGAAACGATACTTGATTTAAATCAACACTTGAAGCACTTCTTCTTACACGTTGATTTCGATTTTCACGTTATTGAATTGTTTGATTTGCTCGACGATTTCTCATTGTTAACCGAGCCGTTTTATTTCCAGCCGGTCTTCCTTCTTGTGTTTGTGATATGACGAAGTCGGTCCATACTAACACGGCGCTGTACCCGTTCGATTTTTTGTTCGTTCGTATTCAATTGATTGGCGATATTCTGAACTCTACTTGCATTACGGGTTCGATGAGAAAGATTAGATCTTTTGGGTCGCGGCATTGTTGAACAACACTGAGAAACTAATGTTGCAAAGGCAATTATGGAATTATCATGTGTACTGTTGTCATGACCTCACAAAAATAAACATCGATGCAAACATGTGCTCAAATAGCCTAACCTCACCTTTAGAAAATATATTTCCTAACCAAAACGATAAATCAGAATAAAATGAACAGCGAATTCGAATTAATTTGCAAAGTAATCCACCCAAAAATAAATTTCACAATTTAAAGTTAATGTTTGGATTGTTTATCGATGCCCACGCAATAACAAAATACGTAACCATTTACAATGTACACTCACCTCTATGAAATCATATTTGAAAAAATGCTGGCAATCTGCACAACACAATAACATGCTATGGAAAGACCGTGCAAATGAATCAGCTGTCAAAAGTTAACGCACACAACGTCATCTACTGGCAATACTGGAAGCAGCATTTGAATTCATGTTCGTTTTTAATGTGTGGCAATAAAGGAAATTGTTACAAACACAGTTGTTAAACAAATTTGGTGGAAAAACATTTGTCGAAAAGAATTGTTAAAAAAAACAATAAACCTCATTTGTAATGAACATGGCGTCGTACAATCACTCAATACAAAATGTTTGGGAATTTGGGAATGTTATCGAATTTTCTTAGGTATTATTCTTATTTGGTCAGAGACCAGTCTGAATTGGTGTGAATCATCGAAATCGGTCCAGGCGTTCTTGTGTTATAAGCGTAGTTACTAACGTCACTCGCTTTTATATATATAGCGGTAGATTCATAAATTCAAAAAGTAAACACGGTTTAAAAATTTGATGATGCTATACGGCATCAAAATACCGAAAGTCTTTAAAAAACTGTGACTTTCTCTCTTCGTTTTCTATTTTGAATCCTAGAGAAAATGAAAAAGTAAACATCGTATCAACAAACAATACTACCGATCCCCTAAGTACACAAAAGTTGTATGATGGACCAGAAAGAAAAATTAATAGAGCAGGAAAATTAATTAAAGTTAATTAAGTGGTTGCTGAGTAGGACTACTATTGATAGAGCACTATCATTATGTTCATACAAAAGTGTTTTGAGACGAGTCCAAATTTCATCTACAGTCACAATACGGCACAGTTTCAGTTTGCATTTAGCCTAATCTATACCAAACACTATTTAGTAGACACATGGTTGCAATTGTAAGCGATTGCTGCATCCATTGCACGGATAGCTTAAGCCAATTTACAGAGTTTATCAACTATTTTTGGCTGAAAACATATATTGCCTCATCTAAACATTTCGCGAACTTAGTAAGAGATATTTATCAAAAAATTATTCACAAAATTTACTATTTTTTTAGTTAAAATTAAAGAGGTTGTCTGCTTAGAAACTTTTTCAGCAAATTTTGTAATCTTGTTACAAATAAATTTTCTTGCCTTTTAAAATATTATTATTAAGTTCGGCGTATATTTTCACTGTGCGCAATTCATTGACTTTTTCAAATTTGTTTTGTATATTTTAAATTAATTTATTTCAAATCTCTTTTGTATATATCAAATTGATAGGCTCTGATACATGTAAATTGTATCAGCTATAATTATTATAATTTATGGATTTCGATTGTTAAAGCAGACAGAAATATTTTACATATATTTCACCCTCAATAAAGTTAATATCTTTTGACAATCTTTTTAGCTGTTTAAATATTGGATATAAAGTAATGATCTTCTTTGAAAACATTTATATGTGTTTATTTACATTTTTTAATGAAATTGATTTATTTCAATACATACATACATATATCCTCGTACATTCTATTTCATTAATAAAATTTGTAATTCACACATGTCCTAATTAATATTTATATTTAAAATATATATAAACTTATTTTGATCATAAAATATAAAATATTGAAGCGGTAGTAAAATATAAAACTTAAACATTTAACAAAACATACGTCATAATAAAAAAATTTATTTTATTTTTATTTTATTAGTTGTTTTTATTTGCCCGCATTTTAATATTATAAATACTGCTTTCAAAATTCCATAATCAAGTTAATAGTTCTGGTCGTTGTTGTTAAACTGGGAGTTGGTGAGAATTTTTTATTTGTATGCAATAATTTAAATTATTTAATTATTAAAAAATATTTCAACGTTAATCTAAATGAAAGGGAAGGAAATAAATTGAAACGATAATTAAATATGCGATTAGAAGAAGTCATGAGAAACATGTTTATATAAAATGAAATTTGGAATAAATTATTAACAGGGAAACCTCTTTAGTGGAAACAAATAAATTATTTAAATTATTATTAATGGTCTTGAATATGTTTAAAAATTAGTATTGTATTTATTGTTAATGTTCCAACAGCTTACGATAGTTTTAACATTTTACGTGACCTCAAACGTGTCTTCCAATAAGGAAGAACTTTGACATATGATACATGCTGTTATTATTATTGTTGAAGCAACATCTGTCGAATTAGCCGTCGATAGCATATTGTTACGAAAATAAAATGCCTAAAAATAAAATACACCACATCAGGGACTGTATTCCGGGATTTTAGTCCATTGATTTGTGTCAAGGTTTTGAATATGTTAACCTGGTAATGCCGTACTGATTTGTATATTTGACGGCATTGCTATACTAATTTTTGTATTTGATGACATTCTGACCTTCTTTTGGAAATACAATCTTACATGTTTAAAAGTAACGGTCAAAAATAGAGAATGTGAGAGCATTTAAGACATTTCCGAACTATCCAAACTGTAGGCAAGTAGGTATATAAGGAGGCTGCTTTGCCTACGTCTATATAGTTATCGTTTGGCAGTCATAAAGTAAAGTTGTGCTTAGGCGTAAATAAAAGTGTTGTGTAAACGAATATTAAGTTGCTGCATTAGGCTAAACTATATAGAAATAAAGTAAGGAAATAAAAACTGCAAAAAAAAAACAGCAAGGTGGTGTTTATTTTATTCTGACGCATTAAAACGCACTCGAACGTTTTAAAAAAGGTTAAAACGTAACAATATGCAAATAATAAAATTGAGAGAGAGAATTATTTCCAGTGTGATGGATAATTTTGTGAACATTGGTTCAGTAGATAATAAACCAACAACTGTACGATGACGAAACGCAAGATCTGTCTAAGACACTGCTGTTATACGTGAGAGTGTACAGAAAAATCCAAGGCAATCAATTTCACATCGTCCACTCGGCGTTTTGAAGACCGAAACTTAGCAAATTTTACGTTTAGACTTAAGCAAGCACCCAGACGTATACGTATGCGTGTTCGCCGAATGGACTCTAGAATAGTTAGAAACTGAACCCAAGTTTTTATTATAAATCATCAATGACGAATTTTAAGTAAGGATTTGAATTCTAACAAGTTGCAAGTGCTGCTTGTATGTAGGCCAGCCGGCCATTGAATTTACTGTAGATTTGCTGAATTCATTTAAGAACAATCCGCTGACTTTCAGGAAATATCTATTTGCAGATAAAATTCATTTGCGTTTGTCTGTGATACATCAACAAGCCAAATTTTCAGTTTTGGGCATCTAAAAATCCATAAGCAATTGTCAGAATGATTTTGAGTGCTTAATGTGTTACTGTACGTTGCACTATGTTTTTTGGGTGCGCTCTTAGCCCATTTTCTTTTTCATATTCAACGGTAAATTCGGCTACAGTGATTAGATTAAGCAATGGATTTGCTTATTATTGATAATGGATATATGTAATACATGCGCCTAAAAGTCCAGAGCCTAACACATAGATGGCACTAGTTTCATTGCATTCAGTTAGTGCTAACCTTCAATAGACAGCTGTTAAAATTTCATGATATTCTATTAATTAGTATGTGAGTTATTGTGCTAAGAGTGACTCTACTTACTCTACTCATTTTAGATCTCACTGAAGGCTCGATTCCTTTTTCTTTTTAATACAAACAAAATACTTATGAATGAATGCTGACATATATCGGTACAGTTCGAAGACATAAAACATTTATTCCTTCAATGTCGTTCAATATGGTTTTTTTTTAAAAGGTGTATTCAATGAAACTGCTTTATTGGTGTCACTGTGCAGCATCTGCGTGTGGTATACCAAAAATGGCATCTATTAGTAGGCGATGGACATGCAGCTGTTGAAAATCTAAGTGCATCATATGCAGTAAATTTATTTGGAAAATACAACTCAAAATAATTTGTGTAATCATTTAGAGTGAAATCTTAAGTTTTGCACTTGCCTTGTAAACCTAATTCTTAAAAATGAAGCCATAAACGTGAACAGACCAAAATGGCCTTTACATAAGATTTGTAACTTTTATTTTGTTATCTTCCTTTACATCATACAATATCAAAAATTTCATAGAAGTAATAAAATATAAAAATGCCATCTGAGCAAAAATTTAAAGTTGATATGTTGAACCATTCCGTAGAAAAAAAAGAAAAACAAAACTGACCAATATGGTCTAAACCAGCGTTCGGCAAACTAATATTAATGCTTTTTACAATTGTGGTAGTAATTTAAGAGTCTCTCACTCAGGCGACTTTGCAGTGTATTTTTCCACTTGTTTTCTCTTTTGCTTATTTCTTACTTCTGACTAAGTACGTGTGAATATATAAAAGAAGAGCTGCTTCTTGCCTGAATCTGGTCTAAAACTAACAGCACGGTTTAATTAAATTTCTATACCTGTCGTTTTATGGTTTAAGTTAAGCGCTAGAAACAGTAAAATCCTATGACAACGAAACCTTGAAAATATGCAGTTTAGTTGAAAATATGTTGACGAATAATTTTATTAAAAAATTATTTTTTTTTTTCATTTATTGCACTTGTTCTATTGTTTTACAATATTTACAATATGGCTTTAAAATAAAAAAATAAAATAAAATAAAATAAAATTGAATTGAAAAATTACAGATATTTAAATGGAACTCTATTATTTAAAAATTGTGAATGTGAAAAAAAGGAAAAGAAATTACATGTTAAAAAATTTTTGCCTTGCACTTTTTTCATGGAAAAGAATATTCTGTACAATATTTTCCCCATTGTTTTCACTTTCAATTCACGTATATAACCATGTACGTACCATATACGTACACACATCTACACATTTTCAATTTGTCTAATGGTTGTGTAAAATTCTCAGTGTGTCAATAGCTATTATTGCTACATATTACACTATTAATACTATGTAGCACAGAATGTACAGCATTTATGTTCTGTATGTTTATATCGCTAACAATTTACTTAAAATATTATTGAAAGCTAGATTTTGAACAAAAACCTATAAAAGTGTATGTGTGTGTGTGTGCGTGCAGCTGTATGCATACATATCCATAAACAGTTATATCGCATTTTAAGAGAGAAAAAGAGATAGAGATAGTAATAGTGGGAAAGATATATTGCATAAATGTATATTAGCTCAATACAGCTTACATGTTGTAAGTGAACATTGATTTCCCTACTTGTGTTGAGTATTAACTATAACATCAGCAAACGATTGATAGCACAATGGCATAGAAATGAAATACATACATATGTTTTGTAAAAAATAGTGACAAAGAAGTAGATTGTAATCCTTAAATACCTGAATTTGAAATGCTTATTAAGTTGTGGCAATACTTTTTGTTCTAGTGGAGTGTTCTATTGAGAATTTCGAATTCATGCTCCAAATTTAAAAAAAATAAATAAATAAAAAAAATTCAAGAACAAATCTAAGATACAGAAGGTGTACATTAAAATCTCCATTGAAACAAAATCGTTGCTTGAATTATTTTCATATCTGTATATCAAAAAAGTAAACTTTTAATTTTTTACGAAAAAGTCCGGATTTAATTTTATAATTATAAGCAATTTTTTAATAAACAAAATACGGTTTTCTGGAGCATAGGAAATTCACACATAATGTTTGAAGATCCATTGCGTCCTCTTAAAGAGGCTGTTTGTTGCGGCATTTTTTCAAAACGCCGATAGTACCACCATAGTCGTAAATAGTGAGCGTCGCAGGCAGATGCTAAGCGATTGCCAGAACTAGATGGATATTGTAAGTCATGAAACATTACATTAAAGAAGGAATTGCCAGCCAAGAGCCAGATTTTTTGCGAGCAAGAACATAAAATGCCGCAAAACGTGCGCAATTATGCATCAACTGCACCCACACGTTCGAAGCATTTGACTCTTTACATTTTTGCTTTGTTTCAGTTTCTTTGTAATCATAATATGTAATTTGTCTTTCAGCTAAACAGTTAATTGGAAAAGGTTGCTAATGAAAATTGATTTTCTACAAAGCATTGTTAGTTATCGAATAAAATCCGGTTGTAAACTTATTGTTTTTTAAAAAAGATTGTTAGTTGTCAAGCAAAATAGAGAGAAAATGTTCTTTTTTAGCAAATTTTCTTTAGAGAAATTAGGTTTTTGAAAAAAATTTTAATTTCTCATACAATTTCTGTGAATTTCTGTAACAGGTCTAGGATGAATGATGGTGCTACTATCTGTTGTTACCTAGCAACAACGCCCTCTGTATATTTGGTGTAATGATAAGGTGTCTTTGTTTTTCATAAACTCAAACTATTTTTGTGTTCCTTTTATCAAGGGAGTTGACGTCGCCTGTCTTACATTTGAGATTTTTGTAGTTGATAAATTCCTTCTTTAATTATTTAAAAGTTGAAACTATGAAGAAGAAATTTTAAATTTATTTTTGTCATTGCCATTATTCGAGTCTAGGCTGCTATAGGTTTTGTATGCAAGTGCTTATCGCCTGCACCATTCTATCTCTATGTATAATATGATTGTATGTATAATACTAATTCTCTTCTGTGGGTCACGGTATACTGAGAACTCACTCTCACTCTACGATAAACCAAAAGCAATAAGTAGCAATCTAATCTTAATAAGATAGAAATCAAGGTTTTTTGAAAACCACGACGCCTTTGGTACTAGAATGAAATTTCCGATCAGAATTCGTGTGACCAACATGAAACGATATATGATCAGCGATAAGCCTTAACTAAAATTCCAACAGCTAAGTTATAATTTTAAGTACTGTTATAATACATAAATAATTTTGAAAAGCCTTCTGTTATTTGCATTTCTATGAATTTATTTATTTTTTTCTTATTTATTTAAGAGTTTTCTATATAAATCATCATTGCCCATTGTGCAGCGCAACTCATTGATAAATGTTGACAATATATTCAATTGTAAGGCAATAGATTTAACATGTTTTCAAATGAAATGACATGTTAAAGTAAGATTGGCGACAAAATTTATACGTTTTTGTACTTGGGAAAACCTATGCAAACACATGCACACACGTCTTCAAACAATTTTGTAATACGTACATTGATGTGTAAAATAAAGCAATTGATTTGTAAATTTGCAAGTAAAATACATCCATAATGGATGAATATGAATGGTTTTTGAATTTTTATAAACATTTTCAAATCGTATTGAAAAGGAGCTTATTTGCAGGTTATAACACGTTTTTTATTAAGTTATGAAATGAAAAACCTACGAATTTTTTTTAAATTCCATTTTTAAATTTTTTTAAAATAAAAATAATTGTATAATAATTATAAGTAACCGTAAGAATTGAATATATAAATTTATGAATTTTTAGGAAAATAGTTGGGACATTATTTTAAGAGCATTTCGTTTAAGTTAGATCTTAAACCTTTTTTCAAAATAAATCCCTAGACAATTTAGGTCAAGCACATGGAATTGAATTAAGCGCAATATCAGAACGTTGCTTATATAAACCACATTCTAATTTAAAACAAATTCTCAGGAAATATTAAACAATGCATCCCATAAAATGTGCTTTGATTACTTGTGCTGTGTGCCAAATTTCTTCAAGGGCGTTGCTCTTGTTACTTCATTGGATTCTGAAAAGTGGAAATGGCCTTTGAGGCTGTAAAGTATAGACACATTGTGTTTTCTTGCTCTGGATAATGTTTACTAATGCAACATTAAAGCTGTTTATTGTCTAACCCAAGCCCTCCCTACACGGGTACCCCGGTATCCGAACGTTCTTAAAAGAAGATTTTTCTTAAGCAAAACATAAAACAGGTTTGAGGTTCCTCTAGCTCCCTCAGCCAATTTTTTTTTAATTTTTGTGTGTCCTTAGTTCTAATCCTTAGCCACCTAAGGTCAAATAGTCCTCCTGATAAAGTTACCCTGGTACCCGTAAATAACTTGTTATTATATTATGTACGAAAAAAGTATTTTCTGGAGGAACAATTATTTTCCTAATTTTATGTTTTTCGATTAAACTCCGAATCATCAGACTTGTAAAGTAACAACGATATTTGTGGCAATCGACCAGTTTTATCCCGCTTAGAAGTATCTGATTGGACTGTAGCATTTCAGCAGCAGGCAGGTGTCTTACATACCGTACCACAGCTACACACGTGTATAATGCATTGTTTATAGATAGAAAGTATACACTGATCAGCTGGGTTACAACAGACAAAAGAGTTCCAATTTAATTGACAACATATCGGGGTGTTCCTATATCACTCGTTGGGTTTGGCTCTTTTGAAATGCATCCCTCGTTTTGCCGAAAAGTACCGACGACTAAACTGAAGCCGACTTGCCAGAAGGAGTGATGTAAACAAAATATATTTATACCATATTGCCTGTAAAAATCGACCAGAGCTAAAGCAACATTTACTGACCACTAACCAACGATGGTACCATACGAAGGATAGCTATTGGCTGTGTTACACAACAGTAAATAAAATATTCAGTAAAACTGGTGTAATCTTTAAATGGACATAACTGATTGTCCACTGTCACGTTTTCATCTGGATAATAGCTTGGATCGGCCTTGGTTGTTTGTTTAATTGCTGATCTTGTAAAAGCATTTTCATAATGTATTACCCGTAGAACAATATTCGCTTATATTAATATAAACTTAACGATGCTTTTGTAATAGAAGACAATAATTTTCTAAAAGATCTGAAAGAAAATAATCGCTGGTATCAGTGATATTCCAAGCCTTTCCACAGAAATCATGGATACTCTGGTACCACTGTGTTATCAGTATGGTTAGGGCTAATATAACAAAAGATTATATTTAAAAATTACAAACTGCTATAGTGCTTCGTGTGGTGTGGTGGTAAATCCTTGCGTACAGAAGTAATTTCTAATTTCTACGATTACGTGGAACATTTTCATTACCACGGTTTCGAATTTTAAATGATAAAAATGCTTCGATCTCCTCCAGATGATCTACCTAAGAAGTCTCTTGAGCCCCGTAAAGAAAATAAGAACATCATCAACAAAAAAAAAAAAAAACATAATTGGAAGGTTAGGCGATGGATTTCTCTAGTGCAAAAAAGGTAGGAGTCTATGACTATGACTCCTCACCACTACACGAAATCACTGAGGAGGGTGTTCTTTTTAGGCTATGATAGATCATTCATTCTAAAGCTGGTGGTGATCTTTACTTAGCATTGTAGTTCTTTTTTAAAGATGTTTTAGTAAAGGGTCCGCCATCTAATGTTTTTTTTTTCAACTTGTGCTTATTTCGTGAATGGTAACACTTAGCTCATGTCCGATTTGACAAATAATTAGTTTTATTCTCCCGCTGAACGAATATGGTTGTGTATACGTTGGAACTTCGTTTCGCTAAGTGGGCCTGCGATCGACTTACAGAAGATGCCGATTTTTGCCAAAAAAAATCATCTTTTCAGATGAAGCTTATTTTGATCTTGGCGGATATGTAAACAGGCAAAATTGTTCCATTTGGGGCACAGAGAACCCGCACGCATACATTGAAAAGCCGATACACCTAAGACGAGTCACTGTTTGGTGCGGATTTTGGTCCAGAGGCATAATTGGGCCATTTTTCTTCGACAATGAGCAAGGAGTGGCCGTTACAGACAATGGCGATCGTTATCGGGCCATGTTGAACGAATTTTTGTTCACAAAAATTGAAGAGAAGGATATTAGCAACATTTGGTTTCAACAGAACGGCGCTACGTGCCACACAGCCGAAGCAACAGTTAATGTTTTGCGCCCTGTTTTTGAAGATCGCATTATCAGCCGCAGAGCTGTTGTCGTTTGGCCACCTCCTAGCTGCGATTTGACCACGTTGGGCTATTATTTGTGGGGTGCCGTCAAAGATAAGTGTTACGCCAACAAGCCAGAGACATTTGACGCTTTAAAGGACAATATTCGTGAAGCCATTGGTGAAATACAGCTGCACACAATCGATAATGTGCTTAAAACTTGGACCGATCGTGTAGGCTACAGCATGGCCAGCCCAGACAGCCATTTGAATGAAATTATTTTCCATTATTAACCGGAAGGATTGTACTTTCAAATAAAAAAAGATATTTTAGAAAATATTCAGTAGTTTTTTTTAAAGCATTATCAAAAAAAATTTATTTGGCGGACCCTTTAGTTTCTCTTGATCATTCGTCTGAAGTTTGCCATCATCGTCAGAGGTAAGCTGAAAAGTAATGTGGAGGCTGCTTCTTTATTTTTTAGATGCGGTTGCCAGGAGTGAAGTGGAATTCTCTTTATTAAACACTTGAAGCCACTATTAAATTTTTTCGTCATGTCCTCTGTTGGAGCTCGAACCTGCACTGCTTGTGTTGTTATGTGTGATCTCTTACCAAAAGTTGTTTTCATAAATAAAAAAAAAACGTTGTTGAAATTTTTAAGCGGTTTTGGTTTAAATTTTTGGTTTTTTTGTTCAATTTCTGCACAAAAGATTGTTTAGGTCAGAGGCCACATGGCCCTCATCAATCAATTGAGGTTCTTAAAAAAGAAGAATGAACTTAATTTTGCTTAAGTCTCCATAAAATATGTCAGTACTGCCATGTTTAATAATGCACCGATTTGCATAGTGTTCGTTCGACATTTTTCTTAAATATTACAAAAACCTATTTTGGATATAGTTTATTCCACAGAAGTCTAAATTCAAAGTAGGCACTGATGGTTTTCAAAATTTCTGAGATATAATGCAAAATACAATATGACCTAGTTTCCTACCTGATTTTAAACATATAAGGTAAGGTTAAGATATGAGATAAAAATGAACAGAAAAAACACAAATTTGAATTTTAAATTTGTATTTGCTGAAAACAATAGACGTAAACTAAAATATATGTCTATATTGTGAAACCAACCTTGAACTTAACAAACCCACCATGAAAGTCTTTCAAGTTATAACAAAAGTTTCAGCGTATGTTCAATGCCCTTTTGAATTTAACTTCATTTTGCTAAACAGCAATTAACCTTTAATTACCAAGAATTTTAATTATTTTTTAGTTGCCTTCTTCTTTTTCTTTTTTGTATAATGAAATTAATACACTTATCCAACATTCTACGTGACCCTTCATAATTATACCATTTTACATAAATAAAAACACTTCTACTCTTCCTAACTCGCAATGCCATTCATTTTACAATCATCTAATTTTGTCAAATCTGTTTAGGCTCTCATGGCAACTGTAGTACAATTGATGGTTTTCTAGTTAATTATGGAAGATTTTTGTGATAATTTGTCTTTGATTTTTAATATAAATGATAAGAAAGTGGTTGAAAGAGCACTAAACAATGTTGATTATGATGATTGATAGTTATAATTAATTAATTTGTGAAATTTCAGATAATTTTACTAAAAAAAGTTAATGAACTTGAGATAATTTTTAATACCCTATCACACCATAAAACAAGGTGGCATATGATAAGATAATTCGTAAATCAACCATCATCGAAATCAAGCACGTCAGAGATGTGAAGATCAATATTATCATCAAGATAAAATCTATTTTAGTTTGAGTCTAAGTTCAGAGCATGAGCTACTAAGGAGGTGCAGCTAGGAGCACTCCAAAGGCGGCTCTGAAACGAATGCTTGATTTCTGGCCTTTGGGTCTGCAAGTTCACTTCAAACGTACCGTGGACTCTGTACTTCCGCCGTTATGCCACTACATTGGCTAACTCAAAGGATTTTTTTCCAGGAGAGCTAATTCACTCTGATACAATGAGCCGGAATGAAAGGTTGCATGGTACATCTGGCCAGATATATAATCGAAGGACTTCTTTCTTTCTCTCTCTGATCCAATCAGAAATGAGCCTAACTACAATTTTTGCCACTGCGGCTTATGTACAATGACGTGTAAATGGAATAATTGCGACACTGATTTTTGTAGACTGTGTGAGGGTTAGAAGGAAATAAAGGCGATTGAAGGCTTTAGCCTTTAGCTGGACATAGCATTCAAGTTCTTATCTATCGTTCGGCCTAGGGTTCTACCACTATTCTTCAGCTTGCTAAGGGACATAAATAGCTTTGGCATTGGAATTTACCCGGACCTTGTTCACTTATTGCACTGACCGCATTTTGTCGCCTGTTCTCTCTCTTTCTTTCTCTCTCTCTAATTATTTCCTCCTACTCTTTCCTACAGGATGATCACAATCGATCACCGCTTTCCTGGTGGTTGCAGATACTCCAACCTCACTAACCTAACCTAACCACCTGAACTAAGCCCAATTTAGACCAACATTGTGGTCCGGTACCTCAACACCGGATTTCCGCAAAAAGTAAAGCTCCAAAGCCAATACATTCTGGGCAGAAAAAGATTCTACCTACCCTGCGTAGAATTGTTAAGCTCCGCGACGCATTCCGCGGTGATTTGACGAATTAGTTGTGAGTTATTGTGCTAAGAATGACACTACTTTTGCTATTTTCAGAACAATGCACGTTGGGGCAGCCCAAACAAATAGTGGGAATAAAGCTTATTAGCTTACACTTTTCTTAGTTGAACCAACCCAACTTAAACTAATCACTCTGATATAAGCCCCTATTTCGATCTGGTACCTCAACTCTGAACCTTCTGCCGGAACTAAGTTCCAAGGACTAATGTCTTCCATCTAATGTCATCCATCGGGACCTCAGTATATATAAGATAATTCAATACGAGATGCACGTGGAAAAGACCTATATCTCAGTCTATTTACAGTAATCTATTGGACAGCATCGATCTAAGATCGAGAAAAGAACCGTCTTTGAACACCGACAGTCATTCCTTTCCTTTTCTAGAGCTCTATCCATTGCGGTTGATTGGCCAAAGGAGAAGAGAATTCGTTCTTTTGTGGTACTGTTCGTATGTAAAACAGTTTTCCTCTGAGGGTTTTTCCTGTCACTTAAGGTATTCAATTTAAGTCAAATGTCCATGAAAACTATTCCTTCTTTCATACCTTCGACTATATATATCTTAATACAAGGACTACATGAGTAGTGGTCATTCATTTTGATTGCTTGTCTCAAAAACAAAACAAAAATTACTTTAACAAAAATTTTCAGAATTGAAGTCTTTCATGCTTCTTTCATGCAACATGCATTATGATGCATTTTCATTTTCTCCTTATACGAGTTGTAATTAAATTCATTAGTAAATTTACCAAAAAGTTCATAACTGAATAAGATACTCAATTATGTTGATGCACAAGGAAATTTCATTGTAAAAAATTTTTATTTTTTGTGGTAAATGCATCAAATTAATGATACTTCTTCTTCCTCTATCATCTTCAAAAACACATTTCATTTCTCTTAGAAATCAATGAATTCTGTCTGTATGAAATGCTAACCTTACAAGGTATGCTCTATTGTAACATTAATTAATTTTTTTTTCTATTAACAAAATACTAGACATCAATATTGGCGGAAAATTGTGTATTTTCATCATGAAACAATCTAAATACAAGTAAACATATCTGCTAAAAGTTTTAGTATCGTTATGTAGGGGTGTAATATATAAAGTCTCAGGGTATCCAAAAATGGGTAATATTTATAAAAACTTTAATGGAAAGGAATTTTTTTTTTATTTGTATATACATACATGTCATATATAAAAATGAATGTCTGTTTTTATGTTTGTTTGTTGGTTCGTTTATTGGTTTATTTGAGTCTTGAGTCAGCTAAACGACTGAACCGATTTTCTTGAAATTTTTACAGTATCTGTTTGTATGTCTGGAAGGCTATATAAATTTAAAACACTCCAACTTGGTGGTGCCACGCCCATTTTGTCCCGTTACTCCTCTAGGGGGCATATTAGTTTTCCACAAATCTTCCATTGCTTTGTCTCAGTTGTAGTAATCAAGCTGATTTTCGAGCAAAGTAGATGACTAATCTATTGCAGCTTGCCTCCATATGATTGTGTGTAGTGGTGAAGATCTTTGCTAAGTGGTGGTAATGAGCGGCACACACATCACTCTCCATACAAAAAAAAATTATTTTTTTTTCAAAATTGTAACAGAAAATGTCCCCAAATTTGTGCCAAATAAATTCATAGTCAATAATAATCAGCAGTCAAAAAGTGGGTGGAAATCGAAAAATTGGCGTGATACTTGCCGTACAGAGTTAATAATGATTTTAGTATATCTTGAGAACGGTTACAGCCAAAGTTTCAGAGTATGGCGTGACTGACTTCATAATCAATACAAATCTTCAATCAAAAACTGGAAAGAGTTGGACAAGTGAGCGAGGTACTTCTCATACAAACCAAGCATTGATTTCTGTACATCTTTAGAATGGTTATAGCAAAAGCTTCTGAATTTGTTTTGAATAACTTTAAAGTCAATACAAATCATCAATCAAAAACGGCATGGTACCTCTCATTTTTTCCCCATATAAAATAATTATTGATTTCTTTTTATCTTAAGAATAGTTAGAGCTAAAGTTTCAGTATTTGGTCCAAATAGCTTCATGGTCAATACAAATTATTAGTTAAAAAGTGGGCGGAATAAGATAAGTGGATGTGCATCTTCCACTTATACCAAATATTGAATTTCGTATAGGTGGGGAACGGCAGCAATTAAAGCAGCGTTATCTATCCACATTGGACAGAAAGCCGGTATTGCAGAAAGCACACTGGATAAAAGCTATCTATATACTATATGTATCTTATATACAAATTAGTGTGTTTTTTAGAACTGTATACAGTTAAACAATAGATTCCACAGTGTCATTCTGGAAGAAACTATAGGCTATCTAAAATGTTTGAGTTGTACCGAAAGGGGACAAAAGGTGAAAAAAGGTAAAAAAATTAACTAAAATAACATTTAAGGCAATAATTAAGATGGGGGTAGCGAAGCACGCCAGGTTTTAGCTAGTGTATACAATACAATGTATATTTAATTAATTTTTTTTTTTCTATTTCAAACATAAACTCTTTGATTACAAGGAGTGATTAGAAATCCATTAAGTGTCTTTATGGCGAAATACGAACAAAACTAATCAGATGTTTTAATCACAGCTAATTAATTAAAGTTTTTTAATACAAATACTTTAGTTCTGGCATTTTTTTTTTAAATCTAATAAAATAAAAAAATAGTGCATATCAGTTTTATGTTAAAATAATAATGATAATGAAGATAGCGGACAAATTTAATAATTCAATGACTTTTTAGATATTTCTTTTAAAAACGTCTTTTTTTCTGAACGTTGGCTTCCTTAACACATTAATACCTGATAGGGATATCAATTATTCGAATTTTTTCAAAAAGCTACAATTTTAGAAAAACCGATTTTGGATTACAAATTTAACAAGTAACCAGCTAACCCGTTCCTTTATTAAAATAAACTTCATTTCAATTCTTGTTGCCTTATTAAGCAAAATTTATTAATTTTGTCACATATAGTGATTGCGCTGACATATTGTAGTTTATAGCAAGTAAGTACGAGTATGCTAGAACAACTTTCGGCTTTTTTGGGCCCTTTGCGGACATTTCTCCTTTACAAAAAAATGTGCTTGTATTCTACCTATTTATTTTTTACAGAATATTTTGTAAGAGTGGTATTAGCAGGCACCTTGGAACTACTTGATATAGATAACAAGTATTCCTTGCTGACCACTTACGTCAATGATATGGATATATTTATGGAAGTTAAAAATTCCTGATGAAAAAAGCCATTTGCAGCCCAGTATTTCAAGACACTTAGCCCTAGAAAGATAATATTATTTTTTGTACGTTAAAGAGACGTATTATTTTTAGCATGCTTTTAAAAGCATAAGAAAAATTAAAAAAATCACTTATTCAATAAGTTTTTTATTTTTTAACATAAAAGTTTGTTAAGTGAAAACTATTATAAAAAGAAATTACGATAAATTAAATATCTATCACACATTAACGAAAAATAAACAGCCTTTTTCAAAGAACTCTAAAACAAGTATAAAGAGATAAAAAAGTAGATCTTCTTCAAATTTAGTTAGATGTTAATCTATAACATAAATTATCTCTTTCAAAGAAAGTTTAATTTTTGCCATTATATGCAAGAGTTGAAGACTTGTTTTTTAAGTTTTCCCTATACAAGTGTACTACATTTGGCACAAAACATTCTTGACATTCGTTGAAATTTTGAAGGACAATATATGTTTTGTAGAAACAGGATGAGTTCCAATGTTATCTAAGTCTTTTCTGGCTGCATCAATAACTAAACTTTAAATGTTATCACGCAATGATTTTGACAAAGGCAGAGTTTTAAGCCTCCTTTGCATCCAAGGTGTCGTTTAGGGCGAATAAAATTATTTCAGATATATTTTTTTTTCGAAGAACTCCAGCAGTGCCTTTTTAACTTCTCAAATTATTACGCTGTCAAAAGTCGTAGTTGGAATGAGCTCACTGAACTCGTCAATATATGCATATTATTCGGAAAGAGTAGTAATATCTTAAATGGCGTTATATATTCATTCAATTTGTATATTATATTATTATGTTATATCGGGTAGGCTATCTATCGCTTTAAATTTAAACCAGCGGTTACTTCGAATTTGGCAATACTTATGCTATTCTGCTACAATATTCAATATATTATCCCCGCTGAACGAAATGAATCGATTTAGCTTGAGTAACGTAGGAATTTGTTGGAAATTTATCATCATTTGAAATAATCTTTTCGGATGAAGCTCATATTCATCTTGGTGCGTACGTTAATAAGCAAAATTGCCGTATTTGGGGCTCAGAAAACCCAAATGCCTTACAGAGCCGATGCATCCATTATAAGTGATTGTTTGGTGCGCCTTGTAGAGCGGAGGCAGCATTGACTCGTATTTCATATTTCTCAACTATTACGGTCAGTGGAGACACCTATCGTACTATGATAACCGATCTTTTTGTGCCCGGTCTTCATGTTATTGATGTAGACGATGTTTGGTTTCAACTAGATGGTGAAACTTGTCACACATCTCATGCCACAATCGATTTATTGAGTCAAATGTTTGATGGCCGTTTAATTAGCCGAAATGTTGATGACAGTTGGACGCCAAGATGCTGTGATTTGACACCGTTGGGCTATGTTTTATGGGGCGCCGTTAAAGACAAATTTTATGCCGACAAATGAGAGGCCTTTGTGGAGATACTAACCCATAGACTCGAAGAAGTTCTCGAAAATTGGTCCGATCGAATGGGGTAATGTGAGACCAGCCGTGGTAGCCATATGAAAGAAAAAATATTTAATTTCTAACCAGAACTACTGTCCTTCACAACAAAAAACTAAATTTGGCAAAATTTCGAACCGTTTTTTGTGCATATTTAAACTTTTAAATGACTCACACAATACACCAATTTTAACATCGTCATTTCATTTTCTAATCCACTTACAGTTTCCTATAAAATTGAGTCATCTGAATTATTCGATAACAAGGCAGCAATTTACTCATCCAATTCTAGCTTAAATGCCATTAGTTTAACATGTTTTTGAAATATATGCTCGAAAAAATAACTAAAAATTTCAAGAAAAATAGTGCATGTGTAGTTTTCCTAGAGTATTTTGACCAGAGAAGATACTAAGCAGTAATCTTTGACAAAGAACAAATTAAATATGCATTAAGAATGAAATCTTAAGAAGAAATTGCGAGTGGATAAGGCAATCGCTGCCAAAACGATCGTATAGAAAAAATCGCAAGGAAGCAGAAGACCTGGGCGATCAGTTTACATATAGCGCCGTCAGATAAAGAAGGAAATTGCGACTCATATCAAAATTTGGAACGAACTTCTGATGGCCCCATGATCCTTATAGGATCCTTAGGATATAATAATAATAATAATCAATTAGTTTTCACTGGGAACACAGGAATTTCACTTGCGTCACATTTATAAAGGGCGAACACTTTAGTCTCGCTTTACTACTTTTTTTTTAATTAAAGTTTGCATGGGAGTATTATTAAGGTCATCACATCCTAATTAAATTTTTCATTAAAAATTAAATTATACTTTATATAAATCTAAATAGCGGTACACAAACATAACGTCATTCTCGGCGAAAGATCCCATCACAGACAGTCGTTTTTGAGTGCACCATTTTGACAATTGGCAGCGACTAGTCCTCATATAATCGCACTCTCATGTATCTTACATGCTGTTACACAGTGAAAGAAAGAACAACCAATTACGCCGATGCCATTAGGAGCCAACTTGGTAAGCAAGTAATCAAATCAAAATACAGTTTAATGTGAAATATTTGAAGTTTTGAATATGATTTTCTTTAAAAATAATATTACGTTAGCTGAGAACCCAGCTCAATATATAAAATCGTATAAGAGTTATAAAGAAGTTTAAACTATTGTACTTCCGTATTTTAAAACGATTTTTTTTTCGCCTTCATTGTAAATAATTTTTCATTAATTTTTTCTTAATTTCAATCCGATAATGTCTCAAACGTACAATTTTTATCATATATTTTTTATATTTATTCACAATTATTATACTTTTAAGCTGATTTTGTATGACGATATTATTTTAATTTATATTTCCATTTCCATTGCAACTGAATAGCAAGTTTTTACGACTATGCGTCGACCCACATGAAAACTCTACATTCAAAATTCATAAAGAATTTTTGTGTGTGCCCCTAAAAATATGCAAACATTACCAAAGTGTACGAGTATACGCAAAAATGCAATACGATTTCACAAAAATAAATACACACATTTAATATGTGTACACCTCCATACAATTAAAGCAAATGTGTAATGCATGCATATAAGCACTAGATGCAGTGTGGGGCAATATGCGTATGCAAACATTTTAATTATGTATTTTTTAGTGTAGCACAATTTCTCTGCAATACAGTTAGAGTTCGCACACATCCATATGTATACACATATATGAGAGTACACCGAGTAGAAGAGCAACAAGAGCAACAAGAGCAACATTTTATGCTAACGATGATGACAACACAGAACCATAAGGGATAGCATAAACATACCAAATATATAAATAGACAGACAAAGAGATAGTTAGGCAGACATACAAGCAGACAGGAGGAGATACAGCCAAATAGACACAAAAAAAAAATTTAAAAAAAAAACAGACACAGAGACAGTTGAAACGGACAAATGAATACGAAAACATAGACAGTTCGTATGCAAAGATAATACAACAGACAGACAAATAGATGAAAATTGTTTATGTATGCAAACAAATGTAAATATGCGTAAGTATGTGTGCAAGTGTGTGGGAATAAAGAGTACACTGTTGATGACATGTTTCTGTTAAAAATTTATACTCACACATACTCCTACTCTTACAAATATTATCAAAAATTATGATAAATACACAAATACATACAAAAATATTTTCCTTTTTACACACATACAAACACGCACTCATATCGTAGAAGTCAAGTGTTTCCTTAAATTTAACGAAAATGTGTTAAATTGTTTCTCTTTAGTATTCTGTGTATGCTAGTGGGTATACTCTTACGTACATATAAAGTTGTGTTCGTGCGCAGGTATTTTAATTTTAAATGCTGTTTTTTAATGTGTCGTGTGTGTGTGTTTTTAATGTCCTGTTTGATATTAATTTTATATCCCGTACATCCAAGCATAGATTTAACATTTGTTATGCAAAAATAGAACATGAAAATTGTACAAATTTATAAATTTAATGGTACCAACTGCATTTTTAACAAATACCTTAATATTTTATTTAAGGAAATAATGTTGTTCTTAGAACTGATGCTATAAATAAAGGGTTTTTCAATAAGAACATTATTTTTCAAAACAGAATTAAACAAAAATATTAATATCATTGAATTCTATTTTTTTTTTTTTTGTATCGAAAAAAGGTTTTTTAAACCCCTCTCGCAAGTTCTGAAATGGTTAACTGTCAAATGAATTATCATAATGCAGTCACTTCTTCACATTTATGATCATTACACTCCGGCAAATCGTCATGGACAGATTGATGCTTGACCCAAATTATCCAAATTAACTTCGATAATCAGTCAATTTGAGTAGTTTATAGACGACAAAATAGTATTCAGAGATGTAGCGTAACGCGCTTAACAAAATAAATAAATTGTCGCATAAGGAGTAAAACCAAAGCATAACATACACTACAGTATCCATTACATTCAGTTTGGTGGCATCATTGGGCCTTATTTCTTCAAAATAAAGCCGAAGCTATGGATACAATGACACAGGCGAGATGTAGTTTCAGCATGATAGCGCTACGTTCCATAAGGTGACCGCAACCATCGACTTATTGAAACTAAAATCTGGCGATAAGTTAATTTAGAGAAATGAGCTTTTCAGTTGGTTTCCAAGGCCGTGTGATTTGATACCTCTCAATTAGTTTCACAAAAATCAAGCGAAGTCAATTTTTTATGCTGATAAATGACTTAGAGGCCAACATTGGCCATGTTTATTGTGACATACAGTCAGCAATGGTTAAAAGTATTGCTCAAAATTGGACGTCCAGTGTGCACTTCGTCAAAAACAGTCCCGGTGGCCATGTGCCTTAATACAAATATTTATTGTATTATTTTTTTTACAATTATTTATAAAGTTATTTTGTTCCTAAAAAATCTATAGTAAGGTTTAATAACAAAAGTAAATATTAGACAGGTATCAAATCTTTAAAAAAAAACTTTCAGTCGCATTTTGACAAAATTGAGAACTTATTTCATTAACTACGTCAAGAATTTTGAATTAAAAAAGATTATATTGGGTCTGTATAAGCTCTCTCCTTAACTTAGACTTTCCCAACATAATCTATACAATCCAGAATTGGAGAGGTCAGATAACAGCTGAATTTTGTAGAACTATAATTCCCGCAACATTTTAACTAGAACAAGAGAGACTGTTCTCATTTCTTGAGCTTCACTTAATTCTACTTTTAGGCTCATTGAAACTGCATATCCCAGTTTAACACCGGCACCGAACGGTAGTTGCATTATTTAGAAAAGTTTTTTATAGCGTAATGCTATAATAATAAGATACTAGATGATGTTGAAAGTGACGTTATTGAAAATTTTGAGATAGTCTGGGCTGGTATTGAACCAAAGAAATCTTGGTTGGATATCCAGATTTGTACGGACAGTCAAGCTGCGATTAGGAGGCTCTCTGGATGTTCTCTCGATATCATTGTTGGTATGTAAATATCGGGCATCTCAAAGCGAAAAGGCTAGACATTCAGACCTGGATATTATTTGGGTGAGGAGTCAATCTAACAGTCGGGGAAATCGTGTGGAGATAGACTGTCTAGGAATGACTTTCTGTTTGGCGATGAAGAGATTGATTGATTGATTCTTCTGATTCTGCGAAGGTAGAAGGATGAATCCACTTCTTTTTTCGAAGCAAATCTTACCACTACGGCTAGATCGCGCTATTATAGTATAAGCATTATGCTGGCTATTATCACCGCACAGTGCAGCTGGTTCTCATACAAGGAGTCTTGGCCTGAGTTTCAATGACTACTGTAGGAGTTGCCAGGATGAGAAAGAGGAGGAGACGGTGGATCGTTTCCTTTACTAATGACCAAATATTTAAATTGTTAAGACTGTTTTCCTTGACAGTCCGTTTCTGCATGCCATATCGGTTCTGGCTGATATGAATGTCAGCGGGCTGACTTCTTTTGTAGAAGTACGGGGTCGTATCCCGGCAAAGGTATCGCGAATTTTGGCCTTCATATGCCCAATTGTCTCTGTCTTATTGGCACAATACTTGCTTTTACAGAAAATATTCCAACTGTGTCAAATCGCAGTTTCTTGGTGGCCAATTGACATCATCATTTCTGGTTATTAAATGACCATCAAACGTTTGACGCAATAAATCAATTGTGGCATGCGATTGTGGCAAGTTGCTCCATCCTGTTAAAACCAACTATCGTTCACATCAATACCATGAAGAGCGGACACAAACAAATCGGTTATCATAGGTGCCTCAATTGATCATAATGGTTGCACCGTTCTCATTTTCAAAGAAATATGCGCCACATCGAACAGTCACTTGTAATGGATGAATTAACGTCTGTAATACCACGTTTAGGTTTTCTGAACGTACCCTCCAAGATGAAAATGAGCTTCAATGATGATTTTTGCAATTTCTTTTTTTAATTTCCGACCAATTGCCTTTGTCTTGAAATTCAATTTCCAATAAATCTCAACGTTGCTGAAGCGTAGCTCGATTCATTTCGTTCAGTGGAGATAATATACAGAATTTTGTGACAAAATAGAATGACATAAGTATTGCCAGATTCGAAATAACGGCTGGTTCAAATTTAAACCGATAAATGGACCACCCGATACTTTATTTCCAAATGCTGGTGTGCACTATGTATTTTTTGTGATATTTTTGTCTAATCACAAAAAAATTGGTTTCCAAATATCATGTTGTGAATATTCTCTGTATGACGAATGTTGAAGGTATCGGGTGTTTTTTAGAGATTCATAACTATGAGTTGGAAACACTGCATTATTTGACAACTGATAGCTGCTTCCTATTTAGTTTGATTTGATATTTCATTATGGATAGACATACACTGCCACCAATTCGGCGAATGAGATGAAGCACAAATTGATATTGATATTAAATTTCCGTTTAAATTTTTTTTCCCGACGATTACTTTTTTAGTTTTATTGCTACGTATATAAACAGAATTGTAACATTTTTTTCCGAAACACCATTACATCCTTAGAAAATTCGAGTTTGTTGCGCTTGATAGGGTGGCGGATTCATTGGCCATATGTCTTCAAAAATGATTATGGTCAGCATGTTGCTATCAATATTGAACGGTATAGGGATATGATTAGAATTTTTCACGTTCCTCAATTAGCTGGCATTAAACTTGCTCACATGTGGCTCTAATATGTCGGAGCAACATGCCACACAACACGCTCTGGAATTGGTTTACTTAAATAAACTTTTGTTGAAAAAGTCAATTCACGTAATGGTCCAATCAGCTGACCATTGACTTAACCACATTGGTTTATTTTTATTTGTCTACGTCGATAAATCGGAGACAATTGAACAACTGGAAATCAACATTCGTAAAGGTATTGGAGAAATACGGCCGCACACGTTGCGAAAAGTCTGTGGTGTTGGTGTTCCAGATTACGTTTTGTACACGCCAGCCGAGGCGGACACACGGCAGAAATCATAAACATTAATGTTATAAAATTTTCTATACAACAAAGCCCGTTTCATTAAAACTAAAAATATATTTATTTGTTTTATTATGATTTAAACTTTCTGTAAAAAAAACACTCGATACATAGGGCATTTATAATTTTATTTATAGACGAAATACAATAATTTATAAATGAATATACATACACTAGGCGACAATTAAGAATATAAATTCAAAATCAAGATACAATTACAATATAAAATAGTGAGACATTTAAAAAATAAAAATCGTTTTTTAAACATACAATATAGAACAAATTTAATTTTTATGGATTTTCATAAATTAAGCCTTTTGTGTGTGACAGGGTACACGGGTACCTTTTTGTATTTTGGTTGTAGTTTTCTTTGTACACAGAATTCCTAGACGCTTGACACTTTAACATTTGTTTATATTCGTTTTTTATATTGACGACATTTGTGTCTCAGCTTATGAGGAAGTGGTAAATCAATTTATAATCACACCCTTAACAGAGTGACAGGGTACCCGGGTACCATTACATAAAATATATGTGAACTTATGTGCTTAAATTCAGCTTTATAGTTTTACAAAAATAAATAAACATGTTTATTCTTAGCTATCTTTATGGGGCAGCATATTTGATGGAAGAAATATTTTGCTTTTTCCACCCAACCCACCAGTGTAATAAGGTTCCATGAACTTAACGTCTAGGCAAGCTGCAGAGAAGTGAAAAAATTATATTATAAAAATTTATATTTATATTATAAAAATTTGGATTTTAAAGGGGTGTGCGAATGATTTGAATGCCATACTTTTCTGGCTTTGATGGCATGTATTGTGTGTACCGAGTAGGTCGTCTATACCCCAACAATTGTTCATCAACGGTAATACTTTCACCTGGCTTGTAAATTTGAAATGAATTCCCATTAAGCGCTGTCCAATTGTCTCCTATAGCAGCATATTTATCAATATCAACACGTATTGCACGAGTTATTCGTTATCAAAGCGAATAAAGCGTAAAAGTAGTCTTAATGTATCACGGGACATTGCTGCGCGAAATATTGGTGAGTGATTTGATTTTCATAATTTTGATAGATGCTCAGAGTTTGATTTATATACTCCACAAAAGATTAGTATTCCTAAAAAATCTTCTAGTTCTTTTTCTGTAAATGGTATAAATACTTCGTTACGTGGACGTTCACAGGAATTTGGATTCTCTATTTCCAAGTTTCTTTTACGTATATTCATCAGTAACTTTTTTCCTTTTATATTAGTTTCGCACAAAATTATGTCACGCATCTCCTCGGATAAGATACTTTTAAATACATCTTTAATTGTATATATATATTTAAGTCAGGCGCTATTCCACACCATTGGCGTAAAATCCTTCTACTTAAAGTCTGAGATTCTGGACCTGCTTTAAGGCGCTAATGCGTTTCACCCTTACCGCAAAGTTAATTGTTAATTTCATGCTCTTCATGGTCATCAGAGGCGTATGAGTCCTCATCAGGTTCTATACATCTCTCTTGCTCTGCAGATGCTTCCGATGCTGCATATCCGTATTTCAATTTATGTTACAGTAAAAAAAAAAAATTCGCTTTTTAACATGCAGCTATCGTATATATGAATGCTATAATAATATAAAATTGCATATATTCTATGTGTGGTGTTTTTTTTTTATCACACAAATAATGAGTAAAATATATTTCAGACGCGACAATTGAAAGTATAAAGTTTGCTGAACGAAATTAAGTCTGCCTTAGTTTCAACTTAGGAACTCATCTAAAAAGAAAATTGTATTTCGTTAATTGGTTTGTATGCATACTTTTAAAGAAAACTTAAGTTTTCCATTGAGATTACGACAGACTGCTTACTTTAAAAAATTGCTTAGATAGTATTACAGTTTAGGCCTGTTTCTGAAAAAGAAGCGTCTGCAACTTAGTAATAAGCAATAGCAATATCACAGCTAATGTTTATGGCAAAATCATGTAGAAAAATTTTAAAAAATCTTCCAAAAAAGAAATAAGGATAGATTTTCTTATATCAGGACAACGATCCTGAATATACACTATATATTGCGAAGATATTTAAAAAAAAAAAATCAAACACGAAGTATAGGAATGTTTGTTTGAGCTAAAATATTCGAACCCTTTTGATAAAATATCACCAGTTCAGGACATTCATATCACCTTAAATAAAAAATTTTCAGAGAATTATATTAATAACTTTTTTATGATAGAAGGATCTATGACAAATATGTGTGGAAAAAAATATGGGCCAAATGCTGCCCACCGCTTCGGGGGCATACTTCTATCCCTCGGTACAAATTTTCATTGACTCTGAGACTCTGGCTGTGTGGCAAATGGCACCATCCTGTTGGAACCACATATCGTTCAGGTCCATATTCTAAATTTGTGGCCACAAGAAGTCCATTATCATCTCGTGATAGCCAACACCATTCATGGTAATTGCTTGTCCGACAGCGTGTTCGAAGATATACAACCCGATGACCCAAAAAGAACTGAGCGAGAATGCACAGGTGTTTCTATAGAACCGGTTTGCTGAAATTTTCGCACAATTTTTTCAATTGTAGACACATTTGGTGAATTATGCTGACCAACAAAAAAAAAAAAAAAAATCGCGAAGTGCACGATTTGCATTTTCATTTAATTTTGAACGTCATTTTCGTAAAAGGCGTCAACAATCTTAGCGCGCTGCTCAATTTTGTACCTCTTCATGGTTGAATTTGTCAAACACTGAGACAAAGAAATGTCGAATTAAGCTGAACAAAAAACTTGACGTTAAGGTGTGACTCACAATTAACATCGTGCGTTATGTTTGGACCATCCTTTATTATGAAAGTTTTTCAATAGTATATCAAATCGACTTCGAGGTATCATTAAAAATAAAACGGGTACACGGAACAAATAATAATTAGTTATAATTTTAAATTTAGGAATGAACTTAACCCTAATCCAGTCAACATATGCTTCTCAGGCACAAATTTATTTTTAAAAGGTTATAACTTCCTCTAATTTTTGTTAAAGCTGTTGCATTTCCTTAAATTCATACTTTCCACTGTTTTGTTTTAAAATAACAAATTTTTAGTCATAATTGCACCTAATCCTGTCAGAATGTGTCTTTAGGCACATATGGCAAAATTAAGGATTATTGCTCCATTTGAAATATTAATAAACAACAAAATAAAATGCAATGTTTAGATGTTGTCTAATTTTGAATTTATTGTAGAATTTGAAAATCAATATGTATAGTTAAGCTGGAAGAAATTGAAGCATGCATACATAATTAATTAAATTTAGTTGGAACGACTTCTAAATCAAAAAGATATTGGTGATAAGGATACCGAAGGCTCATTTTATGGTGAGGATCTTATTCCAGAATTTGAAAACTGAATGAAATTCATTGACATAAATGCAGAAATCGGAAAATATCACAGGCAAACATTATTCGAACTTATAAAAAAGTTTTCTGTTTTCAATGCATTTCATAGCACATTCGATGAAGATATTCTCAATGGCCTATTGTTGAATGTAGGTCTTCATAGATAAGGTATAATGAGTTACGAAGAATTCTGGCACCCGACATTTGAATGCAACATTTTCTGATACTGCATGTCAAAATTTAGATTTGTAGCAATACTGCGACACATACTATATGTAAGTTCCGATAACAAGTCTGCTCTGTCGCTACGCAAAGCAGTGGACAAGTTTGTTCCTATTTGCGATATTTGGGAACATGAGAAAAACATGCCATAAATTACTATTGACTATAACAAAACTAAATGCGGTGTAGATACATATGATCAAATTCATAAAACGGAAAATAAATCATTGGCTCCTCGTGTACTTTTAAAATTTTTACTACGCGACGTCAACTCCAATCAGCCGGGTTCATTACAGCAGGCAAATAATCGATGGAGATGCCATATGTGTCTACAAGAGATATGCAGAATACGCAAGCAGTATTACAGTATTTTTAGCAAAAATACTTGCATCTATCATTATTCAAAAATGCAAACAGGTTGCGTAAAAACTATGCATGAGCCTCTGAGGCACATTTTGACTGGATTTGTTATAACGTTTTTTTGACTTGATTGACTTTCAATTATAAGTTAAATTTGTTTTATGTTGTATGTTTCAAAATTGATTTTTATTTTTTAGATACGTCACTATTTAATATTTTAAACGAAAAATTAATAAAAAAAATATCATAGTAGTTAAGAACACAGTTGGCTCCGTTCTAAAAACATCTTCGAAGATGGGTATATGGCAATAGAAAATCCTGCACGACGCATAGACAAATGTAGCAAAAATCGTGCACGATAAACTGAGAGGCATGACATTGGGCTAGTCGTCGAACATATTTTGTATGAATATTTCTTTATATTACCGTTAACGAATACATAGAAAATATTGTCGATTTTGTTGCCGTTAACGACATCCTAGTCGACCATGTCTGCATTACTGTCTTTATCGACAGCGTAGATGACATTTTCTTTCAGGTTGTCGTTGACGACACATTAAAGGACATTGACATTAATGTTGTCGTTGACGATATTGTCATTAATATTGTCATTAATATGTTTCATTCATATGTTTCTTCTAATAAATGAAAACGTATGTATCCATTTATTAAAAAAAAAAAAAAAACAATAAGCAAATAAAAGGTTAAATGTTAAGATATGTGAATAAAATTATTTAGTAATAAGACTAGGACTAAGATTAAATCAGTCATGTGCGAATAAAATTTATTAAAATTAATATACTTATATAACAACTATTTAGTATTTAAAATTTTAAGCTTTAATTTCCTTTCTGTATTTTTCTTTATTTAGTGAATTTTTAGTTAATGTCTAAAATATTTATACTTATGTGTGTCCATCCTTTTTGGAAGACCCTGTAAACAAATGTTAATATGTATGTAAATATTATATAAAATATCTATATATATGTTAATATTCTTTATCAAATTTCTTTCAACTGCTTTATTAATACTAATTAAATTTTTTAACAAATTTCCCTTCTACCGTTGTATATAATACATTTATAACACATTTAAAACAACCTTTAAGAAACAAAGACAACGGAGTGCATATAAGACAACATATAAGACTCTGTCGGTGAACCCATCGATAACGCAGACTACATTTAAGACAACGTTAAGTACGCTGTCGACAAGAATTTAGTCAACGGAGTTCATATAAGACAGTATTCTGTCGATGAACACATCGATAACGCAGACTACATTTACGACAGCGTTTAAGATACTGTAGACGAACATGTCTTCAACGGAGTTCATATAAGACAGTATATAAGAGTCTGTCAATGAACATGTCCATAACGCAGACTATATTTAAGACAACGTTTAAGACATTGTCGGCAACGGAGTGCATATAAAACATTATATAAGACTCTGTCGATGAACCCATCGATAACGCAGACTACATTTAAGACAACGTTAAGTACGCTGTCGACAAGAATTTAGTCAACGGAGTTCGTATAAAACAGTATATAAGATGCTTTCGATTAACTTGTAGATAACGAAGACTTAAGTTGCGACAACGTTTATGACACTGTCGAAGAATATGTCGTCAATATCCAGTTTATAATCGACAACTTCGGGGAAATTGACTACAAAATATCGTGCACGCATACTCCGCTATGTTGTTGACAATTGTTGATGACATATTCAATAATGTCTTTAAGATATCCTGGACGACAATGTCGTGTGTGACCATTGTGCTAACTGGGTAGTTTACGAGTATACTTTGAATTGTCGCCTAGTGTAAAAACTCATACATCTATATGTGTTTTATTAAAAAAATTTTATACTACACGTCTGAATGAAACTTTTGCTTGCTCGTAAAAAGTCTCAAAAATTATATTTAATTGTTCCTTATGTTTTTTTTTTTTTTGTTATCAGTTGTTGTTTTCATTTATTGAAGTAACGACAAGGGCGGTTGTAAACAATAAAGCTGATATTTTTGATTTTCATTTCAGATAAGAAGAAGACCAAAACTGCATATCATATATGAAACGCAACGCACATGGTCTGCATGGTGATTTATGTATTTTGTGTTTTTCGTTGATGCTCGTATTATAGTTTTATTATTGTCATTTAAAAAATAAATGCAGTCTGTCAAATTGTAAATGGGTGATTTTCAAAATATTGTTTCAAAATAACGCCAATATTTCGTCTCTTATTTTGGTAGTACTACTACTAATACTACTACTAGCTACCTTTCGTAGTAGTTAAAGGCTTAAAGGCTTAATAATTAATTTTTAAAGTCTTTGATGTAACATTTAAATCTTGTCAAATATTTATGGAATACATATATACTAGCGGCCTTATAATGACAAAATCCACTCATAAATTTTTACCGCCCATGGCGCATAATATGTATGAGTTACAAAATGTATTTGAAAATGACTCATAAATAAATATACACTCTCTTACGTACTTATGTATTCATCGTATACAGACAAAAATGTATGAAAGTTTTTAATTAAAAAATCCGGCTTTTCTTTATTTTTACAATTTTGGTTGCTTTATTCCTCTTACAACACCAAGAGAACCAAAATATTTTACTGCAAACAACAACAATATTTAATATCGATGGTATGAAGGAAAAAAACAAACAAAATAAATATGGTAATTATAGTCTGTCATGCACCATTATTTTGCACCCTATACTACACTATATGCCTGCTAAGATCAATTTTTGTCTACAGGAAATTTTATAAAAAAGGGTATCCATCTATTTAGTTTGAACCTTCAATATTTATTTTTTGTATTTTATCGGATGATTACATGGTTTTTGAAGCAATAGGTTTAGGTTTGATCAGCGAAACTAATATGCTTTTTTCTTATTTGAACAAAAATATTACATTGTCAAAACTGTGTGCCTTTGTTTGAGGTAATCAGATTTAGTTTTAGAGTAAACAATAATTGATTATTAAGTGGCAAGACAGTAGAAGACAACATATTTAAGCTATCCATGATACCACCTCGATCAAAAAGTTCCCGGAATAACCCCCGTGCGGCGGTTCCACCATTCCTATTTGCTTTTTTTTGTTAAGTTGGTACATCTGTTGTTGATATCTCTGCTAAATCTTAGCGTCATAGCTTGATATTTGCAAAAGTTACGTAGCAAAGAGTACTTATATTTCTATGTGTGTTGACGATTTTTTACAATTTTAGATATGGGTTTAAATTTGGAACAACGAACTTTTATTATATTTTGCGTAAAAAACAGAATTTATTATGTGCAAACGTTGGGAATATTTTAAAAGTGTTTCGGCAACGATTCTCTAAAGAAAACGGTCGTTTACCAGTCGCACGAGCGGTTCAAAAGTGGTGATGAATCAATCGAAGATGACGAACGCAATGGCAGAACATCGACACCGAAAACCGACGAAAATATTAATAAAGTCAAAGAAATGTTGGCCAGTAACCGCAACTTAACCATAAGAGAGAAATCAGAGAACTTAAACATTGCCTACAGATCCGTCTAACATATTTTGGTTAAGCATTGGGTTTCCGTCGTGTAGCAGCAAAGTTGATCCCAAAAGACCTCAATTTCATGCAAAAAATAGACCGTGTTGAGGTCGCAGAAAACATGATTTGCGAGGCTGAACTCGATCCCACACACAGCAAAAGGATCCAGACTTCAGGCAAGTGAATGGCGTTCACCAAATGAGCTGAGACTAAACAAACCATGTCGTTTTCAGTCAAAACAGAAGGCTATGCTGACGGTTTTAATGGATTTCAACAATGTAGTGTATCGCGAATTTTTGCCAGAAGGCCAGACAGTAAGCAGAATATTATTTGGGCGTTATGAGACGTTTGCCTGAAGCGATTCGTCGAAAAAGGCCAGAATTGTGGACAGAAAACTCATGGATTTTGCACCGTGATAGCGCACCGTTGCAGAGTGCCATCATTATTCGAAATTTAAAAAAAAAAAATTACAAATACCACCCAACAGCCATCGAATTTACCTGATTTGGCTTCCTATGACTTTTTTCTGTTTAATCAAGTTAAAAAACTGTTACGCGGAACGCATTTCGGCAGCCGAGAGAAATAATAGAAAAATCTCAGGAAGCACTGATAAACATACCGAAAACCGAATATAAAAAACACTTGGAGGATTGGATCAAGCGCTGGCATAAGTGTGTTGCCGTTTATGGGGATTACTTTGAAGGGAAAAATATAGATTTAGATGAACAAACTTGTATCTTAAAGGCATCCCGAAATGCGTTGGAAAGTCCGTACATTCTATGCGGGGAGGTCAGTGAAACACCTTCGGTCCTGGATGTTATGCCTTTGGATCTGTGCGTGGGTAGAATATTCAGGGTTGAATTCCCTGGCCGGGATTGTTAGTCTAATGGTGCCTAAGTTCGGAGTGACAGGCAAGCTGCCTTAAGGGACCTTGAATCGAGTCACATAATACTTAAATTGGCCAAATATTACTACGATACGTTTAAAAAGCTTTCACTTGGAAAAAAGGTCCATTTGTTTTGGGTACCTGGACACTGTGGTATAGGTGATAATGAAATAGCGGATGCTTTGGCTAGGAAAGACTTCATGACACCGTGTATCGGTCCGGAACCTTGGTGTGGAGCACTACTATTCTAAATCTAATCAAGGATTGGGACATTTCCAGATGCTTGGAACACTCGAATGCTTAAAGGGAACTTCGCCATTCTAGGGCGGTTATAAGTATGCAATTGGCCGTCGCTCTGAGATTTTCAAGTATGGCAGGCTGTACTTGAAACTTCTAACAGAGTTTCTTAGGAGCCATCTAAAGAGAATTCCGGTTGCAGATGTGAATGCTTGTAGACTGTGCTCATAGGCATTAGAGACAACGGAGCACATATTGTGTGAATGTGGGGTTCTTGATAGCTTTGGGTAGAAATGTTTATGTAGACATAGGTTGATATATCTAACATTGTGGTTTCAGATCTGCTTGTGTTCATTAGGAAGCCAGCAGATCTTCAGAACAAACTATAGACTGGAAGGAGCCCAATAGATCCCATGTGTCACAGTGTCCTACATTAGTGCCTGGCGGTATGGTGATAATAGACTAATGTAAATGTAATGTAAGAAAGCGCCTTGAACTTAGGTTTCAGCCCAGTGATGAGTTTCTTCGGAGAGTACAAGAGCGTGCTGTCATTTTGAGCTAAATCGATTAATAACTTTATCGTAGATTGCTTTGGAACCTATTTTACCGATAAGAGTGTGTATAACACTCGTATATAATAAATCTGTGACAGCCATCATATACGATGTTGTCTCCAGGATAATGACTACTTTAAATTTGTCCAATAAAGCTGCAATCGGTTTATTATATCCACAGAGCTAAAATGGGCTAAGTCTCAAAGAATGGTTTTTTTTTTACTAAAATTCGGATTTTTGTTCAAAATTTTCACCGAGCAGGTAGCGAAGTTATTACTCAGGATTGGTCGTATTGTATTAACTTCTACTTCAGCTTACAGAAGGTCTCTAAAAAAAATTAGGAGATAAGGGTCTTAATATAAATTCAGACAGAATAATGGTCAACAGGTTCAACAGGAACTGATACGTCAATGCCATTGAGTATAGGGGAACAACCATATGACTATGTTACCAACTTTTGTTTGGATTGTGAGACCAATGCTTGTAGAGGAAGAGATCTATGTGTAGCTGGTATAATAAAAAAAGATAAAATGATGCTTTGGAGTGCTGGCTCTAATACGGCAAAGCAACAAAATCAGTCTTCAAACTAAGCTACGAATATTTTAAGCAATCTGGAAAGTCGCCAGTACCATCACCCGGCGACATAAAACTTTTGTCAACCAATGCTTCGGAAGAATAATGTGAATATTTTGAACTCGGGCAGTCTCGAACGTAGATCTGCTAACGAAAGCCCGGCAAATAGTATTGACAACGGAAATTCGTAAGTGGAAGTAGCAGTGAATTAGCCACACTCTTCGACAAATCGATGAAAATGTAGCTAAGGAAGCTCTGCGAGCAACCTTTTTAACGTCGTCGGTCAACCGAAAATGAAATGAAGAAACTCGTATCCTAAAATGAATTAAGACCAACCGCACAAAATCGGGTTAGATGGTGGTCGGCTGTTATTAGCCCCTAGGTTCCAACGAAAATTAACTAACAACTTATTCTTGTAACTATTCGCTGCAAAATAACCCTGACTTGTCTTTTACCAATGGATATATCAAATGATAACTCACATTAATTTCCGAATGCGGTTTAGACTTCTTCAGTGCATGTTCACCTGAAGAAACCTTTTTTTATTGTTCTTTGATGTCTGATGCATGATGAATCCATATTGTGTTTGCCGTTACAAAGTGGCCAAAGAAATTAAGTCAAAATTAAACGCTTATCGGCTTATCGATTGAATATACTATAAACATATGTCTAAATTAAATAAAATCGAACCACTAACGTAAGTGTAGGGCAAGAAATTAAAACTATGTTGTTATCAAGTTCAACACACCTTTTTTTTATGTCATCATTGTGCCTAAAAATTCAAACAAGTTCTATTTTCTGATATAACCGTCAAAAAAATATATCCACAACCATAAAGTATGTGTCCAAAACCGTGTTATTTTCAATCAAATACAGTGACAAAATTTTGTTATCCTACATATATATAATAATACAAGCAAAATTTTAATTTTTTTAAATAGGGTGACGATACAGGAGTTTCTTAAAAAGTTTTCATTTATTTATTTTTTTTAAGAGAGTTACATATACACATAATAAATCTATTATGTTTTCACATATAAGTTTAATATTACTTAATAATTGTTTGTAAAGTAGACTATTTTAAATTCTCCTTTCTGATCACTCTCTAAAATTGTAGACGACGTTGTACCGGCATTTTCTGTTTACATGCCTTCATGTACGTTATTATGTTTATTGGGCTAATATTGTTAGTGATTTAAGTTTGTTTTTTTTTCAGTTTTCAATACTTTATTTTAAAATTACATTCAATTTTTATCAAACAATCAGATTTGAATAAAACTTGTTAGACTGATTTTAATATACAAAAGCTAAAACAAATACCATGTTTTCACATGTTTCACATGATGTGTTTTTTTTTATTAAATTCAAATCTCATGATACTCTCAGCAGAATTTATGTTAAAACTTAATTAAAATATTTTGTCATAGTTTTATGCAGATTTCTAGTCCTGTGTAAAATATTTTAGTCATGAATTCATATACATACATAGTATGTACATTGTACATATTAAAAAAAATAAATAAATAAAAAATGAAAACTAAACACAATTTCATTGAAATTTGCTTGAAATATTAAAAATGAGTACATTTAATTAGTATATTTAATATTAGTATGAAAAGGTGGTGCAACCATAATGCACGTTTTTAATTGTGAGTAACACTTTAACGTCAAGTTTTTTACCCAACTTAATTTGACATTTCTTTGTTTCAGTGCTTGACAAATTCAACCATGGAGATTTATACTTTAGCAGTGGGTTAAGTTTGTTGAAGTCTTTTACGAAAATGGGCGTTCAAATCAAAAAGTATTTCGTGCACTTCATGATTTTCATTGTCAGCATAATCGACCAAATATGTCCAGAATTGCCGCATTTGGGGAAATGAGAATCCATGAGTGATTGCTGAAAAGCGAATGCATCCACAAATAGTAACTGTTTAGGGCGTTTTATGGTCTAGCGGCGTCATCGGGCCGTACTTCTTCGAAAATGAGAACAGCCAAACTGTTACCGTCGCTTCTCAACACTGTATTTTACAGAACGTACATATATATATGTCCCTCTTTTATGTTACTTATTGTAATATTACAATATTATTCGAACATCTAAGAACATATGTTAAAAAGAGAGAAAAACTGTAAAAAGCACAAAATAGTTAAAGTTAACGAATAGTTCGAACATTTTCTAGAAAGCATTCCTGAATGGTTAAGAAACAAGGAGTAATTGATCTTGCGCTTGGCTACTGCACCAAAATGTAAGAATAATAACTATATTGAATTGAATTGAATAATTTATATATTAATTAATTATTATATTATTATAATTTATATGAAATTTAATACAGTCTGATTGATTTGAAAATAAAAATTTTCTGTTTTATCAAATTCAAGCCATAGCCAAGATCCGTATCGGAGTAAACGCGTTTTACAATTACACAAGCTGTTACCGTGAATGATATTCGCTATCGCGAGATGATAATGGACTTCTTGTGGCCAGAAATTGAGAATATGGACTTGGACAATATGTGGTTCCAACAGGATAGTGCCACTTGTCACAGAGCTAACGAAACAGTGGCTGTTTTGCACGAGAAATTCAATGGCCATCGTGGCGATGTTAATTGGCCGCCACTATAATGTAATTTGACACCGTGGGACTTCTTTCTTAAGGATATTTAAAAGAAAAAGTGTATGCCAATAAGCCAAGGGCAATTCAAGAGCTAAAGGATGAGAAAATTCGGCACATTAACGATATTGAACCTCAATTACGTCTCAGAGTCATTGAAAATATGAACCAAAGAATATAAATATGTCACCGAAGCCGTGCCGAGGTTTTGGCCTATATTTTCTTTTACACATAATTGTTATGGATCCTTCTACCAATAACAAATATTAAGATAAAAAATTTTTGCTTTAAAAATATAATTATTATTTTATTTATTCTTATCTTCTTATTTTATTTATCTTATTTGTTATCGTTACGCAATTTTAAATCATAATAAAACAAAGAAATAAATTTTTAATAAGAATGAAACGGAGATTGTCAGATAGAAAATTTGCCATTTCGCCAATAAATCTTCGAATGCTGATTTTCAAGTGTTCAATTTGTTTCTGGTTTATTGACGTCGACAAGTGACATTATAACAAAAAAGAAAATAAATCACCGCCAATTAACTGGACGAATAAGAGAAATTACCCTTTCATCAAGTTTCTTTGAGTAAATAAATTCTAGTGTGCGCTGTGTGGTACCGAATTCCAACAATTTTTAAGTATTGCTCTAGTGTAAGCCTATCCATAATAATTTGTCTAACCGACTTAAATAGAAAACAACTATCAGCTATTAAATTTGTTGTCAAATAAAGGAGTGTTTCCACTCAATGTTATGAACCTTTGAAAAACCACCCGATATGTATTACACCATGTTCACACGAAAACATTGTTTCGTAATTCACTCTCTCATTCATAAGCCTCTAATTATGAGCTCAATTACATAATTACTCATACAAAATTTTTGGAGCGAATGATCTAAATTGTATATATATATTTTTAAATTAAACAAAATTTAATAATTAAAACTTAGCAGTTATATGGTTGTACTTAATGTCGGTCGTAAGTAATCGGCACACCCATTAGCTTTCATAAACAAATAAGCTGATGTCATTATTCAATTGCGATAGCTACAGCTCCAAACATCTAATACATTTTCAGTTTTCTTACCTTTCTAGGCTGACCAGAACGTTTGGTGAAACTTGCGCTATTAAAACTTTATTGCGTAGAGCCTTAGCTATATCAAGCAGTTTCATTTATCGATCGTTCTGTGTGATATTATCGAGTTTATCGACTTTTTCTTGCATTGTTGCCCTTTTTTTGGCGATTTGAGTATTTGGCGTCATTTGTGCTGGTAGGGCTACAATCAAACTCAGTAAACTAATTCCTAGCTATTGAGATTGAATTGTGTACTGCTTCAGCAACTTACGCATTTCCATTTTTCGATTGCGTTGATTTAAATGACAAGGCAATGTTATGCTACCACATGTTAACTATTGTGCACAAATTTTTTATAACTCCTGCCGTCAGCCATTCAGTATATTTAATGCATGCGTAGATTTTGTCCAAATTGCCCGTTGCAAGACTATTCTTGTCGAAGAATCTTATTATGAACAATTATCGATGTGCTAAGCGCACTCTATAGGAATCTAATATTCTATTTGCTATTAGTAAATACATATGAAGATATCCCTGTTGAAATACTGGATATTAGTTTGGTTTGGATTTTGTGGTAGTTCGCCACTCTAAGGTAGAGTCATAAGTTCTGCATTTTGACAAGACGACAATACATAACAGGTGTACCGAAATGTATACCAATGTGGTACTAGATCTAGCCTGTAACCGGGGGATAACTCATTATGTCATAAAATTTAGGCCTGGAAATTACGTAGCTGCCCAGGAATCTATTTCTCTTGACAGCTAGTGCAGAGCATTCACAGAGGAGATGGAAGACCGTTCGCCCTTTCTCTGTTACCGTAATTCGGACAATGATCGCTGATGTAGAGTCTAAGTCGAACCGCATTTTTACCTAGCACCCAATTGTACTTATTACTGCCAGCAGCCTAGACATATCCTGCTATAAGTTGCACAATACGTGTCCTATTAAAAGAGGGCCACATCAACTTAGCCACACTACAAGTGTCCAGATTTTGTTCGTAGCCTTCTAATAGTCATTTGTTCGTAGTCTCCTAATAGTGGAAATACTGTGCAGGAATATTAAATCTTAAAATTTTAGTCTCTATAAAACCTTTCTAGACATACCATATTGATCCACTTTGTAGTGTCAAACCATTTTAATACTCTAATCTGTTTGGTATTATTCTGTAATCTGTCAGGAGAAATCTGAGGGACTATGTCTGACAAGATTTTTTTTGTACGACATGCTGATAAAACCAAAACGGAAATTAAGGAACACTTGTATTCAATTCTATAGTGATTTTTATTATTTTGTAAGAAGGCAAACTTTTTCCAATTTTCTGCTGTCGAAATCAAACTAATAAACGCAAAAGGCTCAAAACTAGATGATAGTAGTCAGGATATGCAGATGAAATGTTTTTGTTGACGAATAATTTATAACAACAAAAAATAGTTTATTTTCGCTTTCCATTGAGAAGATTTTATTTATCAATCGATATTACTAAAACTTTACTATTTTTCCAGTCGTAACTTCAAAGATAAAAACTGAATATTTTCATTTAAATTTTTCAAAAGCTACAAAACATGATTTTAAAAGAAATCATTCCGTTTGAATGCATAAATTTAAAACGAGATATACGTTAAGTTAAAAAATACGGACAAACAAATATATCGCTCATTAAATCATGAAGAGTCCCAAACAAAATTCCATTAAAATTGTTTTCTTTGCATAAATCATTTCACAGATCAAATCACCAACGACCACAAAAATTTCGATTGCATATCTGTTTTCTTTCACTAGTGAAGTACTGTTATGTTACTTGTGTCGCTTGAACATAATCAACTAAATATTCAGTTAAAAGTGAATTATTGCAACGCAGTCGCTGCAACGTAGCAAACCAAACTTTATAACCGATCAATTTAATTTTCCAACAATGTTTTAAAAACAGTTTTTTGTCTCTCCTGAATATTTCAAGAGTTTATGTTGTGACTGTTACGATTTAGTGTGCGATATGGATCTCTTTTTAATACAATATTTTTCATCAAGTTTTTGTTGGATAAATACTGTCAGCGTTAAAAAAATAAAAAAGAATGATTTTTTATGTCTATAACAACAACAATAGGAAAATGGAAACGTAGTTTTTTCATTGACAAAAAACAATAAAAAACTAAAATTGTATTTTATGTGGTCAACTAAATGGAAAAATATAATTTTTTCTGTAAATTATGGTCAATTTCGTGTTTTAAAAAACATTGCATGATAAATATATCAAGTTTGTACATATCTTATATATAAAAATAAATGTGTGTTTGTATTTTCGTTTGTTTGTTGGTTTGTTTGTTCGTTTTTATGCCTTATATACAGCTAAACGGCTGAACCGATTTTCTTCAAATTTTTACAGTATATCTCTGTATATATATATATATATATATATATATATATATATATATGGGTGGTGCCACGCCTATACAAAATAAAAATTTATTTGTCTACATCTTCAAAGTGGTAACGGAAAGACTCTTTAATTTTGGCCCAAATAGATTCATAGTCAAAAAGAGGGCGGAATTAGACAAGGGGCCGTGGTAGCTACCATTCAAAGTAAATATTGATTTAAGTATACATATATTAACCCATTAGCGCCAAACTTTTAAAAGTACAAGCAAAAAAAAATTTTTTTTTTTTGGCGAATCGTGTTAAATTGGAATAAAATAATGCAAGAATTCAAAACTTTATCTCCTTTTTATAAATATAACGAAAATATAGCGTGTCTATAGATAGCACGCTGGGAGTCAAACATATCCACGAATTTTACGTGAAATCAAGTATAAGTAATTTATTTTGTTATTCCAATACTAGAAAGATTAATTTGTATGGTAAGGAATAAAACAGACCTTGCAGACTCACAGTTTTGATCCACAATTTTTTCCCTAACACCTTCGTTGTTTCCCTCTTTTTTTCATTAAAAGCTTTTTTATTATCAAAAGTGACATCTGCAAAAAATTTAATTGTGGTCGTATTTGGCTTACCAATAAAGTGGGATGGCGACAGATCTTCTGTATTCTAGCAAACTAATGTTATTTCCATTTAGTTGTTTGCAAACGATCCATGAGCTTACTATGGCCATATCTATACACCTAATAAATAGAGGCCAATACCATTTTTCGGTTCCAATATTATTTGCGTGTTTTCCCACCAACCAGTCCTGTTGATCCACTTCACCCATGTGAGTGTTATAATTTCAATGAGAGGTTCTATTGTGTTGAAATTGGTGGAAATTGTAATACACTTATTATCATTCCATTTTGTGATAAATATTACTTCATTTGTATCGAATATATAGTCAAATGGACCCCGTTCTTCCTTTCCAAGAGTTTTTAATTCTTTGAAAGGATATGAAGATAAATTATTTTCCCTCAAAGTTCCAGTTGCATGGTATCCAGCTGTTATAAATGAATTAGTAAGTCTCTACTGGTAAATAGGTTTTCAAAGTACATCTGATGACTTGCGGATTCTGAAGTGCCATAATTTGTAACTAATAATTTATAGCCAAATCTGTTACGCAGTTTCTTTCTTCAGCTGGGGTATGACTCAGTCTGTCCAGGAGCAATGGTCTGCGTCCGTTGTAAATTAAATACGACTGTTTTCTTCCGTATTTAAATATAAACAAAACTCTTATTTTCTACCGTTAATAGCCAGTTAAATTACCACAGATTTGGTTCTGGGGGTTGGATTTGGCGTCGTTGGTGAGGAGGTCAGGAAACGGGTCCTCCGACGGTTAGTCTAGCAGAATTACAGGAACGGTTGTCGGTGGTTAATCTGACAGGATTGCAGGAGCTGTTGTCGGTGGTTATTCTAGATGGATTACAGGAACGGTTGTAGGCAGTTAATCTGACAGGATTACAAAAACGCTTGCCGACGGTAAAATCTGGAACATTTGAAAGAGCAGGAACGGTTGTTCTTCAACCGTCTGGAGCGAGTTTTAATTGTGTAAGTATTACAAAACGGGTGGTAGGTCAAATGCGGAAGACCTTACCACCAGCTACTTATAACCCAATTGTAGGATAAATTCGGCAGACCATACAAATGGTGGTTAGTAACAAATTTATTAAAACGCCAAGAGAGTCGCCCCTGTTACCCGTCTTGTAGTTAAGGGTCGATTTGCTGTCAAACCAACTCTCTATGATTACTTCAAATCTACGATTATTGACGTTAAAAATAGTGTGAACACAGTGAGAACTCTTTGTTCAAAAATGTTTATGAACGAAATGTAAAATTCTCATTGTGTTCTATTTTTAACCTGCCTGTGTGTTGTTGTTGTATTTGGTATTTATGGTTAATGGGTTACTGTGTGTATTTGTTTGTGTTATATGTTCCTTGTAACGTTACAAATCTAATAGGTTTTCCGCGGATAAATTGTTTCAGGCCAGGATGTCTATAATATATGACAATCATTTCGGCGATTTCTAGTTCTGTCTCGAATACTTGATATTTTTTTAAGTTTTCGTTTATGATTTTTAACAAAGGTTTTTTCTTAAACCCTTCAGCATCTTTGTCTTTTACCGTATTTTCTACAAAATGTATATATTGTTACGCGTTTACCTTTTTAAAAACGTGTTTTTATGAGTTTCTAGATTGTAGTTAAATAAAATAAATTTTGTGTTTGGTTTTAATTAAAAATCCTTTATTCTACACAGTTTTGTGCACCACTGCTTGTAACCTTTTTACAAGCAATAACAATTTTCTATTCTTTCCGTCTTTTTACAAGTTTGTAAACAACAACAATTACTCGACAGATCTTTCTACTTAAAGATCTTCCAAACCGATCGTAGTTACAGCTTAGGTTCGATCAAAACTTTTTCAACCAGAGGTTATCCATACTTAACTCTCTTCACTGAGTTAGCTCCAACTAAACTGGTTTTTTACTTCACGATTCACTTCACGAGTTTACTCTTTATAAACTCTCTTCACACATACTGCACTCGCTGGGTTTACTTTACTTAAACTTTCCTTTACTTAAACTCTAACTCTCTTTTGAAGTAATACAAAATCTTATTCATTGTATCGCCCCAAAAGACGAGACGTTTTTCTAAGACTGCATTCGGAAATTGGGAAGAGATATAAGCAGTCATTTGATACATTTTTATTTTAATAAATTTGTAAATTTATTATCTTTTTTGAGCTAAAAAACGGGCCGAATTAATTTTACTTTCAATAGGTAAATTATACTTATTTTTGTTGTGAATTAATTACGAAAACATTTAAATTAAAAACTCACCCGGGTGCGTGAATATTGTACATGTAGTGGGTTGCCAATCCTCATTTGTACCAGGTATTTGCAAAACCACTGGCAATTTCATATAAATGGGTTTTGTTTTTTCTAGTAAATAGCTTGTTGAGTAAGACTACATCTTTTTTTAGGTCTCTTTACGCGGGTATGAGTATTTTCAACATATAATCATCCTAGTAAATTACTTCCTTTTCCTCATGTGTTTCTATTGACTCAAAAAAATCTGATAATTTAAATTGCACTATAAGTTCTCCTGATACATCACTGACTTCTATATTTCCTAGGTTGTTATCATCGACTGATGAATATGACATCAGTCAGTTCATTTGGTTCTGGTGGAAGAACAACTATGTCTACATCTTAAGATGTCATAAAAATATGATCATTTACAGTATCCTGGACATCAAGTAACGACAATGCTCTTCGCTACATCTTTATCAATGCAATACGACCCAATGAAAATTTATTCACATGTAAGTACTATTACAAAATAGTAAACAGCGCTTGGCTACAGACAAGCTCATAATACTAATAAAGATGAAAATGTAAATTTGATAACAGCAAGTAACAGTGAACAGTCACAATAGATCGCATGTATTTTGAAGTTTTTAAATAATTTTGTTAAAATAACCTCAACAATAACAGTTTTGGTGAACGGTATTTTAATTGAATAATACCGTAAAAGCTCGTCAAGTTTTTGTCATATGATTTACAAACATATATGTAGAGTTTTAAAAAAATCTAATTCAGATTATACAAAACTATCAAAGAAATTGTTTTATTAGTACAAACTATATAAGGGAATACGTATGTAAAAATGCTCATTGGGATTATAACTAACTATTGAAAGAACGAATTTAAGAATACAACTTACATATATAAAGGACAAACACATTTCTTTATTGTAATGTATAATTATAACGTTGGCCTATATTGGATTATAGTCAAGATAAATCATTAGTCAAACACTGGAATGAATTAGACAAGAGGGTGTGATACCTCCCATACAAACTACATATTGATTTCTGTATACCTTGAGAATGGTAATAGCTAGTTTCTAAATTAAGTTCAAACAACGTCTTGAACAATACACATCATCAGTAAGTAACTGGGCGAAGTACCTTCTGCTCATACTATATATTGAATTTTGTATACATATGTGGAGAACAAAAACTATTTAAGGGTCGTTATCTGTCCAGATTAGCCAAAAAGCGAGTAGTGCAGAAAGCACACTGGATAAAGGAATTTTCTTACCTAGAATTTTGCCGTTTTTAACACGCTTGTGTAACACTGTCCTCACAAAATCAGCATTTCGAGATGGATGAAAACTATGAAAAATTATTCGTATTCCGAAGGGGAACAACGAATTTAGGCCCATTGTGGTTGTTTCGTTTTTCAGATTAATGAATATCTTAGGCAACGGAATTTATTATCTAGGGTACAATCAGGATTTGTGAAAGGGAGATTTTGCATTACAGCTCTTAAGTTGTAGTCGAGAATCTGAGGTGTAATCTTGACAAGGGAAAGGTGTCGTTTTTAATACTACTTGATCACAGCAAGGCATTCGATGTAGTAGACCACGTACTATTGACGAAAAAACTAGAGAAACTAGTTTATTTTTCCCCAGCAGCCTGTAATCTCATTCGCACATATCTTTATACAATGGCAAATATTCGTGGACTCTTAATATAAGCCATGGTGTTCCGCAGGAATCAATTCTAGGCCGTCTTCTTTTTTATATTTATGTAAATGATTTACTAAATGTGATTGAGCTTTGTGGGATTAAAACGTATGCTGATGATGTGCAGAATTAAAGTTGTTGTAAATTGAATGTGGTTTCTCAGTGTGTTGACAACATCAACTCTGACTTAGCTAGGATTAACGAATGAGCAACGACTAACGGGCTGTGCATCAATCCTACTAAATCGAAGTGCATTTTTCTCGATAGAAACAATAGGATTCTAAATAATTACGTTGTGGTAAAAATAGATGATAATATTATTCAGTTTGTTAGCTCTTGCAAAAATTTAGTCGTCATATTTGGTGATAAACTGTCCTGGTTTAGCCATATAGCGGCCGTTGTTGTCGTGTTTACGGAATGCTTAGGAATCTCTGGGCTGTTAAACATTCAACTCCACTTGAAATTCGTTCTTTGCTTGCCAAAACGTTGTGAGATTTTTGCGTTTTGTACAAGATCCGACTTATATAATAATAAACTAAGGGTAGCATATAATAATACTGCGAGATCTATTTATGATAGAGGTCGGCGCGACTCAATTCCTTGCCTTTCGTATAGAACATATCATATGACCTTTGAGAATTTTTTAAAGCTTCGTAGCCTAATTTTATTACATAAGATTATAACAACCCAGCAACCGAATTATCTATTTGGAGTGTTGAGATTTATTAGATCAGCTCGAGGTAGGAAACTAATACAGCAAAGATATAAGAGCCCCTTTTTCACAGCGGCAATTTTTTATTTATTGCACTAATGTTTGCAACGAATTACCGAATCGGATTCAGATATTAGCAGCGCAAGACGGTTCAGACTTGATCTTCGGAGATATTTATCTTGATAATGTGCATACTTATTTTTTAAATTGTTTTATATATATACCTAAATTTCCTCTTTTTCTTTTTTCTATCACTTTGTATTTATATAATTCATTTCTATTTATATTGGTTTTCTTTAATCGTCTTCGATCTGTATTGTATTTTAATTTGATAATTCTCTGTAATTTTTTTTCTCTCTCTTAAATTGTATTGATAATATATTAAACTTTATTTCTAGCACTTCAAACTATAAGATTTTAGTCTTGTCGTGCTAGGTTCAATATATTAAATAAATAAATAAATAAAAGCTTTCTATTTATATAAGTGTGCTATATACGAGTAACAATGAATGTGTATCTGTTTAAGGACCGTATACAGCTAAAAACCAGAAGGTACAGTGTCATTCTGGAAGAAACCATAAGCTATTTCAAATGATTGAATTTGGACCGGAAGGGCTCAAAATGGGGGAAAGGGTAAAACCTTTAACTAAGATAGCATTGAAGAAAATAATTAAGATGTGGGTAGCGAAGCATGCCAGGTTTAAGGTAGTAGTGCAATATATAGTTATTATTATATATATTTTTGTTGTTATAATATAAAATTATTTACACATGATTTCATTCAGTCTTTCTATACCCAATTTTTTTTTGTCTAGACATTGCTTTCGTTTTATTTTTTTGAGATACAATTGATTAATTTTCAATCTGTTTTTGCTTATGTTTTTCATCATTCTTTTTTTGTTTTTGTAACCTAAATAAATAAAAATAAAATATATTTATTTAAATTACAGAATATTTATTAAAATGAATAATTTCTCAAAAGGCATACCATTTTGAGTTAATTATATTTTTTTTTTTCTTTTAAATCAAGCTGCAACAAATGGCTTTAAAAACTAAAAGCGTAACTAAATTTTTAATGCAGTAAATTTTCAGCTGAAAGCATAAAACAACGGCATTCAGACAAATTTTTTTAAATAGTGGCGACTATTCTCCAGTTCCTAGGTGATACGACCTTATTGAAATGTTTTCGGAATAACCCACGTGTGGCGCTCCCATCGTTCCAATTGAAACGTCTATTGTTGATGTTCCCGCTAAATCTTAGCGTCATAGCTTGATATTTGCAATAGCTACGTAGCCAAGAGTACATCTATCTTTATTTGTTTTGGCGATTATTTACAATTTTGACCGAGTTAAGGTCGTAAAAACATGATTTGCGAGGCTGAAACCGTTCCCACATCCATTAAAAGGAGCATTACTAGAGACGAGACGTGGGTTTATAAGTACGACTCCAATCCAGACATCAGGCTAGTGAATGGCGTTCACCAAATCGGCCGAGATCAATGATCACTGACGAAAGATTGCAACAGGAAGTCTACGAAATGGTTGTAATTTGGACATTAATGCCAGTGAAAGGACTGAATGAGGAGTTTTATAACAAAAGTTACTACTAATGCACAGTCGTTAGACTTGTTTGGAGTTGGAGCCAAAAAATACATACAGTTCGTATATTATATTGAAGTTTTGATTTTGTATAATTGTGGGAATTATTTATTCATAATTAAGGTAAATTTAGGAAGGTGGTGTACTTTTTGACAGGACACTAATGGTTGAAAGCTAAGTTAAGTTATGCGTTCAGCCTTATAATATTTTCTGCACTCGCGCTGCTTTTGTCGGCATGAGGATGCTGCACTTAGAGCATGACCTAGTACCGGACACGTATTATAGGTTTGACTGTAGGATACTATGGAGTCACGTATATTGTAGGGACTGAGTTTCTTGTCAATGAACGATAACGGGATACCATTTACTTGTTTGTTGCTATTTTTTTATTTTGTCTGTGACACAGAAGCTCACAACAGTCCCATTGTAGCTTAGCTGTAAGTCTTTTTGAATTGGGATGGCGTGGCTGGATCCTTCTATCGACCTTATCTAACCTTATTGTCTTAAAGTTAATTAGAAAATTAAATTTCAATCGATTTACAAATTAATTTGCCATTATAAGTTACTTTACTGCGTTATAAAGGGTGGTCCAACCAAAATCACTATGTTAATTGTAAATAAAACAAAAAGTTTTCAGAGAATTAAATTAAAACTTTTTTTTGTGATAGAAGGATCGATGACAATTATGTGTGAAACAAAATATCGGCCAAATGCTTGCTACGGTTTCGGTGGCATACCTCTATCCGTTGTCCATATTTTCAATGACTCTAAGACATGATTGAGGTTCAATGTTTTTAGTGTACCGGATTAGTTCATCCTTTAGCTCTTGAATTGTTCTTGGCTTATTGACGTACACTTTTTCTTTTAAATATCCGAAGTTAACATTGCTACGACATGGGATAACATGGCCATAGAATTGACGATGCTTGAAATGATCAGTAGGCTTCAGCTCTTGAGTCAACTGAACCTTGTAAGAGCGTGAATTCAAATCTCTATTCAAAAATCGCATTAGCGATGTTCGTGAGATGTCTAATTGTTGAGCGGCTCTTCAGCCACATAAAAGCGTACAATAGCAATGTTTTCCGTAGAACGAACAGGGCGAGCATGCACAGGTGGGTTCACATTTCCTATAGATCCGATTTGATAAAATTTGCACACAATTCTCCCGGTCGATTATGCTGACCAAAGAAATCACGAAGTGCACGAAATTCATTTTGATTTGGACGCCCATTTTCGTAAAAGTCGCTTAACGCGCTGCTCAATTATGTACCTCTCGATAGTTTAATTAGTCAAACACTGAAACAAAGCAATGTTAAATTAAGTTGGGCAAAATGCTTGACGTTAAGGTGTAATTCACAATGAACATCATGTATTATGGTTGGGCCACCCTCAGAAGAATTCGAAGCTTATTCTCTTTAGGGAAATTAATAGCACATCGTATTCCGTGTGAAGTCATTTAAGCCGAATTTTATTTCCGGTAGGCGAGTCCCCGGTGGTAGATATCTCTGCGAGTTACTCTTGGATGGCCTGTCAGTGCTTAAATAAACTAGTCTTTAACAGCTTCCCTCCGACAATAGAGCACGGGTCGGTTGTTAGACTTAGTTGCCTAGTCCGTGTATACCGCTGTGATGGCATAGGTTTCTGTCTGAACGTGCATGCTTATAAAAACTGACGCGTCTGTCGATGAGGACTCGGAGACAACGAACAGATGAAAAAGATGAGAGAGCAAGAAACCAAGGTCTGCAAATCGATGACTTTTTGGACATTACTCGTTACTTTGGACTCAGACTGATAACTCTACATATTAAGATAGTGTCGCAGGAGGTACAGTTATTGACTCAGTTAGGGTGGGTAAATGTATACCTTGCACTGTATGCGAATTTCTTGAGGGTTAAGAAGTTCATGTCACAGTCATAAAAGCTTTCACCCAGATTTCGGGTCCGGCTTCAGTGGATTATGAACACGGTACTTCTTCGAGGAAAATACAATAGAGATTATTTCGGCAAGACGCCGTGTTGAGTCCTGAAACACCACGAGTACCAAAGGAAAGTCGAACTATGAAAAATAAGGCGAAGAGCGGCAAAAGGTCTTTTTTGTTGTCTTTATATATAAAAATCAATGTGTGTTTGTTTGTACGTATATATGAGCGTTTAAAGACTATTGACGTCTAAGCTGCTAAGCCGAATTTCTTAAAATTTGCACTGCGTCATCCTGTATGCCTGGAAGAAGACTATATATATATTACATATATTTTTTCGATAGGGTCAGGGGAAGAGATACCCCCATACAAACCAAATATTATTAATCGCATATCTAAAGAACTATATCAGCCAGAGTCATAAAAGTTTGTTTGTATGAAACTGAAACACACTAAAAATTGGGTGATGGTATACCATCTAGCTGGATCAAACGTCTGGGAAGGTGAAAATTAAGATTAATCTCAGATTACTTGTAGTGGATGCTTTAGAGACTACATACAATATTAAGGAGTATTGTATTATTAATGTTAAACTTGTAATTACTAATACGCAGCAAGATGCACAAAGATCTGCAAAATCGCATGGTGAAAAAAGAAAACTTTACGTACAAAATTCTTTTTTAAAACTGATTTTTGTCAATCTTTCTCAATCACTTAACTTCTTAATGCTCATACAGAATAGTCCTAGCATGTAGTAATATTTGAAAATAATTTTAGACATTATATTTGTCAGAGTTGGGTTTATTGCATTGAATTATTAATGCATTATCGCTTCCATTACCACTAAACGACTTAGCATTAACGCAGCGATATTGCAGCCACCACTAGTGGCAGATGGAAATAATTAACCACTAACTGAAATGATTTTAGTGGTAGTGGAAATTGAGTGCGCTAAGTTAAACGATTTTAGTGATAGTGGAAATTTAGTGCACTAAGTGAAGCGATTCTAGTGGTAGTGGATATTGAGTGCACTAAGTAAAACGGTTTAGTGGTAGTGGAAATTGAGTGCACTAAATGAAACGATTTTAGTGGTAAACGATTTATAATTCTCTTGTTTGATTTTGATTTTGACTCTCTCTCTCTCTCTCTCTCTCTCTGGATGATATTAATAAAAAGCAATCAAATAATTTGGTATTTAAAATATAAGTTATAACTGTTTTTCTTAAGATCACATATCTATTATTTCGATAGTGAATTTAGTAATTTATTACATTTAAAAATAATAAAATTGTGATTAATACAACAACAATTTTTTACTTTATTCAGGCAGACTCAGCAAATTAAGGAAATAACACTGACTACTATTTATTTGAACACTGACTTAAACTTTGTACATATATAATAGTATCATGTTTATGTATGAAAGTATATGAAAAGCATAGTGAAGGAAGCAGTGCTAATGAGATTCTAGTCCATTACCACTAATCATTCAGAATTAGTGCACAAAATTTCAGGTGCCACTAAAATCACTTCATTTAGTGCACTCAATTTCCAATACCATAGAATATTAGGGGCGATAATGCACTAGGCCACTGCCGTAAAAGTAGTGGAAAATGAAATCCAATGCAATAAACCCAACTCTGACATTTGTCAATTTTTGAAACTGTTGCTTCAATGATAATTCAAGTGAAATTCTTTTGTATACAATTAAGCACACAGGCAAACAAATTCACAAATTCCTCTTCATAGACTAACACAGGCATTAGGGTCTTTCATTAAGCGCTTTAAATTTAAATAAAGCAAAGTGTTTAGGAGATATTATCAAAAAAAATTTACTTAAGGCTGAATTTAAACGATGACATGGGTTATGTTGGCTGTGAAGACAGCTTTGGTATGTGCCTTATTCGCATAAAATTTTTGCTTATGAAAGCTCCACAAGAAAATATCTAACAGGAAAAAATCGCATGATCGCTATGGCAAATTTACATCACCTCCACGTGTGACCATCTCGCTTGTGCAGAATGTCTAACGTAGCATGTATGGCTGTATGGCACATATCGCTCTGTCCTGTTGAAACTACATGTTGTTGATGTCCACATTATCAAACTCATACTTCAAAAAGAGTTTTTGGCATGCATAGGGCACTTTTGGATATCATTTAGATTGTTAAAATACAAAATTATATAATTTTGTATGTTAATGTTTCCATTCATCGTTAAATATGATTTTTTTGATGAAAATTACGATCAATTTTCTATTACTCCAGTTCCTGGGTCAGTTGATGGTTATGAGCTGGATAAAGTCGTTCGCAAAGAAATATAGACTAATGTCGCCGCCTATCCAAAATTCAGATCAAACAAAGTGTTTTTCTGGATCCATGTAAACTCTAAGATCTCATGTGGGTTGTTATTGTAGCAAATTACAAAATATGGATTGTTGACAATGATTTCCTGGGACAGCTAAATTTTGTACATGTGCAGGCTAAAGTCACGCCGGAAAATTCCCCAATCTACGATCAGCGAAAGGCCGAAGTCTTGTAAACGACGCCAAGTCGACTGCCTTGGATTCTCTATCACACTCTTACGGACATGGGCTATATTTTCGACAATTATTGCGTTTTGTCGTCGTATGGATGTTGTTTCATTAACTGACCTATTGAACTCAAATCTATCCACCACGCTGCGAATAGTCCTCTCGGTTTTGCTCGAAGAGCGCGAAACATAGCCCGAACAGAACACCCGTTTTTAAAGAACAATTTTATTTATGTAGCTTTAACAATATGGCTTCTATCAACTGTCACAGTTCATTAATCCCCATTGGAAGACACTTTATAAGCGATTTGAGTTGATGTCTGTATCAGTTGTTTGTTACTTGTTTGGCATCATGGCTTATTGTTTGACCACAAGACCACAAAAGCTTTTAAGCTTAAGCCACTACAAAAATATTGCAGGTCATACTTATTTATATAAATATATACACACATGTGTATATTTATTTAAATATATATGTATATACATCAATACCCCGGTGTGCGCAGCTTCGCTTTGCGTCTTTTTAAAATTGCTGTGATTTCAAAGTTGCGTCGTTTTTGTTTCAGTTGCGTTGTTATTGCTTCAATTTATAAAAATGTTCGTGCAAAGCTAAAACAGATAAAGGTGATTTCCCCTTTAAGTCTAATGCAATTATGCAAACTATGACGAATATTTATATTTTTATTTCAATAAAAACTGTTTTGAAAAAAAAAACCTATAAAAATTGAATTTTTATTGAAAAATCTATTGAATTTCCTATTGAAAAATCTATTTTTTATGGAATCTATTAAAAAAAATATATTTTTTATTGAAAAATGTTTCTATTGAAAAATCTATTTTTTAACTAAAAGTATAAATCTCAGAACTAATTAAATGAAAATCAATGGAATTGTATGGGAAAACGTGCTTCGGTGTATATCGTGTTTCTCTAGTCACAATTAATGCCGCAAGCCAGGGTATTGGTGTATGTGATAACAACAACATACATATGTATGTATGTGTATTCATATTTAATACTTTGGTTTCCCTTATGTATAGGAACATTATTTTTTTTATGGGTACTTATTTGACAAAAAGAAATACAAAACCGTTTAAAAATTAAATTATTTAAAATGGCTTAAGTGAAAATTTTAACGGTTTTAAAGTTTCCTGTTAGCGGCAAATAACATTGAGTATTTCCGGCATGTAGTGAAAAAAAAATTAATTTTTTCATTTATTTTTGGTCAAAAGCAAAAAAACAAGAAACTTTGGTCAAAATAAAAAAAGAAGGGAATAATATATAAATCGTTGTTAAGTAATTTAATCCTTTTTTTTGCAAATGGTTTAAGTTTTTATAGAAAGAAAGAAAAGGAAAAGAGTTCTTTATTTTATGATGGTTTTTATGGCAATTAATCAGCATTGATTTAAAGAAGCCTGTTCACGACTACAATTATTGCTGGCAAACGTTTTTTAATTACTTTTCCATTAAAAAACAGAAACAAAGAGCAAAAAAATAGTACAGCAATTGTTTTCTTATCCATTAAATCGATTATAGCAATAATTTTTCTTTTATGATTACTTTTCATTTTCCTTTTATTATTTGAGGCAAAAATCACAATACAATTTGTGGCATGTTACCAGTTAACCCTAGAAAGGTAACGTCATTTTTTGTGTACGCTGAAGATAACGATACGATGGACATATTGAAGTTCAATGTTATTTAAATCACTTTTTGCCGTATCAACAACTAAAAGATAAATGTTGCCACGCAAGTCTCACTTACATCCAAAGTTTTGTTTAGAAAGAGCAAAGTTTTTCCATATATTCTTTCATATTTCAGTCGCACGCATGGAAGAGGCTGTGTTTAATATATATCTTGATCAAAAGGTTTCTAGACTAATCACCGTGTGGCGGTCCCATCGATCCGATTTGAATTTTTCCTTTTGTTAAGTTGGTACATCTGTTGTTGATATTTCCGCTAAATCTTAGCGTCATAGCTTGGCACTTGCAAAAGCTACGTAGCCAAGAGTACATCTATATCTATGTGTGTTGGCGATTTTTAAAATTTTGACCGCGTTGAAGTCTCAAGAGATAACGGTGTAGTGCATCATGAATTTATGCCAGAAGGTCAGATAGTACAAAAAGGGAATTATTTGAGCGTTAGGAGACGTTTGCGTGAAGCAAATCGCCTAATTCAGAATAGACAACTGGTGGATTTTTCAACATGATAACGCACTGTCTCACAGTGCAATCATTATCCGAAATTTTTTGACGAAAAGTGTAACAAATACCATCCGACAACCGCCGAATTCAGCAGATTTAGCTCACTGTTACTTCTTTCTGTTCAATCGAGTTAAAAAACCATTACGGGAAACGCGTTTCAGCAGTCGAGAGAGAAAATAATGGAAAACCGAATATAAAAAATGAAAATGTTAAGCTATAACGCTAAGATTTAGCGATGTTCCAATTTAGCAAAAAAAACTAAATCGGAACGATGAGACCGACGCAAAATTTTTGATGAAGGTAGTATATTGTAAGCCGATTAAAAACGTTGAACAATTCTGCTATTTTCACACACATCACATCAGAAGGAGGCGCTATAGACAGCTTAAAAACATCTGGTAATCAAACATACTTTTCTTGATGACTAAAAGAATTTCTATAATGAATCTGCCAAAGCAGTGTTACTTTACGGCTCTGGAACATGGCTCGTTATTAACGAAATAAAAAGGAAACTACAAGATTTTACAAGCCGGCATCTGAGAAATATAGGGTGGGCCATTTAAAAGTTAACATTTAAAAATGCAATGAAACAAAAACGCTTTAAAATGTTTCCAAATTTATTTTGTTGTTGTGAAGCATAATAGTTCCGGCTGGCCTCACAATACCCTATACGATCGGATCAATTTTCGAGAACTCTTTCGAGTGTATAGGGTAGTATTTTGGCAATGGCATTACTTATGTTGAATAGTCCAATGGTGTCAAATCACAGCTTCTTGGCGATTGTGGCATGAGATCTGTGACAGGTTGTACCATCCTGTTGAAACCAAACATCGTTCATTACAATACCATGAAGAGCGGGCACAAAAAATCGGTTACCATGGTGCGATAATGGTTGCGCACTCATTTCAGAGAAACATAGACCAATAATGCCTCCGCTCCCCAAGTCGCACCAAACAGTCACTCGTAATGGGTGCATTGTAAAACGACGTTTGGGTTTTCTGAGCACCAAATACATCAATTTTAGTTTCTAACGTACCCACCAAAATGAAAATAAACTTTACGCTCAAGCGTAAATCGATTCATTTCGTTCAGTGGAGATATTATACTGAATATTGTGATAGAATAGAATGACATAAGTATTACCAGATTCGAAATAACCGCTGGTTTCAATTTTAACCGATAAATGGACCACACGATTTATTGATGATCTGGTGGCCACGAACAGTCTGCAATGAGGAAGTTTTGCAATAAGCAAAACAAGAGAATATAAATACTCAAATAAGGTGGCGTAAATACTCTTGGCTAGGATACACACTCCGAAAGCTTTACGACGAAATGTATCATGCTGCATTGCACAAGGCACGCGGAGGTCAGGTAAATCAAAAAAAAAAAAAAAAAATACCTGGAGGAGCACCATAATCAGCGAAATGGAATAAGCTTTCATTGAATTACGTTATTTTGCCAGTAACCGATAGCAATATAGATTCTATGTAAACAGTCATGTTCGTGATGGAATACGACAATAAATAATTTACAATTAAGAGGCCTTTGATTAGTGAAAATTGTGTTCGGAATATATTTGTTGCCGAAATCTTACCAGCATATTCAGGTAATCCAGCAGTTCCTACTTTCACATCTCAAAGTACATAGTTCGGGAGAACTGCAGTCAGTTTCTATTATTCGTTCAAAGGTCGTAATACCTGGAATGGGCTTATATATTCATTTTCCTCGTCAATTTATATATTCCCGCCACTTACATCACTTTGAATATCACTCAATATTTCATTCTGCAGTCCACTTACAGCTTCTGATAAAATATAGTCATCTAAAATACTCGGCAATAAAACAGCAATTTCCTTATCCAAACCTCGCTTACCTGCCATTATTATAACAATTTTTTTAATCAGTATTCGAAAAATAACTAAAAACTTCAAAGAAATTAAGAACACAATAAACTTAAAGTATTACACAAACGATATGGTTCTGCTATTTCTCTGAAATAAAATCAACTTATTCCAATCTACTGATAATACTGAGCATAATAGCTCTTTCTCATAAAAAACGTCATAAACATACGTCTGACAGACGGACGTTATCTATGTAGGGTTAAAATCGTATACAGATTAATTTTTAATTTATCTTAATATTATTTAATTATTGTAAATGATGCTATCGACAGTTAAATATGTAAAATATTGATATATAAAAGCTTAAAAGGAAACATGAATAAGCAATTAAATGAAAATAAATTATTTGTTGCACGAAAAATATTACAATTTCAGTATGCAACATTGGTCTATATGCCACTGAAAACACCAATAAATAAAAAATAAAGGATAGAAGGTGAATTTTTATTTATTTACTTTAGTTTTTAATTACCTATTTTGAAGCACAAGTATAAACCTACACCATGAGTGCACCATGAGTGCAGGTTTATACTTCCAGTACCCGTTAATAAAGGGTCCGCCAAATATATATATATTTTTTTGAAAATGCTGTAAAAAACTATTGAATGTTTTCTCAAATTTCTTTTTGTAATTGAAAGTACAATCCTTTAATGGAAAATTATTTCATTCAAATGGCTGCCTCTGGTGACCATGCAGTAGCCTACACGATCGGTCCAATTTTTAAGCACTTTATCATTTGTGGGCAGCTGTATTTCACCAATGACATTCTTTAGTTCCTATCGATAGGGAGGAGTGAAAAAAATTTAATAAATATAAGTTAATAAAGCCAAACGAATACTTTCTTTAACGAATCCTTAACATTACGGAAGGTTGGGAGCGATATTCCTGCTTATGACTGGAAAACTGACGTGCCGAAAACACCTAGTCAAGTATCGGGTGATTTTATAAGAGCTATCAAATTTGATTTAAAAAGAAAACCTATAAAATTTAAAGATCTGCACGAAATCTTTATTTGAGTCGATAGAACGATCTATATAATTCAATGATTAAAAATGATTTCATGCAATTGTTATTCGCGGCTACGCCTCAAATGGTCAAATTTTGGCATATTCTCTCCAACATATCGGCCGTTTCTTACGAATAATTTCTTCAATATTGGTTTCCAGTACGTCAGCCTATGCGGGATTGGCCCTATAGACATGAGCCTTAACATAGCCTCACAAAAAATAGTCTAAAGGCGTTAAGTAACATCTTGACCGCCAATTTACCGACCCCAAACGTGAAATAAACTGTTTATGGAATCGCCTCTCAATTGGGCCATTGTTTCTCGTACTGTGTGGTATATGGCACCATTTTGTTGAAACCATATGTTAGTCAAGTCTAGGTCCTTCTAGCTTCTTTTAAGTAAAAAATTTGTAATATAAGCACGGAAGCGCTCGCCATTTACAGTGACGTTCCTGTCTTCGTTGTCTGTGCAAAAATACGGTTCAGTGATGTTATCGGTCTATAATCCACAGCAAACTGTGTATTTTTTGGGATGGATAAGCAGTTATTGCAATGCTTCTGACTGCTCTTGATACCAAATATGGCAATTTTGCTTGTTCACATATCCACTCAACCAGAAATGAGATTCGTCGCTGACACAATTTTCCAATAAAAAAGGTGGATCTTCTAACTGAATTTTGGTGATGCGCGGTTGAATTATAGACCAAACTGAACATATTTGACAATAAAATGTTACACGCAAACAGCTGAGCTGTCAAAAATAGTGTTGCCAAAGAGAAAGTTTAAAAGAAAGCTTAAAAATCCTCCATTATATATTCAGTTTAACCCTTTTACTCTGCAAGGAGGGATTAATTATAACAATTTTTGCAAACTTAAACCATTCTTGAAACGAGAAAAGAAAATCAATACCATAATTCTACCACTACTTCCCATGAAATCCTATTTAGCCTAAAGGAGCAGCCAAATATGGGCCTTTCGCTTGATATTACTTTAGTTTGAGTCTCTGCGTTCATTGCTTTAGGAATGAACATGCAGACAAGTAAGCCAGAATGGGTTCTGCTTAAAATACCTCCCACGCAGTTTCAGTCACACTTCCTTGGGGTCTATTAAAATAAATATTGTCTAACTCGTTCTTCAAAAGACTGAAAACAGATGGTGTAATCTACGTTTGTAGCGTGGCTAAGTTAATGTGGCTATTTTTTAATATGTAACGCATTATAACCGGTGATAGAAGGGATATATCGAGTTTACTGGCAGTAAGAACTGAATATTGGATGCTAGGTAACAATGCGAGTCAACTTAGACTCCGCTTCAACGACAGTCCACCACCAACTCTGCGAATGTCCATGTGACGAATTGTATGGTCTTGTCAAAGCGGAGTCCTTTCGACTTTACGTAACTATTTGCGCAAAGTGAACTATCGCGTTAACCAACCAACCCTAAGTTCAATAAATAAACATTTAGCTTAAATATGGCAGCAGTCTGATAATTCCAAAACTTTTGGAAAAAAATTATGATATGATTCCTTTTTATTAAAACTGCTTATATATATATCTTTACTTCCTGTGTTGCATGTAAATGTTTTAGACAAACACCTGCGTAAGAAGCAAATTATAATTGCTTCTTTGTTTTAGCTTTCTGTTTATATTTCAGCTTTATCTTTAAGATTAATGCATGCATGTTTGTATGGAAAGGGAAGGGAACAAAATTTGTATCAAACTCTTCAAAATTTTCTCGTAATTTTTATTATTATTATTTTTTTTAATCCAAACCCATGAATTATTATAAAATCTATACAATTACAAGAAAAATTACACGAACACGTAATACGTACCCCAAAAAATGTGTGAGTGTATAATTTTTTGAAAGTTTGTATTTTCGGAAAGAAAATAACAATCATTTCACGTCTGAGCACGTTGTTGGTACATATATATGTGTGTGTGTGTATGTGCCCGTATGCAAAGGTCTTTCCTTAAGCGCTTTCAATCTTTAATTTTGTATAAATAAAGCAAAGTGTTTGCGATATGATCGAAATTTGTTATTCGTTTGAAAAACCTATCGAATCCATTTATGTGGAGTATAATATCGTACAAATGTACTTGATGCTTGATGGACCGCATATGGAATGTCCAATTTCCCATTATCCTAGCGCATGAATCAGGCTTTGTTAGTTGAATTTCTTACGGGTGCAAGCCCAAGCACTATGAAAAATTCGACGAGTTGTGGTCTACTAAAGGCCGAATTCTTGTGAGCGATGTGAAATTGGCTGTCTCGGATTCTCTTGCACGCTCACATGAACAGCATTGATGCTTTTGTAAAATCTGGCGTTTCACCATCGTACTGGTACTGGTTCATCGCTTACTGTATTATTAAACTAAAATTTTGTATGGTATGACGATTATGGCAACCACAAAATGGGAGAAGCGCGCAGAATGTTGTCCGAACGGAATATTCATTTTGACAAAATAACTTTAGCGTTTGCACGTGTTGTTTAACGCCATTACTTAATAAATGATAGACGACAGTTAAGTCGTACCTTTAATAATGTGGCCGTTATATTGCGAAGTTTCTATTGGAAGACACGTTATTAAATATGATTACTTTTAAGCTTAAAGTTATAAAATTGCTTGTTATTGTTTATACAGGTGCTTGTTCTTAAGACCTAGATTTATGGTGAGAATGTATTGTGCTTGCGCTTGTATTTGTAACGATTTTTGAACTCGAAACATTATAAGAACATACACACAGAGAAAAATGCATTTTAAAACGATATGAAAAATATATATTTTTAAGTCGCTATAAATGTCTGAAAAAACTTTGATTTAGAGTTGTTTCCTATCAAATGAATTGCCAAACATGTTAGTTTAATATTAAGCAGTGTTGATATACAATTTTTAATGTTAAAATTAAATTGTACGTAATAATTTTTATCAATTTTTTTTTAAAATCAAAATAACAGTTTTTAATGTAAGAAAAACAAGAAAAAAATTAAAATAAATATACTTCATTATAGTGAAATTATATAAGGTGAATTTGTTTGTCCGGCTGATGGCTTTTTTTTTACATCCTGTCAAAACAATCTCTGCAGAGCAGAGACTTACTAGACGGAACAATATAAGGATATCGTTAAAGAATATCTTATTATCAATTCGCGGTGTTTTATTGGGTTTTTTGATGTTTTTTTTTTTTTTTGGGTTTCATTGGGCTTTATAACTGCTTCCGAATTTCGTTCAAGTCAACAATATTTTTTGTTTTTAGTACAATTACATCTTTTTTATTATTTATAATGCAATTTTGCACTCTTAGTGCGATCCAAGCATCATTGTGTACCATGAGCTACTAAAACTCGATGATCAGAGCACTCTGTAATTACTTCGTTTAAACCGTGCATTATGAGAAAACGGCCATAATACAATATAAAAAGAGAAAGACAGATAAAGTTTTCCTTTTGCATGACAACGTTCGGTCTCACGTCGCCAAAGTTGACGAGCGAGTGTTAGAAACGATCAAATGCCACATCCGCCTTTATCTCCAAATATTGATCGCTCTGAATTTGTATGCTTCGACGGACTCAACATCTTTTAGCATGTCACCGAAGTATTTCTTTTAAAGGAAAATAAAATCATCTTCAAAGTGTATCGATTAAAAAGACAAGAAGATTTCGGATATTGGCTAAGAGGTGAGGAAAATAAGTAAGCACGGACTCGATAATATTTACTTCAATTCAATTTTTTAATTCATTATCTTTTTGAGCTAAAAAAACGGACCGAATTAAATTATACTGCCAATATGTAAAATTTTTTTTTTTTTTTTTTGTAAATAAACTACGAAAACCTTTAAATAAAAAGCCCACCCGGGTTCATTATTTTATATATATACCCAATAATACCCAATAAATCCCGGGTTGGTTTAATTTGGTTACCTAGTGTGTTTCCAACACTGTTCAAAACACATTAAATATAATTTATTTATAAATATGTCTATTTAATGCTTATAATTGTAAAACGTCCAGAAAACGAAACGATTGAAAATAAAAATTTTCAACAATTCTCATTTTTAGAAATACCACGAAATAGAAAAGCAAATCCTTGTGGTTGGAACAAACACGAAAATCGAAGAGAAAAGCATGGGCGTTCATCAGCGAAATTCAAGTTATTTATTAGCTTTAGGTTGCGTAAAATACCTGTTTGGAATTTGAACAACCAGAATTACAAGCGTTAAAAGCTTCTCTATCAAGAAAGTTTCCAAGCTGGGACAGAAATTCGAAACCTCTAAAAAATATTGTGATAAATGTATGTATGTATGATTTTATTAACAAATAAATAAATAAAAAATAAATATAGGATGTAAAAACCATTTCAATTGATGTCAAATTACCTTTTATTTTATTATGACCGTTAAAATAATTTCAAAAAGTTTCATAGTTAATTCTACATGAAATTCATGTTATTATATGTTTTCACAATATTGATTCTATAAGGGTCTCACATTATTTTAAACATGATTATCATTTTCATTTAACTAGAACTATAATATTAATTTAACATTATTTCTAGTTGTTTTAAAAGGAAAAATGTTTTAATTAATTCTACAATGATTTTTTTCTGTGTATACGATTTTTTTAACCCAATAATCTTTAAATAATTAAACCAAGCTGCCATAAAATTTGATTGGTAAGCAGCCAAATTCATGAAACTCAGTATGATGGATACTAATCAGTCCGATAAGTGAAAGTATAGAAATGATGTTCAATCGATCAATATATGGTACAGGGCTGGCATAAAATTTTCTTAATTCTAAAAGAAACAGTTGACTGCAAAGTTTATAATATCTAACTTATTCTTATCATTTTTAATTTATTTTTATAATTTTCTTGGCATGATACACAAAATAACAATTACTTTGTTCGTTTTAACTCAATTTACAATATAAAATTTAAAATTTCTTAACATTATTATAATTGATATAAAATCTATTTTTCAAGTATTTATCTAACAAATTGAAAATGCTTATCTAACTACTTAAAATATATTTCTGTAAATATAATTGTATTTTATTTGAAAGCAAATCTATGCACTTCAATTATTTATTTACTGTATTAAATTACAATAAAATAATAATTTCGACAATAAAAGGCTAAAACACTGCTTAGAGTGCACTATAGGTCAAATAACCACTTTTGCTTAGTGAAATTAAAATTTTTAGCATATCGTTTATTGTTATAAAATAGTATATTCTATTTGACAACATGCACAGTGTGTCGCCTAGTAGGACAGGCTAAGAGTACAAAATTATTTGCTGACGTATTTTCAATTTAACGCGCTTATTAATAACATTTATAATGATTTTAACTTTTTTCAGAATTACCGACACTGACGAAAAACATAATTATTTACCAAAAAATAAATTTTTCATTAATATTTACGCAAAAGAAATTAAATTCTTTACAAGGATTTACTGAGAATGAAATAAAAACTTAATTAACAAAAAAAATATTTTTTTTTTACTGTTGACACAAAAAATTACACGTCAACAAAATCTAAATTTAACCTACTCAGCATTACTAAATTCTTCTTCAGAAAGATCGTCTGTTATGTAGTCGTCATTTGAAAAAACATTTAACCTATCAACTCTATTTCTATTTACATTACATGTGAGCTCTAAATCTATATCTTAGACCTCAGGACGGATTGAGCCTGTTGATAGATAAGACTATTGTAAAACTTTCGACCCATGCAAAAATATCTTGTGTACGGTAGCAGGCATTTAATACCACGAATACCGACTTAAATACAATGGCTGTAAGTTAAGCACTCAACTCAGGATTTCTAAAAGTTTACAGCGGTATTTCTGTCCTTAGTGTTTCTGAATTCTGCTTTGATTTGTCTACAAAATTCCACTTCTACTTTGAAGCATTCTTGAGTGCTTGAAGAACGCTGCTTTACATTAACTTTGTTAGAGACACCTTTTAATTGCCATTTTTTATTTTTGAGGCGGTAGCTAATGTAAAACAGACATTCAAAACACCGTATCCAGGCGTGTAATGTGGACAAGCCAAAACTAAGTTTCTCTTTGTTAGCTACATATTCCCTCGACTCATCTTCATTATTGTTAGTGTTGCACTATGAATGTAGCACTTTTGTGATATAGAAATTTTAGTCAAAGCATTACAAGAATTACCGTCAATCATATTTAAAACCAGATCATGTTTGACAATCACTTCATAGTCACCATCTTTACATATTATCTTCAGAACTTCGGGATTGATCCAAATAATCAACACGTTTAAGTTTGGTCTTGAAAGAGACATTTTATGGGTCTTTCTTTAATCTTATAAGGCCAGCCAGAAAGAGCTGAACCTGAACGCTTTGACCACTCTCATATGGGCTCAACGGTTTCGGTTTGAAAGTTTTTATAAATAGTGTTTAGAGTTTGTTTCAGTCCTCAAAAAACCACAATACTTTTGTTAGTACTGGAAATTTTGAGCCATTCATTAAAAACTCTATTTTAGACACAGTAAAACTGCCTTCTGCTAAAATGAAAACCAGTATTTTAATGGCAGATTTGGGCAAGAAATATTAAATTTATTTTTAACTACATTGTCACTCTTGATAAAAAAAATTAAGAAAGAGAAAAGGGGGAATTTTTGCATACTGCGTTTTGAATTCTGCACTTAATAACTTTTTCTATTTTTGTTTTAATTATTAACCTTTTCTAAATTACGGGTTGAATAATATTAAATGTAATAGTATAAAAAAACTATTATTGAACATCTGAGCACTCAGTGTTTTTTTTAATAAAAGAAAGAACATGTTTACTTTAAACTTAAAATATTAGCGTTTGCGTTAGACTCTTAGCTTTACGAAAGCTCTTAAAATTATGACAACGTTTGACAAACCTAACACAAAAGGAAATGAACTGGGTGCAATACATAATACAAATTCATTTCAGTTTACCACAATTTGTGCTTTTTTGCATTGTCGGAGTAAAATTATTTCTTCTAGATTACTATTCTATAAAAAAAAGGAGCTTTTCGAAATTTGGTTAAAGAAACACTCAAAGGAGTCAAAGTGTGATAAGCAGATCATAGAAAATATAGTCCTTCCAATTTGTGTTTTTGGTGAAACTACTGCTGAATCGCGACATAATAATTACTGCTGAATCGCGACATAATAATTAAATTAATAGAGCTCTTGATACATTTACAGACGAATCCAAAAACATATCCTCCTGAAGTTATCGAGCTCTTAAGCTGTAATGAAACAACAGAGAATCTTGTCATGAAAGATTAGTAGGAATAAAAAATTACAATTTTAATCAATCAGATATTAAAAAAAAGTTAAATTTACTGAATAATAATAGTAAATAATTTTATTTAAAAAAATGATATTTTATTTTTTGTTTTCCAATTGGTAATGGTCATGCAAGGATTGATATTTTCCTCAAATTTATTAAGAACATACATACTTATTCTACAATTTCCCTCAATTTTGATTTTAAATAGTACATATAATATTGTAACGAAAATGTAAATGCATAAAATTAAATACACCAACATTTTTACATATAGAGCTACAAACTTTATCACATAAGTTATTCTATTGGTTCGTGTCAAGGCTTCCATCAGCCTGTCAATGCTGCAGTTCTATTCAAACGATTGATAATTCAATTTTGGGTAATAAACTTTACAGTTGAATTAAATTAGCTGAAAAGAATGTTGTAGATTATGGCAGAATATGCGAAATTAATGTCAATTTACTATAAAAGTCGATACATTATGGTTAGTCAGTCAGTCGAAATTTTACAGTCAAAAAGTAAAGTTGTGCTAAAGCGTTTTTAAAAGTGTTGAGTAATTTGTACATAGTGGCAGTTAATCAAGTTACTGTATAAAGGTAAAGTGTGGAAATAAAAACGAATGTATAAAGTAAAACAATAAATTCGTGTTTAAACGAACTCAAATATTTTCAAAAGGTTGATACTTAACAATATTTTATATGTAATTTTTTTCGTAAAGTGGTCATTTGACCTATAGTGCAGTGGGAGGTTTTAGAATATGATTTAATAAACTTTTATTTAAATAAGGCAAACAAGAATTTTGAAGTTGGTTAGTTAGATGTCCAGCTTTATTTTATTATGATTGCATTATTTAAAAAAAAAAAACGTAAAGTCGATATTATGCTGACCAAATTAAATATAATTTTCCATACGAACTAATATTATAAAAATTTGCTTCCGTAACAAACAACAAAAAGATAAATTTGACTAATTATTCGATAGAAAAAATAGATAGATGAAACAACGGCAAATTATGTTCTAATATGGCCTAGTTACCAGGGTTGGCAACCCACTGGGTAACCCAATAAAACCCGGCAGGGTTTACGCAGTTTATTTACAACAAAAATATGTGTAATTTACGTATTGGAATTACAAATTTATTTTTTCCGTTTTTGAGCTCAAATAATAATTAAATATCAACTTTATCAAATCACTGCTTACATCTTTCCACACCAGTAAGCCCGTTTCCATATCTTGTCACTTAAACTACTCGTCTTTTATGGCGCTCCAACTTTGAAGCCGATTTAATATTTCTTTAAAGGAAATGCTTCGGCGACATAAACTCATACCTCTGAAAATGAATTCAAATGCCTTTAAACGAAATGAATAAGTGTTGTGTTTGCTTCCATTATACTCTTTGTCAAAAAACGAAGAATACACTGTTTTTTAACCGTAGAACGAGCTAATTTGCGCTTAAAGCGAATAATTCAAACAGGCCGTTATAGCGAAATGACATGTAAGGAAAGCGGGTAAAAAGAGGTGTGAGTATATTGTTCCGTCGCAAGAGTCGAAGAATACAGCGGATGCGCCATTTGATCGTTTTTAATAATTGGGTGCTGTCATCCAAAAAAATAACTTTATCACGTCTGTCTTTATATTCCGGCCGTTTTTCTTATAATGTATGACTCAAACGAAGTAAATGCAGTCTGCTCCGGCAGCTCATAGTACGCAATGCCGCCTTGATCCGACAAAGAGTGCAAAATTGCACTATAAATACTAAAGCAATGTGATTGTATAAACAAACAAAAATTATTGTTGACTGGAACGAAATTTATAAGCAGTTATAAAACCCAATAAAAGCCAAAAAATACCCATCAAAAAATCTAATAAAATCCGGTGGGTTGTATTTTTTTTTTTTTTTTTTTTTTTTTTTGAAAAAACCGGGTCTTTTCCAAATCTGCTAGTTACTCTCCAAAAAATAACTACATTATTTTAATTCTTTTAAAGGACTGGAGTAAGAGCTTGTACCAATTTTTGACCATCTATCTTAAAATTTTGCAATAGTAAATAGTTGCTTAAAAATGTTGGAAATAAATTTTATTTTGACATAACCTTGCAAGTCAAAGGAACAGTTAAAGCACAGGTTTGTATTGAAATAAGGCAAAAACAGACTCCTCCGCAGGTAAGATCGTGAGATGAGCATGGTATAATTTTTATTTATTATCTTCAAAAGAAAAAAAAAAGGAAAAGTCCATCACCGATGAGTTTATCGTTAGCAAAGTTGTATCGCGTTAGAGGGAGATTAGATTAAAGATAAAAAATTTTTCACAAATTTATTTTGTTTTCTTTGTTAAGTAGAATAATTTTGAGACATATGAGACCTTATATAGCATTAGCTTATAGGTACTCATGCTGAAAGTCTTTATATGCCATCGAACAATTGCTGGATGTGTTTTCAGAATATAAATAGTAAAAGAAATGAAAGATAACAACCAATGTTAGGTTTTATGTATCACATTATAAAAATAATATTGATCAACTCAAGTGCAGTGGCAAGCGATTTGTATTTATTCTAATCTTACCCAACTAAAGAGAAATCCACAATTGAACTTTCATGCTAATAATGGCCCTCAAACTCATGAAGGGTTATTAAATTATTCATTTATGGGAAAAGTTTTTACAACAAGAGCTTTTTAAAAAATTTAACAGAAGCAGAAAGAGTGGCCGACTTTAATTATGCACCAGTTACACCTTGTAAGGCTTACTAGCCAAAGCCTAACACAAAATTCGCCTTAAGGCCATAGTGGATAGCCACTACTGGATGAGAACGTTAACGAATTGACAAATTCGATTCTTTACGTGCTAAGGTTTGCAGCTGGCGTGTTTTCACTAAATCGATCTGGTTGAACATGCATTGGTATTGCCAATTTATGTGGCGAGCCAATCGCTTAAAATTTTGTAACCACTTTCTTAATAGAACGATTTTGTTGATCGATGGTATACGAATTTTATTAAATACTGTATTAAAAATAAACTGTACCAATTGTTAAGGCTTCTACTGTTGATATGTCAATAAGTACAATTCTAAATAAGCACTGTAGGAAAACAACGTTTTTATTCAAAAATGGCAAAAAAAAGAATAGATATTTTTTAATTGTGTTTTTTTTTACAATTTAAGTATGTATATATCTTTTTTTATTTCTTTCTTAAAAATCCTAATATATAAGAAAATACATTTTCTCAACTCTTTTTCTGTATATTTTGTCTTTGGAAATTTTTCTAGTATGTATTTCAACAGACTTATTTGTTCACACTGAATATGGAAATACATACATACTCGTACATAAAACAAAGCTTCATATCATAAAACAATAATTGCAAGTACCAGATATTGTATACATAGTATATTAATTGCACACATAAATACGAGGATAGGTAGAATTATTTCTATAGTGGATTTTTCTACGAAATATACATTTTTGTATTCTTAGCACTTAGTCCTCGATTACACAAATTGTTTCCAACAAAACGAATTTGGTTTTGTGCCTATATACCATTACAATAGACAACAGGATTTTCTTAGAATTTTTGGTGAAAAATATGCGATAACAATGTTTATACATTAAATGCAACAAATATTAGCATTTGCAATAAGAGTAACAACATGAGTAAGAACAAGCGCCATATCACCAGACAAATACAAAATAAATACCAATACTTAGTCATCTACAACACAGCATAGGTGACACTCGCAATGAATAGTTTTATGCAATAGCAAATGTTTTAGATATTTCTACTTAGTAGGGACGTAACTGTTCTGACACATGCAACATATTAGGCTATAAAATTTAAAAAAAAAATATTAATGTCAAATTTTGGTATAATTGTACGCTCTATGACGCACTGATCAATCGATATTTTATTACAGCTCGAACTAATGCAATATTTATAGAATGATTGTTATGATTCACTGAAATGCAAGTCAGTGATCTTATCATAAAAGATAGCTGGATGATGCTCTTTTCCAATCGGTGTGATAAGCCTCATTTTGTTTGTTGTTTTTCTTATAGGGAAAACATTTTTTCATACGTTAACAACTTTTTTTTTGGAAATTGTTTAGATTTGTTTATCCATTATTTTTAAAGCTGTAGCCACAAGTCTTTTATGAACATTCGATTAATGGACCTTTGCGTGATATTTTTCTCACGATTCACAATTTTCTCTTTCCGGAGTATTTCACTGAATTGTAGCTGGCTACCCGACCGATGTCGTATTAAAGTAGCTGATCTGCATTTATGAAATATGAAAACATTTTGGGAAGCTGTGTATGTACGGTTATTTTGATCTGTTGTTCTATGTAGTACAGAAATATAGAATTTTTAAAAGTATTCGATATGTACAGACAAAAAGCATTCGAGATTTGTTTCCCGTAGAGATTGCTAAAACACCATACAGCACTCACGTTACCAATAAAGAAATGTTACGAAATGTGAACAGAGATAGAAAATTGCTCAGGTGCATTAATGAGAGAAAATCATAGTTTTGATAATGTGATATATAATTCGAATATTACATCTTGTTGGAATACTTGCTTTAATTATTTTTTTATACTTACTATAGTAGCCTTAGTTTTATAATTTTTCAGGTATCATGCGTAATGAAAATTTTGTTTGAGGAGTTTCCAAAGTTCACTTAGAAAAAAATGATTTTAAAATCATAGTAGAAGAATAAATAAAAAGAATGTTGGGGAGTTAGTTGGTTTTTTGTGTTCAAATAATAGAGACAAAAAAAATTTAATTGATAAAGAAAATTTCGTGCACAAGGAAAGAAACGATATCATCCTTACAAATATTAAAAGGACTTTAAGTGTTAATATATAAAAATTAAAATTAAAGAATTTTTAGACATTATCAAATTAGAGAAGATAAGAAAATAAGAATAAAATCCTGTGTGTAAAAAAAGGCTAAGAAAATTTTAGTAAATTTGTATACCAATCAAGCTAAAAAGAAAAAATTAACCCGTGTGACAAGACTAAAATCTGAAACAAAATAAAAAAATGTAAAAAACAATAATATAAATCAGCATCAAAAACCGAGCGAAAGACTGAGCTTAATTTGAAAAAAATAAATTTTAAAGAAAAAGAAAAGAAAAAAGTTTCTGTAACAAGATTCGATATACTATACGACGGTAGGCGTGAAAATTTGAACTTTTATTTTGGATATTGGAACCATGTCAGAAGAAATCAATTAAATAGCAAGAATATAACAGAGGTCAAATAAAAGCCAATTTGAGGAAAATAAAAGTTTGAACATTCGAAAATTTTTTTTTTTTTTTTGTTAAAATGAAACAATAACGGTGGCCAACTACATAAATATTTTAAATTAAAACTTTGTTTGTTTATTTTTATTTTTTGTCATATATGTGTATGTACATAAAACATTTTTACTTTTGCTGTTTCTGTTTATTTGTGTGTTCGAGTACAGATATTTACATATATCCTCAGACATAAATATGTAAGGTTTCATTAATTTTATGCGTTATGTTATCAATTTAAATGTTAGAATTTGTATTGTTAAGGAAATTAGGTTGGGCACCACAGCGTTTATTACATCGCTAAAATAAATAAAAGCTGCAAGAACAACTATACGTCGAGAGGTTCGAGAGCTTTCGATGTGCTGTCTACTCAGCCATATAAAAAGCACATCGATACGAACAGAAATCAGTTTATGTGTCGTAAGCTCAGCGAGTGTAGTTTAAGTAAAGTTAACTCATCGAACGAGTCTTGTTAGTTTGAAATCAACGTAGAGAGTTTAGAGTGGTCTATCTCTGGTCGAAGAGAATTTAAGTTTTGATCGAACCTAAGTTATAATTTCGCGTAATTGTTGTTGTTTACAAACTTGTAAACAGACAGAGTTATTAAGAATGCAAAATTGTTATTGCTTGTAAAAAGGTTACAAGCAGTGGTGCACAAAATTTTGTTGAATAAAGGATTTTAATTAAAAACCAAACACAAGCTTTAGTTTATTTTAACTACAATCTATGAACACATAAATAAACGTTTTTATAAAGGTAAAAGTCTAACAGTATACATATCTTACACATATGCAATTTTTTTTTACTATATCATCTTTATTCAAAATTTTTATAAATTTCCCTACACTTCTAATTTCAAATGATAACTAAATTTTATTATTTTTTTTTTTATAGAATAATGAAATACTAATTTGTATTATTTGTGTTGTAAAGTTGAAATAAGGGGCAGTATTACAAAGCAAGGATTTGTTCAGAAATTAAACATTCAGTTTATTTTGTGTGGAGCTGTAAACGAGCTAGTCCGGTAGTCAGTGTTACTACAATCTTATAGAGGAATCGAGCGTAAGCAGCTGCCTTGGTTTCGGAATACAACAAAAATAAGATTATTATTATAATAAATGTAAAAAATTCTAGCTTATTGCACGACTTATTATTTTCTTGTAATCACATAATCGCTTACATTCGACCATGAAATAGAAAAAGATGAAGATGGTAAGGATGGTAAGAGTATGTTCAAGTGTAATATTATAGTGCCTACATTATCGATGTTGTAGCAGTAATTATGCACGTCCCTACTAAATATAAAACTAAATACATATACATGTATATATGTATTAAATTACAAATAGACATATAACAATCATTGTGTATAAATATGTCTATAGATGTAAGTGTGTATATATTACGAAATATAGGCCTTTATAAAGGTTGTCCAAAATTGAGGTATCATTTTAATTTTACTTCCATTTTTTTCTACTTGTAATTTTAATTCTAAATTTTTATTTTCAGATTCTAAAAACATTTCGGTTAATTAATATGGAACGTAACACGAAGAAACAACAAATGGCAAAAGTTTTCAAGATGTAAAGGGTCCGCCATCTAACGTTTTATTTCAACTAGTGCTTATTTCGTGAATGGTAACAATTAACTCATGTCTTATTTGACTGATAATTATAATTCCGCTGAACGAATATGGTTGTGTATACGCTTGAACAACGCTGGGAAATATTGCGATATTACTTTGAAAATCTTGGTAATGTTGCAGAATGTGTGCGAAAATTGCGTACGGATTTTGGAAGAAGAGAAGCACCGTAGGCTCCATATGTTCGTTATCTTGTGAAAAAAGTGAAAGAAACTGGCATCCTCATCGATAAACCAAAGCGTGAAAAGCAAAAACCGTGCGTACACCCGAGAATATTGCAGATGTGGCAGAAAGTGTGCGTGAAGCGCCATCAACATCAATTCACCGTCGTTCTCAACAATTGAACATTTCGGAGACATCATTGAGCCGAATTTTGCATAAAGACCTTGGTCTGAAGAAGCCAACTGACCATCCAATGCGTTTTCGCCTCGCTAAGTGGGCCTGCGATCGACTTACAGAAGATGCCGATTTTGCCAAAAAATCATCTTTTCAGATGCAGTTCATTTTGATCTTGGCGGGTACGTAAACAAGCAAAATTGTCGCATATGGGGCACAGAAAACCCGCACGCATATATTGAAAAGCCGATACACCCAAGACGAGTCACTGTTTGGTGCGGATTTTGGTCCAGAGGTATAATTGGGCCATTTTTCTTCGAAAATGAGCAAGGAGTGGCCGTTACAGTCAATCGTTACAGCGATCGTTATCGGGCCATGATGAACGAATTTTTGTTCACAAAAATTGAAGAGGAGGACCTTAGTAACATTTGGTTTCAACAGGACGACGCTACGTGCCACACAGCTGAAGCTACACTCGATGTTTTGCGCCCTGTTTTTGAAGATCGCATAATCAGCCGCAGAGCTGATGTCGTTTGGCCATCTCGAAGCTGTGATTTGACACCGTTGGACTATAGTTAGTGGGGTGCCGTCAAAAAAAAGTGTTACGTCAACAAGCCAGAGGCAATTGACGCTTTAAAGGACAATATTCGTGAAGCCATTGGTGAAATACAGCTACACACAATCGATAATGGACCGATCGTGTAGGCTACTGCATGGTAGCAAAAATACTAAAACAAATCGTGCCATCATGCTGGTAGTTGAGAAATTTTAAGAAACTGGATCCATTTATGGTAACAGACAGAGAATTTATCAACGTAGTGGTCGTTTAACCGAGAATATAACAGCTGTGTGCAGAAATGTTGAAGAAAAACCAAAAAAAAAAATTTGTCAATGGAAATCGCTACAGTAAGATGATCCGCAGATTACTGTGGCGCAAAATTAGTGATTTAGACGTAGAGAATATGTGGTTTCAATAGGATGGTGTCGCTTGTCACTCAGTAAGTGAAACAATGGATCTTTTGAAAGCAAAGTTCGAAAATCACATTAAATTAAATTGACCACCAGGATCGTGCGATTTGACACCTTTAAATTTTTTGTAGGGTTTTTTGAAATCGAAGAAACTTACCCATCTAAACGGCCAATTTTATTTTGAAGTAAAAGGGCTGGTAGTTGGGGGGAAAAGAATACTTTAAACTACTTTAAAAACTAATCTTCCAGCTAGGAAAATATGTTGCCCGCCAAAAGCTTTGGTTGTGAGGTCTTCCCACATGTGTTTTGACGGAAGTATTTGCATAATAGCAAAGTACATCTGTCACTACGGAAGTCTGGTGATTTTAAATGAGAGATACCGTTGCAATCAATTCCATGGAAGCGTTTAAAAAGGAGATATGAATTCAATAATGACAAATCAATTAGACGACAAAATTAAGGTAAAGTCCATTTTCATTCTAATATCGTATCGTCCTAGTGAGCTGTCCATTATATCATCGCCACCCATATGACAATTGTATTCTTTGATTATATTGTGGTCTAATTCAACATAGGATTTATTTTTCAAAACGCCATGTTTGTAACAATTCTTCGTCGCTAATTTCGGTTTTGAAGGGGTTAATAGCAGCATAAGTTGATAATAACTGCACACAAAAAAGTTTAACGGCAAAAATGCAGCCAGCAAACTCGTTAGAACATTTTAAGAGGCAATTATATTTGAAACCGCTAATTTTTTATTAAAAAAAAGTCTATCAAAGAGAGCGAAATTTTTATGCAAAACGAACTGGGAGCCGCCGGAGTCCAATTTTTATTAATAAAAAGCTAAGCTTTACAAAAGAATTGGGTAAACAAAACACTAAATGCAAAATAAAGATACTTACCTATATAAAAATAATTTTATCTTTCATAAGTTGTTAATGAAGAATTATTTTTAATATTTTTTAATTTAATTTTAAATCACAAATAATTTTTTTATACACTTCATCTAGAAATTTGATTTTACGGATCTCAATATTAAAACCAAGAGGCAAATGCACGATGTTAATTGTCATAAGTAAACTGTATATTTCTCTGCACACATTTACCGTTATAACGGAACTTGTAAAAATAATCAGCATAATAACACAGGTAATATACTTCGCCTAAAGGCAGGTTTGCCGGTTAGAGGGCTAAAACCAACATTATCTGGCAGATATTACCCACTGACAACAGCTTATTGAAAACCGTGGTTGATAATTTTAGTAAGGGATTGGGAGCCTGACGAACCAGTAGGGGGGGGGGGGGGTTAGGTAGCTGACATAATTTTTCATTATTAACAGGAACCTATTTGTAATAAACTGAAATAATAATATTTTTAATATCTAAAAAGGAAAATTTTAATTTTTTTTAAAATTAAAATGATACCTCAATTTTGGACACTCTTTATATAGAGAAAGCTAATAAAGGCAGCTTTCATAAAAGGGCTACTGGTTATGGAATTTCAAAATTCAGCTGAGACAAGGATTTTGAATTTTCTTTTAACATATCGCTTAAAATTTGCTTAAAAATGTTGAAAAAATTAAAACTACATTCGCTGGGTGTTTTTATTATTTTACAATTGTTAGTGCCATATGTATATAAGAAGAACTTTGTATATAAAATGATTTGTTTTTAAAACATATATTTGTAAAAAAAGATAAAATGATTATATGCTGATTTATTAATAATGATTATTTTAAAATTGATTTTTGCGAAATAAGTATGCAGATAAACAAACATATAACACATTTTGTAATATTAAAGGTAAATATTGAGGTATTAAAAATTTATTATCTTTAATATAAGTAGTGATATAAAATAAATAATCTTAAAGTAGAAAATTAATATCTTTCAGCAGTCAAGCATTCGTCTGAAAATTAAAAACTCTCTATATCATTAAGCTCCCTTATATCACTATTCTTGCACAAGTTTTTTACCTTTTGAGAGAACGCGAGTAGAAGTCAAAAGTATCAATAGAAAGCGGCATGGTACCACCCATATATACCATGCCAATTTGTCGTTTTCCGCCCAATTTTTTACTGGTTATTTGTACTGAATATTTAGCTACGCTTACTGTTGCCATTTTGTAGATATAGACAAATATATATTTACTTTGCATGGGCGTGGCACCGCCCAGTTGGATTTTTTGAATTTTATAAAGCCAATAGTTCCTTCCAGATATAGAGAAAGATACTGAAAAAATTTCAAGAAAATTGGTTCAGCCGTTTAGCTGTTCATAAGCCCAAACAAAAAAAAAAAAAAAATATAAACACACATATGATTTAATACTAGATAAAACCCGGCGTGCTTCGCTATCACCTTCTTAATTATTATCTTAAATGTTATCTTAGTTACATTTTGACCCTTTTCCACATTTTGTCTCATTCTGGTCGAAATCCAAAATTTAAGGTGCTCTATATTTCCTTCCAGAAAGTCACTGTAGAATTCGCTATTTAACCGTATAGAGTCTCCAAATAAACATACATTATCTACAATTAATGCTTGCTTTCTATGGGGTTAATTTTCCCTCTAGTCTTATCCCGCCCAGAATTTTTCTATTGGTCTTTTCAGGAAGAGTTTGAGATACAATTTTATCACAATATGTAATAGTATTCGAAAACTATTATTTGCTTTATATAGGGGTAACTCTCCCCCTTATATTATCTGTCATATCCGAGTAAATTAGTTTCATAGAAAAATGATGGCAACAAAATTTGAAGACTGTCGCTATAATATATGATAATTAAAATTTGATTTGTACGGGTTATACCTCTTCCCCTGACTATATTCGCCCTACATTTTTTCCAATAAATTAGTTACGAAAGTAATTGGGGCAAAGTTTTATGAATCTGGCTGATATATGTCTTTAGATATGCGATTATTAGTCTGTGGTTTTTATGAGTGGTAACTCTCCCTCTGAATATATTGAAGAAAGATGTAGCCTGTGTTTTTTTTCCAGGCATATGGGATGATACATTGAAAATTTCAAGAAAATCGGTTCAGCCGTTTAGCCGTCTGTCGATTTGAAACACACATATATACATACAAACAAAAACACATGGATTTTTATATATAAAGATATAAGAATAATATTGAATACAGGTGTTGATCAAATCTTTCAATCAAAAATCGTGTAGCAACAAAAAAATATTGTATAAATCGGTTAAAATATAAAAAGAAAAATGTAATAAAAACTAGTTTAGTTTTCTTAACTTTCCGGACTTTGGCAGCGTTTCAAATCTTAAAAAATAGTCTTGAAAACTCTCTATATGATGTAGAAGTTAGTCGTCTATCGAGCTGTGTACTCAGTTTTTTAGATTTCTTAAAATTCATTTTTGTTATTTAAAAGTGCCCATTGTTAAACTATCAACGAATAGTTTATAGAGATTAAGAATTGACTTTAAGTAAAAGCGACAGCATTAAGCAAAGAAATCGTCTTGTGCATTGGTATGAGAACACCTACTGAGTTTCAGTCTTTTGCTGCTATTTCCTGTTTCCTAGGTGGTAGGAGGAAGGTAGAATGAAAATCTCAGCACTCAGAAAAACGATTTTTTGTAACGCCCTTAGAAATTTTATTTTTTAGAAACAGGCTGTATTTATGTATCGTGTTTTAGGGAGGTTATGCTAAGAAATTAAACCCCTTTCTTACCGAAGAAACTGCCCTCATATTTTATTTCAACTTCTTTTAGTCTTTATTTATTAACATCAATTTTAAAGCAACTCTTAAATTTTTAACACCTCATTATAGTCAACGTTCAAAGTGTACAAATTTAAGTTTTAGTCTCCAACTCCAAAAACTCAGATTACATGCTAAATTTTGTTTTGCTTTTGACATATTTTTTTTTTTTATTTTAGAAATTAACCTGATTACCATTTAAATTTGTGTTAATATCTATGTACTCGGTTAATAAATAAATTTCCTATACTCTTTTTAAAGATAAACATTACGAAACCTTAAAACAACCCCTAATGTAGATTGCTTTGAAGTACGAGTACATGGTTTGGTTTTGAAATTAAAAACAATTTTAAAATTCAATTTAAATATTTAAACAACAACTTTAAATAACCTTGCAGTGAGAGGAGGAAAAACATAAACTAAAGATCCCTGGGGTAACATAAAAATGTGGACGCTCAAATCACTCTTTCAATAAACTATCTGTGTTGTGCTACGCTATACTGAGCTAAACTGAGCTATGCGTTGACTAAAATTTATGTTTTTTTGTATGGCACTTATACTTAAGGATATATCCCTTTGCATTAGTGAATTTATGCTACATACCATCCCTCTATCCCCTTCTTTGCAGGCAACAATGTAGTGACAATATTTCTTCTTGACGATAACATCGTCAACATCTTTGCCATGGTGACTTCCTTAAAACAAATCTCTGTCACCAAATATATAAACGACCTGCTAGTGAATACAACTAATTTAACATTAAATTGTATGTAATAATAAACAAGTTACAACAACAACACAACAATAAAATCAACAACTATCAGGTAGAGGTATAAGGCAAAAAAGAAAGAAATTTTCAAAAAAGTTTTATAACAAGTTCATGATGAAAAGTCTTTAGAAAAAAAAAAAATAAATAAAATGAAAAAAATTACATACAAATTACATTAAACGGAATATTGTCGTTGTTTAACAAATTTTGTACATTTTTTTTCCTTTTTTTTCGTTAAGACGGTAGGTCAACATTTTGCCGTATATACAGATTGCACAGTTAAAATGGTTGATGTTTGGAAAATAAAAAAATACTCATTGTCACGTTTTCCCTTCGACGTGGAAGGTGGATTGCTTGTAAAATGTTTATTTATTTTTCCTCATTAAAGTTTTTCCTCCTTTCTAAAAGCATATCGCATTATGTAGCGGCACAAGAAATTAACAAAAAATTGTATAGCAAGTAATGGCTGATTTTCTTGTGGAATACAATATTTTCTTTTCTTTTTCATAGAAAATAAAATTAAAGTTTTCAGTCTTTGTAAAATTTCGTAAGATCAGTTTGAGTGAAGTTGGTTTCTGCGGTTCGATTTATAAAAGGATTTTTAAAAACATTGGTTTCCCACTCAAAGCGAAACAAAGTCTTACATAGCAATTACGAGGGTGGGTCAACAAGACCGTGAGTTTTTTAACTTCCCGCCTCCTGTCAACAGACATTTTTCAGTTGTCACTTTTCAAAATATTGTTACAAATTAGGCCGGCAACCCTGCGTTTATTACAATGCGAAAAAAAAAAATTAAATCAACAAAAGCCGTGAAAACAACTATACGTGCGGTTTAAAAATAACCAATTGACAACAACAAACATTAGCAGAGATAAAGTAAACAAAATAAAAACGGCAGCAATAACAAAGAACAACAAATACTAAGAGCTGTAGGAAGTAGATGTTGACTTTCGCATGGCTACAAAAGAACTAAAAAGAAATGGAATCTACCTGAAATATTGAGGTGTTCCAGAGCTTTCGAAGTGTTGCTTATTAAGCCATATAAAGAGCACATTGATGCGAACAACAATCAGTTTATATGTTATAAACTCAGCCTGAAGAGAGCTAATTGGTTTGAACTCGGCGTGAAGAGAGCTTATAAGGAGTAAAATCGTGAAGAAAAACTAGTTTAGTTGCAGCTAGCGCAATAAAGAGAGTTAAGTGTGGATAATCTCAGTGAGCATTTAATCCGTGTGAGCATTTTTGCCTTTTTTATAGTTAAATTTAGCTTTTTTATGATCGATTTAGCTTCGAAATTTTTCATTTAGCTTTTTTCAAAAACTCATTTAATTTTTTTTAGCCTTTTCTGTCATTTCAACAAAGAGGACAATAGAGCAAAAATAATACAAACATTATAAACACTAAAAACAATAAAACTGTAGCATAACGGAAACAATAGTTTCTGCATTGTAAATTAATATTCTTTTTATTTGACAGAAAAGTTGGAAATATTGCTTTTTCTTGCACTTTATTTTATTTCTTTGGATTAATAATAAAAAAAATTAATACAAAAAAATGGTTTTGTGTTTATCTCCGAAAACATTGCCTTTTGAAAATACTTGATATTTTTAATTTTGAACGAAGTTTAGTGACAAGGAATAGAAGAAGTGCAACATTTTTTGTCAGAAAAGAAAATGCCATAAGTGAATAATAAAGAAATTAATTTGATTATAGACTTGTTTCTTTTAATGTCTCAAAAAGTGTTACTACCTTAGTTATAAAATTTACTTTTTTTCTGGTTTTACTTCTTTGCTCTTGTGGACTTTATCGGGGAATGAAAAAAGGGAAAGGAATGAAGATATTAAATGAAAGAAATCTTAATTAATGTTAGATTATTACAATGCCAACGGACAATTTTGATTTGCCGCAATTTGGCTGGGAACTTGCAATTCATACACACTTGAGACCGTATTCCACCTTTTCTCAGAATCTGCATAACTCTCGTAAATATAAGATAAGATACTAGCCAAAGGCTAATAATAAAATTGACCAAATAAAATCAAAATTTAACAAAAAATTGTTCTACAATCTTATTTAAAATTACCTTTACTCATCCGGTTTTGCCCGAGAATCTACATATATATATATATATATATATATATATATTATAAGCGAGGCTAACACACCCCCTTATTCCAATCCTATCAGTTTTTGGGCCACATATTTGTTTTTATAAGGAAAATGAAAAGACGTTTGAAGTAGATGGTGTCTCTTAACAATAAAAAGTTGCGTTTAAAAGAAAAAATACGTGTCATTTCAGGCGAAATGCTACTAGTTTAGACGTTTCCGATGTGTAATAAAAAATAAAAAATAACATCCCCTACTTCATTTTTGTAATTTGTGCTTTTAATTTGAACAAAATTGGCTCATAAGCGTGGGGTGATTGGCTCATAAGCGAAGTGAAGAAGCAAAACTATTCTTAGTATTATTTGCATGCCTTAAGGTTTGCCATTTAATAAATTTTTAATAAAGTGTGTCCAAATTTGAGGTATTATTTTAATTTTCTGCCATTTGATTCTACTGGTAACTTTTATTGAAAATGTTTATTTTCAGATTCTAAGTACATTCCGATTAGTTAATATGGACCACTACACGAAGGAACAACGTGTTTTTGTTAGTAAAACATATTATGAAAATGGCAAAATAACGAGAAATGGGCTTCCATGTCTAGCTCAATGATTACCTCAACAGGCAGAATTACCGTATTTGTGATGAAGAGGATTTAAGAGTTATTATAGAGCAACAATTACATCAACAAAAAGTTAAGATTTGGTATGGTTTGTGGTCAGGAGGAATCATCGGATCATATTCTTTTGAAAAGGAAAGCGGAAATGCGATTACGGTCAATGGAAATTGCTACAGGGACTTAGACGTAGAGAATATGTGGTTTCAACAGTATGTTGCCATTTGTCACACACCAATAGAAAAGCCCCAGATAGATAAGGATAGAGAAGGAGTAAATTGGCTACCAAGATCGTTCGATTTGACACCTCTGGATATTTTTGAGAGGTTTTTTCCAAAGTGTACCGCAATAATCCCGCAACAGTGCAAGAGCTTAAAACCAGTATTATCGAGCAGATATCAACCATTGACAGCAGTTTATTTAAAAACGTGATTGATAATTTTGGTAAAAGATTGGGAGTCTGCCGAGCCAGTGGAGGGGATCACCTGATTGACATAATATATCATTTTTAATCGGAACCTATTTGTCATAAACTGAAAAAAAATATTTTTAATCTTAAAAAAAGTATTTTTATTAAAATTAAAATGATACCTCAATTTTGGACAACCTTATTTTACAATTTAAGCACCTTGCAAATATAATAAAATGCAAACTGTATCATTCTGATTTTTAATTTATTCATTTCAAAATCAAGTTTTATACGAAAAAGGCAAATTTTGAACAATTTTTAAAAAGTTGAGAAGCGAATAAGGAAATTTAAATTTTTTTAAATAGTGACTATAAACATATTACCATTTTCTTGTGTAATTTTACAGGGTAAAAGTTTGATTAAACATTAATTATATTGAAATATTTATCAAAAAAAAAAAAAAATAATCATAACGAGGGGAACACACACATACGTCCTTGTGGTTGAAAGATTCTGAAATTAATGAGCCTTGTAAATAGACGGTAAGTTCTAGAAAATGCGAGTTCTCAATAAACCTTTTTTATATGGAAAAATATTCCAAATTTATATGTTTGTCTTGTGTGCATAATTTACTTAATTCTTGCTTGGTGTTAAAACGAATATGTGGTATACATTTGCAGAACTGAAGCCCAAAGAGGTGCAAAGCATTTTGATATAAAATTTGGATTTACATTCAATTTTTTTAGAGATATTAAATAGTCTCAACTTAATCTTGAGCTGTTAGCGCAATGGCTGCAATATTATTAAGAAATTTTGCCTAAAATCTATTCTAACCTAAATTATTAAACAATTAAATAAACCCTTATCTACATACTATATAATCAAATATATGCAAAAAATATGTAAACAATAACTCTAATAGCAACATTTGGAAAATACTACAATCAAGAAGTGATCCAGAAATGCTCACCGTGCAGCCAAATTGCGGTAAGTTTAAGCCTGATTTTCGAATTTATATACATATGTTCTTACATATCCATTTTTCCGCACTATATTACATATTTAAACAGATAAACATATCTATAAAAAATTTTTGAATGAATTCAAAATTAATTTGTCGCAATCTTTGAAAAAAATTAAAAATTTGATTTTGAATTTTTTTTTGACATATTTATTTATTTTTTTTAATCGGTAATTTGACTGAAGAAAACATGTTAGAGTAGTATTTTTTTTTTTGCCATATTTAGTTTTATTCATACCAATATAAAATAGAAATATGGGAATTAATAATGGAATATGTTGCCGGCCAAATGTCCACCTCTAGCACGCCAGTAGGCGTCCGCTCTTTTCACAAAATTTTCAACCATATTTCGCAACAAAGCTTCACTTATCTCGTCAATGCAGCGACGATTTTCATCTTCCAGAGTGTCAGTTGTTTGTGGTATGTTTACATAAATCCGGTCTTTCAAATGGCGCCAGAGAAAATAATATAGCGGCGTTAAATCACAAGAACGAGGCAAACAATATACATCGTCAAATCGAGAAATATCGCGACCGGGAAAATTCTCATGCAAAAACTGAATTGTTTGGCTGGCTGTGTGGCTTGTGGTACCGTCCTGCTGAAACCAAAGGTCATTGAAGCCTATTGTGGCAACAAAAAATCGGTTATCTTTGTTTGGTAGCGCAGAAACTTCTCGGTTCAAAATTTTGTGAAAATAGCGGACTTCAGCCGACGTGCTAGAGGTGGATATTTTCTCGAGATCATATTCCATTATTAATACTCCTATATCTATTTATATTGGAATGTATAAAACTGAAATTGTTAAAATAAAAATCGTGTTTTTAAACCAATTTACTTCCTTACTTCAAATTTGCCTACCCTTTTAAAAATATGTATACACAATCATAATTTTTATTACACAGGAGGGTTGCTTGTATATATACATAATAAATACTGAATTAAAAAATCAGATCTAAGCAATTGTAAATAATTTAACTTATGATCAACGGCAGGTATAAGCAATATTTTTTATCTTAACTTTACGTTATTTTAGCAATTAGTTAGTTTAGCTATTTATTTCGATTCGTAATTGATTAATTTATTTTTTTCTTAATTACAATATCGGTTTGAATAATAGATATTACAATGAATTGCGAATAAAGTAGTTTATATACTCTTGTTATGGGCTGAATAGTTGGTGTTCCATTGGCTGTGGGGGGGGGCTTAAATAATATTAGCAATGTTATTCTGGTCCGTATTTAAGATTTTTTAGTAATAAATAGTCAGTCTTATTAAATTTATTTTATAGTAAAATTGAGTGACCTTCCCTCCCGGTCACGAAATCCCCTCCGACTAATCGCCAGCGATTCAAATCTCCCGTGGATTTCTTCCTGTTTATAACTTTACTGCTCCTTAACTCTAGCTTTGTTGATCAATTGATTTTAATGATTTCTCAGATTAGTAAAAGTTTATGGTGTATATTACAGCTTTTCTTATTTTTATTCTTATAATTTTCGTATTCTGTTGTACTCAATTACATTTATATTGCGTTATCTTCTTTTCAGTCAGGTCATGAACTTTAGTATTTTCTCTGTTATCCAATGGTTTTTGGGCTTATTCCGCTTCAAACCAAATTCTTTCCCACTACTTCTTAGAATTTAATTTGTATTTTTCCAACCATTATAAATACTATTATCGCAATTTACCAACCGCAGTCTATTGTATATTTCACACCTTTAATTATTTTTTATTACGTTTTCTTTTACCTTTTCAACATTAAATTGTCTGGATTGTATTTGTTTTTTTTTCTTGATGCCAGTTTTAATTTTATTATTGACGACAATAAATTGAATGTTGACCTTCGGATTGATGTTTTAAATCTTTTATCATGATATAGTCTATTTGATTCCAGTTGACGTTACGGTTGTTGTCTTGCGGAGATCTCCAACTAGATAATTGTCTAGGGTGGTAAACAGAAACAGGGATTGCAAATTATTATTTTTTTTTTTTGCAGAATTGGATTAAGCAATCACTTCTTCCATTTCTTAACTTACTTTCCTACTTTTGCATTTAAATCGCCAATAATAATTTTAATATCTCGTTTTTTAGTAAGTTTTAAAAGTATTAAATTTCGAGGTTGACTGTTTCAATTTCCGTAGTGCTACTATCAGCTTTAGCTGCTTATGTAGGTAACGAAATGTTCAACAACATATTCTTATAGTTTTGCTATCATCATTTCAACCCCACGGCTGTGTTGGTTACTGTTGTTTCCGGAGTAGTATATTTTTTAGTCATTAGACTGAAATTCTTCAGAATCTGGTCACCAAATCTTGGTAATGGTGAAAAAAGACTAAAAAAAGACGAAAAAAATAAAAAAAATCGTGTCATAGTGTTGGCCAATAGAAGATTGAAATTACGAATGATTGTTGAAGCCATAGGCATATCATATGGTTCAGTGGTTCAATTTTGAATTATTACGTGGGTATGAGAAGACGAATGCCGCATTTGCTCACAAAAGACTACAACAGCAATCGTGTACAACTTCGCCAAAGTGTTCAGCCGCAATATGGACAAGTTTTTGTGCCGTTTCGTAACCGATGATTAAATATGGAACTACCACAGCACACTAGAGACTAAACAGCAACTAAAACAGTATTCGCCTAATAGTGAATCGGCGCTTAAGTAGGCCAAGGTGAATTTGTCAGCCAATAAAGTCAAAGCTGTCGTTTTTGGACATGCACGTGGTACAATCCACATTGACTACATTCAAAGAGTTAAATAATCAATGGCGAATATTATGCCAACTTATTTGGTTGATATAATGAAAATTTAAAAAGACAACCGTATTTCGACAAAAAAAAGTTCTTTTTCAGCAGGACAAAGTTCCGGAAATATTTACCCGCCCTCGTTTTTTACTTGTTCCAACAGCTAAAATTTGTCAACTATTTTTACAATTGTTGGCCGAGAACTCGCTTCACGACGACCCAAAAATGATTTGGTTTTGCGAACTGTGACCTCCAATTTTTAGCATTTTTGTAGTGAATTCAAATAATTTCGGTGCGTTGTTGAATCGTATGTCATTTGTCAAGTAATTCAAGCTTGACTCATGACCACTGTTTAAATGGTGGGCGATTAAAAATTAAACATTTTACATTTCAAGTGCTTTTTAGCTATTAACTAAATCACACACTTTTTGCTATTACCTTAACTTGACTATCGTCAATCACTCAAAATGAGTTTTGTAATGTTTTTCATAACTACATCGTTTATCGATATTGTTTAAGAATAAAAAAATTTTAAAAGCCTTATTAAAAGCAAAAAGAAAAAAATTATATTTATTTTGTAGCATTAAACCCTCTTGTCAACTTCTATATTCTTTCCCTGTACCTCCACATAGGTGTTGTTAATGTCATTGGCAGCAGGTGATGGCTATTTACGCAAAACCGCAGTCAAACCATTATAATGGTACATAATGGCCACGACAATCACAGAAGAAAAAAGGCAATAGCTGATGATAATACGGTTACCGTAGCCTGATGATGGCAGCCCGCTTATGCTGATGGTGTTGGTGGTGATAATGGTAGCAAATACATACTTTAAAAACAGTAAATACATACACACATAGAAAAAATAAATAAAAGCGTTATTACGACACAAACACACTTACTGGTACATAAATAAATACATGCTTACTTACTTGCCACATATTCATGCTCGTGCTTACAGACGTTTTATGGAAAGTCGTTAATATCGATTTATGGTCATTATGGGGGAGCGAATTAAAACGGAAATATATATATATATAAAAAAAGGATATTAATTCAGAAATAAAACATAAAATAAAATAAAACAAAAACAAAAGTTGTTCTTTATAAAAAGAGGATCATCATTTTAATTCCTGCTGAGCTGTTGGTACAAATAAGATATTTTAAGAAAATAAAATTACTATTTTTCAGAATTTAAATATGTGTGTGATTTAAGCATTAAATGATAAACTGTTCAGAATTAAATACATAATGTTTTTTTTCAAATTTTTCATATCTATAGCAACACTTCTGGTAATTGATGTGGTTTTTCAGTTGAAAACTGTGACTAAAAAATAGACGTTTTGAAATTTAATTTAAAATAAAAAATCAATATACGGCTCTTATAAACGTTGCCTAAGATCACATGTATAGCTCACCATACAATGACACGTTCGATTATCAGAGGCCCAACTACTGATATTTTGATTATTTACCTAACCAGACAAGTATACTTGTCCCTGGCACAGTGTTAGGCATTATCAAGAGAAATATAGTATACTTTTTGCTTGTTGACATGTATTTGCGAAGTTTGTTCTGAAACTATTTAGTTTCGAATAAAAAAACTGTGGCGGAGGAAATTATCAAAAACGTCAAATAAAATCTTAATGGGGTCAACAGTAATAACCAGGGAAACCAGAAATATGCAATGACTTGCATTTTCTCGTGCATATAATAAAGTAAGATATTTATCAGTTTCACGAATTTTTATGAACTTTGGCATCAATTTGTTAATGCATATATTGCTCATAACATCATTTTTTGGCATATTTTAGTTTAAAGAGTATTGAAAGATAATTTTAAACATTTTTAGCGCAAATATGTGCGAAAATAAAATTTTTGATTCAAGTTCTCAATTGAAATTCATTAATTTTTAATTAAGTTTATTGCCGGTTACCAGGATCTAAAACAATTTTTGAATGGATGTACAAACTATAAGGTGCGATCAAAAAGCGTTTAACGTTCAAAGTATGTTTGTATGTCAAAAATATTTAGCAAAAATGCTTAGATGACATACGCAATTGCATTAAAGACCAGTAGATGAAACAGTTGATGCCATTGGAAAAAAAAAGTCGCAAATATAGGTGTTCCATATCAACTAAAAAATTTTCAATACCACAGTTCGTTTGGACAAAAGAAAAATCACTTCACAATTGCACAACTTTTTGACAATTCATTAGGAGTTTAAAAAAAAGCTTGATTTTGCTATTTGTGACAGTCGCTGCGCTGTATGTAGTATAATACGCCAAAGTCATGAAGATGTTTTACCCTAAACTTAAGCATGTTACACGAATTACTCATGGACTGCAACGTTTATGCGAACGTATACAGATCAATATGAAAATGTAAGGAAAGTCATTGCAAATGTAAAGAAAGTGTTCCTGAGAACTTCAAATTGAAGTTGAAATTTTAAAAGAAATGTATCCAGAAATTGGCTTGCGGCCATCCATTACTACGCTCAAAAAAATATAAATAAAAAAGTGAATTGATATTTATTGTTGCAAACTTCGATTTCATTGAGGAGAATAGTATAGTTCCTATGTAAAATATTGCGCAAAAAGCGCATCTTAATTAAAAAAATGTGGAAAAAATTTGATCACAAATACCTGAGAAGCACACCTAGACCTTTCAAGGATATTTAAACGACATATATATCTTTAAAATTTTTTTTCTTCTTTCTAAATATAGTAGATCGGGTAATATTCAGCCAAATAATTAGCTTATAATTGCATGACGGTCCGGAAAACCGGTTTTTTACCCGTAACCCGAGATTTTGGGGGTGTTTCGAAAATTCCACAAACAGATCCTTGTTCTACTCGACAACGCCTATCAGAAAAATAATAAAACTTGCCAGGTTTTTTATGTCGCACATTTAAGAAAAAAAAATTTTGATTTTTAGAGCATATTTAAAAATTTTTTAAATCATATTTTTGGATTTTAACTGCATACTTTATGAGCATAAAACACTTTTAAGGGCATATTTCTGGTTTACCTTGTAATAACTTACCGTATATATTAGATAATGACTTTAAAATCAGATCAGTTGTCCCAAGGTCCAAGAATATAATAAGCTCGTTGATTTTAAACAAACGTTAAGATTTTGTTGATTCTTTAACTGCCGCGAAGTTTATAAAGATTTTTTTTTTTCAGAAGATAATACGGTTATGTAATACAATTATGTGAAAATATTTAAAAAAAGAGTTATTAATGTGGCTTTTACTTAAAGATTATATATCACCTCACGTATCGCTTGATTTTTTATTTAAAGAAAAATGTTATCAATTTTTTTAAATTTTGTCTATTTTTTTCTGAACCGTTCCACGAAAAATCAAATAAATTCGAAACTAGTAAGAAGATAAACACTGTATCGCTGGAACAACTGAAGGCTATTTCAAAGAATTTATCACAAGTGTTTTGAAATTTTGAAAAAGGTTTGGAATAAGTTAGTTAGATAAGTTGCTAAGCTGTTGATATAATTAATGCGTGAGTTATTTGGACTAAAGCGTTCAAGTTGTGTTATGTCTCAAAAATGTCTTAATAAGGATGATGTTATGGTATTTTCTGTTTTCAGAAGTAGTAGTATTTTGGAGCAATAGTACTATAAATGGAGGTCCAACTAAAACGTAAGATGTTAATTGTAAATCAAGCAAAACGTTTTCAGAGAATTATCTTAATATTTTTATTATGATAGAAGGCTCTATAAAAATTATTTGTAAAACAAACTATCGGCTAAATGCCACTTCCATCCGTCGGTATATGATTTCAGTGACACTGAGACATAACTGAGGTTCAATGTCATTAATATGCCGAATTATCACATCCTTTAGCTCTTGAATCGCAATTGACTTATTGACGTACACTTTTTATTTAAATTATCTCCAAAAAGGAATCCCAACGGTATCAAATAACATGATCGTGGCGGCCAGCTAACATCGCCATCACGAAAGATAACATTTTCATTGAATTTCTCGCATGAGCCATTGTTTCGTTGACCGTGGCAAGTCAGATCCATCTCACAAATTTCTGGCTACAAGAAGTCCGTTGTCATCAAGTGATAACGAATCCCTTTCAAGGTAACTGCTTAACCGACCTCATTTTCGAACAAATACGGCCCGATGACGCCGCCAACTCATAAACCACACCAAACAAAATTCGCATTGGTGATGTTCGTGAGATGTACAATTGTTGGGCAGGACAAGAGACGAGGTTTACGGTTGACATGTATTTATATATATATATATATATATATATATATATATATATATATATATATATATATATATATATATATATATATATATATATATATATATATATATATATATATATATATATATATATATATATATATATATATATATATATATATATATATATATATATATATATATATATATATATATATATATATATATATATATATATATATATATATATATATATATATATATTATATAAGAGATTATACAAGAGATATATTACCAAGGTCACTTTCAGCAATAGCAGTTTTGGAGCATTTAGGAAAAGATTTCCTTTTATTTTTCTAACAAGAAAACGTTCTTCTGCCTCAGAAAATATATTGTTGTGGGCATGTTTTGGTCTATTTTGCACAGTTTTATTGACTTTGAAATGTTTTATTACGTCGTGCACAGCTGAATGACTTCTGCCAAAGATTTTTGAAATTTCGCGAACACTTTTTTCCTTTTCTTGCATGCTCAATAATACTAGTTTGTCCCCGTTACTTCAATACTAATTTGTCTAGCCATCTTCTTGATTTTTGCTCTGTTTTTTCAGTATAATTTTTGAAAACTGAATCAATGGGTTTTCCCCTAAATATTTAAATTATATCAGCGAAGTTGACCGCATTGAAATTGCAAATTTGCAGTTATTAATCCATAAAAGTTACTGTCCGAGTTTGGCTTGTGCAAATCGTTTTGACTTTCAATTTTACGTACAATTATTAAATTTCTGACTTGGTTTTTCATTTTGTACGTTGAAGATATATACAAATAAGAAAATAACTGCATTTTTTTAAATAATTAAAATGTATGATTTTTAAGCTATCAAAAATATTTTGGAATAGTGTCCGAGTTTGGGTTGGAGCCACTGTACTCTTTTTTGAATAGCATTTGTATGCCTCGGTTGTTTGGAATACTTACTATCACTGCCATATTGATTCAATGAATTAGCGAAATTATGTTGATGGATTTCCTTTGTGTGAAGCTAGCTTGGGTTTTATTAAACTTCCTATATTAGAGCGTAGGGTGGTAGTCCTCAGTATTTGTTTTACTTGCAACCTTATTACGGGTGATATTGATTCTGGGTTTTTACCTTTGAATCAGAATTTTAGAATCCCTGTTAGATATTCCCGGCATTATCATCCTCTTGCACTGAACTTCTACAGAACGAATTATGCGAATTCGTTTCTCTTCCGTAGATTGTTCAATAATCAGTTTTGCTTTTAACTATGACGTTGGTAATATGAAACGTAGTTTGCTTTCTAACCTTAATTTGTAAATTTTGTAATATATGCATATTTCTATAACTAATGTAATGTAATGTAATCTATAACTAATGTAATGTAATGTAAATGTATGTATATTTTTGTTAGTTTTAAGTGCGTATATCAATTATTTTAATGTTCGATCAAAAAATAAATAAATTTGTTGCACGCTTTTTTCGTGTGTTCTCCATACACAAATCTTCTTTTAATTTGCTTTAAATTATCAATTAAATCTTATCAAAAACTCATATTCGTTCTAAAAAAAGTCATATTCATTAAAAATATTACAAAATATAAGATTAACCATTAGTCGAATCGACTAACACGAGCTTTGTAACTAAAAAAGACAGCACTTATTGACAGTGTTGCCAAATTTTTATAATTAAAACGCGCAGAACTGCAACTCAAGAGGCACTAAAAAGCACTAAATTATTATTTATGTAACTATTTGTAAGCAAAACGCGTTGTAAAAAGCGTTAATAATATTTAAAAATAGTAAAATATACTGATTTAAAAAAAGTTTCTGTTATGTCATTATGCCATTTTAAAAATAATTTTTTGATTAATTTGAACGATTGCATAAAAAAGGAATTTAAAAACGATTTAGAGCAAAACAATAAATTAAAGACTTTTTGTTAATTTTTGGCCTCATGTGTAACATAAATATAATACCTATCAGAGCTAGTGATAGACATGGTTGTATTAGTTCTTCACTGTTGTTTAACGTTGTCTTCGATTGTGTGTTGCAACGTGTATAACCTGCAGACTTACTACAAAGTTGGAAGACCTGGATTACGCAGACGACATCTCCTGGCTAAAAGACATGCAGGGAAAGCCAGATTCTTTATAGTGGAAGTATAGCGGCTTACAGATAAAAATTTTCAAAAGAAAAATTATGCGAATCAACATGAAAAACTTAACGATCTTTCGAATAGGAAACAGAAACTTCTGACAATTCCAGTGCTGATATTCGAAACAGATTGAACCTAGGCAGCCAATCTTTTGGTCGACTGAACGCTAAAGGATGTTTTCTACATATCTTCCCAAAAACGAAAATTTACATCTTTAACTCGTATGTGAAGTATAATTTTGTATGATTTCGAGTTATGGAATGCGGCTGCGATTGATGACAATTCCATTCAGGCATTTATAAATCGCTTTATGCAACTTATTTTGAATTTATTCTACCCAGAAACAAGATCACATCAAGTTCATGTAATGAAGGAAATTGTGAGAAAGAAATGAAAATGTATTGAGCACACTCTGAGGAAACCAAACTGCTACTTAGCGAAACAGGCCATTGAATGGAACTCGCAGGAAAGCAGAAGAATTGAATGGTCAGCCAGTTTCAAGAGACGAAAGATTGAAAGAGAAGCTGCTTCCCATAGAATGACTTGCAGTCAAATTTGATCATTGGCTTTAGACAGGCATAGATGGAAAGAATTTCTTATGCCCTATGACCCCTTTGGATCTTTAAAAGATCTAACAACAATAATTTTAACTTTTTCTATTTTATTTAAAATAACATAAGTATTGACAAATGGGCCTAAAGACAGGAACTTTAGTAATGTTTGTACAAATGTTATTTGAAGTAAAGTAATTTTCCAAGCATGAAGCATTTAAAGTCCATAGTTTATATAAATTAGTGAGTTTATTTAAGTTATTAAATTTCTGAAAAAATGTCAAATAGAAAATCGATAAGCTTCAAAAAAGTGCTAAAGGGAAAAAATTCGACTTTTCGGTAATTGAGATGCGCTAAATGTAGCGCGAAAGGCGCTTAATTGACAACACTGCTTATTGAAGAACTGTTAGTTCTCTCAAGAAGAGAACACTGACAACAGAAAATACAGATGAGCTCAAGTTATTTGCGCGAATTAATAAAAAACTGCATACTAAAATACAGACGATGTTAGCCGAATCAACTAAGGTTATGGTTCTAGGATTAAATTTACATAATAAGTTTTTCGCTACTAAAATTAATTAAAAGGTAGTTAGATCAAATGACTTCCAGACTCCCCGTTTTTCAAGTTATGGCAGTTTTTCCGTCTTTCTAGTATTATCATTGAGCTTCTTTTGCACGTTGCTTAACTTTTAGGTTTTCCTCTTGATATTAACGTTGCCAACAAACTTAGTATGATAATAAAACACATCATTCGTAATGGGTTAATTTCACTAAAGTTTGGTATATATACAACGTTGTTATATCATAAATCTCATGGTCATATTTTACAAACATTAAAACAATAACAAAAGCAAAAAGTATATTTTTATGGCAAATTAATTTATGCTTGTTTTTTATGGCTTAAATTTTACTTTATTTAAATTTTCTTATTTTTTTGTCTTAAAAAAGAGATTTTATTTTTATTTATTTATTTATTTTTAAATCAGTCTCTCTTGTTACATATTAATGTTTTTTTTAATATATTTTATTGTATCTCTCTTTATTGTCACCGTCAGATATAACACATTGGCTTTAAAGATTTTCATAGGAAATCATAACGAAATTGTAGAATTTTTATTATTAAACCACAAAAACAAATAATACAAAAAATAAAAACAACCTTAGGCAATATCAAAATTACTTAAATATCTTATATTTAACCTTATAGAACAAAGAAAATTCGTTGCTTAATAATAAATGAAATTCAATATAATATAACAATATTATGTATGTACATAAAAATAATTGAATTATTTATATAAAAAATGTGATGGAAAAATATTATTTATTTTGTAAACAAAATAAAAAAGTTTATCATATTCAATCAGCCATAACCAAAGTCTTAATGGTTAGAAGTTTGTTGAAAAAGATAATAAAGATACAAAATACAAGGATTTTCATCAATAACAAAAACTTGGAAACTTTTTTTTGGTAGTTATGAATAAGAAGTGTATTTTAACAAACGTGTGTAAGAAGAAAAAAGAAATATCTACTCTTAAAAAAAGTGATTATGTTTAAAGAAAAAGTCATAGCAAACATAATAAAATTATAAAAAATAAAATGTGTTACATATGTATCCTTTACTCTAGATTTAAAAATGTTCATTTTATTGTTGTGACGACAAAGTTTAACCTTCCCTACAGATTTCGTGAGTATTAATCCTTATGTGCATAGGTACACTAGCACCTTTGGAGTTTTAAACTAAAGTTTTTTCTAGAAGTTGAAAAGCAGCACTATAGGAACATCTTGAAAACTACAAACTTTTTTTAATCTCTTAATCAAAGCCTTAGACCGTTAATGTAATTGGTTATGTGTATCACTCAAAAACGGTGTTGTACCATTTTCATTGAGAAACAAGTTATCACGTGACTGCATAACTTTTATGATAAAAAAAATTTTCTGTTAAGCATTTACGATAGGTGTCATTCTGGATAGAAAACTGAGTTGGAACTCACACAACGGTGTAGTCCAGATCAAGGCGATAAACGCCCTTTTGGCAAGTCGCTCCTCCTACTATATGACATGGAGTCTTTCGTCGAAAATTACACTATTGTTATATACCGCCATTGTTCGACCCATTATCGCCTGTGCGACGCTAGTTCAGTGGAGCTACGCTGAGCAAGCTACCACTATGAATAAATTAAGGAGGATACAGAGAATTGCCTGCCTCGGTATGACTGGTTCAATAAGAACACGTCAAACAGTGGCTTTGGAAGAGCTGATTAGTTTGACGCCGCTTCGCGTCTATGTGATGAGGATGGCGGTATGTTCTGCGGCGAATGTGTTGGAGAGTCTGTCCATTTTATTCTGTGTCGGAGAACCAACTTTAGTCCAGGATGTCATGCCCTTGGATCTATGCTTTGGCAGGAGATTCAGGGTTGAATACCCGGACCGGGATTGTTGGACAAATGGGGCCTTAGTTTGGGATTAGTTCGATCTGAACTAGTACACCCATGGCTTAAAAATATTTTACTGGTGCTGGTGTTCATGAACCCAACCGATGCTTAAGACACTGAGGAAATCGAAATTAAGAGCCATTGCCTTATGGTCAGAGATTAATCTGAAGGTTAAGACCCTTAATATATTCTCTGACAGCCAAACTCTGTTAAGGGTCAAATATTGCAAACACTTTTGCTTACGAGGAGAAGGTGGAGGTTTGGGTACCTGGTTTCTGTGGTATAGATGGTAATACAGCGGGAGCATTGAAATATAAACTTTTTTGGCAAAAACAGTTGTACACAATTACAACGTAATATCTGCTTTACTAATAAAATATCACTCATACGTACGTATGCACTTACGTAGTAATGTGTTCATACTGTTCTTTTGTCAAAAAATATAGTTACGAAAATAAAAATGCCTTAAAAGAAAATACACCACATTAGTGCCTTTGAGACTGTACTGTGGGATTTTTGTCCTTTAGTTTGTGTCAAGGTCGATAATGTGTCAATGTTTCAAATTAACGGACATAAAATAGAGGATATGAGAGCATTTGAGATATTTCCGGAGCTTTCCAAACTGTAGGCATAGATCTCGAAAACAAGAATTGACATCACTGGATTCAGCATTTTCGATTTAGGTTTACTCGCCCGGTGCCCTGCTTTTTCGATCTTGCAGATAGCACAGTGTAGTAAACATTTCTACAAGTAACACATACTTTTATTCTCATTACTTTTATGAAAAACTAGCTAAATCTCGGCGTGCTTCGCTACACTTATCTTAGTTATAATTTATTAAAATTTCATCCCCTTCCAGTTCAAATGCAAATATTTAAAATAGCCTTCAGTTCCTTCCAGACAGTAACTGTAGAATATGCTTTTTAAACAATATATCCAATATTTCCAGCAGTTTGGGTAGACACCGAAGCTTTAATTGTTGTTCTCCACATATTACAAGCTCCATATTTACTATGAATGGACGTGGCACCCAGTTTTTGGCTGATGATGTGTACTGTCAAAGGCAATAGAAATTTCCAAATTTTGAAACTTCTACTAATGCCGATCTCAAGTTATGCAAACACTAATAGTTACTAAATTTAAAAGATGCTACGCACACCTATTTAATTCCACCCACTTTTCAACTGATAAATTTTATTTATTAGCAAATTCAAAAACTCTTTTTTTTACCGTTCTTAAGATATAAAAAATTCAATATTTATTTTGTATGGGAGGTAACCGTTCATATTTACCACTAAGCTTAGAATATGTGCACTGAATCGACGTGCCAAACCATATTCAAATACCTTTAATAAGAGAAGAGATAAAAAAATGAACGCATACAGCGCCATCTGTTGGAAACTTTTTGACTTTTCTTTTCCTGAACCTTTCCCTAGCAATTACGAACAACATTGCAGAAGGAAAAAATTTTAAGCCTCCGAACAAAACACAATCCCTTTTCATACGTAGATTATTCTGTATAATGAAACGGTAAAAAATACTTCTCTCTTGGTGATGTTTATGTGATTTATTGAATGTAAGGGCTCTTCTACATTCGAAGTTAGCTGCCAACAATATCCTTCGAATATTCTCTGTGACCACTGTAGTTTTATTAGTTTTATTTACCAATTCTAAGGGCCTTAAAAGTCACTCTAACTCGACGATGAAGTGCTCACGCACAGTCCCTTTCCGTCGCTGTAAGTATATTAACTGTAATCAATGACAAAAGCGCTTGTATACCTCCTATCATCATCGTAGCTGGTGAGCAGAGACGAAAATTAAGGCAGCTCCTGAAGCCACATTACCAGTATGGATGCATTAACCGCTCCAGACAACACCGTACAAAATCCATGCTGATCGTTGCTGTGTCTAACTATAACCATTTCAATTAACACTTTCATGTATTTGTTGTTTGTATATAAAAATCTTTGTAAAAACAATTTCTCATGTCTAACGGTATTTTATTTTTAAACTAAGTTATAAAAAACTAAATTTTATGCCTTTAGATTAGTTTTGCTCCGAGTTTTGCTGAAGTAATAAATTTTTGTCATCCAAATTATAATTTTTGATCTATTAACTCTGTTCATTTTTTTAAAATTAATTTTGTGAACAAGGATGATTTTCAACTGGTGAGAGTGGTCACTTTCCTCAGTAACGAGGAGATTGATTACTAGGTTGGAATGCCACTTTCTTCTTGCAGACTTCAGGTTCTACGGTGCATGTTGGGCAGGGCACAGTTGAGGTGGGACAATAAATACACGTGTATCAAGACATATCTGGCCCCTATACGATGGGGCTCGCTCGGACTCTGTTATGGAGATACCGCGACATAGGTTGCGAAATCTGGTGGTTATGATTACAGGCGCTGGATGGCTGGTGCGCACGCTAAGAGATTAGGTCTAGCGTTTAATGGAGGAGACTGTCGATTATTTCTTGTTATATTGTCCTAATCTTTCGGATATAAGAACTGCTTTTCTTGGTAGTCCGTTTTTGCATGCCATATAGGGCCTGGCTGATGTGAGTAACAGTGAGTAAGTCATCCATTTCTAAATATATTGTAAAAGATTTAACTGCGCAAACAAAAGCAAACTGTGAGGCATAAGTTTTGTTGATGCTTTTTGCTTAAACTCAAATAACAATAGACTTTCGAATGGAAACAGTAATTGCTTAAAAATGAGGATAATTTGCCTCTGGAAAAGGAAAAAGGAATTGTTTTATAGGAAAGATGCTGACTACAGCAAAAAGAGTTTCTAAATGTAAAACTATAAAAAGTTTCCTGTTTACAAAGCAACAAACAGTGCAGTTTGCTTTGTATCGATACAGTAGTAAAACCGTATCGCTACAAATTTTTTTGTCGTTTTGTAATTCAGCCTAAATAGGTGCCAAACTTATTTGGAAGTACTTAAGTTAATGTACTCTTAAAGTTTTTCCAGTTCCACTATTTAATAAAGAAGTAATATATAAAAAAAATGTTTTGTATTTTATTTCCCAGCCCTTTATTTACTTTTTTGTACATTTAGTCAACTATTAAACGGCTAGAATGTTTGAGAGCACGAGAAGTAGACCCAGAATTCTACCAAAAAGATCAAGCTCATGGCAGTAAATGGTCTATTTAGGAGGCGTTGTTGTCTTATATACCATCAGTGTTTTTAGAAAATGTTGACACGGATGAGTGTAGGTTTTGCCCGACCTGTACATCTGTACTGAGTGAGTGTCCGGCTATTTCGGCCCAGAGAATGAGATTCCTTGGGAATACTGTGCTACTCCGAAAGAAGTATTCCTTCTCTCATCAAATATGATTACTGGCATTATTCACAGCCTCAATCTGATGTAGAGATCTTATGGGGCTAAAAAAAAAATTCTTTGGGTCGCTGTGCATTTTGGGCCTAACTAACATTAGGAAGAGCAATAGAACATATACCTAAGTTTGATTGGGATGACTCTGATGATAAGACAGAACAAAAAATACAATTGATAAAAATTCCTGCTGACGAAGCGAACATTTCTGATAATTTTTGTGAGCAGTGTTGACAGGCATATCTTGCTATTGCTTGCGCCCTAAATACCACTAACCAAGCCAGTTTGAAACCTCTGATAGACAAACTCATCCTCGATATCTACATCAAGTTCATCTCTATTAAGATTGCTACAAAGGCAGACATAGGTACTCGTAACTGTATTATCATACGGAAGATGGACACTTCGATTTGAGGCAAGGTAGCATTTAGTATCATCTAAATCGAACTCTGACAGAGCATTTAAGATAAAAGTACCTACAACAGACGATTGAGCCAGGCATTCTGAATCACGAGAAAACGTCTACAGGAATCATGCCGCTTTGGAGAAGGTATTTGGTTTGCTATACACATAAGGGTTAAAGAGATTTATTTATCTGTTATGCCCTCATAGTCGATTTGTATAAAACGACCCTTAATAAATTATTTATATGTCTATGTTTGCTTTTGTCCACAAATTAACTTACAAGAACATTTTATGTTCTTAGAAATGTATAGATAATATTATAATATATAGTAACGAATAGAAAAAAAAAAAACCAAAATGTTGAAAACATAGAGATGGTCCCTAAAGATTAATAATGTGAATTATATTTTTCAACACAAAATAATTTTAATTTTTTTTTTTTTTTTTTGCAAATTTCTCTTTAGAAATTTTCAGCAAACTTAAAACATTTTTAATAAATTAAACATAAACATTTTAAAAATCAGTACTTTAGCATAACACAAACGAATTTTTGGTATTACGAGGGAAGTTTGATAATTTTTGTATTTCCAAAGGGCTGCACAGTGTGTGGTCTAGAACAAATTGCTAGACAAAAACAACATTAATAATTCATGAAAATTGTAAATACAGTTAATCAGATAACGCTTAGGTAATCATAATGGCAGCTAATGTTTTTTCAGAAATAATATTTCAAAAAAGTTATAAGGGTAAGAATAAAATATTGTCGAATTAAATATATAAAATTTGTTGCATTCGAGGTACACACTTGTTGCTTATTAACGTGAAATGGTGAGTTAGTGATTGGTTCAATGACCAAGTAGCGTAGTTTTTTTATACTTTAACTTTTTATATTATTCAACCAGTTACTTAGAAAAGCTGCATAATTAAAAAAAAATACAAAAAGTTATTAAGCTTGGAATTCAAAAGATGATAAGTAAAAATCCCCCATTTCTCCTAATAATAATATTATATAATATTTTTATCAAGTATAACACATTTAAAACACTTATTACTATTTTAGCAGAAGGCAGTTCTACTCCATCTAAAATAATATTTTTAATGAATGCGCCAAAACCCACAATACTAAAAAATATTGCAACTTTTAATATTGTTGACTTAGATTAGCAATCGGTGAAGGAGATCAAGAAACTTTCTGCAAAATTTTTGGAAAAAGTAGGTAAATTCCGAAATATTTTAATACATTCTTTATCGATGGCATACAAAACCTTAAACAACAAATTGAGGTTACATTTAACTCGCTTCGCACTCTTTTCCCCTTATATCTTTGTCTTATTAAAATTGTATTGTTGCTGCTGATATCATCTGCGTCATTTTCAAAGCAACTGATCAATGTCATTCGTTCCTAAATGCAACCATGCAAACTTTTACAAAGTTAAAGCTTAAACTGCGCTAACAAGAGCAAACTGTGTAGTATAAATTTTGTTGATGCTTTTTCTTTACAACTTGAATAGACTTTCAAATGCAAACAGCAACTGATTACAAAATGAAAATGAATTTGCCTCCAAAAAGGAAAAAAGATGGTTTTATGGTAGAGGTGCTGACTGCGGCAAAAAGCGTCTGAATGTAAAACTATACAAAGTTTTTGTTTTTTTTTAAGCAACAAACAACGTAGTTTACTTTATATCGATAGAGTAGTAAAACCGTATCGCTACAAAATATTTTGAATTTTTGGAATTCAGCCGATATAATAGTAAATATGAAGGAAAACAAAACACTTTTGCTTTTAAAGAAATTTAAAGATGATATTATTTATAGCAATACTGTCACCATTTTTAATAAGATGATAAATGAATCATTTTATACTGATATATAGAAAATCCATAAAGTAGTTCCAATTCGTAAAGAAATCAATGCAAATGATGTTGGAAAACATCATCCTATTTCTGTTCTTTTAATAATTGAAAATTTGATCGACTTTTTGAGGAAAATATTTTTTTTTTTAACTAACAATTTGGATTCAAAAAAGTAACAAGTACAGGAGATGCGGTGGTAAATGTAGTAAAATTTATTGCAATGCATTAGATAAAGGTTTCATTGGTGTGGCTGAGATGTTCTTTGATTTTACGAAAGTTTTTGATTTGGTTGATCATAAAATTTTGTTGCAAAAACTGTTATGTTTTGGTATTCAAGGTCGTGAGGGTTTATTTTTTGAAAGTTATTTTACATATAGGAAACAATATGTGGTGACGTGGCTTATGGAGTTCCTCAAGGCATTGGATTGGGACCCATTTAATTCTCTATTTACTTAAATAACCTTAAAAATTTAGGTTTTTGTCGTCAACTTTACATGTTTGCTGACGATATATGCATATTCTACTCATGCAGGGATGATTTTCGAATTTTCTTGGCTAAATAAGTTAATAATATATTAAAAAAAAAACTTATTCGTTTTGGACCAAGACTGTTTCAAAATAATTTTACTGTGTGTATTAATCCAATATTTGAACACCTTTGGTCAAATATTTAGGAGCCATCTTACAATCTAACTTAAGCTGGGGCTTGCACATTGCTAATCTTAAAAAGGAAATATTACCTGCCTTTAATATTTTATATAAATTAAAACGTAAGCTAAATAAAAAGCTAAAAAATTTTATATATCAAGCTCTAAATCATTCGCATTTGAATTATCTGGCTGTTATTTATGCACATAATAAAAAAAAAATGTTGAAGTTAAATCACTTCAAGTCGCTAAGGACCCATTTAAGTTAACCTATTACTTCTTTAACTATTATCTTATATAAAGATGTTTGTAAGACAATATTACCAGTTTATGGACTATACAAGTTTCAAGTGTTAAAATATGTTTTGAAAATCTTTACATAATGCCAATTTTCGAACGATTGCATTTCCGCAAAATTATATTCAAATTAAAAACCCCGAACAGTTCTAATTTGCGAGTTTTCAGATGCTGATTAGAAAAATCTAAACAACGTATTGATTTCATGGGAAGTGTGTTATATACTGACTTAGCGGATGAGATAAAAAATATCAACAGAATTTCGACGTACACATCTTATTTAAAGACATATTTATACTCAAAATTTAAAACATTTGTAATGTCTAATTATTAATAAAAATAATATTATATAATTAATTGTTAATCTAAATGCTAATATAGATTCTATTGTACAAATCATGTAAAATGTTTGCCAACATTTCCTCAATAATTCCTTGGAGGCGCAGAGTATACATTAATAAATTGTAAAACTATAGTTTTGTTCAGTAAATTTAATAAAAAAAAAATCTGTAAACATTTTTAATGTATAATAAAGTATGGCTAGAGGGTGATATTACGATTATTTTGTTATACGATGATGTAGAATCATCCACATCATATCAGCTCTCTCTGACTTGTCTTATGAAGTACAATTATTCCGGTTAGAAATGATATATTACTTTATTCATATGGCTGCCGTGGCTGGCCTCAGAGTACCCTATTCGATCGGACCAATTTCTGTCAACTTTTTCGAGTGTATGGGGTCGTATGTCGGCAACGGTATCACCAATATTGGCATTCAAATGCTCAATTATTTCTGGTTTGTCGGTATAACACAGAAAATAATCCAACAGTTTCCAATCGCAGCTCATTGGCAAACAACTAACATCACCATTTCGGCTAATTGAATGGCCACAATAAATCGATTGTGACATTAGATGTGTAGCGAGTTGCACTATTCTGTTAAAGCCAAACATCGTTCATATCAATAACATGAAGAGCGGGCACAAAAAATCGGTTGTCATGGTGTGTCATTTTCAAAGAAATAAAAATGATAACTTCGCTTCATAAGCCGCATGAAACAGTCACTTGTAATAGATGCATTGACCCATTGGGTAACCCAATTTAACCCGCCTGGGCTTTATCTATTAATGTACCCACCAATCCTAAAATGAGCTTCAGCCGAAACGACTTACAACTTCTGACCAAATGTCTTTGTATTGGAAATAAATTTTCAATAAATCCCAACGTTGCCCAGGCGTAAATCCATTTATTTCGTTCAGTGGAGATACTCGTAAAATACTGAAGTTCGTGACAGAATAGAGTGATATAAGTATTACCACATTCGAAATAACAGCTGGTTCAAATTTAAGCCGATAGGTGGCCCACCCGATAGCAGTAAGAAATATATTTTTTGTAATTAAATATTTTTTCATTCTCGATAAAACTGAGTTCTGAAAACAGTTAAAATGGTTATAAACATAATTAACAAACGAATTTAAATTAAAATACGTCACCAAATAATTTTTTCCAGGTAGCTTGTACTAGGCAACGCACTGTGGGCTGGACTGAATTTATCTTAATACTGTATTTTTTTTTTATCAGTTTACCAAAATTCAGATTTTTTTTTTGCTCGAGTTAAAATGTATTATCGAAAGCAATAGAACTGCAATCTTAAATTACTTCAAAGTTAACTTACATTTTTATTTAAAATATTTAATTTTCAATAAAACAGATTCAAATATTTTTTTTTAATACAAAAAAAGCAAAATAAAAACAAATGTATTTTTTGTTTAAAATTCTTTTTTAAATGATTGTGTTCAATTTCTTTCTTCTATGAAAATTTTCAGAGAAACATATAATTTTTAATGATATACAAAGAATTTTATTTTAATTTCATTTTTACAATATTTTTTTCTAAGCAGATATACTGCATCCAAGAGTAGGAAGCAGTAAGAGAACAATCAATATAAATATTTTTAAAATTGGAATAGCAAGCATTGTGTGCTTTTTTTATTAGAATATTTTATACAAAAAAATGTTATGCATACACAAAATAAACATGTCGCGAAAATAAGTATGTAGTACCAAAAAAAAAAAAAAAAATTGCAAGAAAAGACAAAAAAATAAACATTGTCACCCTTGTAAAAAGTGATAGAAAAATATATATTTATATGTAGAAAAAAAAAAACAATTTATTTTAAATAAATCCCTAAACAGTCTGAAATTGAATTAAATTTTTGTGCTATGTTGCAAGGACCTCTATCTCTTGTTATATGTTTTATGCTGCTACTACTGTTTTTAATGCCAAAATGAACATATGAAACTGGTGGCACAAAAAATGTGTTTTTGTTACTTCAACTCGAAAAAAAAAATAAGGAAAACTGTAATTAATTTTAATAATTTGTTTTTTATTTCCTCTTTGCTTTTTTATTTTGGAGACTTTTTTATTGTAGGAACTTGTTTTATATGGAGCTGCCGCTATTGGTTTTTATTGTCCTGTTGCTGAGCGTACAATTTTAATTGCCCCTTTGATATTGTACGTGTATATACTAGTATTTATTTAACAAACAATACAAAAAATATATATATTTATACTATATATGTGCATATATACGTGCACACGAATAATAATATATAGTTTATATATTATTTATTTTATTTTTTTTATGGAAATACTTTTCTGGTCTATTGAAACGAATGGTGCGGTCGATATATTGTAGAGTTTATTGAAGTTTTCAATTAAAAATCTAGCCACGGGTAGTCTAATAGGCTCAGCACAAGGTACAAAATGAAACTACGTTTATTTGATGTAATATTATGTGCTTCTAATGATTTATAGCAGATCATATGGCCAAAACATTGAAAAATCTGCCAGCTGTATCTATTTACAGCTATTGCTTTTGTCCCGCTCCAAGCATTTCTAGTGAAAACAGTTTCTTTCGCCAACTTTCTTGTCTCAATATGGCATTATGTCGTCATTCAATTTCAGCAGGCTGGTCCATCTCCATTTCCTTGGCATTATTTAATATATTATTGAATTGTTTTTTTGCCCTAAAGAATGATTGGATATTGTGTTTGTCCAGCATATTTGTAGAATGCGCCACAGACAATGTTTCAAGACTAGGCTTTACACACAAACGTAATATGCCCTACGGTTGTGCAAACAGATTTCCGATAGTCTAACTTCAAATAGATATAGTAAGCAGATGCATTGCAGTCGCAATGAAGACAATCAGCGTCTTTAAGTGAAGAGCTTCAGAGGGAATCTAAATGGCATCAGCTTACTACAAAATCCATAGTGTCTAAGATGCTTGAAGTACAAGGCG